>OY997593.1:1402127-2804255 GCA_963921825.1 Erodium maritimum | reverse complement strand
GTTCTAGTTTTAGTGTTAGGGGCTCTAGGATCTGAGCATCACCGAGGGGATGTCTTTTCCAATCCGTCCGATTCACAACCGGATTCACCTCCTTGTCGTCATCAGAAGGGTGCTGCTTTGTTCGGGATCTGCCTCGCATCTGTCCATCGTGCGAAGGATTTCCAAGCTTGGATTCGATGTGGTCGGGCATCGTGGTAGCTTTGGAGATGAGTAAGCTCTGCCCCCCCCCCCTATCTGATTACTACATGGACTAGAGAGGTCGATACTTCGGTATTACTCCTCTCTTACTCTCCTTCCTCTGTTCTTCTGTTTAGTCCTTACATTGTCCTCCCTTTTAGTCCTCTTTCTCTGTTTCTTGTTTCAGGGCGGGGCCTCACGGTTGTGGTTGGCCACCGTGGGGGGTTTTAATCCATTGACTTTAGTTGAAGAATTTCTAGGTTGGATTGTGTTTGGATTGAGTGGTTAAGCTGTAGGTTGGGGGTATTGGTCTACCCCCCCCCCCCCCCCTTCGTGGGTTGCAACTGGTGTTGGCCGGTTGGGAGGACCGTTTCGGATCCTTTGGGTTGTGTGGTTTTCGGCTGAGGGCGGGGTACCTTCTGTTGTGTCTTGGAAGTGCGTTGTTTTGGGCGGTATTGGTTTTTTGCTACTGCTGGTTTTTTTGGCTGCTCTTCATGGTTGTTTTTCTGAGTTCCAGACTCTGTATTTCTGTTTCTTCTTTGTTGCATTTGTTTCTTATTGCCCAGTTTGTTTTGGTTTAGTTGCTCTTTGTTGGGCGTGTCTTTGTTAGTTTGGTTGCCCTTGTTAGAGTTTGTTGTTTTGATTGCTGGTATAACTTTCAGTTCTAATTGCTTCATGTTAGAAATATTTGGGGACTTGCTCTAGTTTGTACCAATGGGATGTATTCTGGTTTGAGGGGCCTACTGTTAGGCATGCTCTGTGTTGTATCTAAGGTTTACCCTTAGCCTTGTTTTCATTTTGAAAACTTGGCTTTTTATATAAAAAAAATATGCTAGTAAAGAGTTTCAAAAATCAATACCCACAGTCTCATGCTCCCCTCCTTCACGATACTAATTAGTATTGTTACCTTATACGGGGCTTCATCGATCTACTTTCATATATAAGATCGATTTGTTCGATATTTTTTTTACAAGACTTCGAGTAAGCTGTACAAATTAGGAAATGTAAGCAGACTCAAGTCGAGATGGACAAAATGATTTACGCGCATACTTACGAGAATAGGGTCATATCTCCTAAGTATACACTTAGAATAGTTATCGTTGATATGAATTTTTGTGTGTTTTACTGAATATCAAAGCAGCAATGAAAAAGATCCATTACTGTTACCTAGACCGCGTCTAGGTCTGTTCGGGACTATGTCTAACCATTTCTTACGATTTTAAGATTTACTCATTATGATCAAAAAGTTCTTTTAATAGTAATTTATGCTGAAATTTATACATGTCGTTTATCCACTGGAATTAAAATTTGATGATACAACAAACACATACAAATGTTATTGTAGTGGCTTTTCTAAGGAGTATGTTTCTTGGTTTGTTAGAGCATGTACTACATGTTTGGTTTGCGGTGTCCGTTCCCAAAAATAAGCAGGACACCGAAATTCACGTCGAAAGGGGAGAAATGGTTGTGGCCGACGTTTGCTGATAGGAACGAGCACCATAGATGGTTGATTCTCTGCCAGTGCATGAATCATGTTTTGCCGGTCCATGAATCGACAACCACCAATGGGTGACCGCCGTGTAGCCCATATATTAACAAAAACCGTTGTTTTGAACAAATAAATCAAAGGAGTCCGTAAAAACCCATAACTTTAACCTTTACTAGTAGTGTCTTAAAAAATATCAAAAGAGGTGTATTATTAGAGTTTTCCTTCTTTTCATATTAGAGTTACAAAAGTAAAAGTGGAAGGCATGCATGAATATAGCATTTTGTCTATATTGTTATGGCAAAAAAGGGGGTAAGCACAAATTGGAGACTTGGAATGAAAATTTTCTGTATACATGCTTGTGAGTACAAGCAATAATGGAGAGAAATGGTAGGGGGGCACATATGTAATTATAAGGGGAATAGAGTTGTGACATTATAACAATCAATCAAGTAGTTTCTTTTTCCATGCCATGCATATCTGAATCACAATCACTATGAAGTGCATATCTAATAATTGATGTTCATGAATGAGAGCATTTCATATAATTGATATCCTTTCAACCTGAAGTTGGTTAAGCTAAAATTCACCCATTTCAATGAATAATTGAATTTAAAACCTCGAATCTTAATGGGCTGAGATTGAGTTTTAGAATAGATACGACCGAATTGAAACTAACATAACGGGACGTGATGAAATATAAGCTTGCTGACTGAACAATCGATGACTTCTGTAAGACAATTTCATGATTATGATCGTCTATATTATTCTTTTTGCATCCGTTTCAATATCACATAAATAAGAAAATACTCGATTATCTATTGTTATTGTCACTATTTTTTATTTACAGATCTTGATCAATATATAGTTATAAATTATTTAAAACATTAATGATAAATCATGAATTAATTAAAATATTAATGAATTATTAAAGAATGAATGATGAAGAGGGTAAAATGGTATTTTAACGTAAAAGATATCTAAATTTGAAATGGAAAGGGTAAAATAATCATGTAATAATATTATTCTATTAGTTTTTTAACCCTAAATCGAAAAAAGGTTCGTGGACCGAACAATAGGTGTCAAAATAGTTGTTCCCAAACATATGAGACCTTAATGTTTTTGGACCGAACATATAAAGATACCAAAATGTATTTAATCCTAATTTAAATAAAAAATATAATTCTCCACATTATGTGTTTGGCCTTTTAAATAGATCAAACCTTAATAGGAGGAAGATGAGGGTGATAAATTAATGGAACATACATGTCAAAGATTTGTGGACCAACAACTATAGCATATGAAACAAATTTTTAATATATGCTACAAGCAGATGCAGCCAGCTATCATATGCATCCAACATTTTTTGTGCTATATTGGGTCCTCTATAGGGATATGTTGGGTTACTCTACCAGTCTTAATTTTTAAGTTAAATGACCATTGGATAAACAATTCTTGTCATCACAAGTCTCTACCGTACTTTATGTTATAGTTTTGACTATTTATAAAATTCAAACATTCATTTTTCATCGATTGTCTCATATGTTCGAAATCACCGATATATCCTTCTTATTAACTTGCTAGAAAATAGTATTGTAATGTTCGCATTTTCTAGAGAAGCAGGTTGAGGTTTTTGGGAGACGATTGTAGATGGTATTTGCATGAGAACCGCATTGTTCATTCTTTAATTACAGATCTATCTTGTCATTCTTCGTTTGATCAAGAATGAGGTTATAAAGTCCCTCCCGCGATTAGATATATTGTGTTACGTGATTAACTTGAATACAACTTTATTCTTTAAAAAGAAAATTACAAGACCATGTATATTTAATCAACTAAATTTAAAAACAAAATATTTATTCTAGAGACAATATTCTTTTTTTCAATTATGATATTATATGAGTTTCAATGATTATGTTTGAATCCATGATAATGATATGTAAATACTTTATTATATATATAAAAAAGCTATTTATTAAATTCCAATGTTGTAATTTTCTTTGTAGTGTTTGGCAATGGGATGTCAATAATAATAACAATGATAATAAATATGCCAAATCTACTTTGTGGGAGTGGCAAAAAGATGAAGAGCATCTCAACAAGTTGTGGCAACAACAGTGTAGGAGGAGGAGTAGCTAGGAACCCTAGGAGTTGAAGGAGGAAGAAAGAAGAATATAGGCAAGTCATTATCATATCTAACTTTCACTTAAGCTCTTGGAGGCATCACCAAAAGCCCCATCCCATTCTCAGCTAAAGGAAGATACACATTACTCACCCACACACCTTCCTAAAGGACAAAATCATGCCTGTTGTTGTCCTTGGTTGGTCCTCACTCACTCACTATTCAAACCAACTTGCACTCTCCCTTAATTCACCTTGTTTCATTAGGGTTTTCATGCTTGACTAGTGATTAGACCACCTACAGTGACATAGATAGAGACCGAATCGGTCTAATGTTAGGGCTATTTGGTTTTGAATCCGTTTCTTTTTCTTCAGTTTTTGGGAGTAACAGATTTGGATGTTACGGTGGTATTAGATTGAATCAGGTCTAATGTGTAAGAATACGATGCAATAATTAATGATCATGACATATGGAGCTTCAGCATTGGAAAGCATGGCCGAATCAACGCAGGAATTGGGTCTAAGGATTCATAGACCCTATCACCCTGGAATCAGAGCCATGGACTCGACGTTTTTTTTGTTTGTTTTTAAGGCCGATTTGTCCATGTATTAGACGCGGGTTATATCTTATTGTAGATGCTCCTAGACAGGTAAGATGTTGACTTCATAAGAGCATATATAGGTTGTGGATGACTAGTCCAGATGATCATAGTTATTTGTATCGAACGATTGGTCCAACTTTTTATCGTGATACTAGTCCAGTGCATGAACGAGTCACGTATCACGCGACCACAAACTTTTTTCTCCCCTTCCTTCTGCGAGCACGGGCCAATTGAGTGGGCGATGGATCTTTCACTCAACCCCGAAACCCTATTTTAGGTAGTGATTCGTTCACTCAGTACCCCAAGTGAATAGTGATATTATTGAACGATTGGTCCAGACGTTCACAATGGTATTAGTTCAGCGTATAGACGAGGTATGTATTGTGCGACCACGACTTTTGTTTCCTCTTTTCTCCCGTGGACGAATTGAACGAGCGATGAATCTTTCACCCCCACCTACCCAAAACTCCGTTATTAAATTATTCATCCGACCAATTTGCCCATCTTCCGGCCCGCCAGCCCAAAACCCTTTCTTAGATGATTCATCCACTCAATCTGCCCCTCCCTCTATTAAGCTATTCTAAGAGCATCAAAGTATATCAACTTCCTTCTCCTCATTTTCATTTTGTTTTTATATCTCTATCTAAGTTATGAGACGTTTTAATCTAATTTGTATTTTATATACTTAAGTTAGTGTGTCACATGTAAACCGATTCCCGATCAAATCAAATGGAAACATAACAATACTACGATAAAATTGCACCACCAAAGTTCATATTCCATAAGTGAAAATTGGCGCTATGCTGACCCGATCGTTGCTGCATTAAGTAGCGCCACCTAAATTACAATCTACACCCGTGCTTCCAAAGACCTCGCGGTAAACTACGATGAGAGTCGTGTATTAAATGGACGACACTAAGGGCATGCACAACCATGCCTTTTTTTGTCGAAGTCAGACCCGGGCTCAAAATTTTCAATAATAACTTCTTGAAATAAATATCATAAAATTAATAGTTTAATTCTGAGCATCTCTTTAACCTTCCCATTACTACACGATTTTTTAATTCAGTTTCGAACCCTATACTTTTAAAACCTCATAAATATAATATTTAATTAGAGTCTTCGGTTTCAGAACTTCAACGACACTCCATGACTGTATATGCCCTAATACCGTTACTCTAAATTGAATGATGTAACATATTACATATGTTACAACAAATTAAATAGCCTATCCTTGCAAAGTGAAATGCCATAATCATGTGATTTTAAGCTGATAATTAAGACAGAGGTAAGGCAGATTAACAAGTTTGTTTGGGTCTATCGAAGCCGAGGTTAAGGTTACTGGCGTGGCCAAACAAGAGACACAAAAGAATTCACAAGGATTAAAGAGGAGAACAGCTTGCATTGCAATAACTATCAATCCTATCACACTCACTTCAATTGTGGTCACATCATCACGATCGTTTATTCTTGCTATCGTCAAACCAAATCCTATCTAATCACCGTCCAATCTCTACTCACCGTTGACCATCACATAAGGCTTTATTTTATAGTAAATTTTCAAATTTTAAAAATGAATGAAGGACCATTTTTATGGTTTGAGGATCCAATGAAATAGTTTTAAAATTTTGGTTATTAATGAAGAGTACTTTTTATTATTTTTTATGTTTTTTGAATGAAAAATTAACTGAAAAATAGCTGTGGATATTAAATTAAAAATAATTTTTTTAAAGTAATAAAAAAACAATATAAAGTATTATACTAAAAATAAAACTTTTATAGGATATTAAAATGAAAATTTCTCTTAATAATATACATATAGGATGATATTCCATACAAATCATTTTCGTTATGCGAACTACGACCACATTATTATTATTGGAACATGTAATATATTATCGTTAGAACATGTCATGAAAACGCTTAAAGTTGTGAAACAAATTGTTGATACCTAATTATAAAGCACAATATAGTTGCAAGGGTTTACACTATACGTTTTAACGGTAACATGTTATATGCAGTAACTATTGTTGTAAAAGTTCCCGTCTAGTCTGTCTAGACCCCAAAATCTGTAAAAACGTTCGATTCGCCGCCTCATCTAGGCCCCAAAATATGAAGACCATCCGACTCGCCGTCAAACACGATTAGTCGGAAACTTAGGACTCTAGTTTGTGAAATTAGACCTTTAAAACAAAGATGAAAAGGTGAGAAACACAATATGTTTGTAATAGTCTTGAATTTCTTGATAAAAAGAATATAAGACGTGTCTCTCTTTGGTGGTTTATCGTTATAATTTAAATTTTTATTAAAACTTAAAGAAATCAAAATAAGACCATTATTTGGTTTAGTTTTTTTTTTGTATTTTGATACTTGATATTTTGTAGATGATACAAATGTAGTATATATTTTGAATTTTTTATTATATTATATTTATGTAATATATATTTAATAATAATTACAAATATTAAAAAATTAAATCCGCCTAGACCCCACTTAGACTCCGACTAGTCTCCGCCTAACGCATAGGAATCCTCACAGTCCGAGTAGCGCCTAACACGTTTAACAACTTTAATCGTAACACAATGCACTTTATATTCAAACGAAAATGTGTTATAGTTCCCCACATGTAATAGGTTTCTGACACAAATACTTCTATCATTTTGCATGATAGGTTCCAATGGTAATCCTAAATCAATATATCACATAATAAAAAAATAGTTTTTATTTAAAATCTATCCTTTTTCTCCTTGCCTCTCTCTATATATAAATACAACAAATATATAATATACAACTACTAATTTGTTTTGTATGATTCCCATTATCAAATTATAATAAAAACTTTGTGCAAAAGAAAAAGTATCTAATTATCTAGTTTATGCTGTATAAAATAGCTCGAATTTTCGTTGACTTAGTGCATTAAAATGAGTACTATCGCCACTAAATTGAGCCTTTTCCATATTCCTCCATTATATGTTTTACAATTCGATATGAATCGATGTTGCCACAAAAAATATATATATCCTACTAATAAATTAACTAATATTCTCACTCAACCACTATTTTATTTGTTTATTGTTCTTACCAAAAGTCTCGAATAATTAATATGTGATTTTAATATGTCTTTTTTGCTACTCAAGCTCCACTAATATTAATTCATTTATATTTTTATAATATTATAAATGGCCCATATATAATTTAATATACAAAGCATATTGTTTAAAATTTAAATAGATAACAGAACCAGTTTAAACCAGTTGGAAGTGCCCTTGTCATGCACAAAAATCTCATAAAAGAAAAGGAGTGATGCTTTATTAAAGCCTTTCCAAAACGGGAAAGGTAGGGTTCTTAAGTCTTTTTAAGGTTCTTGTATTTATTTACATTTTTAGAAAGTAAAACTTTAAATATTATGTTTTAAAATGTTTAAAGCATATTGGCTATCTCATCTTAAAAGAAGTATTCAAATTAATTGCTTGTAAAAAAGGAGCATAAGTGGGATTTTTATATATTATCAGAGACAATATTACATTACAGTGCATCTGGTGATAAAATTCTGGACAAAAAAATGACACGCGTAAATCAAGCGTTCTTGATTATACTCATAAAATAGAAATAAACGAGTCAGGTTGATTTTTGAACGTACTCAATGCTTGGGCTCAACGACAAGAACATCCGCATTGGATTCTCAAGTAGGACTACCAGTAAAAGAAGTATACAAACAGGAAGTAAAAACAAATGCAACCACTCATGTCTCGACTTGATACTTACTAGATTGTCTAAATGTATGTCGGTCTTCTTTAAACCGAGGTGCTAAGAGCATCCACAACCATGGGGAAGATGGCGCTGGCGAGGAGAAAACGCCGACGAGGAGCTGGCTGGGAGCTGGCGGGGAGCTAGCTGGTGGGGAGTGCTGGCTGGGAGCTTAAGGCCGACACTTATCGCTGGCGGGGAGAAAAAATGTGAATAAAAAGGGCTGCTATAAGCCAACAAAAAGGCTTTACCATTGTAGCTCGCTGGCTAGGAGTGCTGGCTGTAAGCCAAAAAAAAAAATTATTGTCCCCGCCAGCGCCATTCGCCAGCTGCCGGCGAGATGATTGTGGATGCTGTAAAATGAATACGGTAGTTGTTCAAGAAGAAACTCATGAATTGGCAAAAAAAAATGATCGACAGGACCAATATTAAAAGGAGCGGATAGTCCTCCTCTTATATTTAATTAACTAATCTGGTGTATAATTTTAACACGAATAGTATTTAGTTAATAAAAATGAATACAAATTCAGGTAAGCAATAACAATAAAGAATCTAATTATCTCTATTTTATTATAGAAAACCCTATTTCACACCGATATATTTGGGTTATTCTTACGTCATACCTCTGACTAACTTTTTTTAAAATCATAATACTAAAATTTCGTAAATTCTTAGAAACTATCAAATACCGTGACATTTAACATAAACACATGAAATTTCAGTCACGTGCATAACACGTGTGGGTTATGATTTTTGTAATGTTGTAATTGCCCTTAATTTTTTTTTAAATCACAACGTTAAACTTTCGTTAATTATTAAAAACTAAACCTTCTTTCTTTTTTCCATTCTTCATTTGTTTTTCGAATACTCTATTTTCCCACTTCTTCCTCCAATTGTTGCAACAGACATTCGTCGTTTCCAAAAGTAGTCTTGGTCTCTTATTCGTCGAGCTAGAAATCTCCTTTTTCCTCATCGAGTCAGATTCCGTTCGATATGAAGTTTTGTACAGGAGGTTCCTCTTCTTATTGATGTCTTTTTTTGTGTGGAAAAGTTAAGGTTTGATTTTGGAAATTGACTTGATGGGTTAGGGTTCTGGGTTTGGAAATTGAAAAAACGACATGCGTTCCTCTTCCTCTTTTCTTGTTTATTTATTTATTTATATTTTATCAACAAAGCAAATATTATTTGAAACCCCTCTGGTGGTGAAAGAGGAATATAGAAATCTAACTACAAATCATCAAAATGGATGCAACCATTTATAAAGGCACAACCACAACACATATACAAATCGGAGCACTGGCGTGTAAACACAACCTCAAGATGGGCCCAAAAAGGGGTGAAACATAACTGAAGGTCAGGGAACCCAATTTTACAAACTTTAAGAACATGAAAAACAATAAGAAAGTCTAATACCTTAATTTGCTAACCATAAAACTCAGAAAGAAAAAAAAAGAAAGGCCTTACTACCTAAATATTCCAACCATTAAGAACTAAGTGCACGTCAACCTAAGCTACAACGGACCCATAACATGGAATAATCCAGTTCACCGATATCATATCGATGTCATCAGCTCGCTGGCGGCCTGCACCGCAAACGAAGAAACCATACTCATCTACCTCAAAATAGGACAAGTCAAACAACAAAGCCAAACCGCAAGAAACTCGACTCCAATCAACACCAGGACAGTCGAACACCTATCACCACACATACAAACGAGGGAGGGGTGAACTTACGAGTCAAAGAACGATAAGTGTGAACAAAAGGATACATTCGAACGAGAACTTGTCACGACTTGGAGGATCGGGACATCAGATGGTCAGAGAGACCACCTGAAGCCTGACCCACCAGATCTACCATAAGAGGCAGATATGAGACGAGGATAAAAAAACCAACCAACATCAAAACCGAACACAAACGGGCTCAGCAAGAGCGAAGAGCCGATACCTGCATCCCGAAGGGATCCAATCCTAATTAATATTCTTTTAATCATAACAATAGATTTTCGTAAATTATTAAAAACAAACTTGATATAGACTTTCGTAAATTTGAAAACAATTTTCAAAAGGAGACTTCATTTTACATAAGCCTCGCAAGTCACAACGGTGTTTAACTCCGTTCAAGTAAAATGACAGTGGAATGCATGTGCACCACTAAATATATATTCGAAATAATGTCCGATGTTGTTGAATATTTTACTTAATATTCTCATATAGTAATAAAAAGTTGTGAAGATTTGAAATTTTAGGACAACGACAACTGGGGAGGGACCCGCAAGTTCGGTACGGAGGCACTACGTCCGTGAATTAAGGTCACAGTGTCCCTCCATTATTAGGGCACCTTCCCCTCTCGAGCACCGTGCTACACCCTCTATTCACGACATGCTTTAACAAGAGCTTCGAAAATGGTCCTTCAACGCCGCGAGAGATAAATGCATCATGACTCAAACATAAGTGTATTATTTAGGATTAATTATTGGGTAAATTACAACTACATACCCTAAACTTTTCACGATTAACTGATACCTATCCTCATGTTTTTTTATAACCGATACATACTCAAATGTTCCGAAAATTAAAGCAAAGCCCTTGCAGACAGGTAAAATGACGAAAATGCCCTGAAGTGATTTTTTTAAATAAAACTGAAGTGATTTAATAAGTACATATATATATACCTAACAAAAGTGATTTTTAATTTTTTTAAAGTAATTACTGAAATGTGTTACAAAAAAAGTGAACACCCCGCCGTGCTCCACATAGGGCTCCATACGCGGCGATGTTAGGTCTGCAGCCCAATACACCCCAACCCCTCAGGTGTATTGTCCACAGACAAATACCAACCTAGGTTGTTGGTGAGACTTGAACCTAAGACCTCACCCTTTATAGCATTTCCTTGAGTGATGCTATCACCAATTGAGTCACCCCAACCCCTCTGGTGTACTGTCCACAGACAAATACCAACCTAGGTTGTTGGTGAGACTTGAACCCAAGACCTCACCCTTTATAGCATTTCCTTGAGTGATGCTATCACCAATTGAGAGGGTTGGGGTGTATTGGGTTGCAGACCTAACATCGCCGCGCGTGGGGCTCTGTGTGAGGCACGGCGGGGTGTTACACACACATTGTGGGACAACTACTAAATTGAAAGCTACTTTTTCACTGAGGTGTTTCAAAGGTGCCGACAGGAGAATGTTGCGATATCGGTCGAGGCCACCGGTACAACAGATGAAGACTGTGGAGGAGGGCCGAGTAAACCCTATGATCCGATCAAGCACTAATCGACTCCGGTCTGTGCTTCAGTAGAATACTGAAGCGCAAGAGTGACGGCCTGAGCAGCCTTATAACCAGGAACTGAAGTGGCACAAATGGACTATGCATCCTCTCAAGGAGTCAGCTGACGTCATCCCCCTTCTGATGATAATGAGGGCCTTTAGAAACGTAAAATTGCTGGTTCCCGATCTAATTGAAGAATGTCGCGCCGGTACTTGGTGGAATCGATGTCACCCCACGTCCAGTGAGACGGTATAACGGGCAAACCCCCCATTTGACCACGAACTCTTCATTGATTGAGGCGAGGGTGCGTTCTGCCCCTCGCCGGTTGGACTGTCAATACATTGGACCCCGCCGATCCCTTTGAGTAAGTGCTCAGAGTTCACATCGGATCAGAAATCATCCGATCACTTACAGTAGACAAGTACAACCCGTCGCCGATTGAGAACAAAGTCCATACGGTACTTGTCCCCTCTTCAGTTAAGCGAACAACAGTTGTGGATCGAAACACCGACCGCCTACTCCCGCTGCTTCCACATTGTCCCCTGCCACTGTTATCGTCGTTGTCTTGCCCTCCTGAGATCACCTGGACATAGCCTCAACCAACGACGTCGCGATGTTCTGTAGAGCACGTCACCATCGATGACCGGACACCCGAACACCTCCTCATCCTACCACACGTAGAGCCCGGAACTACCTTGACGAACCTCGCCAGAAAGGTCTCACACCGACCCCCGCCGCTGCCACGATCAGCCGTTATCGACCACTTAACCTTCGGTTGGGACGTGCATACCGCAACCACGGGACCAAACTCTGTCGAGGCCGAGACCGCCAAGACCACCCTCACCAGCGGATCCCCACACCACCCCGCGTCGCCGCCATGCCCCTTAGCTATCACGTCTCCGTGCATTTCCATCAGCGGCCCTGTACCTCGATGTTGGCCGCCCATCGTTTTGTCGCACAGCTTAAACACTTGTACGCGGTCAAGCCGACCTTACACAACGAAATACCATCATAAAGGATCACAAGAAGACTGTCACACACAACAAAAGCAAGAGATATATGAAACCAATTATTTTTTTCTCTCTCCTTAAATGGATCTACAAAATCTCATGGGCCGACCCTCCTAGACCCTCTCTAGTTCGATACGAGTCAACTTAGTTTCAAATTGTTTAATATATTTTTCTCAATTTAAACCCACAAATTGTAGTTGATATGGATTGTCCCTCTGCTCTCAGCAGGGCAGATCTAGAATGGTTCAGACTAGTTGTAGTTAATATGTGGTGCATATCTCTGAGCCAACGGGACCCAGACATGATCGAGGTCGAACCACATTTGTTTATTTTACTTGTGTACGTGTTGTGTTGCAGTAGAGTGCAAGGCATTGGACGCGCATGCCGATCAAGGTGTGTAGTTCTAAGTCCTGCATCGAGCCCCGCAACTGCAGTGTTGTCGAGGCCTTTATGTTGAATTCACCTATCCCAATTCTTGCCTTTGCTCGTCTTCAGAACGGAAAAGACTGTCGTACCCTTTTCATAAATAGTTCTATTAACTCTAGGAAGAAATTACAAGGAGTCTCATTTCTTCTTCTCCCCCTTACTCTATCGGCGACGTCCTTCTTTGTGGGGGTCGTCGGTCT
Organism: Erodium maritimum; assembly: GCA_963921825.1. Classification (NCBI taxonomy): domain Eukaryota; kingdom Viridiplantae; phylum Streptophyta; class Magnoliopsida; order Geraniales; family Geraniaceae; genus Erodium; species Erodium maritimum. Next base: position 2,791,216 of record OY997593.1, on the reverse strand, counting down.
TCCTCCCCCTTCTACCGTCTTGTCTCCTTCTTGTTCATTTTTATTTTTTGACCACGTCTGAATTGGTTATTATCGGATGCTCGCCCACCCTTCTCTCCCACGAGCCCCGACCTTCGCCCCGCCCCGACCTTCGTTGTCGTCGTCCGCCATTCGGGCAGTGGTCCCTTACGACCCGACCAAATCAACAGTAATCTCTCGATAGCAGGGGGGACTGATGGGCAAGCTATTGACATCAAAGCCCCCCAGAAACATATTCTCCTTCGGATTATCACCACCGCGTGGGGTGCGAGATGCTGAAGGACTCGTGTCAAGGACCTCAGGTCGGGTATCTTCGGCTTCTACTTCCGAACGGCGGTGGCGTGATCATGGGTTCGGGGCAACGAGCCCTGGTGCTTCGACGGGTGCCCCCTTTTGCTTGCTGATCTGAACCCCCATGCCTGAGACATGCCCGCATTGGATCGCCTGCAACTATGGGTCCACGCTACCCGTCTTTAGTCCGGATGAAGGTAAAGGGGGAGACGATCGAGTACGCATTGGGGACTTGTGTGGAGGTACCCTGCGACCAGTAGGGTATGTGCTAGGGGGGTACAGTAAGGGTGCGTTATTGGCACCTTATGGAACGTCCTCTTAAGCAGGGAGTGATGTTAAGATTCAAGGAGTTCCCGGATCCCGTGAAGGTCGACCTCACCTATACGAAGCTCCCAAGCACGATATCTAATCATACAAAGCCTTGGGAGGATTTCACCGAACACTGTATCTAAGGACTCCTCGTCTCGAGGAAGGAGCCCGTGTGTTACCCTGAGAATCGTATCTAATCATACAGAGCCTCGTGTTAGCACCCAGCCCAGGAAGGAGGATCCCGTGTGAAGACCGCTTCAGTAAAAAAAGTTAATTTATTTTATTTTCGTTCGATCGGAACGTCGAGGTTGGAAAACGGTTGTGTTTTTTGAACGACTGCAAAAGAGAATTTTTTTTTAAAAAAAATTAATTAAAGAGTTGACAAGGTCCGGACCAGGCCTGGCGCGCAGACCAAGCCTGCCCAGCTCCCCTTTTTGGGCCGCGAGGCCCGTTTGCCTTCTGAGGCCCATTTAGCCTGGCCCGTCTTCTTATACCCAAATTTTTAAGGTTTCGATCATTTCCCCTCCCTCCTCACGCAGCCGACCTACCTCCTTCCTCTCTCTCTACCAACTCTCGACCCCGACCGCCCCTCTCGCCTCCTCCTCTTATGTCCGACCATCCCTCTCCTTCTCCCCGTCGCCGAGCCCCTCCCTCTCTCAAATCTGTCTCGCCACCGTCTCCCTCTTGTTCCCCGTTCAACCCACCATCTCCGGCGTTCCCTCTCCGTATCCCGACCTCTCCTCTTTTCCCCGTGCTCGTTTCGGGCTCGCCGTGGAAGGGCCGAGAGGTACGTCGTCGGGAAGTCCGAGGGACGACGTCCAGGACTTCATCAAACCGCCGCCGTCGCTCTAGATCGAGGCGAGGTTCGCCGTGCCCCTCGACCGCAACCTCTACCCTCCCCGCCGTCGTCTTCTATGTTTCCTACGGTGAGAATCTCACCCGTGATGCTTTGGTCGCCGGTGTCGTCTTCGCCGGTGTCGTCTTCGCCGGTGACCGACTGGGCTAAAATCCGAACTCTTCTCCTTCCTTTTTGCTTTCTTTTCCCGAGCGTTCTCGGATCTGGAACTTTCCTTGTGGATCTGGGCACTGTTGGTACCAAAACCTTTTGGATCTGGTCGTTTAATTTTGAAATGGAAACAAAAAATTAAAGAATTTAATCTGTTAAAAAGGAAGATAAATTAAAACGGGGTTAAAATCAGTTTTAAAACAAAACGGGTTGATTTGAAAAAGGACGAGTAATTTGCACTGTGAACAAATCTGCTGAACGGTTTTTGGGAAACGTGGAACGACTAAACTTAAATGTAAATCGGACTTAGAACGGGGCAAAAGCGGAACGTTGAATCGGACCTCGGGAATCGTGCCACGAAACCATTGCCTCGGGAATCATGCCTCGGGATCCGTGCATTGGAACTCATGCACCGGGTTCTGTGCTCGGGGCTTGAGTGCTCGAAACCGATTCGTCGTTTAATCCCGCTTTTGAACTGTTCGAGTTTCAAGGTCAACTGTTGTTGTTTGGACTGTACCGGTTCTGAGTTTAAGTTTTACCAGTTAAATTAGACTTGGACTTCGCCCAAGAAGACCGGAGTTGAACCCAGGCTTGGACTTCACCTGAGAAGACCGGAGTTAGGTCCGGACGTCAGCATCTAGGAGACGCAGCTGTTGTGACCATCTTGAGGTAGGGAAAGTAGCGGATACCGGTTTAATTGCGGAAAATTACTAGTATGCATGCTAGGATTAATAAAACTGGAACTGTCGTTTATATCAGATAATAATCGGACGAGTCTTAGTAGCATGTAGGATATGATTCACTAGTTAGTCGCTTCAATACTTGGGAAATTGTCGTGCGGGTAGATTGGCCGTGTCGAGCCGTAGGTTGCGTGTTGATTGAATTACTTGTGGTTGTTTGATATGCTTGCTGTGTGATTTAGTGTCGGTAAGTTTAATAGACAAGAATTAGTTTATCCGCTGAGCATGTTGTTGCTATGTGTGGGCGAGTGTGACGTGCTTGTGTTGATGTGAAACCTTGGATGTGATATGGTCGGGTGAGTGATAGACCGACGTGGCGTGTTGTGGTACGATTGTTGGGCTTGGTAAGTCGTGTTTACTTATGGCACTGTGATGTGTGATATTATCTTGATGTGTGTTACGAGGAGTTATTTCCGGTATGGTACCTACGACCAAGGGGTACGTCGGTGTAGGGTAGTACGTAAGCCGACGGTGTGGTCCCATGTATGCGCGGTCCCCCGGGTAGTGGTTCCGGTATGATGGCCTACATCGAGGGGGTATGCCGGTGTAGGACATCTAGGCCGACGGTTACGTGATCAGTGCTTTACCCAAAGGAGTGTCGGGAAAGTTGTGTTGTCTGTTCGTTCCCCGAAGGAGTGCCGGGAAGATGTCTAGGCCGATGGAGATTCCGGTATGACGTATTGAGATCGTGCCCCGGTTGTTGGACGGGAAGATATCTAGGCCGATGCTGTGTGGTCTGGTACGATATGATAGAGTCGGGCTGTGGACAGCCGGCGGAGTAGGGGACTGCGGTACGGGACGTGTATGTGCTTTTACTGTTTACTTGTGTTTGATGACCTGTTCAGTGATGTGGTTGCAATGTGTGCTTATTCGTTTGAGTGTGTTTCTGAGTGTGGTTTGGTCTTGAGTTGAGGATTGTGGTTATGAGTTCCGTTGGAAATTAGTCGTGTGCTGTACTAATATGCCCTAATTGGACGGTTACCCGTGGTGGTGAACCCATGCTTATAACCTTAACTACTTTTCCTACTGAGCGAAAGCTCACCCCTTACCTTGTTGGTTTTCAGGTTCTAAGCGGGATGTGTACTAGCTGGATGCTCGATGCTTGGGAGCTTACGAGGGTCCTAGACTAGATAGTTTAGAGACGTACAACGTTTTGAAATATTTATTGTCTTTAAGGTTTACTTAAGAATTGTTGACTCTTTATTTCAAATTTATGAACCGCAAATTATTATTTTAAGCTTTATGACTTTACTTTCATTTAAATTTATTACTGTTTTAGTTCACGTTTCGAGTCCGGTCAAAAATCGGATTTGGAGTGTGACATCCCGACTGGAAAAAATTGGTGATCGACCAGCTCTTCGTTGGTCGGGTCATTGAAGTTTTAGTGCCCATTCCACCTGGGCACAGAGGTAGTGGAGGAACTGCTACCGGAGGAGTAAAGATGACTATTGTTGATGGTCCCCGGGATGATCAGGCGAGGGCTGGCAAACAGCCTCGCCAGGAGGAATGGTAGGTCACCCAAGCTTCAGGGATTGGCTCTGGGAGGGGTCTTTGGTGAAAGCCTTGCCTCATACTACTGATGCAGTCCTTGCTCGAGATTTGGAGCAAGACTTCCAGTACCATCTTTTTATCCCACATCCTTCCTTCCTGTCTATATGACGTTTTAATACTGTCTGTGATAGTTCTAGTACTTTAAAGAACTATGAACACCGTATTCTGTGTCTGTTCTTTTTTAGTGGTCAGAGAGTTTGTTCCCGGACACACATTTATGTAGTTGAATTCTAAGTTTATAATATTGCACCTTTTTAGTAAAAAAAATTCCAAACATATTCTCCAACGATACATAATGGATTTTAATTTATATTATCTATATAATTTACACTAAATAATAATACTATGCACAAAGAAAAAAATTGTTCAATTCGTCATAAAGATAGATTCACGAATCATCATCACATAACTCCTAATTCAGTCAGCAACTGGTAATAAGAAGGATTAAAGTTATAGCAGGATCTTTTGCTAATTTTCTTTGGTTCAGTTGCAAAATGGAAAATTAATTAAGCTTGATTATGTGCCATTTCCCAAAACCCAAACCATACGTATAATAAAGGAGAAAACTATGGACCCATACTTTGTATATAGGCTTTGAGTGTATAGAACATCCAAAGGCCCAACTTGATTAGCGATGGATGTCTTAAATGGACCACTAGAAATATGTAACGAAACTTATCGTGGTAACCTCAAATATTATGATGTTAATTATATGATAATTAGTATGTTATTGTAATTATTTGGTTTGTTAACAGTATATACTTCAAGAATGGTTGCATCTTATTATTAATTATTCGGTTTTTAAGTCAATTGAGAAGCGAAAAACGGGAAATTTATAAAATAATTTTATTTCGAAATATAGGGCCCACAGAGCTAGTTTGGTTATCAAATCTTGGCAGTAGCATTCATTTTAATGAAACCCCGGATTTTATCCGACCGGATACTTTACTTATCGTATCGACCCGGGTATTTCATTTATCCGACCGGAAAGCTCATTAAAAGTAACATCGTAATTTCACCAAAAAATTGGAAGTGCGGAAGTTTAGTGTAATTATTTTCAAAATAAGGTTATATTGCAAATACGTCCTAAACAACAGGGTTTGTGTTCGATTTATACAATAGAAAACTTCAATCCTAAGTTTAAATTTGACTTGATTTCAATTATAACGCATTCTAATAATGGCTCTTCAAAAGCTAGATTTGTTTACATGATCTCTTACCAAATGCCCTCGTCTTCAGATCGAATAAAGAAGAGAGGAAATCGAAAGAAAAAGGCTCTCAATTTTGGGTTTGAGCATATCGAATTTCTAATGTTTCAAGTAAAGCAAATCGATTCTTGAAAAAAAAATTGTAGTCGCAGATCGAATTTGCAAAAATATTCCTTAATTGTACCATCAATTATACTTAACGGAAATAACAAAACATCAAGATCTCGACCTGTTCGAGCCCGAATCTTTGAAGGCATCTTTTTGCTCTTTTGCCATAAATGAAAAGACTCATTTCTTCAACTCGAACAACAAAAGAGTCACATTAACGATATCTACTACCAATTGTCCTCATCTCGAGATTGAACAAAGAAAAGAGGAAATAGCAGAAAAGAAATGCTCTCAATTTCGGGTTTGATCCTATCGAGTATCTAATGTTTCAAGTCAAGCAAATCGATTCTTGAAAAACAAAATTTGAAGTCGCAGATCGAATTTGCAAAAATATTCTTAAATTGTACCCTCAGTTATACTTAACGGAAATAGCAAAACACCAAGATATCGACCTGCTCGAGCCCAAATCTTTGCAACAAAAGTCACATTAACAATAACTATTATCAATTTACTACCTCCATGAATCTGTACAATTTGAGAAAAAATAGATCAACAATACTCATTTCAGTACCCTCCTTCTTCTTGCACTCCAACCCTAATAAACTTACACGGCGAAAACCTAACCTTATACTCCGATATGGTCTCGAGCTTCGGCGACCAAATCTGCTCCCTCGTCCCCACCAGCTGATCGTAGTGCTTCTGCAGCTCCGGCGTGCTACAAAGGTACCCTCCGGTGGGGCTCGCCGACCCTTCATCGACGACATTCTCTCTCCTATCACTATCAACATTAGACCTAGAAATGAGCCTCGTTATGAACTCCGGCGTGACCTTAATTACGACTCTGCCATTGGCCCCCTTCACGTACTGAAAAGGGTTCTCCCCGAACTTCATCGGGGACTTGTCGGGGCACGAGCCGAGGGCGGCGAGGGAGGAGGCGGTGAGTGCCTTGCACGCGAAGCTATCGATGGGGAGGACGAAGTAGGTCTGGCCGTTGGAGAGCTCGTCGTCGATGGAGAGGGCCGGGACGGGGTGTCCGATGAAGAAGGAGTCTGCATGGCACACCATCTTGTCCGGGAACTCGAACATGATCTCCCCGGCGACGTGTCTTCCGGGGAGGAGCCTCGTGGTTCCTTCCCAGAAGACCAACTTCACTGCTGATGACGACGACGATGATGATGATTTTCGGGTCTTGGATTGGAAGCACGGCGCGATCACGTTGCCCATGTTGATCGCCGGAGCTAGAGGTTAAGGTTTGAAATACAACCACACGAGCAATCCACAATGGATCCTCAACCAAAATTCTCTACAAACAGAGAGAACAACAACACAAGGACGGTCCACTCAGGGAACCTCAATACCAACCATACAAGGACGGTTCACTCAAGAAACCTCAATACCCCAAATCACAAACAAAGAATACAGAGCCCAACCAGAACCTAACCAGAGACTTGTGCTAGCTTGAAGATTGAAGATGAGAAGCGACTTAGTTGAGTTTTTGTTTATATAGTGAATAGGGGAGAGAGAGGGGTGGGTTGACTTTGAGAAAGTCAAGGTTAGTTTTGTGTTGATTGGGTGTGAGTCTTGTTTGTTTGAGAGAGGAGAGAGGAGAGAGGAGAGAGGAGAGAGAGAGTCGGTGGTCAGCGTTGCCGGCGTTGACTATCTCTCTCACCGGTGGATACGTATATGAAGTGTAGAAACGTGTGGTGCCGATGTCCTCATACACTCTTTGGACTCGGTTTATAATTAATAATATGGGTGCAACCAACTTCATCAACTGTGCTGAAAGCAAAATCATACTCTACACAAGAGGGAGGATTTGTTTTATTTGAGATTTTAATGGATTTTTTATTATTATTACAGAGAAAGTCTTGGTGTAAATATTTCATTAATTGGAAAGTATAGTAAGATTGGATCAAGAATTATTGATTACATATGATTTATGTTGAAAGTTGATCCAAATTCAAGCCATTTTGTGGCTTGGTTGCCAAGCAACTAATTTAGGGAATTGTCTTGCCTTGATTAACAAGTAATCAATTTAGGGAATTTATGCTCTGTTTCCCAAACTGGGTCTTAATTGTGTAGAGATTTTTATTTCCCTATTTTGTATGAACTATCTCTACACCACTCCTATAAATACCACCTGTAAGCTGCCATGAGGGATAAGTTGAATCAGTGTAAATCCCCGGCGTTGTGTAAACATTCTCCCTATAGTGAAGTTTTGCTGGTTGGCGCCCGTGGTTTTTTTCCTCTCCGTTGTTTGGAGGGGTTTTCCACGTTATATCGTTGTGTTCTCCGTTTTTGGTTTTGATCTCTATTTCGTTTTATTGCCTATCGTTTTATAACAAGTGGTATCAGAGCCTGGTTGTTCAATCTAGGTTTTCTAACGACATGGCATCATTGAAATTCGATCTACCGTTGTTGGACTACACCACACGATTTTCTCTGTGGCAAGTAAAGATGCAGGCCGTTCTAGCTAATCCAGACCTTGATGATGCGCTAGATGGATTCAACAAGAAGGATCCGAAGACGTGGGCCGATGAGGAGAAGCGTAAGGATCGTAAGGCTCTATCTCTGATTCATCTTCATCTATCAAATAATATTTTGCAGGAAGTACTGCTGGAGAAAACTGCAGCAGCGCTTTGGCTCAAACTGGAATCGATCTGCATGTCCAAGGATCTGACCAGTAAGTTGCACGTGAAGATGAAGTTGTTCACACACAAGCTGCAAGATGGTGGTTCTCTACTCGATCACCTAGCGGTCTTTAAGGAGATCGTTTCTGATTTGCAGTCCATGGAGGTATAAAGTATGATGATGAAGATCTAGGTCTACTACTCTTATGTTCATTGCCTAGTTCTTTTGCAAATTTCCGAGATACCATATTATTGAGCCGCGATGAACTAACTCTTGCGGAAGTATATGAGGCCCTTCAACAGAGGGAAAAGATGAAACTTATGGTACAGGGAGAAGGATCATCATCCTCCAAGGTAGAAGCTCTGCAGGTACGTGGGAGGACCGAGCAGAGGAACAACAACTATGGAAACAAAAATAAGAGCAATAACGGGAGGGGCCGTTCTAAGTCCAAAGGAGGTGACAAGTTCTGCAAGTATTGTAAGAAAACCAATCACACCATTGAAGATTGTTATAAGCTTCAGAATAAGGAGAAAAGAAACGGTACGTACAAACCGAAAAACAATTCTGATGGTGATGGTAAGGCCTCCGTTGTTTCCAACGATAATTCTGATAGTGATTGCTTAGTTGTGTTTGCTGGCTGTGTTTCTGCTTATGATGAATGGATTCTTGATACTGCCTGTTCATTTCATATCTGTTGTAACAAAGACTGGTTCAGTTCTTATAAGTCTTTGCAGAGTGGAGATGTGGTGCGTATGGGAGATGACAACCCACGTGAGATTGTGGGCATAGGCTCCGTTAAGTTCAAGATGCATGACGGCATGATACGCACATTGACAGATGTGAGACACGTACCAACCATGGCGAGAAACCTCATCTCTCTCAGCACTCTTGACGATGAAGGGTACAAGTACTCCGGCTCACAGAAAATTCTAAAGGTATCAAAAGGCTCTCTCGTTCACATGATAGGTGATATGAACTCTGCAAGATTATATGTTCTTAGAGGTAGCACTTTAAATGGTTCTGCTACTGCTGCTGTTATTTCTGATGAACCTAGTAAAACTAATTTGTGGCACAAGCGCCTTGGACATATGAGTGAACAAGGCATGACAGAGTTGATCAAGAGAGATTTACTTAATGGCTGCAACATGAGTAAGTTGGAGTTTTGTGAGCACTGCATTTTTGGTAAGCACAAGAGAGTTAAATTCAATTCTTCCGTTCATACCACTAAAGGGATATTAGATTATGTGCATGCTGATGTTTGGGGTCCTTCCCGAAAAACTTCTCTTGGTGGTGCAAATTACATGCTTACTATTATTGATGATTACTCTGGAAAAGTGTGGCCTTATTTTCTAAAACATAAATCTGATGTGTTTGATACTTTTAAGAAGTGGAGAGTTATGGTGGAGAAGCAAACCGAGAAGAAGGTAAAAGTGCTTCGTACTGACAATGGCATAGAGTTTTGTTTAAATGATTTTGACAACTATTGTAGCAATGAAGGCATTGTAAGGCACCACACCATCCCGTCCACGCCTCAACAGAATGGTGTGGCTGAGCGCATGAACCGAACCATCATCTCTAAGACTCGGTGCATGCTTTCTAATGCTCGTATGAGCAGACGTTTTTGGGCTGAAGCAGCCTCCACCGCCTGCTACTTAATAAACAGATCTCCAAGCATTCCACTTGATAAGAAAACTCCCATTGAGGTATGGTCTGGTTCACCTGCTGATTATTCACTATTGAGAGTTTTTGGTTGCACTGCTTATGCACACGTTGATAATGGAAAGTTAGAGCCTAGAGCTGTCAAGTGTGTGTTTCTTGGTTATGGCTCAGGAGTAAAGGCGTATAAGTTATGGAATCCTGAAACTAAGAGAATTTTGTTGAGCCGGAATGTTGTTTTTAATGAGGCTGTCATGTTCAATGATAGTGCCTCTGTGGATGCCTCTGATGTTCTTGATGTTACTAAATTTTCTGATGATGAGCAACAGAGGATAAGCGTGCAGGTGGAGCACCTGGACGACAAAGTAAATGAGGTTGATGAAAATAATGAAAATGATGACGTTGACGTTCAGCTTACACCACATGTTTTGCAGCAAAGAAATAACTCTATTGCTGCTGATAGACCGATGAGAAACAAAGGTCCTCGCCCTCGTTTAATTGAACAATGTAACGTTGTTCATTATGCTTTGAGTTGTGCTGAACAGGTGGAGCATGATCGTGAACCTGCTACATATGCTGAAGCGATTGCATCCGTTGACCGTGAGAAGTGGATTTCTGCCATGCACGAGGAGATGAAATCGCTTGACAAAAATGGCACTTGGGATGTTGTGCGCTTTCCAAAGCAAAAGAAGGTCGTTCGCTGCAAGTGGATATTCAAAAGAAAGGAAGGTTTGTCTCCTAATGAGCCTCCAAGTTTTAAGGCAAGGTTAGTAGCAAAAGGTTTCAGCCAGATTCCAGGTATTGATTATAATGATGTATTCTCTCCGGTTGTGAAGCATAGTTCTATTCGTGCACTCTTTGGTATTGTGGCTATGCATGATCTTGAACTTGAGCAGTTAGATGTGAAGACTTCTTTTCTGCATGGAGAATTAGAGGAGGAGATATACATGGACCAACCTGAAGGTTTCTTTGTGCTTGGTAAGGAGGACCTCGTTTGCAAGTTAAAGAGGTCACTTTATGGTCTTAAACAGTCCCCAAGGCAGTGGTATAAGAGGTTTGATTCATTTATGCTTGCACATGGTTTTAAGAGATCTCAGTATGATAGCTGCGTTTATATTAAATTTGTTAATGGATCACCGATATACCTGTTGTTATATGTTGATGATATGTTGATTGCTACTAAGAGCAAGAAAGAGATCACTACTTTGAAGGCACAACTAAGTAGTGAGTTTGAGATGAAGGATCTTGGAGCTGCTAAGAAAATACTAGGTATGGAAATTACAAGGGACAGAAATTCTAAAGTCTTATTCCTTAGTCAGCAGAGTTACATTAAGAAAGTTCTTCATCGTTTTAATATGCATGATGCAAAGCCTGTTAGTTCCTATTGCTCCTCACTTTAAATTGTCAGCACTGCAATGTCCTAGTTCTGATGAGGATTTTGAGTACATGTCAAAGGTTCCATATTCTAGTGCTGTTGGTTCTTTGATGTATGCCATGGTTTGTTCTCGACCTGATTTATCATATGCTATGAGTTTGGTTAGTCGATATATGGCTAATCCTGGTAAAGAACATTGGAAAGCTGTTCAGTGGATTTTCAGGTACTTACGTGGAACATCCAATGCTTGTCTTAAATTTGGCAATATGGACGAGGAACTCGCCGGCTACGTGGATTCAGACTATGCTGCTGATTTGGATAAGAGGCGGTCCCTCACAGGTTATGTTTTTACTGTTGGTGGATGTGCTGTAAGTTGGAGGGCAACACTACAACCAGTTGTTGCTCAATCTACTACTGAGGCTGAATACATGGCTATTGCTGAAGCTTGTAAAGAATCAGTTTGGTTGAAAGGTTTGTATGTTGAGCTTTGTGGAGATAATTCTTGCATTAATCTGTTTTGTGACAGTCAAAGTGCGATCTACCTTACTAAGGATCAGATGTTTCATGAGAGAACAAAGCACATTGATGTCAAGTACCATTTTGTTCGAGATATTATTGCTCAAGGTAAACTAAAGATCTGCAAGATAAGTACTCATGATAATCCTGCTGATATGATGACAAAGCCAGTTCCTGTTGCTAAGTTTGAGCTTTGCTCAAGCTTAGTTGGTATAATTGTTTAGTCCTAGTGGCTGTTTGGCGCCGAAAGTATTTTTTCTTTGTTCGTTCAGGGAGATGTCTACCGTTTCATGCTACAAGGAGGAATTTGTCTCAAGGTGGAGTTTGTTGAAAGTTGATCCAAATTCAAGCTATTTTGTGGCTTGGTTGCCAAGCAACTAATTTAGGGAATTGTCTTGGCTTGATTAGCAAGTAATCAATTTAGGAAATTTATGCCCTGTTTCCTAAACTGGATCTTAATTGTGTAGAGATTTTTATTTCCCTATTTTGTATGAACTATCTCTACACCACTCCTATAAATACCACCTGTAAGCTGCCATGAGGGATAAGTTGAATCAGTGTAAATCCCCGGCGTTGTGTAAACATTCTCCCTATAGTGAAGTTTTGCTGGTTGGCGCCCGTGGTTTTTTCCCTCTCCGTTGTTTGGAGGGGTTTTCCACGTTATATCGTTGTGTTCTCCGTTTTTGGTTTTGATCTCTATTTCGTTTTATTGCCTATCGTTTTATAACAATTTATGTGGCTCTCGCTCTCTGTAAAATCTGGGTTTTGTAAAAAATGACGCAGCTCTTTCATTTGATTCTGGCATTCGTCATTCGTCGAGAAACGATAAGGAGGGAGCAAGGTCATTCAGGAAGTCAACTCTGGTATCTCCACTCTTGTTGTTTCGGGCTACAAGTAGATCTCCCAATCAACTTTCATCGATCTTCGATGGGTCATCGCTATAAGAAACGGCAAGATCGAGTGCTTTCCGTCACCAAGGCGGTGGAACAAGGAACCTCGTCGTTCTTCAGAGGGAAAAGAGGCCGGAAGAATAAGGCTAGATTTGTACGTTGAACTCCGACGGTGGTTTTGATAGTGTATGGGGGTAATCTTTCGGAGGTGGACGTAAAGTCGGTGCCAGAATCCTCTGGTATTCTGGGCAGAACACGGGAGGAACTCAGGGGAAGGAAGCCTTGGCGGCGTGAGGGTGTAGGTCCGTTTAGGGCTTTGGAAACAAGGCTTTCGAGATTAGGCCCTCAGCAACACTCAATGGACCGAGGCCTATGGGAAGTGGGGCGTTGAATTCCTGTAACTTACTACCCGACCCGAAGTGGGGCGAGGAGGCCCAGGCCCGATCTGAAATGGATGGGTGGGTTGACCTAGGATGGACCGGGTAATGAGGGAACCAAAGAAGGAAACCGGATCGGGACCCATTTAATATTTTTATTTCCACACGAACAGGAGGGAAGCTAGTTGCAGCGGCGTGGGGCTTTAAGCATCTTCGCCTCGCCGAATGAAGCTGAGGTGGTCCAGAGAGGGGTCGGCCGGATTCACCGCCCCTCTAGACGTAAGGTGACAGAGGTTACACCAAGAACTGGCAAGTTACTTTCCTACCTGCTCGGAGGTCAGCAATCCCATGTTTTGGATCCCTACCACTATCATTCCAAATAGGATGACGCACGCTTGCAACCTGGGGGAGTACTCAGTCCACCATAGTACTTTTCCGACAATGTTGGGTGTGCTCTGTTCTATCTTTTAGTTTGGACTTGTTGTATCAGTGTCATCAGACGATAACACAGTATTCTCTTCCAGACATCTCAATGAGGCGGTTCTGTGCCTTGAGCTCTTTACTTTTTTATTGAGGTCCTTCAGTGTTGAGAACTATTTTTCAATTATGTCATGTAAGTGTTTTATTGCTCTTTTGCTGGTAAACAATTTTTATTTATAATATCCCCTCGTTTATTCTAAAAAAAAGAATTATTGATATGAAAAATGTGGATATTGTATGAAATGCTCACAATGTTTAAAATGTATACTAGAAAATTATGAGTTTTATTGCATCAAGAAATAAAATTTCCGATATGAATGATGAATCTTTTGTTAATATGAAATCTAGAAGAAAAAAAAATCTAAATCGTAAATATACCATTCTACCAAGATTGAATCTCAACTATTCACTATCTTAATCTAATTCAAAGGCCAATATGAATTTTTAACTGTATTTTAAGAGAATTTGTTTTTTCGAAGACGAAGGGAATTTTATTAAAATCCCAATAAGGCAGTATAAAAAAATAAAAAAAATTGATCAGCAGATTTTTTTTTATAAAAACCAAACAGCTACAAAGTGTAGCTGAAGGTCAAGGGAGAAGCCCTCAAAACAATCTTACTAACAAGTGACTGACCAACACGGCTCAGCCTCAAACCGATACCCAACAAGGGGAATCACACCAGAACAATGGTCTCAAAACCAAATACACTATAAATACTTAACCAGACCAGAATATCATGTCGAAAAACCCAATACTCTGGTTTAAAAATACTCGGCGAATTCATGTTTGAAACGACAAAGATTAAAATGCCGATAACACATTGAGTCCCTAAAATTATCGATCATTTCTCGACTCAAACTGAACTGAGGTGCCAATTTTCCAACTTAGACCTTACAGGAATACTCATGGGATCTGTGAGGGTGCGAAAACTATGTAAAGAGGTGTCCGTGGCATGGCAAAGGAATAAGGTTGACAACAATCTCGAGGCGGGCATGATGCTCCTCCTCATTAGCATCCTCGTTCCCCGTAAAGGGCTCATTAAAGCTGGTGAGACTACTTAGAGACCAAGCATTGTCTTCTTAGACCACTTACTCCTCCTTCGATGGATATGGGTCTTTTAGGCCTCTTTTCTTCGTGATGGCTATTGGTGGGCGACCTCCTATGATATTAGGAGTTCGAATCTTGTATCTTTCTTTTCTTGGTCTTTCCTGGCTTTGAAGTTCCTGTCGGATAACCTGTTATGAATTAAAGCACGCCTGGCCTCTTATGGCCCTAGTTAGTTAGGAGACATTCAAAGGATCAGTGCTGACCAATTTCTCCTCGGAGCCTACCCCGGGGGAGTGGCCCCCGTGTGCTTCCCACTCTAAGGGCATGTTGGGGCCTTAATAGAGAGGTCGTGTGCATCACTCATGTATGCGGCATCGTCGGTTCAAATCATTTGGGGGGGGGGGGGTAGAGCAACTTGTCAGTACGCGGAGTAGGCAAGCAGAGTGGCTAGGGACCTACTCGTCTGTGCGGATGTAGGATATCACTTGGTTGATTTGATCCGCCCAACATCAACATATCAAATCCTAGGGGGTCGATGCAACAACATGATCCACCACTAGGCACCCATGATCTATATTTCTGAGACGCTCACATACAGAGTAGAAGATTGGAAGTCTCTCATACTATAGACGAACACAGATTTACAGGACATGACTTGGGAACCTCAAGAAGATAAACCTATGGAATAGACGTGCAAGGTCCATCCAAAAGCGAACTCAGAGAGCTTCCCCCAAGTAGAGACCCCACTAGTCACATGCTACCTTGATGCACCCCTTAGAGTGTTGTCGATGGTAGTATCGTGCCCTTGGTCATGACGTCCAATAGCAGGTGAGAGGCTTGCGCCTAGAGTTAGATGCGATCAAACCAAAAAGCAGACGATTCCACCTGGGTAGAAAGGTCCGAAAAGATAAAGTGCGCCCTCATGAATCACCAAAGCTCCCATTTTCGAATTCGATCCTTAACCTCTTGGGACGGAAAATAGAAGTTGGAGACCCCATATCCCAAGTCTTTGATGACTAGGTCGTCCCCTCTTGACTTGTTCATGAGTTTCAACAACGTCTGATGGTTGAATGGGCAGGAAGTGATAAGGTGTTCGACCAGATCCGATTAGTGTAGGTTGGCTTGTGTGGAACCTCAGTGATGAGGTCCTCTTCCGTAGTGAGTTTCCGTCAAAACCTTCCTAGAGGTCGACCAGAGCATTAGTCGGGAACAAAGATGCTTGTTGGTCGTGGTAGCACAATCGACGTAAGCGAAACGACGGGGGGGGGGGGGGGGGGTGGGGGGGTGGGGGGAGGTGGTGGTTTTTTATAAGTCGTTTGGAGTGACATAGACTGACCACCATTTGAGGTGCTTGTTGAGACATGTTTGAAGGGATCTCGAGACGAGGCGATTGAGGGGATATGAGCGAGGAGAGAGAGATAGAAAGAGAGAGATTGTCAGAAGGTTAGCCAATCGAGGACACATAAGAGTAGATCGATGGAGCGATCGACGTCAGAAATATGACAGGGCAGGGTACAAGTGTTTTGTAGCCATTTGGAGTGACGTAGATCG
Source organism: Erodium maritimum (assembly GCA_963921825.1). Lineage (NCBI taxonomy): Eukaryota > Viridiplantae > Streptophyta > Magnoliopsida > Geraniales > Geraniaceae > Erodium > Erodium maritimum. The sequence continues at coordinate 2,775,461 of OY997593.1, read as the reverse complement.
ACAACCATTTGAGATGCTCGCTGAGGCATGTTTGGAGGGATCTCAGGACGAGGCTATTTAAGGGATATGAGCGGAGAGGAAGAGAGACTGGTCAAAACATTAGCCAATTTAAGACACATAATAGTTGATTGGTGGAGATGTATTATTAATCACGGAAGCATAGAGCCTCCGAATCCTAAATGAATAAAAATATGTAATTTATATTCACCTCCATTTTTAAATAGAAAAACTCTGTTTCCTAAGCTTTACAAACGTTTCATTATCAGATCCTAACCCAGGCCAACGTTTAGTCTCAATTCCTAACATAATAGGTTTGGAATTTCTCAGAAACTATAAAAAGCCGTCCAAACTCACGATTTCGTCAACTCGTTGAGCATTGGGTTCGGTTGCTTGAGAACGAGGATAAGTTCAACGTCGAAGAAGGCACCATGGGTAATGTACACCAACAACGACAACGCTTGGATGAGTTGACGGAATTGTGAGTTTAGACGGCTTTTTATAGTTTCTGAGAAATTCCAAACCTATTATGTTAAGAATTGAGACCAAACGTTGGCCTGGGTTAGGATCTGATAATGAAACGTTTGTAAAAGTTCGAAATAAAGTTATCCCTTTTTAATTCACTTCAAAAATGAAGAAATAAGTTGAATTTTGAGCTTGGATATAGGCTATTATATTTTTATCAAACCAATGTAAATACCAAATACTATACATCCAGTTATAAAAGAAAGAGAAAAAAAAGGATGTCGTTCAAACATGTAACATTTAAGGAATACAAACAGGGGGGGGGGGGGGGGGGGGGGAGACAAGAGAAGGAAGAGCTAAAAGAAGAAAAACTAAGACTCAAGGAGGTTCGAACAACCTAAGAGCAGCATTATCCCCGAGAGGACAAGAGAAGTCCAGAGATTTGCAAACATCCCACGATCTTTTAGCTTCCGACTTTTTCCGGAGGGAACGAGACGAGGCTAATAACATTGAGGGGGACGACTGATTTACGAAGACCCGACTTTTTACGCTTTTTCCGACAAGCGGCCCTGGGGTGTTTGGTAACATGTGATGAGAAGGAAGAGATTAATGTAATTGTTCTTCAAACCATTTGGATATTGATGGTAGAAACATAATTTAAAGGGAAAATATCATATTGGTATCCTTAACTATACGTTTTTAACACATTTGTACCCTTAACTAATTTAATCACTAAAAAGGTACCTTAAGTTTCCAATCAGTAACACATTAGTGTTTTCCGTCCATTTTTGGACCTTAAACTTTAAGAAAATGACAAAAATACCCCTCTAAGTTTAAACCCTAATTATTCTTTTACCTTATTTCTCCTACGCAACCTTCATCTCCCCCATTTTATTTCATACATACGCCTCCTTCATTCTGTTTCTCTTTCATTTTATTTGAAAGTTTAAGGTCATGTGCATTGCACATGACCATTTTCCGTCCAAAAATGGACGGAAAACACTAAAATGTTACTGATTGGAAACTTAAGGTACCTTTTTAGTGATTACATTAGTTAAGGGTACCAATGTGTTAAAAACGTATAGTTAAGGGTACCAATGTGTTAAAAACGTATAGTTAAGGGTACCAATTTGATATTTTTCCTAATTTAAAAGCTACTCCAATTGGCTAATTTGGTTTTGATGAGTGGTTGAAAATGCACGATATGTTTGAATATATTGAAGGTCAGAACCGTAAGGATTATACACCATATATTGACTTTATTTTGGGATTTACAGTATTGCACGATAACATGTCAACTCCGAGGTGCTCCCGGATGGATATCCGATGTGACTCATATTACTTTTGATATATATGTATATGTAGTTAACAGATATTTAATTTCAAATCTTTTCGACGGATCGGATTTTACATAAGAATCCGTCATATTAGATTATAGAACGGATAAAACCCTAAACTCGTAGAAGGGAAGGTTAGCACACAAACTCAGAATCCCTAACCGTCCTTAACACTAGCCATCCATGATAGTGACAAAGGATGTGTGTCGTCGGTACGCTAGAGATTGTCGTTGTTGGAGGCGAAGGAGATTGATGCTTCCCAGCGGGGTTGGAGTAGAGAGAGGCGTGTCCATGGTGGCTTCCATAAAGCTTATCGTGGAGCGAAGGACTAAAAAATGGGAGAAGACCGTCATTTGGAAGAGCGGTGTTGTTGGTCTAAGACGATGCTAAGATGGTAGAGAGTGATAGGTTAACGTTGTCGTGTAGATTAGAAGATGTCATCATGAAAATCTTTCGGCCAAAGGCTTATGAGCCCTACCACGTAACAATTGCTCAGATTATTTTCAAGGCTTCGGGATCGTATCCATGTACCCAGATCCTCGGCGAAGGCTTGTGAGCTAGCGACATAAAGGATCCTATAGTTCCTAGTTAAGAAACGTCGAATCATCAGTCGTGCACTAGTTCCTAGCTGTAGTCGTGTCGATTTTGGATGCTAGCACGAGGAAGAGGAGAGCCACTACAACAAGAAGTCGCAAATCTTATTAGGAGATGTGCCATCCTTTAGATGTGACGACACCGAAATTCGAAGACACGACAAAAAGAAGCATCAAGGTAGATAGATCTGTGGATGACCCACTTGCCTACACATGGTACCAACCTACCAATCCAATTTAATACATAGAGTTCAACCAACAATACAACAAAACTCATCACCAACCAGCACAACTACACGTGTGAAATCAACACTTTTTAATGAAATCAAGTGTCGTGTTTTTTTAAAGAAATCGAGGGTTTGAATCAGAGAATTTTATATGTTTTTTCTAAAATAATTTTATTTTAGGTATCGGTATATAGTTTGGGGATCACACAGATTGGACTCGATCTACTCACATATTTGAGCAGATGAAATTCGTCAAATATTCATTATTATAGATGAGTTGTATATCGAAGAAATTCAAATCTACATCCAAACGGGCAAGTGAAAATCCCCTTCTCAAGAATTGATATTCATTCATAAATACCATCAAATTAGATTGTCACGTTTGTTATATTAATTCATATTTCATACATATATGTAAATATTAAATCGATTTGTTAATAATCCAACTAAGAGCACCTATAATGTTGGGCGAGGAGCTGACGGGGAGCTCGCTGGCGGTGAGGACCGACGCACGGTGAGCTCACCGTTTCTTCTCAACGCCGATAGTGAGCAAAATTGTGAAGAAAAAGTCACTTGCCATCAACTCTTTACCACCTAACATTGTAAGGTAGTGACTATTAGAACTGACGGTAAAATTTAAAAATTATATTTTAATCATACCGACAACACTTTTCCATCCGCTACCGACGAAAAGCGTCGTGGATGCTCTAAGGTTAATAAAAGACCAAACAGGATGATAAAGTGTCGTGACATTTGTAGTGGACAAGACCGATTGGATCACTTGACAAGTTGTCAATGCCTAGGAGGATGAACATAATTAAGGATGAACATAATTAACAATGCAGTACATTTATTTATCATTGTGTATCATTACACTGACTTCTCGATTTTGAAGAAAACTTAAATGCAATACCATGCAAACTTGATCTTTTCTTCTTTGGCATACATTTATTGGAGCAGCAAAAAGTCATTTTTTGTCGAACAATACAAACTTAGCTTGTGAATAGTCAAGTAGAGGAAGTTACTCCATTTGAGGATGGCCACACATTCGATTCTTGTCCACTACATAACTATTAATAACCTAGGATTTAATGCTTATGTCAAAAGTACACTTTTTAGTTTTTATCTTAGGGGAGACTGTATTAAGCGATTATGAATTATTTATTACTCATCAAGAAAAACATAAAACTAAATAGAACATACGTCTAAACGGACTAATCATAACTGAAACTGAGAGAGCGTGATATCGATGTTCTTTCTTACTCTTTCTTGTGGGTTTTCAATTCAGCGTTTATATTCTCTTTTTCGGGTCTCGTCCCGTTCGTCACCTCCATCAGTGCAATAGTCCACTCATCTTTTTTGTTGCCCCTACCGGTCCCGTGAAGGTTGACCTTAACGGTAACATCAACGATCGGTTTTCCCATGACTACATCACCTCCTCCTATGTCGACCATCTCTTTCCCCGATGTAACAATCGTTGTCCAACCATGGTCTGCTTAGGAAGGGGATTTGTGTGACCCTCTGGGACTCCTCCGACACTCCTACCCCTATACATGCACACCCGGACTATTACTGCCTATTATTCTGAAGAGGTATTGTTGTTAGTGCAACGGTCGGAGACACCATCTCTGGTGGTACCTCTGCATAATTTTACTTCACCCTAAAGGTGAAAGATTGGAAGACCTGAGCCCGAGATAAAACCCAGCATAACCAAGCCCATGAATCACAATAGAGAAACAAGGTCTTTTACATGCTCTATCATCAACCTTATCGGTGGTCCAAGATTTGGTATTAGGCCATGAAACCCTGGCGAGGTCTGCCAAGCAGCCTCGCCAAGTCAAATAACTTACCCCTCAGGGTTTCCTCCTCAACCCGCCCCAATGACACAAGGCAACCTTTTAAACATGCCATCACACCTTACTTCGATCGATGCGTGTTATCGTCTAGGGACCAAAGTGTTTTTCGAATAGCCATGCACCGTTTAAAGTTTAATTTATTGTTTTCCTTATATTTTATTGTTCTTCTGTTTGATTTAAAGTTCCAATTAAGTTTTTATGATCGAGAGCGCTCGTACATCTGTCACTAATGAAGGTCCCAAACTATATTCTAGACCTTAAGGTTAATCCATATTTTCTAAATAATAATAGCTCTTGTTTCCCTAAAAATGTAAATAATGTAAAATTTGTTTTTATTATTTTTGTTTTTATTTTAAAACGGACCACTTATATTGGGTTGGGCTTCCACGACTAAAAGGTCAACCTTATTAGTTGGGTGTGGCCTTAGCCTTTATAAGCACATCTTTATTCTTATATGTAGTCGATGTGGGTTCATACTTCAACACTCCCCCTCACGTGTAGGACTGCACATCTACACGTGGGCCATAGCAGTACTGGACATCTGCATATGGACCGGAGGCCACAGGGATGAGGTGACAAACGGGCCGTGGGCCGAACCAGCTCTGATACCATGTAAAATTTTGTTTTTATTAATTTTGTTTTTATTTTAAAATGGACCACTTATATCGGGTCGGGCTTCCACAACTAAAATGTCAATAAATACGAGTATAACGTTCTTGAATAAGGCACTTACCATCAACTAAAAGGCACTTACCATCAACTCTTTACCACCTAACTTTGATTTCCTTTTTAACGTTTTTGTAGTCTCTTATAAATACGAGTGTTAGTCTTCAATAGAATTATTCAAAAGCATTATGTTTATACTTTTACAAATAACTCACCTATTTCAAAATTCAGGTTACAATATAACTATTGAACACTTTCTTTCTTCTTATTCCAGATTTTAGGACACACGTTGTTGTCTCGATGTGACACAGGACTTTCTTTTCGATCATAGACTTTGCACTCTACTTCCTTTTTCGATGACGATCATCGACAAAATATATCTGTAAGAGTCGACGTGCATATATAATGATATACTAGACGAGTATTTACCAATTTTCATACATTTGACAAGTAGATTAAGGACATTCGTTAACCATTACATATGCTCTCAAAGTTCTTAATACTATTATTACGTAAAGTTTGTAATTTGTTATTATTTTAAAATCAATATATAAATAAAAATAGATCTATGCCTATCCTCCCCTTATTTACAATTGAGTAGGCAAATATTTAGGGATATTTATCGGGAAGGATCCCTGAATCATACTTATCTTCCCCTACAAACTGTCAGGTTCAAGTTCGATGGATCACATGACGAAAAGAGTCCTTAGAAATTAGGGATCAAGCAGCGTTTAGGTACCAGTTTGAGCGATTCTTAGCAGTTTGGACCTTTTGGATTTTATTTATGTGTTCTACCTTTGGTTTAAATTCCCGTTTTAATTATGTTTCGTGTTCTAGTTCTACTTACTGTTGCCATAACCGTTTCATGTACTATGACCTAATGCCTCTAGTTTTTTATTAATAAAACTACTTCTTATTCTAAAAAAAATAGATTCAACGCCTATATATATTTGCTGCCGGAGTTACTCCAAGTTCAGTGACAAATGTGATCTTCTAAATTTTCTACGTAGTATAGTCATATTATTATGTATTGTATAGACAATGATTGCTTAACCAATGAGCAGTTTAGTACAAGACCTTGAACCAACTAGTTAATTAGTCTTAATTAGCAGGAAATTCGGACACCATTTGATGATGATTGAGCTTAATTAATTAATTAATTAATTCAGAACCCAATCTTGACTTGGGACTTGCAATTTGCTTCATGTATAACTTGTCGGTTGTCCCGTGTACGTCGTGTGTGTGGAAATTTAGTATGAAAATATATAACCTACTTTGTTTTAATTAATATGTGTACAAATTGGGAAAATAAAATATTGAGAGCCCTATAGCCATGTGAAAAAAGATATCCGTTTTTTCTTATCAGCCAAACATATTTAAATTAAACCTCTCTCAAAGAGGAAGAGGAGTACAACGAAGAGAGTCTAGTTGTAGACTCTCCAACAAAAAAGGACCACAACAACGGCTACCACCCTGGTAGCTATGAACGAGTACACATGCCCTGAAGATGAATGTGTACGCAGACCCTGAAGATGAATGTGTACGCAGACCCTGAAGATGAAAGGGTACGCAAACCCTGAAACCCCCAACCGGGGTAACCTCTCTGAAGAGAAGTGAATGGGTACGCACACCCAGAAGTGAATGGGTACGCAGATCCGGAAGTGAAGAGAATGGGTACACAGACCCTGAAGTGAAAGGGTACGCCGACCCTGAAGTGAATGGGTACGCATACCCGGAAGTGAAGTGAATGAGTACGCAGACCCTGAAATGAAAGGGTACGCCGACCCTGAAGTGAATGGGTACGCAGACCCTGAAGAGAATGGGTACGCAGACCCTGAAGTGAGAAGGGGTACGCAGACCCGGGAAAGAAAAAAGACGGCTATAAAAAAAGACTCACACCCGAATATATCCACCATGAAGCACACAAAACAAAGGTCTCAAACCCAAATTTGCCAACCATAAAGCGCAGATAAGCTAGCCGTCTTCCAAAGTAATCACCAAAGACTTTACCCTAACTTGAGGAGAAAACTGTATCTCATCGGCACCAAAACTCAGCAAGTTAAAAGATACCGACACACCGACGACCAACATCGCATAACGGCAGAGATAAATCGGTGTAAAAAACACCAAAACTCAAACCCCGTAAGAAGAAGGACTTCTCGATTTCCAAGGCCTAAAGACCTAGTACAACCCGTCATAGGCCAACACCTAAAGAATGACAAGCCTCGCAACAAGACGGGAGTACAAAGGAAAACGAAAGGAGCCTAAATCGAAGGATGATCAGAATTCCTACTAGTTACAAATAAAGCCTAAGAGAGAAGAACAAACCTTTCGCGACGACGACTGGTGACGATACCAGAAGCACAACGAATCCGAGATAGGAAACGCCTCCCACGATGAATCTAGATGACGACACCCGAGAGCCACCACGAACAAGTCCGGAAAATAGCCAAGCAATAAGATGGGCCGGGCCCATATTCCCACCGTCCAAACCAAGACAAAGACAGAGCCAACCCAGTCCGAACCCACCACAGACAAGCCATAGAGCATGACCCAGTTAGGCCCACTACTCCAACCAGCCCACCACACCCATCGGGCCTACCACTCCAACCAGCCGACCACGGCCGACCAACCAAACTGGCGACGGGGGTAGAACACCGACCACCGGAAACGACTTAGACGGAGCGACGCGAGCCCAAAACCGCGCCAATCAGAGGCCAGAGAGGCCAGAGAAAGGCGTGCCACGCCGGAGGAAAGGGAGATCGCCGGAGAACACTACACCGAGGACGACCGGAGACGGAGAAGACCTCCAAGAACAACAAGGAGAGGAGAATAAAACTCAACGGCGGCATAACTAGGAAGAAGGAGCCCGAGAAGGGTCCCGAACCACCCCCACACCAAAACTGGATCAAAAAACCCGACCCAACCCGGCTGAATCCAACTGAACCGGATCGACCCGAATCTGACCCAACCCTGAAATTGGTCCAGACCCAACACGCTACAGTTGCCCAGGCCCAACCCGCATAGCCTACCCCGGCCCAGCCCGAAACAGTCTGCCCATGCCCAATCCAGTCCACTTGAGCCCAGCCCAGAACCCGCCCCGTAACCGAATCCACAAGGCCCGACCCACGCACGATGTAACCTACCCGGATTCAAAGGTCGCCGAACCCACCGCCCCTGCCAACTAACATGCCGACCAAAAACGAACGGCCACCGGAGCATACCACCTCCTCTGCCGGAATAGGGACACACGAAGCAGATCAGAGCGGACGCGCTGGATCTGCAGAAGAACGCCGCCCTAGCCAAACTGGCCCACGCCGGAGTGAAGCCGCCACCACGTGAGCAGACCACGTCGTCATGTCGAGCTAGATCATTGCCGAGACACCAACCCGCTTCCTGTCCTGAGAGAACCTCGGATTTGAGGAAGCTGATGAAGCTAGACAGAAGAAGAAGAAGAAGAAGAAGAAGAAGAAGAAGAAGAAGAAGAAGAAGAAGAAGAAGAAGAAGAAGAAGAAGAAGAAGAAGAAGAAGAAGAAGAAGAAGAAGAAGAAGAAGAAGAAGAAGAAGAGAAAGGAGATAAGGAGGCAAAGCCATGGCCAAAGGCCATTGCCATCGCCGACGGCGGCTGCAAACGAAGAAGAGAGAACAGTGACAAGGGTTTTTAGAGAGAGCGTTTGGGTTACATAATGCCATGAACAAAGATATCCGTTTTGATACCATATTTTTTAATCGTTTTTTGGCGAAATCATAACTGACAGTGTTGATAGTCAAAAAACCATTAAAAACTAATGAAATTTGTTCAAATCATCATAGTTCGTTACCTGAGGATGCTAATTGTCAAGTTTTCCTGAAAAATAGGCCAATTACCGCATGGTTTGAGAAAAATGACCAGATAGGATAATAAAACAGGATTTGCCTACCGATGCATAACCCTAACTAATTTTTCTAAGGACAAACTTAACATTAAGTCGAGTATTTCGGTCGATCCATCGCTGTGGCATGATCCGGCGGAGGAGATGACGACTGGGGGCGTGATCGGAGCGGGTGGGGACGCGGTGTCTGCTGTTGGGCTCGGTGCAGGGAATTTTGCAGGCGGGACGACCGTCGTGGGCGGTGCTGCGCTGGGCGTAGATGAGGCTGCGGGTGGGGGCGATGGCGTGGGATTCTCTGTGTGGGAGGATCGCCGGCGTGGGCTAGCCCCGGTGATACCGCTGTCGTCCGACGGCGGGGAGGAGGAGGGTGCAACAGCGGCTGAACTGGTGTCGGAGATGGTGTCGCCGGGGGAGGGCACGACGCTACCCCTTGTGTTCACTTCGGTCCGACGACCGGTGGGAGGAGGTCGGGGTGGAGGTGAACGGCCCAGGCAAGGATCTGGTCTGGATCGAGCGTCAGCGAGGGGCCCGAGTATCCGGGCTCGTCGAGGGGCGAGGATGGCTGAGCCGGAGCCGAGGAACTCGATGGGACGGGCACCGCAGGTGGCGGCTTTGGGCCTGGTGGTGGAGATCTCGTCGGCGGCGACGGTAGCTTGGCGAAGAAGCCAGGGCAAGGGCGTACTGCAAGAGAACCCTAACCCTAATGGGCCGACTCTGGGCCGTGGGGATGGGATGGGCTGCACGAATGGGCTCATGCAGGATGCGAGTGAATCATACGAAGCAGCGGCGGGGGGCTACAAGCACCCTCGCCTACAGGAATGAGTCTGAGGTGGCCCGGGGAGGGGTGGGTCGACTTTGACCCCTTCCCGGCGGATAGATGGCGACGGTTCCATCTTCAGTCGATAACTGTCTCCCCTACCAGTCCGGAGTCAGCAAACCCGCGTTCAGGAGCCCTACCATTATCAGTCCAGGGAGGACGACGCACGCTGACACACCGGGGGAGATGGAGGTCCACCAGTATTCAATTCAACTTGGTTGGCTCGCCTCGTCCCATTTGGAAGACGCATGCTGTATCGGTGTCACCAAACGCTACCGCAGATATCCCCTTCGTCCGCACCCCATTACTAGAGCCGAATTTATTGCTTTTCGTTTCATTTCTGATTATTAGTTGGATTTGCTTATGTAGGTGGAGTACGTTTGTGTACCCACTAAACTATCTTATTATGTTTTAATACTACTGTAATGGTTATTCTAAAAAAAACAGTTGAAATGAAAAAGCAAAAAAAAAAAACACAAAATAGAGTAATATAAAGATGGCTCTGAACCGTACAAGAAGATCAAATACTACTTTCTCAAATATGTCATATAATACATTTGCCGACCTTATGTTGTGTATTATATAATAGAAGAAGCCAAATACGAAGTACCAACAGCCTAATTTTTACAACAATAGGGAATTAAAAATTATGTTATGAATGGTGATGAATTGATGATTCACGCCTGTACTAATATAATAATATGGATCAATTTCCACATTTCCAACAATTAATTAGTTAATAATTCTGTCATAACCACTCTAGCAGTGACAACTAGCTGCCATATCAATGTGTTAAAACTCTTGCATAACCAAAAGAAATTTATTAAACTAATGATATGTTGATATTTCTAAGTAATCATTTTTGTATCATAAATTATGCTATTTTATTAAAGATTCAAACACTTACTATGTAGTATGATAAACTACTTCACTATATGTTCTCAACCTAAAGTCTTGCACCGAAGAAAAAGATGAGTTGTTCCATGCTCATCGATGGAGGCGGTGCATGGACTCTAGTAGTCGACGGATTATTTGTCTCGTATAGATGTCGCATCGAGGTTCTACTGGAAAGGTCGGTGGACCATATGCAGAGCCCTGGGGGTGGGGTCTCGGGGGGTCGTGAGAGATTTAGATGTCCTTTCGGATGGGTCAGTGGACCTTGGTAAGTCACGAAAGACGGTGGCAATCGACATGCAGAACCAAAGGCTAGGACCATGAGGTTCACAACGGGGCTTGGAGGGTTTAGGCAGACAGATGGAGGGTCTGGCGATATGGGTGGTGGTGGTCCTACCGACAAAGGTGTGTTGTCGGGATGTGACCTTCGTCTACGCGTTGGTCGGACGGGTGATGATGTATCATGTCTGATAGTTGTAGTCCCTTGTGGATCGGGACTGACTATCAATTTGTAATGGATTTTAGACTTGGTGGCTCGTCCCTTAGAGGAGGGAATAATAACGTTCTTCTTCCGGATGACATGGGAGAGAGCGACGATTTTAGTCGAAAAACTATGGAATTTCAGGCGGTGCTAGCGTACCTTTGGCCAAACATCCTGTCCAGAGATATCGCCTTCACCCATTTCTCGGTGTGGATACAGATCATCAATCTTCCGTTTTGAGCCTAGAATCGAGGTGCAGGATTCTGACTGGGGGATAACTTGGAGGTGGACGAGGACGACGATGAGGATGGGATGAGCTGAGGAGACTTTGTGAGGATCAGAGTACGGCTCGATACAATGATAGATTTGGTTCCAGAAAGATAAATTTATGCCACAATCCCTTTTGTGCCTCTCTTATGAAATAAAAATATTTACCTGACCACTACTTTGATTGAGGCTAAAGACTTTTCGATGGGGACGAGTGCACGTGATCACACTTTGAGAGCCATAGTGGAACCCTAGAGCAGGCGGATCCAAAACGTCCTAGACATGGAAAACAATGATCTGGTCGTCCTTGGGGTACTTAGCCTCTTGGAGATTTACTGGCGTTTGGTCCTGCGTGGCTAAGAAATCCCAGTCGATCTATATATTTGGGATCAGAAAGGCAATGGCAAGGTGATCGATGAGATTACGGTCATACGGACTAGGATATGACACATTCCATCAGGCACGAGAGTGCTAGGTGGCAGCTCCTCCCCTACATCACAGGAGAGGACACATTTTGGTGCATGATGTGCTCTCATTCCCATGCAAATCAATGGTGGGAACTGGAGAGGTAAGGAGTCGTTACTCTTCTCGACGACGACCAGGCCCAACTCAGGCTGACTCGGGCCTATGCCCTTTAGGGTATGGAATTGACCTCAATTGGGTGTCTATCTCGAAAAAAAGACTGATTGTGAATTTTCTGAGAGCGGAGTCAGAAGGCTCTATGAACTTTATGGGGTATTAGGGAAACTAAGGTGGTGGCAAACACCCTCGACGTTTCCAATGAATTCCAATGGGGTCATGAGGGGTATGCAGGTACCACATTCTCACCTAGCGTAGGGTGCAATGGGTCCACCAAGTACCAAAAAGATACTTCCGAGCCAACACTTATACATGTTTTGGGCCCTCACTTATAATTAGAGGGAGGACGACGACCAGTGGTTTTGCACGAGAGTTTCCAGTCCAATTGCGCACCACCACCTTTCAAGTTCCAACTGGGCCAGACCCATATTTTCAGTTTCCAGAAATTATGTCGGTGGTTTTGACCGCTACCACAGTTACACCTTGAGAACAACTTTTTTATTCCAATAGTCGGCTTCTTTTGTTTTTCGTCTCACGATCTTTGGATTTTCTGTTTATTTTAATTTCCAGTTTTCTTATGAATCGTGTACTCTATTTTATGGCTTTTTACGGCAGGTTCTTTGAGACGTTTATTTACAATAAGCTAATATATTATTTATCCACCAGTATTTTTATGATTTTGGAGACAATTTATATACGTTGTGAATTATCATATTTATCAAAATAAGAAGTAAGTCCTTAATTATTTGATTTGATGAGCTTTGAAAACGAAAAGAATAATATTGCTTCATTTTCACACATGCTTAAATTAAGAGAGAAGGAAAGTGGTACCCAAAAGAGCAATCCAAAAGTCATCACATGTTTGGTTGCTACAAAATTGCCTTTTTGACTAGAAAACATCTTGTTTTGTTTTCTATTCCTATATGCAGACGTATCGACAAAAAATAGTTTTTTTCCCCTCAATTATAAATTAGATACATGTTTAAATCATTTTGAACGTAGAGAATTAATAAAAGGGATAATAGCAAAACAATACCTTGAACTATTCCCTTTATTGTTCCTTAAGGTAGGGCTGGATCAGTTTCGTGCTGTTAGATTTGTTCTCCACACTTTTGAGTTGATGTCTGGTCTACGGATCAACTTCACCAAGTCGTCTCTGGTTGCTTTCGCTGTGGATGATCAGTTGTGTACGACTCTTGCGGAAGCCATGCGGTGTTCTTTGGGCACTCTCCCTTTCACTTACCTTGAGTTCCCTCTGGGAGGCAATCCTCGAATCGCTTCGTTTTGGGACCCAGTGGTGGATAGGTTCAGAGAGAGGCTTGCGGTTTGGCGGACCCGTTTTCTCTCTTTGGGAGGTCACCACACGCTCATCAGGGCGACCCTGGCTAGCTTGCCGGTCTTTTTCATGTCCTTGTTTCGAGCCCCTAAGAAGGTGGTTCGGCTGCTAGAGAGATTTCAGAGGAGGTTCCTTTGGTGTTCAGGACGTGAGAGGAGGTGTCTTTCCAAGGTTCCGTGGGAGGTGGTTTGCAGGTCCAAGGACTCAGGAGGTCTAGGTGTTCGATCTCTTTCGGAGGTAAACACCAGTCTTCTCCTGAAATGGTGGTGGCGCTTTGCTATGGAGGGAGCTGCCTTCTGGAGGCGTGTTATTTGTGCTTGTTTTCGGGTGGAAGGAGACTGAGTGGGACTTTGGATCGCTCACGGTTCCCCCAAGGTGTCCTCTTTCTTCATCCAACATGTGGTTCGTTTGGATCGGGACCCTGGGTTTGCGAGAGTGTTTGGTCCCGGTACTTTGAGATGGGTGGTCGGTTCTGGCACCACGATTCGTTTTTGGGAGGACCCGTGGATTTTTGATACAACTATGGCGACTCGTTTCCCCCGGCTTTATAGGTTGGTAGAAGGCCATCATGGGTCGGTTGCAGAGTTTTATATGGATGGGGACTGGGCTTTTCTGTTTGGTAGGGATCTCCGAGTCCGCGATGCCGAGGAGTTGGAGGAGATAAGGGTCCGTCTGGTTGGTGTTCGTTTGGTTTGTGAGCGCCCAGATTTGTTGGTCTGGTCTTGGGATCCGAGGGGGGTCTCTACAACTAGAGCTTTTCAGGTTATTGCTGGTTGGGTGGATTATGAGGTCACTCCTTGGGCTTCTGTGATCTGGTCAGCCCCTGTTCCTCCCAAGATCCATTTATTTGCCTGGTTTTTTGCTCATGACGGGGTTCCCACTATTTCCTTCTTGGTGGATAGGGGTGTGTCGATTCCATTAGCCCGTTGGAGGTGTATGCTGTGTGGTGCAGGTGGGGAGGACTCTAGGCACTTGTTTGTCACTTGCTCATGGACCTGGAGGGTCTGGTCTCTGATCTTGGGATGGTGGGGAGTTGTGGGTGTTCTTCCGCTATCGCCGACTCTGTTTCTTGAGTCTTGGACCTCTCTGTTGGGATTGCGTAGGCTGAGGTCTGAGTGGATTTGTATTGGGTTGCTGTGTCTTTGGTAGATTCGGTTGGAGCGCAATCGTCGTGTCTTCTCAGGGTCTGCTGCTATTGAACCAAGCATTCTCCTAGCTAGGGTTCAGCAGGGATCTTTTTCCAGTTTGAGAGCGGATGGTCGTTCTTTCACCTTTCTCGAGTGGGTTGAGTCTCCGGGTGCTGCGCTGACTAGGAGCGTCTAAGGATGGACTGTTGATTGTTGTGTCATGTTTGAGGAATTCAGCACCTTTTCCCCCGGTCCTCTTCGGTGGTTTCTCTTGCCAGGTCTAGTGAGTGCTCGTTCGGGAGTTGTTTTGGGGTTGCTTTACCTTGGTGGGGTCCGATGAGTACTTGTTCCGGAATCGCAGGTTGGGGCCGATCTGTCCGTTTTCGGGTGGAGAGGAATGAATCACTTAGCCTTCTTGAGACCAGAGGATTCACCTGTGCGGTCTCCTGTGGTACCGTTCACTAGTCCGATCAAGGTTGCCCGAGCGGTCTCCTGAGGTACTGTTCGCTAGTCTGGTGTATTAGTTGTTGTTGTGGTGGACCGGGGTGGTTGTTTTGTCTTGTCTGTTTCCTTTGTCTGCTTCCTTTGTTGCTTTTGGCTTTTAGGCCGTTTTTGTTGGACTTTGGTTTGGTTGTTGTGGTTTCTATCCCAGGACTCACACTTCCTTTTTAATGCCTTTCTTTCTCTCTGATAAAAAAAAACTATTTTTGATAACTGCAAAAAAAATGTTGTTATCTGGTGTTTTTCTTGTATCTCAAAATGACAATTTTACAATTTTCAAAATAATAAGTAAAAAAAAAATCCACAATTTTTATATATATGAATTTTATTTCATATAAACAAATAATAAAATGACTTCTCCAATTGTGCATCAAAAGTTTTCACTACTTCTATCCATGAAATTGAACAACTGCACAAAGTTGATCCATTCCAAATTTAGTATCAAAACAAGTTGTTAAGAGCCCATATGCTTTTCCACAAAATGTAACATTAGAACAAGGAGAAATTACACTTTACTAACACATACTTAAGAGTGTTATCAATTCACTACCCTATCATTTAAATCGTATCAATTTACCCCGATCAGCTTTAGGGTAAATTAAAACAAAAAAAATCCATCGGGGTAAATTGATACGATTTAAAGTCCAGGGTAGTGAATCGATAATTGTCCAAAATACACTGTAATGAAATATAATTTCCCCTAAAAACATGAACGACACATACGAGAAACGAACACATGAGCAAGTTCTTAGTCTTCCTCCTCGTACATCAGCTGCTTCGTTATCATAGTTTCAACTCCGAGGTATGCCTACAATTCAAACAATCCAACATCAAATCTCAATAATCTAACAAGTAATCTTATATACATGTCTCCTTCATGAAAAGGCCAACCTTATCCAGTTCCGACCTTTTCACACCGATTCCACATTCTCTAACGTGTCAAATTGATTTACGAGATAATTGCGAAAAAGTACACCTGAGGTATTCACTTCTTGCAAGTTGTAGCTTTTTATTTGATATAATTACATAAACGACCCCTGAACTTGCCTTTTTGTTACAATTTGTGTAAATTTGATTCGAAGTGAAAATTTCTTCCTTTAAAAAATAATAAGTAAAAAAAAATCCAGTATTTTCATCTACCTTAATTTTCTTCCTCTTTGTATGTCCAAAGAAGAAGAAAATTAAGAAAGGTGAAAATTCAGGGCACGTTTCTGTAATTATCAAAGATGAGGGCTACAACTTGCAAAAAGTGAATACCTCAGCCTCAGGGTACTTTTTTGCAATTATCCCTTGATTTAAAACTGTTTGAAAGGTCACCAAACTACTACTAATGAAAACAGTTATGCACACGCATCATTATCATTAGGAACAGTCAAATTCATACATTTGAAGTAAGCATATCAAAAGGAACGTCTTGGATTAGAATAGGTTCGGTAAAGGACCTTCAAATTAATTCGTAACTCCAAGATCATATTTATTGGAGACCAAAACATGCATATTGTTTTCAAATTCAAATAGTGATATTGAACCTTCAATAATGTGATACTACAATGCCCGAGATCAAGGGGCAGAATTAGTAAAGACCGTTGACGGTTGACCTGAGGTCTTTAGCATTATCCAACACCGACAACCGATGAAGAAAGCATGTTGCCTAAAGGGCCAAGGTGGTTAGATGAAACAGACATGTATCAACATTTTTTTGTTACCAGCTATTCAATTGCAGACAAGGATGTATGTATAATAAATGATATCACAACTGCAAAGAATGTAGCAGAAGGATGCATGAATAAAGCCAACCAACAAAAAGGAAATAAAGAAACGGGAAAATCTCACTCAGCCACCCTTAAGCATGCACCATTCTCAACCAACTACCCCTAAGTTTTAGACAACCCTTTAAGTTTTTTTACAGCAATTCGTCAAATTTTGGGTGTGGAATGACGAAAATACCCTCATAAAAAATACAGGTATTTTCATCATTTCACACCCAAAATGTGATGGAATTGGGGTAAAATGAGTCAAAAAACTTACCAGTGTTGTCAAAACCTTTTAAACTTAAGGTTAAATAGTTGAGAATGGTGCATACTTTGAGGCAACTGAGTGAGATTATCCCTGAATAAAATCACCTCTGTTACCTACTCGTATGAGCTTTGTTGTCAGAGAGAAAGATATGAAACGCCTGAAAGATTAAAGCAACAGATTAAAAGAAGAATATCCCAGAACAAAATGTGGATACTATAAATATGACACTCATTATCGAAAAATAAAGATTCATCTACAGCAAAGATCAAAAGAAACCATAATGCAGCATAAAGGGATGATTGCCAAAAAGTACCCTGAGGTATTCACTTTTTGCAACTTGTAGCCCTCTTTTTTTTATAATTTTGTTTTAAAATGACGATTTTATCCTTGAATTTTAAATTTTAAAATAATAATTAAAGAACAAAAAATCTAAATTTTCACATCTCTTAAATTTCTTACTCTTTGTACTGGACAAAGAAGGAGAAAATTGAGGGATATGGAAACTTGGATTTTTTTTGTTTTTTACTTAATATTTTTTATCTAACTTGTAAGGGTAAAAATGTCATTTTACGCAAATTGCAACAAAAAGACAAGTTCAGTTTTTTTTTGCAATTATCAAAGACGAGGGCTACAAGTTGCAAAAAGTGTATACCTCAAGGTACTTTTTTGCATTCATCCCTAGAATTAACTCTAGAAGGTTTGAAGAGAAATAAATATTCACATGCTCTTACGTAAAACAGAGCAAAGTTGGAGCAGGATCATTGAGGTTCAAGAAACGGCTGCAAATAATCCCATTTGAATCAGCGTTATGCAATGCTGCTTCTTTGAAGCTTTCCATCAAACTTGACATAACATGTAGCATCAAAAACTCAATTTAATTGTGCTCCCACATCCTTGATTTCAAAATCTGGAAGCTGTTTATGCTGTGTTACCAATTGTAGAGCCACATAAATACATATCAATCTATAAGTGGTTTCATGATAAATGCACTGATGATGACATACGAATGTTATGTATCTTGTCTTTCATTTTTTGAAAAAAAAAAACACAGGGTAATGGTTAAATCCAAATTTTCATCCTCTTTGTACCATACAAAAGAGTAAGAAATTTAAAGCATATGAAAATTTGGATTTTAGTTCTTTAATTATTATTTTTAAAATTTAAAGATTCAAGGGTAGAATCGTCATTTTGAAACAAATTTATACGAAGTGCAACAAGACAAGTTCATGGCACTTTTTTTTTTGTAATTACCAAAGAAGAGGGTTACAACTAGCAAAAAGTGAATACCTCAGGGTACTTTTTTACATTTATCCCTATTACTAAATAAGGGTAATTGCTTAAAACTACTGTTTTGAATCATCCACTTACGGAAAACTACCTTATGACAAAATGTGACCTTTCAACTACCATTTTGTTTGAAAACGGTTTTGACACTAACTCCTTGTTTATTTCCACGATTCATGTGAGTCAAGAAACACACTATGTTCTTTGCCATAATTTTTCCAGCTCAGGTAATCGGGCGATCCAAAAGAGTAGTTTAAAGTTCACATTCTAGCAAAACGCAGTTTTCAACAAGTCGGCGATTCAAAAGGGTAGTTTTAAGCAAAACATTAGTATAGCATACCGAAGAATTTCAAGATAGCTTGTATCACCTTCAGTATACACCCGCTACAGTCCAACAACTCGCCCTCTTATGATCCATAGGACATCAAATCATTAGAATTTATCATCAGGCACAAACCCTCTTTGCAGCATCTCATCATGGAACCTAAAAGCCTCCTTCAAATTGTCTTGGCTCACATGGCCATTGATCAACGCCGTATATGTTGATCTGTCAGGACGAACATCTCTGTCAATCATCTTCCTCAGCACCGTTTCAGCCTCACACATCCTACCTTGCCTGCAGAACCCATGAAGAATCACATTATATGTCACAGCATCAGGAGCCAGCCCTTTAGTCTCCATTTCATTAACCAAACCAAAAGCTTTGTCCATATCATCTTCCTTAACAAATCCGTTTATGAGAGTGTTGTATGAGATTTCATCGGGAATAACTCCTTTCGAAACCATCTTGCTCAAGAACATATTTGCCTTCAAAGCATCACCTGATCTGCAATAACCCTTTATAACGGTGTTACAAGTAATAACCGTGGGCTTAATCCCTTTTTCAATCATCTCACTCCATAGCTTCAACGCATCGGATACATGGCCCACATTACAAAACCCGTTGATTAGAATCCCATAAGAAATATGATTCGGGTAGTTTTTTGTCGCAATCATATCACTCCATAACTCTTTCACTTTCCCCATTTCACCCGCCTTGCAAAACCCATCGATCATTGTGTTGTAAGTGACAATATCCGGCTTGATAATCCTCTCCTTCATCGTCTCAAACAAGTTCAATGCTCTATCCATATCTCCACACCTACAATACCCATTGATGAGCGTGGTGAAGGTGTAGAAATCGGGGAAGACTCCTCTCACCGCCATCTCATTGAAAAGCTCATCGGCATCAGCCAACATCTTCTCCTTGCATAACCCATTTAATATAGTATTGTATGTAACCACATCGATCACACAACCCCGTTGCAACATTTCATCTCTCATCTTCAGAGCCTCGGACACAAAGCCTTTCCTACAATACCCATCTATAAGAATAGTATAAATCACATTATCGGGTACCAAACCGGCGCCCTCCATATCTCTATAATACCCAAATGCACGCTCAAGAAATCCATTCCTTGAGAACACCCCAATGATGGAACTAAAGCTAACTATATCCCGAAACACCCCTCTACATGACATTTGATTGAAAACATCATCGGCTTCCTTGATGTTATTGTTTCTACAACAGTCGAGAAGCAGAATGTTGTATGTAGCAGTGTTCGGAGTCACACCCACCTCCAACATCTCATTTACAATTTCCTTTCCTCTCTCGTACCTTCCTTCCTTGCATAAGCCGTTTATGATAGCATTGTAAGTCAAAATCCCCGGCTTCATGCCCTTGGAGGATAGCGAGTTCATCACCTCGAAAGCTTCATCCAACCGTCCTTCCCTACAGTATGTGTTGATCAGTGTGTTGTAAGTCACAATATCAGGAAACAACCCTTTCCCCTCCATATCCGAAAGAAATTTCTTGACACGATCGATCTTGTTATCTTTACACAATGCATTAACCATGATGTTTAGCGAAAACGCGTTAAGTTTAATCCCAATTCTTACAACATCCCAATACACCTCCCAAGCCAAATCAACCCACCCAATCTTCACAAGTCCACCAAGAAGGCTATTACAAGCATTGATTGAAACACAAACTCCTCTACCTCTCAACAATTTGAACACCTCAGACCCTTCTCTCAACTTCCTAGCTTGCACATAAGTCCTGACCAACAAATCAAAGACCAAAGCATTCGACCCACAATCATTATAAGTGGAAAGCAAAGAATCAACAATCTTAACCCTCGAGAGGGTACTCTTACGGATCATTGTCAGAATCAAAGCCTGCGCATCCGACAGCCTTCGACTCCGAACCAAAATGTGGATCATCGCACTCAACGAAACAGACGAATGGGTAAAATTTGGACAGTTTCGGGAAATTGAAGAGATAAATTTCCGACCCAGAAGCAGATCATCGCGGCATCGGTATAGAACTTGAGCTACGGTCAATGGGTTCATGCGAAATAGCAAATTGCGGTTTGAATTCAGCTTACCTTGCTTCAAGGCGAGGAAGATTTTGCCCACCAACGATGGGTCTGGTTGTGATGTTGACGATGCCGGTGCTGGGTTTGGCTCGGCTGTGGCTAGAGACGAGAGGAAGAGGGGACTTTGGAAGCGGTGAGGAGGGTTTTTGTGGGTTTTGGTGGCTCTGAGAGTGAGGTTCTGAAGAGACTGTCGAGTGGCCATTTTTGGACTGAAAGTTTCGAGCTTTTTCGGCTCGGCGGTTCTGTTTATGAAGCTTGATATTTAGGGTCGTATATTTCTCTTTTCTTTCTCAATTTTTTTAAAGATTTTTTTTTAATTTAATTAAACATATACTATTTTTTTTTTAGGATAACCATGCAATTGTATTAAATCATAAGAGAGAAGTTTGGTGGGTACTGAAACTGTACACCGCCTACAAAGGTAAAGACCAAGCTGGGTGGGCATGTAATCATACACCACCTACATAATTCAAACCAACTAAGAAATTGAACTGAAACAAAAGCAAAAAAGTCGGCCCTAGTGAAAAGTTGCGGAAGTAGGGGGAGTCTGCGATAGCGTCTGGTGACACCGGTACATCAATCTTCTTCCAATTGGTACGAGGCGGAGCCAGCCACGTTTAGGGGAACACTGGTGGACCTCCATCTCCCCCGGTATGTCAGTGTGCGTTGTCCTCCCTTTGAGTGATACTGATATGACTCCTGAACGCGGGATTGCTGACTCCGGACTGGCAGGGGAGAGAAACATCAACTGAAGATGGTGCCGTCTCCATCCATCCGCCGGGAAGGGGCCAAAGTTGACCCACCCCTCCCCGGGCCACCTCGGACTCATTCCTTCAGGCGGGAGTGCTTGAAGCCCCCCGCTGCTGCTGCTTGTGATTCCCCATCAGATCCTGCCACGCGATCTAGCCCATCCCCTAGGCCCAGGTCAGGCCCAGTAGGGTTTTCAGTAGAGTCCTCTTGCCACGACCCCTTACCCTTGCTTCGCCTCCAAGCAAGAGCCGCCGCCGTCTCCTCCGCCGTCACATCCGTCTTCGAAGAGATTACCACCACCGGCAACACCGCCGCCACCCGCGGCGCTTGTCCCAATGTGGCCCCCGCCCTGGTTCGCCCGTCCCCGCCGCGGGCCTCCTCTTCCGGCCGCCGAACCGACGAGAGCACCAGTCCCGGCTCCAGTCCATCCCTCGCCGTCAACGACAACGCCGACGACAAAGATCCAT
Organism: Erodium maritimum; assembly: GCA_963921825.1. NCBI lineage: Eukaryota > Viridiplantae > Streptophyta > Magnoliopsida > Geraniales > Geraniaceae > Erodium > Erodium maritimum. The sequence goes on along the minus strand of OY997593.1, from coordinate 2,753,509 downwards.
TGTCCCCGGCCTTCCCCACACCATCTAACGATATCGGGATCACGCCCGTCACCGCCGCCAATCCCAACACGATCGTCCGATCAGTACGATCAGGACGATCCACGCCGTCCCCCCGTCCCGGCGTCACGCCTGCGTCCCCGACGCCCGTGCTTGTTTCATCACTGCCACAAACACCGCATCCACCTCTGGATCGACCCACTGAGGAGGAGCACCGGAGGTGATGGAGATACTCGCCGTCGAGATCGCCATAGCCTCCAATCTGCCAAGCCCTAGATCTGTTCACACAAGAGGAAACAGAGAGGCGGCCACCACCAATTCTCTCCTTTGATTTTCAGAATTAACATATACTATAAATAATATGTCATTAAAAATTTATTTTCGTAACACATAAGGATTTGTATTTTTAAAAACAGTAAACATATATTAATAACAAAAGACGTCTGAAGGTATTGATCCGAAAAAAGTCAACCAGAAGAAACAAAATCTAACTAAAACAAATGGAACACAAAGTATCTAACATCGAGAGACTAACAATAAACTGACAATAAAATGATCGTTTGTTGAACCGTTCCAAAGATGACGCCAGATCGAATGAATGCTTCCTTTGGAAGGTGATGGGTCTTAAGAACCTCTGATTGCGACATCAGGGACTTGCACCATATTTGGGACATCAAGTTAGGGGTATGGAAAGGATGGAAGGTTAGGTCTTAAGAGAAAAGGTGCCTTCGAGCTGACACTACAAAACTTTGGAAGCGAGAACTCAAGGAAATTCGGGACTAGGAAGAGGACCCGACCATAATCGTGTTCCTTGAGGATCATACCTCCTTTTGGGATCAAGACCTTATCTGCTTGATGATGAGGTCGTGGCTTCTCCATGCCCTCGTCATAACCTTTTATACAATATGTCGATTGTGGTGTTTGGTGGACAACAACCAATCGGTATGTAGGAGGTATTGTAGGACGTCGACTGCTTGATGATGAGCGCTGCCACGCCGCCTGCCACGAGTCCTTGACGTAGGAGGTATTGTAGGACGTCGATGCAGTGCCGCTCGTCGCAAGATCCTGCAATGACACGCAGCAACATGGTAGGGGAAACGTGACCCCACATCTAGTCGTTGGCCCAATGACGCGGTGACCCTAGGCTCACTCATGCAACCCACCCAATCGGCGTCGTCGCAATTCAACTTGGAGCAACCTTCCCAATCGAAGCCATCTAAGCCCTCGAGGAGCCGAGCGACGAAATCAACATTATACACATCCGAGGATCAAATGGAGCATTGATAAGGAGGAACGATTGGAAAAGACATGGCTCAATAATTCTGTTGATAGTATCGGAGGGAAGGCGAAAAAGACTGAAGCATACTGGACTCAAGTCGGGGAGGAGGTCAAACGGAAGAGGAAAACATTTGACTGAACTCGCACTTGAAAGAATTGCAAGGACCACTGACATCAGGTGAACAAAAAGGTCAACAAATTTAAGGTTCTTTAGATGCAAATTGCGGACGCGTACCAAAGTAAGAGGAGCGATGATCAAATCATAGCCGAAATTGAAATTGCTTAAAAAACGACGAAAAACATAAGTTTTCTTTGAAGCATGTTTGGATCATACTGAGGGTCACCCCAAGTGGGATGTCAAGAAGTTTTCTCAATGTCAAGTAGACCTCGACCCGAAACCTGATGCAGAAAGTGAAGCAAACAAGCGTACAAGATTGGAGGATAATTACACCTTCACATCGACCAAAGGAACTGATTAGCGGGTCCACAGTCCCCTTTGCACAAGGCAGACCATGGTTGGCCGACAATCGTAGCATCGGGGATAGAGAAGGGTCGACGGTAGAGGAGGTTGTGTCGCCATGGACAAAGGCGACAATACTGATGGAGGCTGAGACGGTGGTTCAAGAGTCAGAGTCGGAGACGCTGATGGTGGCCTTTGGATCGTCAAGGGGAGTGACAATTTCGTCGCGAGGAGCTAAGCCTGGGTGTAGAGAGAGCCATGGTCACTGTGCGACTAAATCTCGTAGGCCCAAAAACTGTAGTGGAGGCAACATAAGGGATGAGATGACCTGTTGTTGTGGTGGTGGTGATGACGGACGGACGGGACGACGATTTTGAGGACGACGATATTGTGGACAACGACATTAGAGACGAAGGCAGGGAAAGAGCCGATGGAAGAGAGGGCTAAAGTGTCTTTCTCCTCAGCACGATGACTTAAGAAAGCCCGTCCATAAGGTTGGGGGCACGATCTCAAACGTCTTGGACATGAGATCTGTGTGGGGGACAGTGGATAGGTGGGGGTAGGTCATCATGTGGTTGGGGACAAGACTGACGACATCACCTATAAGATTGCTGTTCAAGAAGACCATAATAACTATAGAGAAAAAAGAGTAGGGGTAGAGAAGAACAGATGAAGCTCTAAGCTACGAAAAAGTTTGTAAGTAATAAGTTATATAAATATACCGTTACTAATTTCTTATGTAAATCTTAATATAAAATAAAATTACTACATATTCTATAGCATCTGTTTCCTAAGAAAAATAAAATAATTAGCTACGTTATCACAGAACAACCTAGGACCGGAAACACATGAAAGAAAGATCCTGTCTCTCTGACATGGCGAGTTCTGATTGGCCACATGACCAAATTAGACGTGGCCGAGCTGACTTTAACTGAACGAAATCCATCACCGTCATATTTTCTTAACAACACGACGGTCTAATAGAAACACGCCACGCGTCAAATCAACAACTTACTTTCGTAGAAAACACCATAGATTGGCTGTCACCAGATCCCAAATAACAGCCCTGTCACGTCGTCTTCGCAGTAACATTTTTTTAACCTCAATAACATTCAACTCCGAAACGTAAAAGGTAAAACTCTATCTCTCTATTTTCTCTGCAAAAACATCAAAACCTCTCTCTCTGATCTGTGACTTCAGAGAGAGGAACCCTAAATTCCTATTTGGCTCCCGAGAAAATTTGGGGGATTTTCGAGGTTAGTGTGAGTTGGGTGTTCTTCAAATTCAGTTATTGGGCTGTGTTTGTGGAAATTTAATTTTTTGCTTTGGAATTCGGTTCTGGGTTGTGTTTTTATGTTGATTTGAATGAGTTTGGGTATTGCAGGTTTGTGAATTGTGATTAATTGCTTGCCACATTTGCTTTTAGTGTCAGATTATAATATAGGAGAAGATGAAGAACAGTGAGCTTGCTGCTAATTTGGCTTTAGCAGGTTAGCTTATAATATCAGTACTGTTTTGCTCAATTTTGATTCCATATTAGTGGTTATACTCAGCTTAATTTTCATTTTCTGGATGTTTATTGTCTGAATCAACTAAACTGATGGCTTGATTGGACATTTGGGACATGTCAGTGCCATAAAAATTCCATTTTTGGGGTTAGTAGTGTTGTAGAATCAAGGGATGATTGCAAAAAAGTACCCTGAAGTATTCATATTTTTGCAACTTGTAGGCCGTCTTCTGTGATATGTGCAAAAACTTATCTGAAATTGTCTTTTTGTTGCAATTTGTATAAAAATGACAATTTACCCTCATCGTTTGGATTTAAAAATTAATGGGTAGAAAACAAAAATTCCAAATTTTCAAATCCTTTAACTTTTTTCCGAGCTGAACGGTGCACAGAGTGAGAAATTGGAGAGATTTTTTGTTCTTGAATTGTTATTTTTAAAATTTAAACTTGCAAGGGTAAAGTCGTTATTTTTGTACAAATTATACAAAGTGCAACACGAATACTAGTTCAGGGCGTTTTTTTGCATTTATCAAAGAAGAGGGCTACAAGATGCAAAAAGTGAATACCTGAGGGTACTCTTTTACAATTATCCCTAGAATCTATCTTTCAGGTTTTATAGGTCAAATAAGTGATTTCGTGTTTCTGTATCTGGATTTTGTGGGGGAGTTCAGTTCAATCTAGTACTAATTAAAGGCTAAGTATGGCTTCAGCCTTCAACAATGCAGCTATGTTATCTAACATTGGCACTATCTTTAACTGCAGGTCTAACATTGGCACCACTTGTTGTGAAGGTGGATCCAAATTTAAATGTAATTTTGACCGCATGCCTCACAGTATATGTTGGTTGCTATCGATCTGTGAAGCCCACCCCACCAACGGTAAGTAGGTTCTTAATTCGAGTTTTTGAGCAGTGTTTAATATCTATGGTCAATTTTCCTGAAATCTGCTATTTTTATTTGTGAAGGAGACAATGTCCAAGGAGCATGCTATGCGCTTCCCCTTTGTCGGAAGTGCTATGCTACTATCATTGTTTTTACTATTTAAGTTCTTATCGAAAGACTTAGTCAATGCCGTATTGACGTGCTACTTTTTCGTACTCGGTATCGTTGCACTTTCGTAAGTTTTGTTCACATTGGTTTGTAATTGTTCATAGCGTTTGCATACATGATGTTTGGAATTGACTATGTTTGCTTTAGTAATGTCTTGTCTCTTTTGCTTTGTGTAGAGCAACATTGTTACCGGCTATCAAAGGCTATTTACCACAACGTTGGAACGATGATGTTATTTGCTGGCGTTTCCCATATTTCCGTTGTATGTGACTTTATAGTCTTTGCTTATCTCAGAGTTCTCTATAACATTGTATCATATATGGCATGTCTTCTTCCGTGTTCAAATGTAAAGCTCAATATATAGTATTGCTTGAAGTATTTGGAATGATATTTTTCTTTACACGTACCTTTCTTATACACAGCTCTGGAAATAGAGTTCACAAGGTCACAGATAATTGCAGCAATTCCCGGAACCTTTTTCTGTGCATGGTATGCATCACAGAAGCATTGGTTGGCAAATAATATGTTGGGTTTGGCTTTCTGCATTCAGGTTCGGAAGCTTATACTATAACACTGTCTTTATTCATATAATCTTCAATGATATCTTATACAACCAAATTACCATGAACTTAATTATCGTGTCAATAGTCTTGCGGGCTTCATTTTTTAATAGTTTTTGTCGTCTGTTAATGAATCTCGCTTTGTTAAATGCAGGGAATAGAAATGCTTTCTCTAGGGTCTTTTAAGACTGGTGGGATTCTCTTGGTAAGTAGCCCTTCATGTATTTGCCCTTTCCCTACCTTATAATTCTTGGTTCTTGACTAGAGTTGATTATTCTTAAAGTATACAGTCGAAGTTTGATTGATTTGTATTTATGGATAATGTTGAAGCAATAATCCGGTCTTATTGACTGTAGGCCGGGCTCTTTGTATATGATATTTTCTGGGTTTTCTTCACTCCTGTGATGGTTAGCGTTGCAAAATCTTTTGATGCTCCTATAAAGGTTAGTACTTCAACTTAAATTTAATATTCATCCGAGTTGCACATATGTACGGGATAATTGTAATAAAGTATTATGAAATATTCATTTTTTGCAACTTGTAGCTCTCTTCTTTGATAATTGCAAAAAGCACCCTGAACTTGTCTTTTTGTTGTAATTTGTATAAAAATGACATTTTTACCCTTACAATTTAGATTTAAAAAATAATAAGTAAATATAAAAAATCCAAAATTTTCATATCCCTTAATTTTCTTCCTCTTTGTACTGTACAGTGTAAGAAATTTACGAAATGAAAATTTGGAATTTTTTGTTCTTTAATTATAATTTTTTTAATTTTAAATCTCAAGGGTGAATTCGTCATTTTCAAACAAATTAATACAAAGTGCAACAAAAAGACAAGTTCGGTGTATTTTTTGCAATTATCAAAGAAGAGGGCTACAAGTTGCAAAATATGAATACCTCAGGGTACTTTTTTGCAACTATTCCTATATATGTGTGTTTGTTACACTTGTATCATCTGATTTGATATCTACCGGAATTCTCATTGCCATCGCTGTATAATTGCTATACAGCTCTTGTTCCCAACAGCAGATGCTACACGCCCTTTTTCCATGCTTGGACTTGGTGACATTGTAATCCCCGGTATGGCTTACAAAATATCAGTTGGCAATATGTATATACGTAAGATTAATTACACTTAGCTACACCCAGGTTGTCGCATTTTTCACTTAGTTACACTTAAGTTCAAATTCACGGAGTTCTTTATCTCCAGAAATGACAAAATCGTCATTGACCCTAATCTCAAAAAAGGCTCCACAACGACCCAAAACATTTCGATCAGATGTAAAAAATGGTTGAGTATGTGTAAAAACATCGTAAAAGATAGATCTATTATAAAGACGAAAATAATATTTTATTAATACTATGATCAATGGCATTTGTCATTTTCCGGCAATAACGAGCTCTGAGGATTTTATTTTGAAACCTAGGGTAGCTGCAAAATGAATTTGGAACTTAGGATGAGAAACATGTAAACATATGTGTAACTAAGTGTAATTAACCCTTGCGTTTCTTCATGATTTGTTAATATCAGGGTATGTAAACTATTCTTCATTTGAATGTGGCTGCAATGTGTTCCCATTGTTTCTAGGTATCTTTGTAGCACTGGCTTTGAGATTCGATGTGTCAAGAGAAAAGAGAAGTCAGTACTTTAAGAGCGCGTTCCTAGGATACACGACCGGTTTGGTCTTGACTATCGTCGTCATGAACTGGTTTCAGGCTGCACAGGTAAAATATTCCGTTGTCGTCTAGGGATAATCAGTTACCCTTAAGCATGCACCGTTCTCAATGAACTACACCCTTATTGTATTTTTACATAAGGGTATTTTCGTCATCCCACACCCACTGAATTTGACGGGATTCCACTCAGCTACCCTCTAAGTGTGCACCGTTCTCAATCAGTTACCCAAGTTTAAAAAGTTTTTGACAATCCCATATGTTTCTTTAGTCTCATTTTATTCTGATTCCATCAACTGTTGTGTTGAAATGACGAAATACCCTTAATTTATTTTTACATAAGGGTATTTTCGTCATTCCATATCCAAAATTTGACGGAATTTCACTCAGTACTGTTCCCAATCAATTACCCAAGTTAAAAAAGTTTTTGACAATCCCCTTATGTTTCTTCAGTCTCATTTTACCCCGATTCCATCAACTTTTGGGTGTGAAATGACGAAAATACTGTTATGTAAAAACGCATTAGGGTATTTTTTGTCCTTTCACGCTCACGTGGATTCACCAGAATTTGGGGTAAAATGAGACAAAATTTAGGGGATTGTCTAAAACTTCTAAAACCCTGAGTGAGATTATCTCCATCAACTATTTTCTCTTTCGGTTCTATTTCCTTGCTTCGTTATTCAAAGCTCATGTTTTTTTTTTCGTACTGTGCTTCTAGCCCGCGCTTCTGTACATCGTGCCATGTGTTATTGGATTTCTGGCCGCTCACTGCATATTCAATGGTGAAGTCAAACCGGTTTGTTTCTTCAACACCATGATTTTTAGCATCGTATATCCTATGCATAAAATGTTCACAATCTATGTCATTGGCACCGATAAATATCCAGTTTGAAACCACAAGCTCTCTGTCTTATCCCCTGCAGTTGTTGGAGTTCGATGAGTCAAAGAGCGCTAAATCATCATCTGAAGAAGATGAAATGGACACGAAGACGAGCAAGAAGGTAGAGTAAGGGTACTTTCGTCAAGTTATCTGAAAGCGATCGAGTATGAGAAAAAAGAGGTGGTGATAGTGTTGGGTTATGGATCTGAGTTGTTGCTAACTCTGTCTTGGGCTACTCTCTCTGCAAATCTTTGTAACTGATTTTGGGACTTGTTGTTTCTGTATATATATACAGAAAAATACTTATAGGAATTAATTTGAAATGTTGCTTTTAAATCTACATATGTTTGGAAAAAAAATACCACGAGCTTATCTTTATGTTGTCCTTACAAATTTGTTTCAAAGTGATGATTCAAATTATGGTACCTCGGACCTATAAGCTTCAGTTGCTGTGGCTCAGCAAAAAATGTTACAATTATCAGCGAAAAAACATGAGTGTGATAGTCGGTGCCCTTCTAGCCACTAAGTAACCATGAAGTCGACCTGTCGACTCGCCAACTCAATGACTTTTGAAGAGGCCCTCGATATAAAAAAAAGAGCAAGCAGGGTGGCAGAGGATCCCCTTGGTAGATACCTCGTGTGGGACGATTAGGCGTTGTTTCCCGCTCTGACTCTGTAGGAGACCGAGCTTATACATGTAGACATAAGACTCGTCCAGGTGTCAGAGGCCTTACTCATATTCAACTTCAATGCTATATGAAAGGTCATTCCACCCGGTCGTAGGCCTTACTTATATCTAACTTCAGTGTCATATAACCCACCCGATCCTGGGTCTTCCCGTTGAGATGATGGATAGCCTCAAAGGAGATAAAGATATTGTCCTAGATGGATCTACCAGGCACAAAAGTCCCTTGGGTTTGAGATATGATAGTAGGTAACAACACTTGCATTCAATTCGCTAAGACTTCATACAAGATCCGGAAAATAACATTGCACAGGGCTATGAGAGTAGATCAGTAACCAATTTTGGACCGGGCTTCTTAGGGATGAGGACAAGGGTGGTATCATTTATTCCCGACTACAAGTCACTACCTTGGGAACATGAGCTCAAACCAGCATGAGCGGGTAGTGATCAGAAGTAATAATGTCTACATTTTGCAATTAAATATTGGACAGCCCCCGAATGAGGTTATTGGATACCAAAGCTCGATCCAGTCGAGACTCCACTCGGTGATCGTGTGAGCTACCCCAAAACCAAGTGAAAGGGTGTCTCATGATAGGCAGGGCCGGCTTAGCCTTTAAGCCACTTAAGCAGTGACTTAAGGCCCCAACAAAACCAAGGCCCCATATTTTTGGTAATATATTCTAACTACTATCAGTCCAATAAATCTAACATTGTTCCATTCTAATTTAACCTATTTATGTACAAATTAAAATTGAGAAATAAATGCAGAGGTCTGCGGCTTGATTTTACCATTTCTCCTGAATAAATGTTCGGCTTCTATTTCAAAATATGGTGATTTATACTATACTTCACTAATCTTATTGTGGTTATTTATTTCCGAAATTTCTATCATATAAGTCCAAAATATTCATTTTTATGGAATTCATCAGCATCAATTTTGATTTTTAGTTTAGTGATAATGCCCATGACATTTAGTATTTTTTTGTTGGTTTTTTATTTTATTTTATTTTTTGTAAATTTCATCAGCATCAACGATGCATGGATTTTCACTTTTTCCATCACTTTCCTGAAACCATAAATCTTCAAAAAAAAAAAATTCTGGAAATTGTCAAATTCTCTATTTTTTTCTAATGAAAGCCCTCAGATTGAAAAAGAGATTGTGGAGTTTATGATTGTGTCATTTTATATATTATGTTAATAAATTATAAGAGTACCGTAAACTTTTAAAGAAAAAAACCTTGTATAAAAGTTCGCTTTAGGCCCCCAAATTTGTTGGGCCGGCCCTGATGATAGGAACATCCACAACCCCGATATCCTTCGGGACATCCTGAAATGCATCAACTAAAATTCGGTATATCTAAATAAATAAAAAAAATACTAAAATCAATATACTTTGGTAAAATTATCTCTAAAAACAGTTTTGGTACTCTAAAGATATCAAAATTTGCATACCATCTAAAATATCAAGTTCATCATCACGTAAGAAGATAATGTATAATTCCACCCATCTTTAACTAATTAAAGACCTTCACTCAAAGCATTTAATTAAAGACCTTCACTCAAAGCATTCTGAAATTGAGAAGCAAAGAGCAACTCCATTTCTAGCTTTCAAGATAGCAAACTAATTCAATTGAGTTTTAAGGAAAAACTGATCCCAATCAACATCTGAACCAATTTTGATTCTTAGAAGAGAGAAGGGAGATTGTAACCGAGTGGTTTGCAGTTTGAGAGTGGCTCGAGGTTGACATGGGGCTTGAGGTGGTTGAGTCTTTTTTTAGGTTTTACTTGCTAGTTCTTTCTGTTACTTTGCCCTTGTTGGCAGTTTTTGTCCTTGTTACTGGTTGTGTCCTCCTTGGATCCATTGCCCCTTGTTGGACTTGGGTTGGTGTCCCCTGTTGGGCCTTGGTTGGTGTTTGTAGGGCTTATCTCGCGAGGTGTCCCTTTGTTGGGTTTGTTTGAGGTTGCGTTTGTTACCAACACTCGGTTTGTTGGTTTCTATGCTTTTTGGTTTCGCTGGTTTGAGATGCCTTTGTCGGCATGCTCCAGTTGGTTGTTGTGGACGGGGTGAGTCTCGATTTGGTCATCCTCAATGTATTGAGGCTTCATGGTTAAGGCCCTCTTTGTGGAATGCTTCTTAGGTTGTACCTTCATCATTGTTTTGCCAATTCTCCTGGACTTTATTCAAGGAAAATAAATGATCCCTCAACAGGTCATCTCTTCCTTCGGCGTTAAACCCCATCTTCTTACAGAAATTCATTCCTTTGGTGTTTCGTAACAATCATAAAATTATAACAATGATATTCAACCAAACAACAGGGGAAGTTCATGTCAACAACGTGGCGATAAGAAATCACATAGATTGCAACATTGTAAACTGTAAATCACATTGAATTATACAATGTGATATAACAATAAGAAATCAAACTAACTACTTCCCTTCCTTTATCTTAATCTTCGACCATCCCTGTTCATTGCTACATAAACTTTTTTGGAGACATGAGAGTGGGGGTGTAATAAGAACATAGCGGTCTACAAAACCCACGTTTCCAGAGACGTTTAACAAGTTTGTCTCTCGAGTCATAACTATATAGATCGTCATTATCATCGCTCATGATCAGGCGTCCATCAGTTGATAGTTTTCGCGGCATTAAATAGTAACGAACATCAACACTAGATAGTAATACAACATCAATTACCCAATTCTTGATCCAAACTAGCTCACCCGATGATTTATCTTCTTTCCTCACCCATATGTGCAAATCCAAAGGATGCATATACCCGACCGTGACAACCAAACATCGATCCATACATGTCAATCCATATATCCTCTTGTCATCCTCAAGACGAGGTGGAGGAATAGTTCCCAACACCTCGTTTGCTAGGTCAAAAGTTAATATGCTTTCAGTTCTGAGGAGCCAGTGAAAAACTCCGTCAACACAAATTGCAGCTTTCCATGTGCTCCAAAGCTCCTGATGGTCGAATGGAACACTCCTCCACCCAGTTGAGCTTCCGAGGGTGTATGTCTCAAGAGTACACTCGAACAAACATTCGAACAAACATGTGAGCTTGTATTGGTTACTACTCGAACAAAACCCTAAATTACACTGATACACACGTCGTTGATACACATGTCGTTGGGGACTGGGAATGGAGATATATTCTCCCGTGAGGGGATTGCATATGTAAATATCCTTACGAAGAGCTGCCAGATAACATACCAAACTATTGCACGACGACATAGACAGTACAAAAGTTTTCAGTTGGGGTATGCCGCACATCCAAGCAATCTGGTTTGTCTCCTCATCTAGAGCTCCAAATCGGCCTCGGCCACTCGGGCGATCATTGTAAACCAAAAATTGGCCTTTGTAATGGTTGGAGATGAAGGTGGAGACAAGGTCGGGGACGAGGTTGCGCCACTGCTTGGATACAACCATGCACCTGATCATGGACTTCAAGTCCAATCCTGCTAATGTGATGATTTGGCTAATGATTTCATTGGGTAGATATATTCTCTTCTTCATTGATTATGGGTTCGGATGAAAGTTTGAATAAAACCCTAAACGTAATTCTCTGAGGAACTAATAAAGAAGGTTTCTGTTATATATAGGATTCAAATTGTGTATGATCAGTACTACATTAATTATGATTAGAAATAGGGAACAATAGAGTTTGAAGGGAAATATACCTTTTTTTTCTTCTCTTTCGCAATCGTTTTCTCTCTTCAAGCAGCGGCGCTCTCTTTGTAACCCATCTAGGGTTTCCTCCCACAATCCTTAGGGGTACAATCTACCGTCGCCAATCACCTCGTGGTCGACGTGGTCGACGTGGTCTCAAGTCTCCACTGCTCCTCGGCTCCTCTCTATGGCGTCTTCTCACCGTCGCAGCGTCGCCAACAGACTGCTCCCAGCGTCTATTCCAGCATCACTGATCACCTCCCGTGTCCCGGTGTCTTTCCACGCGGCTCGGCCTACCCCATCCTGCCGATCACCTCCCATCAGCACGCCGCCGCCCAGGCCTACGGCCAACCAGGCTCTCCGGGTGCTCAGACAGGGTCGACTGCTCCTCAGCCGCCGCTCTCTCCTCAACCAACCACGTCTTATCCGAAATCAGCCATGGCACCCGACCGCTCTCCCCGGCCGTTTCTGCTCCTACGATCGGTCAAGCCCCTGTGATCAATCAAGTCATGGGCATCTGGCCTGCGTCAACGATGAGGCACATCTCGCCGCCATCACCCTAGGCGACGAGATCGTCCTTGGGAAGCCGAAATTATGCAACACGAGGGTCACGACGTATCTTATGCCGTCGTTCTGGTCCGGGGTCCACAGACGGAGGTGTCTCAGCCTCCTTCGGAAGAATGAGAAGACCCGGCAGGGGTGGGAGGGTCCGTCTACGGACTATACCCACAGACCCGGGACTACCAGTGCTGGGGAGTCTCGGGAAATCCGCATTCAAGACACTATTTTCAGGCTCTGTTAGGTCTGTTTTGTACTTCTTTCTAGGTCGAATAAGTCTTTGGTTAGGTTGGTTTAGGATTTTGATTTTCTTTATGTCTCGTTGTTTTGAGACGTCGGTAAGGAGATGTCCTCAATTATTGTCTACGATATCAAGTAGACTATCTTTATGGGTCCATGAGTGCTGGGCTTGCTACGGTCGGCCCGGACAAATATCTGGAATCCTGGACGGTTACGCTCTACCTTGTACGACTTCTTTTTTACAGTAATGCACTTCTGCGGTTACCCGTTTCAAAAAATAAAAACCTTGAAGAGAAATATTATATATTACGTCGATTTGGATTATATCACCTATAGAATTCAAATTAGAAATAGAAAATAATAAATTAAAGGAAAATATTGCAATAGAGTCTTGGAGAGTAGACCGCTAAAATAGGATTAGGCCCTTTCCCCTCTTCTTCACTACGACACCATCGTCGTCGGCGCTCACCATGACCGATCCACCCGATATACTACCACCATCCACGTTGAATACCATCACTTCCGACCATGCATTCCTTATAACAGGACCGGAGGATGAAAAAAATGTGCGAAATGTCTAGACGAGATTCGATGATCGTCTCACCGAGTAATCTTTAGCCTCCGGTACTGATTTCATCCGGAGAGGATTTAGTTCCAGATTAAAAGGCGAGGTCTGCTTTGTAGCCTCGTCAGATTAGATGAGGTACCTACGGGGAAGCGGGATGTTGGAGAGGAGGACTATCCCGCCCCCGTCACGGTCAACTACCAACCCATGGGTTACTTCTTGGATAACTAACAAAGTCACCTTAGTACGGTACGATGCCTTAGTACGAGACCGACATGCATTCAAACACTCTAGCATCCGAGTCGAGACATGGGTGATTGTGTTTGGATTTACTTTCTGTTTTTGCATTCATTGTATTGGTAGTCTAGTTTGGGTGTCGCAATGTAAATGTTCTCGTTATCGAGCCTGGACGTTGAGTTCGCCTAATAACCTGACTCATCTACTTTTATTTCAATTATTTAAGTTTCTTTTCGGAAAAGTAATAATATTGCTCATGTTTCGGTAAAAAAATAAACAAACTACAAACTAAACTTTTGGATTTTAACTCCAACCCCTACCTTGTTTCTTCTCTCATTCTCAAGCGTGACAGTTAGGGTTAATATGGCCAAGGCAATGCCTAAGGCCTGAACCAATTCCATCAGGCAGAGGAAACATACCTCGAGCCTAGGAAATGGAAAACAACTTGTTTTTGATTTTCTAGGACATGTCACTAAGGGCAGTACTAACTCCAAGGAGCAGCAACCCCAACGACGATGGGCGGTAAGCACCCTTGCCTTCCTAAGAAGTCGGTGGATGGTCCACATCTACTACCCACACAACGAATTTGGGGTAGGAGTGGTTCCACCAAGTATCAGCACAACAAACTCTTGATCAGGACTCGACATTTTATTAGAGGCTCATACAAATATCAGTGGGGGTTGAAGCAGGGTTCGTGAGAACCCGTACAATTCAGATGCGCATAAAAAGGTTAATTCTTCTTGTGCCAAACCAATGTTCAAAATTGTTTCATAACAACCACGAAATATACAAGCGATATTTAACCAAACAACCGGTGAAGTTCATGCCAATAACAAAGAAAACATACATAATATAACGATAAGAACTCAAACCAACTACTTCCCTTCTTTATTCTCAATCTTCGACCATTCTTGTCCGTTGTTTTGCATTAGCTTCTTTAGAGAAATGAGAGTGGGCGTGTAATAAGAATGTAGCCGTATATTATCATCACGACGACGCCAGTGATGCCTAACAAGTTTGTCTCTTGAGTCATAACTATATAGATTGTAACAGGTATCTCTCATGATTATGTGTCAATCAGTTGATAATTTTTGCGGCGCTAACCATTTAACAATGTCAATTCGAATCGATTGAGCAGCATCGATTACCCAATTCTTGGTCCAAACAGACTCACCCGATGATTTATCTTCTTTCCTAACCCATATTTCCAAACCCGACATAGGATTATACGCTGTGACAACCAAACAATGATCCATACATTCCATTTGACATACCTCTTTGTCATCCTCAAGATGAGGTAGAGGAATCGATCCCATCACCTCATCCACTGCAAGGTCCAAAGTTAATATGCTTTGCGTTTTGAGGAGGAGCCAGTGAAAACCCCCGTTAACACAAACTGCACCTTCGTAGAGGCTCCAAAGCTCCTTATGGTAGAATGGAACACTCCTCCACCCTGCAGGGCTTCCGAGGGTGTAAGTCTCAAGAGTACCCATTGTCAAACATATGAGCTTATATTCGTTACTAGTCGGACAAAACCCTAAGTTAAACTGACGGATGTACCCAGGTCGTCGGGGATAGGGAATGGTGATATGTTCTCCGGTAAGGGGATTGCATATGCCAATATTTTTATAATTATAAGCTGGGAGAAAACATACCATACCATTGCACGACGACATAATGTAGTTATTCTGTGTCCGGTGGTGTTCGCCATACATCCAAGCAATCTGGTGTTGGATGTAAAATAGAAAAAATCTGATGGATTATTTAAAATAAATTTCTTGTTTTATTTTTATTTTTAAATCATGAATGAGGCAATAAATCAGAATTGAATTGACAATCAATTCTGATTATGGCAATGAATTGGGAGCTGAAATCGTGGAATTTGTCTCCCCACGCATTTCTCTTTTTGCCCTTTGCCCTTCCCAAGAGCCTATATAAACCTCATTCTAAGACTTGAAAAATAAGATAAAAAAATATCAGATTCATCTCTCAAATAGTTTTCTCTCTTTCTCGTTTTGGTGACGGATCAATCGGCTTCGAGTTCGCTACCGATTAGTCGTTTTATCCTGGGAGACCACTGCCATTACAGGGCAATCAAGAGTCTTAAGGACGCAGGATTACCTGAACTCGACTAAACCCCATTTCTATTCTTCCGCTTTATACAAACCGTTCGGTAATATTCTATGATTTCTATATTATTTTGTATCTGATTTTCGTTATTATACTAACCACCTAACAAGGTTAAGACTCTTGTTAGTATTGACGAAGAACAGGTACAAGATTAAGACTTGTTGAAGCTCGGAATTTTTTTTTTCTTGCTGGTCTGGTTTTTCAAACGGATTTGAAGAAGAAAAAAAAAACCCTACTCTGTTTCTGAGTTTGCCTTATTTGCGATTCTGGTTTTGTAACGGAAAAAAAGGGATCGGTTTATCGGATTTGTTTTCGAATCTGTTTCGGAAAAGAAAAAAAAGACAAATCGATTTATTTTTGAGAAAATTAAAAAAATATATATATATTAAAAGAAATTTGCGTTTCCGACTCTGCTTCTAAGAAAAAAAAAACGATTCAGTTTCTGAAATTTTTTGAAGGAAATTAATCGGAAAAGGTTATTTTTTTTTCGTTTGTTTCTCCACCTTTTCGATCTACAGAAACAACTTTGTTTTCTGTTTCTACTTTGGTTTCTGATTTGAGAAAAAAAAAAAGGAAAAGGGAAGAAGAAGTTTGAAAAAAAAAAAAACTTGAAACCTTACCTGTGTGTTCTGTGGCTGAGAAGAGAGCAAAGTTGAAGAAGCCTTTTTCAATTTTGGCGTTTCTCTTGTGCGGTTGCTTTTTTAAAGGAAACCCTATTTTTTTTTTTTTTGATGTGGGCAGCGTTTTAACACAAACAGAATACAAAATTGGGCCCAAAAAGTGTTGTAATTTTCATTTTGGACAAAGCTTCTTAAAGGCCCAAAGTACACTTAATTGTTTTTGGACAACCCTTTTAGTTTCAGCCCATTTTTTTTTTTAAAAACCTGTTAAACGCACGGTGAAAGAGGCGCGCGACTGGACAGTTGAGAAAAAAAAAATTAATTATATATTTATATATAATTTATTTAATTTTTCTCTATACGATTTGAATTTAATAGAAAACAAATTGGAATTACGTTCCTAAACGGTTTTCTTCAAATTCAATAACGGAACAAATTGGAATTACGTTCCTAAACGGTTCCCGGTTAACATCGAATGAGTTTTCAACGTTTAGAAAACCAATCGATTAACGACTACCAAACTTTTCTATACGAGAATAGTTTGTTCGTGCATTAAAATTGACCATTTGAAGTTTTGAATTTCAGAAATGGCTTCAAACGAATGCACGATGATTTCTGAAGTCAACATGGTTGAATCAAGCCCAAAGTCATGGTGGTTGGATTCAGGTGCGACACGCCACATTTGCATGGACCGAGAATCTTTTAAAGAGTACACTCCAAGCAATGGCGACAAGCTTCAGATGGGAAACAAATCTACCTCGGAGATTAAAGGAACGGGCAAGGTGGTGTTGACGCTAACCTCTGGCAAAGATTTGACACTGAAAAATGTTGCCCATGTGCCTGACATGCGAAAGAACCTTGTATCCCAAAGCCTTTTAGACTTACATGGATTTAAAGTAGTCTATAATGGAGGGAAATTCTCCTTGTATAAAAAGGATGAACCAATAGGTCGAGGTTATCGCCAAGATATGTTATGGAAATTTTCCACAATTGCATGGAAGTCCAAAACGATGAATAAAAAGGAAAAAAATAGTTTCTTCTTCTTATATCGTGGAGCCATTTTATGTATGGCATGGTAGAATTGGACATGTAAATTACGATGCATTGCGCAGATTAATAAAATTGGAACATATTCCAAAATTTCAAATTGATTTCAAACATAAATGTGAAATATGTGTTGAATCAAAACAAACAAGATCCGCATTCCAAACGGTGCAAAGGAATAACGAATCTCTGAATCTAATACATAGTGATCTTTGTGATATGAAATCGAATCCAACGAGAGGAGGAAATAAATACTTTATTACCTTCATTGATGATTGCACAAAGTTTTGCTATGTATACTTGTTAAAGAACAAGAACGAAGCTTTAGATAAATTTGTTATCTTTAAGCAAGAAGTGGAAAACCAACTCGATAAGAAAATCAAAGTGGTTAGAAGTGATCGTGGTGGAGAATATGTTGAACCATTTGGTGAGTTTTGCTCACAACATGGGATCATACACGAGATAACTCCACCATACTCTCCGCAATCAAATGGAGTAGTAGAGCGTAAGAATCAAACGCTAAAGGAAATGATGAACGCTATGTTAAATAGCTTAGGGTTGCCACAGCACATGTGGGGGGAAGCTATCTTGTCAGCTAACTACCTTTTGAATAGGGTACCCCGAAAGAAATTAGACAAGACGCCACATGAATTATTGAAAGGTAGAAAACCTTCCTATAATCACTTGAAAGTGTGGGGGTGCCTTGCTAAAGTACTGGCCCCACCGCCAAAGAGAATGAAGATCGGTCCGAAAACGGTAGATTGTATTTTCATTGGATATGCAGAACATAGTAATGCATATCGGTTCTTGGTACATGAATCTAAAAATCCCGAGATTCATAAGAACACGATAATGGAATCAAAGAACGCTTCATTTTTTGAACATATATTTCCATGTGAACAAAATGAAGATGATTCAGAATCCATACAACCTCTTCATGATGATGATAGTGACGATCACCAACAAGAAGAAGATGATGGTGAAGAAGAGGTAGAACCTAGAAGAAGTAAGAGAGCAAGGATAGAAACATCCTTCGGCCCAGACTTCTTGACTTACATGGTAGAGTCAGAACCTCAAACATACCACCAAGCTATGAGTTCATCAGAAAAACCTTTATGGAAAGAGGCTGTTAAAAGTGAAATTAACTCCATCTTGCAAAATCATACGTGGGAACTAGTGGATCTTCCTCAGGGAATAAAACCACTAAGCTCTAAATGGATTTTTAAACGTAAGCTAAAGCCTGATGGAACAATAGAAAAGTACAAGGCCAGATTGGTTGTAAAAGGATACAGGCAAAAAGAAGGTCTTGATTACTTTGACACGTATTCTCCTGTGTCGAGAATAACATCCATTAGGATGATTCTAGCAATTGCTACTTTGCGAAATCTAGACGTTCATCAAATGGATGTAAAAACTGCCTTCCTAAATGGAGATTTAGATGAAGAAATCTATATGGAGCAACCTGAAGGTTGTATATCTCCAGGTCAGGAAAGAAAGGTGTGTAGGTTGGTAAAATCCTTATACGGATTAAAACAAGCCCCAAAACAATGGCACATAAAGTTTGATAATGTCATGTTTGCTAACGGGTATAAAATAAACGAATGCGACAAGTGCATATACGTCAAATCAACAAATGAAGGATATATCATTCTATGTTTGTACGTGGACGACATACTCATTATTGGGAGTAACGATAAGATGATAAGAACAACTAAGGACTTGTTAAATTCTAAGTTTGACACGAAGGATATGGGACTAGCTGATGTGATTTTGGGTATCCAAATCAAACGCTCATCAGACGGTATCATCTTAACACAGTCACATTACGTAGACAAGATACTAAATAAGTTCAGTATGGAGGACACTGGAACTGCCAGAACTCCAACAGACATGAATCTACATTTGTCTAAAAACAAAGGAGAAAGCGTTAACCAAGTGAAATACGCACGGATCATAGGCAGTCTCATGTACCTCATGAGTTGTACACGACCTGACATTGCGTTCACGGTAAGTACATTGAGCCGATACACGAGCAATCCAGGGAAAGACCACTGGAAAGCTATCGTAAGGGTACTAAGGTATCTACGAGAAACTCGTGACTATGGACTCCACTATACGAAAGAACCTGCTGTGCTAGAAGGATATTCGGATGCTAGTTGGATATCTGATATTCAAGATTCCAAAGGCACAAGTGGATATGTCTTTACTCTAGCAGGAGCGACAGTGTCGTGGAAATCTTCAAGACAAACGATAATAACCAGATCGACCATGGAATCTGAGTTTGTAGCCCTAGATAAAGCTGGTGAAGAAGTTGAGTGGCTACGAAACTTCTTGGAAGATATTCCCGACTGGCCAAAACCGGTGTCCAAGGTGTGCGTGTATTGCTATAATCAAGCAACAATTAGCAGGACACAAAATTTGATGTATAATGGTAAAATTAGACACATGCGTCGTCGCCACAACACCATTAGACAATTGATCTCTACCGGAGTTATCGCTGTTGATTATGTAAGATCAAAGGATAACACTGCAGATCCGCTAACCAAAGGGTTATACAAAGATCAATTCGGAAAGGCATCCAAAGGAATGGGACTAAAGCCCATATAAGGCGTTATGTGAAGGAAAAACCCATCCAAGTTGACTGGAGATCCCAAGATCTTGGTTCAATGGGACAACCTAATTGTATAAACCTTGTGAAGTCACTGTGGGGGTCAAACCCCAAGTCTATTCCTGTGATGCAAAAGCAGTGACATATAACGTGTAAATGATAAGCAATAAAGGATAAGTATTGATTTTAATGATTCATTGTGCATCAAGAGTGTTGAGCAAATGTATCACCTATGTGAGAGTGAAGTGGGGTCGCTTCAAGGGTGACTCATGGGGCTAGTCCTCTTAAACTCTTGCAGAACCAGGCAGTGCTCATGACCATAACGGGCACACCAATGAGAACCGAACCGGTTGTGTTGGTATTTGTGTGAGGTGTATCATCATCTACATAAACGACAAAATAGTTCAAGGACATCGCGTCTACTAGTCAGTCAGCAGAGAAAATATACTTTCACAAGGGAAGGTTCAAGGATGAACATCTACCTATCCTATGCAGATATCGACTTTGTGAAGTCACCACTTCCTCGTTTACATCTCTTTATCCATCACATTTTTGTGGGGGATTGTTGGATGTAAAATAGAAAAAAAATCTGATGGATTATTTAAAATAAATTTCTTGTTTTATTTTTATTTCTAAGTCATGAATGAGACAATAAATCAGAATTGAATTGACAATCAATTCTGATTATGGCAATGAATTGGGGGCTGAAATCGTGGGATTTGTCTCCCCACGCATTTCCCTTTTTTCCCTTCCCAAGAGCCTATATAAGCCTCATTCTAAGACTTGAAAAATAAGATCAAAAATATATCAGATTCATCTCTCAAATAGTTTTCTCTCTTTCTCGTTTTGGTGACAGATCAATCGGCTTCGAGTTCGCTAACGATTAGTCGTTTTATCCTGGGAGACCGCTGCCATTACAGGGCAGTCAAGAGTCTTAAGGACACAGGATTACCTGGACTCGACTAAACCCCATTTCTATTCTTCCGCTTTATACAAACCGTTCGGTAATATTCTACGATTTCTATATTATTTTGTATCTGATTTTCGTTATTATACTAACCACCTAACATCTGGTTTGTCTCGTCGTCGAGAGCTCCGAATCGGCGTTGAGGAAGTTCGTAGACCAAAAATTGGCCTTTGGGTACAAGAGAATTGTTGGAGATGAGGTCGGAGACGAGGTTGCGCCACTGCTTGCACACAAGCATGCACTTGATCGTGGACTTCAAGTCCAATCCTGATGATGATGTGATGATTTGGCTATGATTTCTTCGGGTAGATATACTCTCTTCTCCGTCGATCATTAGAGTTTGAATAAAACCCTAAACTTAATTCACTCTGAGGAACCAATAAAGAATGTTCCTGTAATAAAGGAAACAGTAAGTTAAAGGAGAATATTATATATTATTATATGATAATATATGTTTCTTATTTTGAACTGGTTGTTCTGCTTCCTTATGTATATATATTAATCAGAATCAAAAGCCGGAGGGCCCGATAATGGCCCCAACAAAGAATCAAGATCCAAACATGATTAAACCAGCTAAACGCATTTCGTGCTAAAACATGAGCTACGGTAGGTGTCGGAGCAAAATTCAATAATGGGGAGGATGACGAAGGCGTGGAGCCCTATAGTCGGGGGAGAAAGATCCATTTTTTCCTTCGATTAAACTAGCAAATGTTATGGTTATTATTTGAGTTAGATTTGTTATTTTATGGATATATTTGTCATTTATTAGCATAATAGAGTAAGGTGAGAGAGTTTAAAGTTCAATACTGTTAACGAAACTAATTTTCACCACGTTTTCGGTATAGGTCAAGGTGATGAGTCTCTCAGCCAGGGTGTTGCTTTCTAGATGGGAACACCTAGGGTGGATTCTTGAAGGTTGACACCGATGTCTAAGTGAAAAATGGGGGAAATTCGTGCGAATACGAGTATGGGTGGACATTCACTAGTCACTTGAGCGACAACTCATTATTACAACGTGAGGTGAGATCCCGACTTTTTATGTAATACAAACATTTACCGGATCATTGCTCTGAATGTGTCATGCTAAGCACCTGGCTAAAACCTGTCTAGTACCTCGGGTTGGGGATGACCCGCCGATGGTATCCTTCTAGGTTCCACGGGGATAAAAAGTTTCTGAAATGGTATGGGAAGGACCGACCAAAATCCAGAAGGGGACTTGAGCACTCCCCCATACCTATTCGGAGATGAGCAAACAAGTGCCGAAGGAACTAATGACATGTCCGTCAGGAAAATGAGCGACATGACCAAGGAACAACATACATTAGATCCTCATTAAGTTGAAATATCCCCACCTCAAAAAAATGAGCTCTCCCCCTAAACCCCCCGACCCTTCCTCTTCCCTCCCTTCCCATCCTCCTTCCTCTCGCATCTTCATCTGCAATCTCCCTCCTGATTACTCCAATAATCAGCTGTTCGATCTCTTTTCGACCCTTGGAACTGTCAGCCGTGCTTTCATCCCTCCCAAGCCAACCAAATCAGGAAAACGCTTCGGCTTCGTTTTCTTTCTTTCTTCGGATGTTGCTGCTCTGGCTGTTGCTGCCAAGAATCGATCCTGGTTGGGTCCTAATAGGCTGATTGTTGATTTTGCTCGAGGTCCTTCCCCGTCCTCTAGCATCACTCCGGCAACAATCGCCCCTCGTGCTTCTTCCAAGCATCGTTCGTTCAAGGATGTGGTGGCTGGTACTACTGCCCCACCTCCCTCTTCCAAACTTCACCTGAGATCTGTTCCCGTTTGCTCCTGTACCGGTTCTGCCAACCCTTTGGCCGAATCCGTGCTTCACTCAGTCGTCATTGGCGTGGCTCGTGACAATCGCTCGTCGGCCGATCTTCAAGCCGCTCTCCCCCCACTCCATGCATGGCCTTGTTAGCCTTCATGAGCTTGGAGGTAGAGCTTTTCTGATCCGTTTCAATTCCGCGGAAGCTCGAAAGTTGGCAGAAGAAGTTGCTTGGATCGAACTTCGACCTCTGTTCTCTGACTTCTTCTCGGATCTAAGTGCGGTTTTTGATGGCAGTTGTTTCGGCTGGGTCTCCTTGGTCGGGATTCCTCTCTCAGGTTGGTCGGTAGGCTCCATCCGCAGCATCGCTTCGACTGTCGGTACCGTCATCGCCGTCCACTCTTGCTCCTCCTCCTTCACCCGTCTGGATCGAGCTTTCGTTCTCATTTTTGCTCGCCATCCGGTCTCTGAAGATATCCCTGTCGAACTCGTGATTGGGAACTCTAATTTCCCAATCCTGGTCTCAGGTTGCGACTCTCGGCTTGTCCCTGTATCTGAACCCTTTGAATCAGATCTGGGTGCCCCTGTGGGAGAAGACAGAGACTCCGAGCTCGACCCTCTCGATTTAGAAGATGGAGAAGTTCGATTAGATGACGACTTACCTCCTGGGGGTCCTCGGCGTTCGCTGTGGTCGGATCTGTGTCAACCAACCTCCTTCCGGCAAGTCTCCACCGCCTCTCCGTCTCGCCGTGGCCTGACCCCTTCATCGAACTCTGGAATCGTGCGAGTCGCTTCGGCTTCTCCATCATTGAATCCCGTGTCCCTCGCCCCTTCGATTCCCATGACGGCTTCTCCTCTCCCATCTCGAAACTTCGCGTTGGATTTATTGAGCGGCCCCTCGTTATTCACGTCCAGCAACGGGCCGGTTGCAGTTGATCAAACTTCCTCTGATTTGGGCCTGACTTCAGCTGCCTTGGGCCTGCTTGATCATGGCCCTGATCCTGATCCCAAGCTCAGCCCCTCCTTAGTAGCTTTTAAGCCCTCGGACCCTCGTCCTGAGCCTCAAAACTTCTCGACTTTCATTGCCGACATTGTCTCCCCCTCTGTCGCCCCGATTCCTATCCTCTCTCGTCCCAAACGGAAGATCAAACGGATCAGGAACGGTAGACAAAAGCCCATTCGGACGCTCAAAGATGTTAGCCCCTCACGATCGCTTCGGAAGAAGTCCGAGGCCAAACGTGCCTGGGCCCTTTGCAAATCGATGGGCTTCACCTCTCCTTGCGGCATTGAGGACACTATCAAATTGTTTCAGGACTTAATGTAGTTTCTGCCCTTATGGGCCTTTCTTGCTTCTGCTCTTTTGCTCTTCGCCCTCTTGGTTGTATTTCTCCTCAGGAGAATCTTGATTGGTGGAATAAAATTTGTTTTTTTCGCTGATCAAAAAAAAAACATACATTAGATCCGAGTACTACTAAGGGTATGGCCAAGGCAGGGCCTAAGGCCCTGAACCAAATCCATCGGGAGAAGACAACTACCGTTAGGAAAAATAGTGCCCACCCTCCTCACCATAACATAAGAGGACATACAACATTACATGAGAGAAAGAAGTTTTACCAAGAATGACTTAGGACATCACTAACGTAATGGTATCGACTAGAAAATATGTGCTTTCATGGAATCCTACCCATGAAGGACATCTAGCCAAGTGAAGAAATGAAAAAGGAAGCGAGACTAGTGGGTACTCGAGGAAACAATCACGACACCACCTCGAGCCTAGGAAATGGAAAACGGCCAGTTTATATTTTTCTAGGACATGTCACTAAGGGCACTACTAACTCCAAAGGAGCAGCAGCCCCAACGACGATAAGGTAAGCACCCTCGCCTTCCCAAGAAGTCCGTGGAGGCTCCGCATATACTACCCAAGCAAAGAATTTAGGGGTAGCAGTGGTTCCACCAAGTATCGTCACGACAAACTCTTACTCGATTAGGACTCGACATTATATTAGAGGCTCATCCAAATATCAGTGGGCGTTGAAGCAGAGTTCGTGAGAATCTGTATAGTTCATATGCGCATAAATAGGTTAATTCTACAAGATCTAGGACTCGACATTTTATATATTTTTTATCAACAAAAGAAAATTTAAATTAAAACTCTTCAGAAAAAGAAAAGGAGTATATGATGACGGTCTAGCTAAAGACCTGTTAATGAAACCAACAAACAGTCTCGAGCGTTGGCATGACAACTCAGCCTCATGATAATGACAATCCCAACAAGGGGAGCAACCAGATACATAAAAGAGCATTTCTATGCAAGGAACCTCGATAGACAACGAAGGTCTATAAAACCAGATTTTACAACCATGAAGTACAAAACAAATAAAAGTAAAAGGTCAAACACCCGGATTTTACAACCATGAAGCTCATAAATAAAATAAAGGGTCTATAAACTGGATTTTACAACCATGAAGCTCATAAATAAAAAAGGTCTATAAACCGGATTTCCCAACCATTAAGAAAATATACTGATATTAACCGAACCGATTGCTTAAGAGTGTAGACACCCTATCTCATCAAGACCATCAACCAGTCACACAGACTGAAAGACGGACACTAACACGTCGACGACCAATACCGCAAGCGACAAAGACAAATTCGGAGGAAAATAACCCTTCGAACACATTATACACAAAATGCGAATATGAGAGTAGACAACTGAAAGGCACAATGGCCAAACCACTCATCGGCGGCCAATACCTGAAACCAACGAGTCTTAACCACGAGTGTGGGAGGAAGTAGATGAAAATCAAGAAGATATCGATAAAGGTACAATAAGGCCCCACAAATCTTAAGAAAAGAATCGGCATACTAGAATCAGCAGCACGACGTATCATTAGATCCAAGACGATCAACACATAAGAGATGAAGAAACGCGGCCCACAATCGGATCTGAAGAAAAATCCCAAGCAAACAAACGTACCACCAGAAGCGACTAGGACAACTCCACAACGATCGAAGCCCGATAGGGCGAAGTAGCACGTCCCATGGCCAGAACTGAAACTAGTCAATTCCGATGTCACGAAAGAGGCTCCACCGACATCACCGCGGGGAGCAGATCTATAACAGAGTCGGATATTCCGGGGGCCAACATCCAAACCAGACCGAACTCCTTGATACAACTACCACCGCAACCATCAGGCCTCGCTAAGAGGAAGTGGAAACCGAAATCCCAACCAAAAAGGTCGGATCTGAAGATGACACAGGCGAGGACAGAGAACCGGGTGAAGCCACGAGGAGATCAGGCGATACCACACTTCCAAGACTTCCGGCTACAAATTTCGACCACCCACTCCAATCCACGGAAAAGGGGAATACACATGGTCGAAATCCGAATCCGGTGAGCCAAACAACTCTAGCAACCCAACCTCGAGGAGAGAGGCCAAACAGATCCAGAGTTTTCAGCGAGGAGTTCCGGCAACCCACCACACAAAGCAGCTGATCGGCGTTTGACCGTCCACGAGCAGAGATGGCGAGGACAGGCCGAGCATCTCGAGCATCCAAGCCCGAGCTCCGACCACACCATCCACAAAGGGCGGTAGTTCAGGCCAGGAAGCATATCTGGGTAGTGTGGGCAAGGATCCGGCGAATCAGCATGGAAACGAGTCCGAACGAGTAGATCCAAGGGTCTCAAGCCACCAACGATACGAGGAGAGAATCCGGCAACAAGCTCCAACAACGAAGAGCTTCGGCAAATCAAAATAAACTCCATCGGGGAAGTAACCGTAGCACATCCTCTGGCAGGAGGCAAGGAAAAACGAAGGAGAAGAGAAAACAAAGGAAAAAAGAAATGAAGAAGAAGGAAGGGAGGGAAAATAGAGAAGGCCGCCACCAACGACAACCATAGCCGGCCATCACTGACGGAATAGATAGAGTGACGGCGGCGGCCGAATCTAACTTTAGAGAGGCTCATTTGTTAGAGGCTCATACAAATAGGTATTACTGATATTCATGAGAAAAAATAATTTATCCACATTTACAGCGTGAAGAATTTCACCTTCATTTCTCTTTCATCTACATTTACAGCAGGTAGATCACCATAAACATTTATGCAGCTCTAGCATTCATGTTTACTTCCTGTATAATAATTCCATCCCATCAGTTAACACACTGTTGTGGTACACTCAAACACTTACTTTCATGGTACAATATCTCATGCCAAACCAATATTCAAAATTGTTTCATAACAACCACGAAATACACCAATGATATTTAACCAAACAACCGGTGAAGTTCATGTCAATAACGTCGCATTGATGTGTAATAAATCGCAACATTGTAAAATGTAAATCACATTGAATTATCAAAGAAAACATACATAATATAACAATAAAAAATCAAACCAACTAATTCCCTTCTTCATTCTCAATCTTGGACCATTCTTTGTCTGTTTTTTTTTTGCATTAGCTTCTTTGGAGAAATGAGAGTGGGCGTGTAATAAGAATGTACCCGTATATTATAATCACGACGCCAGTGATACCTAACAAGTTTGTCTCTTGAGTCATAACTATATAGATTGTAACGGTTATCTCTCATGATTATGTGCCCATCAGTTGATATTCTTTGCGGCATCAACCTGTCAAATTCAGTTTGAATCAACTGTTGAGCTGCATCAATCACCCAATTCTTGGTCCAAACTGACTCACCCAATGATTTATCTTCTTTCCTCACCCATATCTCTAAACCTGAAGGACGCCGTCGGTACCCAGCTGTGACAACCAAACAATTATCCATACATTCCATTTGATATATCTCCTTGTCATCCTCAAGATGAGGTAGAGGAATTGATCCCAACACCTCCGTTGCAAGGTCAAAAGTTAATATGCTTTGCGTTCTGAGGGGCCAGTGAAAAACTCCGTTAACACAAATTGCACATCTCCGGTAGATCAAAATGTCCGGAAGGTCGACTGGAACACTCCTCCACCCTGCATTGCTTCCGAGGGTGTAAGTCTCAAGACTATGCTCGACCAACATGTGAGCTTATATTCGTTATTACCCGGACAAAACCCTAAATTACACTGACGGATGTCCCCTTGTCGTTGGGGATAGGGAATGGAGATACATTCTCCGGTAAGGGGATTGCATATATAAATATCCTTACTACAATCCGGCAGAAAACATACCAAACCATTGCACGACGACATAAAGCGTGGAACAATATTGTTCAGGTGGGGGTTGCTGCACATTCAAGTAATCTGTTTTGTCTCGTCATCCAGAGCTCCAAATCTGCATTGAGTATAATCGTAAACCAAAAATAGACCTTTGTGATTGTTGGAGATGTGGTCGGAGACGAGGTTGCGCCACTGCTTGCACACAGCCATGGACATGATCATGGACTTCAAGTCCAATGATGGGATGATTTGGCTAATGATTTCTTCGGGTAAATATACTCTCTCCATCGATATTTACCTTAACCCTAATTCAGTCTGAGGAACCAACAAAGAAAGGGTCAGTTAATGTATATATAGGATTCTAATCGTGCATGAGTACTTCAGAAACAGGAAACAGTTAACTGAAGGAAAGTATTATATATTACTACAAAAGCGAAACCTAGCTAAAGGGAGAGAGAAAGTTTGGCGGCCCTTCTCTTCTGCCGCCGCCGCTCGGTTTCGTGTGGTGCACTTGGTGCAATCCTCATGTGTTCGTTCATCATGATCAATCTCTCCACGGTTTGGAGTGCTTGGTTTAGATGCGTTATTGATTGGTATATGGGTATTCGGCAGATGCAGTTCAACGATCATGAGGTGAGTATAGGGTCCTTGTTCGCATGTTGGTGCAGGGACTTGTTGCAGGGTTTGATCGGCGGCAAATGTATGAGTATCCGGGATCAAGGGTTTTTGTTCCTTCGTCAAAAAAAGGGGGTTTTGTTCCAAGGTAGTGATGGGCGGGACACCAGGGAGACGAGAATTAACGGACTGATCTCGGGAGGGCAGACTGGTCTTGGGGCGGAGAATGGAACGACCCAACCGAGGATCACGAGACCGATGATGGCTGGCCATGGCAGCGGTGGCACGGGATCGGGAGGCAAGGATGAGGCGGTTGCCGTGACTTGCGCTTGCCCGCTCCTGTGGGGTTCGCCAGCGTCGTGGGGGCAAGGAGTTAGGAGGAGATGTTCGGGTGATCGTCCATCAATGGTGGCGGGCGGTGCAGAATATCGAGACGTAGTGGATCGCGGTGACGTCGGGGTGATTCTGGGCGGACAAGACGACGACGGTAGCAGAGACGGAGGGCAAAGCGGAGGCTACGAGAGTAGTTGGCCGCTGTTTCGGTCCACAAATTTTGTTCGTCTGACTGCAAGGGGGACATGTACCGCAAGGATCTGGTCCTCAGTCAGCGACAAGAGGTACCTGTCTGCTGGTAGTGTTGGGACGGTCAGTTGTCTGACACTAATCCTAAGTATTGACTCAGAGGGGCATGCGGAGTCCAATGGAGGGACACCACAAACGGCGAGGGGCGAAACGCTCCCTCGCCTCGATCAATGAGGACTTCGTGGTCCAGTGGGGGGTCTGTCGGTAATACCGCCTATAAGAACCGTCCCCGGTCGACTCTGGTCGAACCGGTGTTTTTTTTTGGCGAAAGTTGACTTTCCGCCGGAAAAGTCAACCGATGACTCCGAGAGTCATTCGGGACCTTTCCGGGACCCAAAAAGCTTAGCCGTCGTTACGGTTATCTTAGTTGGGTCATTTCCTTTCAAATGGTCATTTTTTTGTGAAAAAGTTAATCCAGGGTCAATTTCGATCAAATTAAGGGTCTTAAGCAAAAAAATTATTGTGCTGGAATTTTGCTAAGGTTGGAAGTGGACCCCACATGGACATATGTCCATGGTGGCTTGGAGGATAAGAAATGAGTCTAAAAAGACCCATTTAACCCTCATTGTTTGGTCTTGAGGAGATAAGAGCAAGGGGGCATTTTGGGTACTTCATTTTTAGGTTAAAGGCATCAATTTTGGAGCATTTCAGCCCAATATTGCTAGTTGGCCGAAAATACCAAGGGAGAGAGAGAGAGAGAGGTTCCATGGAAGCTTGAACAAGAAGTAAAGGGAAATGTGGAAGCTTTGGCTTGATTTCTACCTCAAAACATCTCACAAACCTCATTTTCTTCTTTTATTCTCCATTTCCAAAGTAAGCTCCTAAGCAAATTCGTTTTTGTTGAAATTGAATTATGGGTTTGGTAGAGAAAAGCTTGAAGTAGTTGGGTTTAAGGTTTTTATGGTTTAGATGATGGTTTTGTGAAGAAAGGGGAAGGCTTTGATAGAAATATTGTAGGATTGGTTGTGTTTTGAGGAAACCCATTGTGGGTATTGAAGTGTTGAAGTTTTGGGTCTGTTTTGGAGGTTTGGGAGGTCATCAATGGAGTTTTGAGGTGGATT
Source organism: Erodium maritimum (assembly GCA_963921825.1). NCBI lineage: Eukaryota > Viridiplantae > Streptophyta > Magnoliopsida > Geraniales > Geraniaceae > Erodium > Erodium maritimum. The sequence continues at coordinate 2,723,576 of OY997593.1, read as the reverse complement.
TTCGTGGAAACGAAGTTGAGGGAGGAAGAAGAAGGTCTCTGCCCAGACTGGCATGTAATGCCGCACGGACCTGATTCCGGGTCGGAGTACCGCACGGACCGTGCCAGGTGCCGGGCCGGTGAGCCGCACGGACCGGGCCAGGTACCGGGCCAACGTGCCGCACGGACCGTGCCTGGTGCCGGGCCGGCGTGCAGCACAGGCCAGGCCGAGTACCAGGCCTGTGGGCCGCCCGAAACGGGCCTGGTTCCTGCCCATTTTTTCCTTCAGCCCATGTTTGATTTTCGGGCGTAATTCGGTTGTTTTCTCGTTAATTCGCAATTGAATTAGCATTGATACTCGGATTGTTTGTGATCCTAGACGTGGGACCCGAGCACGGCGGAGGAGGATATTAGGCGGCTCTCGAAGTGACTAAGCGTTTGGAAAGCGATCGAGGATACTAGGCGGACCCGGGCACGGCGGAGAAGGATACTAGGCGGCTCTCGAATACCGGTTTAATTGTGGAAATTTACTAGTATGCATATAGGTTGTGAATACTGGTTATAATGATAGAAATGCTTGTAGAATGCGAGGAATGAGTGAAATTAGGGATAGCTTACGAGCCATGTCGAGTCGTAAGTTTGAGAATTGTTGTGCTGTAGAAAGGCATGTGGGCCATGTCGAGCCCTTAGGTTTGTGTGTTGATTGTGATGCCATGATCGTTGATTGTGATGCTTGATGTGTGGTTTATCCGTTGTTAGATTGAGAATCGTGATATGATATGCTCGGTGTGGTATGTTGGTGTGTTATGACAAGTGTGATATGTTTGGTATGACGTAAACCAATGCTTGTGATATGATCGGGTGATTGATAGACTGATGTGATGTGTTGTGGTAAGATTGTTCGGTTTGGTATGCCGTTAGTTGAACTATGGTATTGTGGTATGTTGAGACCTTCGTGGTATGTTCCAAGGCGAGGTATTCCGGTGTGATACCTACATCGAGGGAGATTCCGTTGTAGGGTATCTAGGCCGAAAATGTGTCCCACGTACGCGGTCCCCCGAGTTGAGGTTCCGGTACGATACCTACATAGAGGGGGTATGCCGGTGTAGGGTATCCAGGCCGAGGATGGTGTGATTCGTGCCCTGATGTTGTGTGGTTAGGGAAGACATCGAGGCCGATGCTGTGTGGTCCGACATGATGTATTGTGAGTTATAGCCCGATGTTGTGTGATCCGGGATGATATCTATACCGATGCTGTGTGGTCCGGTACGATATGGTTGAGTTGGGCTGTAGAAGCCGGTGACGTTGGGGACTGCTGTACGGGACGTGTGGTTATCTTACTGCGCGTTGTTGCTTGATGATTGGTTATGTGAGATAATTAAGTGTGGTTATAGTCATGTGAATATGTGTGTGGTTGTGTGACTCCTTGGATTTCGTTAGTTGTGTGTCTTGCCAGTATTCCTTAATTGGACGGTTACTCGTGGTGGTGAGCGGATACCCATCACCTTAACTACTTTTCCTACTGAGCGAAAGCTCACCCCTTTACTTTACTGTTCCACATGTTTTGAGCGGGGATTGGTCTAGCGGGATTCTCGGAGCTTGGGAGCTAGCGAGGGTCTTAGGCTAGTATGGTTTAGAGACGTGCCTTTTCTTTTATACTAAACTTTTTGTTGAGATTTCCGAGCTGTTGAATCGTTTTATCAGATTGTTAGTTTGGATTATTATTTTAGGAGTTATTTCTTTTAAAACTGTTTATCTTTATTATTCTTAGTTCACGTCTTGAGTCCAGTCAAAATCGGATTTGGGGCGTGACACCGCCTCACTAGACGTAGGGTGGCATCGATTCCACCAAGTACCAGCGCGACATTCTTCAATCAGATCGGGAACCAGCAATTTTACGTTTTTAAGGGCCCTCATTATCATCAGAGAGGGGACGACGCCTGCTGGTTCCTCGGGAGCATGCAAAGTCCAACTGAGCCATTTCAGTTCCTGGTTACAGGCTGCCCGGGGCGTCACTCTAGGGCTTCAGTATTATACTGGAGCACACCTCAGAGTCGATTTATGCCCAATCGGAAATCTCAACACTGGGTCTGCTCGGTCCGTGCCCATCAGTTTGGAGCTACTGTATCGGTGACCGAAAGACGTTTTCGCAGTATCCCCCTACAAACAACCCTTGTTCTTTATAGAGCGATTTTACTTTCAATTCGATTGTTATTTCAGTTTTTTGCATTTCAGTATTTCATTATTGTAAGAAAATTTCAATTCTAATATAAGATCATATTTCCTAAAAAAAATATATACTACTACATAACTTTTGTTTTGGTAAGGAACTATTATACATTACATTTGTGTTCGCTTCTTCATTTGAACAATACAACTTTTTTTTATCAGCAAAAGAAACGAGTTTTATTCCCCCAATCAATACATTCTGGAAGAATTACAATCGAAAGGAAGAAGAGAAAAGATCTAGAGAGGAGAGCAAAGAGAGAAATATTTAAACAAGATCCTGAAAAGCTTTGATAGTGTCCTTATCTTCGCAAGAAGAGGTGAAACTCATCGATTTGCAGAGGGCCCAGGCGCGTTTCGCTTCAGGCTTCTTTCGAAGGGATCTGGAAGGGCTAACGTCTTTGAGAGCCCGAAGGAGCTTTTGACGACCGTTTCTAATCTGTTTATTCTTTCGTTTGGGACGAGGAGGGATAGAAACCGAGTCAGTAGCTGGAGAGCGAATGTCGGCGATATAGGACGATAAATTAGACAGCTCAGGTAAAAAGGCCGGAGGCATAGGAGAAGCTGAGAGGGGATTGGGCTTGGGATAAGGTTTTCCATCTGGGCCCAAGACCCGGCCCAACGATACATGCCCAAGCGGCTGAGAGGGACACGCGTGGCCTTGAGAATTGGAGGAGCCCTTGTCCTTCGAAACCTCAGGACTCAAAGTGTCGGGAACAGAAGAGTCGTGTTTAGGAATCGAAGAGTCGTGATTCTTGGAGCACTCCAGCGAAGAAGATAAGGAGAATTGATCGGCGCTATGTTCCGACGATTGAATCCGGCCACAGGGAGGAGGGAACACAGAGGCAACATGGCAAGGCTCAGGACATTCCGGCACCTTAGGTATTCGGGGAGGGACCAGTCATCCAACCTCACTTCTCCGTCTTTGAAGTCATCGGGCTCTGGATCGGAGTCGGAGAAGAGGTGGGACTCGAGACACACCATTCTGGCAAGGGATTTGGAACCTTCAATTTCGAGCTCCACCATGCGAACCTCGGGGGACAAATTGCCTAAAAAAATGAGGGCAAAAATGGAACACTCCTCCATCTATCTGAGCTTCCGAGGGTGTATGTCTCAAGAGTGCACAATGTCGAACATGTGAGCTTCTATTCGTTACTATTCGGAGAAAACCCTAAATTACACTGATACACAAGTGGCTGGGGACCGGGAATAGAGATATATTCTCCGGTGAGGGGATTGCATATGTAAATACCATTGCACGACGACATAAAGCGTGTAACAATTTTCAGGTGGGGTTGACCGTACATCAAAGCAATCTGGTTTGTCTCGTCATCGAGAGCTCCAAATCGATATCGGCCATACTGATGAATATTGTAAACCAGAAATTGGACTTGGCAATGGTCGGAGATGTGGTCGGAGACGAGGCTGCGCCACTGCTTGGATACACCCATACACTTGATCATGGACTTCAAGTCCAATCCTGATGAGGGTAGATTTACTCTCTTGTCCATCAATTATGGCTTCGGATTAGACTTTGAGTAAAACCCTAAACAATAGAATTAAAAGGGAAATATTATATATTACGTCTGTTTGAAATATATAGCCTAAAGGATTCAAATTAGAAATAAAACATAATAAATTTAAGAGAAATATTGCATAACAAAAGTACGAGGAGAAATTAAATAGAAACTCACGTTAGGAGAAGCTTTCTGTCGTAGCACCCAAAAACCATAATTATGATCATGGGTTTTATCATGGCCTAGGCTATGGTTATGCTTATCTCCTCTACACATCTTCTCCCTTGCACCTTCCTTATGAATCCTGCGAATGTTTAATCTGTTAGGGCTTCGTTTTAGCCGTCTCTAGCCACCGCGACGTTAACCTTCTTCCGCCACCAACACAACGTCTCCCGACCTGCTTCGGTCTCTCCTTTGCAACTCCGGGGGTTTCCGCCTTTGAGGCCGCCGTCCCTGATGTTGTCGCCTCCGTCTGTGAAGTTGTCGTCGTCTCTGAGGTCGTCGCCGCCTCTGATGCCGCCGCTGCCTCTGATGCCGCCGCCATCTATGATGTTGTCGCCGTCTCTAGAGTCATCCCTAAAGTCGCAGCCGCAGTCGGCACGCCCTTCTCCCTGGCCTCCACCGCCGCAACTGCCTCGACCCCTTTCACGATTATGGATCTGGCTAATTGGACGAGTCCTTTTTACTTTATTTGAGCTTGTTTTTGCAGGTTCAATGTCTAGTGAGCAGAGAATCAGAGATTTTTTCAAGTAGGGAACCCCGATTCATGTATTGCCTCCCACTATTACTGTTGAAGTCTTTGGCGAATTTTCGGAGCAGGAATTCCAGTATCACCTTCTCAACCCCCGTTTTCCTTCCTTGCCTATACGACATCCCAACTCAGTGTTAGTTGGCCCACCCAATACCGTCAGGGACGGTTATAGTATGAAAAGAACTGCGACACCATTGTGTCTTTTGTCTGTTCTTCATGGTCAAAGATTTATCCCTGATGCATTCAGATGTATTTGAAATTTAAATTGATGATTTTCACCTTTCGCTAAAAAAAATAGAAACTCACGCTTAATGTAAAAACTATGTGAACCCATCCAAGACATCTATTTCATAAACGGATGGATGAGATGCAATTGAAATCTTGACTTGTTGACTGCAAAAACACAACATTTTTTTGATAAGTTGTAGGTTTTTTTAGTAAAACTATCACTTTTTTACCAATTCACAAATTTAATCTTTCCGCTTCGTTTGAACTCTGATTGGCTTCAAACTTGCGCCAATTTTTATTTTTATTTTTTGAAGGGCTTTCGATCAAGATCAGTCATGAATATATTTTGGAGAAAGAAAAAAATAATTTCGTGGCTTATTTAAAAAAATTATATCAGAGTATTTTTTATCAACACTTTACATAGGTTTTATCAACACTGAACACTAGTTTTACCAACTCATTTTCCAAAATTGAACTTGATTTTTATCACCACATCACATGTTTTTTATGAACACTAAACACTAGCTTTATCACTAAATTGTATGTATTTTTATTACCCTATCACATGTTTTCTTATCAACGCTAAACTCTACTTTATCACCCTTATTATCAAAATTGAATATGATTTTTATCACCTCATCAAGTGTTTTTTTATCACCTTAGTTTAATTTTTTTTATCAACATTTAGCACTAATTTGATCACCGGATATAAAACATTTATTAGTGAAGATTTATCAACACTCAACATTATTTTTATCACGCCGTTATAACCTTTTATTTTCGTGCTTAAAAATATATTCAATATTCTACTTGATGGATAGCCCTTGGAAAAATAAAAATATTAGCGCAAGTTTGAAGCTAATCAGAGTTCAAACGAACCGGGAATGATTAAATTAGTGAATTGGTCAAGAAAAAAAATGGACACTTGTCAACATGAAACCATGCTATTATAATTATGCCCTTGTTTGTGTGAGAAAGGATGAAAGTGACATGTATTTTTGGGTGGAATTTGTGTGATGATTTTTTTTTTATAAGCTCGAAAATTTATTAGTAAGACTGATTCCAAAAAGAAATCAGAATGCCCAGCTTCAAGAAAAAGCAGGGAGGAACCAACGATTACAAAGGGGCTCCAGCAAAGGGAGCCAAAAGGCCTAGCCTTTTCAAAGAAAGAAAAACAAGGAGCAAAAAACAGTAAAAGAAACCCGTCAATCCTCGCCGCCCGAGGTCAACGACGAGTTGTTGCAGCCTTCTTTTTGGCAGCCAACTCACGAATTGTAGTCCATACGTCGGTACCATGAGATGAAGCTACGACTTGAGGTTTTCCGTTTCGGACTTGCTCAACCTGTTTCCCAATATCGACGGGACGGGCATACCTTTGTCGATCCAAAGAGACCTTTAGTTCCAAGGTATAGCATTCCGTCAAACGCTCAGGGGGCGGCTCACACATTTCGAATGTACGGGAGCATCCTTCCACGGAGAATCCACCTGCTGTGAGGGTTGACCCACTGATAAGTGAACAAATGTTTCACTAGCAACATGTTCAAACAGAACTGGTCTTGACAAGGTTGGGCTGGACTGATCTGCTCCAAAGACAAGCCCAGAAACAGGCTCGTCCGCATCATTGCCCTGTGCCGGCCCACTTGGCCCAATCGATCCAGCTACAATCTCGTCTTCCTCCCCAAGTACATCACGATCCCTAGAATCAAGGGCAATCGCGATCTCATCCTCCCCACCGAGATTGAGTGAATCACAATTGCTAACCAATCCAATCTCACACATAGCATACGGGGATTTTGAATTCACCTGATCCACGCCGTCAACAAGCCTCTTCGGCGAGTCCCTAGTACCTGCAGTCGCCCCACCAGCCTCCTGCACTCCCAAGTCGATCTCAATAATTCCCTGAGCATCCTCACCTTCTGAGACTTGCTGCACCGGAGAAAGTGACATTTCCAATAGCTTCCATTGGGTGCTCTGTTTCGGAACTCAAGAAATAGAGCATGCCATCTGATTAACATAATCTCCCGCCGGAGCTGCTACTGTCCGGCGACGCCAGGCCGTGGCGACAAATAACACATAAACATCGATCTTAAACCCGTTCATGACCTCGATTGCCTTGGTTGCTGCATCTTTTGAATCGAAACGGACAAAATTGAAATATCGGCCGCTTCTACTCAGACGTTTGAGAGCACTTATGGAGACGATCGTACCAAAGGGATTGAACACATTTCGAGTCCATTCTTCCGATGCTCCGAACGGTAAGTTGTTCACAAAAACCTCATCTTCTTGTTCAATGCACCTGCCGCTTCTTACTGCTCGATGCCGACGAACAACCTTTGATACTGGTTCTTCTAATCAGGAACCCTTTGCGACTCTGAGCCAACATGAAGAACTAATGCTGACTCCAACTTGTCACACGACGCACTGACATCAGACCTTGCCACATCACACGAATCAGAATGTGCTGCAACCTAAGCTCTCATCCTCTTCCGTTTGGTACGACGAACATGGACATGTCTCTACTTCACGTTTCTTCTCTCTGTCGAACCCTTTCTGATCTTAACCTTGGAGGCATGACGCTTCTTTGATACCCCTGAATCAGGAGCCTTCATCGAACCCTCCGAAAATTTTAATATATAATTCAAAGCCATCACTCTTGACCCCAAAGCCACAGTGACCTCCGCCAACAATCCATTGACAGAATTGGATCTTCGGCGAAGACGTGATGGCGAGAGCGAAGAGAGAGCCATATGTTTTTGTAACCGGAACCTGACTTTTGAATCTGCAACAATATTGCTTGCAGATCCAGTTTCCAAGTAACAACCTCTGTTTCCGAAACCAAAAGCCACCCCTCTAACCTCTGGAAAAACACAGAGACTCACCGGTGAAAATGGAAAAGTGTGAACCTGAAGCCACCGACGTCCGTAGCAGCACCGTCCCTCCTTCGACCTCGTTACTCCAATTAAAGCAAGTCGACTAAACCTGTGGCTATGGCACCACTGCACAACCAATCGAATGCTTGTCCAAGAGAGACTCACCCCACAACCTGCTCTTCCTGCCAAACACCACCGTGACAGCGACTAAATTGGCTGGAAAATTTGCAAGTCGCGATTAGGGCGCGCGTGGTGAGGCGCGTTCCATCAGAGACTATTAGGCCAGACTAGAATATTTGAAAGTCGTGATTAGGGCGCGCGTGGTGAGGCACGTTCCATCAACGACTTTTGTGGTTTTTACTTCTTCTGGTGTGATGATGTGACATCAGGGTGAATGTTGGATTTTAGGTGTGCGGCTAGGATTGGTTCTCACAATTCTTAGGATAATAAGAATTTCTATTAGATTTTTCCTCATAAAAGTACAATCAATAAACTACAAAAAAATGTGCAAAATGTCTAGACGATGTCTGATGATCTTCTCACCGAGTAATCTTTAACCTCTGGTAGTGATTTCATCTAGAGAGGTCTTGGTTCCAGGTTAAAATGAGAGATCTGTTTCGTAGCCTCGTCAGATTAAATGAACACCTATGAGTAAACTAGATGTCGGAGACGAGGACTATAACACCCCCATCACGGTCGACTAGTTTCGGTGTCTCCCCTCCGCCAACCCATTGGTTACTTCTTGGACAACTAACATAATCACCTCAGCAACATACGATGCCTTAGTACGAGACCAACATGCATTCATGCACTCTAGCATCCTAGTCTAGACATGGGTGGTTGTGTCTAGATTTACTTTCTGTTTTTGCATTTATTTTGCTGGTATTCCAGTTTGGGTTTCCCAATATAAATGTTCTTGTTATGTATGCCTAAACATTAACCTTGACTTATTTCAATTATTTAAACTTCTTCTGAGAGAAGTAGTAATATTGCTCCTTTTTTTTGCTAAAAAATCAATAAACTACAAACTAAACTTTTGGATTTTAACTCCAACCCCTACCTTGTTTCTTCTCTCAATCTCAATCATGACGGTTAGGGTTAATAAACCTCAGACCATGACAGATAGAAAATAGATGTGGGATCAAAGCTCCCAACAACATATGGTGGCGAAGAGGCTAGTTGTTACCGCATCGGTACCATTGACAGGTGGTTCCTCTTCTCCGCCTCTGGGTTCAACATATAAGGGGGGGCGAAGACGAGGCCATTTCTAGACAACTTGTTGGGAGGGAGGATGGTCTCCTAATACTTTAGGGTGGCGACTAAGGTTCTCTCGCCCAAGTCATTCTCACGGATCTCCCTGTCAGACATCATGACGGATGCATGGAAAATATCAGACCTCAAAGCGAGATCGCTAGACAGAAACATGGTGGCGTTTTTATTTTGGTCGGTGGGAGGGCGTAGCAAGGTGTTAAGAGAGCATTCGTTGGCATTCCGACGCTCGTTGTTGGTACTCGTGGATCTTGACTCCTGGATACGCTGTATTTTCACCATGTTTTCGGTATAGGTCAAGGTGATGAGTCTCTCAGCTGGCGACTGTAACCAGGGTGTTGCTCTCCAGACGGGGAACACTTGGGGTGTATTCTTGAAGGTGGACACCGATGCCTACGGTGAAAAATGGGGGAAATTCGTGCGAATACGGGTATGGGTGGACATTCACTAGTCACTTGAGCAACGACTCATGTTCCGAATCCCACAATGTGAGGTGCGATCCCTACTTTTTCTGTAATACGAACATTTACCGGATCATTGCTTTGAATCTGTCATGCTAGGCACCTGACTAAAACGTGGGAGCCAACTTTTTTAGTGAGGGGGGGCACCAATTTTTTATTTATATTAGTACACAACATTAAGATAATATATGAACTAACATTTAAAAATATTAATATCGTAAAAAAACCAATAAATAATAGTCTGAGACCCTAAAAATGACTTACATACTGATAAGTTCGTAAACTAATTGAAGTTAAGAAACTTAAAACAATTAGAAATTTTAAAAAATAAGAAACATAAAACAGTTCGAAAATTGAACGATGAGGGACATAATTAGATTATTTAAAAAAAATAAGGGGTGCTATTATAAATTTAAAAGAAACAAGTGATAAAAATAAAAATTAAAGAATATTTGAGGGGGGGGGGGGGGGGGGGCAACTTCAAAAAATGAAAAAGTTATGGGGCATAAACCAAAATTCTCTAAAATTTAGGTAACAAAAGCCAAAAAAAAATTGAGGGGGGCACGTGCCCCCCCTGGGCCCTTAGTAGCTCCGCACCTGCCTGTCTGGTACCTCGGGTTGGGGCTTGAAATTTTTTATATTTTGATTAACAAAAGAAAATCTTAATTAAACTTCTTTAGAGAAAGAAAATGAGTACATAATAACGGTCTAGCTGCAGACCTGTGAATGAAACCAAGAAACAGACTCGAGCGTTGGCATGATAACTCAGCCTCGTTAAATGACAATCCCAACAAGGGGAGCAACCAGATACATAAAAGAGCATTCCTATGCAAGGAACCTCGATAGACAATGAAGGTCTATAAAACCAGATTTAACAACCATGAAGCACAAAACAAATAAAAGTAGAAGGTCAAACACCCGAATTTTACAACCATGAAGCTCATAAATAAAAGGTCTATAAACCGGATTTCCAACCATTAAGCACAAAATATACTGATATTACCCGAACCGATTGCCTAAGAGTGTAGACACCCTATCTCATCAGGACTATCAACCCGTCACACGGACTGGAAGACGGACACTAACACGTTGACAACCAACACCGCAAGCGACAAAGACAAAATCGGAAGAAAATAACCCTTCGAACACATTATACACAAAATGCGAATATTAGAGTAAACAGCTGAAAGGCACAATGGCCAAACTACTCATCGACGACCAATACCTGAAACCAACGAGTCTTAACCATGAATGTGGGAGGAAGCAGTTGAAAATCAAGAAGATATCAATAAAGGTACAATAAAGGGCCACAAATCTTAAGAAAAGAATCGGAATACCAGTATCAGTAGCACGTTGTATCATTAGATCCAAGACGATCAATACCTAAGAGATGAAGAAACGCGTCCCACAACCGGATCTGAAGAGAAACGCCAAGCAAACAAACGTACCACCAGAAGCGACAAGGAAAATTCCACAACGATCAATGCTCGATATGGCAAAGAAGCGCGTCCCATGGCCAGAACTGAAACTAGTCATTTCCGATGTCATGAAAGAGGCTCCACCGACATCATCGTGGGGAGCATATCTACAATAGAGTCAGAAATTCTGGGGCGCAACACCCAAACCGGACCAAACTCCTTGAGATAGCTACCACCGCAACCATCAGGCCTCGCTAAGAGGCAGTGGAAACCAGAATCCCAACCATAAAGGCCGGACATGAAGATGACACGGGAGGGGATAGAGAACTGGGTGAAGCCACTAGGATATCATGCGACACCACACTTCCAAGACTTCCGGCTACAAATTTCAACCACCCACTCCATTCCACGGAAAAGGAGAATACACATGGTCGAAATCTGATTCCGGTCAGCCAAAAAACTATGGCAACCAAACCTTGAGGAGAGGCCGGACAAATCCAGAGTTTTCGACGAGGAGTTCCGACAACCCACCACACAAAGCAGTTGACCGGCGTCTCAGCGTCCACGAGCAGAGCTGATAATGACAGGCCAAGCATCTGAGCCCGAGCTCCGGCCACACCATCCACAAAGGGCGGTAGTTCAGAACAAGAACTAGATCTGGGCAGTGTGGCCAAGGACCCGACGAATCGGCACGAAAACGAGTCCGACCGAGTAGATCCATGGGTCTCGAGCCACCAAAGATGCGAGGAGAGAAGCCGGTGACGAGCTCCAACAACGAAGAGCTTCATCAAATCAAAACAAACTCCATCGGGGAAGTAGCCGCAGCTCTGTCAGGAGGCAAGGAAAAACGAAGCAGAAGAGAAAAGACAAAGGAAAAAAAACAAGAGGAAGAAGGAAGGGAGGGAAAATAGAGAAGGCCGCCACCAACGACAACCATAGCCGACCATCACCTATAGAAGGGATAGAGGGACGACGGCGGCTAGATCTAACTTTAGGGTTTTTGGGGTGAAGCGGTTAGAGAGAGGCTCATTTGTTAGACATACAAATATGTATTACTGATATTCATGAGAAAAAATAATTTATCCATATTTACAGCAGGAAGAATTTCACCTTCATTTCTCTTTCATCTACGTGTAGATCACCATAAACATTTATGCAGCTCTAGCATTCATGTTCACTTCCTGTATAATAATTCCACCCCATCAGTTGAATGAAAGTAAGTCCTTGAGTGTATTAGAAGACATATTACTGTGCCCACATGCGTTAGCTTGGTGGTGGTGGTGGTGGTGGTGAATACTTCTTCACATCTCATCTTTATTTGAAGTCACAGGTTCAACTCTCGATAAATACACTTGTTTAGAAATAAATGTGGGTGTTGGGTTAGACTAAAATATAATTTCCCTATATTTCTCTCTGATAAAAAGAATCCAGTGGTACAATATCTTATGCCAAACCAAACAACCGGTGAAGTTCACGTCGCATTGATGTGTAATAAATCGCAACATTGTAAAATGTAAATCACATTGAATTATCAAAGAAAACATACATAATATAACAATAACTCAAACCAACTACTTCCCGTCTTTATTAATCCTCGACCATTCTTGTCTGTTTTTTTGCATGAGATTCTTTAGAGAAATGAGAGTAGGCGTGTAATAAGAATGTAGTTGTATATTATAATCCCGCCAATGATGCCTAACAAGTTTGTCTCTTGAGTTATAACTATATAGATTGTAATGGTTATCTCTCATGATTATGTGTCCATCGGTTGATAATTTTTGCGGCACTAACCATTTAACAATGTCAATTCCAATGAACGGTTGAGCAGCATCTATTACCCAATTCTTGGTCCAAACAGACTCGCCAGATGATTTATCTTCTTTCCTAACCCATATTTCCAAACCCGACATAGGATTATACGTTGTGACAACCAAACAATGATCCATACATTCCATTTGATATACCTCTTTGTCATCCTCGAGATAAGGCAGAGGAATCGATCCCATCACCTCCATTGCAAGGTCAAAAGTTAATATGCTTTGCGGTTCGAGGAGCCAGTGAAAAACTCCGTTAACACAAACTGCATCGCTGTTGAGCCCGTAAAGCTCCTCATGGTGGAATGGAACACTCCTCCACCTTGCAGGGCTTCCGAGGGTGTAAATATCAAGAGTACACGATGTCAAACATGTGAGCTTATATTCGTTACTACTCGGACAAAACCCTAAATTAAACTGACGAATGTACCCTTGTCGTCGGGGATAGGTAATGGTGATATGTTCTCCGGTGAGGGGATTGCATATGTCAATATTCTTAGCATTATAAGCCGGAAGAAAACATACCAAACCATTGCACGACGGCATAATGTATCCATTCGATGTCTGGCGGGGTTCGCCGTACATCCAAGCAATCTGGTTTGTCTCGTCATCCAGAGCTCCAAATCTGCGTTGAGGAACGTAAACCAAAAATTGGCCTTTCGGTACAAGAGAATTGTCGGCGACGAGGTTGCGCCACTCCTTGCACACAACCATGCACTTGATCATGGATTTCAAGTCCAATCCTGATGATGTGATGATTTGGTTGATGATTTCTTCCGGTAGCGCCAAACACAATTTTCCTCTCTTCTTCATTGATTATGAGTTGGAATGATAGTTTGAATAAAAACCCTAACCCTAATTCACTCTCCAGAAACAAATAGCGAAGGTTTTGTATGAGATTCAAATCTGAGCACTATAATTATAATCAGGAATAGGAAACAGTACAATTAAAGGAAAATATTATATATTATTATATGATAATATATGTTTCTTATTTTGAACTGGTTGTTCCGCTTCCTTATGTCTCGTTAGTTTTTTTTTTTTGTTTTGAAAAAGCTGGAATATAAACTAATCAGAATCAAAAGCCAGAGGTCCGATAATGGCCCGGCAAAGAATTATGATCTCAAACATTTTTTTTTTGTGGTTGATAAATGATGGTTTTATTAATGACTTTGAAATAATGAATTACAAAGCTCGAGGTAAAATACCTCAAAATAACTTTCCAAAGAAGAAAAAAACCCGAAAAATAGAGAGGAGATCAACTCCTTACAACAGAAACAAAACAAGAACATACACATCGAGCGAATCTGGTACCGAACCGGGTACCGGACCCTAATTTGCGATTCGCGATAAACGCATTTTACGCCAAAATATGAGTTTCCGCCATCAGTCTTCCAGACTCTCTGCCCTTTCAATCCCTCTTGATGCTGCCCCATCGTGCACCCACATAAGCGACACCATCGATAAAGCTCGCCTCCGACAATCCTAAGGGATCTCTCACGGATGCTCTTCTGCGAGCCCCCTCGCCGTCATCCACCTCTGATCTCAGTTGGAAACCCAAGGCAGCCTCTCGCCTCCATGCAAGCTCACCTCGACATGCGTCGCTACCTAATGGACCACAAGCACTGCCACCATAAACAGATTTGGTACCGAGACAACGAGGCCACCAAATCTCATCTCCAGTGGTCCCCCGGTCAGGACCATGTTCGTTACCTCACAGGTGGAGAAGGATTAGATCTGTCGGGGGGAACCATGGTCTTTCAAACGGTCGTCTCTCATCCTGGAGGACATCCACCCGCCTAACCTCCAATTCTCATGTCTCCATATGTGGGCGAGGTTGTTTGATCTCCCCCGGGACAAACTCAGCGACGTTGTAGGCTTCTTGGTGGGCGAGGCCCTTCGAGGGTTCGGGGGTGTCCAGAAGGACGACTCGGGCATGGCCTAAGGAGGTACCCTACGTATGCGGTTCTAGAAGGCCTTGGCCACCCCGCTATGCGGAGCATTTGCATGCACCCCGGTCAGGGCCCAGTTGCAGTATGACCGATTTCTCTACTTCTACATCATTTGTGGCTGCATGGAGCATCTTGATGTTGCATGCCCCGGAGACAGCGTATGGACACCCCTTTGGTCCCCCGTTTCGTCCTGTCCTTAATGATTAAGGAGGCCATAAACTTCCACCAGGGGATCCGTTGGGACTAGTCAGACCCCATCTGACCCAGGGTGCTCCTGAATAACCCGACCCGTCTCGACATCCCCCGTCGAATTTTGGGCCGCTGCGCCCTGGACCTCTAACCCTAACACCTGATTTCCTGGCTAATGCACCATCGTATCTTCGGAGCTGGAAGCTCACACCACCTCTGTTTGATCCACCAACCTTAGAGGCATCAAGGGCTTGGACATTAGAGGACGTGTTAACACAAGATCTCTTGTTTAACCAGGAGGTCTTCCTGTTTGCCTCCAGGATCGTGCAAGCCTCTCCGGAAGAAGCCTGGGCCTCAGGGACGAGGACAAGATGCAAGCGAAAGATCAAGGCCCAGCTCCGCCTACGCTTCCCCTGACCTAGAAGAAGGGTCTGGATGGTCTTCCCTTCTCGACATTGATGGCGAACTTGGAGGGAACAGAGGCGAGGTCTACAAAGCAGCCTCACCAGGTCCAATGAGGCATTGGACGAGCTCTAGGGTAAGTAAAAGGAGGCTCACCCCGTCAAATCTAGATCGGTACAACTCGACCCAAAGTCTGGCATCATCCTCGACTCCCCCAAGGATTTTCGCCGAGGGACCAACGGGTTCGTTAGACAAAACAGGTCTTTCGGAGTCAAGCCTAGGAAAAGTGCAAGTTGAGATACATGCGCGCCACCATTGTTAAGAGGATCTTCCTCCTCAAAAGTCAGTTGAAATAACCAAATCATAGTCACAAGATTAACGTCCCGCCTTTTTTTTATCTAGGACTATGCCTCACCCTTCCTTTTTTATGTTTTTCACTATTACTCTTGTTTCCACTATCTTTAATCAATGAAATTACAGATTTATGCTTAAAACAAATGTAAGAATATGCTAAGATAAGTATAGTAAAATTACCCCTAAGAAACAGTTTTGGTACTCTCAAGATATCAAAATTTGCATGACAACTAAAACATAAAGTTCATCATCATATAAGAAGAAAATGTAGCATTCCACCCCTCTTTAACTAATTAAAGACCTTTACTCAAGCATTCACTTTCATCGAGTTGGTTCCCCTCATGCAAACCAATCTCCACAATTGTTTCATAACAACCATAAAATATACCAGTGAGAATTAACCAAACAACCGGTGAAGTTCATGTCAACACCTTCGCATTGATGTGTAGATTGCAACATTGTAAAATGTATATCACATTGAATTATCAAAGAAAACATACATAATATAATAACAAGAAATCAAACCAACTAATTCCCTTCTTTATTTTCAATCTTCAACCATTCTTGTTCGTTTTCTGCATTAGCTTCTTCGGAGAAAAGAGAGTAGGTGAGTAATAAAAAGCATGTAGCACTCGAGCAAACTTATGAACTCTACCAAGTTTGTTTCTTGTGTCATAACTATACAGACATGAATGTTGATCTGTCATGATTATGCGTCCACCAGTTGATAATTTCACGGCTATTAACAGTCTAAAGTTAAGTGTTGGATCAACATCGATCACCCAATTCTTAGTCCAAACAGACGATTTATCTTCTTTCCTCGCCCATATCTCCAAACCCAAAGAAGGATCGTACCCAGCAGTGACAACCAAACAATGATCCAGACGTCCGAGTCCATATACCTCCTTGCCAGGTAGAGGGATGGGGATCGATCCAAACACCTCCTCCTCAAGGTCAAAAGTTAATATGCTTCGAGTTTCAAGGAGCCAATGAAGAACTCCGCTAACACAAATTGCAGAGCTCCTACGGCATGGACGCTCGCATGGAACAGTCCTCCACCCTGCTGGGCTTCCAAGGGTGTGTATTTCAATACTACGCCGTCTCAACATTGTGAGCTTATATTTGTTACTAACGGGACAAAACCCTAGAGCATACTGAGTGTAGTTAATAGTATTCGGATGTTTAGGTAATGAGATATGTTCTCCGGTCATGGGATTGACTATGTAAATATGCTTATAATTCAATATCGACAGTAAACAACATACCAAACCATTGCACGAGGACATGACTACTTGTATGGCTGGTTTCCAAGGCAAGTCGAAGGTCTTCATCAAAGTAATCTGGTGTGTCTCGTCATCGAGAGCTCCAAATCTGTGATGAGGTCTACGTTCGTAAACCAAAATTTCGTCGCCTTCGGCTAAAAGATGAGGATCGGAGATGAGGTCGGAGATGAGGTTGCGCCACTGCTTACACACAACCATGCACTTGATCATGGACTTCAAGTCCAATCCTGATGATTTGATGATCAGGCTAATGATTTCTTGGGTAGCGCCGGCGACAAGTTTACTCTCATCTTCATGATGTATTCACATGAAAGGTTGAATAAAAAAGCTAACCCTAATTCACTCCGGGAACTAATAATAAAGGTTTCGGTTATATATAGGATTCAAATTAGAAATTGAAAATAATAATAGTATTAAAGGGAAATATACTATAATATATATGTGTGAGAATATTAGCATCTCGTCCTAACTCTTCTCTCGTTTTCTCTCATCTAAGGTTGTGATCTCAGTTGGAACCCAAGGCAGCCTCTCGCCTCCATGCAAGCTCACCTCGACATGCGTCGCTGTCTATTGGGCCACCAGTACTGCCATCATAAACTGATTTGGTACCGAGACAACGAGGTCACCGAATCTCATGTCTAGTGGTCCCCCGGCCAGGACCATGTTCGTTAAACTCCCTCTCATCTTTCCTGAGAGTGGAGGACATATGTATACTAAGTGTTCTAATTGCATGTTGAACAGGTATGAGGAGCTGAAAGGTTAACGTGAATGGAATGGTAGTTTCGACTTTTTACTTTCCATGTTAACGAAATCGTTAATTTGAACCGTTCATATCAGATTTTGCAAAAATTCCAACCTTTCGGGTATGAAACTGTAACGAAACGTTGGCTTGAGTTAGGACGTGATAATGAAACGTTCAAGAAGGTTAAGAACCAGAGTTTCCCCTTTTCATTAATAATAATTGTTTCAGTATTATCTGTTCTCCACTATTTTACAACGGTACAATACTCGTCTTCATTGTACTAATTCGATCCCAAAATCAATATCTATGATCCCTTTAAACATTACATTTTGAACCAGATCATAAATACCCTTCAAAAGGATTGAAACTACGACTCACAGAGGAGATAGGGTTGGTTGAGAAGCAAGTATCGAGCCTGTAAATCTCCAAATTGTATCATAATAACTATAAAATAATTGAGGAAGTTCATGCCAACACCCCAGACTGTAAATCACATAGGTTCATCGTATGAATGATCCAAAGAACTCATACACAACATAATGATAAGAAACCAAACTAATTAGTTTTCTTCTTTTATCTCAAATCTCCGACCCTTTTTGCCGTTATTTTCTTGCATTAACTTCTTAGGAGAAACAAGAGTGGCCGTGTAATAAGAATGTAGCTTTACATCATACGTACAATTCCAGAGATGTCTAGCACGTTTGTCTCTTGAGTCATAGACATATAGAGCGTGACCATAATATCTCATGATTATGCGTCCATCAGTTGATAATTTTTCCGGCAGTAACCACGGCATAACATGGTTAAGTCGAACCAACACGAGAGTATCATTGATTACCCAATTCTTGACCCAAATAGACTCACCCGATGATTTATCTTTTTTCCTCGCCCATATCTCTAAACCCAACCGAGGATTGCCCGCTGTTACAACCAAACAATGATCCATACATTCCAATTGATATTGAAAGTGTTTTGGTTTTGAATGAATGCTTTGTTATTGATTCAGCCGTGTATATATACACTTGATTACAGAGATGGTAGAGTTCTATACCAACTACAATGCTAACTATGAGATATATTACAATATGAGTAGAACTCTATTTGTATACAGATAAGTGTGAAATGTAGTTATCTAACATGCCCCCGCAGTCGAAGCTCGGTATGGAAGGATGCTGAGACTGGAACGGAAATCCTCAAAGAGAACTGATGGAAGGCCTTTGGTGAAGATGTCCGCAAACTGGTAGGAGGACGGCACATGGAGAACGCGAACCTGACCTGCAGTAACTTTCTCACGTACAAAATGCAAATCCAACTCAATATGTTTGGAACGGTGATGCTGAACCGGGTTACTAGACATGTAAACAGAGCTAATGTTATCACAGAAGACAATAATGGCAGTGGAGAGGGGAGAGTGTAACTCAAGTAGGAGGTTACGGAGCCAACAAGACTCAGCGACAACGTTAGCGACACCACGATATTCAGCCTCGGCACTAGACCTAGACACAACATGTTGTCGTTTGGACGACCAGGAGATAAGGTTAGGTCCGAGAAAGACACAGTAACCCGAGGTAGAACGACGAGTGTCAGGACACCCAGCCCAATCAGCATCAGAGTAAGCAGTGAGAGAGAGAGTAGGGGAAGGACGTAGATGGAGACCATGAGTGATAGAGCCTTGAACGTAGCGAAGAATACGTTTGAGAGCTTGGAAATGAGGTTCACGAGGATCATGCATAACAAGACAGACCTGTTGTACAACATACGAGATATCAGGACGAGTGAAAGTAAGATACTGAAGAGCACCTGCAAGACTACGATATAGAGTAGGATCGGAGACAGGCGGACCAGATGTCGAGGAAAGCTTTGATTTTGTATCAACGGGAAAACAGCACCATTTCCAACTATAATTGAGCTAGAATTTAAGCAAGGAGTAACGTGAGAAAATTTACCGGATTGAGAGGCGGTGTGTGCGGTAGCACCGGTATCCATGTACCATCCGTCCCGTGGTTGTTGGAGCGTTAAGGTCGAGAACAACTGATTGAGGTCTGTTGCTTGAGAGGCATTGGCGGGAGGAGGATTGAATCCTTGCTGCTGTGGAGAATTTTGACCCGTGTAGCTGCTGGGAGAGGCGAACAGGTGCTGAAGAGGAAGCTGCTGGGCCGGAAATGGATGCTGGGCTGCGAGTTGTTGGGCCGAGAGTTGTTGTTGGGCCGGGAGACCTTGCTGGACCGAGCCAATGAAGGGCTGGGCTGCTACTGGAAAGCCGAATGAGGATTGCTGCAGTGGAGATGCGAGGAGCTGAAGCGGCTGTGGAGGGAAGGGCGGAAGTTGGGCCGTTGCCAAGCCCAGTTGCTGCTGTTGTTGATAAAGTGGGCTGGCCTGAATTAAGAATTGTTGGTGCTGTGCGTGACCTTGTGCTTGCGATGGAGATCGGAATGTGTGCTGTTGGCGGTGCGATGGTGGAGCTCCAAGGATGCCTGCAGAGTAATTAAAATTGCTGTTGCGACCGGAGCCACGGCTGTAACCGCGCCCCCGTCCCCTATTTTTGCCTCTGCCCATGTGAGGTAAATATGTAGATTGATGATAAAGCAGTGTAGATGAGTCGGGGTTCTGGGTATTTGGGTGAGATTGATTGTGTCGATTTTCAGCCAAAAGAAGCATTGAACGAACCTGAGAGAAGCTTGGTATAGGGTTCTGATGTTGGATGACTTCTATTGTGTTGTTGAATGATTCTGGGAGACCATGTAGCGCTTGAAGTACCAGGTCTTGATCAGAAACAGGTTGATCTATATCTGCGAGAGAGTCAGAAACAACCTTGAGCTTCTGAAAGTACTCTGTGATCGAGAGTGATCCTTTGCGGAGAGAACGCAATTGCTGTTGCAGTTGTAAAGCACGGGACATTTTGTTGTCCCGAAAAATGGACTCGATTGAAGTCCATAATTCGAGAGCTGTGGCATTTGTTTTGAAGACGTCCGAGAGCAGATCAGCGTGGATGGTCGCATAAAGCCATGTGATCACGAGAGCATCAAGTCGAATCCATAAATCATCAGGTACTGCAGGTGAAGAATCTGTAATATGAGTAAGTACCTTATGACTGACGCACAAATTTTTGAACATTTCGCGCCATTGTTTGTATCGAGGATCCTTTGTTGTTAACTTGAATGGGATGGAATTTGCTGCGTTTGTAACTGCGTAGGCTGGATGAAATTGGTTTTGGGATTGAGCAGGTTGTGTATTGGTGGATGTTGTATCAATTGTTGAATCAGAAGAGGACATGGTGAGGGGTACGGTTGTTGTTGGAAAGAAATAATGGAGCAAATAGGTGAGATGGGCAGAGACAAAGAGGAATGGGCGTGGAGACAGCAGCGAGACGATCGCAGAAGCCGAAAGAAAGAGATGCAGAAAAAATAACCAAGGAGCTCTGATACCATGAAAGTGTTTTGGTTTTGAATGAATGCTTTGTTATTGATTCAGCCGTGTATATATACACTTGATTACAGAGATGGTAGAGTTCTATACCAACTACAATGCTAACTATGAGATATATTACAATATGAGTAGAACTCTATTTGTATACAGATAAGTGTGAAATGTAGTTATCTAACAGATATATCTCCATGTCATCCTGAAGATGAGGTTGAGGAATCGATCCCAGCGCCTCCCTTGCAAGGTCAAAAGTTAATATGCCTTGAGTATCACGAATGAGCCAGTGAACAACTCCGTTGACACAAATTGCAGATCTCCACAGGATCCAATGCTTATAATGATCGAATGGAACACTCCTCCACCTAACTGAGCTTCCGAGGGTGTATGTTGCAAGAGTACTAGATGTCAAACATGTGAGCTTATATTTGTTACTACTCGGACAGAACCCTAAATTACACTGTTGGATGTAAGCAAGATACCCATATCTTAGAGGACATGGAATGGAGATATATTCTCCGGTGAGGGGGTTCCATATGTAAATATCGTAACTTCCAGGTGATATAAAACATACCAAACCATTGCACGACGACAGAAAGCGTTCAACAGTTCTTTTCAGATGGGGTTCGCCGCACATCCAAGCAATCTGGTTTGTGTCGTCATCTAGAGCTCCAAATCTGTGTTGACGATGCTCGTAAACCAAAAACTGGCCTTTGGCTCCAAGATGAGGATTGTTGGAGATGTGGTCGGAGACGAGGTTGCGCCACTGCTTGCATACAACCATGCACTTGATGATGTAGTAACGTGAGGATATATATGTGATTCAGGATTTTCTCTCGGTAAAAGTCTATGAATCTCTGCTCACTAATTATTGACAATGCAAAAAGGAAAACAGATAAAATAAATCAAACGCCAAACAATTAACTTGATCCAAAATCATGAGATGGATCGAGTAACATGTATCAGTGGAGCCCAAGGAGGTGGATGCATCAACGACGGAGTCATGGGGGGTGGAGGCCGATTAGGGACATAGACCTGCTACGACGACGACGACAGTAGTGGGATCAACCGATACCGAGGAGAGAAACCAGTCGACAATCATGAAGATTGCAGGGGGACCGGTACAGGACCGGGGGACATGTCGCTGGTGGAGGGAGAAGGCAAGGACCCGATGACTAACATCGACTTGATAGAAACCCTTGCAGTTTTTTATCGTAGATAAATCGATTCATTAACGTGACAATAAATACAAGATAAGGAAATCCAAGAAGGTCATGGCCCGAAGCAACAAAATTAAAAGATTACAATCATGTAATCTTTGTAGGGCTAGAAACCCAACTAGTATAGTAACGCTCATAACTGTTTCGATTTTTCTGAAGCCTTCATCAACTGAGACCTACAAGCGCTCAAAAGCCCTTTCCATAGAGCGGGTAATATTTTTCTCAGTGCGCCCATCGGTCATTGTTGAGAAGAATCCCAAATAGACACCTGGTTGAGAAAGGACATCTTGGTGGTCAACCTGGAACAAAGGAGATGATCGGTCAGAGGGAGGGATTAATTATCTTCCTAACGTATGCCGTTTTTTGTTGTTGCTAGGAACTCGTTATCACAGTAATTACTTTAATTTGTTGTAATTTCTTTGGTCTCCAATCCACACCCACCCCTTGATCTTTCAATAAATTCGTTTTTTCCGCAGATAAAGAAATAGGGGTAAAACCAAGAACTAACTATTGTCGAGTTGTGTTAGTCGATCAGATCACATACTAACATTTTCATTAGAAATGACAGAAAACGTCAGGAAAGACTCCAAAAAGTAACAAGTCCACAGTTAGTTTTTGAGTTCAATAGTCATATGACAATTAGTTCTTGGAGTTTTTTCTAACGTTTTCTGTCATTTTTAACGGAAAATGTTAGTTTGTGTAATTATCATAAGTCAAGGGTATTGATCTGTTCGACTATTAAGTCAGCAACAAGTTCTTAAGATGTATAAGTCGGATATAGTTAGTAGCCGAAACCTTCTCTACTATCCCCATAACTGAGGTAAGAAAACATACAGATACGGTATTTGTACATATATCAATCCTTGAAAATTAGCACAAGCTCATGAAGTGGAAAACCCTATAAATGATTACCGGATATGCATGTCAAAGATCTCACTGAGGAGACATACAATAAGTTCAGTACAATATCACTTACAATTCAGTACTTTTTTTTTTGACGAATAAAAGTATCAATTCAGTACTTCATAAAGCATAATTAAGGAGTAAAATTCACAGTTTCACTTACAAATCAGTACGATATCTCAAACCAAACCAATCTCCAAATTTTTCATAACAACGATGAAAAATACAAGGGATATTTAACCAAACCGGTAAAGTTCATGACAACAATGCCATTGGTGCAGTGTAAAATGTTACAATGAAAATTGTAAATCCATATTGCTTGACTTTTCATAGAAAACATACATAACATAACGATAAGAAACCAAACTAGCTCCTTTCCTTCCTTATTATCGATTCGAGACCCTTCTAGTCTGTTTTTTCCATTAACTTAAGGGGAGAAACGAGAGTGGATGTGTATGTAGTATGTAGCAAAGGACCATAGGTATGTCTAACAAGTTTGTCTCGTGGGTCATAACTATATAGATTCGTATAATAACATGTCATGAGTATGCGTCCTTTGGTTGATAATTTTTGCGGCCTTAAGTATGCAATTCGATCAAGACCAATCGATTGAATAACATCAATTACCCAATTCTTGGTCCAAACTGTCGGACCCGATGATGATTTATCCTTTTTCCTCGCCCAAATCTCCAAACCCAAAGCGGGTTTGTACCCTGCTGTGACAACCAAACTATGATCCATACATTCTATTTGATATATCTTCTTGCCATCATCAAGAGGAGGTGGAGGAATCGACCCGAACACTTCCATTGCAAGGTCAAAAGTTGTAATGCTTCCATCTTTTAGGAGCCAGTGAAAAACTGCACCAACACAAATAGCGGCCCTCGATCGGGTCTTAAGCTTCTGTTCCTCGAATGGAACACTCCTCCACCGTATTGGGCTTCTGAGAGTGCATATCAGAAGAGCATACTGTGTGAACATTGTGAGCTTATATTCGTTACTATTCGGACAAAACCCTAAATCATACTGAGCGAGGTGAACACAATTCTCATGGTATTTGATCATGGGATCGGGATTGGGAAAGGAGATATATTCTCCTGTGAGGGGATTGCATATGCAAATATTCCAATAATCATCTCTTACAAGAAAACATACCAAACCATTGCACGACGACAATATGAGACCAATCTGTGGTTTCTGGTGCCTTGATCTGCAAGGGAAGTCGAGGGGCTTCATCCAAGCAATCTGGCGAGTCTCGTCGTCGAGAGTTCCGAATTGGATTAGCTCATGAGGGCAAACCAAGAACTGGACGTGACCTTTGGCTATTAGAGGATTGTTGGAGATGAGGTTGGAGATTAGGTTTCGCCACTGCTTGCACACAACCATGCACCTGATAATGGATTTCAAGTCCACGATTCGGCTAATGATTTCTTCCGGTAGCACCCACCACATATTTACTCTAAGTGTTCGGATGAGGGTTTCATGTAAACACCCTAACCCTAATTCACTAAAATGAAGGTTTCGGTATATATATAGGATTCATACCGTGTAGGGGTTCTACACCGTGTAATTGAAGGGGAACCTTTTGCTTTTTTTTGGAAGGGGACGTACTATTTTTGAGTCGCAGGGTATGTATTCGATTAACTGAATATCAAAAACATACAAATAAGTTCAGCGAAAGCTAAATCTAGGGATAACACCCAATACAATCCAGGAATATGGACGAGCTCCTCTTTTGCCGTATAGGAAAGTGATCCGACACTCGTGAATGAAACTAACATTTTTCTACACAATAATCGTGGAATAGGATAATGACCAATGATACACTCATGAAAGCATAACCAAGAAGCTAGAAACTGCGTCGAGTGGTTGTCTTAGTTTGCGAGGTGATGACTAGAGTCCTACCAGATATCCTGACCCCTTGTCGAGAAGCTGCAGTCGGAGAAAGGTGCCGGAAAGACTTGATTGTTGTTGGACCCAATAGGGTTCCATCCCCCATTTGGGCCCGGCCTTCGAGGATCTGGGTCGGGATCCTCGTCGGCCCTGAAGGGCCGGTATCGACCAGCAAGGATCGCTCACATCTTGTGATGCTGATAGGTGCATGTAAGCATACCTGGGGTCCAAAGCACCATGGTGATTACCGGGATCATATCACAAAGCCCCCAGGACTCAACCAACCGATCATCATCAAGTGTTACCCATCCATGATATTCACTATCGTCTTCATAAGCTTCCAAGAAACACACGCCAAATAAGGTTCCTACCACCAGATTCAAAGTAGATGCCAGCGAGACGGAGGGGATCAAAACCGGACTATCAAATGTCAGTCGTGGGCAGTCGCCGATTGTCATTTTCGATGGGCGGGGTAGCTCAGGGAAGGAAGGAATCCGGTGAAAACCCTCCCTTACGGTCGTAGTCTTGGTCATGGAAGTTGACTTGACTATACACCGGCTCAGGGACAGGGAGAGGCGCCGGCCAACGACCCTTCCCTTCCATATCCTGAAATTTTCTAGGGGTTATAGGAACCATAACCGGTGGGTTACAAAACGAAACTGAAATAACAAGGCAGGAAACAAAATTAGCAAGAAAGAAAGATCAAACTAGATCCGCTTATCGAACAATGTCGGGTGAGCGGCTACTATGCAAGTATTTAATGGATGATCGGGTAGTAGGCTTGACTGACCCTTCCTTCTTAAGCTGGTTCGGCGTAAATAGACTTTTTCTCATGTCCTGTCTTATACGTGAGGGTCTCGTAGATTCTTAGTGTTGAAAACTGACTGGCCTGACAAGAGCCGAATGAATATCTAATGATGACGATGCAACCTGTCCTTAGAGCTATCATTCGTATAGACAATGGTGTATCCCGTCCCTCACATGTTGCACTGTTACAATTATCATTTCCTGGGCCCCTTAGAGGATCTTCTAGAGTCGGGTCTACGGGATTGAGTTCTTTACCAAAACGTCCGATCTTATTTGTCTAACAAGTTTGTCTCTTGGGTCGACTAATTTATCATGATTCTGGTCCATCAATAGACATTTTTCGTGGCTTTAAAAGTATAATGGTTTCTTCGTTCGGGTAAATCGATATCGCTAGTGTTGGGCCAAAATCAATGTCTACGAGACATAATTTTTAATCAACTAGAAGGTTCAGCTAAGTTAAACAAGATAACGAGCACAATATTAATGTTTAGTTTTTAGACAGAAACATCAACTACTTTTTTTTTTTGACGAAATGAGGATTTATTATAAAGAATCAGAAACCAGTAACCCAGAAATGAGTTCTGGTAAACACGAATAATCCCACACCATATATGTCCATTCCCGAGCATTCCTAGTTAACTCATGCGCTACCCTGTTTGCAGTCCTTTTGCAATGGACTACAGTTACATCAGTCAATCTAGCCATAATCTACTTACAGTCCTCAACTAAAGCTCCTAATGGAGTAATCAGAACCGAACTACTATTAATTGCCAACACTAAACTCAAGCAATCAGATTCTACTACTCCATTACCATAACCTCTTACCTCCAACTCTTGCTAAGCCGCCTTCAAACTCAATGCCTCCAGCAGCTCTGGATCCCGGAACCCCTTAAACACCATGCAATGTAAGAAAATAGGAATGTCATCCTCCACCCGACATACCCAGCCTCCCCCACCACCAACACCCTCAAAAACTGATGCATTAGAATTAACCTTCCACCTTCTGGTGTTCAGTTTCTTCCATTTCCCCGCATCTGCCACCCGACTCTTTGACTCCCCAGACTTTACCACCTGAGCTTCTTTCCAACCTGTCAGCAAAAGTTCCGCACTCCGAACAATCCCCTCCACCGTAGGGCTTTTACCTTCCCACACTCTCTGATTACGAGCCCTCCAAAGACCCCAACATAGAACCGAAACAATATCAGCTGATGCACCTCCGCCCACCGTCCAACCGGCCTCCACCCAATCTCGAAACAACTGAATGCCCACCGGCAAAACACCTAGCACCCTACTCCAAACCGCTTTAGCCACCCGGCAACCAAACATAACATGCTCTTTGGATTCGACCTCCCCACAAACCACACAATTCAACTCCACATTGACCCTCCTAGGCAATAATTTGTCGTTTGTAGGCAAAAAACCCAAAACCCCCCTCCACAAGAAATGACATCACCTGAATAATTTCCTCTCTATTCACAACAGAGGAAACAAAACATACATATAAATAATGTATGTTTGTATATATATACATGTAAAAAAGGTGCAAGTTCAAGAAACATCTCCTTAGAAACCTGTATATTAACTCTTGAAAGTTAGCAAAAGCTCATGAAGAAATACCCTTTTTACTTTTTATTGTATATGTAGAAGACTGGGGAACTAATAAGACCACTCCAATATCCCCTTTCACCATGCATAAACTGAATGACAACCATACCATTAAAAACTTGTAGGAAGAATGGATTTCGCTCTAACGATTGGAAATAATATTTCAAATCTTTCGTATGTTCTCCGTTGCTTGTGTGGATAAGGTCTATATTATAGAGTATATAGCTTCGATCATAGGGATCCATTTATAGTCGTTTTAAATTGAAAAGAGTTCTACCGTTTTTCTTCCAATTTCTTTTATGGCATAGGGTTAAAAGCAAAAAGGATTTGTTCTTTTTTTTGTTTTATTTCGAAAAGCTTTCTATAAACAAATTAAAGAGAATAAACTCAACCCTGTTAATCGATAATGAGCAACTAGCTTTCTTTTCTTCATATTTTTATGAAACAAGAACTTCGTTCATACCAACACCACTAACAAGTTTTATAAGACCACGACTGATCCCGAAAGTTACAAGATGCATGTCAAAGACCTTCACTAAGGAGACATACAACTTTTTAAGCTTAATTAAAGAGTAAAATTGTTAACTTCACTTACAAGTCAGGACCCTTAATGTTTTGAATAACCCTATTCATATTTCGTATAACATCAAAATATAATATTCATCATCGTGTAAATTAAGAAGAAAACTCACAATTCTACCTCCTCCAATTCAAATTGTCTCATAACACCTTAGATATATAAAGGGTATATTCAGCCAAACAATTTGCGAAGTTCATGCCAACAATAATGTAAATTGTGAATCACATACATTATTATATGAAGGACATACTTAGTCATAGTTATTTTATATGTTCACAACTGTGGTCATCTTGCAACCATTATTCCCCAAACGACATTTTATTTGTTATCAGTCACGAGACAAGATGTTATTGGCACTATAACTGATAAACAATACAATAAACGGGAAATATTATTATCGTAAATCAATCCAACTGCAAATGTGTAAGTTCATGTCAACAAAATCGTGTTGCAGTGTAAATTAATCACATTGAATTATTGGAAGAAATCCAACAAACTACTTTCCTTCTTCGTTCTCAATCTTCGACCATTCTAATCCGTTTTTTTTTCTTTGCATTAGCTTCTTTGGAGAAATGAGAGAGGGCAAGTAATGAGAACATAGCCTTCTACCATACTGATCACAATCTCTGTGAAGTCTTACAAGTTTGTCTCTTGAGTCATAAATGTAGAGATGGGTATCAAGATCTCTCATGATTATGCATCCATCTGTTGATAACTTGTGCGGTTTTAACATGTAGTAAAAGTCAGTTCTAATCAACTGTTGATCAACATCGATCGTCCAATTCTTGGTCCAGACTGACTCACCCGATAATTTATCTTGTTTCCTCACCCATATCTCCAAATCCAATAGAGGAAAGTACCCAGCTGTGACAACCAAACAATGATCCATACATTCCAATTGATATATATCCTTGCCATCATCAAGACTAGGTGGAGGAATCGACCCAAACACCTCCTTTGCAAGGTCAAAAGTTAATATGTTTGGAGTTCTAAGGAGCCAGAGAAAAACTCCGTCAACACAAATTGCAGGTTTCCACCTGCACGAAAGCGTATGATGTCGGAATGGAACACTCCTCCACCCAGCTGAGCTTCCGAGGGTGTATGTCTCAAGAGTACGCGGTGTCAAACATGTGAGCTTATATTCGTTACTACTCGGACAAAACCCTAAATTACATTGATAGATGGTGGTGTAGATACCACCATTGGGATAGGGAATGGTGGTATGTTCACCGATGAGGGGATTGCATATGTAAATATCCGTATTATAACGTGACAGAAAACATACCAAACCATTGCACGGCGGCCATATAAGGGGTTCAACCAGCGTCTGGTGGGGTTCGCCGTACATCCAAGCAATCTGGTTTGTGTCGTCGTCGAGAGCTCCAAATCGGTGAAGAAGAGGATTGTAAATCAAAGATTGGCTTGCGCCACTCCTTGCACACAACCATGCACTTGATGATGGATTTCAAGTCCAATCTTGATGATGTGATGATTTGGCTGAAGATGTCTTCGGGTAGATATACTCTCTTCTCCATCGATTATGGGTTCGGACGAGAGTTGGAATAAAACCCTAATCTTAATTCACTCTAGGAACTACTAATAATGAAGCTCTCTATTATATATATAGGGTTCGTAGTGCAATTATAAATAGATATACGAAACAGTATATTTAAAGGTAAAATTATACAGAGAGCATAATATAATTGGAGTATTACAAATAACGGTTCTCTCTTAGGCTTGAGCGGCGGCTAGGGCTTATGCCGCCACTACTCATGGTTTCATGGGTGATCATGCTGTTGATCATGGAAATCCACTTTCGACATGGGTTCAGAGTTCGGAAGAATCTACCGCATCCTAACTTTGCTCCGCAGGGATCAATGGTTACAGCAATAACAAGTGCTCTCTTTCTTCATCCTGATCCTTTATACTTGCTGCTACAAATATTGCTTGGTGTGCGAGATCCTACCAGGGATTGGTATGGTGTGCGGCGATCGGACACGTACAGGACTGCTAATGGCGCACGGAGACGCGGCAATTGTGGTGCACGGCGGCGGCGAGAGACGAGGTGTGGATCCGCTAGTGAAGATTGTCATGCCGGTTCCGATCTCAACACAGGTTGGTCCCGTGGTGGTGTTACAAACGTCCCAACCGAGGGTTACGGGGTCGGTAACGGAGGGACATGGCAGCGGCGGGGGTCGATGCGTGGGTCGCGGTGATGCCGGGGTGATTCTGGGCAGACAAGACGACGACGGTAGCAGCGAAGGAGGACAACGTGGAGGCAACGTGAGTAGCCGGACGCTATTTCGGTCCACAAAGGTTGTTCGTCTGACTGCAGGGGGACAGGTACCGCAAGGATCTGGTCCTCAGTCAGTGACAGGAGGTACCTGTCTGCTGGTAGTGTTGGGACGTTCAATGGTCTGACACTAATCCTGAGCATTGACTCAGAGGGGCATGCGGAGTCCAATGGAGGGACACCACAAACGGCGAGGGGCGGAACGCACCCTCGCCTCGATCAATGAGGAATTCGTGGTCCAGTGGGGGGTCTGCCGGTAATACCGCCTCACTGGACATAGGGTGGCATCGATTCCACCAAGTACCAACGCGACATTCTTCAATCAGATCGGGAACCAGCAATTTTACGTTTTTAAGGGCCCTCATTATCATCAGAGGGGGAACGACGCCTGCTGGTTCCTCGGGAGGATGCAAAGTCCAACTGAGCTATTTCAGTTCCTGGTTACAAGGTTGTCCAGGGCGTCACTCTAGGGCTTCAGTATTATACTGGAGCACACCTCAGAGTCGATTTATGCCCAATCGGAAACCTCGACACTAGGCCTGCTCGGCCCGTGCCAATCAGTTTGGAGCCGCTGTATCGGTGATCGAAAGACGCTGTCGCAGTAGCCTCCTCCAGACGACCATTGTTCTTTATAGAGCGACTTTACTCTCAATTCGATTGTTATTTCAGTTTTTTGCATTTCAGTATTTCATTATCGTAAGCAAATTTCAATTATAATATAAGATCATGTTTCCTCAAAAAAAAAAATACAGAGAGCATAATGGCTCTACTAGGGCTTCAGAAAAGCTCTGCTAGGGTTTCAGTGTTGTCCTGCCGCGCCTCACCCCAACCCAGCCTCCACCCTTTCCGGCGTAGTTTTGGTCCCTCCCGGCGTAGTTTTGGTCCCCTGTCTCCATTGTCATGGCGTTCTCCATGTCCCTCTACCTCTTCTTCTGTTGCTAGGACAGGATTAAAGGATCTCCCCTTTTTGCGGAGCGACCTACCGTGGTCCTCTTCGTCAGCGATTCCTCCTTCTCTTCTGGCGCTACCTCCGCAGCCGCCATTGAAGTGGGCATCGCCGTCCCCACCTCCTTGGCCTCCACCGAGTCTTGGTTTGAATATCGTGGTTGGGAACTATCGCCGCTGCCATCCAATCAGTCTTTGCAGGCTCGGTGCCTACTGAACAGGGAATCCATGATTGCCATAAGGTTTGGAGGAAGGAGGGCGGGGAGGGGGTTACTTGGAGAAGAAGCAACCGAGGACGTCAACCAACAGGCAAGCCACCTGAAGCCGTCGACGTCCCTGCAGCCGCCGTCGCCACGCCTACTAAACAGGAAAACGAGAATTTCCCTAGGGAGGGGAGCATCAGGGACTGGCCCTAGGAGGGGTCCCTAGACGATGCTTTGCCTCCTACCATCACTATTACTGTCGAGGTCTCTGATCTCCGGTATCCCGTTCCCCCCACCCATATACTGTCCTTGCCCATGGGGCACTAATTCAACACCGTCGAGGACGGTTCTACTGTGAAAAGAATAGCGAACAGTCTTAAATGTTCTTGCCCTGTTCTTCGTGGTCAGAGAATCTCTGATGCACTTTATTGTACTTACACAATTTGATTAATGAAAATCCGTACCTTTCGCTAAAAAAAGGTAAAATTATACATTACGTCTCAAATTAGAAATAGAAAATAACATAATTAAAGGGAAATAATATCCAATTCTTTTCTCCTTGTATATACCCTAAGACGGAGTCAGCTCCCGGGGGTCTCCATGCGGCCTCTAGCGGAACATTAGGGGAGCAAATTCCTTACAAGTTACTGGAAGGATCGGCCAAGGCTTCAGAGGGATCCCGAGGACTCCTCCCACACCCTATTAAAGGCAAGTAATCTATGGCTGAGAGAGCTGAAGGCATTATTGTCTGGGTTTTAAAAGACATCTATGGTGTTGGATTCTAGGGTACAACAAGTATCGATGAGACAGAACTAGATGCAGTATGCATGATTCCTAAAGATCGAAGGAGACCTCCACAGGGATGAAGGACGAAGGTTAGGAGGAACTTTCCCCACTGTCCTTGTTATCAGTGACCAATCACATTCCTCCACCAACAACATAGCTCCTTGAGTTACTAGCGCACCCCCTCAGGTTTTTTAACAACCCCTCTACATAGGATCCATACGAAGAATGACACTAGTGAAGCCCATGTTGAGTCATAATTGATCGCCATGAGTTTCCATTTTCTATTTTTTTTTAATAAAAGAGTGTAAACTCCGTCATATAGTCTTTAATCTGGTAATAGAACAAAAAAATCCATTCAAACTTATTCATATGGATATTTTATGCTTGTTATCACAAAATAAGTAATACGAGGTTAGAAAAAATTTCGAGTCTAGAGAGAGAACGTCTGTCCTCTCTCTAGAAAACGCAAACCCTACGACGACTTCCTTTGTTGGCTTCCGTCGATGATGCTCTGGTCCTCACGACCCTCGAGCTCGCCGGCGATGGCGTTTGTCCGCTCAGATCCTATAGATCTCGATTCGTCGTTCTCTTGGCTTCGCCTGTCCCTTCCCCTTCTCTTCTCCGTCACCGCGTCTGACCCTCCCCCCTTTTTCTCCGGTGTGTGTCGGTGGTGGTAGGGGTCAGATCTGGCTATGGGACGACATTCCTCATCTCGCACGATGAGGATAGTCGCGGATCTGGCCCTCTCTCGTTGCCTTGGTGGTGTCCCCTTCGGTGTCGCGGTGGAGGATCCCTTTCTTCAGATTCCGACAACTTCCTCTAGCTCCGGATGTGGGACGCGTTTCCTGCTCAAGGATCATCGCGGTTCTAGTTGACAGACGTTGCTGAGGAGGGTGGCTTCTTCTCGGTGCCGCCGTTTGTAGATCTGGCTCCACGAGATATGTGGCTTTTGGATTCGGCCTCTCCTCGTATTCCTGAAGTTTTGAGGTTTGGTTCTCTCCTCTGCTCTAACTTTGGCCTTTTCCCCCTTCCCTGTCCATTTACGTTCCGTCTGATCTATTCGAGTTCTCGACCATGTTGTGGTCCGGGCTCGTCGGTTGTCGGTGTTGGCCGCTGGCGAGATTCCAGGATTTTAAGCATTCGAAAGACTTTCGGACATAGTACTTTGGTTCAATGGGTTCCGGTGGAATCCGCCGGAATGTCTCTACCGATTCGCGGTGTCGACCGCCGACATTAAAAAGACTTTGGTTCCCTTTTCTGGGATCCGTGTTCTATGAGCTGGGAGTGAAATTTGTCCAGACTTGGTTAGGGTTGAGGCGTCTGGGAAGCTGGTGGCTACTGAATTTTTTTTTGGGCTTCAAGGTGGGTAAATTTGGGTAACCTAAACCTGTATTTTCAGAGCTTCATGGTGGACAAATCTTGATTTTAGATCAAAATATTTTGTCTCTGTTTTTAGTTCATCTTTAGGTGTAGTTTATCCCTGCTTGTGTAAGGCTGTTGTGTTGTTGTGGTTTCCCTTGAGGTGTTTGGTTGAGGTCCTCGATGCGGACCGTCTTTAGGTTGTTTATCTTACCCTGTTTTTCTTTTCAAAGAAGGGTTTTATAATATATCTTGCTGATAATAAAAAAGTAATACGAGGTAAGAAAAATACAGAGGAAAGAAAACATACACACAGATAATGTATGTACGTATATATACATGTAAAAAAGGGTGCAAGTTTAAGAAACCTCTGTTTAGAAACCTATGTATCAACTCTTGAAAATTAGCAAAAGCTCGTGAAGAAATACCCAATGAATGATTACTAGATGCATGTCATAGACCTTCCCTGAAATGACATACGACTTTGTAAACATAGGTAAGGAGTAAGGTTCTCAATTTCACATACAAGTCAACACCCTTTTATTAAATAACCCTATTCATAATTAGTATAACATCAAAAATATAATATTCATCAGCATGTAAAGAAGAAAACTCACAATTCATTGTAAACAGTAAATCAATCTCAATTGCAAATGTGTAAGTTCATGTCAACAATGTCGTGTTGCAGTGTAACTTAGTCACATTGAATTGTTGTAAGAAATTCAACTAACTACTTTCCTTCTTACTTCTCAAACTTCGACCATTCTAATCCGTTTCTTGCATTAGCTTCTTTGGAGAAACGAGAGTGGGAGTGTAGTAAGAGCATAGCCGTCTACCAAATTGATTACAATTGCTATGATGTCTAACAAGTTTGTCTCTTGAGTCATAACTGTAGAGATTGTTACCCTGATCTCTCATGATTACGCGTCCGTCTGTTGATATTTTATGCGGCATTAACCAGTAAAATTCAATTGGAATCAACTGTAGGGCAGCATCGATCACCCAATTCTTGGTCCAAACTGACTCACCCGATGATTTATCTTCTTTCCTCGCCCATATCTCTACACCCAATGGAGGATAGTCATAGCACCCAGCTGTGACAACTAAACGATTATCCATACTTTCCAATTGATATATCTTCTTGCCATCGTCAAGACGAGGTGAAGGAATAGATCCGAGCACCTCCTTTGCAAGGTCAAAAGTTAATAGGCTTTGAGTTTCGAGGAGCCAGTGAAAAACTCCGTCAACACAAATTGCACCTCTCCACAGGCCCAGAAGCTTCTGACAGTCGAATGGAACACTCCTCCACAGTGCTGGGCTTCCGAGGGTGTATGTTTCAAGAGTATCCGATGTCAAACATGTGAGCTTATATTCGTTGCTACTCGGACAAAACCCTAAGTTACACTGACGGATGTCACGAGCGTACCCAAGTCGTTGAGGATAGGAAATGGTGATATGTTCTCCGATGAGGGGATTGCATATGTAAATATCCTTACCATCATACGAAAGAAAACATACCAAACCATTGCACGGCCGCATAAACCGTTCAACACGCGCTCGGTTGGGTTCGCCATACATCCAAGCAATCTGGTTTGTGTCGTCGTGGAGAGCTCCGAATCGGTGAAGAAGAGTATCATAAACCAAAGATTGACCTTTGGAGACGAGGTTGCGCCACCGCTTGCACACACCCTTGCATCTGATCATGGACTTCAAGTCCAATCCTGATGATGTGATGATTCGGCTGATGATTTCTTCGGGTAGATTAGCTATCTTCTCCATCGATTATGGGTTAGGAAGAAAGTTTGAATAAAACCCTAAACTTGATTTACTCTAAGGAACACTAATAATGAATGTTTCTGTTATATATACTACAATTATAATTAGGAATAGGAAACAATAGAAGGACCGGACCTATTATATATTACGTCTGTTTTCATTATAATAGCCTACAGGATTAAATCTAAAACCCAACGGAGGACGGCGGGAGTGGGTCCTCGCCATCAGGTGACAGCCGTTCAGATTCAGAGGGAACCTATACAGGGGGCGACGGCAAGGGTCTCCCATGGTCAACATGGGGAGATGTCTTCGGACTCTGATATTGCACGGTCGAGGGAGCTAGTGGCACCACGAGTCCACCCCTCGGGGGTGGAGGACTTAGGTGGCCGGATAGGCGGTCTCTCTATTCAGGAGGTGGTACCTTATGAAAGTTTATGGGTATGATATGAACATCGCCTACGATGTGGCGACAAGGGTGTAATATGCCTGACCTTCTTTCGGCGGAACTTTGAAAGCGGTGAGAGCTCGTGGTTCGCCCGTTGCAAAAAAAGGGTCGTGGATTCCTTCTTCAGCACTGCTTAGGAATGTGTCAGGGTCCTGCCTGGGATCGGGTGGGACTTTCGGAGGTCTTCGCTACTTTTCTTGCATATCTTCGATTATAGATATGTGGCCCCAATACGTTCTGTTCACGCACTTCTCTGTAGGGGTTTGGATCACCAACTTCTAGATATGGGTCTTGTCTTGAACAGAGGCGTATCGTTGGAGGAGCACCGAAAGTGTGTTTGGTTGTGGATGACGGTGCATATGGCATGATTTGAGGATTTATATGCGTATCAAAGTCCGCCTTGGTGCATGTCTTCCACTTCAACATCAGTTGTGTTTCGTCAAACAAAATC
The DNA here is from genome assembly GCA_963921825.1 of Erodium maritimum. Taxonomy (NCBI): domain Eukaryota; kingdom Viridiplantae; phylum Streptophyta; class Magnoliopsida; order Geraniales; family Geraniaceae; genus Erodium; species Erodium maritimum. The sequence goes on along the minus strand of OY997593.1, from coordinate 2,687,436 downwards.
CGAGATACAATCTCTACTACATTATCTTATTGTGACTGTAACTCTCATTGAAGGCCATCATTAAACCTCGAAACACATGGATGCACACTCGGAGTTGTACTGACCATCTAAGAACGTGTCAAGGTCCTTAGAGCATGTACAACAGAAAGGACCTTGGTCAGGGAGTGGGAGTGCAGACCTTGTGCTGACTGGACAAAAGTCAGGGAGTGGGAGTGTAGAAAAGTGGGTGTTTTGCAACAGAAAGGACCTTGAGGTCCTGGGAGTGTTATACAGTGCTGACTGGATTATTATTTGATATTTTCCTGTTTTATTTAATTCGTTATCAGAAACCGTTTAATTTAGTCATAATTTAAACAATTTTGGAAATAAATAATTAAAGACAATCAATAATTAATAAATTGGACACGAATAGAAATGAACTTCTAATTTTATTCAATCCATTTTAATACAACCCAAAACAAAATACAAGTTCAAGAATTATCCTCTGTTGGGTCGATCTGGTGGTGGGGGTTGGCTTCGAAGATCATCAATTTGGGCTTCAAAGCTAGTGATGAGTCTTCGCACTTGGGTCTTGCAAAACTTATGGTCTGCCAACGCCTCTTCGTCGTAGGAAGATGTATCCTTCTCCACCAGGGCCTTGTAGTTGGCGATGTTTGCTTCCCACTGTTGGGTTAATGCTTGTAACATGCGCAACTTATTTTCCTGTTGTTCGCCACGTGAACGTTGAGCCTCAAACCGTGCACGTTCAGCGTCGATTCGTGCACGTTCCAGTTCGGCGAAGGCAGCCATTTGGGCCGTGAGGACGACCCCCTTCTTTGCGGCCTTCGCTGCCTTCTTCCCTTGCGGTCGGCGAGGGGGACTTGGGGCGGGCTCAGGGGATGGGGGTGTGTCGCTGAGAGGGACCTGAGTCCCCTCATAGTTCTCGCTTCCTCCCCATTCTGGTGGTTGGGACTCACCACTGAGAGGTGTGCCCTCCTCCCCTGTGCTTGTAGGTGGGGTTGAGCTGTAAGCCCCAGCCTTATCCAACCGCTGTCGTTGTTGGCTTACCTGACTGCGGACAGTTCCCATTGTGCCCTCCTCGGCACTGAACTTCTCATTGCCATCGAGCCTCCTGACCCAATGATCCAGGTCAAACTTTAGCGGGTGGTCTTTAATCACTTTCCCATCATCCTCCCACATTTTCTTCGCACGTCTCAAGTGCTCTTCGTCGTTTGCGCCGCTCGGCTTCTCGAGCCTGGACCTCTTCAAATAGCCGAGCATCCTCCTTGTCTGGCTGGAACCTTTGAGCCAACGTTTCTTGATGGCTTCCCAGCGGCGAGGTGGGTAACGATCCTGGGAGTTGTATTTCCTCTGCACTGCGCACCAGAATGTGTTGCCGGTTTGCGAGTTTCCCTTGACGGCGTCTCTTGTTGTGCTCAACCAGCAAGTTATGAGGTGGTGGTCCTCCTCCTTGCTGAATGTCCGGCCATCCGCCTCTGGTTCTTCAAGTTGGGCTCGGGGTTGGGCTCGGCAGGGGCTCGGGCTCGGGCAGGGGCTCGGCCTCGTCGTTGGGAAGAGGATGGTTGGGGGGTTTCTACGTCGGCTAGTGGATGACCCTCGTAGTTGTAGAATTGGGGTCCCATGCCCCATTGTGATTGTGATTGTGGTGTGAACGGTGGCATCTGGAAACCTTGTGGGGGCAGGCTCCATTGTGATGGCACTTGGAACCCTGGCGCCATTTGGTATTGTTGGGGACGGTTTTCCCTAACAAAAAAAATTTATACAATAAATTAAGTACTCAAAAATTTAATACAAAAAAAATTTATACATTAAATTAAGTGCTCAAAAATAAAATAATAAAATAAGTGCAAATAATTAATCAAAAAAATGAATACAATGCATTAATACAATAAAATAAGTTTGCACTAACCTGAACTCGACCCCGGGTTCGAGCTTGGGGAGTTGGAGCGATTGCCCGTTAGAATGTCTCCGAAACCTCGTGCCAGTTCGTCCTCGGTGAATTCTCGTTCGTCACCAACTGAGTGTGCACGAGACCCAACGTCGCCCGACATTTTTCGCGAGAATAATTGAAACGAGAGAGGAGAATTTGGGAAGGAGATAGTGAAGTTGGATAGTTGAAGTAGGAAGTGGTGTGAAAAATATGAGAGGAGAGGGGTATTTATAGGGTTTTGTTTGTTGATTTTTGAATTAAAAAAAAAATATAGCCGTTAGTGTGCAACGGTCGGGACACGTGGCAGCCCCAGACGCTGCCAGCGCAGCAGACGGCGCGCAGGCGCGTCCACCACTCCCGGCCAGCGAGAGGGGAGCGGGTCTGTCTGCAGGGGGAGCGGGAGCGCGTGGAGGGGGAGCGGGGCCGTGTTTTTCGACGATCACAGCGGAACGGCCAGCGCGCCCGACCAGCGAACGTCGCGGAGCGGGGAGCGGGGCCGTTCCGTTGTTCTTGCTCTTAAGGGGGACTTTCCCGCATCCCTGTTGGTCGAATTGACAACTTTTCTTAGGGTTTGGAGAGAATGTGGAGCCTTACGCCTAAAAAGCCCATGTTGATTGCAAGGGCAATGGAAAGGTGGTGGAAGGTATCATTGACTTTCGACACAAGATATGACACTTTCTGTTATGAGAGAGAACACATGGCCATCTTCACAAGACAAGGTACTTTTCATTACCAACTCTCCTTCCGGGATGATAGGTGGAAGAAGCTGGAGTGACAGAGCTCCTCAGTAGTATTCACCCTCCTCATACGGGTCGTCCCAAAAAAATCCGATGGGGAGAGTGGGGGACCATGCTCAAGGATGCCCAGGGTCGGAAACAGGATCATCACCACGATTGGGAAAACGACCGGTCGGGGGCTTCCTGAGATCGGAAACAGGATGATCAACAAACTTTGATGGGGAGTCCAGGACTCAGGTGAAGGGGGAAGCACTCTCTCCTCGTCTATTGAGGGTCGACAATGCAGTGAGAGGTTAACGCATACCACCGCCTCACTGTCGTAGGGTGGCGGAGGTTACACCAAGTAGCGGTAAGTTCCTACCATACCATCTCGGAGGTCGGCGTCTCCGCATCTCTAAGACCCTCATTTTCATCCGAGGGAGGATGATATTAGCTAGACCCCTAAGTGAGTACTTAGTCTTACAATGTCCCTTACCCAGAAATAGACACGTTCCGCCCTAACTCATCGTCTTCAACAACTGTACCTGTGGTATTGACCGTCATCGTTGTCTCACCTAGGCAACAGCTTTTGAACAATTCGATTAAGTAAATTCCAACCCTACAAGCTTGGAGATTCTTTTTTTTTCGTTGTATATTTGTTTTACAGTGTTCTAACTGTCCTAACATTCATGTTCGCTATACGTTCAGAGCTCTCTCTAGAAATTTAAACCCTAGCCTCCACTCCACTTCACCTCTTCTTCTTCATCTCCACCGGCCGGAGTTCACCCTCTCTTTCCCTCTTCTTTATGGCCCCTCTTTGTTCCCTCTGCTCTGTTTCTGAGCGTTTGTCTGGTCTTCCGTTTTGGCTCGAGTGTTTCTTGTGCTTTGCTCGTCAAGGGTTGTATCTGTCTCGTGTGGTGCGCCCCATAGTGTAAGGAGGTTGTGTGCTGCCCGGGGCTTGTGTTGGGGTCAATGGTGTCGCAGATCCAGAAGTCCTTCCAGATCTGCTCTGTTGCTCGGCTTCACTGCTCATGGTGTGATTCGGTAGTTTCGGGTTGATCTAGGTCCGTCTCAAGGACTGCAGGTACAGTTCCATCCACTCGGTGCTTTTTCGTTCGTCGTGCTGCTTTCTCTGCTTCTCGGGACCTTTGTTTGGGAGAGTTCTTCCTCACTCATCAGATTTGGTTTCTGGTTAGAACTGGTTTTGGACTCTTTCTGGGTTTGGCTACACTCGAGCTCGGTATTATTACATGTTTTCTCCTTCGGGTCCTTGTTTGGTGTTGGCCGACGAGGGGTTACCAATTTTTGGTTTCGGAACGCTCAGCTCGAGTTCCAGTCTCGGATCCCCACCTAGTGGAGGGTCAGTCTTTGGTCGATGGTGTTGTGGTGGAAACCGGATGTTGTTCGATCTCTCGGTGGTTACATTCTGCTTCTCTTCAGGCTTTGGTGTCAATTCTGTTTGGGTTCAGGCTGGCTCCTGCTCGGTATTATTACAGGTCTTCTCCTTCGGGTCCTCGCTAGGTGTTTTCCGACGAGGGGTTACCAATCTTGGTATCAGAACGCTCAGTTTATGTCCAGCCTTTGTTCCTTGGAAGTGTTGATTTCCCGCTGCCTGCTTGTTGGAGTGTGTTGGTCGGGTGCTCGGTCGTGACGTTGCCCTTCTCTGTTGGCCTTGGTGTCAGATCTTTTCGGGTTCGGGTTGTTTTGTGCTCGGTATAACTACAGGCATTCCCCTTAGGGTCCTCGTTTGGTGTTGGCCGCAAGTGGTTACCGGTCACGGTTTCGGAACGCTCAGCTCGATTTCAGCCTTTGATCCTCGGAAGTGATGTCTTGTTGATGCCTACTTGGAAGTTTGTGCTCGTTCTCGGTAGAAATACTTGTCCTCCCTCTTTAGGCCCTTTCTCGGTGTAGGCCAGAATTGGGTTTCGGAGGACTGAGTTCGAGCTCCTCCGTTCATAATCAAGTTGATCTTGTCGCGTCCCTGTCGAGGTTTTAGGTGCATTTTCTAGTTCCGGTGTGGGACTCCTTTCTCGACCTTTTGGTTGGTGATTGTAGTTGTTCTGGTTTAGTAGCTCCTGCAGCTCAAGCTCTTCGACTCCCTCCTCTCTCTCAAGTGTACTTGTTTTCCTTTTCCACTACATTTCTCAAGTTTTGGATTAGGGTGTAATAAGTATTGTTTTGGGCTTCATGGTTAAAAAATCCCGGTTTTAGACCCTCCTTACTCGTCTGCGCTTAATGGTTGTAAAATTCGAGTACTAGACCTGTATTTTTTGGTTCTGAGCTTAATGTTTGTAAAATCTAGGTTTTAGACCATCTTTGTTCAGTTTGCACTTTTGTTGGGTTGCTAAGGTTCCTATTAGGGGTGTAAACGGACCATGTACCCTGTCCGTAGGACATTTAAGAACCTTATCTGGATCATCCGGGTCCATAACTTTGTATAAAAGGATATGACAGATTTAAATGTTAATGTATTATAGCACAATGAAATTCAGATATTATGAACTCATTGGAAACAAAAAATACAAAAAGAAAGAATTGTAGGTGAGCATGGACAATTCTTTAGGTAATTCTAACTCTCCAAACTCATTGTTATAATCGAGAAAACAAACCCGATCGTGACATCTATGGTCATCGGCCAAATGAAGAAACTCTTAAGCCCTTGGTTAACCAATAATAGGACTTGACATGGCACCTATTAGGTTGTTTATTTGTTGCTTGATCCTATGGGGAAAACCTTTTGCTTTTTATATATGATGCGATAGTAGAACAAAGATCTTAGCTAATAATGGAGAAGGGTGATCAACTGCACCCGATCGTGATGGTGCGGGACACTTCTCCTCCCTTACATCGTGCTTCTCTGTAGGTGCCTCTAGTGAGGTTGCGTAGTAGACTTCGACTGACCGTGTGAAAAGAAAAAGGCACCTTATACTGAATCTTGATCACCCTTGGCAGCAAACCGTTGTCTAGCTATGTCACCGGTCGTACACTCGCTCTCGGCCAGGTAGCCGTGGATCGTTTTTGGAGATGCACCGTCTTCCAGACACGGCGGTACGAGAGAGAAAAACATAAGGGCTTCCAAAAAACCATGGAACTTATGAAGATCTCGTGTGATGACATGATTTGACGATGGAGGCCTCGTCAACACGAGACAACTAGGGTAGAGAGAGCTATCAACCCACTCAAAGATTTTTCACACATCTTTGTTTTTAAAATGTCATAAATGTAATTGAGAACGATGTTAGAATCAACCTGTTTCTTCTTAAATTATCCCTTAGAATCAATTTTTATAAACTAAGAATGTCAAAATTTGTAGGGGTGTAACCAGACCGGATACCCGGTCCGGAGCCCATTAAAATGTCCGGTCCGGATCATCCGGATCTCAAATATTGATGTCCATAACCAGTCCGGATTAAGTCTAAAATTTCGGTTTTTTAAGCTTCAGGATTCGGATCAGGCTGGACTGGTTCCGGATTCTATCCGGACCTCAATGGACTCACTATTTTGAGCCCATTTTCCAGTGCAGTTACAAGTTTTACAAGATTCTATCATCCAATTGCTACCTAATTCTTATACCCGTATATTTCAGTTATCATGTCAACATTTAAAACTTACATACATCTAGATAATTTTATTTTCTTACATTTAAAATTAAAATACAATTATAAAAATATCAGTAGACATCCATTTCTTCTCATCTGATCTTCAGAATGCCTTCATCTACATGTCAAAAAATCAAAGTTGCAGAGAGGAGAACTTACTCCGATCTCTCCTCAATACGAAGTCCTTTGTATGGCTCATGTTCGTGACCTCTCAAGGGTTTGGACATGGATCTTATTTATATTTGTGAGAGAGATGAGAGGACGTTGGGGAGATCTAAATAATAAGGAGATGGAGCGAGAGAAAAGGGAAACGTATCCCTAAAAAATCGGCGAAGAAGATTAGGGTAACGAATAGGTGCATTAGGTTTAAGGATTGGTCATTCCACGATTTTAGTGTCTACGAATGGACTTGATACAGTTGTTGGGCTTCACCAGTATAGATGGCTTGCTCTTGAATTGGATCAGTCCGGATTTTATCCGGAATCCGACAGATTTCAAGTAAAGGATCCGTATCTTTATCCATATCATCCGGATATCTGGATTCCGAACCGGATTTTGTCCGATTATATCCGGGTCGGTTAATTTTCGGATCGGATTTTTCTGGATTCGATAATATTTCCTGATTTCAGATTTTTCGACATACCCCTAAAAATTTGCGTAACATCTAAAATATGAAGTTCATCATCATGTAAGGAAAATGTACAATTCTACCCCTCTTCCAGTGGTGGATTTAGCCTTTTCAACGAGAGGAAGGGGTATCGATTTTTTATAATAATAATTAACGTAAGAACAATAAAAATAACATTAATATTTTTAATATCGTATAAAAATAATAACTAATACTTGTTTCAAAACATGACTTCGGAATTTTATATATTGAAAATGTTGTAAAACACTTTTACTGTCAATACAATAAAAAAAACCTCACCGTATATGATATTCATTGACCTCTTATTCGATTTCTTCATTTTCGTATCAAAAATTGTGGAGTCAAATATCCATCCATGACTATAATAATTTTTAGATTACTAAATTCAAATTAATAGTAATCTCAAATCTTAAATAACAACTAAACTCGAATTACTAATAGTATTTAAATTTAAAACAATGACTTATATTGCATAAACTAATAAACTTAAATATTATAAAATATAAAACAGTTATAAAAGTAAAAAGTTATAGAACCGTCACAAACGATATTTGAACGCCATATAAGCAATGATAGAATACGAGGGATGAGAATGTGGTACTGAAATTCTTGCTCCAAAAACTAGCCAAGGAACTCATCAGTAGTGGTGGGAGGCAATACATGAATCGGGGTTCCCTCCCTAGAAAAATCTCTGATTCTCTGTTCCCTGGGCATTGATCTTGTAAAGATAAACTCAAATAAAGTAAATAAGACCTTCTCGATCAACCATCTCCATACTCGTGAAGGGGGTCGAGGCAGTGGAGGCCAAGGACAAGGACGCACCGGTTGCGGCTGCGGGTTCAGGAACGTCTCTAGAGATGGCGGCAGCATCACAGACAGCGTCGGCTTCAACGACGACAGCAGCAACATCAGGGACGGTGGCCTCCGAGACGGAAACCATCGAAGTTGTAGAGGAGGGACCAAAACAGGTCGGGAGACGTTGCGTTGGTGGCGGAAGAAGGTCAACGCCGCGGTGGCTAGAGGCGGCTCGAACGAAACCCTAGCAGAGAAAACCTTCGCATAATTCCTAAGGAGGATGCAAGGGAGAGGATGTATAGAGGAGAGAAGCATAACCATGGAATAGACCATGGTAAAAAACCATGGTCATAGCTTTTGGGTGTTGCAGGAGAGAGCTCCTAGGGTTTAGAGTACTCCGTATGAGTAGGGGAATTTTTATGGTTCAAAAGACTTAATTCAGGTTGTTTCCCTTAAAACTATTTTTATTTATTATTATATATACCTTGCATGCCAAAAAAGATATACAGGAAAAACTCGATAAATTAATACTTAATTATTTAATAAATTCTCTAATATAATATTTTTTTCAGCTCCAACTCGAGGATAGGGTGTTAAATTAATATTTTGCTAAAATTGTAAGATAATAAATCTTTGATAATTTCTATAGGTCACATATAAAATATAAATTAATAATTTCATATATACTACATATTATAATTACATGAATGATTTAGTGAGGTTTCTTGAAAAATGACTCAATTGTCTTTTGAATTTTTTTTTCTTGAAATCAATCTCACTTTCAATCTCACCTCTAATTTTCCTTAGCATTGTAAAAAATTCTGGTGTTGTTTTTTCATAACTCGACAAGAAATTATTCAATGTGATTGCCTCTTCGATGGCCTTATTTTGCGAAAGAGGCTCCATAGTAGAACTTTCATCATCATCTTTATCAATTCCAATAAAAATCTCAATAATTTCTTCACCAGGCAGTAATAGTGCAACTACATTTTCTTCTGGTGATTCAGATCATCTTCGACGTTCATTGCATTGCGATAACCGACTCTTTGATCAAATTTCAGAGTTCTTGAGTACTTTCACCACCTACTTATTAGTTGGAGTTATCAAAAGTCATGTTACAGATTGGTTGAAGTTTACAACAACTAAAGCAGTTCGCGATTGTAATTGCACGAACATCCATAGGCCATGTTGAAACTACATTGTAATTGCACGAACATCCATAGGCCATGTTGAAACTACAAGATTCATTGCATCTAGCAAGTTCATTTTTGTTGGATTTGGAACTCCTAAGTCCACCCTTCAAAAGGACTCTATAAAAGACCACAATGAATCTTAAAAGCTCGTATAATCCCCACATCACCAGGATAAATTTTTGAAGTTGTGTTTGGTGGCAAAAAATAATTCAACATTTTGCAATCCTTCAATAATTTTTTGAAGGGTAAGGCAGTTGTCCACAATCATGATAATTTTTCTTCCAACCATTTTTTATTAAGTTGACGAACATAATTAAGTGAAAGTTTAAAAGGTGTTTGTAAATAGAGTGTTTAATTATAAATTAATACAATATTAATTCATATATAAATTAATAATTTATCGATTAATTAATAACTTTTTTAATTAATAAATTTTGATGGCCGCATGATTATTAATTTATAGAGTTTCTAATGTATGTATTTGTCGCTTTCATCTATGGAGACTTTCTCCCCGATAAGATAGTTCAAACCTCTTTGATTTCGAAATTTGAGATTTAATCGAAACTCGATAAAGAACAAAAAAGGAGTTGGGGAAACGAAGCAATTGCGTAGTAGTTATACTTGTGCCATTATGAAGGGTTTCTCTAACTAAGATTATATATTGAGTTTCTGATAGAGTTACCCTTAGTGTTGGGTCGATATTGCGAAAAAGACTCCAGAAGGCGATGGGTTAATGAAAATGCATAGAATTATTGTTATAGGAGATGGATATATGATTTATGATCGTTGATATAGAGATTCTCAACAGAGAGAAAAAAAAAACCAGAGACTGGTGAATTTTTTTCTGACTTTTAATCCTAAATCAAAAGAATAATTTAGTCCCTAAGGGGACACCATAGTGGTCAAATGCTCAATCTCTCGTGTAAGAGGTCTTGAGTTCAACCTTAGGATAGAGGTGTATTCATCGCACTTAAGGTGTGCAATTTGTTGCACTGATGGATTATGTGTCATTGGTATGCAATTTGTTGTAGTACACTGTTGGAGTATGTACTTATTTGTTTTCCATGTGCGTTCATCATATATACACAAATATTTCCGTTGATATGTAAAAAATGAGCATTATTTTTTTGAAAATAATAATTAATAGACACGAGATTGTTTCTAAAATTCTTTAATCTTTAGAGAGCAATAGTTAAATGAATTTAAGCATATATCTTGAGGTAATCAGAAAAATGTGTTGGTCTTGTCATATTTTATTTTCGTCGGTTAAGCGATAGGTTCTGATACCGAATACCATTGGTTCTTGGATTATCTCACCTAGCTACTACCTTACACCGTTGGTATAAAAACTTCAAGAAGTCAATGAAAATAGCTAGCTAAACATGACGTCACATATAAGCTAGCTTAATTTGGTATAATTGTCTATAAATATTTTGAAACTTTTTAAATCCGAACTTGGCATAAATATAAATTATTTATGGATAAATATGAATTCTTAAATATTTTAATTTTATATAAAATTCTATACAACCAATCTCACCCACATAGGGTGTCTTGTTAAAAATTAATCTTGATCATCTATTTAAAATTTTGAGTGTTATAAATAAATGTTGAATCAATATATCATCTAGTACGATATGTCTCTATGAGAAATCTACGTATCTTCATATTATATTTTTTCATAAGAAAAAGAGATATCGATCAAATTCTCACTAACTATTTATCTGAATGCCAAAATTCTTTGATATCCACGAGAAATATGTTTCCAGACTTTAATCTCCTGGTGATTTAGTATTACTGTCAGAGAAGAAGTCTTCATTATTACAAACACGCATACTTCAAAAATTTGGAAAAGTGGTCACAATGTCCTTAAACCTTTTCGAATAGTCCTTTCCTTTACCATCAAACACTGCGTCAAACACTACATACAAAGAAACTTACTACATACAATTCATACCAAAGATACCTAAGATACCAACAATGAATAGAACTAATAGAGCACCAAAAAAAAAGACATATGCTAAGTTTGCAGAAAAGTCTATCAGCTTCACTAGAGGAAGGATTTCATCTCTTGTAAAAGAAATCATACTCTGAGCTCAGATCAAATTTCAACACTCTTAATCATTTTTTTTCAATTTCCCTTGAAACTCAAGACATCCATCGAGTGAGGTCATTTGTTGTCGTGTCTTAAGGTCAAATGCATTGGTCTCTTCTAACTTTCTTACAAAGTGGTTTAACAGTTCAGCCTTTGTCCCAGGGCTAAACATTTAATGAAAACCATCTTTTTTTTTTGATCGACGGAATAAATTTAAAATAAAACCGCTTTGGAGGTGAAAGAGTAGTACAAACTGATCTAGTTATAGACAACAAAAACCCAAAGAATGACGCAATCAACTATAAGGGTGGAACCAATAACAGCCACCCAACATGTGATGAACAAGACTACCACTAAGAAAGAATAACCAGACAACCAAATACAGAAACGGACTTGAGCACTTGCATGAAAGCTCAGCCTCAAAACAATCCCAATAAGGGGAAAACGAAGGTCTAAATACCCAAATTTTACAATCATTAAGCACAAAACAAATAGAGATAAAAGGTCTATAACCCGAATTTTACAACCATGAAGCTCACAGAGAAAAGGGTCTACTATCCATATTTTCCAATCATAAAGCTCAAAAAGACAGTCAGCCACCACCTATAGCACCCCTAACCTTATCCGCACTTGAAAAAAACTTTGAATCTCATCGGAGCCTCTATTCAGATAGTTGCAAGCCGCCAACACACCCGTTCTAAACATCGCTGAACGGAAGAGATAGGCCGATGGCCAAAATCACCAATACTCAAGATCCCTAGAAACAGAAACACCTCAATTTCCAATAGAGACCTAAAAACCTAAAACAACTTGTCAGATGCCAACACCTAATAACTAACATACCCTTACCATCAAAGGGTAGGGAAACGAAGGAATTCGAAACGAGACTAAATCTAGGGTAAGAGCAGAGGTCCACAAGAAACAGATAAAGCAAAGCGAAATCCTGACTATCCGCAATGACGAGGGGTCCATAACCACAACGAATCAATGACCTAGTTGGTCAAGAAATGCTTCCCATGGTAGAACTAGAACTATTCTCCGGAAAAGGAGTAGCCACAAATCTAACTCGAGCTGAGAAACGTTGTTACCACTGTCCGGAGACCAGAACACCGAGCTACAACAGGCATGATAGCAAGACTGAGCGACTGGACCAAATCCACGACGATCAACACTCGGGAAGATGAAGAAATGCGTCCCATGACCAGATATGGAACCTGCCACCGCAGCAACTCCGCAACGATCGAGCAATGGCAAACGAGAGTGACAAGGCAACCACAAACACGAACCACCAAACGCATTAGGAATAGATCCACAACGATTCACACTCGCGAGAATGAAGAGACTTGTCCCACGACCAGATCTAAAACGTTAGGACGTCGGCGATAGAGTTGAGAACGGCAACACCGATTTTATCGGTGGAGCTGGTGAAAACCTTTTCCGAGCCATAGATCAGACAACTCCTCCACGAGAAGCACAGCAGTCGGGATAGATAAACGCCGATAACGAACCAGATTGACAACCCCTTACCACGGCCAGTACCGAGAAGGAGAAGTACAACCACAACACCCAAGCTTCGATAAAAGGCTGGAGCGATATCCCACATCGTAGCTCCTCGTCAACAAGGGAGACCGAAGAAAAACAACAACACCACAACCAAAGAAGCTACCATTAGTCCACCAAGGCCAAATCGAGACCAAACCTGAAACTGAGTAACCTTAGGCCAGAGAGACGACCCACACCATAACTCTTTAACCACACTGCCAAGGAAGCCACCGACAGTCCATGAAAGGTCAAACAATAACATATCTAAGACTTGGAAAAATCCAAATCAACAGACCGAAGCTGGACAACCAGACTAAGCTAGGAAGGAGATCCAAAATCGGCACACCACTTATGCGAAGTGAAAAGGAAGACTGCTCAGCACCATCACACGAGGCCACCAGCATGGGAGACCACACGGTGACCCACAAAGTGCACCAGACTGGTCTCGGGAAGACACAAGGGCTTACTTGAGATCCCAAGGTCAATAGGCGATTTCGACTACGGTGAACCAAGTTCGAATAGATCTGAGGACCTCGGGCTTCGATCGAAGAGTTCCGGCAGACTACCAGAATGGGCAACACCCGACTCCTCCGACAACAAAAGTAGGTAGAAGCCTAATGTTCTTGCGAATCAATATACCAGAGCTCGTGGCAGATAAAACAGTAGCCGGATGAAGAGGCCACCAAGCGGATAGAACATAGAAAGGGGGAAATAGTAGAAGGGGCAGGGAGGAGAAGGTTACCACCGACAACGTCCTTGATCGGAGGTCATGACCATTACCAGTGGAGACGAAGTAAAGATACGAGGACTAAGGTTTCACAGTTGAGAGAGTTCATAAGACAGCCTCTTATGTTGTCTCTCGTGTTTTGTTGTAGCTCCTTGTTATGAAAACCATCTTCTTGACATATTTTCTCAAGGTAGAAAAACTATGAGGCAATACCAAAATGAGACTACAAAATATATATAGGGTTGAATACATTTTGCTACCCTTGTGTTTGGTCTATGAACATTAAGGTCCCATATGTTTGGGAACAACCATTTTGGCACTCTATTGTTCGGTCCACGAACTTTTTTTTGATTTGGGATTAAAAAACTAACATAATTACGTAGAATGATCGTTTTGCCCTTTTACATTTCAAATGAAGTACCCTCGTGAGTTAAAAGACCATTTACCCCTCCTTATCATTAATTCCTTAATAATTCAATAATTATTTTTTTATTTTTCTTTCTGATTTTTCAAAAAAAAATTATGCAAATTTTTATAAAATTTAATTTATTATTAATTAATTAATTTTTTCATAAAATTAATTACAAATTTGTTTTTTTATTATTTTTCAGAATTTTTTTTATTGTCTCTTTTTTAGAAAAAAAAAATCAAAATCAGTTCATTCATTGACGAACTCGGTATTCAACGAAAATCAAAATTTCGTGGAAAGAGTATAAGGTTCATTCATTCATTGATGAAAATGCTACATTCATTGTCTTGCTACATTCAAACCAAAACAATCCATATGGTTACATCGTTCGTCATAGGATTAACACGATGTTAAATCCGATTTTCAAAATTTCCATACTAAACAGGGTTTAGCAGCTTCAAATCCAGAAATTGAATCAAACCCGATTATCCAAAAATACAACCCGATTATTTCATGATGAACACAAACTCAGAAATTGAATCAAACCCAGAAAGCGAATCAATTAGGAAAACAAAAACCTAAAACATTATTTCAAGGGTAAATTACAAATGCATACCCTTAAGTATACACGTTTAACCGATGAATACCCTGAAGTTTAAAGTTAACTGATGCATACCCTGAAGTTACGAGTTGTAACTGAAAACCCCTCCGTCAGCTAAAATGACGAAAATACTCTCAACTACACTTTAATAATTATGTTAAAAAAATTATTTAAAAATTATATTTGTTATATATATATAGAGGAACAATCAAGTACAAACCCTATTTCGGGTCAGAACGTAGAACTAATCTGAGCCATTGATTATCCAGATCGAATGGCCACCGAAATTCAGGGGGGGTAGGTGGTGATTGATTACAAATCAATTACAAGATATGCATTAATTAAAAAGATATGAAAAGATATGCATTAAATCTGAGCCATTAATTCTACGATCCAAGGGCCCAGATTGATAGTTCTACGTTCTGACGAAAGATGTAAGTTTGTACCTGATTGTCATCCTATATATATATATATATATATATATATACTTATTAAATGACTTCATTTTTATTTAAAAAATCACTTCATTTATATTTTTAAAAAAATATTTAAAAAAATCACTGAGGGTATTTTCGTCATTTTAGCTAACAGAAGGGGTTTTGAGTTACAACTCGTAACTTCAGGGTATGCATCAGTTAACTTTAAACTTCAGGGTAATCACCGGTTAAACATGACAACTTCAGGGTATGCATTTGTAGTTTACCCTTATTTCAATTACTGCAATAAGCAATAAAACACTAAAATTTACGAGATCAACAAAATTTTAGAATCCCGTTACAGAATCTGAAAAGCAAAACCCTAAAATTTCAACACACTTTCTAGGCAAACAAACAAAACCCAAAGTCTCCCACACTTTCCAGATCTACTACTGTGGAGGGAGGAAGATGAACTCCTTAAATTAAATAAAATTCAACTCATTCAACCTATCGATTTCCCTACTTCTGTCTTCTCTGCACAATTCAATAAACCAAAGAGACCCAGAAACAAGCACAACCTGAAGCCAGAACCCACCTTAAAAAAATGGATCCCTAAAATCGAACCTTGCAACAACAGAAACCATTGGCGTTTGAGGGAGGAAGATGAACAATTTCATGGAAAGAGGATCAGTTGAGGAGAACCATTAGAGTTTGAAGCCTCAAGCTCGATGATCCTACCCCACCATTGCGGTCTTCTCTCCGGCCGCCCTGAACTCTCCGACCAGAACTCTAACCGGCATCGGTGCTTGAAAACCAGAATTTAAAAAAAAATCGATCCATAGGGTGGAGACAACACCTGGTGAGATTTTGCTCGGGACTCACGAGTCTGGTAAGCCAATTAAGTCGCGAGGGTTAGCACCATGCTGGAATTTTCTATAGTACGCAGGACAATTCGTCTACAGAAAGATGAAGTGTTTGTGTGTAACCTGCCTTTCGAATCTTCCGACGATCGGATTCAGAATGTCTTTCGATTCTTTGACGAAATTGTATCGTCCTCAAGTTTGCACCAGCCGGCCTATAACAAGATAGGATGGGGTTTCCTGTTGATAGTGATGAAAGGATTTGGTTTTCCGGAAAGGTGTTTGAAATGGGTTGCATGTTGCTTGCAAATGGTAAAAGTATGAGCTGCATGTGGGTGGGGAGGCTATAGGGTCGATGCGGCCGAAGAGGGGGATTCGATAAGTGGACCCCGTCTCTATATATTTATTCAAAGGGGTTACTCCATGTTCTAACGCCCAACTTTCAGAAATTGTTAAATCCTAACTCTATAAAACTGAAATTGTCATGTAGTAACGGTCAAACATCTTTATACACCAAATGTTTCCAATTTTAAATGGACATTAACTTGGTCAAGTGAAAAGTCGAGTTTGCCCTCAGACGTTAATTTGGCTGAACTTCATCTCTTCGTGACCTCATCTCTTCATCTCAGCTCCTCGAACTTCATCTATTTGTGTCCGAGCTTCAAACTTCATCTCTTCGTGACTTCAGCTCGCCCAAGCTCCATTATAAAATGAGTCACGTGAGACGCACGTGAGTCACTGTTCACGAAAATAGTCAATTTAAACAGTACCTGTTGGTTTTTAATAAATCAGTTTTGAAATTTGTTACTATTTGACAATTTTCTAAAGTTTAGGTGCGTTTTGACAATTAAGCGTAGTACGGCGTTAGGACATGGAACAACCTCTTATTCATATTCTGTATGAAGGGCCTGTCTCAAATGCTTAGAGTTAAAGAGTAGCGGGGAGAGATTCATGGGTGTGAGGTAGCGCGTGGTTTACCGGCTATCTCATACTCATTCTTTTCCGATCACTTCTGTAGTGCTACAGAGCGGGAGGTTCTTGTCCTTAGGGAGGTACTCAACTCTTTTGGGCAATTGTCGGCCAGGTGATCAATGCGTCTAAGTCCTGTATAATTTTTAGTTTTAACATTCAGTAGGATGTACGGGAGGTTTGTTGCCAACACCTGGGGGTTCGAGCTAGTTCCAAGGAACGATAAACTTGGGGGTTCCTAACCTCATTGGCCGTAATAAGCAGCAGGGGTTATGGATGGTTCTAGACAATGTGTTGAAACAGATGTCGAGTTGGGATGAAAAGTTACTATCTAGGGAAGGTAAAGAATTCCTCGTCAAATCGGTGTGACAATCAATATCAATCTACA
Organism: Erodium maritimum; assembly: GCA_963921825.1. NCBI lineage: Eukaryota > Viridiplantae > Streptophyta > Magnoliopsida > Geraniales > Geraniaceae > Erodium > Erodium maritimum. The sequence continues at coordinate 2,670,547 of OY997593.1, read as the reverse complement.
TTATGAGTGTTTAAAATCCCGGATTCGATCCTCGAAAGAATTCATAGGGCATTGGCAAGATTTTCGTGGCAGAGGTTGAAGAACGCTCGAAAACTGCAAATATAAAAATTTTGGGAGGCTTTATGTGGCCCGAGAGGTGTGGGCAGATTCGGGTTTTGGGATTTGAAGGACTTCAATATGGTTTTAATAGGGAAGCAGGCATGGAGAAGGGTGGTATATGAGGATAGCTTGGTAAGTAAGGTCCTGCAGGGTCGGTACTATCCGGCTACTTCTTTCCCGCAACCACGGTTGGACCTGAGTGCAGGGGCCTATCCGAGAGGGGTCGTGGAAGCTGATTGGGGCATGGTCGGCCACACCTATATCTTAGAGCATCTCTAGTGGTAAACTACTGCGTAGTGGTTTGGAGCCGTGGTTTAGGCATATTTTACCTTTCTTTCTCCTTCAAACCACTACCTCCTGCCACTATACCTCCAATGGGTAGGCTAATAGCAGTGGTTTTGGTGTAGTAGTGAGAAGAAATAGCCAAAAAAATCTCTTTAGCCAACGATGGAGCCGTGGGTAAATCATGCCACTACAAACACTCTCTCTCTTCAAATATTATTATTTTAATGTTTTTCTCTCTTCAAAATTGCTACCACGACGCACCTGTCACGACATAACCATTACCATTAGAGCTGCTCCTAGGATGTACAATATCACAATTTTGATGCTCTAAAGATATGAAAATTTGCATAACATCTAAAACATATAAAATTTATCATGTAAGAAGAAAATGTACAATTCTATCCCCCGTTAACTGATTAAAACATATAAAATTTATCATGTAAGAAGAAAATGTACAATTCTATCCCCCGTTAACTGATTAAAGACCTTCACCCAAGCGTTTACTTTCATCGAGTGGTTTCGAGTCCAATATCTCAAGCCAAACCATCTTCGAAGTTGTTTCATAACAACCCTAAAATATATCAATGATATTTAACCAAACAACCGGTGAAGTTCATGTCAACAAAGTTCATGCCAATCATGTCGTGTTGCAGTGTATATTGTAAATCACAAAATTGTTGTATGAATTATCAAAGAAAACGTACATAATATAAGGATGAGAAATGAAACTAACTAGTTTCATGCTTGTCCGTTTTTTTCTTTTTTCTGCATTAGCTTCTCTGGAGTAATGAGAGTCTGCTTGTAATACGAATGTGGCATCTTATTTTTCCCACCATGCCAGAGAGGCCTAACAAGTTTGTCTCTAGAGTCATAACTACATAGATTGTAGTAAACATGATCTGTCATGATCATGCATCCATTAGTTGATAATTTTTGTGGCACTAGCCATTCAAGTTTAATTTGAATTAACGGTTGAGCAGCATCGATTACCCAATTCTTAATCCAAATTGACTCAACCGATGATTTATCTTCTTCCCTCATCCATATGTCCAAACCCGAATTACTCTTGTACCCGGCTGTAACAACCAACCAGTTATCCATACATGCCAATTGATATATCTTCTTGTCAATCTCAAGACGAGGTGGGGGAATAGTTCCCAACACCTCCTTTGTAAGGTCAAAAGTTAATATGCTTCGAGTTCGAGTTCTGAGGAGCCAGTGAAAAACCCCGTTAACACAAATTGCCGGAGTAGACCAGCACGGTTGGTCGAATGGAACACTCCTCCACCAAGCTGAGCTTCCGAGGGTGTATGTCTCAAGAGTACGCGATGTCAAACATGTGAGCTTATATTCGTTACTACTCGAACAAAACCCTAAACTACACCTACCCAGATACAAGAATCCTTGGGGACCGGGAACGGAGATATATTCTCCGGTGAGGGGATTGCTTATGTGAATATCGTTACTAAGAGCTTCCATTAAAGCTACTAAACCATTGCACGGCGACGTAAAGGGTTGAACCTGTTTCAGGTGGGGTTTGCAGCACATCCAAGCGATCTGGTTTGTCTCGTCATCGAGAGCTCCAAATCAGCGTTGAGTATAATCGTAAACCAAAAATTGGCCTTTGGGTACAAGAGAATTGTTGGAGATGAGGTCGGAGACGAGGTTGCGCCACTGCTTGCACACAAGCATGCACTTGATCTTGGATTTCAAGTCCAATCCTGATGATGATGTGATGATTTGGCTAATGATTTCTTCGGGTAGATATACTCTCTTCTCCATCGATTATGGGTTCTTCTGATGAGAGTTTGAATAAAACCCTAAACTTGATTCTCTCTGAGGAACTAATAACGAAGGTCTCTGTTATATGTATAGATTTATATATAGGATTCAAAGTACTATAATTATAACTTCAGAAAAAGGAGATGTAAATCCTTCCCTTTCAAAAACCCTTTCCTTCTCCAAAAAAAAAAGAACCTACGCTTCAGCTTTATTTCCAGCCGCCGCCGGTGGCTACAATGGCTTTGGCCATGACTGTCGGCTGCCTCCTCCTCCCCTTCTTTTCCTTTTCTCTAGTCTTTTTTTTGTTTTCGATTTTCTGTTTTCTCACACCAAGGTGGAGCTCGGTCACCCCTTCCCTTTGTCTCCCTCATGCTATCGTTGTTCTTGGCTGTCGGAGCTCCGTGCTCGCCGCCGCTACCTTGTCGGAGTTCGTCTTGCAGCAGCAGCGTCCCGGCCATCCCTGGCCTCCGACGTCCTGTGACGGGGTTCTTCGCCTTCCCCTTCTCCCCTGCGTGTGGCCCTGCTCGTTACTAGTGCTTGTGGTCGCTCCGACCAGGACGCCACCGACCGAGGGAAAAACCTTAGTCACTAAAGGGGAGAACCCTATTCCATCTTTCTTCTTCCCATATTGCCGCCGACCACCACTCGTCGCCATAATTGTCATCGTCGTCGGCAGGTGGGTTTGGAATCCGGGGGGAGGGACGGTAAGAGGGTGCAGTTCTCCACGACATCCTAGCACATGGAGGAAGAAAGGAGGGCATCACCATAGAATTCTCTGCTTTGACACTTTCTATTTCAATAAGGACCTGTATGGTTCGTTAGGTTGGTTAGTTTTGTTTCGATTCATGTACTATTTTAGGATTTGGATTTCGTTTTTAGGTCGTTTAATTTTTTCGTTTCGTACTTTTGAGATGTCGGTAAGGGGATGTCCTGAGTTCGTATCTGCGAGCAGAAGCAGTATTCTACGGGTTCCCTACGGGCGACCAAGACACATATCTGGAACTCAGAGCTTGTACGCCCTACCTTGTATGATTTATTTCTTGCATTAATGCACTTCCCCGTTTACTCGTTTCAAAAAAAAATAAATTTAGAAAAAAGAAACAGTAGAATTAAGGGAAGTATTATACATTACGTCTGTTTAGGTTTTTTCTCTTTGAATGGAAACCGTTACCGTATATTGAAAATAAAATAAATTCCAACCCAAAGTGAGATAACCAATAGTCGTGCATAGAAAGTATGAAATGTAAGTTCATAAACACGAGAGTGTTAGCTCCCGAAATAATAAAAGAGTATCTTGCCCGTACTTGATGAGACCATTGTCATCATACGTCTAGTAAAGTGCTATTACCTGTCGACCCCTTACTGTTTCTTGTGTCGCTCCATCGTAGCACAGGGAACCTTTAGATTTTGCGCCAGGGAAGTCCCTCATAGATTGCGTCTATCTCGAGAGGGATCTTGGAACTAGACTGGGAAGTTCCTCCGGCCTCACCCGAACCAGCCACGAAGCCTCATCAGGTCGTCGATCTAGCTTGTCGATTTCATGTCGTCCAGAGTCTTTGTTCCTCCACCGTCGCAGGCGTAGAGAGGTCCTCTATCCCGAACACCATTAACGCAGGTTTGGGAACGAAAAGGTCGGTCCTTGTGATGTCGACTCGTCGTCGTGATCCCCAGTCTCGTCACCCGTCCTTCACTAGCACGGTCCTCTATCCGCACTATTGAGGGTGCCCAAACCCTGAGGACTACCAAGAGCCTTCGAACAAGAGGGCTCCCACACCTCAAAAGAGGCATAACCCCGTCGCCTAGGGGTGGAATATCACTACCACCATATTGTGTAACATGGTCCTTGTCAATGTCGACTGTAACTGGAAATAACCAGAAAACAACTGAAGTTCGTGCCTTCTTTCCCCGAAGACAACATCAACCTGACGATCGTGGGAACGACGTGAACCTTTCCCAATTGGCATCCGAACACCCTCACACTATTGTCCCCGAACACATCTCCGTTGGTGCTAAAGCTTAAGTGACGCACGACCATAGCTGTCTTGTCGTACGCTGGAGCACATTTGGTGAAGGAGATTGCTTCTCCGATGGATGTTCCAATGGACAAGGTAGGGAAACTTACTCTCAAGTATTGGTCACGAACACTACATTACCCAACGTTTCAAAGTGACAAATGTAGTACCTTAAGTATTGGTCACACGATTGTGTCAGTAAAAATGGACGGAATATTCCATTCGTAGTCATATGACCTCAAGTGTCATATAATAGATGGTAAAATGACATTTTCTCTTAACTATTTGACATATTATAAGGAACATAACCATTGTACCCTCGTTATTGTTCCTTATAAAATGTACAGAGATTAAATACTTAAGGAGGAGAGTAAACCCACATGAGCCCAAGCTCTCACCGTCGTCGGAGGAGATCCGTCTCCTCTAGTAAGAATTATCTCGCCGACTTACTTAGTGAGGTCACCGGAGTGTTGGGTGTGGTCGCGAGAGTTTTGAGCAGGGTGACTGAAGTCACTGCATCTATTCACGCCAGGGAAGTGAAGACATATCATGTTAGTCATGCCGAGACTGCGAAGAGTTCACAGCAACCCATTTCGGCCCGTCATCAACCGGGATCAAAGCTATCACCACCAGTTATGGTGGAAGTCCCGGTGGCTGTAAAGGATCCGGATCCGGTGAAGGGCGTTGTATCGGGTAAGTCTTCATCCATGCCTGGTGCAACGCTTGCAGGAGAGGCGTTGGTTACCCGGAATCGTCGTCGGCAGCCGAGTTTTGTTGAGGATTCTTCTGAAATTTTCGTCTGCAATCTACCATTTGAATCCTCAGAGAAGTGGGTCAGGGGTGTCTTTGGTTCTTTTGGAGTGATTGAGTCGATTTCAGTTTTACGAGGACCAAACCTAAAAGGAAAATATTTCGGCCTCATTCGTTTCTCGACGGAAGAGGCATCTTCTCGGGCTATTGAGAACTTCAATGGGTATAAGATGAACGAGTATGTCTTATTTGTTGCTCGTGCTCGGCATAAGGTCGGAATTAATGAAGTTCCGATGGCTCGTGTGTTCGATACTCTGAAACAGAGCATATGCTCTGTTCCTCGCTTGGTTCAGAACAAAGCCGATTATGTGGACGTGTGTTCTAAGGATGGTTCTCAGGATGGTAATTGTCATGGGTTGGTGCTCGCCGTTTCAAGGTCACCGGAGTCCACTGGTCTGACGCGAGCACTGTTGCCGGAGTCCGACGGAGAGAACCAGCGACCTATCTCCTCCAATCTTGGTGTGATTCGCGGGAATCAAGGGGATATCGTTATCTCCCTGAATCAAGGGGATCATCCGGTTCCAATTTCAATTTCTGAAAGTCCTGTGTCGATCGGGGAAGACGATGAACAGTTCTCTACTGTTTCGTCTTTTGCAAACGAGCGGGCTGGGTCCATTGTGGAGGCCCAACCAACTTTTGGTTCCGACCCAGTTCACTCTGCAGGTCCAGCTAACGGGACAGATTCGGTAGGCCCATTTCTAGTACAATCAGTAGTCTGTCTTGATGTTGGGCCAGTTCTAATAAGCCCAAAACCTGATTCAGGTACTGTGGACAAAGAGGAGGGTGTTTCGTCTGGGAACCAATCCGGTCCATGGAAGGACGCCCTACTTAAGTCCCCGAAACGTGTGAGTCATGCCCCTGCTTATCTTTCGGATTATAAAGTGTTTGGCACGAAACTCCCTCCCCTGGAAAACATGTCTATAAAAGCTTTACAAACGATCGATCGGTTGATGGAGGATGCCTGCGCTTCTAAGGGACGACTTAAATCTAATCTGTTTCCTCGTCCTCACATTACCAGGTCCAAGACCCGTGTACACAATTCCAGTGTGCCAACCTCGGATAGTGAATGGTATGAGGAAGATTGGAAGCAGCTGTTCTTGACTAGATGATTTTGGTCATTTTTTGTTAAGGGTTTGAACCCTGTTTCTCTTACGGAGACTTTTGTAATCGTGGTTATTTGCTTTTTGGCTTCTCCTCCTTGGAGAATGACCTTCTAATAAATTTTTTAGCGCTTATCAAAAAAAAATACTTAAGGAGGAGAAATGTCATTTTACTATCTATTATATGACACTTTTTTTTTGAAACGGGAACTAAATATTATAAATTAACTGTAGCAAATTAATCTTACGGGGTAGGACATAACGTCCCGGATTCCAGATTTGTGTCCCAACCGGCCGTAGCCCGTTAGGCGCTCATGGATCTATAAAGTTTGTTTGTTTTGCCTCGCAGATCCGAACACAAGAAATTCTTGATCCAACGTTTCAAAAAAATAAACATCTCAAAGCCTATACCTATCTAGCCAAAATTTTATTCGACCTAGAACAAGAAAAACCATAAATAACTTAGCCTGTAGTGCGGATTCTCCGAGACCTCCCGGTTGCAGTTGTCTAGGGTCTGTAGGTATAGTCCCACGGCCGACCTCCCTAACCCCGCATTGGGGCTTCATCAGTCTCTCAAGAGGCTACAGCCCCCCGGATGAACATCCTGGCCGTGACCCTTTCCGGAGATCCCAGCATGCTCTCCTATGCCCTTCCTTTTCTTGTTTTTTCGAGGACGGGGGCCAATGCCCGGATTGTAACGCAAAATTCCTCGACGGACCAGCCGCATCTCCCCCGGAGTGTAATGTTCTCCCGGGGGCTTACGACGACCAGGAGATAGTGGAGCAGGAGAGTTCTCCCCCGGGACAGTCACCATTGCCGAAACAGCTGTCTGGAGTTTTGGAGGGAACCGCCTGGGTGACGGCCTTACTGGCCCCGGAGCTCGGTGTGGCCTGACCCGACCCCTAGGGTTTTTAGTCCACCTAGGGTTCGTGTTCCTTTTGTATGATGCCATCCGCCAAACTGGGAGAGTTAGTGGCGGCACCAACATGCTCGGATCTAAGGGAGAGCGGACATGCATGTGTTCCCATACCCCTTCTGAGGAACGAGATCCTCCACGGTAATCCACCTCCGGCTGGTGATGCAGCACCCGGTGATCGACGCTTCCGGGAGGCCAGACCGGCCACGAGGATCGGGGACGTGCCCCGTCCTGTACCCCACCCGTGCATGGGCCAATCTCCCTCACGTTGCAGACCCGTAGGCCAGAAAGTCGAGTCGGCGACCAGAGACTTTTACTAACTAAATCACGTGACCAATATTTAAAGTACTGCATTTGTCACTTTGAAAAGGTAGTAGAGTTAAACCGTTCCATATATAATATAGAGTCGTCATTTGGACTAATGTTTGAGGATGTCCAATCATACATGTTTATTGAATTTTTGTTGTCCCGAGATTCTTACGCCGAATGTTCGTCACATGGGTCGTGTCAGGAGCTGCGTCGACGCAGGGTCACAACGCTGCAACGGCAAGCGTAGCAACGGCATCGTTGCTACTCCTTCTCCATCGACTGTTGCTATAATAATTGATACTCAGTTTCTACTTTTAAGACCACAGAAGAGGAAGCGTCTTGGGGAGAGAAAGGGCCGGCTGGAGATTCAGAGAGATGGAGAGAAATTCCCAGAAAATCTACTCCGCCATGGAAGGTACCTCTCGATCCTTCTCTCATCTCAGATCATTGCAACTTTTTTCTGGGTTTGTTTGTTTTGATGTTGTTCTGTTTTGGTCAGTAGAGGGCGTTGATGGGTTTTGAAAAAAACTTGAACTTTATCATGCGTTTGATTGTTTAGTGGTGAGTTTTGGTGTTTGGTTGTTGAGAAAGGTGAGGGAAAATAGGGATTCATGAACCCTTTTCGATTTTGTTCAGTACAGAACGTTGATGGGTTCTTAAAAAAACTTGAACTTTATCATGCATTTGATTGTTTAGTGGTGAGTTTTGGTGTTTGGTTGTTGAGAAAGTTGAGGGAAAATAGGGATTCATGAACCCTTTTCGATTTTGTTCAGTAGAGAACGTTGATGGGTTCTTAAAAAAACTTTAACTTTATCATCCATTTGATTGTTTAGTGGTGAGTTTTGGTGTTTGGTTGCTGAGAAAGTTGAGGGAAAATAGGGATTCATGAACCCTTTTCGATTTTGTTCAGTAGAGAACGTTGATGGGTTCTTAAAAAAACTTGAACTTTATCATGCATTTGATTGTTTAGTGGTGAGTTTTGGTGTTTGGTTACTGAGAAAGTTGAGGCAAAATAGGGATTCATGGACCCTTTTCGATTTTGTCCAGTTTATTTCCCTCGTGATGGTAAAAGTTCAGTCTTTATGGTCTCTGTTGTGTATTTTCTGATAAGAAATCAATCTGGGTCTTAGAGTATCCACAGTGGTGATTGGATTTGGTAAGGTCGAATAGGTCACGATCGGTTCTTAATTGTGCCGTATTGGAGGTCGATTTCGACTGGACGATTTTGTCCAGAATTTGAGGTATTCTGGACAAGATCGATTTTGTCCACGATCGTTTGTTTTTTAATATCATATTAACTTCATGATCTAACCTTAAAAAGCCGTGATTTGTCTATGGGTTTTGAAGATGATAAAGTGTCTCCAGAGAAGAACAAGAAGAGGCCGCTCAAAACACCAGCTCAGGTCAAGGCCTTGGAGCAATGTTACAACGGTACAATACTCATCTTAAATAGTACTCATTTGATCCCCAAATCGATATCTATGATCCATCCCTTTAACCATTGCATTTTGAACTGTGAACCAGATCACAAATTCCCGTCAAAGGTAACGAAATCGCAACTCGCAGAGCAGATCGGGTTGACCGAAAAGCAAGTATCGAGCTGGTTTTGTCGTAGAAGGTCGAAGCACAAAAGGTTGTCTAGAGACAAACTAGGCCGTGGACTCAGGCAAGAGTCGTGTGGTAGCACAAATCACGTGTATCTTAGGCTTGATGACCCGAGGGAAGCAGAAAGTGGCCAACCTTCTCTTGATGCATCTTCAGAGAGTAGTTCATCACAAAACGACGCCCTCGAGGCGAAGAAGTCAGGGCTAGCGCTTATGCCGGAGAAAAATAAGGAAGCTGGGCCCGAAACAATTCAATTTCTTGAAGACCAACTCGGAATTATTGAGACCAAAGCAAAGATGCAGCGAAGTTTGCTTGATATGTTAGCGGTGTTGATTAGGGAAGACACCACCAATATGTTGCCACATGAACGGGCTGCTCGTGCCTCACTCATGGTGAGCATCGGGAAATGTTTGGAGAATCTTGATTAAGACTCGGATTAATAAAACTAAATGTTCTTGTCGTTATTTGGTAATCCTGCTTTGTACGCATTTTCAGTAACAAACGAATGAATTTTCAAAAAAATTCATCGGTGTCTCGATGTTCGTGTATGCACACTATTCGGAGAATAGTGTGCTGCTACGTGGCCGCTTCCACGCCGAAACCAACTCCCTCCTCGGCATAAATATCATGCTCATCTTCATTCAATCTCACACCTCTCTTTCAAATCCTCTAACCATTCTGTCTTTTTTTCTTCTTCAATGACTTCGTTTTTTTGGGCAACTGGTGCAGTATAATGGGTAGAAGAGGAAATGCAGTTGGTGATAACGTGGCTAATTGTTTCCAAGGTTGGGGACAAGTACGAGGATCAACTCTCCCTCGCTTTCCTTGACACCACAGACAAAGTGTGACCTAAACGGACGGAGAAACAGATGAAGAATCATTCTCTTAAGACGCAAAAGTGCAAGGCCTTCGATAAGATATACCTGGACCATCTCAACGCTCCTAAAAAAGGAGCAACCGAGGAGAAAACCTATACAACGAGCGTGTCCGATTACAAAGACAAACGCATAGCATAGACTAAACGTGTTGTATGGAACAACTCACAACAAGCACTCATAATGCATTATACGATTATGGGTTGATAATACGATTACACTCCGAATGGACGAGAATGCATTATATCTACCGATTTCTATGAAACAAGAAAAATACTCCATCCTCGAAACACCTCTCTAGTCTTCCAAATCCAAAAAACAGGAGCTAACATCAAACATCCATGGTCACAAAACACATTGCCACAACACACAAACTCAAAATCCCCAACCAAAGTTGGCAACAAACATTAAAGCCAGATGATTCCTACTTGGTCTTGATTCTTGAATACATGAAAAGGATTTATCTTTCACTCAAGAAAGGATTTCATCCGCCAGCAAAACAATTCATACCGTGAGGTAGCGATTCTTCAGTTTGTCCCAAAACTCCATATATCCACCAAATGAGGTCCCCTTCTGTCGAGCAAAGGCGCTGAGTACTTGTGGATTGCATTCCTTATAAACCTCAACACCAGATTCTATCATCTGATCCCAGTCCACCCTCCCGAGCTTTTCAAAATCGACATCATCTGACTTAGAAACGCTTGAATACTCGATGAATACCAATCTCGTCGCATACTTCCTTATCGTAGGAAGACCATGTCCAGACCAATCCCAAAAGTAGACTAAACAAGAACAAAAATTGTATCAGAAATACACTAGAGAAAAATATCAGTAACCAAAAATAAGGGAAAACGCTGATTCCTAGCCTTTATGAACGTTTCATTATCACATCCTAATTCAGACCAACGTTTGGTTGCACTTCCAGACCTGAAAGGTTTTGAGTTTCTCAGAACATGATACTAGCCGTCCAATTTAACGATTTCGTTAACGTGAGAAGGTTAAAGTCGAAAATACCCTTCAGCGCCGAACTAACCCTTCCTACCCTTCAGCGCCGAACATGGTTGGGTGCTCATAATGTTCCCAAGTATCACTTTGAATTTCAAAATAATGCATTAAAATAGGGACATACCTTCTGTTTGACAGACTTTAACCTTCGGCGCTGAAGGTTATTTTCGACTTTAACCTTCTCACGTTAACGAAATCGTTAAGTTAGACGACTAGTATCATGTTCTGAGAAACTCAAAACCTTTCAGGTCTGGAAGTGCAACCAAACGTTGGCTTGGGTTATAGGATGTGATAATGAAACGTTCATAAAGGCTAGGAATCAGCGTTTTCCCCAAAAATAAAGAGTGATTACCGGGATGATGTCGGTTCTTGTGATACTCTGCTGAACAATGGAAAAACTTTAGATTCATATCCAAGTATGCCCCCAATTCTCTCTTGAAGACAACCCAATCTTTATCTAAAACAAACCGATCTGCAAAATCCGAAAGACACTTCAAAACATCAGCATAGATAAAGCATCGACTACGAAATATGTCGAATCCAATGCAGCCGCGACCTTGGAAAGAGTATTTGCAGCTCCATGCCAGAGCTCGTTGAAGTTGCTCAAATCTTTTTCCAACACAAAGAGACTATCTTCATAATCTGCCTTGGCAGACTCCAAACATCGATACCAGTGACCGATAGTCGTCCTAGCAACTCTAAAGACAGATAGAATCTTAAGAATTGGTTCGAGCATTTGCACAAAACGTCACCCTGACCTCCAGAATTCATCACTCTCTACCACAAACTTCACCATCTCGTGATATCTCGAACTTCCAATGTCAAGATTAACAGCATGAGACTCGGAGAAGAACTCTTCCATAGTCAGGTTACTCTGCATAACCAATAACTCCTTCATGTGTCGAAATGAAGATACAAGATCTTTAAACTCCTTTGACTTAAGTTTAGCTTCACTGTCCAATGCAAGTTCATGTGTTATAACTAGATCATTGTCATGTTCTTCAAAACTTGGAATCCCCTTCACGTAAAAATAAACAACGCTCGCCGTGCTAGGCACAAAAGGCTTAAATGGGAGGCATGCTATGCAGTCTACCAATCGATTGATCACAGATCGAGCAGAAGCACCCGAATGGGAATTGGCTTCCATCTTCTCTAGTTTTGAAGTTTGTCTCACTGTAGTCTCTAGATACAGGTAAAACCATCAATCATCATTAATCCGTAGGGTTTTACATATTTATGTTGTTAGAATATAACTATAATTGACCGTTCAACTATAAGCTTAAATTTTAGTTGAGTTGGTCTTCTAATATGGTAATAGAGTTTGGTTCCTCACGGACCTGAATTCAAACCCCACTATATATAAAAATAACTAATTTCTTGTCCATTTATCAAATTTCTCTAAAATGGGTCAGCTCTTATATCCAGAGCCGGCCCTGAGGCCAAGCAGCCCAGGCCATGTCTTGGAGCTCAAGTTCAGGTCCGGCCCGCACTGAGTTAGGCTGAAAAAAAAGCCTTTATCTGTAGAACTTAAAGCCCAAACTAATTTAAGACCTAAACTATGTGACACATAATCTCCAAATACACAACACACGCGCAGCGCATCTCTCCAATCGGAATAGGACTTTCCATCTTCCAAAGCGACGTTCCTTCTTCCGATTCCAAATCATCGGTTTGTCTTCAATTCGATTTTATTCGATTCTTCTTCCCAATACCACCGTTTGTTCTTCCTAGATTATTTTTATGTTATTTTCTCTCTTCCAAATCTATAAATACAGGAATGGCTTTAGGTTTACGTTCATCCCCAATTCTTAATCCTTTTCAGAGTTCTCTATTTGTTTTATCAAGATTTTATTCTGAAATTCTACTTTGTTCTCCAAAAAAATCATCTCATGTTTATCACAATCTCATCTCCTTGGTTAGGGAGAACAGAGACACAAGGTTAGTGTTTTATGATTAGTTTATTTTTTGTAATTAGTTTTCTAATTAATATAGATGAAAGCCTTCTCTTATCAGTATCGTAATTGTATTGTTAAATGCTTGTGATTAATTAATAGCTTATACAGTTTTTGATAAACAAATTTCTATTTGATTTATCGTTCTTAAAACATTCCCTGTTTCATTACTTTTTTTTTGAGATACTCTGTATTTGGGTTTTGGATTTGGGTTTATACTCTTTCACGGGAAAAAATCGGGATTAAGGGGCTCAAAAAAATGAGGCGCTTGGGGCTCCAAATTCTCAGGGCCGGCCCTGCTTATATCTCTTCTCGATAGGCTTATCTTCTTTTTTATATAATTCACCTTTAAATCTGTAAACGAGTTTGTTCGTAAGGACGTGTTTTAGAATATAATTATAATTAAGTCTTCGACTTTCAACTTAAGTTTTTAGTTGAGTTGATTCTCTAGTAGTCACTATTACCCATCTGAAAGACCAAACTAACTGCACTAGAATTAATACAGGATGTAACCAAGAAAGTATTATCCAACATCAAGGCACGTAAAACTAACATTTAGGCTTACAATCGAAGGTTTAACTTTTAAGCAACAAGAAATGCAAACAAAACAAAGCAATAGAAATAGCACCGCACCGAACATAAAAGCCCTAAGAGCATCTGCAGTGGTAATAGATCAACTTAGTCTAATAAAGATCTAATTAACTATTTTTTGGTTTCTCTTTCCTTAATTAATGGTCTCATGGATTCTGGTCTATTGCCTCTACAATGTGGAGGAATTGTCGAAATACTATCGAATAGAAAAGGGGAAACCTTGTTTCCTAACCCCTTTTGAGTTTTGTTTTCTCATATCTAACCTGGGTTTACTTTTGATGACACTTTTCAACTATCACTTTTCAATTTATTGCAGAAAGTATCGTTTACCGTTTATTTTGATGATTCCGTTAGTTTTTTTTTGCCACGTGTCACTTCACCCGTGACGACACGTGGCCGCCACGTGGGCAAAAAACTAATGGAATCGTCAATTTTCTGATGATAAATATCAACTTTTTCTGTATGAAAAAAATTGTGAGAACCTAGGGCTTCTCTCTTCTTCCTCCACAACTGTCTCATCCTTTCTGCAATTGTGATGAATCCTTTACCCAGCAACCATGAACACGTCGCCGCTAGCCTTGTCGACACTCACGGGATGGCTTGTTCTCAACTAGCCCCATCAAGACGAAACGATGGGATTTGGAGAATGATGAGCCACTGTTAGGAAGCCTTAACCGTCCCCAAGGCACGTGTGATTGCGCTGCAACTTGATCCCATTGACATGACACCATCACTGTAGCCACTATCGTCGCCTTCAAAACTATCAGCTCCTTTCACCAGCACGTCTAATGATGTCTCGGACAACCCTTACCCCAACCACATGATGACTTGGTACCACCCATCCCCTTTAATATAAATGAAAGAGTTTGGAGAACTAGCAATCCTTTCCGATCAAGACGACTACCTTTCGGGGTACCTCCCCCGCCACACCCATCATCGCAGCAGACCATCCTACCCCATGTTGTCTTGACCAATTCTATGTGTGGCTATTTTGTCGACAACGCCAATGATCATCTCGCCCTCCTCCTCGACTACAAGCCCCCTCGACTGGGCCTGCTGAATCCTTTGCGTCGACCATCATCATCGCCCTCACCGCCATCATCACCACCACATCCACTAGTGAAGCAGTCCCATTCATCATCTCTATTGCCTCTACAAGTACCGTAGGTTGACTTTGTTGGCAGCACCAATGATCGGTTCACCCATGGCAATACTACCTCCACCACCGTCGACAACTATCCATCCATGACTCAACGACTACCAGTCAGCCATGGTCTGTCCTATGCAACGGAGACCGTGGACTTTTCAATTGAACGTCTCCCTTCTCTTAGGCCCGCCTCTGCCAACAACAGAGTTGTCACCGCCACCCCCTCCACCATCCGTCCGTTGCCGCCGGATCCGCCACCGCCACACCCTCCTTTACCACCAAAGTTGTCACACCAGCTTTTCGATGCATGGTAGATTCATCCTCATCCACTAGATCAGGAACCTATCACCCCCGCTCGGGGTTAGGGAGTAGAATCAGCAATTGCTGAGACTAATAAGGCATCACGAGTTGTCTCGAAAGAGGCACAACATGTCCTAACCCCATCCATTGGATCAGGAATCTAACACCCCCGAGGTGTGTGGGGGGCACACACCTCGGTCTGTCAAGGTCGGTGCAAACCCGACATCTTGGTTCCCCATTTTCTGGTATTCTTCCTAGATGCTCGGTATCCCCTCAAACGCCTCTTATCAATTATCACATGCATTTTCAGGTCGAATCAGGAAATGAATACTATGAGGTGCAGCTGAGTAGCCACCTACGTGGAGATTATCCACATATAGTTTTTCTTGGAATAGCCGGTATCTAATTATAGGGTTAAAGTTTGAAACATACGGGTCAAGACTTTTGTCTCACCCTTTTTCTTCTTACCATATATGTGTTTTGTTCATAGCCAGATTACTAACGCTCGGAAACTCATAAGATGACCTATTTTTCTTCGTAAACAACCATAAGACCAACTTAACACATACCTGAATACAAGAAACTAGATTTTCAGTTATTTCAGATTGTCAACAGAACATTTTGACCCTTTTCTCGAGGGGGGGGGGCATAATAAACGGAGAGAGGTACGATGAAAATGTTGGTGGATGATCTTACTTCATTGAGACATATGAGGATGCCCTCTTCCACGAGACTCAAGGTAGGAATAGTCGGGCTAGCCAGGTATGGTGGTAGTGTTGTAGGGTTTATAGGGGCATCAAGCTTCAAATTGTTTCCCTTCATGTTAAAACCAAGAGACCCTGGAATCCGATAAGTCGATCGGCTCGAAAAGAAGTCCACCATATTTGGCCCGGTAGAATCCACAAGGACAGATTGAACCACCTTATCTTGGGCTCAACCCCCAGTTTATTGCTTTTTCTCTTAATTGTTGTTTCTATTCCAAGTTTTTTTGGGCTTCTCATTTTATTGGGTCTTTAGACTTTGTTATGTACAATAAAACCATTATTTTTTTTAACCAAAAAGATGTCATTTCATTAATTAGAATTCAAACGACAATTGTAGTGCATCAGGGAAACCCCTGACCACGGGAAAAGAGTTATTTCATGATATTGAGCCTCTAAGGTTTGTCTACGCATAACTCTGTAGCAAGTGAACCGACACATGCGGTTTATTAGGGATCCATAAAGGCGAACAGAAAATAAATAACAATGAAACCAATGTCTGCTGCTCAAGGTACTGCCCAGCTGCTGCATATTCTATAAAACGGGACCGAACCTACTAACATCGACTTCCAAGGGAGGCAGAGCTCTTCCCAGGGACCCTTCTCAGGGCAAGTCCCTAGAGCACTGAAGCTCATTCATTCCTCCACGAAACCAATAACCGTTGCTCAAGGTCTAGCCTTCATGCTCAATCTGCCATATTAAACTGAACCTGCGATCATTGATTTCAAGAGGAGACAAAAAACTCATTCGATTGGCCAAATCCATAAACGATAGAGGGGTCAAGGAGGGTGCAGAGGTGTATGCTAGGGGAGAGGTGGTGTCCGGGACGACGACGACGGCTTCAGCGACGGCGGCGACGGTGGAGGCTAGAGAGGAGGACGCACCAGTGGCGGCTTCAGCGATAACGGGGATTGATCGGGATCGATGACCCGATACAGGCCCGCCGCGGGACTCCAAGGCGGTGAGGTTGATCAATGTCGAGGTGAGCTAGACGAAAACCAGGATCGAGAGACACGTCGTTGGTAGCGGGAGGAAGTCAACGTCGCGATGACTAGATACGGTTCGAAAGGAACCATAGCATGAGAAACATTCGCAGAATCCAAAGAAAATGGACAAGATAGAAGATGTAGAGAAACTAGAAGCATAACAATGACATAGGCCATGATAATAATTATAGCCATACTTATGGCTTTATCTACGTACGACGGTTCTATCTCATACAAAAAAGCCCTAGCTCGTTGATAAAAATATACATATATAATATTTTCTTTAATACGTATTTTCTATTCTAATATGGATCCTATAGGCTATATATAATCCAAACAGACGTAATATACAATATCACAGAAACCTTCCTGTTTAGTTCCTCAATTAAGTTTAGGGTTTTATTCAAACTCTCATAATCTATGGAGAAGAGAGTGTATCTACCCGAAGAAATCATCAGCCAAATCATCACATCATCAGGATTGGACTTGAAGTCCATCATCAAGTGCATGGGTGTGTGCAAGCAGTGGCGCAACCTCGTCTCCGACCTAATCTCCAACAATCCTCTTGTAGCCAAAGGCAAAATTTTGGTTCACCATTTTAGTCTTCGCCGGTTTGGAGCTCTCGACGACGAGACACTCCAGATTGCTTGGATGTACGGCGAACCCCACCTGCCACAGGTTGAACGCTTGTGGTGGTCGTCATGCAATGGTTTGGTATGCTTTCTGTCAGAAAACCCTAATGATATTTACATATGCAATCCCCTCACCGGAGAATATATCTCCATTCCCAATCCCCATGTTTACATCCACATCCATCAGTTAAATTTAGGGTTTTGTTCGAGTACTAACGAATATAAGCTCACATGTCTTAGTTGGCTTACTCTCGAGACATACACTCTCGGAAGCCCAGCAGGGTGGAGGAGTGTTCCATTCGACCGTCAGAAACATTGGTTCCCGCGGGGAGCTACAATTTGTGCTCCAATTTGTGTTGACGGAGTTTTTTACTGGCTCCTCGAAACTCAAAACATTTTAACTTTTGACCTTGCAAAGGAGGTGTTTGGTACGATCCCGATCCCTCTACCTGACAAGGAGATTTATCAAATCGGATGTATGGATCATTGTTTGGCTGTCACATCTGGGCACGATCCTTCGTTGGGTTTGGAGATATGGGCGAGGAAAGAAGAGAAATCATCGGGTGAGTCAGTTTGGACCAAGAACTGGGTGATCGATGTTGATCGAACAATCGACTTTAAACCGTTAATACCCGTGAAATTATCAACGGGTGGACGCATAATCATGACATATCAATATATGAGTCTATATAGTTATGACCCAAGAAACAAACTTGGTAGACTTAACAGTAGTGGTGGTAGAGTGCTACATGCTTATAATTACACACCCACTCTCATTTCTCCAAAGAAGTTAATGCCAAAAAACGGACAAGAAAGGATCGAAGATTGAGAAAAAATGAAGGAAGTATGAACTTTATATTTTTTATGTTTACACAATGATGACGAACTTTATATTTTATATGTTTACACGAAAAAGTCTTGATCACTTGCAAGTGGAATTGAGAATTTTACTCCTTAGATACGCACGTATCAAAGTTGTATGTCTACTCAGTGAAGGTCTTTGACATGCATCTCCTAATCATTTTTTGGGTTTTCTATTCTTGAGCTTCTGTTAATTTTCAAAGAATTGATACATAGGTTTCTAAATAGAGGTTTCTTGAACTTGCACCCTTTCTTGCATATGTGTATATATATACACACATACAAACATATATATGTGTATGTTTTGTTATGGAGACTGCAGAGGAGGTTACGGTTACTGAAATTATATGTGGGAGAGAAGCCAATGGAAACTTTACATTATAATAGAGAGGTAAATTAGTGGATTTATAGTGAAGAAAAACCCTAGGGGCTGCGCTCTCTGCGCAGCCTCCCCCCTCCCCCGCTTCTCCACCATGGAAACTCTTGATGCTCCTTACTCAATACGCTCTTCTACCCTAGCAACCAGGGTCCATTCTACCCATTTCTGGGTGTTACTTTTTTGTTTTTTGTATTTTTTTGCAGTCGGTCTACCCCCACAGATCGCCACCCATCGTTCAATCCGTTCCACGGTCTCTCCCTCGTCTCACGCTACCGTTCCTGCATCGCCGGACTGGCCCCGCCTTCGAGCCAGTAGCCACCGTGCCCCCCCTGCCGTTCTCCGGAATACAGGCTCCACACGCCGCCTTCCATCTGCAGCGGCCTACCACCCCAAGGTCACCCCTCGCCAGCATGGGCCTGCTCCCTAGATGGATCTGGGATCCGGGAGGAGGGACGGAAGTTTGGGACCTATTTCACAGGCACCCAAAATCGGGACTCTCAACCCCGAACAATCCTTTGCAGTAGGGAGGTCTTGGGGAATCCGCACTAAAGGTTGATTCTCCAGAAGGTTTCACTGTTTTAGGTCGAATAACCTTTTGGCTAAATAAGTTTAGGAATTTGGTTTATTATCATATTGTAACGTTGGATCGAAGAACTCTTGAGGTCGGATCTGCGAAACAAAGCAGACTATATGTATGGAACCATGTGCACCCGACGGGCTACGGTCGATTGGGACAAAAATCTGGTATCCGGGACTGTTATGTCCCTTCGTGTAAGCTTGATATGAAATCTTAATACAATACTTTTTTCCCGTTTAAAAAAAAGAGGTAAATTAGTCGGGTGAGGTTTTTTTGTACCAAGAAATAAACAATGCATTAAAAATTGGCGTGAATACTTAGGAGGAAACCACAAACCACCAAATAAACAACAAAATCTAACAGAATTCGATAAATAATCGAAAAAATGAAAAGACAACGGATCAATCGCACCGCTCAAAAAATTAAGACACCACGATCTAAGAAGAGGAAAAGGCAATAAAAAAAGGAAGAGTTTAAGTAGGATGAGAACGAGCATCACTCGGCGACATCATCCAAAAACAAGGACACCAAGATATTTCTGGACCTTGCAGTTGTTGGAGTTCTATGAGTGTAATAGCGCCAAATTATCGTCCAAATGAGATGAAACAGACACGAATACGAGAAAGAAGGTAGAGTTAAGGTATTTTCGTCAAGCTTCCTAAAACCGAAAGCGATTGAGTATGGGGAAGAAGAAGAAACAATGATAGTCTTGGGTTGTGGATGTTCTGAAGTTGAATTGTTGCTAACTTGGGTTACTCTCTCTGCACAATCTAGTAACAGGTTTAGGGACTTACCATAAACAAATACCTGATTAATCTGGTTAAAACTTCTCCTTTTTTCTCTCTACAACCTTAGACATGCCACTCTTCCGTGGCCCTTTATCTGTTTAACTTCTTTATTGGAGACTTTTGTGGCCATTGACCAAGGAAGTCGATGAGGGGTAGGGGTGTCTATGGGCCGGGCTCCGGTCCCGTGGCTAAATTTTTGAACCGATCCGGAGTGACCGGGTTTAAAAAAGTTAACCCACTTCCTGTCCCGGGCCCAAAAAATGACCTTTGAACCCGCCCGTCCGGATTATGGACCGGTTCACTGGGTTGGGCAAATCCATCCGAATTGGATAACAATTGATAACATTAACCGTAAGTAGTAGTACATAAACTTTCAAATATTTTTTTCATTATCCAAAAAAAACATTAAAAAGTCATTAATGAGTGCTTAGAAGCTCTCAATTTGGTCACTTCTTAATGATGGAAAAACTCTATAATCTGTTGAAAGTTGATCAAAGGTTCAATGATTACAAACGTCAAACATGCTGTTTAAGTTAACCCAAAATAGATTACGATTACAAAAGATGAGTTCAATTCAACACAAAACTACGACATGTTCTATTACAAAATTGATAATCATCTTCAAAATCTCAAGCCATTAATCTTCATCTTCATATGCAAAAGTAATTAAAATTGTAAGAGTGTGGCCTTAGACCTTAGACTTGTACCATATCCAGGTGGTCCGGGTTATGTAGGAAACCATGTCATGGATCTGCTACCCGGACCGCTCATTCTGGGTTTGGTATTTTTGAACTTGGGCCCGTCCCCGTAACCCATAGGGGCAAACCCACTGGGATTGGGTCCGAGTGTGCTTTTGTTGTTCTCTCTTTTCTTTTGGAAACGTTCAAATTCATGAAGTTAAATTTTTGGTCATCTATGAGTACTATTCCCTTTATTTAAAGACAACCCCACAAGTAAATTACATGCATGATAATTTCATTTTATCATATTTTTTTACAGCCCATATCCATCTTTTTGAGTTCTATGATGACTAAAACACCTATACTATAAGTATATGGTCTTGGTCTCTAAGGTCACACACTCAAGAACACTCCACCTAAGATTATGAAGAGATACACCATCATACAAAAAGTTGTGAGAGAGCTTAAATGCACCAAGACTCAAGCAATCTCCGATTCATGGCTCTGGCAAAGATTTGTCGATCTTTAACAATTCTATAATTATCGATTTAGTAATGCTATTCAGTTAATATAAATCATGTTAGGTCGATATAAACATCTTACATCTCTCTCATGGTGGTCATCGGATTTCAGAAGTAGGCCATGTTTGTTCGTTATCAGAGAAGATCAGTGGATCTAGTCTTTGCCTCTACTTCATCGTGTTGCTTCTCCCCTCGATTCTAGTATTTTTCTCTTCATTTTTTCGACATTCGTTTTGGTCAGGGCCCCACGATTTATGTTGGTTGTTTTGGTGGTGTTTTCCACGAGTTGGCCTTGTTGAAGAGGTAGATGTCGGGGAGGGCTTGGGTGGATGCGATGATGGTTTGTCGTTGTCGGCTTGGAACGGTGGAGTATGGATTTGGGGTTAAGGTTGTTCGTGCGAGCTGTATATTTAGGGTTTGTTTGTTTTGGGGCATGGTTTCAGGCCCATTATGTTTTTTTTAGCATATTGGAACATTATTAATCATGGAAATCAAATATTACATAATATGGAAATGATGAAAAGGAAAAGGGTGAGACTTAGTTCTAACCCGTAGGTATCGATGCTAACCCTATAAAGAAATGCACAGTTATACCAAGGAAAAATATTGGGAGGCGATCTCTAGACTGGTGGTTGTGCAAGAGTAGTGGACGATGATTATTTTCATGTCTTGCCTTGAGAATGCTCGTGGTAAGAGATCGGGGGCATTTGAGGGGATAACGGTTATTCAAAGAAAACATTAGGAAATTGGAGAACCATGTTGTCAGATTTGCACCGACATTAGCAGGGCGAGATATGCGTCCCCACACACACTCAGTTGCTCGTCCTTCGACTCATTGGGCCTGCCGAGGCTACGTAGCAAACCTCGCCTGGTTGTTAGGCCCAACAATGACTCATGTTCGTGGTCCACGATAATTCAGGACCACTGTCGATTTTCCACCTGTTGTTACCGACACATTGGGGGACACCGTCATCTTCCAACGTCGGCTACACCCGCAAAGCCAGTCACTGCTCCCAATCGTCATGATTCAGGTCGAGGGGCCGAAGGAGTCTCGCGCAAAGATCCCTAATGAGCGAAATCAGACCTATCTCAACCTCGGTCAAATAAAATAGGACAAACAATACCCTTTCTTCCACCATATTCTAGCTAGTGAAGACTTTCATTTGCCACCCTAATGAAGCATAGAAATGACTTATCGAATATATATTTAGGACAATTTTTTGGCGTATCATTTTAAAATTTGAGATAAACGGATGAATAGACAAGTTAATGATATGGGGGATACAATCAGATGCGAATCTGCGAACCACAAATACACTTTGAGAAAATCGCAAATGTAACTTGATAAAAACAGTATCTCAATTTGAGTGGAAAATAGTTTGAGAATACAATATTTTATTTTGAGAAAATATAATTTATCAAAATAGCGTTCTCAGTTTGAGAAGTCTATGATTTGATAATATTCGTTACAAAATTGAGATGTTATATATTCAAACCGTATATACTGTATTTACGAGTTTACAGATTCGTACAAATAAAAAGACGTTAATACCCTGTGAATATTCTTAAACACCAAATGAAGACACTTGTGAAGTCTCACACGTCTATATAATTGCATAATAGGATGAGACAGCTTTATACTAGTTGGCACAATCCAACACTAATATACCCTTTGCATGCACGTGAAGATGAAACTCATCATCACCCATGCACATGCTCTATCTTGTGATCATATACTTCACATAAACATGCAAGATTTTATTGTGTATATCAAATTAACTTTAGATTGTTACCTTTGTAATTGACTATTATCCTATATTTTATTTGGTTACCTTCTGTATAATAAAGCGATATAAAAGACTATTTTATCTTCACAAAAATCTTGAGGGTTTTGAAAAAGAAGGTAATTCTATTATTTTAAAAATAAACACACAAAAAAACGGGGTTGACAAATCAGAGTAGCATTAGTAGATTATTATCCTCTATTTTATTTAGTTATTTTAACAACAAATGATTGTATTAAATTCTCGCCTTTGAAATAAAGGTCGGGGTAAAGGATTTTTTTTTCGATCAACAAAATTTATTCGAACCGGACCTTTGAAGTAAAGATCAAGGCTAAAAGGAAACAAGGATGATACTCTCAAGAGGAACAGTCATAAACCAGTAAATAAGAGTGACATGTCCTAAATCAAATTTTACCAATCTTAGAAGCAAATATAAAACCCAACAAAGGTTCAAACAAATACAAAAAGTCTTATACAATAATAATATCTCAACCTTGGAAACCAAATAAGAGAAACTAAAAGATCTTAGTTTTCCGACCATGAAGCACAAAAACAAAAACAGCTACAAAGATCTTAGTTTGTAGGGTGTCTTTGATTTGAGGTTGTGCAAATTCTTTAGTGATTTTGTCTGTTTCCGAAGTTGTTTAGCCGTTGTCCTCTCCTATGATTTATAAGATTGGTGCTTAATAATATTTTATCGTTTAAAAAAAAGGTTCCTAATACTTTCTTGGGTTAAATATCGAAACTTACTTTTAAGTATTGGTCACGAACACTATACTACCTACGTTTTCATAATGAACACTACACTACCCTTAAGTATTGGTCATGCGATTTTGTTAGTAAAAATGGACGGAATTTTCCATTCCGTTAGTCATATGACCTCAAGTGTCATATAATAGATGGTAAAATGACGTTTCCCCTTAAATATATGACCTCTACACATTTTATAAGGAACATTACCATTGTACCCTCGTTATTGTTCCTTATAAAATGTATAGAGGTCTAATACTTAAGGGCAAAAAACGTCATTTTAGCATCCATTATATGACACTTGAGATCATATGACTAACGGAATGGAAAATTTTGTCTATTTTTACTAACAAAATCGCGTGACCAATACTTCAGGATAGTGTAGTGTTAATTTTGAAAACGTGGATAGTGTGGTGTTCGTGACCAATACTTAAGAGTAAGTTTCAATATTTAACCCTACTTTCTTTTTCGCTCATTTTAATAAATTATAATTAACAATACAACTACAAAAAAAAATAATCCATGGGATATAGGTATAAGGTGGTTAGGCATGAAATGGGGTTGGCTTTAATGGCCAAGGGACCACATTTAGCCAACGACCGAACAGAAGAAACTGTAGAAGAAAAGCTGGAAAAGGTTAGAAAGCAAGAAAGGTGATATATATGGATGGTATGTATCAAAGTGCTGTGAGCTTTTTGAAACCACGACCCATTTTTTGTGTCTCATGATTCTCGTTTGTGGAGGAGACTAACAATAGTTCCCAATCTGGACTTTGGTAGAATACTATATCGAACTCGACAATGACTGGATGTTTCGAATCTGAGTGAGATATGAACATGCGAAGAATAAGTTAGGGGATGGTGTGATTACACCCGTCCTGCTTTATTATAGAACCAACTCAATTAAAAGCTCAGGCTAATAGTTGAAGGTCCAATTATAGTTATATTCTAACACGCGTCTTCATGGACAAACGCGTTTATGGGTTTGGAGGTGAATTGTTTAGAAAAAAAAGAGATGAGCCCATTTGAGAAAGTGATAAGGGATAGCCCATTTTTGGCAAATTTGTTAAATAGAGAATAAATTAGAATTTTTGTAAAGAGTGGGATTTGAACCCGGGTCCGAGAGGTAACAAGCTCTGATACCATATTAGAGAACCAACTCAACTAAAAGCTCAAGCTAATAGTTGAAGGTCCAATTTTTTTTTTTGGAACAGGAAAAGAGGTATTGTATTACGGTAACATGTCAAACTTACAAGGGAGGACATAACAGTCATGGATTCCAGATTTCTGTCCCAACCGGTCGTAGCCCGTCAGGCACTCATGGATCCATACATAAAATCTGCTTTGGCTCGTAGATCCAAACTCACGAGTTCCTCGATCCAACGTTACAAAAATATAATAAACCAAAGTCCTAAACTTATTTATCCATAAGATTATTCAACCTAAAACAGTGAAACCTTGTAGAGAATCAACCTTTAGTGCGGATTCCCCGAGACCTCCTTGCTGCAAAAGATTGTTCGGGGTTGAGAGTCCCGATTTCGGGTGCCGGTGAAATAGGCCCCAACCTACCGTCCCTCCTTCCGGATCCCAGATCCATCGAGGGAGCGGACCCATGCCGGCGAGGGGTGACCCTGGGGCGGGAGGCCGCTGATGGAGGACGGCGCGTGGAGCCCATATCCCGGAGAACGGCAGGGGGGCCACGGTGGCTACTGACTCGAGGGCGGGACCGGTCCGGCGACGCAGGATCGGTAGCGCGAGACAAGGGAGAGGTCGTGGAACGGATTGAACGAAAGGCACCTGCAGAGGTAGACCGGTTTGCGAAAAAAGACAAAAAAATAAAATCCATAAAAGGGTAGAGTGAAACTAATTCATAGGTAAACCCGTCAAGGGTAACCGTCAAAGGTGAACAGAGCGTTTTGAGTCAGGAGCTTCAATGGTGGAGAAAATAGAAGGGGGGAGGAGGCTACGCAGAGAGAGCACAGCCCCTAGATTTCTAGTTGAAAGTCCAATTATAATTATATTCTAACAATATTCGATATATGAAAATCAAATATTCCAATAGTATATTCAAGTATATTTTAGATCATGTTTCGAGGATTGGAGATTCTTGCGGTCGATATAGGGTAGGGCTGAAACAAGTATATGGTTTGGGTATATATAACTCGACTCATTATCGTTTCTAACTAGCGAGTTAGATTTAATGAGTTGATAAGATGGTGATAAGATATTCTCACCAATGTGACAATATATAACGATAAAAATATTTTGAAGAACGTAAAATTAACATGTTAGTCCAACTAATAAACTTTAAGGACCCATCTAGAAGCCATGATTTAACCCTCTTGGTGTTGGTGGTGGGCACTAGAACTTCAACTGTAGTACGAAAAAATATCAATTACTTTTGTTAAGCTTATAGATTCATAGTTTTCTTTTAATATGTATACCTTTGTTTTTTGTAAAAGAGAGACTTAAAACTATGTTTGTGATGCATTAATAAGTGTTATTTTATTAAAAATACATCTGATATAATTTTTTTTATTTAAGATTAAATTACTCTAACTTTATGTATTGTAAAACTAATCTTTAGGTATCGTGTCTGGGGTTACACAGAGGTGGCAGCATTGACGATGATGGGAGCGGCGTCTTTGATGACGACGATGTTGGGGAAAGCGTTGGCGACGGTGGCGTTGAGGAAGACTACGTTGAGAACAATAACATTGGCAACGGTGGGAGGACCGATGAGCCTTCTTTCTCGGTCGTGACGGCTTACTAAAGGTTGTCGATTGAGCTAGGGGCATAGTTCTGAGTGGGTGCGGACGGATCATCCTGTGGTTGGGGATAGGGTTGACGACTACATCAATAAGGCTGTTGTGAGGAAAACCATAGCTGTTACAGAGCAAAAGGAAAAGTTTTTGTAGAGAAAAAAGAGTTGTAGAGAAAAGGATGACGACTCTAGAGAGGAAAGAGAAGAAACCTTAGGCTACAAAAAAAAAATCAAATTTTCATCATTTTCGATATGAAACTATTTCAATATTAATTTTAGTAATATAATATCCATTGAAAAAGATAAGTGATATTCTAATTTAAATTTCATTACTTATAGTATATGTCCATTAATTTCAGTAGATAAGTGATATTCTATTTTAAATTTCAAAACAATTGAATAAATAAACCAAAATTGAATAACATACTGATAAAGTGATTACTTTTATCATTATTCCCAATTTCAGAAATTTCAAGCACCACATTAATTCGGAAAAATTACAAGCCAACGATTATTTCCCCCAACACTTCTTTCCCGGGAAAGAAACAGAAAATCAAGGGCCAATACTGCAAAACAAGACAACTTCATGGGCTTTTATGTAAATATCGGTAATTGCTCTCTGCCCCTTCTTTTTTTCCAGTTCTTCTCAGTAAAGCTTTCTCTCTCTTCTGCAACTCATCATCAGATCATATTTTCCCAGATTTTCCCACGCTTTCTCGCACTTTCTCGCTCCGATTCTCCGTCCCCGACACGCGGCTTGAGCTCGGAAGCTCCTCAATCACAGGAATCAGCTACCAGCCCAGTGTTCGCCGCCATTTTCGATCGGTTCTGTTCCCGATACCTAGAGGCGAATCTTCTCAGAGCTTACTCCAGTTGACTTCGTGGTCTTCACTTTGAGAACTGTGTTCGAGTACGTGATTGAGCTGATCGCTGGAATTCCTGGAATTGTGGAGCTGGAGCTGAGGGAATAGGAGTTGAAGCTGGTTGTGGCCCTTGATGGTTGATTTGAGTGTTCTCACAGATTTTTGGCTGTGCGAGTCTGTGAATTTGGGGGTTGGGAGGAGTTTGGATGTGTTCTTGGATGAACTGGTGAATGGAAGGTTTTGGTTTTGAGAATGGGTGATTCAGTGGCTGCTAGTGTTTAGATTTTCTGGGATTTTCGTGATGTCGCGGACTGATAGGATGGCCTCGGATCTAGGCAGGACTGGGTCTGAAAGGGACATCGAGCAGGTATTGATCTTCTTCCATTTTTCTTGGAATTGTGTTTTTGCTTGATGAATTTCTGCTCAAATTTGAGTTTGATAACATTGCAATTGCTTTGGTCTTTGTTGAATTCGTTAGCAGAATTATCTGTTTTTTTTTTCTGTTTTGATGCTAATTTTGTTGTTTTCTGGTGAATTGTTAGTTAATCTAAGTGGCGAAAGATGAACAGACTCTCTATTCTTATATGTAATTAATGTTCTACACCTCTTTATAAATGGGTTAAGCATGAATCACTCACCTATGACAATGCTGGTCTTTGGATTTTAATTTCATAACTGTGTAAATCAAACTAAAGGATATATACATTTTCCGTAAATGAGGTTTTGTGAGTTCGGATGGTGTTAAGCAACATAGCTAATCATAATACTAGGCAAAAATGTTTCTGTAAACTATGAGCAGCTGCATCATTACACCATCCAGCCCTGATTATATATTTTTAGTGTAAGTGCATTTCTGTCTACTAAATTGGCCAAAAATGTTCTATCTTTGGTATGAATCCTTTAGCCACTTTATGCATATAGTTTGTTTTTGGTTTGTTTCATCACTAAAATCCAGGGTAATGTTAGGGATGCTTGTAAATTAAAAGCGTCTAATGTGTTCGAATGATGAGAGGGTAGGAAGCTATCTCTTAGACATAGTTTGTGGGTTAAGTTGATGATAACGATAAGGTAAGATTTCAGTATATGTAGTCTGTTGCCTTTGTGTCTTCAATATACAAATGCTGGGGATTGCACCTGCCTCGAGTCTATTAAACCTTACATAGTACATTTACCCCTAATTTTCATATATTTCATCATCACCTTTTTCTAGATTTAACATTTTTTTCTCTCTAAGTCGAATCATTTTTTTGTAAGCACCTTCGAATAAGATGAATTTGCCTGAGTGAAGTTCTTGACTGATCTTTGTACAGGCCATTACGGCTCTAAAGAAAGGAGCATACTTGCTCAAGTATGGAAGAAGGGGAAAGCCCAAGTTCTGTCCTTTCCGGCTTGCCAATGTGAGTTTATTTCACAACTAATTCATGCCCGATGCTATTTATTCTTATTTCTGAAGTTATATTTTCTTCTTTTTTCTAGTAGATTTATTCTGATTGTCAAACCTCATGCCAGAAAATTATCTTTCTTTTCCATTATGTCTTTGAGAAGTGCTTAAACATTATACAACATCTAGCCTGAAACATATGCAGTACAGAAAATAATAAATTAAACATTACAAACACATGTATAACCCCTTTATGCTTTACAATTTTTTGTCCTGGCCAAATTGTAGGATTGTGGGCATGACTAGTCTGCAGTTACCTGAATTATGGATCCTCATTATGTTTCATTAAACTATAGCTTTTCTTTGAATATTGGACATGTATAGCCCTTGTCCCAAATAGGAAGGTATCTTATGCTTTTACTGTGGAAGTAAATGATATCACAGATATCAAACCCCCCATGCCAGATTTATGTCCTCACAGAACTGGTTTTTGCTCAAATGTGAAGCTTAGGTATAATGTGCCAAATCTAAAGGGGTTGTTTTTGGTTTACACAGTTGGGCTATGATGACCTTTTTACTTCAGTCCTACATGACCTTTACCCTTACTTTGCTGATTGTACTTCTTGGAAAATAATAATGTTAGTTCCGAGAAGGAAGACCAAGGATTTTATGGAAAAATGGCTATGGTGACAATCATATATATGCCAGATAGTGAATGATTGTCTTAACTAGCAGTAAAGAAGGGGATTAAGAGACTATCATTCTTGCCACACACACATGTATCACAGTTTACAGATGCCAGTAATTATTAAATGTAATTTCTCTTGATTGTTAATACTAACTTTTTAATCAGTGTTCTATTGTTTTATTTCTTTCAGGATGAATCTGTTTTGATATGGTATTCAGGGAAAGAGGAGAAACACCTTAAACTGAGCCATGTGTCTAGAATTATTTCTGGGCAGCGTACTGTAAGTGTCTTCTTCTGTTGATAACATCTTTTTTATGACCATTTTCCATGATTCATATATGTGGAAACATGGCTAAATGCCTAGAGACCTGTAATATTTATATAGGTGGTAGATATATCTGTTATGATATAAACCTTCTTTCCCGCTCTTCCGATTTGGCTCCTGTCTATATATGGTTTACAGCTTCATATTATGCAAAGTTTTCTTTTCTTTAGTCTTACTGATTAAACATGATTCTAATTTCATTGCAGCCAATCTTTCAAAGGTATCCACGCCCTGAGAAGGAATACCAATCGTTTTCTCTTATATATAACGAAAGATCACTGGATTTGGTGAGAATATTCATCATTGCTTACATCATTTTCCTTTGTATGTTACACACGTGAATTTGGCTACCTCCCCTGTTACACACTATCTTACTTTTCCATAAATTAGATAATATTGGGTTTTTTATATGTGACCCTTTTCTTCTTCCAGATTTGCAAAGATAAAGAGGAAGCCGAGGTGTGGTTTAGTGGTTTAAAAGCACTAATCTCACGTAGTCATCAACGGAAATGGAGAACAGAATCAAGGAGCGATGGAATGCCATCCGAAGCAAATAGTCCTCGAACGTACACACGGAGAAGCTCTCCTTTGCATTCTCCCTTTGGCAGTAATGATAGCATGCAAAAAGTATGAAGTCTTTGCCTTATGCATCTTTTGTATATACCTTAAATAGAGAATTTCAATTGATAGGTTCTTCATTTTCTTTATTCAGGATAGTTCAGATCCCCTTCGCCTCAATAGTCCATATGAAAGTCCCCCAAAGAATGGTTTAGACAAAGCATTTTCAGATGTGGTATTATATGCCGTTCCACCAAAGGGTTTTTTCCCATCAGATTCTGCTAGTGCTTCTGTCCATTCTCTGTCTTCAGGAGCCTCTGATAGTGTACATGGTCATATGAAGACAATGGGCATGGATGCTTTTAGAGTTAGTTTATCAAGTGCTGTTAGCTCATCGAGTCAGGGTTCTGGTCATGATGATGGTGATGCACTTGGGGATGTTTTCCTATGGGGTGAAGGCACTGGGGATGGAGTTCTGGGTGGCGGAACCCATAGAGTTGGAAGTTCTCTTGGTGTCAAGATTGATTCTGTATTACCTAAAGCCTTAGAATCTGCTGTAGTACTTGATGTACAGAACATTGCTTGTGGTGGTCGACACGCTGCTCTAGTAACCAAGCAAGGGGAGGTTTTTTCTTGGGGGGAAGAATCTGGAGGCAGGCTGGGCCATGGTGTGGATTCTGATGTTTTGCATCCCAAACTCATAGATTCCCTTAGCAATATAAACATTGAACTTGTGGCATGTGGCGAGTACCATACTTGTGCTGTAACTCTCTCTGGTGATTTGTACACATGGGGTGATGGCACTTACAATTTTGGCCTTCTTGGGCATGGGAATGAAGTAAGCCACTGCATCCCAAAAAGAGTGAATGGACCATTAGAGGGGATCCATGTGTCGTCTATCTCTTGTGGGCCATGGCACACAGCTGTCGTAACATCTGCCGGGCAATTGTTTACTTTTGGCGATGGCACATTTGGTGTTCTGGGACACGGTGATAGGCAAAGTGTGTCCTTGCCTAGGGAAGTGGAGTCACTGAAGGGACTCCGCACTGTGAGAGCAGCTTGTGGAGTTTGGCATACTGCAGCTGTTGTTGAAGTCATGGTTGGGAGTTCTAGCTCAAGCAATTGCTCATCAGGGAAGTTATTTACATGGGGAGATGGAGATAAAGGTCGACTTGGGCATGGTGACAAGGAATCAAAACTTGTCCCTACTTGTGTTGCCGCCCTTGTCGAACCCAACTTTTGCCAAGTTGTCTGTGGACATAGTCTCACAGTTGCACTCACAACCTCGGGCCATGTATACACAATGGGAAGTCCTGTTTATGGGCAGCTTGGAAATCCTCAAGCCGATGGAAAGCTCCCTATTCGGGTCGAGGGAAAGCTTTCCAAGAATTTTGTGGAGGAGATTTCTTGTGGTGCTTATCATGTTGCTGTTTTAACTTCTAGAAGTGAAGTTTACACTTGGGGAAAGGGAGCTAATGGCCGATTAGGACATGGGGACACGGATGATAGAAACTCCCCAACTTTAGTAGAAGTGTTGAGGGACAAGCAAGTGAAAAGCGTCGCCTGTGGTACTAATTTTACTGCAGCTATTTGCCTTCATAAGTGGGTCTCCGGTGTTGATCAGTCTATGTGCTCTGGCTGTCGCTTGCCTTTCAATTTCAAAAGAAAACGTCACAATTGTTATAATTGTGGGCTCGTGTTTTGCCATTCATGCAGTAGCAAGAAGTCTCTTAAGGCTTCTATGGCTCCAAACCCCAACAAGCCCTACCGTGTCTGTGATAGTTGTTGTAGTAAGCTGAAGAAAGCCATTGAAACCGATGCTTCCTCTCAGTCTTCCATAAGCAGAAGAGGTAGCAATCAAGGCCAAACTGAGTTCATGGATAAAGACGATTCCAGATCTCGTACACAACTTTCTAGATACTCTTCAATGGAATCATTGAAACAGGCCGAGAATAGATCTTCCAAGAGAAACAAGAAATTGGAATTTAACAGCAGTCGTGTTTCGCCTGTTCCAAATGGAGGTTCTCAGTGGGGGGCACTTAATATTTCTAAAACTTTTAATCCAGTCTTTGGATCATCCAAGAAGTTTTTCTCAGCTTCTGTTCCTGGATCACGAATTGTTTCTCGAGCAACATCACCAATATCAAGACGGCCCAGTCCTCCTCGATCCACGACACCAACTCCAACTCTGGGAGGTCTTACCACACCAAGGATCTTTGTTGATGAGGCAAAAAGGATAAATGATAGCCATAGCCAAGAGATTATAAAATTAAGAGCACAGGTAAATTACACATTTTACTATATTTCCTGTCTGCTGGATTTTAGCTAGACATATAAAACAGTACCTCTTAATTTCGACTAATGGGAAATGGATTACTCTGAATAATGTAGCATTTTTAAAATTATGCTTCATTGAGTGTCCCCTTGGTTCGTATTTCAGTAACTTGAGTAAAGTGGCAATTTTAACATCTATTTTCTATTCAAAGGCAGAGCCATACACATGTATGTGTTGTCCAGAGGTGATTTCACCTTGTAGCTGACTTTATCAACTGTTTATTTTTCATTTCACATAGAAAAGCAATACATATAATTACATATTTAATTAATTGGAGTTTATATGTGGTGATTCTTTTTCCTGATCACATAATTATATAGGGAAATTGTTATTTGCTCATTTTGACCTTTCACTATCGAAAACACCCCCTAAAGGTTAGGAGTTAGCAGTAACTCACCGTCACCTTTCTCATTTATCAGTGGTTTTGTGGGACAAACTGACCCAAATCCAGGTGTTTTTTTTATGATAAACGAAAGGTGACAGTGTGTTACTGATAACGCCTCACCTTTACCGTGTGTGTTTTGAAACAAAGGTCGCCGAAGGTGTGTAATAAAGTTACCCCAATTATATATTTGTTAGACCGGAGTTTTTGCTGGTTCGTTATGCCTAATTAATTATCTTTCAGGTGGAAAGTCTTACACACAAAGCTCAGCTTCAAGAAATTGAATTGGAAAGAACAACTAAGCAGCTGAAAGAGGCTATAGCAATTGCAGGAGAAGAGACAGCAAAATGCAAAGCAGCTAAAGAAGTGATTAAGTCTCTTACTGCTCAGGTAAGATGTCGTCTTATAATAACACTGACAAACTATGAAATCCTTTATCTTAATTTGATTCAATGAACATGATGAGACCCAAGTAACAAATCAAAGTATCGAATTCCAAGGTAATGAACCCAAATAAAGAATCATAGAAAATCAGTAGTGATGGGATCCGATATGAAACAGCACTTATGCATAGTTAACACTAACATAAGTTGGCCCAAATGGTAAAAAGTGTACTTCGACATAGGTGAGGTCTTGAGTTCAAACCTAGTGCCTAAAATAGTCCAAATCAAACTGAAGGTTCATGAAATGAGGCACATCACGTGGGCTGACGAAGGTACAGACCAATGCTATTCACTGCACGCACAATGGAACATCCCTATTACTGTACTTCTTTTTCTGTGAAAATGTGGGAGATCCATTATAACATTGACATGATCTTGGAAGACCCGAGACCTAAACTGCAATGACATTGATCTTTGAAAGGTGTTCAGCTGAAATGAAAATCTCTATCGGGAAATGAGTTAATTTGACTTCTTGGAAAAAAGAAGTGAAAATTAAACAAATTAAGAACCTTTGTGTTAAGGGTCTTTTTTTTCTTTCCGTGACTTTATTTCTAGCTTTAAGTGATATTCTTGTACCTTTGACCACTGTTTCAGTAGACTTGTTTCAAAATTGATTTTGGTAATTCTAACCATGTGCTTATCATTTTAATATTCAGTTTGTTCCTTATCAATATTACCTTTTGTTTTGTTTTGTTACTGATGATGTGTTTTGTTATGATATATCTTGAATAGTTGAAAGACATGGCCGAAAGGTTGCCTGTAGGAGCAGCACGAAACATCAAATCTCCTTCATTCACTTCACTGGTCTCAAATCCCACTCCCAGTGATGTATCCATTGCTTCCACTGACCGGTTAAGTGATCAAATGGCATCCCAGGGGGCAGACTCAAATGGATCAAACATACAGTTCTTTTCTAACGGGGTATCTACTCCAATGACTAACCGCCGTCATTCTGAGGCAGCAGCCAGAAATGGAAGCAGAACAAAAGAAGGTGAATCTCGTAATGATACAGAATGGGTTGAACAAGATGAGCCCGGTGTATATATAACACTTACCTCCTTGCCTGGAGGTGCCAAAGATCTTAAGCGCGTCCGCTTCAGGTACACTGTCTTCAAACTATTTTTATTTTTTGCCGGCGCTTTTAGCCATATGGATTTGAGTAAATATAGTTTCTAGGGAAAATGTTATTTACACCCTCTCGACGACCTTTGATTTTCAAAAACACCCCCTTAAGGTGAGGGCTTATCAATAACACACCGTCATCTTTCGCTATTAATCAAAAAACCCGGCTTCACACTGAATATGTGATGGTTTTATCAGGAACACTGTCACCTTTCTCATTTATCAGCGGTTTTTTGGAACGAAATGGACGTAATCTGTGTTTTCTGGTGAATAACGAAAGGTGACAGCGTGTTACTGATAACCCCTCATCTTTAGAGTATGTACTTGAGAATCAAAGGTCGCCGAAGCCCAAAGGTGTGTTAATAAAGTTACCCCTAAGTTTCTATCCTGCCCCGGGACCTTAGTAATGCCCAGTAGTACTGAAAGGAAAGTAATCCCAGGAATGTTTTGTGATGATAGATGGTTTCACTTTATCTCTAGCATATTTTGGACCCAATAAAAGAATCTGGGTAAATTGCATATAACTACCTTTATGAATTCCCCACAAACATATGAACCCATAGTAAAGTTTCCACAGACACATGACTGCCCTTATGAATTTTCATGTGCCGCCATCATACAAAATAGATGGAAGTCATCAAAAAATTCGATTTTTCTCAGTACATAACTCACAGGTGAGTGTAAATTTAAAATACCCCAAAACTACTCACTCTCACGCATCACTCTTCTAATTTCAATTTGATTCCTTTCTCGAAGTCCTCCAGGAAGATTAAAGGATAATAATGAGTACTCTTTGGTATACTGTAAAATTTCATACTAACGTGACGAGAAAATAAATTTTTTGGTGGTTCCCATCTATTTCGTATGCTGGTGACTCGTGGAAATTCATAAGGGTAGTGTTTGTGGGCAATTCATGAAGGTAGGTATGTGTAATTAACCCAAGAATCTATCATAGACTTCACCAAGCATATTGCCAACCCGATTACTTATCTCTTACCACGTCTTAATATAATTAATCAATTTGCCCAACCGCTCATGCCTCAAACTAAGATTTGTTTCGCCATTTGCTTGCAGTCGAAAGAAGTTTAGTGAGAAACAGGCTGAAAAGTGGTGGGCAGAGAACCAAGCAAGAGTATACGAACAATACAACGTGCGCATGATCGACAAATCAAGTGCTGGGACTGAATAATCGAAATTGTGTGTGTTTCAGAATTAGATATCAGTTATGGGGAGAAAAGTCAATTAGGTTTGGGTTTTGCTTGGATAGGATTAATTTGAAAGGTTGGTATAACATAAAGAGGAAGAAATTAGAAGGGTTTGGACTGGGATCTCTTTGTTTTTATTATAATATTTTTGTAACTTGATTTTAGTTTCCATTTGAGATGTAAAGTCCTTAGTAAGGTTGCTGATTGTTGGAGAGCAGAGCAGCTTCCATGTATACTATAAATTCATAAGCAATGCATCTGCATATCCTTCTTCTCCACTTATGTAAATTTTATTTTGTGAAGATTATGATTTAGGGATAGTTGTAAAAAAGTACCTGAGGTATTCAATTTCCCCCCTTCTTTGATACTTGCAAAAGATGCCTTGAACTTGTTTTTTTATTGCACTTTAAAATGATGATTGGTTGTATCCTTGTAAATTTAAATTTTATATTTAAGAACAAAAGGAAAAAAAATCCGAATTTTCTTATGCCTTAAATTTCGTTCTCTTTATATAGTTTGAAGAGAAGAAAATTAAACGACATGAAAATGTGGATTTTTTGGTTCTTGTTCATTATCTTTTACGATGCCCGAGAACTTATGTTTCATAAACATGTGGTAACGTTACACGAAAATAGATAATCAAAATCGTCAGCTCATAACCAGAAGGATAACAATTAAAACCTTTTTTCCAGTCTTTGTTGGCTTCGTTCTTTACTTTTGTACAATCTACTAGTTAGACTTCTTAATTGTACCTCTTAATTGTATTTGTCTTTTTGGTTTGATCCTTGTACGGATTGTGTTTGTTAGTATCCTCGATTTTTGTATAGTTACGGTCTGGCTGAGGTTTTGATGTCTGGTTTCTCGTGTGTTGACCCCAGCATTTCATATCTTACGCCCGTCGATGGCTAGGTGCTTTGGTTTCCGGTCAGTGGTGACAGTGGGTCTCAGCTTGTGTTGGATTCGTGACTGCTCTTTCTTCGGAGACTAGTTTAAGTTCTACCGTGGGAAGCATTTCTTGATCTACCGGGTCATTGATTCGTTGTGGATCTGGGCTCGTCGATGTTGCGGATGTTAAGAATCTTGTTCCTCCCTTTGCTTTATCTGTTTCTTGTAGAGAATTGTTCATTCCCTACAATTAGTCTCGTTTCGGCTTCCTTTGTTCAGCCCTGCATTTTGTTGGTAGGTGTCCCCCAATTATCTAGGTGTTGGCCTCTGATGGGTTGTACTTCGTCTTTCGGCCTATGTGTGGAAATCAAGGTGTTTTTGTTTCTCTGGCTTTTGAGTATCGGGTATTTTGGTCACTAGGATATCTCTGTCGATCAGCGGTGCTGACCGCTGGTATGTCGAAGTCCTTCAAAATCTTTGAGTTTGGGGGGCTCCGATGAGATGCACCATTTTCTGCAAGTACATGCAAGGTTAAGGGTGCTCTATGAGGTGGTTGACTGTCTTTTTAGACTTAATGGTTAGAAAATCTGGGTAGTTGACCCTTTATTGTGTGAAGCTTTATGGTTGCAAAATTCGGGTGTTAGACCTTTTTATTTTCTATTTGTTTTAGCGCTTCATGGTTGTAAGGGTATTAGACCTTCGTACTGGTTTGTATGTGCTTAATGTTTGTAATATCAGGTATGGCAGTGCTCTGGTTTGTCTTATGTTTTGGTTTGATCCTATGAATGGATCGGATTTCTAGTTTGAGGTGCTTGATGTGGCATGCTCGTGTATGTTTTTTTGGGTGTTTTTACGTTTTGTAGCTAGAAACTGAGCCCTGTACAACCTTTTCATCCTCTGAAGACATTGCATTTATATATTTTCCTTGCTGATAAAAAAAGGAGCCTAAACCAAAAGCCAAAAAATCAAAACTCTACCTTTTTGGATCGAATGAAGCTCTTGCAACGCAGTACCGGATACCTGCTCTATTCAGAAAAAGAAATCAAAGAGAAACCTCTAACCAACGACCTCCCAAATCCTAAAGAAGCCGCATGCACCCTCGCAACTACCTACCCCACCTCCGACCAGATCCCGTTCAAAACGAGCCCGTTACTTACCAAACATACCTCTCATAACACCAAAGCAGAGACAAGATTCCACACTCTCCTAGAAAACCTCAGATTTATTCATGACAAACTTGAGAGGCTGTTTCTTGATAACCTTTTTCAACATCCTTTGTCTTATGAAATGAGGAGGATCTAGACCATCCGTTCTTTTTTCATACTCAAATCCCAAAAGGGAAATCAAGATTTCAAGATATCTTAGTCTTTCCTGGTAGATTCAAGAATATTTTCAAGATACAGTCCTAAACGTTCTTCTTAATGTGCGTGAGGTCCCAATGCATATTGTACCGTCGAATCAAATCTTCCTGGTATAGTGTTGAAGTATAAATCCACATCGGAAAATATAAGGATAAAATGCTACTTATAAAGGCTAGGGCCACACCCAACTAAGAAGGTTGACCTTTTAGTTGTGGAATCCTGATCCGATATAAGTAGCCCGTTTTAAACAAATGTACATGGTATCAGAGCTGGTTCAGCCCACGGCCCATTTGTCACCTCCACCATGTGGTCTCCGGTCCATATGCAGATGTCCAGTCCTGCTATGGCCCACGTGTAGATGTCCAGTCCTACACGTGAGGGGGAGTGTTGAAATATAAACCCACATCGGGAAAATATAAGGATAAAATGCTACTTATAAAGGCTAGGGCCACACCCAACTAAGAATGTTGACATTTTAATTGTGGAAGCCCGACCCGATACAATTAGCCCGTTTTAAACAAATTTACATGGTAGCAGAGCTGGTTCGGCCCACGGTCCATTTGTCACCTCCACCATGTGGTCTCCGGTCCATATGCAGATGTCCAGTCCTTGTCACCTCCACCATGTGGTCTCCGGTCCATATGCAGATGTCCAGTCCTACTATGGTCCACGTGTAGATGTCCAGTCCTACACGTGAGGGGGAGTGTTGAAGTATAAACCCACATCGGGAAAATATAAGGATAAAATGCTTACTTATAAAGGGTAGAGCCACACCCAACTAAGAAGGTTGACCTTTTAATTGTGGAAGCCCGACCCGATATAAGTAGCCCGTTTTAAACAAATTTACATACAGAAACTCCCAAAACATTAATGTATTTGTTCGACACCACTTATTTGTTATGGAAATATTTGTACCCCATAGTGTAGGATTGTGAACACCGTAGTGTTCGGTTTCACCTAATATACGATTGTGTGCTTATCTTCCAAAATTGAATAACAAAGCTCTTATATCTATTTTTTAGTGAATAATCGAGTGTTAGAGCACATCGGGTGATCCTCTGAAAATCCTCTGTCCACATTCGAGTGTCTAATGTTCTTTTGACCGTCTATAGTTCCACAAACATCTTCATATATTCCAAGTTATTTTCTTTAAATTCATTCAACTCCGATCTGTTTCCTATTTTTTAGAATAATAATATTTATAAAATTCGAGCAATACACTTTTCACTCATCACTTCAATCAAAACGACGACTACATCACGTTATAAAATATCACACCATCAGTGCCGGCTCAAGCTTTAAGCGAGTTAAACAACCGCTTAAGGCCTCAGATTGAAACTAGAAAAAAAATCCATTATTGAATATAGATTTTTATGATCAAAGTAAAAAAATGTGAAGAAAACGTACGAGAAATCCAATAAGTACTGATTTGATATATCCTATTTCTTTGATACTTTATAAATAAAGTTCTTATACATTCAAATGTAGATATGTATCTAAAGATGAGTCTTCAAGAATTTCAGTATTAAAAAAACCCTTTTTTGCTATGACTTGAAGTCTGTGCCTCGAAGCCCTTGAGCAGCCCTTTCCTCTTCCTCTTCCCTCACCGGCGATGGCGTGGCTCCGGCCAAACCGTTGTCGGTGAGGCTCCGCCTCTCTCCTCTTCCCCTACCTTTGCTCTCCCTCCTTCTTCTCCGGCTCCGCCGCTCCTGCCCTCGTCAACGGCCTCTTTCTCCCCCGATTCCGGCCGCCGCTACTCGCCCCTCCGCCCGGCCTTCAGACCTCTCCGGCGCCACACACCGCTCGTCCTCCTTCTGCAGCCTCCTTCTCCGGCCCTAAGCTCCGGTCACGCACGCCTTGTCACCGACTTCAGATCCGGCCTTCTTGCCCAGATCTACTCCGGCGCCGCCACTCCGACCACCCTCAGACACACCACGACTCCGACCGACTTTATGCCCTCTCCTGCCCTCGTCTCTCCAGATCTGGCCTTCCCTGCCCAGATCTACTCCGGCGCCGCCACTCCGACCACCCTCAGACACCACGACTCCGGCCTACCACGACTCTAGCCTGACTCCGGCCTACCACGACTCCAACCTGGATTTTTGCCCTCACCCTCGACTTCACCAACTCTTGGTCGGATCTGCCCCTATCTCAACAGATCTGGACCGCTCCGGCTCGGGCAGGGGTTTTGGGTCCGGGCAGCGACTCCGGCACGGGCAGCGATTGCGGGCTTTGACTCCAGGTTGTTGGCGCTGCTTCTCTCCCTTATCTCTGGTACATTTCCTACTCCCTCTCTTTTACCCTTGATTCGTTAGGCTTCTAAAGTTTTTCGTTTCTCTGGGTTCTTGAGTTCCGGTGCATTCCGGTTTGTTACTGCCGCGACGGTCCTGGTCGCCGGCGCTGCTAGCCTCTTCTGACTCCTTTTCAGTTTTCTGGGAGGCTAGTGTTTCAGGGAGTATTGGTCTCTTCAGTAGATAGGGTTCTGTTTTCTGTTTGTTTTGAAACTCTGGCAGGTCTTTTTCTCTGGCTAGGAGCCAATACAAGAGAACATTCTCCCCTTCAGGACTTCTTGGATACATTTGAAGACATAGCCATCATCAACTTACCTTGGTAGCTTCTCACTTGTGGAACATCCACACCTCTCGGCCAGACATGCATCTCGGCTAACTTCTCTTGGACACCCATTGTCCTGCCATCATTCTTAAAGTCTGGCTCATTCATGTTCTTCTGTATCTCTGGTTTAATTCACTTACATCTCTTGTATTGATCTTTGTTTTAGATTTGGGTTTGGCCTGTTGTTTCGCACAATCTGTAGTGAGATTGTGTTTTTTTTGTAACCTCTTCCATCCGAATTTGTGTTTAATCTAAATTTGCTTTCGCCGATTAAAAAAAAAGAATTTCAGTATTGTCTTATTGGAAGAGAAACATTACATAGTTAATAAGTTGTGCTAGAATGTCCTGGCTTTGTCCTAAAATGTTTAGTAAAAAAATAGTATCATTTATCGAAGAACAATCTATAGAATTCATGTACTAGAAGCATGTGTCTCGTTGGATTTAACAGTATTGAAACTCGGGGGTACTAATACACATTACAAACGGTAAAAGTTGTATAAGAAATCAAGACTAACTTGACTAAAATACAAGTCAAAATAAAAAGAAATCATTCAAAAATTAATGCAATAAATATGTATTACGAAAGTTTCATTTAATTATTAAAGAATACAAATAGTATAGATGACTTTATACACCTATCATATGAAGTTGTATTACACAGACTCTAGAGAAAATGATTTACTCCTAGAAGATTGAGATGCTTACCAATCATATACATATAAATGGTCAACGGGAAGTCCAGAGTACAAAGAAATTATTACACAGAGGAAATAGAGATGTTCAACAGGGAGAAAAGACCAAAAAGCATGAACATGAACGATTGTTTGTTTGTGATTACTTAGTCATAAATCAAAAGGATCAATAGGCACGAGTTTTTTTATAAGCTTCTTTAAGCTTCAAAGAGCAACAGCAGTTAAATGAACTTGGACATATATCATGAGGTAACCAAGAGAATGTATAGGTCTTGTCATATTTTGTTTGTATTGATTAACTGGTGGGTTTCGATACTGAATGCCCTTAATGCTTGAAAATTCTCACCTAGATACTACCTTGCATCGTTAGTGTCGGTTCTAACGGTTTTCTTATTTTTAGTTATATATTATTAATACTAGTTAGAGTCTAGAAGATGACGATAATAAATATCTATACATGAGTTCACATATAAACTAGTATAATATGATGTAATTTTCTATAATTATATGAACCTATCATATCTAAACTTGACTTGAAAATATATTGAATATTTGAGTTTTTTTATATATAAAATTCTAGACATTAAATCCTATCCATCGAGGGCGTCTTGTTAGAAATAATCTCCGTCACCTATTTTAGATTTTTTTTAGTGTTATAAATAGACGTTGATGCTTATTTTCTCAATATGATATAGTATAATACTTTTATGAAAAAAATTATTTATTTTCTTATTATATTTTTTTATAGGAAAAAAAATATCGATCAAATTCTTACTTAAGGCCCCAAATATCATTGGGCCGACCCTGCAGATAACCATCTTTCGTATTGTCAAAGTCATCATTTTTCAAAATAAAAAGGCATATATTAAATAATTCATTTAAAGAAAATAAGCATAGCCATTCATTTTCAAGTGATCAAAGGTGTCTCCTTTTCAGCTTGACGGGGAGTCCTCCCTTCATTTTCAACAGAAGCGACAACTCGTACGGCGGCTCCGCCATCCTCTCCGGCATCCCGCCGCCGTCGACGGCCAAAACCTCAAACTCACTGATCACCGCCGCCGCGATCGATTTCATCTGAACATAAGCCATCTCCTTCCCCAAGCACTTCCTGGGCCCACAATGGAACACAGGGAATCGGATCGGGTCTGACGGCCGAAACTCCGACACCCCATCGCCGCCGGTCAGCCACCTCTCTGGCTTGAACTCCCTGCAATCCGGGCCCCACACTTTCTCCATCCGTCCCACACCGTAAGCCGAGTAGTCCGCGAACCACCCCGCCAAAACCCGTGTCCCGTCGGGTAAAACGTCGTCGTTTAGCACCATCCTCGAATCGATCGGCACCGGCGGGAACAACCTCATGGACTCCGATATCGCCGCGTGCAGGTAATGCATGTTCTTCAGCTCGTCGTAACCGAAATTCTCCACCGGTGACGGTGACAGCTCAGCCAGGATCGCCTCCACGCACCGGGGGTGGCCGGAGATTAGCCAGAAGAACCACGTCAACGCCGTCGCCGTCGTGTCCCTGCCGGCGAGGACGAAGCTGGTGACAATGTCTCTCAGGAACTTCCTCTTTCCCGCCAAATCGCGAAACCCCAAATCGTCATCGTCGGTTCCGGCGAATCTCGACAACAAATCAGGGGAATTCCGATCTTCTGCGTCGGTTTCAAGTCTAGAGCTTATGATTTCTCCGGCGAACTCGTCGATTTTGGCAATTGCTTCCCGGAATTGCTTCTCCGACCCGAGATTGAAGAGCCGCTTAACCTTCCAGATCACCGGCGCCGACGACATGAACCTCTTCGAGCACACCTCCACCGCGTACTCAAACGCCTTAACGAAATCCACATTCCGGTCCCCGCCGTCGGTCCCGTCGGAGCTCAGGCAACACGGATCGACCCCGAATCCGAGCTTGCAGACATTGTCGAATGTGAATTTCGTCAGAATTTGATTAAGATCCACGACTCTGTTCTCGTCGGAGACGCGACGGAGGCAGGGGAGGAGGCGCCCGGAGATCTCGGAGGCCACCAGGTCGGAGACGAAGCTCTTCAGCGACTTCGTGCTGAACTCTCGGCTCGCGATCTTCCTCTGCACCGACCAGAGGTGGCCGTCGGCGTTGAAGATCCCGTCGCCGATGAGCTCCCGGAGAACAGAGTGGAACCTCTCCCCCTTCACGTAATTGACGAAATTGGTCGATAAGATGTGGCGGATGTTTTCTGGGTCGGCGGTGCAGACGCCGTCGGAGAGGCCGAGGAAGGTCCGGACACGGATGGTGGATGCCGGAGCTCCGGCGAGCATGTCGGCGACCCAGTCGTGGAAGCGGTGGCGGTTGCGGAGGAAGCCGGGGAGGTTTCCGATCACGGGGAAGGATTGAGAATCGAATTGGGTTTTGGGTTTTGAAGCGAAGAAGATGAAGATGATGAAGGTGAGGAGTAGCAGCAAGAGCTCCATCTCCATGATCGTCTTCTTCTTCTTCGGTTAAGTTACTGTGAGTGCTCAGAGTCTAATATGCATACTCTTTTGTTTTGTAACGTTTGGTAATTAATCTCAATTTGTGTCTTTTTGTGCAAATACAATTCACCTTCTACCCTCTTTGATGACTTTTTTTGGTTTTCTGTTACAATTTTCAAATAATTAGCTATTTTGGTGTAAGCATTAATTAGAGGTTGAGTAAAAAATCAAGATCGATTAATCAAAAAATTTTAAAATTAAAAACAACAAAATATTTTTTTTTGGATGTATTTTATCAATAAAAATAACGGTTTTATTCCACCAAATTAAAAATTAAAAAAAAATACAATAAAGCAGAAGAAGTAAAAGGTGACAACATACATAGGCCGGAAAAGACAACGGTCATCTGGCCCAAGAACGAAAATAAGGACTGGTGGAGAGGTAGGTAAAGTATCTGGGGATGAGGGCAACTCGACGACGGACAACAACGACACGATAGTCGAAAGCAGCACAAACATGACAAAAGGTAGGCTAGAGCTCTCTATCTCTAGTGTAGCGGTCTCACAAGTACCTGACTCTTGTTGTTGTATGGGTATGTAATTAGACCTCTTATGTTACTAGACGTTGGATTTTATGTTTTTTCTTAAATGCGTAACTTTACCTGATAATCATTAACAAAACCAACAACGACAATAAACATTAGGAATAATTCGTACAATCGAGATTATATTTCGAGACCCCATGTAAAATAGGTATACCAACATTCTAGACTATGAG
The DNA here is from genome assembly GCA_963921825.1 of Erodium maritimum. Classification (NCBI taxonomy): domain Eukaryota; kingdom Viridiplantae; phylum Streptophyta; class Magnoliopsida; order Geraniales; family Geraniaceae; genus Erodium; species Erodium maritimum. The sequence continues at coordinate 2,626,202 of OY997593.1, read as the reverse complement.
ACTGACTCCTATTTGAAAAAGTAAGAAGGACACAATGACAGCAGCAGATAAGCTCAATAAAACAAGCTCAAGGATCTAAATATTTATCTGGGTGATTGTCTTGGTCAGCTGAGATAGAAAGGATTATCTCTTCCCAAGGGACGTGGCCGGCCAAATGGGCCCACAAGAGGGCCGAGAGGGTAGTCTCCTTACCCTTCAACCATTGATAACACCAACCATGACTCCCAACGAATCTGTTTTACATCCATCATCAATGATCGGAAGGAGAATGGGTATCGATCGTTCATGATGTCCAGATCAATGTCTACAAACTCGAAAACACTTTTCTTTAGTTGTTTCTTTATGGCTACTGCTATTTTAGCCTTTTCTTTAGCTCTTTTGTGTTCCTGGTCCTACGCAATCCCTGGATTGTTTGTTGAGAGGGGATTCCTCCAGTATTGCTTTGACTTGAGGATCCCCTCCAGATACCTTGAAAGTCTCCTTACTCACAAGGCGGATAGATGAGTTAACATAGTCTCGTTATGTGATTCCTTACTGATAGGTGGTGGTGATAGTGACTCTGTGGTGAGGCTTCGACGTAATGGGATCGACTATTATATTGTGTCGGAGGGACCCAAAATTTTGATTGGGATACCGGGGTAGTGGCAAGGCATCAGAATCCGGGGCCTACATATCCGACCTAGGTTGGACAACACTATAACTTGGATAATCTTCGAAAGTAGGGAATATACTACCAATCTCTTCCCGTCTTCCCCATCCCAATGACAGGACAAGCCTATAAGCCGAGTAATTAGGCAAGACTGTAGCTTGGATATTCGGAGACCTCCAACTTGGTGAGTTCGATCCCCTTAGAGGTGGAGCTTGGATATAAAATGCTTAATATTGGGCTCGCGAGTTATCTCTTTTGTTTTGTATTGTTTTTTTTTTGAATTTTAGATTTTAAAATGCTAAAAACATTATAAACCGATAGATACTCAGCCAAGTATTAATTACATAATGTAAAAGTAGTTGCATTTGGACTTAAAAATGATCCGGTACCACCTTTTCCCGACAATTTTTATCAACAAAAACCCGATCAAAAAATGAATTTTGGATTTCAAAATACTATACAACGTATAAACCGACCGATGCTCACCCCTATTTTTAATTACATGTACAAATAGTTGCGTTTAAACTTAAGGACGAAGACAGAAAACCGACCTAAAACGGGGTTGGGAATTTAAAATGCTAAAAAACCGTCTACTCCAACCGACGTTCACCTCTAGTATTAGTTACGCATTTGTAAAAGAGTTGCATTTGGACGTAAAATGATCGAGTATTGTCTTTTTTCGGATGGATTTTTACATACAGAAAACCGACCTAAAACTGAACTTCGGATTCTAAAATGACAAAAAACAGTCTAAACCAACCGATATTCACTTCTATAGTACTAATTACATGTAAAAAAAAAAATAGTTGCAATTGCACTTAAAATGATCTTTATCTATGCTAAAAGACAAGTGATGACTTTGGATCATCCTCAGACATATCTGTCCGATGAAGACATCCTAGAACTCTAGTCGGGGAGTAACCGATCTCAGTTCTGGTCGTGTCCCTTGGAGTGAATCTCCCCTGAACTTGGATCTTCTTCATCGTACCTGGTCTCTACAAACCCGGCGCAGAGTCGGGAAGACAACGAAGGAGACAGAGGTGCATAGCTTCCTGCAGTTCGGTTGTGGATTTTAGAAAAGGACACAGACATGAATCCTAAGACGTGTTTGGGTTGTTTGAGAGGAGTAACGAACCTATGAACGACGAGCTCCTGTCGAAGTCCTTGCTCGATCTCTCGTGGTCTTTGGTCGTGTGAAGCATCGTGGATCCGGAGAGCACGACGACTAGGCCGCATATCTCTGTTATGATGCTCCCTGCGCTTTGCTCGTCCCAGTCCTGCAGAGACAGTGATCACCTTGTAATAAGTTTGGTAGGGGTATTTTCGTCATTTCATGACAAAATCATCTCCCGGGCTGCTTTCAATAGGTCGGTAAGTATGCACGCTTCTCAATCAACTACTCTAAGTTCAAAAGTTTTTGTTTCGAGTTTTTTCTAGTCTCGATTTACCTTGCAGCGACCAAAATACTCCTATCGAGCACGCACGACAGTATGTAAGTGTTTGGCCGTGTCAATTTTTTTTTGATCAGCGAATACAAATTTAAATTAAACCTCTCAAGAGGTAAGAGAGAAATACAAGTTGGTCTAGATACATACCAGAGAGTGACATCATGAATCAGTTACAGACTAAAGCGCTGCTAAAACAACACAGCTTCATGAGAACCCTACCAAGGGGAATGGTGTTTTATTCGTTTCACGCAAACATGATTTGAAGGGTTAGTAACTAACTATTCTTAGGTTTAAAAAGTTTTTGACAGCCCTTTAAAGCTTTATCGAGTCTCAATTTACCCTAATTCTGTCATTTCGAGAGTGAAATGACGATAATACCCTTATTGAACGTGTCAGTGTTTGACCGTCTTAGTTTGAAAAGGGCATTTTCATCATTTCATGTCAAAATGATTTGAAGGGTTGATTTCACTCGGTCATCTGCAAGTATGCACCATTCCCGACCAACTACAACCTGCGGTTAAAAAGTTCATGACAACCCTTTAACCCAATTGACCCGGAATCCGTCAACTTTTGGAAGTGAAATGACGAAAATAACCTTATCGAACTTGCCACTTCTCCAAAATGTAAACGAGGAAGTACCTTGAACATTATGACACTGGCAACGATAGTCAGTGTTGTGAACATGACATAGTAGATCGGGGACACGACCGCAGTGTTGAAAGTATCGAGTGCCTAAAACAATCGAATAACGAAAATTTAGATCAGAGAAACTCTTGAATCAACATTCAGAATTAATTGTTTAAGTGGCAGGATCATGTTCAAAGCACGAAACAATGAAGAATCAATCAAAGCTGGTTAATTTAGACTTTTAATGAATCGCTAACCTTGTTGAGATAGTTCATTTGTATGATCACACATGTAGCCACAACCAACATGAAGAACCATGTCTGAGGGTACACTAGCTGGTTCATTCCCTCGAAGGTCAGCTTCAGTGAAGTCCCGAGAGCTTTAACACTCATCACCTACATGATCAGAGCATTTACATTCCAATTAGACATGGAAACAAAACAGGGATGATTGCAAAAAAGTACCCTGAAGTATTCATTTTTTTTGTAACTTGTAGCTATTCGCATTCTCGAGTTGCATACCGAGAGAGATCCCATCAATGAACAAATGCCGGTGAACACCAACACGTTCGTGTGCCCACATAGCGGGACAAAATGGAAGACGAGTATGAACACCAACACGATCACGGTAGCCACGTAGAGTAAAAATGCTGAAACAAAAAAAGACGGTCTAGTCAGTTCAATCATCAGTAATGTAGCGAGCAAAAATAAGAAAATTTCGCTCATGTACCCTTATGTATGCATCATTCTTAACTTCTGGGTGCAAAATGACAAAAATACCTATGTAAAAAATAAGGGTATTTTCGTTATTTTAGACTATAACTTGGGGGTAAAATAAGGCTACAAAAACTTAACAACAAGAGTTTTTTAATCCATCTTTCGGGTATGAAATGACAAAAATGTCCCATAAAAAAGGCTATATTTGTCATTTCAAACCCGAAAATGGACATAATTGAGGTAAAATGAGACTAAAAAGATAAGCAAATAGAGTTTCATTCCAACTTTCGGGTGTGAAATGATGAAAATGCCTTAAAGAAAAAGGGGAAACCATGGGTCTTAATCTGTTTTAAGCTTTGTTTTAACGATTCTAATCAAGCTTGACTTTTTTTTACATTTTCCAACTATAACCTTTTCATTTTTTGCACGGACTAATATTTCCCGTCTAAATAAATATTGCCGTTAGTTTTGGATGGGAAAAGTTCAAAATACCCTTATCAAAAAATGTTAGTCCGTGGAAAAAAAATAAAAAGGTCATAGTTGGGAAGTGCAAAAAAAGGTCATGCCCAACTTCAGGTTATTGACTTTTACTGAGGGCATTTTGGGGGTTTCCCATCCAAAACTAACGACACGTTTATTTAGACCAGAAATGTTAGTCTGTGCAAAAAATGGAAAAGTCATAGTTGGGAAGCTCAAAAAAAGGTCGAACTCGGTTAGGATCGTCAAAACAAAACTCAAAATAGGTTAGGACCCGGTTTTCCCTAAGAAAAAGGGTATTTTTTCTCATCTCACATCCAAAACTCGACGTAACTGGGGCAAATCGAGGATAAAGTAACTTAAGCGGGTTGTCAACTTTTTCGTCTGATATTTTAAGGATAGTCGAGTGAGATTATCCCTTAACTTAAAGGTTAATTTTACCGGGTTGAGTGGCCAAGTTCCATATTTCGAGAACCGATTCCACGGGGAGCTCTTCAGGCGCATGTATAACGATGACAACAGAACCGGCGATACACATCAAGCATCCCAACATGCCTAGCTTGTGTAGCTTCTCCTTCAACACAAAATGTGCCAAAACAGCACTGTGACATAACATTTCAAAACCTCAGTAGTCACAAATCAACCCTCCACACATTAATGTCACAGAACATAAATAAAACCAGTGCCTAGGATTACCTGACAATAATGCTTAAGGAACCGAGAGGAGTGACAAGAACGGCCGGGGCAAATGCATATGCTACAAAGTTCGCAACCTCTCCAATAATCACTGTTTTTTTTATCAGCGGTTTAGTTGATTGTATGATAATGATCATACAACAAACTGCAGAAATATTGTTTTTTTCTTATCAGCGGTTTCTAATCTAATTTCTAATATAAATCATAACCTGATTTCTTAGAGTATCTTTAATGGTGTTAGCCAAGGTTAAAGCAACTTCAACGCCAGATGAATCAGTGAAAAAAGGTGTTTCGGGTAAATTACCTACATTGCGGTGAAGGATTCATCGCCCCCTCAATTCACATATACCTACCTTGTAGTGAAGTGACTATATAATTATAATTAGACTTTCAACTATCAGATTAAGCTTTTGGTTGAGTTGGTTCTCTAATATAATGTCAGAGGATGGTACCTTATGGGCACGATTCAGACCCCACCCACCATGAAAGTATTAGTTTCTTTTACATTTATCTTGTCACAATTGAGTTTCTCTTCTTTTATATAGTTCACGCGCGTGTTAAATATAACTTATTCGGCGGATTCACCCATGATATGGTCTAATACCACTATAGGAGACAGGGAGAATCTGTCATATTCCCCTATGCGAATCATCTACAACATTAGTGATGGACTAACAGAAATAGACATGTAATACGAATGGTATAGGTGCGTGCAGTCTTGAGCACCTAGTGCTCTATCTCTACTCACGTCTCTTTACTGTCCTCTCTTTTTTCCGAGGCTGCGAATTATGACGGCACTTTCATGTCTCCTACCCTCTTTTTTTCGCCGGAGTCTACCGGAACTTACCTCCCTATCCACCTCTTCCTCCTCCCCTACCTCTTTTCCTCCACAACATCTTCTGATGTATCCCTGGGACCAACCCTCGCACTGATTTGGGTCAGAGTCCTCTGTGACTCCGACAATCGACAAACCATCCCCTACCACACTGGCGACTCCGTTGATCCCTACAACCGTCGTCATAACCCCAGCAGGGCTTAATCTAACCCTATCATACAACTTTGGTCACATCGGCCAGCATGCAAACCATCATTGGGAAGAAAAACCAAAAAGCTCTCCTTTTTCCGAGACATACAACCCCATCTCCGAGTCATGATGTTCCAAATTAGTCCCCACCGTGTTTGAAAACAGTCCAAGCCCAACTTAGAAGGGTTTCTGTGGAAGCCAACCGGAACACCGATGAAGACGATGACAAAGTAATAGTGGTACCACCAAACACGGTACCAAGGACGGACGACTCTCAAGTTTCGATACACTCTCGTTGGAAGACATGGCTATTCAGCCCCTATCTGAAAAGATGATGGCCTTTCTTTTTCTCTATTGGGTTGCCCTGAAAAGTTGCAGGGAACAAAACCATGGGTTATACATGGAAATGTAGTCTTGTTCACTTCCCTCCCTCCCTGGACCCAATCGGACCAGCAGATTTTTTTGGCACTTTGCCTAGAGATCGATGTCACACGTTTGTTGCGACGACAACCGAAGCTGCAACTTGATGAGAAGTCGGAACCAGTAACGCTCCGGCTAGAGTGTGAAAATTTACCCTTTTTTGTTTGGTCGGCTTGAACACACTACCCTCACATGCAAGGTTCCCCTGTCGGGAGTGGACCAAAAAACTAACAAATACGGGGATTGGCTGAGAACCCGACCCTCATAGAAGCGGACAAAGGCAAAAATATAGGGATAACGACGGCTACATGTCGGTACTGGTAATAATAACATGTATCCATGTGGGGCCTATTGTGTTTTCTTCTTCTACGGGTTCTCGAACATGGGCTAGAAGCCACCAGCCGGCAGTGGTCAAATCCACCGGGGGATGGTCAGCACTCAGGATTCCAGCTACGCCTAAGCCAACAACAGCAGATGAGCTCCTCTGGAGCGAACCGGAAAAGGCATGGGGCCAGGGGAAGGGATCGATTGTAGGTCCTCCGCGGCTGCGTACCACAACACCTATCATCCCTCTGGATTAGGAAAACTTCTTGGGCACCTTTCTTCGGAGGATGGGGAAGCAAGGGAGAGGGCCAGACAACATCCCACCAAACCCGAAGGACCAGCCTCTACAAGAACCTCATGGAAACGAAGAATGGATGGACGGGGGAGACCACTCGAAAACTGGAAGAAGCAAGGAGGATAGCTACCGTGAGATAGTTCAAAGAGGAAAGCAGTGATGGGCAAATCGGAAGATCCGGATCAAATAAGAAGAGGATCATTGAGTAGTTGGAAGCTGAAATGTAGGACAAATCTATCAAAGTCACCTCACCTACATCGACGAGAACTGATACAAAGCCTTGTCGAGAATTATGATTGGCGGTCACAAGATTTTTTGGGGCGGGGGGGTAACGGGTGACAGGCTTTATCTGCAAGGGCCATAATCCTTGGGGAGACCTTCAGGAATCAACTACGAGTCAGACCAACCATCATCATGGGTTTCTAGATTCCTCAACTCGGTATCTTTGTGCGCACTACTGATTATTATTCTATTCTACGGTTGTTTTGTAGAATTATTTTTCTCATCCATGAGTGTCAGATTACATTTCCGCTTGACGGAAGGGAGATTCGTCCATATTCTTGGATTGTTTCGGGCTTAGTCCCCAGACGTTGGTTTTTCTCTAGACCGGTTGTATGATTTGATATTGTCTAATCGAATATATACCCAGATAATTCAAAAAAACAAATAGTACAGGCTGCGCTAGTATTGTTTTATTATTATTATTTAGAAAAGGAGAACACGTGACGCCCAGCCGATGGCCCGAACGGTTATAATTGTCGAGCTTTCGCCCGACACTAGGCGATGCACTCAGACGATGAAATCATCACCCACATGTTGTCCATTCACCGAGGCGAATGTTCAAAATACCGGATTTACCCCTCCCTTTTGGCCCAAGTTGAAGATGCTCTTACCCCACATCAAAAGATGCTTACTAGAGTTCGAACACTGGATCTATCAAAAGATAATGTTCATCTTAACCAACCAAGAACACCCATTGCAATGAATTGAAAACCCAAATCAGATCGAACACACTCAACATGAAAACATTCATAAAAGAAGAAAAAAAGAACATACTTGTACTCATCCCCAACCACCATAGAGGCTCCGAGAGGTAAGAGTACCCACCAATCCCTACAAAACCAAATCACCAATCCAAGTCAAACCCATTTCACAAAACACAAAACTCCACCCAAAGAACCAATCAAAGTTCAGAAACCGACCGGCACTGACGCCGGAAGCCGCCGCAGCTCGCCGGAGACCTTTCTTCTTGACGATGAAGCTTGCTCCGATGAACCAGCTCGAAAGGACGGCCAAGACGACGCCTTTCAGGTTCTCCTCGGAGAAATCCATGTTGTCGATCGAAACCCACCAATCACGAGCTTCTCTCAGGCCATGATTTGGAAGAGATGGATTGTTGTTGTTTGTTTCTCGGGAAACGAAGTAGTATGATGAATTGGAGAGCTTTGAATATACTGCAAATATCAGAGACAGCTCGATACAGATTGACTGAGTTTTAGATTTGTTTTTATTAATTGTTTGTTTGGAATAGAAAATTGTGGAACATGGATGAGAAAATTGGTGGGAGGTCAAAGGATTCATGAGATCCAAGAGGATGATTGAGAGATGACCCCACAGATTGGTGGCATTATGAGCTTTGTTTTTTGTTTGGTAGTAAATGAAAAACAATTAAGGTACAATTAATGTCAAATTGTTTATGTAACAGCAAAATTATACATTTAGATAAGGGTGTTCAAGTTTAATTCTTCAACCCTTTCAATCGGTAAACCCCTTGCGGTTTGGAGGGTTAATACGTAGAAGACGAGTACCCCCGCAACAGGGAGTCGTGAATCGTAGCCGATGCATTATCCTTTCGATACAACAACGTTGGATTGTAGATACGTAAAAGAGAACAATATCAAGACTAAAGAGAAGAAGCGGCTCACGAGTAATCTCTTGATAGTTAAAAGCTTGTACAATGACGGTTTCTTGAAGGTGACTAAAGTTAAGAGCTCTCAACTCTAACAGAACATTAATGAACTTGACCGTTTGTTGTATTTCTTTACAAGGCTTATACCCTTTCATTTTCTTTCTTTTTATGTCTCACGAATAATAAAATAGTTAGGAGATATAAAATTCCGATTTTTGGTTTATTTTTCGTTAATAAACATCGATTTTTTTCATCGTCTCTTTGAATAGAAAACCGACCGTCCTCTAAGTTGGGAGTAAATTTGAGAATTGAGTTGGGATCATTCTCAAAATCCAGACCAGCAACCATCTAAAACCCGAGCAAGCCGACCTTCCCTCACCCCTAACCCCAATCTGTATCAACATACAAAAAAAAAACGTTTTTAAAAAATGATCAGGTACAAGTTTAACCTACCATTCGGAATAGTGAGCAACAATAAAAACGGAGCAAAACACAATAACTTTCCTATGAATTGAAGTTCGGAGAAATAGAAATGAAAATCAGAACTACAAAATTTACCCAAAACTGATAATGTACAATTTCTCACTGCATAATACATAAAGTTATCCCCCCTCGTTATATCAATTAAACTAATCCAACTATTTACGTTACCAAATGACTGAACTAACTTTCAATGAAACTCCCAACGCGTTATGGACCTCCAAGGATCAATGGCTCTCTTCCACCGATGCAGTTCCTAACTATCAAATGAGTCCTTAATCTTGGTCAGGATACATCGGGTAGGAATCTGCGAAAGAACTTTATTCCCATGAGCGAAAAAACAGTTCCCAAGAACACTATCATAGCTGAAGCAGTTAAGGTAAGTCGCCTTCACCCTTCGATCAGCCACTCTTATCATAGGAGATAGGACACATAAGGATTCTTAGTACTTCATAAAAACCCTTGTCTTGGAGGCACTCCGGTTTGGCGAGTCCTGTAAGGTTTATCGTTAACAAAACGTCTGTTATCGGAAGGTCCGGCTCCGAGAATCCCCAACGAGTTTGGATCGGTAATCCGGGTACCGTTAATGACGGGTTGTTGTTGTTGTTGAAGGTGATGAGCTTGGTAATATGAATCGGATTCTACTCTTCTCCTTCGTTTCCACGCTTCGGATTTTGCCGTGTCGTGACCCTTTTGAAATGGATCTGTTCTGTACCCTCTAAAATGGTACGGATCACCGTCTCCGTTGAAATGCGAGGGCCCCACTCCCGATTCCTCTTCTTGTTCCTGTCTGAGCTTGTAATAAATTTCTTGAAGTTTGTCTCCGGATAGGTTTGAGAACGTGGAGACGTATTTCCATAATCGTGTGTTCATCCCTAAGAGTAAAATGAGTATTTTTAGAAAAAAAAGACGTTGAAACTTCAATTAAAAACATGTATTTCATTTGGAGAGAGATACATACTTTCTTGTTTATAAGGTTCCTCCTCATGCTCTACAACGATATGATCTATCCTTCTTCCAAGAAGCTGCAAGTAGCTCCTTATCTTCGAAAGCACCTGAGAAACTTTATTCATATTAGTATATCTACATATAAATACAGTGGTGATTGTTTAAATAGTCAATGTGGCTTAAACCTTTTGCTAGTAAGGTCTTCTAAAAAACATTACAAGTTGCTACCTTGAACAATATATTTTTGCACCGCTAGTTATGTTTCATGAAAAGGGATAAACCGTGTCACTTCCCCGAATACTTTTCAAAATGACGGCATTTCCCTTGAATTGAAAAAACAAACAAAAAAAAACCTTCATGTATCTTATAAAATAAACAAAAAGCACCCTTCATGTATATAATAAAATATAGGAATAATTGCAAAATAATACCCTAGGTATTCACTTTTTGCAACTTGTAACCCTCTTCTTTGATGACTGCAAAAAGTGTTGTGAACTTGTCTTTTGTGAACTTAGTCTCAAAGTGACGATTTTACAATTTTAAAAATAGTAATTAAAGAACAAAAAATCCAAATTTTCATATCCCTTAAATTTCTTACTCTTTGTGCGGTTGGTCTAAAGAGGAAGAAAATTAAGAGATGTCAAAATTTGGATTTTTCGTTTTTTACTTATTATTTTTTAAATATAGATTATAGGATATAATCATCATATTTATACAAATTGCAAAGAATAAAAACAAGCTCAGGGTACTTTTTTGTATTTATCAAAGAAGAGGGCTACAAGTTGCAAAAAATGAATACCTCCATGCGCTTTTGGCAATTATCACTAAAACACATAAAAAATCTTTGAATTAGACAATTTATATGTATTAGATTTTGTTATTTCAAGGGGTATTTTCGACTTTACTTTTGATTTTTAACAGTATCACTCGCAGTGCAAAAAAAAAAAAAAAACAATTGTTCATAGCATCAACTTGCAAAAAGCATAAACATGCAGTCAATTTCCACAACTATCCCTAAAATCATATATTTGAACTATAAGCAAACAAAGGCAGTGCCTCAAAGCAGAACAGAGATATGCTTACCTTCTCTTTGGGAAGATCGGCACTGGTAGTCTGAAGCCGATGCAGGCGCTTCAGGGTTTTGATTTGGTCAGCCATAACGTCTTCACACCACTCCATCCACTTCACTTCTTTGAATTGCTCATACACTTCCTCATTGTCTGACATTTCGCCCTCTTCTTTTACTAACGGTTCAGCTCTGTTTGGTTTCTGAGGTCGATCCCTATATCTAGTAACTTTAACATTGGGGGAACCTGTTTTGCCTTTCCTATCCCTACCATGAGATATCGGGACATTCAAAAGATTTTCCCTTTCCTTCTTGGAGACCTTTCGCCCCACTTTAGAATTTACAACTTTTTCGCCAGTGGCAGCCAGTTCCTGGTGATGAAGCCACAACCATCAATTCATGCAATCGAAAAAAAAGAGGCTCATAGTAAACACAGAAAGAGCCACTACAGTATTTGATTTGTTAAATCTAACATTATGAAAAACATCATTTATATACCCACTTTGAGCTTCCGTAATCAATAATACACCGTAAAGGCCAGTGCGTATCAATAACACACTATCACCTTTCGATATCGTCAAAAAACCACTGAAATTATGGGTTTAGCAGGAGAAAAAAAAAACTGATTTTTGGGACGAAACACCCAGAAATTTCGGCCGAAAACCTGAGTTTTGAGTGGGTTTTTGATGATAGTGAAAGGTGACAATGTGTTACTGATACACACTGACCTTTACAGCGTGATATTGATAAACAAAGGCCAAAGTGGGTGTGTTAATGAAGTTACCCCAAATATTTATTGAATAAGACATATTTTGGGATATTCATTTTAGGAAATAGGACATTTATTTTGAGACGAGGGAGTATTGGCAAAACTTGTACAGGAAATGGGGTATGAGTAATACAGGAAATCGAGACACCACATATAATCAGTAATGGGAGTACTCCGGTGAAAACCAAAGATAGGAATGTTAAATATGTTAATTGGGGAACACTCGGGTGAATACCAAAGATTGGAATGTTAAATATGAAAATTGGAAACTAATCATAGCCATTGGATTTTAGTTAACGGTTGAGCTGTTTCGAAACTGAAATTTGGAACTTTCAAATCTGAAGTTAGGTTTCCAAACTTAAAGTTAGATACATCTCAGCAATAGACATGATTTTCAGTTTTCACCAATTTTTAGTTTCACCTGATTGTTAACTCTAATCATTAAAGTTGAAGACTTAAAACTATCTTTATTTTCCGACTTTTTTTTCACACAAACTAACAAATTGTAAATATATTTTCTTACTATTTTTACACAACCCAACATATTGTAAACCCATTTAACTTCAATAAAACATAAAAGATGTTACATCTAGTCTTTCAAGTTTTATATAAGACAGTTTCAGACAATCTGATTTAAAGCAGGTTAGCAATAGTTATCATTATTTTACAGGATTCAAACAGTGAGGTTGCAAGTAATTACTTACCATTTCCAGAAGTGCATTAGCGCGGTCTCTCAAATTTGGAGCACGGGGCAGAAAGGTTTCATGGTGTTGAAGTTCAACAGGAGCAATCTTCTTTGTCAGGCCAAGCCGTTCATCTAACCTTACTTTTTCCCAATTGCCAAATCCATGGAAGTGTATTCCCAGAAGTAGTCTTGCATCATCAACTAGCAGCAATAAAATGAGGAAAAAGCATGTTCAAGTAACAAACTTTTATTTCTCATATTCCATTGGGAAAATGACACTCAACTACTCTAAGTATGCCCCTTTCTCAACTAAATACCCGTAAGTTTAAAAAGTTTTTGACAACCCCCTTAAGTTTTTGTCTCATTGTATCCAATTCCGTCAACTATTGGGTATGAAATGACAAAAATACCATTATGAGATAAGGGTATGCACCATTCTCAACTAACTACCCCCAAGTTTAAAAAGTTTTTAACAACCTCCTTAAGTGCTTGATCATTTTACCTCAATTCGTGAACTTTTCGGTATAACCTCGTGAAAAAAAAAATCGAAGGACATTTTTATAATTTACCGTGACAAGTTGATGGATTTGGCAAAAATGAGACTAGAAATTTAAAGGGATTGTCAAAAAAAAATTAAACTTCAAGGTAGTTAGTTGAGAATGGAGCATACTTTGGGGTAGCTGAGTAAGATTATCCCGGTTACATTTTCTTTCTATACGTAGATAAACGCTAACAATATAAAAGAGTAAGTAAGACATACTTTGATTCCACCCACAACCCTTTGACCAATTTGAAGGTTTGAGGTACGCCAACACTCTGAATTGTGCAATGGGGTCATCATAGCGACTAATCCGTTTCGCTAGGAGTTGAAGTTCTTGAACACGGGTGAGAGTATCATTAGCTTTCACAGAAACACCAAAAAAATCCAACAAAGGTCCCTGGAAATGATTATGGCATATATTACAAAATCCCTTGAAATTTTGTCAACACAAAAATAGCATGCAAACCATGAAAAGAAACTAACCTTTGGCTCCAGATTTCCCACTTTTACAGCCTCACTACATCCATCGACAAGAGCGTCAAAAAGCTCTATCTGTGCCACATGTGGTGCTGCTGCAACTACACCACCAACCTCAGCAACTATTGAGCTGATTTGATTCTGAGTCCCGAATTTCATAACCTGCATAGAAATACAAGTTTTTCACAACTTAATCTTGTAATCCATTCATATGGTCATTCACCCACTATTCTTTTAGCTTCTGGATCTGATTTAATAATATATACATAAAAGGAAATGGAAATTAGCCTTGATACTGCCAGCAAACTAATTGTTCCAGCATTATAAAAAACGGTCAATAACAAGACAAACACACTTACTACTAAAAATACCACACATCCAAGCCTTGGGTAGGTGATACACATTCTCTAGTTTAGAGTGACTTTGAATAGTGTTTGAAACAAATATGTTCTTTCAAACTAGCTAAAAATAATAAGCAAAGATTTTCAATAACTATAATAAAGCATCCAGTATATAGACGTAGAAAGGATAAATCCCACTGAAACAAATACAGAACAAGGTTAAGAAAACTGCAAATACGTACTAACAAATAAACAACCACTCCAATTATACTCACCGCACGAGAAAATCGTAAAGCGTCTCTCTTAGATAAGTTCCCGTACGACCATCCCCTAACTTGAACACAAGCTCCATCAATCATTGGTGCTAAGGGTACTGAAAATTCAGCTTTGCGGCGTTTCTGAACCCTCTCAGGAGGCTCGTATTCTTTCTTCTTCCTTTTACTACTTCGCTCAGGTTGGTCAGGCTCAGCATAGCTCTTAATATTTCTTGCAGCACGGGGAGCAATAGCTTCCTGGAGTGAGGGAATATCTTCAAATAAAGTTTATATAAGCATTAGTTTTACTCAAGATCATTAAAAGGTTCACACCTCAGCTTGGTCTACAGCTTCTGGTTTTATCCAACGACTCCAAAAGCTTCCATCATCTTCAGCACTACAGATGTTGGCAACCTGTAGATAATCAAGAAACAAAATAAAAGTTTAAGGTGTTAAATAAATCCTTACAGCCACTTTGCCCCGGATTATTATAGAGAAATTGAGGAAACACTAATGGTTTCTCGCCTTGAAAGCACTAAGCAGTTCATTTCCTTCCTCATCTCCAGCTTCCTTCTCTTCAACCTTCTCGGCTCTTTCAAGAATTTCATCGATATCCATACTCTGTAGTCTTTTCTTGCTCTCTTCATCGTTTCTATCCTCCTTAAAAAGTTCTTCTGCTCCAAATCTTAAAATTGCTGATAGCTCATTCTGCAACAATAAAAAAACCAACATTTCATACAATAGTTGAGTAGAATGAGTAAAGGTTAAAAAGAAAATGATGCACACAAGTCAGACGAGTAGCTCAAAATACAAATTACGCTTCACAGAAAAAAAAATACAAGCACAAATATTATGTACTTTCAGCACTTACTTTATCAAAAAGCCCTCCTTTTTTTGCTTCTTTCTTCTCCAATCTACCCTCTGCATTTAGTTTCTGGATCACTAAATGGTCAAGAACCTACAAGAAACATATCAAAATAAGAAGACATATATAGCAAACTGAACTCAAAAGAAAAAGGCATTGCAATGAATGAATTATCACACATATACATCCTCATATAAAGGACAAAAATAATGAAGCTTAAGATGTTGAAAATGTAGTACCATCTTTTTCTTCGCTCGCTCCAATATATCTTCCTCCACACTTTTACTTGTAACAAACCTATAAATGTTAACAACTTCTTGTTGTCCAATTCTGTGAGCTCTACTCATTGCCTGGTCCGAATAAATGTAAATACATAAATAACAAAACAAAAAGATGTGATTTCTCTAAATAATTAAGACTTCTAATTAAGTAGTCAAGAAAAATTAGTGCTAAAACTCAATTCAACCCAAAAGCTTAGGCTAATGAATGGTGTCTCTCAATTTTCATCATGTGATGGCAGATTTGGGACTCTAACATTAACATCGCTCACGTGCGGACCAGATTGAGATAAATGGTTGCAGGTGGACCAAGGATAACAGACAACCCTTTGGCCCAGGACAAAGGGTTGATAGATAGAGGTGCAAGTGAAAGATGAATCAGATACCACATTGAAGTTGTATAGGGTATTAGAGTCTTGTTAGTTTAGGCTATTGGACATTATTGGTCATGTGGCCCGTTTGCTCCCCATATGGTCTCTAATCCATATACAGATTTGTTTCTTACTATGACTCGCGTGTAGAAGTCCAATTCTACACATGAACTCATTAAGTATAAAGTCTCATGTCGAATAAAAATAGGAAAAAAATAGGTACATATAGAGGGAAGAGTCAAACTCAACTATAAAGGTTGACCCAATATATGTAGCTCAGAAATAATATTCTACAATTAAGAGCAATGAATAGGATATACAGATAAACAGAAAGGTGGTTATCATGTTCAGAACCTGTAAGTCATTTTGGGGGTTCCAGTCTGAATCAAATATAATGACAGTGTCAGCAGTTGCAAGGTTGATGCCTAGGCCACCAGCTCTGGTGGAAAGAAGAAAGCAGAAATCATCACTTCCAGGTGCATTAAAATGATCCATAGCCTGATGCCGCAGCTCAGCCTTTGTACTACCATCAAGTCTCTGAAACTGGAAACCTCTAAGTGACATGTACTCTGCCAATATATCCAACATTCTAACCATCTGCGGATATTATATTGTACTGAATTAGTCGCGTTACGTTAAAATGCTTGTACCCATCAGCAAAACTAGCAACATAGAGTTTCTGTACGCAAATGTAAATCAAGTTCACCTAATATATTGCACAAATGTTACTAACTGACAAAATGACACTCCCCCATGTCAATATGCTTTACAGTTTTTTTCACTTCCAATCCACCCTGGCTGGATGTGGGTGGTTGTTGAGCCACTAACCCACCATCTATGGAAGTCCCTAATATATTTTCCACTTGTCTTACATGTAAAGTTTTACATAATGGGATGGTGTACAATACTTACAGTGCAGTTTTAAGATAGGTAATAGGAGAAGGTGTTCTTCAATGCCACAGGCTTTCCTCATATCCATACTTGGTGAGCTTAGTAGTGTATCACAATATTTCCACAGAAAGAGAAGGGAAGAAACAAGATGCTAAGGAAACTCATCATGTGAGAATTTAAACGTGCATCATCAAATGCTTCATTCAAGGGATATGGACCTGGGTAATCCAACAGATTATGGCTGGGAATAACATATCCTAACTAGTTATAAAGATCTGAACTTAACACAATACAAAGGATAACTGCTAGAAATGGATTTTAGTTAAGCTATTTCATCCTCAATATCTTGGAATGCAGTGTCTTAATTCAAGTTGCAATGGTTATGACCCAACAATCACAACTGTACTCAATATCTTGGAATGCAGTGTCCTCCCTATTTTTTGTCCATCCCCAAAAATATGTTTCCATCACCAGAAATTTAGATCACTGGTTCAATTGTTTTTCTATAATACCTTTGCATATAAATTAGATGAACTATTCAGGTTAAGTTTCAAATAAGACTTATACATCCCAGTAATGAGTTTTTCTCAACACTGCGACATCTATATTGGGACACATTCACTTATACCGGGACTAAGGAAGTGCAAGTTAAAGAGAATATTACAGCCACACATACAAGTTTCAAGCAAATCTGTTTTTAGGAGATATATGAGCAAATGGTTTCAGAAACAAACCTGAGAAAAAATCAGTACACGATGCCTAGTCTCCTGCAATCTCACGAGCAGCTTATCAAGAATAACTAGTTTCCCACTGCTCCAAATTATTCTTTCCAGTTTGCTGCTATCATAAAGGCTCGTGTCACCACCATAACCATGGTCTGCACTTTCAAACAAGAAAGGATGGTTGCAGCATTTCTTCAACTCCACCACAATATTTAAAAGTGAAACCTACAGAATTTGGGCATGGGTTAATGTCTAATTTTTACATGACCACACACAAAATGCATCAAAAGTGAAATACTAACTCTAGCGGTGTAAGTTCTTTGTTTCTACAATGTTTTCTAGAGTAAGAGGGAATAATTTGATATTACTACCATATAATATAACAGAAAACTTGAAAACGAAATAAAACTACCACTGAAAGAAAGACTAGAAAAACTGTTGTCCGTAAATAAGTCCTCTCAAGCCTAGCCAAATCTGAACTGCGAAAGAAATAGATGCTGACCTGATTCCCACGCACTCCTTTGTTCAAGTCACGAAAATTGCGTTCCAAAATCCACTTATAGTACCTAGACCAGTTCAAGCGGAACTGCATGATTAACAGACTAACTGAAATAACAAGAACTAAATCACTTGAAAATCAAAATAGTGCTTACTGTTTCTGCAAAGGGGACATTTCAACCCTGAGAATACGCTCAATTTTTGGTGGTAATGACTTCTCCACATCTTTAATAACTCTTCGGAGGATGTGAGGTCTCAATTCCATGTGAAGATTAGCAAGCTACATACATCCAATCTGAGCTTAGCTTTGTGTTGGTTAAACCAAACAACATAGAGCAATCCAATGTTAAACACAGAAATTGGCCAGGTTAATATAGGGAGAACAAGGGAAACAATTATTCATACCTCAACTTCATTGAATGAACTAAGGTTCTTGTAATTATGAACGAACTCATCTTTACTCTTGAACTTGGCAGGATCAAGAAAGTGAAGCAATGCCCTAATTGGGATAAAGAATGAAGTAAGCTATGATCCAATTAATTGGAAAACATACTGTAGGAGATCACAATATGGAGAAACAAATAACAACAATTTTCTAGACTGAATCACTCAAGTAATATTCAGTTTTTACAGCATTTGAGGTCATCACAACAATATGTGGAGGAATTAAACTACAAACCCACCCAAAATAAGAATGTTACATGAGAAGAAGCCCATGTGACATTGATTGATTCAGAACAGTTTACTGCCAATTAAGAGAGATCAAAACTAGGGGTAAACCTAAGGGAAATATTTAAGCAGCAAACAGATAGCCAGATGATCCTAGAAAGTAACATTCTGTACTATCATTGACCAAACATCTGTGAGGGGTTATGAAGTGGCATATAGACGGGATCTTTTTTTATTCTGCTATATAAAATGTTTGTGGCTCTCAAACTAAAACACATTTTTTCTTCATTTAGTCTATAAACTATTATTCCTCATTAACTGCCCAGTCTCCACACGTATGAACCTCATTTTCTTCTTCTAATGGTGGGCTTGATGTGTTCGCAAACAAAAGTACTAGATTTGAATACTCTATGTACCATGGGAACTTATTCATTGGGCTACATATAATGGTTGAAGCTACAAACTAAAAGATCAACCTTGTTAGTAGGGTTTGGCCATTGCCTATATATGTATCCACCTTTTTCATTAGTCAATATGAGACTATTACCCCTTACATGCAAGACTCAATCAAGCATAGTCTAGTTGGTAAGAATACTCAGCTCTCACCAAAGAGACCTTGGTTCGATTCCCAAAAATGGAACCAGTAAAGCCCACAATAAGAATGACAAGTTTCTAGTAAAGAGTATCAATAGCATCCAGGTTCACAAAAGTGAGTTAACAAAGGGCAACATGAAAGTTAGTCAGATGTATAATCATTCACACGGAAAAGCAATTACGAAACAATGAAGAATTGATTCATTAATCTAAAAACGTTGTGAGAAAGAGGACAATTCCAAAATGTTCACACCTCACAACCCAAGGACAAAAGCAACACCATGTTCATGTATGTTACGTTTCTCCAACCCATACACTGCTCTAGAAGCCAGGTCAAACAAACACTTGATGACTTAAGCAAGCAAAAAGTAAAATCTGCAATATCAAAACTAAGTCAATACCATAGCTCTTCCACACTGTTCTGTAATGGAGTTCCAGTTATGAGCAACTTGTTTTTGGTACTAAATTCCTGAGTAAAAAAGCACCATGTGAACATTGATACTGTAACTTAGCTAATGCAAACATGAAATACAGAGTGAAATAATAGAAAAATATATTACATACCAAAAGTGTTGTATACAACTGCGCCTCACTATTCTTTAACCTATGTGCTTCATCAACCATCATATAACTCCACTTGATCTTGGACAAAACAACCTTATCCTTCAGTACTACTTCATACGTAGTCAACAGTGCATTGAACTTTATAGGCATGCCAGCTTTCTTGTCATTATAAAACTCATGTTGCTGACAAACCTATGTAAAGAAGAAAGATATTTAGAACAAAAATAATCAATCAAACCCATTCGAATATAGAGAAATATCCTTGTAATGAAATAACAAATACGATCATATGAAAGCACTATATCCTGAAAAGAGACCCCAATGACTTTTCAAACCCATAATAAGGGTGAACATCATCACATAGTAGGTCTGTGAGATGCACTCTTGATGACCATACAACTAATTATTACATCTAATATTCTAACTTATTAACCAAGAAACTATAAAATTGAGGTCTTAAGAATAAAAAAATTAATTAATTGTAGTATTCACCTCTCGACTGGCCCGAGTTCCAACATACACGATTACATTCATGTCGGGAAGCCATTTCCTAAATTCTTTTGCCCAGTTTGACAAAGTGGACAATGGTACAACAACAAGGAATGGCCCAAGAATTTGTTGAGCATTCTGTAGAGAGAAAAAAAAAACAATAAATTTATTTTTGATCCAACCATTGTTGGAAAGGTTTGCATGAAAGAAAAGAATAGTAAAATTTACCTGTAGAAAACCAAGCATGGACACTGACTGAACAGTCTTACCAAGACCCATTTCATCAGCTAAGATAACATTTGTATCATTTCTCCAACTGCCTCGTAGAGGAGATAATCAATGAATTTCAAGATACCAATTCAAGCATAAGGTTACTGACTAATCATAATAAAATTACACAAACAATAAAGCCCACCTGTTCACAAGAAAATTCAATCCTTCAAGCTGATAATCACGTAGTTTTCCCCCCTTCAACCATTCAGGCTGTTCATCAAGCTTTCGTAAACTTGCTAAAATCAAAATAGATCTCCAATTAATGACATGTTTGAAAGGCTTACACAATCAAACACAGCATAAAAGGAAAATACGAGTCCATAATTTTGTAACAGCAAAGAAATAAAGGTTGAAGAAGATGACTTGAAAAGGTTAACTCTTAGAACCGTTATTATGCAATCAACCTTATGACCAAACCACCCCAAGTTTCAACTAATCTAGATTTGGAGTAAAAGTAAGTCCAAATACTTTAAGATAATTATCACTCAGAAATTCTAAAACTCAGGCATGACCAGGCAAGACCCATGGGATTTTTAGAACACTGAACTCTAAATTCTTAAAAGCTTGTTCAGTTAAAAATAGTTAGCAAAAATGGGCTTGTAAATGATTGTCAAAATGAAGAAAAGCCATCGAATGTCAAGCCCATGGGTAAATCCCAAAAAGGTGATCATAGAACAATGTCAAAGAAAGGACACCTTAAAGACCAAATATACAAAATACTGACACAGATGAAAGTTGGACAGAGAAAAACTACCAATTCAACCATTTGGGAAATCACTTCAATGAAGCGCAGTACACAACTTTATATTAGGAAGATAAACTAAATGTGTCTCAGCAACACATACTAAAAGCTTATTTGTTTGCAAGAATTAAGTAGATGGAAAACTACTATAGCAATAACGAAGTACAACGAACCTTTGCTCTTTTTACGCTGGGGATCTACCATTTTCCCCTGAGCAGCCATCGCAGCCTCACGAGCCTGCTTACAAAGTTAAAAATCAGACATTCCAATGGCGCCACATATTATAGATTATATAGAAGACAGTCTGAATTTTGAGGTTGTCTGTGTATATAGTTCACAGTATAATAACGCTGAAGTATATATAATTGATCGATTCAGAAATGTAGCCACTGCTTTCAGAGGTCACAGTTAACAGCAACACTTGAATAAAAGACCTCTTTCATTCATAGATACCATGCAGGGATCAATGAACCATTCATCATACAACAAAACTACATAGGAAAACAGAGGCTGTCACTTGACAAGGTAAAGAGCACCCTGACAATCAAATTTCATCAATGATAAATACAAAGTAGTGAACCATGGTAAAGGCGTTAAGAACAAATCATGGGTAACAGAGGTGCTTATATCAATCCAAGCAATGAACTCAACACAGTTTACCAAGTCAGCTTACATAAATAAAACAAAGCACAAATTAATAAGATGACTACCTTAAATGAATCAATAGAGTCTTGAGCGAATGCAATGTCCACGTCCTTCTCCCTAACATACACAATTACTAGCATTACAGGCATTTCACAACAGATTTTGTTCATAAAAAAAAATGGACAGTGGGTATTCAAGACCAAGTGATAAGTGCTCCAGCAAAGGCTTGTAAGAATTACTTCACAGGAACCATATATATATACATATAGTTGGCATGTACTGGTCAATTACAGAATATATTAAAAAAAGAGCACATCATATCACAGAAGAAACCACAACACAAGTGAACTTTTAGTCTAGTCGCATACCATGTTGCTTCAGCATATGATAATCCTTTCCATTTGACCAAATACTCTGGAATCACATTACCAGAGCTGTCTTTACTAATTCGGTCAGCAATTATCCTCTCCACCTGAAAAGCAAAAATAAATTAAGGACTACTAAGAAAAAACATAGCACTAGGAAGACATAAAATATAATTGCAACAAAATAAAGGTTGAGGACCAAGAAGAAATATCATGAGAAATAGGGAACCTGGCAGTTTTGCTTGGTGAGATCCAGATCCATCTCCCTGCTGACATCGTTGACCTCAATCTAGAATGTTAGCAAAACAGCAAGGAGCCAAAGAGTATTTAGTGCCCTTCAACAAAACAATTAAGACACAGTTCTAACTTGAATAATATTTAACAGGACATGGAAAATTAATTACCATCTAGAGATAGAAAAAGGTTTTAAGAAAATGAGTTAACAGCATCACTAGAGATGCAAATCAGCTCTTAGTCCATGTTATATGTAGCAAATACCCGTAGAACGGCGTAAATTACAAGAAATAACAAATGGATTTGCCATGAATATATATGAAAAATCAGAGATCAAACACGGTATCAAAAAACCAACTCTCAGAAACAAGGGTTAATTGCCAAAATCTACCCTAAAGTATCGTCCACTGCAAAAAAAAGACCTTATCTTTTGTCCACGCTTTTAAGGTGCACAAAGTATTGTCCACCGTCGTTTTGTGGGAAACAGCGGATTACAGCTTTGGCTTATAAATTCTGATAGCACTCGTCATTTTGCAGTGGATTTGTGTGCAACTCATAATGCATTCAATAGTTTGTGCTTTTGTGGGCAATTACATTCTTCTAACAAACAACGGTGGACAATACTTTGTGAACCTTAAAAGCGTGGACCCCAGAAACAATCTTGCCAAGAATTTTATTGGATGCATAACAAACTACGTTAGTTTATGTCTTGATTCATTGTTATTCGTAATCTCATATGACACCAAAAAATTACTATTATTCATATTTGTAGTTTTATAAAACTAAAAACAAATTTAGTTAACACACCAAATGTACACTATAATGCTATAGCTCTTCATACTACAGAACTTTAAGATTCCACTTCTTTTGTAGGAAAAGACATGGGTTACCTCCTCTCGAGAGACGGTATTTCTGTACTTCACATCTTCCATTACTTTTTTCGTGTAATTCAGAACTTTCTTGAACCCACTAAGCTGCGTATAACATGATAAAACAAATAAAAATTAGAGAGCACACACATATGTATAGACAAACACAAACATGTGTGTGTGCAAGCCCTTAAAACTGAAGGACTGGAAGCGGAACAATGAATGCAAGCTAATATATCATACATACATTCATGGCTCGCCAGCACCAAAAAAAGGTAAGTACATAAAATAAAATGGCATACATTTTGTAATTCTGAGAAGGATTTCCATTGACAGTGCAAATGTGACTGCCCTTTCCACTTAATGAGAAATTCCACTTCATTCCAGTCAGGCACAGAATCAAACAAGTGACTTAGCAGCACAGGTTCTGTTGATCTATTGTTCCTTCGAGCATCTTCTGCCATGCCCTTTGGCTGATGCCAGAGAATCTTTTCAATCGTGTCTTTCTCAATGGTTTCACCATCTTCCTCTTCTATATCCTCCTAAACAGTTGATACAAAAAATAAGATGAATATCAGAACAAACCCAAATAAAACCAACATCTATGGAATAATACAAGCCAGCAAACTTCATCATAACTAGTTACTGAAATTAGCTAAGAAAATACCTTTTTCATTGGATAGCAAAAATCAAGATACTCAACAAACAAGTGTCCTAAAACCAAGTCAAGCCATTGAGAACCATCATAAGGAAGGTCTAGTCATCTCCAACCACCATTGTTGTTTATGATGCATATTATATGCTAATTTGCACCCATCAGAGTAAGTAACCTAAGTCCTATTGCATACAGTCAGCTAAATGAAAAACAGCAGTCACTCTTAGATTGAGTTAAGGTTCAATAACTAGCCAGTACTGAGGCCATTGACTGAACAGTAGCCATAGATAAATTTGGCACATTGACACCTACCACAGAATACTTTTCATAATCAAACACCCAAGATTTGATTCCCAGAAAACTTAATTCTGAGAGGAGACCCACATACCAAGCTGACAGGTTCATGTACCGATCAAATTTTGTTTTTTCTGATGATACAATTACGAAAAAATATCGGTGAAAAGAACCAACATGTTACATAAGTAATTAAGAACAAAGGCTTGTGGCACATAAGACTCGCCAACGCGTAAAAATACAGGGCACAAGGCTTACAACAATAGTTATGAAATTTTTTCCTAATAAACCCCAACTTATTGCTTCTTTACCAATAATGCCTATTTTCTCTGAGACCCAATTTACAGTTGTATATCTATCACTCACTCCAAATTTCTGGGGATGAACTGAAGTCTGGTATGTGTATGTGGCAAGGACATTCTACACAACTTGTACAAGATAGTTCAAAAAACATTTTGCTCTAATGTAACACTTCCAATTAAGTCTCCACAAATCAGCACTCAGTATGCATAAGTTATACATTCCTCTATATGTTCATAAAACTTGCCCACCAAAATAGGTAGGCAACATATCGAGAAAAAATAATGCACCTGTACCACCCACCATTACAAGAAGAAATATCGTAATAGTGACTCAGTAAAAGGCTGTTCTTCAAGAATAGGATTGACAAGAACTAGTTTAAAAGATAAATATATAGATACATGTATGTTCATATCAATGTAAGCCAATATGTCTTACCAACAGTGGATACAAAATTTTGACATCGTATATTTCATGAGAAATATGAAGTCTGCCATGACTTACTGATCGTTATATGCTCACCTCAAAGTATAAGAAGTCCTTGAGTACATCTTTACCCTTGAAAGCTTAAATACGAGTTTTTATTTCAAGTGATCACTACTTGACTAATAAGATAATTACAAGTCCAATGGGCACAAATATGTTATATAATTTGGCCATATAAACTACTTCCATTGTCCCAAAACAAGTGCCCCTTTCACATTTTAGCAGAGAATAAGGATTAATGGTGCCTACAGGATCTCCATACGCTACCCTACTAAGTGGTTGCGACTAACTAAAACCAAGGATGTTATTGACAATTCATATATATATAACTTCCTATATAAGAAATGGGACACTTATTTTGGGATATCTGGTGACATACTTTTGAATGTAATGAGTATTATATTTATCAAGAGGTAAGTTGTATACACTGTGAAGCAGGAAAGGGTATAGTACAGATAAAAAAGGCTTAGCCAGATGCAACCTGAACCATCTGGGAACTTTTTTTCCATCCGACAATAATATCTTAAGAGTCTCGAGAGATTAGCAGACTGTAATAGCAACCTTCCTCCACTAAATCATGAGTCTAACACTGGAGAAAATAAAACTGATGCATTGTGGATCTAACAAACTGGAGTTCGGATAAATACTCAGGTACTAGTACCCACAAGTGTTATCTCAAAACAAACAAAATAATTCAGACAGAATGCCTTTCATGAGTTAAACTAACCTTTTGGTACTTTAACTACAACAATGTAAGATAACAGCTTATAACTTCTGGTTTATCTTAGTTGTTGTGGTTTCTTATCTATGTATACAAGTTTACCAATAAGGAATCAAACAGGCCAACTATTTTACCACGAAAATGTAAGGTAACAGCTTATAACTTCTGATTTATCTTAGTTCATGTGGTTTCTAATTTATGTATATAATTTACCAATAAAGATCAAAACATGCCAAGTAGATAAATGAAAATTTATCATTTAGAATTGCATACAAAAACTATATGCTGTGGAATGCAGACTGTACCATTGGAGATTTCTTCTTTTTGCTCTCATTCTCTTTTTCACTTTCATCACTTTCGACATAGGATACTTTTCGGATTGACCTAGTTGAAGTGCGGACCTCGTTGTTTCGTCCACTTATGCTTGTTGACATGGCAGTCCGGCTATTATTTTTCCGTACGTTTGTACCTCTCCTTGTCATGCCTTTAAAATCGTCACTACCTTCACTATCAGATTCCTTTGCTGAGGACTCATCTTCTTCAAATGATGGTTTCCATCTCTTTTTCCGGCCAGAGGTATACGAGGGCTTTTCTTCTCTAGAAAATTTAGCCTTCGGCCCACCTTTGACTCCTTGCTTTCCCTTCGACTTCTTTGAGTAATATGAATTATCTCCATCTGATATATCTAGATCATCATCACTCTCATCTATTCCGTCAGAATCTCCCACATCCCAGTCTTTAGCCTGGTCTCATTGAAAGAGGGATTTGTTAACAGCTAAAATAGAAAAATAGAGAAAACAACGACAATAACCAAGTCATTTCCCAAACAAAGTTGGGGTTTGATGCTAAAACAAATATAAAGCAAATCCCCTTCCCATCAATATAATTCAAATGCTACTTAATTGCTAAGGTCAGAAACTTCGAAATAATCGACAACAGCAACTCTACACAAGTTATTTAGGATTATTCCTTCCCCGAAACATAATCTTTCATACTTTTCTTCTTCGTCATGTTTTAGCATCCAGATTGTTTTTGGATCTTGGGTCAAGTCGAAGGGTTAGGGTACATAAAATAAATAAATTATATTAAGATCAAACTAGATCGATGGTATACTTATACCTATTTCTTCAGAATTTCGATTATCAAACATCAAGCTCAGTATATTTCATTTGAGATAACTGAATACTGTTTCAACACTAGCCCCCATTTCTTAGTTTGTGTAAGGTTCCATCTTTTCATCATGAAATGAATATAGGTCTACTTTATAATTAAGTTTAATTCGATACCTATCATTCAGGTTAGCATATCTCGCCTTCCAGTATCTCAGAGTATTAAAAACTAGATACAAAGTCGTTTCCCAAACAAAGTTGTGGTTGGCTACTTGGCTACATGAGTCCTCTACCAAAAATCATTCAGATTTTCCGACTGGTATTTTCCTCATCCCCCCCATATCTTTCCTCACCACTTCTTTCCAGGTTACTTAGGTTTACGCCTACCCCTTCTAGTTTATCCTTACTGAATTTCTCACCTTCTGTCATAGGATCACTAACTTCCCTAAGTTGTGCATGTCACCCATCTCGAAAAACGCTCTCTCATATTTTTCAAGCTACCCCAACTCTTCCACTAATAGCTTCCTTCCTAATCCTTATGAGTGCTACAACGCATCCACCTATCATCTCTGCTACCCCATCTTATGGATTTTCATTCTTTTTGAAGCCCAACAATTGGAATTATACAACACAATCAGTCTAATGCCTAACCTATACAACTTCCGTTTCTACATAGATGGTATCTCAAAGTTGATTTTTTTAAAATGAGAATAAGTAGAAGAAGAAAAGAATCACATGCATACACCACATGCAAAGCAGCACAATGCATCATGTTAGAACCTATCTGTTAGACATTTAAGAATTTTAATTTTAATATAGTGTCTACAACTGTAATATGCTAAACATTTTGACCATAATATAATCCTTTATGTGAGGCTCCTTTGTTGATTTTGTATGAATTTAAATTTAAAATGACCAATTCTACTATATAGCTTCATCTAGTAAACGAAGTATAGAAAATAAACATAATTCATGCCACTCCGAATTAGTTGACTTAATAATAATAATAATAACTAATAATACCATACAAGAAGAATATCCAGACAATGTACTAAAAGATTGAGGGGAAAAAGTTTTTAAAAACATGATAATGCTAACATAATAACCTTGTTTGCAGAACCACCAACTGTAGCTCCATAATCAGGATCAAAATCTGCATCCTCGGGGTCATCTTCTGCAACCAGTAAGACAACATGTATTAAGTCCAAATGCCCAGCTCTCAGAATGTCTTTGTTAGCCAAACTCCACACAAAACTGACTAACATAGTGGGCATTCTAAGAGGGAAAACAACAATGTCAAATAAATTACCATCTTTTTCATCTTCCTCTTCATATTCAGTATCAACTTCATCGCCATCATCATTTGAAGGTCTTGAGTTTCTAGACAAGTACTTATTAACAGCAATAGGCTTTGACTGGGACCTAGAATTGGAAACGACGGAATGGTTAAATCTCTTATATTGCACTGAGTCACTTTGCTCTTCCCCATCTTGCTCATAGTATTCATCTGACAACATCTCTTCCGCAGGCACATCAGGGTGGCCCCTTTGACCCTTGCCTAAATTTTTGTGCTCTTTATCTTCTTCTGAATCTAGTCTAGCCTCTCCATCCGAAGAATTACCTTCAGAACCTTCAACATTTATATGGTCATGCACGCTTTTAGAATCCCGTCCAGAACCAGACCCAGCACGGGGGACTGTTGGTTGGCAGTCTTTCCAGAAAGTAGTACCCCACTTTCCAGCTGCAGATGTTTTTCTCCCAGAAGGCTGCAAATTATTTTCTGTCAAGCCAATACCATCATATGCAGCAGCCTCACTTTGCAACCTACCGGTGTCATCTTGCTCCCCTTCACTTTCATACTGAGCATCTACGTTTATATCAAACTCCCTATCATTTGAATCCAAATCTACAACCTCATTCACCGGATTGTGAATTCTATCGTTGTTGTTCTGGACTTGACTTTTCTCCTCAAGGACACTGTTTGAAACTGTCTCGCTGGAATAATTCCTAAAAAAAGCCATCCTCTCACATGGAGCTTGTATAGCTCCTATTTACTTCAATGCCTTCACTACAACTCCGTGTTGCCAACAGACCACACTAAAGGGATACCAGAATGTTTCTGCTATCTGCTAGGGTCCCTTCAGAAGTCAAACCTGGTCATCAGAAACCCCAGTCCTATTGAGAAAGAAGGAGAAGAAAAGTACATTTCAAGCATCATGCACTACAAACTCTAAAAAAAATTAGTTATTTCATCGAGTTACAAAATCATAACTCCATTTCTAATTTTCTTCCAGCATTTCCAGAGGAACCAATCAGAATCTAGGCGATGTGTCGAATTGAATGAGCTAAAATTGAAAGGACCCATTGAAACTCCAAAGAAATGCTTACAATACATAGCACATATGCATGAGTAAAACACCAGAAATGACTAAATAAATCAATCCTAACATTAGACACAGCACAATTCAACCACACTCAACCTCCTCAACACTCCTAAGAACCAAAACCAATCACAAGCTCAAGCAAATTCGATCCCAAGCATCGCAAAACTCATCCGACCAGAAACCAACAGACTTAACAAATTAACAAAACCAAGCTACAGATCGCAGACTCCTGGCACGAATTACACAAAATCGGACAGTAAAACCCCAAAAATCAATCAGTTCACAACCAAACAAGCAATCAATTCGAAGCCAGAAACCCTAAATTCACCATGACTAGCAGCGGAGCCGATAAATCAACGCCGGGGAAGGAGCCGATTACCGATACAACAGGCTCACCTGATTACCGAGCCTGAGTTCGTCGAGGCTAAACAGAGAGCCACCGATGCAACGCTCAGGTAGACGACGGTCCTCCGTACGGAGGTACACTCGCCGGGGACTCACGGGCCGGCGGCTGGATTCCGGTACGTTTACGATCGGTTTCGGGTCGCGATTTCGGGTCGCGGCGTGCGTCGACGGCGGAGCCGAGATGCGGCGGGGACGGGAGCGTCGGGGAGGGACCGGCGGCGAGGAGATTTAGGATTAATCGCCGACGACGCGAGAAATCGCGAGAAATTGAAAAATCTAGAGAGAGAGAGAGAGAGTTTCGATTTTGTCTGTGTGAAGAGATGAAAATATAAGAGATGG
Source organism: Erodium maritimum (assembly GCA_963921825.1). Classification (NCBI taxonomy): domain Eukaryota; kingdom Viridiplantae; phylum Streptophyta; class Magnoliopsida; order Geraniales; family Geraniaceae; genus Erodium; species Erodium maritimum. The sequence continues at coordinate 2,596,294 of OY997593.1, read as the reverse complement.
TGAAAGGGTTTTATTTGCTCGGAGACACTTTCTCTCTCTAGAAATTTATTTTTTGCTTTTTGTTTCTGATTTTTTTGAACTCGCCGTAGCGTCACGGGGAGGCTAATGGGAGGCCGCCGCGTGGCGATTATTCCGGCCTAGGATTTGGAAGCAGGTGGCGATTAATTGGAGGTAGACAAAAATTCGAGTTGTCGGAGCGGGATCGCCGTTGAAGCGTGCTGGTAAAATCGGAGACGGACTGGGGTTGGGAAATGACTGTAATGCCCTTATGAGGCTAGGCCCACATATACTCGTTCTGATTAAAACTCGACAAAGATCCGATATCTCTTATTCGATTGAAATGTAAATGATCGTATACATGTTAAGTTTCAGTACGAATTAAGAAAAATTGATCGAGGTCGATTGCGATGTGCAATGTGAAACGGACTGGATGCAAATTGACCCGGCGAAGACGGAAAGAGAAAATTTGTCCCGATAAAACATCACGAAGGTGATGAATTGAGGGGTGATTTGAGCGAGTAAAGGTTTTTCTCACCCTGTCACTTTGCTCGTGCTCGATCGAGTCACCAACGCGTAATCGTCCAGACCATACGTGTCCACAATTATTTTCTTCCAACCCTAATATTCAATGTACCTTTAATAGTACGTACTCAAAATCAAAGAACAATATGGAACACCGTAGAAGAATAACGTTTGATGTTAATCAAAATCAGACGAATGATGTCACCACAACGGTTTAAAGAAGAAAATTGTAATCCCAATAGAATATTTTGTTTGATATTGTTTTCCATATTAATTTATATATTTCGGCCGTTAGCTTGGACTATTAGTCCCGTCTGAGTTAATACCATTGCGAAAATGTTTTCGTTTTTCCAATTTTTTCCATTTATATCGCTTCAAAAACTTCAATTAACCGATTAGTTCAACTCGGATTTTTGCATCAAAGATGCTCTTATATACCGATAGATAATCGTAATCTGATATCTAGATCCCAAACCCGTGCCATTGTCATCCCAAATTTTTATTTTCCTATTGACTTGAGGACTGGATATAGGGGTAGTTTAGTCATTATGCTCGTAGCCGTTATCCACCACTCATCCAAACCTCTATTCTCTCTCAAGCGGTCACAGTGAAGAAAAGCTCACTCCTTTCTTCATCAATGGCTTCCAAGCTCTCATCTCCTCCGCTCGTCGACCTTCCCTTCCACAAACACCCACTAAGAACCCTCCATTGCCACCTTCCGCAGCTCTCCGCCAGGACCCTTTCATCAGGAACAAGCTCCCGAGGACGAAGACGAATCGCACAAATCGTCACTGCAGCGAAACAGGAAGTAGCGCAATCAACAGCACCAGAGTCAACCGATGAGTCTCAATCGGCTTCTCCTGCTTCTTCTAAGGTCGTTATGGTCATCGGCGGCACCGGCGGAGTTGGTATCATCTAATGCACATGTTGTGTTTGTGGAAATGTCTCTGTGGGTCTGTTTGGATCAATCGAAGTTAAATTTGGGTTTTTGAGCTGTTTGTGTTTCACCCTTTTTATCTTCATCGTTTGTAGGGCAGCTGGTAGTGGCAAACTTGCTCAGCCGGAACATCACTACACGTTTGTTTGTGAGGGATCCTGAGAAAGCAACCTCTTTGTTTGGTAAACAAGATGAGGAGAAGCTGCAGGTACCTATATGCATCACTGTTTCTCAATTAGCAATAAGTTGTAGGGATAATTGCAAAAACTTGTTGTGAACTATGTGCAAAACCCGCTAAGGAAACATGCAAAAGTGTATACATATGGGTTCCAAATTGCAAAACATGTATACATGAGGGTTACAAATCGCAAAACACATAATGTAAAGGGAAAAACTGTTATTTCCAAAAAAATTGAAGTCATATGACTAATTTACGTTAAAGATAATGGATTTGCAGACGGGAAATAGTTGGGGGATGCTTTTTGCAAATAAATAAATAGTTCACTGATAGTATTTGCATAACGTGCATAGTTCACCACACGCTTTTGCAATTATCTGCAAATTGTATCGCATGGAGACAAATTCATGCCTAAGTAGCTGACAAAAATGTAAATGAGGCACTTGGGACATCCATTTCAGGGATCTATGATAGTGTTACTTCAACCTTTTGGGTTGGAGGGAGTTTAATATATAGGCATAAGCATAACTAGCTTTCTTGTTTAGATTTGTATGTTTTTATCTTCTCAAGATAAGCCTTTTATCATGATAGAGATCTTACACTTGTGTAGGTGTTCAAAGGGGACATGCGGGAACCAACGTCTATAGACCCATCTGTATTTAAGGTTTGTGTGCCTCTGTATCTTGTAGTTTTCTTCGTTGTCTGACATTGATTAACGAACGTTGGTGTGTTTGCTCATTGATGAACTTGGATTTTAGGGAGTCACACATGTGATTTCCTCCACCGGAACGACAGCCTTTCCTTCAAAGCGTTGGGAGGGGGGTAATACACCAGAAAGTGTAGGTGAGGATGATGTAGATTGTCAAAGCTCAGAATCTATGCATTGTACCTTTTCAATGTCTAAGCAAATGTCTTCGATGCTCTTAATGGTTTTTGTTTTGTTTCAAGATTGGGAGGGTGTGAGGTATCTTGTACAGATGATGCCTCAATCATTGAAGAGAATTGTTCTTGTTTCATCAGTCGGTGTAACCAAGTCCAATGAACTACCATGGAGGTAATATTGCCTTATTAATATTTAAAGCTTCACTATGTTGGCAATGGGTTTTCTATGCTCTGTGCCATTCGATCAAATCCTCTTTGAGTCATATATTTATATTTTTTGTACTCATATTATCGGGTTCTCTCTCATTCTTCATCTTCATCCCATTTGGTGGTATATGTCATCTAAGCTTCTTCAGCAATAACAATCTTTTATCTGTATACATTGGGTGTCAAACTTTCAATAAATAATTATATTTTCTTCGGACAGATATTGTTAGCATTATTTTTTCTTAGTTATCTCAAGCAAAGAGGAAATTTACACGTTTAAGAATGCAACCTATGATTTTCAGAACTTCTTTCCAGGACTGAAACAGTGAATATGTTCCAATGCTTTCAAAAGAGAAAGTTTCAGTTAGTTTGATGGTGGATATGTTATAGTTATAGAGAGGCACTGCTATGGATCACAAAAATAAATGGCCAGTTGCAGTTGCTGATACTAAATGGAACAGCTTATACGATTAAAAGCTTTCAAATGATTAGAGAACTATTTTGCAAGTCTTGCACAAAGTGAGAATTTTTCTAAGGATTATTGTCCATTTTGGTCCCTAAAGTTCAAGAAAGTCACCATTTCTAAGAATAATCTGCTCTCCGCTATAGCATTTATTCATCAGATACTGAGTAAGTACTCCAAACAGAAACTTTATTTCATAGTCTGACGGGCCTAATCCGTTCATTTTAATCATGTTAACAGCATTATGAATCTTTTTGGTGTTCTCAAGTACAAGAAAATGGGAGAAGATTATGTACGCAACTCGGGTATTCCATACACCATTATCAGGTCTGAGTCAGATATTAGTGACTTCATGTGTATTTCATCTCACTGCAATGAAATAGTAATTCCTCGTAGTCACTAGAAAGAATCTTCAACTATGAAAATCGGATTACAAATAATAATTTGGGATAAATGTCAAAACATGCACTTATGTTTCGTCCACAAACGAAATAGTGCACAATGTTTCGTCCACGTCGTCTGGCTACCCTTATGAATCGTCCACGCAATTCTGTCAGTAAAATTAACAGAATATTCGAATCTGTAGCCTCACGTGCTATCATGTGCTTGTGTCTGAAATTTTTTTTGGACGAAATTGCCCTAACAATCCTCAGCCACTCATTTTTTTGGACGAAATTCTTTTTTTGAATTTCAAACCAAAAGGGCAAAATTGTCAATTCAGGTTCTGCTGTTACACTTTTCTAACAGAAGTGCGTGGACGATTCATAAGGGTAGCCAGACGACGTGGACAAAACATTGTGCATTATTTCGTTTGTGGACGAAACTTAAGTGCATGTTTTGACAATTATCCCTAATAATTTTTTATGACGTCGTAACAACTGATATGTTTAACTGTACCAGACCTGGTAGACTGACTGATGGCCCTTACACTTCTTATGACTTGAACACTTTGCTCCAAGCCACAGCAGGGGAGCGGCGTGCAGTCCAAATAGGTCAAGGTATGAGCAAAAAAAAATTGGACGAACAATGTGTAGTTTATCATTTTTATTTCACTCTAGGTTGTCTATATTGCTTGGTTCTTCGATATTTTATTTAGGGATGATTGCAAATAAGTACCCTAAGGTATTCACTTTTTGCTACTTCTATGATAATTGAAAAAATAAATCTGAACTTGTCTTTTTGTTGCAATTTGTGAAAAGGACAATTTTACCCTTTAACTCTTTGTACCATACCTCCTTATTTTATCGGTTTTTGATTGTCATGTTAGTTCTGTTTAATGTATATGCAATTGTTTTTGCAGGAGACAAACTTGTTGGGGAGGCCAGCAGAATTGTAGTTGCTGAAGCTTGCATACAAGCCTTGGACATAGAATTTACCGAAGGCCAGACATATGAGATCAACTCCATTAAGGTAATTTGGCCCACATCAAATCTAATCATTGCATTTTACTCTGGCAACTCATTGTGTTTTTAGATTGTAAAAGAGTTGACAAAAATGTGAATTAGAGCATCGCTTGAATCTCTGAACCACTATCTTGTATGAAATTATGCATGAAGTCAAGATAAGCTATTTAAAATTATAGGGAAAATCTCGCTCACCTACCCCTAAGTACGTACCATTCTCAACTACCAAGTTTAAAAAGTTTTTGACAATACCCTTAAGTTTTTTTCCGGTCTCATTAAACCAATTCCTTCAACTTTTGAGTGTGAAATGACAAAAATACAATCATGAAAAGAATATAAGGGTATTTTTATCATTTCACATCCAACAGTTGATGGGGTTGGGGTAAATTGAGACTAAGGAAACTTAGGGGATTGTCTAAATTTTTTTAAACTCAGGAGTAATTGATTGAGAATGTTGCATTGTGAGATTATCCCTAAATGAAACTCATACAGAATATGAATCATTTGGGAGTAACTTCATTAACTCCTCCCTTTTGACCTTTGTTTCTAACACACCCTAAAGGTCAGCTGGTATCAATAACACACTGTCACCTTCCATATCAATCAAAAACACCACTATTTACGCATAAATGGTGATGGTTTTATCAAAAAAAGGTGATAGCGTGTTCTTGATAATACCGTCACATTTATGTGCAAAATAGTGTTTTTGATTGATACAAAAGGAGACACAATGTTATTGATAGCGAAAAGTCAAAGTGGGTATGTAAATGTAGTTTTCTCTTCATTTGGACATATGTGGCTTCTGGAGTTGTGAAAACTGACAATTTGTTGCTTTCAAGTTCTTTTTTTGGACAAGCTAACCGATCTTTAAACTTCAACTTATTCGATTGAGCCTTTTGGAATAAATTCTCCAAACCTATTAGACAGAGACATTTGAAATCTTTCTGAACTAGAAATCTGCACTCTACAGGGGGAAGGTCCAGGAAGTGATCCACAGAAATGGAGAGAACTCTTCAAAGTTGCTCAATCTTCTTGAATGAATCATGTATATACACCATAATATGTACCATCAACTCTGTGTATATAGTCACAAACTCACAATATGTGTAGCATTTGTCAATGTATCCAAGTTCATTTGGTTTCATGTATATTATATATGTTGATACTCACCCTCTGGATCGAACGTTCGTATAGTGTATGGATAATTGTGAAAAAGTACTTTGAAGTATTCACTTTTTGCAACTTGTAGCCCCCTCTATGATAATTACAAAAAGAGAACCCTTTTGTTGCAACTTGTTACTGGTATAAAAATGACATTCTACTCTTACAACTTAGATTTAAAAATAATTAGTAAGAAAACAAACAAAAATCCAACTTTTCATATCACTTGATTTTCTTCACCGCACAAAAAATTAAATTTCTGAGGGCAAAGTCGTTATTTTGTAACAATTTTATACAAAGTGCAACAAAACAAGTTTAGGGCAGTTTTTTACAATTATCAAAGAAGGGGGCAACAAGTTGCAAAATACTTCAGGGTAGTTTTTTGCAGTTACCCCTTCATATGTGTGTAATTTGTACTTTTTACAGGCAATACAGATACGAGGTCTGAAACCACAAACCAGTAATCTCATACTTGCTATTTAGCTCGACATTGATTTGAATGGGATATCAGATGCATGAATAGATATTAACCTCTGATCTGATGTAGAGACTCAGTTCATTAATCGTTGTTGAAAGCTATAACAATACATATTACCTATTGCCATTAACACTACCGACGAATTCGCCTCTGTCATCCCTAGGTCGATTTTCGAAAGACTTCCCAGTGATACTCCTTTTTTTTATTTACAGTTCCATCCTCACATCGGTACTCAGGGAAATAATCGAGGAAGCTTTTGCTACGATTTCCTGTAAAGTGGAACGAAATAAAAAGAAGGGTTAATATCATTGAGCACCACACAAGTATATACGTTTTTCAAATAACACACTAAGTTATGACAATCTATTTTTCTTAATCTATTTTTCTTGATTTAATTTCATACCTTTCTGTAAGTCGATTCGCTTAGCATAGGAATGGATGTATGTACTCGTTTGTGATCAGAAGACATCGGAAAGATCGGATGATATAGACGAGCAAAGGAATGGACCGTACAACATTGGATTATATTTAGCCAGATAATCTCATTCAATTAAAGATGATGTAGTTAGAATGAGAGCCAACTATATTAAAACTCAAATCCAGAATCGTAGATATAGCGAAAATAGAAGCGTGCACTATAAGATAGATAGGAATAGGACTTGTTTAGATCCAATAAGTATAACACAATTGAAAAGACGCAGCTCTCTTAAACCCTAGGTTTGAGTTTTGTGATTTACTCCACGAGTGGCGACTTCTGCAACGGATTTGTCAGAGGTTGGGGGTGGGTTCGACGCTGAACTGTTGCGTGAGCCGAGTACTCCGATTCTCAGGCGGGGATCAGGGGCGGAGGAGGCGACAGAAGAAGGATCGTCGTGGAAGGTTCGATCGTCGAAGGAGGAATCCCATTGGGGGACCCAGGTCGAAGTCACCGCGAGCGGGGGGTGGCGGTGGTAACTGTGACAGTCTGACATTCTCCTCACAAAGGGAGGAGGGGGGAGATCGGGTCGGCGGCGGCGCGGGGAGATGGTCACATGTCGTGGCACGAGGAGGGGTACGTCGTACGCCGGTGATAGGACCGGACCAGTCCCGATGGCGCTGAGATCACCGGTGTTCAGTTGGAGCAGGGAGGGGGAGGAGCACATGCACGCTGCCGAGGAGGAGGAGGGCGATGGAGCTATGAAACCGGTTGTGATATCGTCGGATACGGCCACGGGGAGGCGAAGAAAGGGAAAGGAACCGGTTAGGGTTTCGTTGGAGCCGAGTGGTGCAATGGGCCTGGGTGTGGGCCGAGGGATTATGGCTGACGCACGACGGGCCTAGGGGACGAGACCGGCCTGGAGCCCGAAGGCGGGTAAGGGTCCGAAGGATAATGGACCGGGATTAGCTGGGCTTTGGACAGGTGGGTCGGGGGTTAGAGGGGGCCCGAGCCCAAGAGAGGAGACCGTGGATATGGGTAACGGTTGGGTTTCTCGCCCGACTGGTTATCCTCAGCGGGTCGGGTCATACGTTGGGACGGATCATCCGGGTCGGCAGGTAATTCTTGGATCGTTTCAGGGAGGTTCTATGGGAGATCTGGGATCGGGAATGGGATCGATGCGGATAAAGGAAGTAATAGTTCCGCCGGTGGAAGTCAGTGGGTGTGGCCCTAATTTCTCGTATGCACTTGTAACCAAGGTGTTAACGACCCGAAAGTTATACTGGGAGTCCGTGGTGGCTAGAATGGAGGACTTATGGGATATGAAGGTAGATGCCAGACCACTTGAAGGCGGTCTAGTGGCGTTCTTCTTTCGAACAACTTGGGAATGGGCGAAAGTGATGATGGGTGAGCCTTGGGCTTTTTGGGACTCGTTGGTTTTGTTTACGGATCTGAGGGCTCATATGAGACCGGCGGATCTGGTTTTTTCCCAGTTTGCAGTCTGGGCTCGGGTGTCCAATCTACTGATAGGCGCTTGGAACAAGGAGGTGGGCTTCCGATTAGGAAATGCGTTGGGAGTCTGTCAGGCGGTAGATGTGGACGCTGAAGGTCTCTGTTGGGGAGATTTCATGCGTATCCGGGTTCGCTTAGACATCCACATCCCGCTTTAGAGCCAACTATGGTTTCGCCTTACGGAATCTCAGGTACGTACCTTACTCCGAGTGTCATACGAACATCTTCCGGATCATTGCTTTGAACGTAGTTGTGCGGGTCACTTATTCCCGGCATGTCCGGAGACTGGAGGGATACGGGGTCCATCGTTGAGATCTCCGATCGGCTCTAGAAAAAGCTAAACATGGGAAGGTCATTCCAGGGACGAACTGGGCTTATGTGGGGGTGGGGTGAGCATCGACCGGTACCCGCCCAAAATCCTAAACCCATTACCCAAACCGTTTTTCCCGGTTATATAAAACCCGTACCCATCCCCATCACCGGTCGCTAAAGGGAAGGCCGATAACCGCCGTCATCACCACCGGCCGGGGACGGTTATAACCAACCAACCCAGGCCCAATGGGCTTTTTATTGGGCCTACCGAAATAAACATTCAACTTAATTCCTACCATTCAAACTGAATTTCACACAATTTAACTTAATTTCATAAACCTGCCTATTATAAAACTGATTTCAATTTAGAGACTTCAAACATTCAAACAAACACACAATAGTTTGTACAACTAATACCTCATAATCATATAAAACATCGTCTTACACGACACGGTCTAAGAAAACATTTTTGTTGTACAACACAAAAAGTTGAACAAAAAAACCAGTTTTAACTAAACTGAAATCGACCTATTACAACAACAAATCAAAATCAAGGTCTAGTGGACGGACATTGACCGGGTAAGACCAGTTTTTTTGGTCACCACCGGTTTGGCTCACCCAAACCGTTGACCGCCCATTGACCTCCGGTTTAGTGATTTTCAAACCAGCTTTGGCTCGGGTAAGACCGGTTTCGGATATTCCGGTTACGGGGACGGCCGGACACGACCGGTTTCCGGTGATGGTCGGATTTTTGCTCAGCCCTAGGAGTGGGGGGGGGGGCATCGGGGGTGGCGTCTCGGTGCTTGGCGCCTATAACTCCTCGACCAGATACCAGGCGACATCAAGGAAGGAGGAGCTTACAGGAAGATAGGGGTAGAGACCAACTGGAGGCGGATTTTTTTTGTACATGTTCAGGGTAGTTTGTAGCCATTATGTGTCGTTATAGCTTTCAAGGACACTTAGTGAACTGAGTTTCTGGATCAGATCATAGGTTAATGTTCATTTATTGAAATTCATACATACCAATGTTGAGCTAAATTGTATATATGAGATTATTGGTTTCAATCCTCGTATCTTTATTGCTCATAAAAATAGTAGAATTTACATATATTATACAGACATTCGATCCAAACGGTGTCGAGTATCAACATATGCTACTAAACATGAAATCAAATGAACTTGTGTATACCGACAATGCTACACATATAAGTGAGTATACATACAGAGTTGATGGTACATATTATGGTATACACATGATTCATTCATGAAGATTCAACAGCTTTGAAGAGTTCCCTCCACTTCTGTGGATCACTTCCTGGACCTTCCCCTTGTGGAGTGCAGATTTTCAATTCGGAAATATCCCAGTCTAATAGGTTTGGCAAATATATTCCGAAGGGTTGATAACATTAGGCTTGAGCTCGATCGAATAATCGAATAGGTTGATAACATGGGATATCCCAAGTCTTACCTCCGTCTCTCTTACTCACCCCTTCATATCTTATTTTTTGGCTTTGATCGATATTTTTTTTTCTTATATAAAAATATTGATAAGAATCTTAATAGATTGATTCATCTAGAAATATGTGATTTGAGCAAATGAGCTTCAACATCTATATATAATGCTCAAAATCTAAAATAGATGGTCGATATTGATTTCAAATATAACACTTTCGATGGATAAGATTTACCGTCTATAACTATACAAAAATCCAAATATTAAGTGATTCACATTTATCTACAAATGAGATGCATTTATGTCAAATTCGGATGTGATATGTTCAAGATAATTACAGATAATTGAATCATATTATGCTAGTTTATATGTGACGTGTATACATGGTTATTACCATCAAATTCTAGAAATTTTTACACTTCAATTAAAAAACTAAATATAGGCTGAAAAGGTAATAAATATAACAAGAAATAAGAAAACTGGTCAGAGTCGACATCGACAATACAAAATAGTAGTTAAGTGAAAATTTTAAAAAATAAAAGATACTCAATATCAAAACCCAGCGGTTAACTAGCTCCCTATTTCCTTAGTATATATTCCCAAGCCTAAGTTGACTTAATTGTAGTTGCTCTCCGAAGATTAGAGAATCTTATAAACAAGTTTGCCCGACCGGTTTCTATTTGTCTCACGTCGGTAGATATGCCCAGCCGGTTTTCATCGGGTGGTTGAACCTCACACAACGGGCACAAAAACCTAAGAGTCGTTCATATTGCAGATCTACCATGGTAAGATCCACATGTCCCGTGAAGCGGATACAAATCCTTCGCTGTACGTAGGGGCCTGCCTACATCAATACCAATACGGAACCACATGAAATCATCAAGGCGGCGCGGGGTCGGGATAGGGGAAGAAATTACCTTAATTCCAAGCGCATTGGCTAAGATGGATCTGACTGGAGCGTTCCTTGCATCTCCAGGTACGTTAAAGCTCGCACTTCAATCTCCATGAATCAGAATGGGATGGTGCTGGGTTGCATGCACAGTTGGAAGGACACAAAAAGCAATGGGTACCCACTAAAACCGAACGACCCTCGATGGCGGATGAAGTCCAAAGCCAAGTTGGTTGGGAAGTGGAATGCCACGACGTCCTTGTTGAGGCATTCCACCTCAACGCCCCAAACCTTCCAATTCTGGATCATCACCCCATAGAGGGATTTCAGATTGCAGCTTGCTTCCCTTACGATTTGGTCGGCCAGGGAGTGGCGATACCGGTCATCGACTACGGCCGGGATAGCTTCAAGCGGCACAACGATGATTTCGTCCTGTCATCCGGGTCGACTTCGAGGGACAATGCTCTTGTGGGCGCTTGACCTCCCCGCAGGCCTCGTCGCGACAATAGCGACGGATGCGAGGATCCCCTCCGGTAAAGAGGGGAAAGGGCCTAACCCTATTTTAGCAGTCTCTAAGACTCTGTTGCAATATTTTCCTTTAATTCTATTATTATTTTCTATTTTTAATTTGAATTCTGTAGGCTATATAATCCAAACCGACGTAATATATAATATTTCCCTTCTCTATTGTTCCCTATTTCTAATCATAATTAATGTAGTACCGATCATACACAATTTGAATCCTATATATATAACAGAAACCTACGTTATTAGTTCATCAAGAGAGAATTAAGTTTAGGGTTTTATTCAAACTCTCGTCCGAATCCATAATCGATGGAGAAGAGAGTATATCTACCCGATGAAATCATTAGCCAAATCATCACATTAGCAGGATTGGACTTGAAGTCCATGATCAGGTGCATGGTTGTATCCAAGCAGTGGCGCAACCTCGTCTCCCACCTAGTCCCCGACCTCATCTCCAACCATTACCATGAAATTCACTCGTATATTTATGGTTGTTTTTTTTATCAGTAATTATTTTTGTAATAATCCCGCAGTTACAAAGTGTGACCGAAGGACAGGGGTATAGTCCTCATTACAAGCCCGAACAAACACCCCATCAGGGGTGAAACAAACTAACAAACTATTACTACATTCTCATACCCATATTTATCTACCAAGAAGTACAACCAAAACTCGAGTCACCTAACAACAGACACTCGAGCTAAACTACAACCAAACAAAGGGCTCCGGCCCAATACGGAAACTAAACAGATCAGCACAGGCAAAAGCCCAACAAACTAACAAAAAGCCTCCCGGGCCCACCAAACCCACGAAATCTCGAAGAGTCCAGTCGACCAAGAGCCGCGCGCGAAGCTCAAAACCTGCAACTCGAGCCGCACACCAGACAGAAGACCTCGAGACCCACGCCCACCGAGAGCCACACCACAGCCAATCTAAAAACTTCTTCTTGGAAATGCAGCACATGAACAATCGGAGCAAACCCAAAAAGCAAACGGAGGACCTGGAAGCGAGCCTACACAAGCCAATCCCAACTACCAACCCAAATCACCAATAGGGTTATCACCGTCGGCCAAGCCGGTCGGCGACCCAAAGGTGATGAAAGGTTCGAACCACCACAAAACTAGACTCAGGACCCCTCCCCCGAGAAGAACCCCAATCGAACTTCAAACCAGCCATTAGGCTTAACCCCCCACAGTGGCCAACCCCAACCGTGAGGTCTCAATCTCACAACCGAAATTGACAAAAGGGAAGTCGCAAGAAGAAGGAAACCATGAGAAAAGTACCTGAGAGTAGAAGGTAGTGGAGGCAAGAACGGAACAGACGGACCTCCCAGAGCTCCAACGCAGAGTCTTCATCGACGGCCAACACCGAAACGACGACCAACAGGAGGAGTTCCAACTCCACTGCCTCATCAAAGAGGAGACGAGAAGCCAGAGCCCAAGTTCCGATACGAGAAAGGAAAACAAGTAAAAAGAACACCTCTGAGGCCCTCCACTGCAGAAACCATCCGAGAGAGTTCGCCACCAACACTCTCCACGACCCAGGACTAGCACCACACGTCCATGGTAGTCGAAGATCTAAAAAGATCTAAGCCAAACCAGAAGTCCACTGCTGGAGATTTGTCGCCCTAAGGGCCATATCTAAAGGTTCGAGAAAAGTAGTGGGTAAAACGGGACGGTCGGGACCGAAAAAGAAAAAAACGAAGGACGGAAAACAGTTCAACGCCGGCGACGACCACGACCGAAAGCCATGGCGATGCCGACAAAGAAGGAAGAAAACGAAAGATCTGAGAGGAAGAGAAAGGGGAAACGAGAGAGGAGAAGGAGAAGGAGCGCCGTCAACCAGCCAGCTACGAGAGCTAGATGGTCGACGACAACAAAGAGAGCTCAGACCTAGGATAGAGGAAGTGAGAGGCGAGAGAAAAACTTCGAGAGAGAGAGAAACGACCCCTCCATCTATGGTATATTTTATGGTTGATATGAAGCAATTTTTGATATTGTACCGGGAACAACTCGATGAAAGTAAATGCTTCAGTGAAGGTCTTTGGTTAGTTAAAGAGGGGTCGAATTGTACAGTTTCATCTTACACGATGATGAACTTTATATTTTACATGGTATGCAAATTTTGATATCTTTATAGCATCAAAACTGTTTTTAGGGATAATTTTGTAAAAGCATATTGATTTTAGCATCTTTTTTTCCTCATACGCAGAAAAAAATTAAATTTGTTCAACCCAAACAATACACTTCAAAAAAGAATTACAATGGAGGGTAAAGAAAAGAGAGCAACGAACAAAGGTTTAATATAGCATATTGATGGTCCCTTCATCGCCATTAGTATCGTCGTTAGTATTACAATGGGTGTTCGAGCTTGGCCCGTCGCCTGCATATAAAAGTATTAGAATCAGATTCGAGATGTTTTCGACGACGAATCCTTCAGGTTGAATGGGGCAGAGTAATCCGGAGTTATTTCATGCTTTAACTAAATATTAGTTTCCTATCTAGAGGCACCCTTCATGGGTGTGCTCTTGTTTGTAAGAGAAGTATTACACTTCTTTCCCCTGACTTTTTGTTAAAGTCTAGAAGTATTCCTAATATATTTATTTTTCAAAACAAAAAAAAACTAAATGTCTAAGAACAAATATCATCGCGGTACTAGGTTTGAATATTTTTCTTTAATGTATTTTTAATATAAGACCGTCCACAATGGGGTTTCGTCGTCGTCGAATAGACGGTCGAAAGCGTCAGAAAAGTTTCTTTTTCCCTCTGAGTGGTCGAATTGGTGCCTATTGTCACGTCAAATTGGGGAAGTCGCTTTAGATCGTCTATGAATCTGTCGACTCGCTGCAGAGTCGGGTCAACAGATTCAGTGTTGACCAAACGAATCAGTGTATGCCGTGTGGATACATATAGGCGTGAAAATCTCACAAGTCCCGGCGATTTTGCCATGTCGCCGAGTCAACAGGTTCATTTGGCCGAAATTATTGATTTTTTCCAATTTCTGAATTTTTTTCTATGAATACTCCACCTTTGTTTTGGAAGATAGTATCCCAACACAACAAAAATCATTCATTTTATTTCCACACATCTCATTATCGTCTTTTCGTTATGGATAGTAGTGAGAAGTATGATGGCGGCGAAATGGACTACGCAACGTTACGTGCAAGGACCCGAGAACGAGAGGAAGCGATGTTAGAGTATACGGGCAAAGGTCAAAGAAGCAGAGGCACGTATGTTGGCCACCGTCCAGGGGAAGCAGAAACGACATTATATTTTCAGAGATCGAAGCCATGCTCATGACTGGCTTATGTCTGAATACTTTGTAGCGACCTCATAGAGGGATTTCAGATTACACCTTGTTTCCCCTACGATTCGGACTGTCAAGGAGTGGCGGTACCGGCCATCAACTACGACCGAGATAGATTCGATCATCACAACAAAGATTTCATCCTCGTCATCCGGGTCGGTTTCGAGCGGAAGTGCTCCTGTGTGGCACTGGACCTCCCCGCGAGGCCTCGTCGGGACAGTTGCAACCGATGAGAGGATCCTCTTTGGTCGTGCTCGTAGAGAAAAAGGCCCTCCCATCTTTGCATGCAGTAATTTAAGTCAGGGCTAGGGCGGATTTTGGCCGTCAGAGGGAGCTTGGGTCCGGGGGGTCAACATATTTGGTCCCGGCGAGGCAGGCAGTAATATCTAAGTCGGGGCCAAGGGTGGATTTTGGCCGTCCGGGGGAGCTTGGGTCCGGTGGGTCAACAGATTTGGTCCTGATGAGGCATGGAACGGGCGGAGGGGGGGAGTGGGAGTCCCACCCATTAATCTCGGACTCTGTGGTGCTGGTGCAGTGAGAGCCGACATGGTTGTGTTCCGATTTTCATCCCCCGATCTTGTTATAGGGAGCGTAGGGTCGGGGCGATGGTATTCAGCGTGGATGGTGGTAGTATAAGTCCCACATAGAAAGTGTGGACAAATTGAACACTTGATAAACATATTAGTGCCTCCACCCATCAGTTCGAGCTTTTGGGTTGGATAAGGCTTTAACATGGTATCAGAGCCTGGTTCGGCCTAAGGTCTGTTTGTCACCTTCACCATGTGGTCTCCGACCCATATGCAGATGTCCAGTCCTGCTATGGCCCACGTGTAGATGTCCAGTCCTACACGTGAGGGGGAGTGTTGAAGTGTGAGTCTCACATCGAATATGCGCGGATAAATTGACTCATTGATATACATCTTGATGCCTCCACCCATAAGGTCGAGCTTTTGGGTTGGATTGAGCTTTAACATGGTATCAGAGCTGGTTCGGCCTAAGGCCTGTTTGTCGCCTCTACCCTGTGGTCTCCGGCCCATATGCAGACGTCCAGTCCTGCTATGACCCACGTGTAGATGTCCACTCCTACATGTGAGGGGGAGTTTTGAAGTATACGTCTCACATAAAAAGTGTGGACAAATTGAACACTTGATAACATATTAGTATCTCCACCCATCGGTTCAAGTTTTTGGATTAGATATGGCTTTACCAGTATACTAAGTGGATCGATCATGGTAAGCAACGGCGATGGTGGTGTCACTCTGTTTCAATATTTTCCTTTAATTCAATTATTTTCTATTTCTAATTTGAAGTCCGTAGGCTATATACTCCAAACCGACGCAATATACAATATTTCCTCTAACTCTATTGTTTCCTATTTCTAATCATAATTAATGTAGTACTCATCATATACACAATTTGAATCCTATATATAACAGAAACCTTCTTTATTAGTTCCTCAGAGAGAATTAAGTTTAGGGTTTTATTCAAACTCTCATCAGAAGAACCCATAATCGATGAAGAGGAGAGTGTATCTACCCGACCACATCTCCAACCATTACAGAGGCCAATTTTTGGTTTACGATTCCCGTCAATGCAGATTTGGAGCTCTGGATGAGGAGACAAACCAGATTGCTTGGATGTGGGGCAATCCCCACCTGAAAACAACTGTTCAACGCTTTTGGTCGTCGTGCAATGGTTTGGTATGTTTTCTGTTATGTGATAGCGAGGATATCTACCTATGCAATCCCCTCACCGGAGAATGTATCTCCATCCCAGGCCCCCGACTAGGTGGGCTTGCTGCTCACATCCATCATTGTGGTTTAGGGTTTTGTTCGAGTAGCAACGAATATAAGCTCACATGTTTGACGCCACATACTCTCAACACATACACCCTCGGAAGCTCAACTGGATGGAGGAGTGTTCCACTCGACCATAAGAAGATTTGGAGCTGGTGGAGAGCTGCAATTTATGTGAACGGAGTTTTTCACTGGCTCCTTAAAACTCAAAGCATATTAACTTTTGACCTTGCAACGGAGGTGTTGGGAACGATCCCTCCACCTCTCCTTGAGGATGGAAAGAAGATATATAAATTGACATGTATGGATCATTGTTTGGTTGTCACTGCCGGGTACAAGAAGCCTTTGGGCTTGGACAAGCGTCTTGTGGGTTTGGACATATGGGGGAGGAAAGAAGATAAATCATCGGGTGAGTCAGTTTGGACTAAGAATTGGGTAATCGATGCTGATCAACGGTTGATTCAAATTAGCCTGTACTGGCTAGTGCCGCAAAAATTATCAACTAAGGGACACATAATCATGAGAGATCATGGTGACAAACTATATAGTTATGACTCAAGAGACAAACTTGTTAGACATAGCTGGGATTACGATCAGTTTGGTGGATTGCTATATTCTTATTCTGACCCAAGAGACAAACTTGTTAGACGTTACAGCGATTGTAATCAGTTTGGTGGACGGCTATGCTCATATTACACTCCCACTCTCATTTCTCCAAAGAAGTTAATGCAAAAAACGGACAAGTATTGCCGGAGATTTAGAAAAAAAGAAGGAAAGTAGTTGGTTTGATAGTTGATATGAACTTCACCTGTTGTTTGGTTAAATGTCAGTGGTGTATTTTATAGCTGTTATGGAACAATTGTGGAGATTGGTTTGGCATATGATATTGTACCCGAAAAACTTGATTAATCAAAGAGGGGTGGAATTTTACATTTTCTTCTTACACGATGTTCAACTTTGATTTTTTATTTTAGATTATGCAAATTTTGATATCTTTTAGAGTATCAAAATTGTTTTGATGTGCTCATGACTCAGTGTCAGTGGCATGTAGTTGAGGTCGCCGATAGCTAGAGACACTTAGGGACCAAGTTGGGTAGGCGCGGAGGGGTGTATCCGGTTGGCGGTTGGCAACGTCCGAGGATCAGGTTGATGTGGCAGTGTGGGATCCATTGGACAAAGGTAAAGCATCGAATTCAATAGTGATTGAAAGTTTAGAATGAATTGATGATTGTATTGATTGTTTCTCAATGAGTATTTGACATGTTACAAAAGTGTAAGTGATAAGGATAACACCTATACAAAATATGAATCTAGGATAAGTCAATACAAACTACATAATTTGTTATGATACACATGAAAAGCGACTGATAAGGATATTAAATACATTTATCTAACACTCCCCCACAGTCGAAGCTTGGCATGGAAAGACGTTGAGACTGGAACGAAAATCTTCAAAGAAAACTGACGGAAGTCCTTTGGTGAAGACATTCGCAAACTGGTACGAAGACGGCACATCAAGGACACGAACCTGACCTGCAACAACTTTCTCACGCACAAAGTGTAAATCTAATTCAACATGTTTGGAACAGTGCTGTTGAACCGGATTATCATACATATAAACAGAGCTAATGTTATCACAGAAGACAATAGTGGCAGTAGAGAGAGGACAATGTAACTCAAGTAAGAGATTGCGGAGCCAAAAAGACTCAGCGACAACATTAGCGACACCACGATTCTCAGCCTCGGCACTAGAACGAGACACAACATGCGGATATTTGGAAGAACAGGAGATAAGATTCGGACCAAGAGATACACAATAACCCGAAGTAGAACGAAGTGTATCAAGACACCCGGCCCGATCAGCATCTGAGTATGCGGTGAGAGAGAAAGAATGAGAAGGACGAATACGAAGACCATGAGAATGGTACCATGGATATAATAACAGTCTTGGATTTCTGTTTCCTTTTCTGTTTTTTCAAAGCTTGGTGTGGCACTGGCGATTTGTCATAGGCTTTGTGGAAACAGACCCGTTTTTGTATTGAATCTTTTTCATAATTAATAAATGTAGTATCTTTCGCTAAAAAAATATAACCAGAAATAAGAAACTGGTCAGAATCGATTTTCATCTTCGTTTTTAATTTTTATTTTTACTTTTTCTTTTCATTATAATTTGATTTTTTTGAGAAGGAATGATAGTATTATTAAGGAAAGTAAAGTAGCTCGATGAACGCATTGCTGCTCTCATCATACAACCAAGAAACCAAATTGATAATGTAATACGGTAACAGAAAAGTAAATGTTGCTCTGGGCATAGGGGTGGTCGAAGGGGAAAATCTGCGGTAGCATCCGAAGACACCGATACATCATGCTCCAACCAAATGACACCGGTCGAGCGGACCAAGTGATAAATTTATAGTGGTGGACCGATATCTCCCCCGGCAAGTCAGCGTGCGTTGTCCTCCCTTGAGTGATACGTGTAGGGCCCCTGAACGCGTGATTGTTGACCCCGGACTGGTAGGGGAGAATCATGTCGACTGTTGATGGAACCATCGTCATCGATCAGCCAGGGAGGTGGTACAGCCGACCAACCCCTCCCTGGGATTCCAGAGACTCATTCCTGGAGGCGAGGGTGCTTGTGGCCCCCCGCCGCTGCTACATATGACGCCATATCTGACGCCGCCGACCCTTCCGATTCTTCTGGCTCCTCTTCCCGCTACATGCGTTTCTTCCCAGACAGAGATGTATCGGGCTTCTTTTCCAGCCATTCAGATGGTATCTCCTTGGTCCAACTCTCATAGGTCTTGGACATATCCTTCTCCTGCTTCTGCGGGGGCGTCGTCGGCCTCAGGACACAAGCTCCTCCCCTACTCCACCTTTCCGGATACGCCCAGTTGGTCCCTGGGATCGATTTGTCGTGTTTTCCCTTCTCTAAAGCTGACCTCGGATCCGCTGGAGCTCTCAGTGATGGTCACCTCACTCCTCCCGATATAGGGCACGCCGGAAACAGGTGGTCGCGCTACTACAACCAAAACAATGATCCGGTATATGTTTAAAAGACACCTGGAGAAGCATACATACCTGTGATTCCAACAGTCGGAACCAAATCTGACTCTGAAGGGGAATCCGAATGTCAGCTCGAATCCGTATCTTCATGAAACCCCCCAGCATAATCATGATTTGTCCACATCCACCGCTTGACAGATTCCCAGAGCATTCCCCACTCGAAATCCCACCTCCTTGTTCCATGCTCCCACCGGGAGGTTAGACACCCTAGCCCATACCGAGAAATGATGGAAGCTCAGATCCCCTGCATGCATATGGGCCCTAAGCTTTGTAAATAGCACTAATGAGTCCCAAAAAGCCCATGACTCCACTGCTAGAACTCTCGCCCTCTCCCTCGCTGACTTGAAAAAGAAAGCCACCAAGCCCCCTTCTAAAGGTTTCGCTTCTACCTTCATCCCCCACAGATCCTCCATTCGGGCCACCAAGGAATTTTAGAAGAATTTCTTCGACGTAAGCACCTTAGCGACCAGCGCGAATTGGAATTGTGCCTCAACATTGACAACCTCCACCGTTGGGACCATTACCTCTTTAATACACATTGATGACATCTTGGTTCCCAAATCCCCCACTTGAAACCCTGTCCCTCGGGTCTTGCAACCCGTCCGAGGTCGGCTGCCTTTCGGGTCAAAACCAGCCCTCAGCCTCGACCCACTCGAGCCTTCAGACCGACCCGGATCCAGTTCCGGCCCATTTGGATCAACCCACGGGCGAGGAGTACGGATCTGATCCGTCCCGGCAAGGTCACCCGGTAGTCCACCCGCTCCGACCCGTTGTTTCCTGGCCCGAGTCCGCTCCACACCAGACCCATATCGGGCCGCCCTGGTGCCCACGTCCACCGGCCCACTCCGGGTGGCCCAGTTGCTCTCCTCAAGCCTGTCCAGCGGCCGCACGAGGAGTCCAGCCAGAACCCCATCTCCCGGCCCGTCTGACATCCGCGAGAAGGCCTCGCTTCTGGCCCCTTCCTCGTGCTCCCGACCCAGCCCAACCTCAGAAACCCTAATCTCCTCCCGCGCGATGCCCTTCCCCTTGCTTCTTCTCCACGCCCGCGTCGCCGACGACTCCTTTGGCGTCACCACTGTGTCCGGTGACACCACAATGGGAAACGAACCATCCCCTCCCGTGACGACAACATCCTCGTCACCCTGCGCCTGCGGGATGGTCGTCCATCCGAACCCCTCCCCCATCTTCAGCGTCCTCCCCGAGCCCCCTCCCCGTCTCGGACGCGGGCCCCTCACCGGCGTACGCCGTATTGGATTTTCCGCCGAGTGAAACCATCCACCACCTCTCCGACTGTCCTCCCCCGCCCTCTGGGCCGAGAACCTCATCGGGGAGAAGTCCTCCTCACGTGGCGACAACGAGTCTGCCGGCGTGAGCGAGGTCTCCTCCACAAACTTCGCCGGAAGGCCGGAATCTACCCCTTCCTCAGCCGTCTGCTCCTGACTACTCGGCATTCCCGAGCAGTTAAGCATCGAAGCACCCTTCTCCTCCATCAAGATCACCTGTTGAGGCCATGATCCTTACACCCGAGGATGGAAATCGCAAAACCCAAAAACCCTAGCACCTACGTGAGGGAAGAGAGTTTGCGCACAAATATATAAAACTTATTATAATTTCAAAATTTTAATTCTAAATAATTTAATTAAGAATTAATTTCTTAGAACTGATAATATTAATTAATTATTTAAAAGGACGCGTTTCTCAAATCCCCGAAACGGAAGAAGTGAAAGGCTCGTTAACCCTGTTGACGTTTGGAAACAGGTCGCGTAAGCTCGAAACGCTCAAATGCTCAGGTTGCTCAAGCGAAGGCTTTCAACGATCGGAACTTAACTTCGGAAGGTGAAGAGTGGGTCACTGATAAGGGTTGATTTTGCTTCATTCGTGGTCGTGTTTGTTTTGGACTTATAGTTCTCATGTTTTTCGGGTTTTGGCCCTTTAACTCTTTTCGAGAGCTTCCTTGTAATCATTGGCTTTTTGACCTGGAGCTTCTCGGACCAGGTCATTCTGGACCTCGTTCATGTATGATAGGTCTTATTACTAAAATCTTAAGCTTATAAAAATAAATATATTACATATTTTACAAGACCTTTGATTTTACGAGGCTTTTTTTTCTATTTCAGGTGTCTTAAGTGATTACTTAACTTGCTTAAGGCTCGAGCCAATCCTGCACAAGTGTTCTTATGGTAGTCGGTAGATGTATCGGTTGAATGAATCTGGTCTTGAGGTGTATCAGGAATGCAATGCATAACTCGAGTCGTTTGTTCTGCAGGGAAACTTCAGAGGATGGACATAAGCAGTTAGGGGTAAACCGAAGAAGGTTGATAAATTGAAGGGTTTGATTTTTGTCAAACGGTATGCTTTGTTTTGTTGATGGATGGAATTGTTCCTTGAGTGAAGATGCACTTTTATGTGTACATAAGGTGTGTGTATTGTTCCTTCAGTGAATGCACTTTTATGTGTACATAAGATGTGTGTACTGAGAAGCAAGCATATATCAATGGTTGCCATAAATCTCATTTTTAATAGTGAAAACTCTGGGTCCTAGGCTTTTTGAACGTTTCGTTTTGACGTCCTAATCCAGACCAACGTTTCGTTACAGTTCCATACACGAAAGGTTAGAACTTTTACAAAACCTTATATGAACCGTTCAAATTAACGATTTCGTTAACATAGGAAGTGAAAAGTCAAAACTACAACTCCATTCACGTTAACCTTTCAGCTCCCCATGCCCGTTAAACATGCAATTAGAACACTTAGTATACCTATCCAACAATTTTTCAACACTGAATTTCAAAATAATGCATTGTTTTGGGAAAGAGGAGCTGAAAGGTTAACGTGAATGGAATTGTAGTTTCGACTTTTCACTTCCTATGTTAACGGAATCGTTAATTTGAACGGTTCATATCAGGTTTTGTAAAAGTTCCAACCTTTCGTGTATGGAAATGTAACGAAATGTTGGTCTGGGTTAGGACGTCAAAACGAAACGTTAAAAAAGGTTAGGAACCAGAGTCATCCTTTTTTAATATTATTGTAGCAAACTTTATGTTCTCATGCTTTACCAATTTACAAGTTGATACCACAAAAATAAGTTTCATATACATTTGTAGCTATTTCTAAATGGGTGAACAGTAACGAGAAAGATTTGAATAATTATCTCGTATGAGGGGATACAAAATGGGTGAACGTTAATGAAAAGCAAAGAAATCGGTTCATAAGAAGATAATGAAGTGATTTCCATTGATTTCCCGACTCAAAAATTGTTTAGTTGTGCATATATCGTTGAGAAATTTTGATGGTAGGGACAAAGGGACATAAGAGACTTGTATTTGTTACGGGATCCAGTTGATGATAAAGCCTGCAAGGAGTTCGACTTGAGGCAACCACATTTTGTGTAAGAGATTTGCAATGTTTGTCTCGCATTAGACACGAAAGGGTTCACTCCATATGGACATAATTTCCCCCTACAATGTCCATGAAGTAAAAGTCAACATTCTCGCACTTTGATATCCGAGCCCAAGTATCTCAAAAAGTGTTCAAATGTATAATAGATGACTTGCAGTTTTTAGATAAAGGAAAACTATGGGTACTAACCTTCTTGAACGTTTCGTTTTCACGTCCTGACCAAGACCAACGTTTCGTTACAGTTTCATACACGAAAGGTTAGAATTTTTACAAAACCTGATATGAACCGTTTAAATTAACGATTTCGTTAACATAAGAAGTGACAATAATGCATTATTTTGAAATTCAGTGTTGAAAAATTGTTGGATATGTATACTAAGTGTTCTAATTGCATGTTTAACGGGCATGGGGATCTGAAAGGTTAGCGTGAATGGAGGGGTAGTTTCGACTTTTTACTTCTCCTGTTAACGAAATCGTTAATTTAAACGGTTCATATCAGGTTTTGTAAAAGTTCCAACCTTTCGTGTATGGAACTGTAATGAAACGTTGGTCTGGATTAGGACTTGAAAACGAAACGTTCAAAAAGGTTAGGAACCAGAGTTATCCCTTTAGACAATAAGGATTGTAACGTGGGATAAGCTTGTTGATGAACTGTTCAAGATGAAAGTCGCCCTCTAGTCTCCTCGGTTGGGTGACAGATCCCTGGGCCACGATGATCCTCCCAATGCAAATTTGGATTTATAGACGCTCCCGATGCGCGGTTCCAGTTCACTACAAAAGGTCCCGACCCAAAGATTGATCGTGATCTATAGACCACCAAGCCGAGGATGGAAGGACGAATCATCGGTGAGGGCCCATGGTCTGAGACGCGCCTATGAGATGCTTGAAATGACGGTTGGCCGTGGCCCGAGATTTTACCATGTCTATTTAGCCTGGATGGCCCCGATCAGACATGTCCCGACCGCAAGTCCATGTCGCCCTTGACTTCTAGGGGGAGGGACCTGGGAAAAAAGGCAGGAGATCCAATGTTGTTAGTGTCATACTCGACCAACACCCTGAAGAATGTTAGTGGAGCAAAAGTGGAGCACTGTCGCCGCCATGAGGGTGATTCCACAAGGACCAGGCCATCGGTTATGGAAAAGCAGGGTGAAAAATCACACGACAGGCAAAAAGGACGGGTGTAGAAGGGAAGGGGTGACGTTAGTGCTAAACAAGCAGGAAAAGCCGAAATAGATTCGGGAGAAAGAAACTCCGACCATAGGTTGATAAATTTAGCAAAATCTCAAGTTATTTGGGGAGTCAACAATATTTCCCTTGATTGTATTAACTACTAAGAGCATGTACAACGAAGGGGCAAGTGGGCGAGGCAAGGAGCAAGGAGCAAGGAGCAGCTGCTTCAGGGTTCGGGGTTCGTGCTTTCAGCGTTGTGGGGCGGAGGATGCGCGAAGCACGGGGCAGAACCCTGTACATAGACCTCGCAAAGCAGGAGCACGAAGCCGATTAGTGCTTTGTGCCTCGCGGGTTCGTGCTTCGTCTCGGCTATCTCCAGTGTTGACATGCGTCCTTTTTTTTAATAAATATAAAATCCTTTTAATTTATTTTACAAAATCAGTTTTTAAATTAAAAAAATCATTTTTTAATTTACAAAATCAGTTTTTAATTACAAGATCAGTTTTTTAATTAAAAAAAATCAGTTTGTAAATTTAAAATATCAGTTATTAAATTTAAAAATCAGTTTTCTATTTCGATAAAAAAAATGTCCAGTCAGCATTTCTAAAAACCCTGTTCCTCATACCTGCCCCTTTGATGTGGAACACTCTTTGTTTTAGAGGACAAGAGCAGAATCATGCCTAGTCAGCATTTCTAAAAACCCTACTCACCAGTCAGCAGAGGATTCTGTCCCCCCAAAATCTGCTCCCTCGTTGTACATACTCTAAGAGACGTATTTTATTGTTATTCAATATTTCCCTTTAATTCAATTATTTTCTATTTCTAATTTGAATCCCGTAGGCTATATAATCAAACCCGGCGTAATATTTTTTTTTTAAAACGGGTAACTGGAGAATTGCATTAATACCCAAAGGTAATCAAACAAGATAGGACGTTACCGCACCGGGTTCCAGATTTATGTCCGAGCCGACCGTAGCAGGCCCGACGCTCATGGACCCATAATAGTAGCTTTCTTGACATCGAAGGAAAAAACTTAAGACAACTCCTTACCAACGTCTCAAAACAGTGAGACATTAAATGAAAAAGCCTAAACAACCTAGCTTGCCAAAAATTTATTCGACCTAAAACAGAATAACAATCAGAAAGTAATGCCTTTGGTGCGGATTTCCCGACTCCCCGACAGTAGTAGCCCCGAGTCTGTGGATATAGGTCCCAATTAATGTGACCATTCCACCCCCAGGTCATATCATTCGTCATGCGGAGGGTCAAGTCCCTCCAACTGCATTCCAGCTGCTCCTGCACGAACCTCTATCCCCGATGCTTGACCCTTTGCCGGTCCCAGCGGGATCCACTGCTCTCCGTCCAGAGGTGACACCAACGGAAATACCATACGACTGAGAACCCTACCATGATTCCCTTTTTCAACAGGAATCCAGAGCATCGACAGCGGCGACACAGGGGATCCCACCCCCGCCCCCAGTTGGGCTCCGATCGTGCCTGGCCCTGTCTGTCCGCCGACTTCGTCGCCATCCGGATTTGGAGGGGAGATCAGTCGATCTCCATATCGGTAAGGCTCGATCATATGCCAACCCGGCATTACAGATGGGTACGCCATGATGGCCCTCGTAGAAGGTCAGGCCGAGGGCGTTGCAGACGGATGGGGCAGTCGTCCGACGATGATGAGGACAGGACGTCGGGATGGACGTTGTGTAGCGTTGGAGCAAATCTGGTTACCTGGATCCATGGTGCAGAAGCGGCCGAAGTTGAGATGAAAACCGACCCCGATCAAATGAACGACGGCGGTAAAGACGAAACCCGAAGGTTAGAGAAAACCCGAATGTTAGACAGAGAGCTTGGAAACAGGGGCTTCAATGGTGAAAAAATTGACTGTAATAGAGGAGGAGGGGGACTGCGCACAGAGAGAATTAGGTTTTTCAAGATTGTTGCATAAAGTTAGGAAACCTCTCAACCAAACCTAATTCAATTATGTTGTCCCCCGGCGTAATATATAATATTTCCCTTAAGTCTATTGTTTCCTATTTCTAATCATAATTGTAGTACTGATGATACACAATTTGAATCCTATATATATATATATATCAGAAACAGAAACATACGTTATTAGTTCTCATAGTAAATTAGGGTTAGGGTTTTGATCAAATTCTCACCCGAACCCATAATCAATGGAGAAGAGAGTATATCTACCCGAAGAAGTCATCAACCAAATCATCACACCACCAGCAATGGACTTGAAGTCCATGATCAGGTGCATGGTTGTGTGCAAGCGGTGGCGCAACCTCGTATCCGACCTCGTCTCCAACAACCCTTATCTTGCAGCCAAAGGCCAATTTTTGGTTTACGATTCTCGTCGAAGCAGATTCGGAGCTCTGGACGAGGAGACAAACCGGATTGATTGGATGCGCGGCGAACTTGTTACACGCTTTCTGTCGTCTTGCAATGGTTTGGTATGTTATCTGCCAGCTCGTCCTCCTGAGGGTCTTTACATATGCAATCCCCTCACCGGAGAATATGTCTCCATTCCCAGTCCCAGTCCCAGTCCCCAACGATTTAATGTGTATCAGTGTAATTTAGGGTTTTGTTCGAGTCGTAACGAATATAAGCTCGCATGTTTGACACCGAATGCTCTTGAGACATACACCCTCGGAAGCTCAGCTGGGTGGAGGAGTGTTCCATTCGACTATGAGAAGGTTCTGGGCCTGGATAGAGCTGCAATTTGTGTTAACGGAGTTTTTCACTGGCTCCGCGATACTCAAGGCATATTAACTTTCGACCTTGCAGAGGAGGCACTGGGATCGATTCCTTCACCTCGTCTTGACGATGGCAAGAATATATATCAATTGGAATGTATGGATAATTGTTTGGTTGTCACAGCTGGGAACTATCAGTTGGGTTTATTAGAGATTTGGGTGAGGAAAGAAGATAAATTATCGGGTGAGTCGGTTTGGACCAAGAACTGGGTGATTACTGGTGCTCAACCGTTTATTCGAATTAACCTTTCATGGTTAGTGCCGCAAAAAGTGTCGATATATGGACGCATAATCATGAGAGATCAGGTTTATGATGGTCTATATAGTTATGACTCGAGAGACAAACTTGTTAGACGAGTCTGGGAATGTAGGTATGCTATATGTCTATATTCTTATTACACGCCCACTCTCATTTCTCCAAAAAAGTTGATGCTCGAGTGACGATTCGCTCACTTTGTATGAGTGAAATCTAGAAGTTCGAGGCTCAATGTAAAAACGAGGCTTGGAGACACTTTATCGCTACAGGGACTATGCTGCAGATAGAGTTCAAGAATGGTATTCCTCCCTCTATCGAATAGTATCTCTTTGTATTTGGCTGTTGTTCCCTGTTCTTCGTTGTTTTTTTCGCTTTTTTTAGGAAGATTCTCTTACCGTTTGTGGTAGAGTCTCTTTTGAAGTTTCTTGAGATAATTTTTTTTTTTGCGGTCCTCAGGCTTTGTAATTCTCTTTATTTCAAAGCCTATCAATAAATCATCATTTATCAAAAAAAAAAACGAACAAGAATGGTCTAAGATTGTGAAAAATAAGGGAATTGGTAAGTTTGATTTGTTATCTTTATGTTATGTATGTTTTCTTCGATAATTTGTACAATAATTCGAAGTGATTTACGCCACGTTGTTGACATGAACTTCACCCGTATATTTTATGGTTGTTAATAAATAATTTTTGATATTGTACCGGGAACAACTCGATGAAAGATGATGAACTTTATATTTTAGATGGTATGCAAATTATGATATCTTTAGAGCATCAAAACTGTTTTTAGGGATAATTTTGTAAAAGCATATTGATTTTAGCATCTTTTTTTCCTGATACAAAAAAAATTGTTCAACCCAAACAATATACTTCAAAAGAAAATTACAATAGAGGGTATAAGAAAGGAGAGCAACAAAAAGAGAAGGCTTACTGGTACCTTCATCGCCGCACGAAGAGGTGAAACCCATTGATTTACATATAGTCCAAGCCCGCTTACCTTTCGACTTCTTTAAGAGACTATAAATGCTTAAGACGACTATTCCCAACATGCTTGTTCTTCCGGTTACGCCGAGGAAGGAGCAAATCAGGGTCTACTGATAGGGAGTGAATCCCGGTGATGAAAGACGACAAAGAGGGAGGAATGACAGTTACGGAAAGGGTCTTGGTGCCCTTGGGAGGAACTGAGGCCTCGAGGTTGGGCCTAGACACATGTGGCATGGCCCAATTCTGGAAAGGAACTCGGATCCAAGTTGGGCCGGAAGGGCCAAGCTCAGGAGCACTGCACGGAGGGAGACGTGCGAGAATTAGAGCAGACGACACACTTTTTCTTGGCATGAGGAAGCTCGGGATAGGAAAGGACGAGCTCATCGAAACACACAATCGCCGAAGGCGAAATGAGAGCGAGTTCCTAGACAAGCTCCGGAGAAGACCGATGGCTCCGGCGGCAAGGAGAAGGTGAGGCGACATGGCGAGGTTGAGACGAGATCCCATTAAAAAGCGCGGTGTAGGATTACGTTTTACGTTTACTCGACGGAAAACAACAAATTTATCTTGTTGGTAATCCTATAAAATCCTTGATCACATGTATCGATTAAAGCTAATTTATGCCTATATGTAAACTTGTGTACCTCGATATAAAATACTTTGGTGCTTGCTGGTTCGATACAGAGATCTTTGAAAAGACAAGCCAAAGCATCCAAATGTTTTCCTTTGACGATATCCACACAAAAAAACAACTCCACAACTTAACTTGCTAGTAGCTTTGAGCGAATTCTCTCTTGCTCTCTTTAGGTGGGATTCGTAATTTATAAAATTTACCATTAATTCTATTGGCTCCTATTTCTACTTATAAATGTATTACTTCGAATCCTATATATAACAGAAACATTCTTTATTAGTTCCTCAAAGAGAATTATGTTTGGGTTTTTTTTTTTTTTTTTGATAAATGATGGTTTTATTAATTAACTTTTACCCCAAGTCGGGGAAAAAGAAAGGGGACCGCGAAAAGCTATCCCATACAACCTGCAAAAGAGACTCTACCACAAACGGTAATAGAATCTTCCTTAAAATACAGAGAAAAAACTAAACAATAGAAGGAAGAACGTCTTCCTTGGACTCTATCTGCAGCAAAATCCCTGTATTGACAAAATGTCTCCAAACCTCATTTTTACGCTGAGCCTCGAGCTTCTGAGTTTCACTCATACAGAGTGAACGAGTTGTCACCGTAAAGGACTGTTGAGGTTTCGTCCTTCTTTTCCCTCTGCCTTTCTTAACAGTCTCAGGTGGTGAGCGTAGAGAAAGGGAGGAAGTCGGGGACACAAACGACAAGGGTTGAACGTTTTCGAACCCAACACTAACTTCCAGCTGATCCGACGCTGAAGGAACAATAGGCAACGAACACGAAGGAACGAATTGGGAGTCCGCAACCACCATCTGATGTGGTGTCTTCCTTCTTTTCCCTTTACTTTTCTTAGTGCTTCAGGTGACAACACGTTGAACTCCTGATCGAAACGCGAATGGAAAGGAAGGGAAGATGCCGGTGACACAGCTGAAGGTGCATGCCCAATGGCTTCAGCTCCTAAAACAGCTACTGGACCGGATTGAACAGGCCCAGTCACAGGCCCAGTCCCCTCCAGTCCAGAAAAGCCATCGCGCGAACTATCCTCGCGCCAAACCTCGCGCGGTTGAAAATGGGTCGCCGTTTATGGGCCTCCCTCTGGCCCAAAACTGGTTGGACCACAACCCAAAGCCTCCGATTCTGAAACGGGAACAGAAACGGCTTCACCAGCGACGCCGTGAACCTCGGATCGATCTGCTGCAGAAATCTCGCAGGGAGTCGCTGCATCCATTCCGAGATCAACGATCGAATCATTTTCAAGATTTGAAAATTGATTCGATAGCTCAATCGGCGACCCCAAAACCGGTACTTCTTCGCTCGAATCCGACCTCGCCCCCAAATCTCGCGCAACTCCTCGCGCAGCCGATAATGAAATCGAATCAGAATTCAAAATAGCCACCGGTCCGTGATTCAGGGGATTCGGAGAGTGAGAATCGGACCCGCAAACTACAGGTTCGACCCCGTCCGTAGGAGCTGCAACCGGACTCCGGCTGCTCTGTTTTGCCGGCAAAAGCTTCCGACGACGAGCCACTGCCACATGGAGGGTAGAACCATTGATCTTCAACCCATTTAAGCCGGAGATGGCCTGATTTGCTTCATTTGGAGAGCTAAACCGCACGAAACAGAAGAGGCTCTGTTTTCGATTTTTCCGAATCAAAACAGGGGAAGTCAGAATCTTCCCAAATTCGCCAAAAACGTTTAGAACCCAATCAGAGGTGGCCTCCGAAGATAGGTGACAGATGAAGACTTCATCTTCCTGCAGGAAAAAGCTCCGAGGATCCATGGCAGCCGTCACCTTCCTCTTCGTCCCAACTGGAGCAGCAGCCTGCCCTTTGGTCCCATTCCTCTCGACATCCTCTGGAGCATGACCGGGCCTTTGCACAGGCGCAGCCACCACCGGTTTGGCCGGTCGACGGACCCTGGCCTTACTCGCCGTCGCTTTGGCCGGGTTGCCATGGCACCGTGGATGAGCAACGGACTCTGAGATCGTCAAGACGTGGTTTAGCGCCGTCACCACAGCACCCAGCGCCACATCAACTTTCACCAATAAACCGGTGACTAGTTGCGCTCTCCGGCTGTCACGCCCCAAATCCGGTTCTTGCCCGGACTCGAGGCATGACTATATAAAAAAAACGAATAAAGGAGATAACCAATTAAATCAAAGTCCATAAAACTCCATTACTATAACTCGAATCCATCAAAACGTAGTTCAAAACATGAAATAACCCTCAAGGGGTGTAATAATAATAATCTCCACAGTTGGGTTCAAAACATAAACAGTAAAGTTCGAAGTCTCTAACAAGTACCCCGCCGAGAAACGCCCAAGCTTCTACTCCTCAATCAAGCCTGTAGACACAACAGTGAAACATAGGGGTGAGCTCACGCTCAGTAGGGAAAACACATAACATAGTGAACCTTAAACTCCAAAGAATCAACGGTACTGCCCACAAGATTCATAATTTACCGACACAGTCCACAAGGTAACTCATAACATCACAAATAAATTCATTAATAAAGTTAACAAGAAGTTCTTAACAATCGGAGACAATAGATAAACCAAACAATGCCGTGGTACATGAGGTCACCACCCTCCGATCCACGTCTTACATGTCCTCTCGGATTTTCCCTCCAATCCAGAGGAGACGCATATCATTGAGACTATCGGAAACACCCTTCAGGGCACATATCATCGGAAGTCTCAGAAACGTCTCCAAGGGATTTTAGATCATCGGGACCCAGGGCCATACTCCCATAAGGAGCGCACACGTGGGCAATTTAATGAAAAACAGTTAATAATTGAATAACGCACTCAACCGAAATATGAAGTAATACAAGCTCAACAACCATCAATCCAAGTCCACACACGGCTCAACCATCACCACTTCACCACAACACATAGCACACGAGTCACGCAACCATAGCACGCCAAACCCACAATTCCAACTTACCGTTCACTTACCAGTTTCGAACCACCGGGGCATCGATCACCTGATTGCACCGCTCGGTACAACCAGTCATACTCGATACCCCCAACAACCAAGTAAAACAAGTAATCATTCGAATACAATCAACGAGCAAAAACGAGTATGATCAACTAAAACATAAAGCCTTCAAAGTAGCATTCAAGCATGCAATTTCGCTAGTTTCATTAGACTCTTTAGCCTATCCACTAAGCAATCAACAACCAAGCATGTGATCCTATCACGCAACTAATCCGAGGGCTTTGCCAAGGCTCCTCTACCAGACAATCATATCCCAAGTATTGAAAGCGAATTACACTAGTGATTGGCATCCTAATCGGTCACCACTAGACTCTCCGGTTATTAGTAATTGAAAGACGATTAAGCTAGTTATTCGCATCCTATATGCATGTCTAGGACCTTTTCCAATTTTATTAACTTAGCATGCATACTAGGCATCATAAACGAGAGGTTAAGGCTTTCCCTACCTCAAGGTCCTCCTCTTCAACGCTTTGGTGAAGTCCGGTGATCACCACCTCGCTCTTCCCTCGGGCCTCGGTGTGATCCTTGCTCTTCTAGCTCGATCCCCAAGGTCTTGGACACAAAGAAACACTAGTTAGGCTCCACTTAGACAGCAAGAAAGACCCCCAAAACCCTTCCAAAGTTTAGCTCAAAACCAAGGTGTAGACACTTCGAAAAACCCCCAAGAAGCCCTCACACTGGTGGGTCACGGATCTGGTCACGGATCCGTGATGGCAACCCTCACGGTCACCGTCACGGAGCCGTGACGAGTGCCGTCACGGTCTCCCTCACGGAGCCGTGACGTCGCCCGTCATGGGATCCGTCACGGATCCGTGACGCACCAGGACAGATTCGCCCTTCTTCAACCTCCAGCTCCACAACCCCGAAAAACCACCTTCAAACCCAGTGAGGAGGTAGTCTTCGTCGATGACATCTTGATCTATTCGCCCAGTGAGGAGGCGCACGCAAAGCATCTACGGACCGTGTTGACACTCTTACGCACTCACCAGTTGTATGGCAATCTGGAGAAGTGTGAATTTTGGCTCTCTGAGGTGAAGTTCCTCGGTCACGTGGTATCTCAGGTGGGCATCTTGGTCGACCCATCCAAAGTTGAGGCGGTGTCGAAGTGGGCAAGACCCAGCAGTGTATTTGAGATTCGAAGTTTCCTCGGGTTGGCGGGCTATTACCGGCGTTTCGTTCAGGATTTCTCTCGCCTTGCCGCACCTATGACAGCTTTGACCCGCAAGGGAGCGGAGTACATTTGGACAGATGAGTGCGAACACTCTTTTTGGGAGCTGAAGGCTCGGTTGACTACCGCCCCAGTATTAATTGTTCCAGAGCGGGGAGTGGGCTATGCCGTGTATTGTGACGGCTCGGGCGAAGGATTAGGTTGTGTTCTGATGCAGGGTGGAAAGGTGGTTGCTTACGGCTCGAGGCAGTTGAAGGTGCATGAGCGTAACTACCCCACCCATGATCTCGAATTGGCAGCTGTAGTATTTGCGCTGAAGAGCTGGAGACATTACCTGTATGGTGAACAGTTCAGGGTATTTTCAGACCACAAGAGCCTCAAGTATATCTTCTCGCAGCGTGATCTGAACATGCGCCAAAGGCGGTGGATGGAGCTACTGGAAGAATATGACTTCGAGTTGCTTTATCATCCGGGCAAGGCGAACGTGGTCGCCGACGCCTTGAGCAGGAAGTCGAGTCACTGCGTGGCCAGCATAGCAGTCCGAGAGTGGGACATGCTGGAGTAGTTGAGCCTATTTAGACTAGAGTTGGAGGAGGTCACGGAGAATATGGCCTTGTGCGCCTTAGTGGCTCAGCCCACGCTCTTTGCTCGGGTGCGAGAGGCACAGACTGAGGACGCCGAGACAGCAGGGATTCGGCAGAAGTTGATGGATGGAGTTGAGCTCGAGGGTTGGGAAATGAGCACCGATCAGGGTATCCGCTTTAGAGGACGACTGTTTGTACCCAGTGAGTGCAGAGACACTGTGTTGCGTGAGTGCCACCACTCCCGTCTAGTTGTACACCCCGGTGGCAACAAGATGTATAGAGACATGCGGCGACAGTTTTGGTGGAGTGGGATGCGTGAGGCAGTGGCAGATTTCGTTTCTAGATGCCTTACCTGCCAATAGGTAAAGGCCGAGCACATGCGTCCCGCAGGCTTGTTACAGCCTTTACCGATCGCTGAGTGGAAATGGGAGCACATGACTATGGATTTTGTGTGTGGGTTGCCCCGATCGTCGAAGGGGCATGACGCTGTTTGGGTGGTGGTCGATCGACTGACCAAGTCGGCCCACTTTTTGGGTATGAGGATGACGGATTCTGTGGACATGTTGGCTCACTTGTATGTTAGAGAGATTATTCGTTTACACGGTGTGCCTGTATCAGTAGTATCGGATAGAGACCCCCGTTTCACCTCCAGGTTCTGGAAGAGTCTACAGAAGGCCTTGGGCACTGAGGTGCTGTTGAGTACAGCTTACCATCCTGAGACAGATGGACAGTCAGAGCGCACCATTCAGATTCTAGAGGACATGCTTCGGGCGTGTGTGCTTGACTTTCAGGGGTCATGGGAAGATCATTTTCCGTAGGCAGAGTTTGCCTACAACAACAGTTACCAATCTAGTATCGGTATGGCGCCATTTGAGGCCCTGTATGGCAGACCTTGCAGATCGCCGGTATGTTGGGCTGAGGTTGGAGACCGTAGCCTACTTGGACCAGACATGATCAAGGAGACGACCGAGAAGGTCACTTTGATTCGAGAGCGGCTCAAGACCGCGTAGAGTCGACAAAAGAGCTACGCAGACAAGCATCGTAGACCACTTGAGTTCATGGTCGGGGAGCATGTGTTTCTGAGAGTGAGCCCGAGGAAGGGTCTTGTGCGGTTTAACCGCAGCGGAGGCAAGCTGGCACCGCGGTTCATCGGACCTTTTGATGTGTTAGAGAAGATTGGAGCTGTAGCCTATCGGTTGGCCTTGCCACCGCAGCTTGGGAACGTGCACAACGTTTTCCATGTGTCCCAGCTGCGGAAGTACATAGCAGACCCTTCGCACATCATTGAGTGGTCAGACATCGAGATGGCAGATGATGTCACCTTTGAGGAGCAGCCCGTTGAGATTTTGGGTACGAAGGAGAAGACCCTGCGGAACAAGACGATTCCGCTGGTACTAGTACAGTGGGGACATCAGGGAGCAGAATCCACTTGGGAGCGCGAGGATGAGATCCGCGTGAAGTATCCCCACATGTTCGACATTGAGGTATCTTGCTTTTAATTTCGGGGACGAAATTTCTTTAAGGGGGGTGGATTGTAAGACCCGCTTCCGGTCGAACCGGTAACTCCGGAAGTCACTCGGGACTTCTCCGGAACTCAAACGAAGTAGCCATTATCACGGTTGGCTTCAGGGAAGAAAACCCTTTCGTTTGAGTATAATATTGCATAAAGTCAATGTTGGTCAAAACGAGACTTTATATCGACTAAAGCTTCAATTTTAAAAGTGCTGGAATTTAAATTGGGAAATTAAATGAGCTAGAGGGACACTTGTCCTATTTTGGTTGAATGAGAGAAAAAGGGATAGTCATTGTCCCTTTTACCCTCCCAAAAGCTCCTACATGGGTTTCTAGCTCAAGGGCCTTTAAGTCATTGCAACATTTAGGTATTATATGTGTTGGAGAAGCAAAATCATTTTCCTATTTGCATTGTTGTAGCCGAAATTTGGAGAGGAAGAAAGGGAGAAGAGCTCCCATGGAAGCTTGAAGGAGAATCAAAGAAGAAGGAGCCTTGTGGAGTCATCTTCTAGCCTCCCACCCTCAAAAACACTAGCATCCTCTTCATCTCCACATCCTAGAGGTAATGGAACTCTCTACTCATCTTTCCTCTTCATCTATTTCCTTGGGTTTTGGGTGAAAAATGGCTAGATGATGTTGGGTTGAGTAGAAATGATAGGAGATGGTGTCGATGATGAACCTTGTGGGATTTTGGTGAGAAATCACTAGTTGTTGGAGATTTTGAAGTGGGTTTGATTTGATGAATCCTTGGAAAACTTGTTTGTGGGTTGATTTCTACCATGGGTAGAGGAGTATTGGAGGTTTTGGACTGTTTTGGGGGTTGGAAAGGGTATTTTTTCTGGGTTTGAAGGTGGTTTTTCGGGGTTGTGGAGCTGGAGGTTGAAGAAGGGCGAATCTGTCCTGGTGCGTCACGGATCCGTGACGGATCCCGTGACGGGCGACGTCACGGCTCCGTGAGGGAGACCGTGACGGCACTCGTCACGGCTCCGTGACGGTGACCGTGAGGGTTGCCATCACGGATCCGTGACCAGATCCGTGACCCACCAGTGTGAGGGCTTCTTGGGGGGTTTTCGAAGTGTCTACACCTTGGTTTTGAGCTAAACTTTGGAAGGGTTTTGGGGGTCTTTCTTGCTGTCTAAGTGGAGCCTAACTAGTGTTTCTTTGTGTCCAAGACCTTGGGGATCGAGCTAAAGAAGCAAGGATCACACCGAGGCCCGAGGGAAGAGCAAGGTGGTGATCAATGGACTTCACCAAAGCGTTGAAGAGGAGGACCTTGAGGTAGGGAAAGCCTTAACTTCTCGTTTATGATGCTTAGTATGCATGCTAGGTTAATAAAATTGGAAAAGGTCCTAGGCATGCATATAGGATGCGAATAACTAGCGTAATCGTCTTTCAATTACTAATAACCGGAAGTGTCTAGTGGTGACCGATTAGGATGCCATTCACTAGTGAAATTCGTTCTCAATACTTGGGATATGATTGTCTGGTAGAGGAGCCCTGGCAAAGCCCTCGGATTAGTTTGCGTGTTAGGATCACATGCTTGGTTGTTGATTGCTTAGTGGATAGGCTAAAGAGTCTAATGAAACTAGTGGAATTGCATGCTTGAATGCTCTTGTGAAGGCCTTATGATTAATTGATTACACTTGTACTTGCTCGTTGCTTGGTGTTCGAATGATTACTTGATTTACATGATTGGTTGTTTGGAGCATCGAGTATGACTGGTTGTACCGAGCGGTGCAATCAGGTGATCGATGCCCCGGTGGCTCGAAGCTGGTAAGTGAACGGTAAGTTGGGATTGTGTTTTTGGTGTGCTATGGTGGAGTGATTCATGTACTATGTATTGTGGTGAATTGGCGATCGTTGAGCCGTGTGTGGACTTGGATTTGTGGTTGTTGAGCTTGTATTACTTCATATTTCGGTTGAGTGCGTTATTCAATTATTAACTGCTAATCATTAAATTGCCCACGTGTGCGCTTCCTATGGGAGTATGGCCCTGGGTTCCCGAGGATCTAAAATCCCTTGGAGATGTTTCTGAGACTTCCGATGATATGTGCCCTGAAGGGTGTTTCCGATAGTCTCAATGATATGCGTCTCCTCTGGATTGGAGGGAAAATCCGAGAGGACACATAAGATGTGGATCGGAGGGTGGTGACTTCATGTGCCACGGCATTGATTGATTTATCTATTGTCCATGACGGTTAAGAGCTATATGTTAACTTTACCAATGAATTTACTTGTAATGCTATGAACTACCTTGTGAATTGTGTTGGTGAATTATGAATCTTGTGGGTATTGTCGTTGGTTCTTTGAGTTTAAAGTTCACTATGTTATGCGTTTTCCCTACTGAGCGTAAGCTCACCCCTATGATTTACTGTTGTGTCTACAGGCTTAATTGAGGAGTAGAAGCTTGGGCGCTTCTCGATGTGGGTACATGATAGAGACTTCGTACTTTACATTCTTATGTTTTGAACCAAACTGTGGAGGATTATTATTACACCCCTAGAGGGTTATTTATGTTTTGAACTATATTTTATGGATTCGGGTCATTTATTGGAGTTTTCTGGAACTTGATTTAAATTGTTAGCTCCTATATTTACATTTTACTAGTCATGCCTCGAGTCCGGGCAAGAACCGGATTTGGGGCGTGACAGCAAGCCTGATAGTTCCTCCGGAAAGACCTCCGGGAACTCCCGTACTACCCTCGGTAGGTCACTGCTACTCCGCACGATCATTGCCTCTGACTCCGCAGTCAAAGCGGATAAGAGAACTCCGCTCATGCTACCCAAAACACACGTGATCACTCTATCACCTGACCTCACTGTAACTTGACGTCTGTAGCAGTCGATCGTCGCTCGGTACCTCGTGAGCCAGTCCATACCCAGAATCACGTCAAAGGCGCTCATGTCAAGAACGAGTAAGTCCCCCAGAAATGGGCAATCTGCCACCCTAATCGCACAATCTCTGTAAACGGTGCTCAACACCACTGAACCCGTAGCCGGGGTCTCCAAACAAAGGGGCTGACTCAAAATCTCAACCCGCAAACCCAAAGAAGAAGCAATAGACGAAGAAATGAACGAATGGGAAGCTCCCGTATCAAACAAAAATGAAGTCCACGCATTATAAAATAAACACGTACCCTGGGTGGCCTCATGGCCGGCGTACGGCCTCTCAATCTTGGAATCAGTAACTGCAAAGACTCGGCCCTGTCGTGCCGGCGGTCCTCCTCTAGGTGGTGGGGGAAGGGCCACCCGCTGCTCAGCTCTCGGCTGGTGCCTCTGACCTGCTGCTCCCGCCGCTGGACGCGGAGCTCTCTGCTGCGGTGCCTGACGTGGTCTGACAGGGGGCACAGGGCGAATCTGAGTCTGCTGGGGCCTCGGTGCTGGCGCTCTTCCAGCTATCTCAGGGCACGCCCGGATGAAATGATCAGGTCGACCACACATGAAGCATCCTCTTAGCTGTGCTGCCTCATGACACGCACGCATGAAGTGGTCGGCGCTGCCACAGTGAAAATACCCCCTCTGCGCAATAGACTGTCTAGCTCCGGTCCCCTAGGGACGACCATCATGACGCTCTACAGGTCCATTGCCCCTCGGGCAGTCTCGTGCCAGGTGACCCTGCTGTCCACACTGAGGACACAGCTGTGCCACTGAGGCGGGTGCAACTGACGCAACGGCCCCTGCTCGGCGCATGCCACCCTGCTGAAACTGAGGCTGAAAGTGTCCTGCAACTCTCTGTCTGCGGCGGTCTCGATGGTCAGACGGCTGCAGAAAGCCACTCGGCCTAGGCCTGATCTCTCGCACCCTGGTAGTATCTCTGAAATGTCTCTCCATAGCCAAAGCCTGATCCAAGAGTGTGGAGTAATCTGCGGTCCTGAAAGCGATAACCATGTCGGCTATCGACGGGATGAGCCCGTTCTCAAACCTCCTGCAACGGTCCTCCGCAGTCCGTACCAACTCCGGAGCGAAGCGGGCCAAAGAGGTGAACCTCACAGCATACTCAGAAACACTCAAACCCCTCTGGCGCAAATCCAGAAACTGTTGGCGCCGATCATCCCGAATGGAGCGAGGGAAGTACTGTTCCAAGAACAGCCTGCTGAACAACTCAAAATCACTGCCAACCCTCTCCTGCACTGACTGCCACCAGTAGTAGGCCTCTCCC
Organism: Erodium maritimum; assembly: GCA_963921825.1. NCBI lineage: Eukaryota > Viridiplantae > Streptophyta > Magnoliopsida > Geraniales > Geraniaceae > Erodium > Erodium maritimum. The sequence goes on along the minus strand of OY997593.1, from coordinate 2,557,158 downwards.
TCAAGCTGAAAAGTGGCGAACGAAACCCTCAGACGCCCCTCCGATACCCCAGACGTATCGAGGTTGCGGGTAACCCGCTCCAACCAACCAGAAGCCGCCTCGGGGTTAGCTCCCCCAGAGTAGGTCGGCGTACCAAGTCTGCGAAACTCTCGGAGCGACTGGGCCGTGAGACTATCCAACTGTCCCGGCCTCTCTCCAAAATCTGCTGAAGCAACAGGCACGGGCTCTGGTGCCGGTGCGGTAGTCCTCTGCTGAGCACTCAGGGCTGCTAGCACAGCGCGAACCACCTCCTCGAGAGGGGCCGCCTGAGTCGGCTCTGCGACTGGAGATGTCCTGGGTGGCGACCCTGCTGGTCCGCCATCAAAACGCTGATGTCCTGTGGAAGCAGCATCTTGGGAATCAGCTGTCCCCTCCTGCTCAGTGGCAGGTGCCTGACTCGTACCCCCAACTGGGCGGCTCCGGGTACCTCTATGAATATACGTACGAGCCATGTCGCCTATCCGCCTGCACGGATAACGCACATGTTCAGTACTTAGTTCAACAACGGTTCTCACACGTCACAAGGCCAAACACACACGCGCCTACACAAGTCACCCACATATACGCCCCTCACACTAGTAGGTATATATATACTCATATAATATAGCACCCAAGTTCGCATCTCTATGCGTCACACAGCAACAACCAGCGATTTAGCAATCAACACCAAGTCCCACAGGAGGGTTCAATCAAATAAAGAAATCCACTCCCACGGGAGGATTCAATCAATCAAAGAGATCCACTCCCAAAGGAGGATTCAATCAATCAAAGAAATCCACTCCTACAGGAGGATTCATTCTCAAGCACACCACACAAACGGCACAACACAACAGGCATACCCCTTGCTCGGGTATCCTTTCACAAAAGTGGTTTTGTACCTAACACAATTCAATTCCAAAGTCACCCTTAACCTTTTCTTCCCTTCCATGAATTCCCATTTCTTAACTTTTACTCAAACCTTTTCATGTCGATCTCATGTGGTTACAATCTGATTCAGGCGTCCCCAAACCTCATTGTAACAACTTGACATCGAACATCACGCTTGACTACAGTGGCGCCCCTGAGTCAACCCGTGATGGTGTAAACATTTTAGTTCTACTGAAATTTCGGCATGACCCATTCGTATTTCCCTCAACCCTCCACTTAAGCGGGACAACCACCAATACAAATTCACAAGGTACAAGTCCACAGAGTCCTCATGCTCTTTCAAGACATCACACACAGTCAAAATAACGGAGTTCTCATGCTCCTAAGGTACACAACGCAATCAATAAACGGAGTTCTCGTGCTCCCAATTACTACGGGGTACTCGTGCCCCAAACTCGCCACACAAGGGCCTACGGGATTCTCGTGTCCCAAATTCGTCACCTCATTGGACATAGGGGATACTCGTGTCCCAAGATCGCCACCTCAACGGGCATAGGGGATACTCGTGTCCCAAAATCGCCACCTCAGCGGGCATAGGGGATACTCGTGTCCCAAAATCAACAATCAACCACGCTCGCAACTTACTGAGTCATCAACTCGTAAGCCAGCCAAAGAATGCTCGCAACCTCCCCGAGGCCAGCCAAAGACACCAACCTTAGCACACAGGCTCTCATGGCCATCCAAACACAAACAACCACACGGCTCTCAAGGCCACTCAAACCAAAGGCAAAGACAAGGGTTCGACGACCCACTCATAGTTCTCATACAACGGGATATGGGGTGCTCGTGCCCCACCCAAACACTCAATAAAGGTATCCATGGAGTACTTATGCTCCGGCTCAACATTCAATCACAATTCAACCCTTGCACAGGACCAAACCACAACTTGAAAATTTTTCGAAGTAATACGCCAAAGGGCAAACACCACTAACTGTTGGCTAACACTGTCATGGATGCATAGCGGGTCGGTCATTGACCGTCAATCCAATTCCGATCTCAACCATCCGGCCTCACCGATCATTAGGGAGAGGATACCAATCAAGTAATGCAAACATTGTAGTGCAAGATTTCAATTAGGACAACCCTTAAAGTAACTCAAGACTCACACTTCCTAACTCTACCCACCTAATTGACTTCGGTCCGAGGTTTGAAAATCAGTTCAAAAGACACCTGTTTCAAATGAAACCTGGCTCTGATACCAAATTGTCACGCCCCAAATCCGGTTCTTGCCCGGACTCGAGGCATGACTATATAAAAAAAACGAATAAAGGAGATAACCAATTAAATCAAAATCCATAAAACTCCATTACTATAACTCGAATCCATCAAAACGTAGTTCAAAACATGAAACAACCCTCAAGGGGTGTAATAATAATAATCTCCACAGTTGGGTTCAAAACATAAACAGTAAAGTCCGAAGTCTCTAACAAGTACCCCGCCGAGAAGCGCCCAAGCTTCTACTCCTCAATCAAGCCTGTAGACACAACAGTGAAACATAGGGGTGAGCTCACGCTCAGTAGGGAAAACACATAACATAGTGAACCTTAAACTCCAAAGAATCAACGGTACTGCCCACAAGATTCATAATTCACCGACACAGTCCACAAGGAAATTCATAACATCACAAATAAATTCATTAATAAAGTTAACAAGAAGTTCTTAACAATCGGAGACAATAGATAAACCAAACAATGCCGTGGTACATGAGGTCACCACCCTCCGATCCACGTCTTACGTGTCCTCTCGGATTTTCCCTCCAATCCAGAGGAGACGCATATCATTGAGACTATCGGAAACACCCTTCAGGGCACATATCATCGGAAGTCTCAGAAACGTCTCCAAGGGATTTTAGATCATCGGGACCCAGGGCCATACTCCCATAAGGAGCGCACACGTGGGCAATTTAATGAAAAAAAATTAATAATTGAATAACGCACTCAACCGAAATATGAAGTAATACAAGCTCAACAACCATCAATCCAAGTCCACACACGGCTCAACCATCACCACTTCACCACAACACATAGCACACGAGTCACGCAACCATAGCACGCCAAACCCACAATTCCAACTTACCGTTCACTTACCAGTTTCGAACCACCGGGGCATCGATCACCTGATTGCACCGCTCGGTACAACCAGTCATACTCGATACCCCCAACAACCAAGTAAAACAAGTAATCATTCGAATACAATCAACGAGCAAAAACGAGTATGATCAACTAAAACATAAAGCCTTCAAAGTAGCATTCAAGCATGCAATTTCGCTAGTTTCATTAGACTCTTTAGCCTATCCACTAAGCAATCAACAACCAAGCATGTGATCCTATCACGCAACTAATCCGAGGGCTTTGCCAAGGCTCCTCTACCAGACAATCATATCCCAAGTATTGAAAGCGAATTACACTAGTGATTGGCATCCTAATCGGTCACCACTAGACTCTCCGGTTATTAGTAATTGAAAGACGATTAAGCTAGTTATTCGCATCCTATATGCATATCTAGGACATTTTCCAATTTTATTAACTTAGCATGCATACTAGGCAACATAAACGAGAGGTTAAGGCTTTCCCTACCTCAAGGTCCTCCTCTTCAACGCTTTGGTGAAGTCCGGTGATCACCACCTCGCTCTTCCCTCGGGCCTCGGTGTGATCCTTGCTCTTCTAGCTCGATCCCCAAGGTCTTGGACACAAAGAAACACTAATTAGGCTCCACTTAGACAACAAGAAAGACCCCCAAAACCCTTCCAAAGTTTAGCTCAAAACCAAGGTGTAGACACTTCGAAAAACCCCCAAGAAGCCCTCACACTGGTGGGTCACGGATCTGGTCACGGATCTGGTCACGGATCCGTGATGGCAACCCTCACGGTCACCGTCACGGAGCCGTGACGAGTGCCGTCACGGTCTCCCTCACGGAGCCGTGACGTCGCCCGTCACGGGATCCGTCACGGATCCGTGACGCACCAGGACAGATTCGCCCTTCTTCAACCTCCAGCTCCAAAACTCCGAAAATCCACCTTCAAACCCAGAATTTTCCCCAATCCAACCCCCAAAACAGTCCAAATCCATCAATACTCCTCTACCCATGGTAGGAATCAATACACAAACAAGTTTTCCAATGATTCATCAAATCAAACCCACTTCAAAATCTCCAACCACCATTGATTTCTCCACAAAAACTTCACCAAGCTCTTCGTCAACCTTCATCAACACCATCTCCCATCATTTCTACTCAACCCAACATCATCTAGCCATTTTTCACCCAAAACCCAAGGAAATAGATGAAGAGAAAAGATGAGTAGAGAGTTCCATTACCTCTAGAATGTGAAGATGAAGAGGATGCTAGTGTTTTTGAGGGTGGAAGGCTAGAAGATGACTCCAAAAGGCTCCTTCTTCTTTGATTCTCCTTCAAGCTTCCATGAGAGCTCTTCTCCCTTTCTTCCTCTCCAATTTTCGGCTACAACAATGCAAATAGGAATGATTTTGCTTCTCCAATCCAATATAATACCTAGATGTAGGAAAAGACCAAAAGCCCTTGAGCTAGAAACCCAAATAGAAGCTTTTGGGAGGGTAAAAGGGACAATGACTATCCTTTTTCTCTCCTTCAACCACAAAGGGACATGTGTCCACCTAGTTCATTTAAATTTCCAATATAAATTCCAGCACTTTTAAAATTGGAGTTTTAGTCGATATAAAGTCTCGTTTTGACCAAAATTGACTTTATCCAATATTATACTCAAACGAAAGGGTTTTCTCCCCTGAAGCCAACCGTGATAGTGGCTACTTCGTTTGGTTTCCGGAAAAGTCCCGAGTGACTTCCGGAGTCACCGGTTCGACCGGAAGCGGGTCTTACATCGGCGAAGACGTGGTGACGAGGAAGCTCTCCGGCAAAGACGGGGTGACGAGAGAGTCATTGTTTTATTCAAACTCTTGTCTGAATTCATAATCGTTGGAGAAGAGAGTATATCTACCTGATTAAATCATTAGCCAAATCATCACATTATCAAGATTGGACTTGAAATCCATGATCAGGTGCATGGTTGTATCAAGCAGTGGTATTAATTTACAAATTGCGACCGCATGCTGACAACATCTAGGTCTTGAGATCTCGTGAATCTAACAACTCATATTGGTTCTTAGTTTATACAATAACGTGCGGTTTGTATTTTATACCAATCCTATCTATATATTATTAATAATATATAATATTTTCATGAGAGATATCAGTTACCATCTATATAGTTATAACTCCAGAGACAAACTTGTTAGGCATCACTGGCGTCGTCGTGGTTCTACCATACGGGTACATTCTTATTACACCCCCATTCTCATTTCTCTAAAAAAGCTAATGCAAAAAAACGGACAAGAATGGTCGAAGATTGAGAATAAAGAAGGGAAGTAGTTGGTTTGAGTTCGTATCGTTATATTATGTATGTTTTCTTTGTTATTGGCATGAACTTCACCGGTTGTTTGGTTAAATATCACTTGTATATTTCATGGTTGTTATGAAACAATTTTGAACATTGGTTTGGCATGAGAATTAACCTTTTTGTGCGCATCTGAATTGTACAGATTCTCACGAACCCTGCTTCAACCCCCACTGATATTTGTATGAGCCTTTAATAAAATGTCGAGTCCTGATCAACAGTTTGTTGTGCTGATACTTGGTGGAACCACTCCTACCCCAAATTCGTTGTGTGGGTAGTAGACGTGGACCATCCACCGACTTCTTAGGAAGGCGAGGGTGTTTACCCCATCGTCGTTGGGGCTGCTGCTCTTTAGAGTTAGTAGTGCCCTTAGTGACATGTCCCAGAAAATCGAAAACAAGTTGTTTTCATTTCCTAGGCTCGAGGTGGTGTCATGATTGGTTCCTGAAGTACCCACTAGTCTTGCTCGACTTTTCCATTTCTTCACCCGGCCAAATGTCTTTCATGGGTAGGATTCCGTGAAAGCACAGTTTTTTTTTCGTCGATACCATTACGCTAGGGATGTCTTGCGTCATTCTTTGTAAAACTTCTTCCTCTCATGTAATGTTGTATATCCTCTATGTGATGGTGAGGAGGGGTGGGCACTATTTTTCCTAACGGTATGTGTCCTCTCCCGATGGAATTGGTTCAGGCCTTAGGGCTTGCCTTGGCCGTATTAACCCTAACCGTCACGCTTGAGAATGAGAGAAGAAACAAGGTAGGGGTTGGAGTTAAAATCCAAAAGATTAGTTTGTAGTTTATTATTTTTTTAGCGAAAACATGAGCAATATTATTACTTTTTTGAAAAGAAGCTTAAATAATTGAAATAAAAATAAATAAGTCAGGTTAATGTTTAGGCGAACTCAACGTCCAAGCTCGATAAAAAGAACATTTACATTGAGACACCCAAACTAGACTACCAGTGAAATGAATGCAAAAACAGAAAGTAAATCCAAACACAATCACTCATGTCTCGACTCGGATGCTAGAGTGTTTGAATGCATGTCGGTCTCGTACTAAGGCATCGTACGGTACTTACGTTAGTTATCCAAGAAGTAACCCATGGGTTGGTAGTTGACCGTGACTGGGGCGGGATAGTCCTCCTCTTCAATATCCCGCTTCCCCATAGGTGCCTCATCTAATCTGGCGAGGCTACGAAGCAGATCTTGCCTTTTAATCTGAAACTAAATCCTCTCCGGATGAAATCAGTACCAGAGGCTAAAGATTACTCCGTGAGATGATCATCGAATCTCGGCTAGACATTTTGCACATTTTTTCATCCTCCGGTCCTGTTATAAGGAATGCAGGGTCGGAAGCGATGGTATTCAACTCTATTGTTTCCTATTTCTAATCATAATTAATGTAGTACTGATCATACACAATTTGAATCCTATATATAACAGAAACCTTCCTTATAAGTTTCTCTAAGTGAATTAAGTTTAGGGTTTTGATCAAACTCTCATCAGAAGAACCCACAATCGATGAAGAGGAGAGTATATCTACCCAATGAAATCATCAGCCAAATCATCACATCATCAGGATTGGACTTGAAGTCCATCATCAAGTGCATGGGTGTGTGCAAGCGGTGGCGCAACCTCGTCTCCGACCATATCTCCTATAAATCTTTTGTACCCAAAGGCCAATTTTTGGTCTACGGTTGTACTCAACGCCGATTTGGAGCTCTCGATGATTTCGAGACAAACCAGATTGCTTGGATGTACGGTGAACCTCGAATGAAACGGGCTCCACGCTTTATGCGGCCGTGCAATGGTTAAGCGTATAAGAGATCTTTATTGAAGACCTGAACGGATGATACACATAAGGTCAGGCGGTAGCAAGCCCCTAGAGTCTGTAAGAACATACATAGAATAAGTCTTCCTGGCTAGTCAATGGGCGACTTTGTTCGCCGATCTTTTTATAAACTTGAGTTTAGAATCCTCGATTTGGGAGAGAAGTAGCTGAATATCTTGGATAATGTTACCTATTGGGGAGATGGGAGGTTTGGTTAGGTGGTAGTCAATTCTGAACCGACCTAAAATGTCCGTGGCTTCTGATATGATGTTTGGTATATCACATGCAAGGATGACGAATGTGATTGGAGATTAAGGGCAAGAAAGCTAGCGAAATATGAGATGTTTGAGATCACACGCTTCACTAATAGACATACTTGCTCACTTGATCTTCGTCATAAAGACCATCGTCAAGCTGTATCTTGGGTAATTGGACATTGTATTAAGAAAAAATATGAGACAGGGAGTAGCGAGTACTTGGCAAACAATATAATAGAAGACATAAAAAATGATTATGGAATTGAGATGTCATATGAAAAAGCTTGAAGATGCCGAGAAAAAGCTCTTATGTATGTTCGGGGGACACTTGAAGCATCGTACCAGAAATTACCGTGATACTTATTCATGCTACAACAAAGAAATCTAGGAACTTTGAAAGATTTTGTGGTTGAAGATGAACTGTTCAAGTATTGTTTTCTGGCTCTCAGAGTTAGTATAAGGGATTTTCCTTCATGTCGTCCAATAATATGTGTAGACGGGATGTTCTTGAAACGAAGTATGGTGGTCAACTACTATGTGCTACAACATTGGAGGTAAATAACCACATTTATCCTATTACATTTGATATTGTTGATGGTGAAAACCATGACTCGTGGACTTATTTCATGTCAAAGTTGAAAGAAGCGATTGGGGAAGTGGAGAACCTAGCATTTGTGTCTGACAGACATGTTAGTATTATAAATGCATTAGAAACAATTTTTCCAAATGCATATCACGGTTCTTGTTACCATTACACTAAGAGCATCCACATCAGTGGGGGCAGAACCCTGAACCCTGAGACAGAACCCTCTGCTGACTGGGCAGGGTTCAGGCCCCTGCCCCCTAGAAAAAGTGTGCTGCACATTAGAGGGGCAAGTATGGGGGGCATGATTTTCAGAAATGCTGACTGTGTAATTAATTAAGCTTTTAACTAGAATTGTTAACGTTATTTTTAAATCGACAACTACTAAATAAAATAGAAATAAATTTTCATTAATAGAAATAAAAGTTCATTAATAAAATGCAAAAAAAAATACATAAGTTAAAAAAAATACATAAGTTAAAAAAATACATAACTAATAAAAACCAGGAATTATCAGTCGTCCGAATCGTCGGAGTAGTAAGTCCCGCCCGACCGATTCCATAAGTGCTCCATTAGGTCTTCTTGAAGTTGCTGATGAGTCGCATCGTTGATGACAGTAACTCGCGCTTGGAGTTCCTGGTGGTACGACAAGGGCATGGATCGGTTCCATGCTTGAGGTGGTGCGAAACCCTGAGGTAATTCCGGAGGGGGCTCAAAAAAAAATCGTTATCCCCTGCTTCATAGCGATCACGTTCGTCCTCCACGATCATGTTATGTAGAATGATACAACAATGCATCATATCAGACAAAGTTGCTTTATCCCAGATCCGAGCGGGCCTTAACATTATGTGCCACCGTTCTTGGAGGACTCCAAAGGCCCGTTCAATATCTTTCCGGGCACTTTCTTGGCATTTGGCAAACAACTTCTGTTTGCGGGTATAGGGATGGCGAATCGACTTGACGAACCGACCCCATTGAGGGTAAATGTCGTCAACTAAATAATACGACTTGTTGTAGCGATGCCCGTTGATCTCGAAATCCACGGTCATGTCCCGACCACGGAAAGCATCATCGAATAGGTGGCCGGCGTTGACGACGTTAATATCGTTGTTCGAGCCACCCATATCGAAAAACGCATGTCAAATCCACGTATCCCGGGACGCAACCGCTTCCAGCATAATTGTTGGATTCCCGTGATCGCCACATTCATGCGATCCTTGTAATGCGACTGTGCAATTCTTCCACTCCCAATGCATGCAGTCAAGCCTGCCAATCATACCGAGGAAGCCTCGGCTATTGCCCGACTCAAGTAATCGCGTCATGTTCGCCACATTCGGCTTCCGCATGTATTCCTCGTAGAAAACCCCAATAACGGCTTTACAGAAACGTCGAACACATTTTAGTATAGTACTTTTCCCCATACGTAGTGTGTCGTCCAATGAATCGGCAGAGCACCCATATACTAGCATTCGTATCGCGACGGTGCATTTCTTGTGCGTTGATAACCCCAACCGCCGTGCATCGTCATAGCTCTGAACAAAGTAGCTGTCGTGAGACGCAACCGTAAAAATAATGGTCTGGACAGGGTCGGGGGCGATGGTATTCAGCGTGGATGGTGGTAGTATAAGTCCCACATAGAAAGTGTGGACAAATTGAACACTTGATAAACATATTAGTGCCTCCACCCATCAGTTCGAGTTTTTGGGTTGGATAAGGCTTTAACATGGTATCAGAGCCTGGTTCGGCCTAAGGCCTGTTTGTCACCTTCACCCTGTGGTCTCTGACTCATATGCAGATGTCCAGTCCTGCTATGGCCCACGTGTAGATTCCATTCCTACACGTTGATATACATCTTGATGCCTCCACCCATAAGGTCGAGCTTTTGGGTTGGATTGGGCTTTAACATGGTATCAGAGCTGGTTCGGCCTAAGGCCTTTTTGTCGCCTCCACCCTGTGGTCTCCGGCCCATATGCAGGTGTCCACTCCTGTTATGACCCACGTGTAGATGTCCACTCCTACACGTGAGGGGGAGTTTTGAAGTATACGTCTCACATAAAAAGTTTGGACAAAATGAATACTTGATAACATATTAGTGCCTCCACCCATCAGTTCAAGCTTTTGGATTGGGTATGGCTTTATCAGTATACTAAACGGATCGATCATGGTGAGCAACGGCGATGGGGGTGTCACTCTGTTGCAATATTTTCCTTTAATTCAATTATTTTCTATTTCTAATTTGAAGTCTGTAGGCTATATACTCCAAACCGACGCAATATATAATATTTCCTCCAACTCTGTTGTTTCCTATTTCTAATCATAATTAATGTAGTACTGACCATACACAATTTGAATCCTATATATAACAGAAACCTTCTTTATTAGTTCCTCAGAGAGAATTAAGTTTAGGGTTTTATTCAAACTCTCATCAGAAGAACCCATAATCGATGAAGAGGAGAGTATATCTACCCGATGAAATCATCAGCCAAATCATCACATCATCAGGATTGGACTTGAAATCGAAGATCAAGTGCATGGTTGTATGCAAACAATGGCGCAACCTCGTCTCTGACCACATCTCCGACCATTACAAAGGCCAATTTTTGGTTTACGATTCTCGTTCTCGTCAACACAGATTTGGAGCTCTGGATGGGGAGACAAACCAGATTGCTTGGATGTGCGGCGAACCCCACCTGAAACTTGTTAGTCGCTTTATGTCGACTTGCAATGGTTTGGTATGTTTTCTGTCATATGATAGCGATGATATTTACATATGCAATCCCCTCACTGGAGAATGTATCTCCATCCCAGGCCCCCCAATAGGTGTGCTTGCTGCTTACATCCATCATTGTGGTTTAGGGTTTTGTTTGAGTAGCAACGAATATAAGCTCACATGTTTGACAACACGTACTCTTGAGACATACACCCTCGGAAGCTCAACTGGGTGGAGGAGTGTTCCATTCGACCATAAGAAGCTTCGGATCTGGTGGAGAGCTGCAATATATGTTAACGGAGTTTTTCACTGGCTCCTTAAAACTCAAAGCATATTAACTTTTGACCTTGCAACGGAGGTGTTGGGAACGACTCCTCCACCTTTACTTGAGGATGGCAAGGAGATGTATAAATTGGCATGTATGGATCATTGTTTGGTTGTCACTGCCGGGTACAAGAATCCTATGGGTTTTGTGGGTTTGGACATATGGGAGAGGAAAGAAGATAAAGTATTGGGTGAGTCAGTTTGGACTAAGAATTGGATAATCGATGTTGATCAGCCGTTGATTCAAATTTGCCTGCATTGGCTAGTGCCGCAAAAATTATCAACTAATGGACGCATAATCATGAGAGATCTTGGTGACAAACTATATAGTTATGACTCAAGAGACAAACTTGTTAGACATAGCTGGGATTGTGGACGCATAATCATGAGAGATCTTGGTGACAAACTATATAGTTATGACTCAAGAGACAAACTTGTTAGACATAGCTGGGATTGTGATCAGTTTGGTGGACGGCTATATTCTTATTACACGCCCACTCTCATTTCTCCAAAGAAGTTAATACAAAAAGACGGACAAGAATTGCCGGAGATTTAGGAAAAGAGAAGGAAAGTGGTGGTTTGATTATGCATGTTACTATAATTCTATGTGATTTACAATTGTTGATATGAACTTGACCTGTTGTTTGGTTAAATGTCAATTGTGTATTTTATAGTTGTTATGGAACAATTGTGGAGATTATGCATGTTACTATAATTCTATGTAGTGGTGTGTCTGGTTGGCGGTTGGCAACGTTCGAGGATCAGGTTGATGTGGCGGTGTGGGATCCATTGGACAAAGGTGAGGCAGCGAGTTCGGTAGTGATTGAAAGTTTAGAACGAATTGATGATCGTATTGATTGTTTCTCAATGAGTATTTGAAGTGTTACAAAAGTGTAAGTGCTAAGGATAACACCTATACAAAATATGAATCTAGGATAAGTCAATACAAAATACAAACTACATAATCTGTTACTATACATATGAAAATATATTGATAAGGATATTAAATATAATTATCTAACATTCCCCCGCAGTCGAAGTTCGGCATATAAAGATGTTGAGACTGGAACAAAAATCCTCAAAAAGAGCTGATGGAAGACCTTTGGTGAAGACATCTGAAAATTGGTACGAAGACGACACATGAAGGACACGAACCTGACCTGCAACAACTTTCTTACGCACACAGTGTAAATCTAATTCAACATGTTTGAAACGGTGACGCTGAACCAGATTACCAGACATATAAACAGAACTAATGTTATCACAAAAGACAATAGTGGCAGTAAAGATAGGACAATGTAACTCAAGTAAGAGATTGCAGAGCCAACAAGACTCGGCGACAGCATTAGTGACACCACGATACTCAGCCTCGGCACTAGAATGAGACACAATATGCTGACATTTGGAAGACCAAGAGATAAGATTCGGACCAAGAAATACACAATAACCCGAAGTAGAACGACGGGTATATCAAGACACTCAGCCCAATCAACATCTGAGTATGCGGTGAGAGAGAAAGAATGAGAAGGACGAATACGAAGACCATGAGAAATGATACCTTGGATAAAACGACAGTACTGGATTTTTGTTTCCTTTTCTGTTTTTTCAAAGGTGGGTGTGACACTGGCGATTTGTCATAGGCTTTGTGGAAACATACCCGTTTTTGTATTGAATCTTTTTCATAATTAATAAATGTAGTATCTTTCGCTAAAAAATATAACCAGAAATAAGAAACTGGTCAGAATCGATTTTCATCTTCGTTTTTATTTTTATTTTTATTTGTACTTTTGATTTTCATTATAATTTGATTATAACTATAATTTCAAATTTTTAATTCTATATAATTTAATTAAGAATTAATTTCTTAGAACTGATAATATTAATTAATTCCTTAAAAGGACGCCTTCTCAAACCCCAGAAACGAAAGAGTCGGCCTCCTAAGTGAAAGGCTCGTTAACCATGTTGACGTTTGGAAACAGGCCGCGTAAGCTCGAAACACTCAAAATGCTCAGGTTACTCAAGCGAAGGCTTTCGACGATCGGAACTTAACTTCGGAAGGTGAAGAGTGGGTCACCGATGAGGGTTGATTTTGCTTTATTCGTGGCCGTGTTTGTTTTGGACTTATAGTTCTCTTGTTTTTCAGGCTTTGGCGCTTTAACTCCTTCCGAGAGCTCCCTTGTAATCATTGGCTTTTTGATCTGGTCCTTCTCGGACCAGGGCATTCCGGATGTCGTTCATGTATAATAGGTCTTATTACTAAAATCTTTAGCTTATAAAAAAATATATTACAGCTTTTATAAGACCTTTGATCTTACGAGGCTTTTTTTTTTCTATTTCAGGTCTCTTAAGTGATTACTTAACTCGCTTAAAGCGCGAGCCAATCCTGCACAAGTGTTCTTATGGTAGTCGGTAGATGTATCGGTTGAATGAATCTGGTCTTGAGGTGTATCAAGAATGCAATGCATAACTCGAGTCGTTTGTTCTGCAGGGAAACTTTAGAGGATGGACATCAGCCGTTAGGGGTAAACCGAAGAAGGTTGATAAATTGAAGGGTTTGATTTTTGTTTTGTTGATGGATGGAATTGTTCCTTGAGTGAAGATGCACTTTTATGTGTACATAAGATATGTGTACTGAGAAGCAAGCATATATCGATGGTTGCCATAAATCCCATTTTTAATATTATTGTAGCAAACTTTAAGTTCCCATGCTTAACGAATTTACAAGTTGATACCACAAAAATAAGTTTCATATACATTTGTAGCTATTTCTAAATGGGTGAACAATAACGAGAAAGATTTGAATAATTATCTCGTACGAGGGGATACAGAATGGATAAACGTTAATGAGAAGCAAACAAATCGGTTCATAAGAAGATAATGAAGTGATTTCCATTGATTTCCCGACTCCAAAAATTGTTTAGTCCTGCATATACCGTTGAGAAAATTTGATGGTAGGGACAAATGGACATAAGAGACTTGTATTTGTTATGTGATCCAGTTGATGATAAAGCCTGCAAGGAGTTGGTGATTACTTTTTTCTCTCGACTGCTACAGGAAAACCCTACCACAGCCTCCTTCCTGCTTCGCCGGTGACGGCTACGGCCTTGGCCGCGGCGGTTGCCGGCGAAGGTTCCCTCCACTTCCTTCTGCCCCACTCCTAGCCCCACCCCGCTTCGTCCTTTACCCTCCTCGCCCGACTTCCTCTGCTCCCAGATCTACGAGTGAAGCCGGCTTCGCACCGCCGGCCGAAGTTTGCTGCCTAGTCCCGTCAGATCTGCTGGTACCGTCAGATGTTTTGACACCTCTTCTCCTAGCCGGAAGCCCGTCAGAGGCGTGGGTTAATCTTCTGAGGAGAAGGGCATCAAGTCGTCTTGGGCCGTCGTCGCTGTCTGCCGAACTTGGAGGTGTGCGTCTTCGTCCTTGCTGCTTCAACACAGTTCTGGAAGTTTTCTTGTCCAGATCTGTCCTTCCTGCCGGAGTTCTCCCGCCTTCCCGGAGTTCTCGCCGGTGCTCTCTTCATGCCGGACGTTGTGGCTGGCGAAGGACCTCTTCTGGGTCAGACAAGTATGGCTGATTGGGCCTGGGCTTGTGGGTCTGGGCCTGTGGGTCTGTGGGTCTAGGCCCGGTCTAGTATGGGTCTGGGCCTGCTGGTCAAGCGGGTCTGGCCCTAGCTGGTGGGTCTGGACGGGTCTCTTCGTGGTTTGATCGGTTTCTCCTTCGTTCGGCTTCGTTATTGTTGGCTTTTGTGCGTGCCTTTGCCCTTCACCTACTGCATGTCGGATTTGTCAGAGGCTAGGTGGTGTCTCTGCTCTGATTGGTCCCCCCATGGGGTTGAATAATAGGGTTCTTGAGTCCTTTTTTGGGATTCTCCGGCGAAAGTGGGGGTGCGTGGATGCGTGTGGCAGCAGCTGTTTTACGTGGTCCGAAAGACTGCCCTAGGTGTTGCGTCCCATCTTTTGCTGGATTAGGTATCAGCTCTTTCTGGGTCCGGGTTGGCTCGTGCTCGGTATAACTACATGCCTTCCCCTTTGGGTCCTCGCTTGGTGCTGGCTGACGAGGGGCTACTGATTTCGGTAGCGGAACGCTCAGCTCGAGTTTTTCCTTTGGATTTCTGGTAGTGTTGCTTTCCTCTGCTAGCTAGGATGTTTGATCTCGCTCTTGGTAGAAATATTGGTCCTCCCTTGGGGCTTTTCTCGGTGTTGGCCAGATTAGCTTAGGATGACTGAGTGCGATTTCCAAAGACGAGCATTTAGGTGTGCGGTTCCTGAAGGGTAGCTGGTTGGACTTTCGTTTCGGCTTTGTGCTTTATGGTAGACATTGGTATCAGTTTTGTCTGTATTCGTCGTGGTTCGAGCTCGGTATTATTACAGACCTTCCCCCTTGGGTCCTCGTTAGGTGTTGGCCGGCGAGGCCGCGAGGGGTTACCGATCGCGATTTCGGAACGCTCAGCTCGAGTCATGTCTTGGATTTTAGAAAGACTGTTTTACTGCTGCCTGCTATGAAGGCTGCGAGTGTTCTCTGGGCGGTTCTCCTTTTGCTGCTTGCTTTGGTTGTCCTTTCAGGTTGCTTGTTGTTTACCCGGTTCGTTTCTGGGGTTAACACGCTTGTCTTATGGGGTTTGGTTTGTTTGTATCATCCCTTATTGGATTCTGAGTTGATTCTCCTTTGGGTCGTGTGCCTTTGGCTGTATTGAGTTTTATTAGTTGGTGTTTCTTGCCCTTACAATTGGCTGCGTCCAATTTTGGGCTTTTGGGGTCTGTAGGCAGACCTGGCCTTGCAACTCCTCTTTCGCCTCATGAGAGGTTTTAATTTAAATTTACATTGCCGATAAAAAAAAGCCTGCAAGGTGTTCGACTTGAGGCAACCACATTTTGCGTAAGAGATTTGCAATGTTTGTCTCGCATTAGACACGAAAGGGTTCACTCCATATGGACATAATTTCCCCCTACAATGTCCATGAAGTAAAAGTCAACATTCTCGCACTTTGATATCCGAGCCCAAGTATCTCAAAAAGTGTTCAAATGTATTCTTGAGGCTGATAATCGATGACTTGCAGTTTTTAGACAATAAGGATTGTAACGTGGGATAAGCTTGTTGATGAACTGTTCAAGATGAAAGATGTAGAAATATTGACTATTAGTGACTTTCCTAGTTTGGGGGTGTTAAAGTAGAATTCAGATCAAGACCTACAAGGTTCGTCAAATTTGTCAGGACGAGATGGATGTTACATATAATTAGGAAAAAACTTCCTAGTTGAGACACAAATAGAGTTTATAGAGAATGACCAAATAGCTTGGCACTGTAGTGAAGGTGACGTTTTGGTAGCGACTAGTACGAAGACTTAAAGGATTTAGAAAAATAAATATTTGAGTTTGACGACGGTTTACATGTTCACAATGTTTATGGTTTTATATGAGTAGAAACGAATGTAAGTTTACATCGTTCACATGGCATACTCTTGAAACATGCATCCTTGGAGACCCATCAGGGCTGAGAAGTGTTCCATTCTTGGGACAAGCCCAATACGGTGAAGGAAAGTTCCGTTCAAGCATCAGAGGACAAGAATTGGGTAATTAATTATTGATTCATCGTAAAGCTTGCCTCGTGTCTCTCAGGGCTGTTCTCCCTCGCCCTTGCATGTGGGTGGCTCCCCATACTCATGTCGTTGTGGTCTAAGTTGTTCCCATATTGTAATCCTGAGGGAAGGCTTGGCGGAGGTCTAGGCATGCAATACCCCATCCCGCCCAACTCGGTAGAGGGGTTGAGGCAGCGGTGCAGTGCCGATGGGTGCTTAGAGGGTTCTTGGACAGCATCGGTGCAGTGCCGATGGGTGCGCCTACCACGTATTCTTGGTCATAAGTCACCCTCCAGTCTCCTCGGTCGGGTGACAGATCCCTGGGCCACGATGATCCTCCCAATGAAAATTTGGATTTATAGACGCTCCCGGTGCGCGGTTCCAATTCACTACAAGAGGTCCCTCATGCGCCCTCACGGACAAGCCCGTTTATGGGTTTGGAGGTGAATTATTTAGATGACGAGATGAGCCCATTGAGAAGAGTGATAAGGGTTGACCCATTTTTGGGCAAATTTGATAAATAGAGAAGAAATTAGAAATTTTTGTAGAGAGTGGGGTTTGAACACGGGTCCGTGAAGTGTCAAGCTCTGATACCATATTAGAGAACCAGCTCAACTAAAAGCTCAAGCTGATAGTTGAAGGTCCAATTATAGTAATATTCTAACAGTCCCAACCCAAAGATTGATCGTGGTCTATAGACCACCAAGCCGGGGATGGAAGGCCTGATCGTCGGTGAGGCCCATGGTTTGAGACGCGCCTGTGAGATGGTGGAAATGATAGTTGGTCGTGCCCCGAGATTTTCCCATGTCTATTTAGCCTGGATGGCCCCGATCAGACATGTACCGACAACACTTCCATGTCGCCCTTGACTTTTAAGGGAGAGGCACCTGGGAAAAAGGCAGGAGATCTTGGGGTGTTGGTGTCATACTCGGCCAGCACCCTGAAGAATGTTGGTGGAGAAAAAGTCGAGCACTGCCGCCATCATGAGTGTGATTCCACGAGGACCAGGCCATCGGTTATGGAAAAGCAAGGTGAAAAATCAGACGGCATGCAGAAAGGAGGGGTGTAGAAGGGAAGGGTGACGTTGCCATAGTGCTAAACTAGCAGGAAAAGCCGAAATAGATTCGGGAGAAAGAAACCCCGACCAGAGGTTGATAAATTTAGCAAAATCTCAAGTTTTTTTTTTTGAAACGGGTAACCGGAGACTTTCATTAATACCAATAGGTAATCAAACAGAATGAGGCGTGACCGCCTCGGGTTCCAGATGTATGTCCAGGCCGACCGTAGCAAGCCCGGCGCTCATGGACCCATAATAATAGCCCACTTGAAATCGTGGGCACAAACTCAAGACAACTCCTTACCAGCGTCTCAAAACAGCGAGACATTAAATGAAAAAGCCTAAACGACCTAGCTAGCCAAAAATTTATTCGACCTAAAACAGAATAATAATCAGAAAGTAATGCCTTTGGTGCGGATTTCCCGAGACTCCCCGGCAGTAGTAGCCCCGGGTCTGTGGATATAGGTCCCAAAGTGACCATTCCACCTCCGCCGGGTCCTATCATTCGTCCTGCGGAGGATCAAGTCCCTCCAATTGCGTTCCAGCTGCTCCTGCACGGACCTCTATCCCCGATGCTTGACCCTTTGCTGGTCCCAGCGGGATCCACTGCTCTCCATCCAGAGGTGACACCAGCGGTGACACCATATGACTGAGAACCCTACCGAGATTCCCTTTTTCAACAGGAATCCAGAGCACCGGCAGCTGCGACACAGGGGATCCCAGGACGTCCACCCCCACCCCCAGTTGGGCTCCGATCGTGCCCGACCCTGTCTGTCCGTCGACTTCGTCGCCATCTGGATTTGGAGGGGAGATCGGCCGATCTCCATAACGGTAAGGCTCGATCATATGCCAACCTGGCATTAAATGGGTACGCCATGGTGGCCCTCGTACAAGGTCAGGCCGAGGGCGTTGATGCCGGATGGAGCAGTCGTCCGACGATGATGAGATGAGGACGTCGGGGTGGAAGGTCGACGCGAGCGGTTGGGGAGCGTTGGAGCAAATCTGGTTACCTGGATCCATGGTGCAGAAGCGACCGAAGGAGCGACGCAGGGGGCGACGGAGAACGGGCAGATGCAGCGTGGAGCAGCAGGGGGACAAGAGCAATGTCGGGGCTTGAGGACGACAGCGTGACAACAATGGTGGTGAGGGGGAGAGAGACAGTGGTCGGAGAAAGCTAGCGGCGGCGGCGGCAAACCCTAAGTAGGGTAGAGTGGAACCTCACCCGGAGGTGTGTGGAGAGCTAATATCTGTAGATTAAACGCTAGCAAAATCTCAAGTTATTTGGGGAGTAAGCAATATTTCCCTTGGTTGTACTAACTACTAAGAGAGGTATATTATTGTTATGCAATATTTCCCTTTAATTCAATTATTTTTTTATTTCTAATTTGAATCCTGTAGGCTATATAATCCAACCCGGCGTAACATATAATATTTCCCTTCAAGTCTATTGTTTCCTATTTCTAATCATAATGGTAGTACTGATCATACACAATTTGAATCATATATATATATGACAGAAACATACGTTATTAGTTCCTCATAGTAAATTAAGTTTAGGGTTTTGATCAAATTCTCATCCGAACCCATAATCAATGAAGAAGAGAGTATATCTACCCGAAGAAATCATCAACCAAATCATCACATCACCAGCAATGGACTTGAAGTCCATGATCAAGTGCATGGGTGTGTGCAAGCGGTGGTGCAACCTCGTTTCCGACCTCGTCTCCAACAATCCTTATCTTGGAGACAAAGAACAGTTTTTGGTTTACGATTCTCGTCAATGCAGATTTGGAGCTCTGGATGAGGAGACAAACCAGATTGCTTGGATGTGTGGCAATCCCCACCTGAAATTATTTCAACGCTTTTGGTCGTCGTGCAACGGTTTGGTATGTTTTGTGTCAAATCATATTTACATATGCAATCCGCTCACCGGTGAATGTATCTCCATTCCCCATCCCCGACGAAAAGGGTATCAGTATAATTTAGGGTTTTGTTCGAGTAGTAACAAATATAAGCTCACATGTTTGACAGAGCGTACTCTTGAGACACACTCTCGGAAGCTCAGCTGGGTGGAGGAGTGTTCCATTCCGACATCAGATGCCTTGGTGCTGGTGGAAAGCTGCAATTTGTGTTAACGGAGTTTTTCACTGGCTCCTCCAAACTAAAATCATATTAACTTTTGACCTTGCAACGGAGGTGTTGGGAACTATTCCTCCCCCTCGTCTTGAAGATGGCAAGAAGATATATCAGTTGGGATGTATGGATCATTGTTTGGTTGCCACGGCCTGGTACTACCCTCCATTGGGTTTGGACATATGGGTGAGGAAAGAAGATAAGTCATCAGGTGAGTCAGTTTGGACCAAAAATTGGGTGATCAATGCTGCTCAACCGTTGATTCAAGTTAACTTTTACTATTCAGTGCCGCAAAAATTATCAACCGATGGATGCATAATCATGAGAGATCATGCTTATGACAATCTATGTAGTTATGACTTCAGAGACAAACTTATTAGGCATCTCTGGCATTGTGAGGATGGTATGAAGCTACATTCTTATTACAGGCCGACTCTCATTTCTCCAAAGAAGCTAATGCAAGAAAAAACAGACTAGAATGATCGAAGATTGACAAAAAAGAAGGGAAGTAGTTAGTTTGATTTCTTATCCTTATATTTTGTACGTTCTCTTTGATAATTCATACAATAACTCTATGTGATTTACAATATAGACTGCAACAAGATATTGTCGACATGAACTTTACAGACTGTTTGGTTAAGGGGAAACCATGAGTCCTAGCTCCCCTTGAGGTTTGTTTTGGCGATCCTAATAGCGCTTGACCTTCTCTTACACTTCCCAACTACGCTTGACCTTTTTTTTTGCGAAAACTAACAATTTCCGTCTATTTTAATGGATTCCGTTAGGTTTTTGACACGTGCTGGTCACGTGCACAGTAGCATTTTTTTAACGGAATCTTCAAAATAGACGGAAAATATTAGTTTGCGCAAAAAATTGAAAGATCACAGTTTAGAAGTGCAAAAAAAGGTCAAGCCCAACTACGATTGCAAAAACAAACCTCAAGAGAAGTTAGGACCCATGATTACCCCTTTGGATTAATGTCTGGTCTATTTCAGGGTTGTTATAAAACAATTTTGAAGATTGGTTTGACAAGATATATCGTACCACTCGATGAAAGTAAATGCTCGAGGGAATGTCTTTAATTAGTTACTTTCTTACATGATAATGAATATATTACATGTTATATAAACTTCGATATCTTTAGAGTATCAAAATTGTTTTGAAGGAGAATTTTATAAAAATTATACTTACTCTATCATCTTTTTCACTTCTTTTTTTTAGCGAAATAAGTGTATTTGTTAATTGTTTGCAATAAGGATACATAAAAGCGTATTGAAAAAAGGTTTCCCCGATCACATCAGGACAATAGTAGTACAAGATTCCTTAGCAAGTCAGCGGAATGCTTTATTCACTAACCTTTTGATAAATTCGAGTTTGGTATCTTCGAGTTGAGATAAAAAATATAAATATCTTGAGTAATAGTCCTTACTAGGGAGATCAACGGAGACCCAAGTTGATCATGTGAAGAATAGCCTCTTGCTACTGTTTCTACAATTAACACTCACACTAACAGTAGCATTAGCATTAGCAAACCTTGAAGAAAATGATAAAAATGGAGACTTTCCAAGTGTTGAGAAGAAACCCATTGAAGAACAGCAACAAGAGCACTCCATCTTCACCTCAGATCCGAGGAATGAGGTTACGGAAAGGGTAAGGATATTTTTATCCAACTCCAAACGACTGGTCGGTTTTGTTGGTGGGTTTTGCAATACGACATGCGAACAAACCCAAAAATATACATTGCCTCTAGCTTCAATATATAGTAGAAACTCTATAAATTAATAGACACGGGACAATCAAAATTTATTAATTAAAAGAGTTATTAATTTCGCACCATATTATCGAGTCGGGATCAGAAAAAAAAATATTATCTTAAAAGTTATTAATTAATCTAGTATTAATTTATCAAGTTTCTACCATGAACTGATCTCCAAGTCTCCAAGAGTATCTGAACTTTTTGTATGTTGTGTTATAATTTTTTTTATCAGTAAAGTGGTTTTATTATTATCAATCGGGAAGGCGATGCCAGGAGATCATAAGTCTAGAACTTGAAGTTCGTGTATTATAATATTGAAACATGAAGCTCGTGTATTATAATGTTGAAACTTGTGAGTAAAGATGTAATGAAACTGAATCTTTAAGATTGTCAGTTAATCTTCTAAGGTAAGATCATTACCGATCAATTGACAACCATTCGAGAGATAATCGTTGAAGGATAAAAAATTAGGCTTGACTTGTCCGTCCTGAACGAATTGTGTGGCACTGATGGATTGTACGTTTTTCTTGGAGATCAGTTTCTGACGTCCCCCCTCTGATATAATTGAGTTGCTGAAGTCGACATGATCAAAGGATACCAAATTTATATTTGTGACGTCCTCGGGGAGCTTTGCTTGTTTGTCACATCGGGGTACAAACTTGTTTTGGGTTTGGACATATGGGCGAGGAAAAAATATAAATCATCAGGTAAGACAGTTTGGATTAAGAATTGGGTGATTGATGTTGTTCAATCGTTGGGTCTTGATCGGGGAAGAAGGTCGCTCAAAGGAGAAGAAGGCGATGGAAAGGTCTTTTTTTGTCTTGAGTGAAAAATGAGGAAAATGGAACAAATTTGAGAATGTATAGGTTAGTTAAGTTGCAAAATGGATAAAAGGGGTTTTTAGCATTAAAACGTGGTTGTTTTATTGACTAAACTAGTTAAACAGCCACCCTTATAACCTCAGTGGTAACATGAAGAGGCGAGACATAGTTTTGGTTAATACTGAAGTGGTGAAGATCAAAACGCTCACCCTATAACTACGAGGCCCGACTAATTTAAGTAGGGGGGAGGTTCCTATTCACTATATTCTGGCTCGATTCGGATATGCTTCTATTATATAATGAACACGATGATCCCTCGGTGGAGACCAACAAAGGCTCCTGTTTTTGAACCAAGAAAATGCAACACTGCATCGACTTCCCACCAGTTGTTGAGGTGAGGAGCTCATTTATCGGGGTCACCTGTGGTGCTTTAGGTGCCCCCACTCTGTCCTGATCAGTTGGTCCACATCAAAACCCATATGGACCCTCAGTAAATCATTAAAACGAGAATCCTCCAGTCCCACCCCGGTAGATATGCCCGACAGGTATCTATCCGGTGGTTGAGCCTCCCACAGTGGATACACCGAGAGTCGCTCATATTGCAGACCCACCATGGTAGGATCCACATGTCCTAGGAAGCAGAGACGAATCCTTCGCTGTAGGGGCCTTTCTACATCAATACCAACACGGAACCACGGGGAATCATCAAGGCAACGCGGGGTTGGGATAGGGGCAGAAATTATCTTAGTTCCAAGCCCATTGACTAGGATGGATCTGACCTAGGCGTTCCTTGCATCTCCAAGTACGTTTAAAGCTCGAACTCCAATCTCCATGAATCGGAATGAGATGGTGCTGGGTTGCATGAATGGTCCGAGGGGCACCAAGAGTAGTAGGTACCCACTAATACCCCACAACACTCGATGTCGGATGGAGTCCTAAGCCAAACTAGTCGGGAAGTGGAAAGCCACGACGTCCTTGTTGAGGCATTCCACCTTCAAACCCCAGCGGCTCATATTGATTCTTAATTTACACGATAATGTGCCATTTGTATTTTATACCAATCATCTCTATATATTCTTAATAGTACATAATATTTCCCTTTAATTCTATTTTGAATCCTATAGGCTATACATAACGCCCCTAACAGATCCCTAACGTATAATATTTCCTTTAATTCTACTGTTTCCTATTTCTAATCATAATTTTAGTACTTGGAATCCTATATATAACAGAAACCTTCTTTATTAGTTCCTCTGAGTGAATTAAATTTAGGGTTTTATTCAAACTCTCATCAGAAGAACCCATAATCAATGAAGAGGAGAGTATATCTACCCGATGAAATCATCACATCATCATCAGGATTGGACTTGAAATCGAAGATCAAGTGCATGGTTGTATGCAAACAGTGGCGCAACCTCGTCTCCGACCATTACAAACGCCAATTTTTGGTTTACGATTCTATTCAACGCAGATTTGGAGCTCTGGACGAGGAGACAAACCAGATTGATTGGATGTACGGCGAACCCCACCTGAAATTTGTTCTACGGTTTATGTCGTCGTGCAATGGTTTGGTATGTTATCTTGCAGATCATTACGATGTTTACATATGCAATCCCCTCACCGGAGAATATGTCTCCATTCCCAGTCCCCAAGGGCAAGTGTATCAGTGTAGTTTAGGGTTTTGTTCGAGTCGTAACGAATATAAGCTCACATGTTTGACACCGTATGCTCTTGAGACATACACCCTCGGAAGCTCAGCTGGGTGGAGGAGTGTTCCATTCGACTATGAGAAGGTTCTGGGCCTGGATAGAGCTGCAATTTGTGTTAACGGAGTTTTTCACTGGCTCCGCGATACTCAAGGCATATTAACTTTCGACCTTGCAGAGGAGGCACTGGGATCGATTCCTTCACCTCGTCTTGACGATGGCAAGAATATATATCAATTGGAATGTATGGATAATTGTTTGGTTGTCACAGCTGGGAACTATCAGTTGGGTTTATTAGAGATTTGGGTGAGGAAAGAAGATAAATTATCGGGTGAGTCGGTTTGGACCAAGAACTGGGTGATTACTGGTGCTCAACCGTTTATTCGAATTAACCTTTCATGGTTAGTGCCGCAGAAAGTGTCGATCGATAGAGCCATAATCATGAGAGATCAGGTTTATGATGGTCTATATAGTTATGACTCGAGAGACAAACTTGTTAGACGAGTCTGGGAATGTAGGTATGCTATATGTCTATATTCTTACTACATGCCCACTCTCATTTCTCCGAAAAAGTTGATGCAAAAACGAACAGGAATCGAGAAAAGAAAGAAGAAATCGAGAAGCTCGGCTGGCGACTCGCTCACTTTGTATGAGTGAAATCGAGAAGCTCGAGGCTCAACGTAAAAACGAGCTTGGAGACACTTTGTCGCTACAGGGACTGTGCTGCAGATAGAGTTCAAGGACGATGTTCCTCCTTCTATCGAATAGTATCTCTTTGTATTTGGCTGTTGTTCCCCGTTCTTCGTTGTTTTTTCGCTTTTTTAGGAAGATTCTCTTACTGTTTGTGGTAGAGAGTCTCTTTTGCAGGTTTCTTGTGATAACTTTTTGCAGTCCTCATGCTTTATAATTCTCTTTATTTCAAAGACTATCAATAAATCATCATTTATCAAAAAAGAAAACGAACAGGAATGATCTAAGATTGAGAAAAATAAGGGAATTGGTAAGTTTGATTTATTATCGTTATCGTTATGTTATGTTATGTATTTAAGCCACGTTGTTGACACGAACTTCACCCGTATATTTTATGGTTGTTATGAAACAATTTTTGATATGGTACAGGGAACAACTCGATGAAATTAAATTCTTCAGTGAAAGGTCCTTAATTAGTTAAAGAGGGATGGAATTGCACAGTTTCATCTTACATGATGATGAACTTTATATTTTAAATGGTATACAAATTTTGATATCTTTAGAGCATCAAAACTGTTTTTAGGGATAATTTTGTAAAAGCATATTGATTTTAGCATTTTTTTTTCTGATACGAAAAAAAAAAATTGTTCAACCCAAACAATACACTTCAAAAGAAAATTACAATCGAACGTATAAGAAAGGAGAGCAACAAAAAGCGAAGGCTTACTATAGTTATTGATGGTACCTTCATCGCCGCACGAAGAGGTGAAACCCATTGATTTACATATAGTCCAAACCCGCCTAACTTTCGACTTCTTTAAGAGACTGTAAATGCTTAAGACGACTATTCCTAACATGCTTGTTCTTCCGTTTATGCCGAGGAAGGAGCAAATCAGGGTCTACTGATGGTGAGTGAATCTCGGTGATGAAAGACGACAAAGAGGGAGGAATGACAGTTATGGAATGGGTCTTGGTGCCCTTGGGAGGAAGTGAGGCCTCGAGGTTAGGCCTAGACGCATGCGGCATGGCCCAACTCTGGAAAGGAACTCGGATCCAAGTTGGGCCGGAAGGGCCAAGCTCAGGAGCACTGCACAGAGGCAGAGGAAACGTGCGAGAATTAGAGCAGACGACACACTTTTTCATGGGAAGAGGAAGCTCGGGATAAGGAAGGACGAGCTCATCAAAACTCACAATCGCCGGAGGTGAAATGAGAGCGGGTTCCGAGCAAACTCTGGAGAAGCCCGATGGCTCCAACGGAAAGGAGAAGGTGAGGTGACATGGCGAGGCTGAGACGAGATCCCATAAAAAAAGCCCGGTGTAGGATTACGTTTTACGTTAACTCGACGGGAAACAACAAATTTATCTTGTCGGTAATCCTATAAAATCTTTGATCACATGTATCGATTAAAGCTAATTTATGCACATATATGTAAACTTGTGTACCTCGATATAGGATACTTTGGTGCTTGCTGGTTCGATACAGAGATCTTTGAAAAGATAAGACAAAGCATCCAAATGTTTGCCTTCGACGATATGCACACAAAAAAGCAACTCCACAACTTAACTTGCTAGTAATTTTGAGCGAATTCTCTCTTGCTTCTATAGGTGGGGTTCGTAATTTATAAAAGAGGCTATTCCATGTCCTAACGCCGTACTACACTTAATTGTCAAATCTGCACCCAAACTTTGGAAAATTGTCAAACAGTTTGGAACTGTTAGCTACTATGACCTCTCCCCCGAAACCCCCTGACCCTTCCTCTCCTCCCCTCCCTAAACCCCCTTCATCCCGCATCTTCATCTGCAATCTCCCCTCAGACTTCTCCAATGACCACCTCTTCGATCTCTTTTTGGTCCATGGAACGGTCAGCCGAGCTTTCTTTCCCTCCAAGCCTACCAAAACCGGAAAGCGTCTCGGTTTCGTGTTTTTTCTTTCTCCTGAAATAGCTGCTTCGGCTATGGCTGCCAATAATCGTACCTGGCTTGGTCCAAATCGGTTGATTGTCGATTTCACTCTTGGCTTTTCCCCGCCCGCAAGCAACGCTCCTTTTGAGATCTCCTCGCATGAAGCCCCCTAGCATCGTTCTTCCAAAGATGTGGTGGCTGGAGCTAATGCTCCGCCTCCTCCTGCTAGCTTCTGCCTTGGCCCTGACATCACCCGCTCTTGCACGGGCTCCTTCAACCCGTGGTCTGCTATTTTCCTTCGCATTTCGGTCATCGGAGTGGCCCGGGACAATCGTTCGTCTGCCGCTCTCCCTCCCTCTTTGCACAGTCTTGTTAGCCTCCATGAGCTTGGGAGCAGAGCCTTTTTGATTCGTTTCAACTCTACTGAAGCCCTCAAGTCCGCAAAAGAGGTTGCCTGGATCAAACTTCGACCTCTGTTCTCCGATTTCTTCGCGGATTTTGATGGTGGCTACTTCCGATGGGTCTCCCTGACCGGTATTCCTCTTTTTGGCTGGTCGGTGGGCACAAATCGTAGCATCGCTGCGACCGTCGGAACTGTCATCGCCATTCATTCATGTTCATCCTCCTTCACTCGCCTTGACCAAGCTTTTTCCCTTATCTTCTCTCGACGCCCGGTCTCAGATACTATCACAATTGAGCTTGAAATCGAGAAGTCCAAATTCCTTGTTTGGGTTTCAGGTTGCGATTCTCAGATTGTTCCTCTCTCTGAGCCTTTTGAACCGGATCTGGATGTAGGGGTTGGTGACTCTGAACAAGATCCCCTCGAATTCGAAGATGGGGAAGTGCGATTAGACGAAGTCTCACCTCTCAGAAGACCTCTGGTTCTGGAGTGGCCGGAGCTGAGTCAATCGGCCTCGCTCCGGCAAGCCGCCACCGCTCCTCCACCTCGCCGTGGCCGGACCTCCCCCTCGGTCTCTGGAGTCGAGCGTGTCGCCTCGGCTTCTCCTTCTACGAACCTCGATTGCCTCGCCCCTTCGATTCCCAAGCGCAGATTGTCTTCTCGAAACATCGCGACCAAGCGCGTCTTATCTTCTCGTAACAACGCGAAGCGTTTAATGAGCCGCACCGAGTGTTCTACTTTGCCCTTTGGGCCAGACACTATTGGGCTGCCTCTCTCCGAGTTAGGCTTGACACCTGCAGATTTGGGCTTGCCTGTTCTTGTTCCTGGTGTAGAGCCCAAGCCCAGCTCCCCCTTGGTTGCTCCCAAGCCTTCGGTCCCTCGCCCTGAGCCTCAAAATTTCTCATCCTTCATCGCCGATATCTCCCCCTTAGTCGCCCCCGCTCTTATCCTCTCCCAGCTGAATCGGAAGAACAAAAGGATCAAGAAAGGAAGGCTGAAGCCATTTCAGAGCCTCAAAGACGTTAGCCCCTCGCGCTCGCTTCGGAAAAAATCTGAGGCAAAACTGGCTTGGGCCCTCTGTAAATCAATGGGCTTCACCTCTTCTTGTGGCAACGATGACACCATCAATTTGTTTCAGGATTTACTATAATTGTTAGCCCTTCAGGGCCTTTCATGTTTCTTCTCCTTTGCTCTTCGCCCTTTTGATTGTATCTCTCTTATGGAGAGTCTTGATTGGTCGTATAAAATTTGTTTTTTTTTTGCTGATCAAAAAAAAATTCAAAACTGAATTATTAAAAACCAAAAAGTACTGTTTAAATTTACTGTTTCCGTGAATAGTGACTCACGTGCGTCTCACGTGACTCATTTTATAATGGAGCTTGGGCGAGTTGAGGTCACGAAAAGATGAAGTTCGAAGCTCGTGATTTGTTGACTTGTTGACTTCAAAAAAACAACACTTTTTTAGTAAGTGGTAAGGGCTTTTTAGTAAAACCATCATATTTTTTTTTTTACCAATTCACTAATTTAATTTTTCCCGCTTCGTTTGAACTCTGATTGGCTTCAAACTTGCGCCATTAGTTTTGTTCTTTCAAGGGCTTTCTATCAAGATCACTCATGAATATATTTTGAAGCACAAAAAAAAAGTTAAGTCTGGGTAATTTTTATCAACACTATACACTGGGTTTATCAACGCTGAACACTAGTTTTATCACCTCATTTTCCAAAATCGAACATGATTTTTATCACATCACCACATGTTTTTTTATGAACACTAAGCACTAGTTTTATCAACACTAAACACTATGTTTATCATTAAATTACATGTGTTTTTATCATCCCGTCACATGTTTTTTTATCAACACTAAACTCTAGGTTATCACCCTTATTTCGGGGCTGATTTTTAAAAAAAGTTAGGTCTGGGTAATTTTTATCAACACTATACACTAGGTTTATCAACACTATACACTGAGTTTATCAATACTGAACACTAATTTTATTACCTCATTTTTCAAAATCGAACATTATTTTTATCACATCAGCACATGTTTTTTATAAACACTAAGCACTAGTTTTATCAACACTAAGCACTATGTTTATCATTAAATTACATGTGTTTTTATCATCCCATCACATTTTTTTATCAACACTAAACTCTAGGTTATCACCCTTATTTTGGGGCTGATTTTAAAAAAAAGTTTAAGTCTGTGTAATTTTTATCAACACTATACACTGGGTTTATCAACAGTATACACTGAGTTTATCAACACTGAACACTAGTTTTATCACCTCATTTTCCAAAATCGAACATGATTTTTATCACATCATCACATGTTTTTTATGAACACTAAACACTATTTAGCACTAGTTTGATACCCCGATATAAAAAAATTATTAGTGAAGATTTATCAACACTCAACATTGTTTTTATCACCACAATATAAAATTTTATTTTCGTGCTTCAAAATATATTCATGACTGATCTTGATTTAAAGCTCTTGGAAAAAGAAAAATATTGGCGCAAGTTTGAAGCTAATCGGAGTTGAAACGAAGCGAGAATGATTAAATTAGTGAATTGTTGAACAAAAAAATAGACACTTGTCTACATGGCACCATGCTATTACAATTATGCCCTTTCTTGTGTGAGATAGGAAGAAAGTGGAGTGATGATGTGACACTATGGTGAATGTTTGATCTAAATGGTGTGTGGTTAGGATTGGTTCACACAGTTTTTAGGATAAGAGGAGTTTCTATTAGATTTCTCCCCCCTCTCTGTATATATTAATAATATATAATATTTCCCTTTAATTCTATTATTTTCTATTTCTAATTTGAACCCTATAGGCTATACATATCCCCCCCCCCACCAGACGCCCCAAACAAATCGAGAACATTTATAGGAATGACCCAATTGTATCTTCACCATGCGATCAGAAGAGAAATGAGAAGATGGTGGATGAGGAGGTTGGATCTTCCGCTGTGTCAAGTCTTTTACTGTTAGGAGTGAATACCGGACTCGAAGCCACGAGTCAAGTCTTTTTCTGTCATGGGGCTTAACACGAAATTTCCTGGTGACTCCTCATTTCATGGAAGAGGGCCTACGACACTTCCGACCCCGACCATAGGACACTTCAACTCCTTTTCAAAGAGTCATGGGGAGGAGAGACTGGATGTAGACCGAGAACTAGTTACGAATTCCCCCACGATGGGAAGTAAGCGTCTGGTGGGGGAGATACATGACCCAGAGTCAAAGGATTCTACATGTTCTGATGAGGCGTACCGAGCAGCGACGGGGCCAACAAGCTCCCTCGCCTTTCCTAATGAAGAGTTTGTGGCCCAGTGGGGGGTCTGTCGATCCTTTTATAGGGAGCACAGGATCGAAGGCGATGGTATTCAGCGTGGATGGTGGTAGTATACTAGGTGAATCAGTCATAGTGAGCAGCGACGACGATAGTTTCGCTATGAAGAAAAGGAGAAAAGAGGGGAAAGAGCTTAACCCTATTTTAACGGTCTCCGAGACTCTGTTGCAATATTCTCCGTTAGTTTTTTTTGAAACAGGTAACCGGGGAAGTGCATTACTGCAAAAAAGAAATCATACAAGGTAGAGCATAACCGCCCTGAGTTCCAGATATATGTCTGGGCCGACCGTAGCAGGCCCAACGCTCATGGACCCATAAAGATAGCCTACTTGATATCGTAGACAATAACTCAGGACATCCCCTTACCGACGTCTCAAAATAGCGAGACATAAAGAAACTACTCCTAAACAAACCAGAAAGTAAATTGTTCCAATGAAAAACATAATAATGTAAAAATGACCATAAGTAGATAGCTGTGGTTGCAGACTTCTCGAGACCTCCCAGCCCTGGCTGTCCCGGGTCTGTGGGTATAGGCCAGTAGCGGCCAAACCCACCCCTGCCGGGTCTTCTCATTCCCGCAGAGGAGGCCGTCCAGCCTCCGCTTGACGCATCTTGGTGCGGACACCACCGATCTCTGCATGTGGCCGGCGCGACACCATCCCTTCCGAAAGTGAACCTGTCGCCAACGGTTGTGGATCGTAGGGGACGGTTGTACCCGCATCGGTCAATCCCAGTTTATTCTTTATTTGCGGGTACTCGTTGTACACGATTCCTTGATGTCCGACTAAGAGGAAAATGGCTTGGGCAGCGTACGACAACTGGACCTCGACGATGGGGATCACGTGCGGGGGGAGGCTTCGGTGTGTCGGGGTGGTTTGGTTGAGCGGAAGCCATGGAGAAGGGTCGGAGAGAACTTGCAGAACCAGGAGGGGTTGAGCAGGCAGCGGCGTCACCTGGTGAGGGAGGCTGTCGATGGTCGGAATCTGGCGAGAGTGGAGATATGCGGCGGAGAGGTCAAACCCTAAAAAAGATAAAGGTGCACCCAATCGAGGGTTTTCAGAGCGCTTGTTTTTAACTACGTGCATAATCAAATCATCCCTCGTTACTTCTATTATATCTTTCATTTCTTTTTTTTGAAACGAGTAACCGGAGACTTTCATTAATACCAAATGGTAATCAAGTAGGGTGAGGCGTGACCGCCTCGGGTTCCAGATGTATGTCCAGGCCGACCGTAGCAAGCCCGACGCTCATGGACCCATAATAATAGCCCACTTAGGATCGTGGGCACAAACTCAAGCCAACTCCTTACAACCGTCGCAATATATCGAGACATAAAAGAAATAGTCCTAAAGCAAACAGAGGAAAAAGTGTTCCAAACACAAAACAGATAATCAGAATGCAGGAAAATAAAATTTGCTGAATGTGTAGGCTGCCCGGGACCTCCCAACATCGGCTGCCCCGGGTCTATAGGTATAGTCTGAAGACGACTTCACCCACCCCTGCTGGGTCGGTTCATTCCTGCATTGGAGACACATGTGCCTCCAACTGTTCTACCCCCTCCGTCTTCTGGTAGGTCTGGTTTGATGTGTGTTGTTGGGAAGGCAAGTCCTCCAGCAGCTTCCTCATGTCCGGTGGGCGATCATACAGAGATACGGTCCTTGTCTTCCTGGTGGGCATCTTACCCTTACCTCGGCTGGGCCCCCTTTCACCAGTCCAGCCTGGGGATCTGTCTATTGTCCCAGTCCAGACTGAGGATCTTTCTGGTGCCCCTGGGGTTCCTTCTCCTTCCCCTCTCATTAGCATAATGGACATTAGCCAGATTATCAGGCTTCCTAAATCCCGGTGGCGGTCCAGAGACACGGTGCCCTCCCTCTTGCAAATCTTTGGTTGCCCCTCCTAGAGTAACCTTAGCCAGATGATCAGACTTCGAGTAGTCCGTACCGGGTACTTGTTCGCCCATGGTGATCTCCCTGAAGTAAATCATCGGGTTCAGGGACAGATCACTCAGAAGGTACGTGATAGACGGGTGGGTCACCAGGGGGTGTATTCCAGACCGTCCCCAACAGCCTATCCACGTTCATCAGATTTGGGGCCAGTATAGATCGGTCGTACCGAGCCTCCTCCCGACCAATCCCCGGCGGCGGGGTCGTGCATCCCGAAATCCTGTGGGTTAACATTCTACACCTGCGACAGAAATCTACTACCCTTTCATATTGTAAGTCAATTATCGCAGATGTTGTGGTACCTGGGAACCGGAGACGAAGTCTCCGCCGTAGAGCTCATTGTAGTTCCATCCGAACCCTAAGCCACAGAAACATATCCTCCCGGCGAGCAAACGGAATTGGGGCCGACGAGACCTGGGTACCATTACTGGAGGCGATGAAGCCACAGACATAGTCGTTTCTGGCCTTTCCGGTATGTTGAGCGCCCGGACCCCGAGCTCCACATGGTGAAAATTGATATCATTGGCCCGAACAAATTCCTTAAAGGGCTCCAGCAGGAGGGGATATCCCTTGAAGCTCCAGGGACCCCTGTGGCGGACATTCTCCATCGACTCCTCAGACGGGAAATGGTAGCCTGTGACTTCCGGGGACATGAATTCCACCTGGATGCCCGTCACTTTCCATTTCTGGAGCATCATCGCGCAGACTGTGTTCTGGTTGTAGACCCGCTCTCCTGCAACCCTAGCTGTGAGGGAAAACTGATACGTTCCCTTTGTGAATAGTGGAACACCCTCCTCCGAGACCACAATTTCATCACCATCGTCCTCCCATTCCGGGACCGGGGCGATGCGGGATGATTGGTCCTCCGTTGGCCTAGCAGCCGACCCTTGTCCGCCGGGACGTCGAGAATTCGTGTCCGACGGCCGGTTCGTCAGATGGCTGGACATGCCCACCTCCGTCAGAGTTGGAGGGTGAGAGAGAGAGAGAGAGAGAGAGAGTCGGTTCTGAGAAGTGTCCGACACCACCAGGTGACGTCCTTCCTGGTTCAGACCGATCACCGGTGGCCCAACACCTTCGGTCTTAGCCTGGCTCGACCCCGGCTTATCCTTCAGGGCCAGGGGAGTCGTCCTTTGCCCGGGATCTGGCAGGGGAGGTGGCTGCACCTCAATCGACACTGGGAGTTCGCCGGGAAGGGATCCAAACACGACAGGAGGACCGTGCTATTGTGGCATGTCGGAAGTAGGTTGGATCTGGCCGGATAGTCCCATTTCCGACGAGAAATGACCGTGTAGCGGTAGATCTGAAGCTGGATGGCCGGAAATGGATGGAGAGCAGGTGGTAGATGACGGCGGTGACGACGGAGGTCAGAGGAAACTCGAGGCAGACAGGCGGCGCGACGACGGCTGTTGTGGTACAAGGGCGATGATGACGACAGGGGTAGTAGCGAGGATGGTGAGGCGGTCGGAGAAGACGGCGGTGGCGAGCGGTGACGGCGACTGAACCCTGGTGGCTAGGGTAGACGAGAGCGTTTTCTCAATTTTTTCATTCTTGCTCTCTTTTGTTTTTTGTCCCAAAATATATCTTCTATTTCTAGTTTGAATGGTAAGGCTATATAATCTAAACCGACGTAATATATAGTATTTCCCTTCAACTCTATTGTTTCCTATTTCTAATCATAATTAATGTAGTACTGATCATACACAATTTGAATCCTATATATAACACAAACCTTCTTTATTAGTTCCACAGAGAGAATTAAGTTTAGGGTTTTATTCAAACTCTCGTCCGAATCCATAATCGATGGAGGAGAGAGTACATCTGCCCGATGAAATCATTAGCCAAATCATCACATTAGCAGGATTGGACTTGAAGTCCATGATCAGGTGCATGGTTGTATCCAAGCAGTGGCGCAACCTCGTCTCCGACCTTGTCTCCGACCGCATCTCCGACCATTACAAAGGCCAATTTCTTGTTTACGATTATCGTCAGAGTGGCCGATGCCGATTTGGTGCTCTAGATGAGGAGACAAACCAGATTGCTTGGATGTGCAGCGAACCCCAACTGACATATGCTAGTCGCTTTATGTCGTCGTGCAATGGTTTGGTATGTTATCTTGCATGTTGTCGTAAGGATATTTACATATGCAATCCCCTTACTGGAGAATATATCTCCATTCCCAGTCCCCAACAACATGTGTATCAGGGTAATTTAGGGTTTTGTTCGAGTAGTAACGAATATAAGCTCACATGTTTGACATCGCGTACCCTTGAGACATACACTCTTGGAAGCTCAGCTGGGTGGAGGAGTGTTCCAATCGACTATCAGAAGCTTAGGAACCCGTGGACAGCTGCAATTTGTGTTGACGGAGTTTTTTACTGGCTCCTCAAAACCCAAAGAATATTAACTTTTGACCCTTCAAATGAGGCTTTGGGAACGACTCCACCACCTCGTCTTGAGGACGACAAGAAGGTATTGTTGGATAATAATGAAAAATATGATGTGTACATGTCATATTAATCTTTTTTTATTAAAATTCTGATTTATTTATAAGTTTAAGACTAGTTAAATGTGAGTAATGGAATTGATTGACAATCAACTTTACGAGGAATTCATGGTATTTGTCACCCTATGAATTCTCCATCTTGCTCTTCTTAATGGGCTATAAATACTCTCATCTTTAGTCTTATTTTACACACAATCGAAAAACATTTCACAAATAGTCTCACATTCTTACTCTTGTGTTCTTTGTGACTTTCTCGACGGTTTTGAGTTCGTCAACATTAATCGTCGTATCCTAGGAGACTGTTGCCCAAACGGGGCAATAAGTGTCTTAAGGAAAGTGGAGTACCACGCTTCGATTAAACCTACAATTTCCTTAATCCTAATCAGTAAGCTAACTGATTGATAAAGTTTATTCTATTTTTTTTTTGCAATTTGTATTATTATTATTTTGAATTTGTTTATTATTGATATACTAACCCCTTGTCCTACAGGTATATCATTTGTCATGTATGGATCATTGTTTGGTTGTCACGGCCGGGTACGAGCGTACTTTGGGTTTGGACGTATGGGTGAGGAAAGAAGATAATTCATCGGGTGAGTCAGTTTGGACTAAGAATTGGGTAATCGAAGCTTCTCAACCATTGATTCAAGATGACCTTGACTTGTTAGTGCCGCAAAAATTATCAACCGATAGACTCATATTCATGGAAGAAGATGGTCTGCGTCTGTATCGTTATGACTCGAGAGACAAACTTGTTAGACAAGTATGGGAATGTAGGTCTGCTATACATTTACATTCTTACTACACGCCCAATCTTATTTCTCCAAAAAATTCAATGCAAAAACGAACAGGAATCGAAAAAAGAAAGAAGAAATCGAGAAGCTCGGGTGACGACTCGCTCACTTTGTATGAGTGAAATCGAGAAGCTCGAGGCTCAACGTAAAAACGAGGCTTGGAGACACTTTGTCGCTACAGGGACTATGATGCAGATAGAGTTTAAGGACGATGTTCCTCCTTCTATCGAATAGTATCTCTTTGTATTTGGCTGTTGTTCCCCGTTCTTCGTTTTTTTTCCGCTATTTTTTAGGAAGATTCTCTTACCGTTTGTGGTAGAGTCTCTTTTGCAGGTTTCTTGGGATAGCTTTTTTGCGATCCTCAGGCTTTGTAATTCTCTTTATTTCAAAGCCTATCAATAAATAATCATTATAAAAAAAACGAACAAAAATGGTCTAAGATTGGGAAAAATAAGGGAATTGGTAAGTTTGATTTGTTATCGTTATGTTATGTATGTTGTCTTTGATAATTTGTACAATAATTCGAAGTGATTTACGCCACGTTGTTGACGTAACTTCACCCGTATATTTTGTGGTTGTTATGAAACAATTTTTGATATTGTACCGGGAAGAACTCGATTAAAGTAAATGCTTCAGTGAAGGTCTTTGATTAGTTAAAGAGGGGTTAGAACATGTACAATGGAAGAGGTTGGATGCGAGACTTGGATGTTGATTGTACAAAATAATGGGACTCAGAACTCGAAATAAACTATGTTTTACGATAGTGAGTCCCGTATAAGGTCTCGTATTGTAAGTGGACCAATCATATTTAGTTAAATCTGATTTTTTCGTATTTTAAAAAAATATATAGGAAGCGTGGCGGCCTGTCATTGGCTGGCCTTCAAACACAGGTTGCAGGACGCCGGACTCGGCCCAGCCCGCGTTTTTGGGAGACGCGGGACGCGTAAAAGCCGACCCACTATTCAATATAGCATATCGATGGTCCCTTCATCGCCATTAGTATCGTCATTAGTATTACAATGGGTGTTCGAGCTTGGCCCGTCACCTGCATATAAAAGTATTAGAGTCGGATTGGAGATGTTTTCGACGACAAATCCTTCAGGTTGAATGGGGCAAAGTAATCCGGAGTTATTTCATGCTTTAACTAAATATTAGTTGCCTGTCTAGAGGCACCCTTCATGGATGTGCTCTTGTTTGTAAGAGAAGTATTACAATTCTTTCCCCTGACTTTTTGTTAAAGTCTTTAAATATTACTAATATAAATTTTTTTTTAAACTAAATATGTCTAAGAACAAATATCATCCCGGTATTAGGTTTGAATATTTTTCTTTAATGTATTTTTAATATAAGACCGTCCACAATGCGGTTTTGTCTTCTTTGAATCGACCGTCGAAAGTGTCATAAAAGTTGCTTTTTCCCTCTGAGTGATCGAATCGGTGTCTGTTGTCACGTCGAATTGGGAAAGTCGCTTTAGACCGTCTACGAATCTGCCGACTCGCTGCAAAGTCGGGTTAGCAGATTCAATATTGACCAACAAATCCGTGTATGCCATGTGGATACATTGAGTTTAGGGTTTTATTCAAACTCTCGTCCGAATCCATAATCGATGGAGAAGAGAGTATATCTACCCGATGAAATCATTAGCCAAATAATCACATTAGCAGGATTGGACTTGAAGTCCATGATCAGGTGCATGGTTGTATCCAAGCAGTGGCGCAACCTCGTCTCCGACCACATCTCTGACCATTACAAAGGTCAATTTTTGGTTTACGATTCTCGCTCTCGTCAAAGCAGATTTGGAGCTCTGGATGAGGAGACAAATCAGATTGTTTGGATGTGCGGCCAACCCCACCTGAAACGGGTTGTACGCTTTAAGTCGTCGTGCAATGGTTTGGTATGTTTTCTATCATATGATAGTGAGCATATTTACTTATGCAATCCCCTCACCGGAGAATGTATCTCCATTCCAGGTCCACAACGCGGGCTTTCTGCTTACATCCATCAGTGTAGTTTAGGGTTTTGTTCGAGTAG
This sequence comes from Erodium maritimum, assembly GCA_963921825.1. Taxonomy (NCBI): domain Eukaryota; kingdom Viridiplantae; phylum Streptophyta; class Magnoliopsida; order Geraniales; family Geraniaceae; genus Erodium; species Erodium maritimum. Next base: position 2,519,395 of record OY997593.1, on the reverse strand, counting down.
TAACGAATATAAACTCACATGTTTGACATCGTGTACTCTTGAGACATACACCCTCGGTAGCTTACCAGGGTGGAGGAGTGTTCCATTAAGGGAGAAGCTTTGGAGCTTGTCGAGAGCTGCGATTTGTGTTAACGGAGTTCTTCAGTGGCTTCTACCAACTCTAAGCATATTAACTTTTGACCTTGCAACGGAGGTGTTGGGAACTACTACTCCACCTCGTCTTGAGGATGGAAAAAAGATACATCAATCGGCTTGTATGGATCATTGTTTGGTTGTCACGGCCGGGTATAAATGTCCTTTGGGTTTGGATATATGGGTGAGGAAAGAATATAAATCATCAGGGGAGTCAGTTTGGAGATGCATAATCATGAGAGATCATGCTAAATATAACAATCTACTTAGTTATGACTCCAGAGGCAAACTTGTTAGTCTCTGGCATGGTTGTGGGGATATCCTACATTCTTATTACACGCCGACTCTCATTTCTCCAAAGAAGCTAATGCAAAAAAAAAATGCAGACAAGAATGATCGAAGATTGAGAAAAAAGAAGGGAAGTAGTTAGTTTGATTTCTTTTCCTTATATTATGTACGTTTTCTTTGATAATTCATGCAATAGTTCTATATGATTTACAATATACAGTGCAACACGACATTGATGACATGAACTCACCACCGTGTCGCAGTCACCATGTGGATGATCGCACCACCGTGTTTTGCTGTAGTTTTAGTTTCCACGGGAGTAACACTTGAATATGGGTAACACTTGAATAGACTTCTACATATGTATAGGACCAACCCACTGAAATTAAGCAGCAAGTATGGCTAACACTTGAATACACTCCTCTATATATATATATATATATATATATATATATAGGACCAATCCATTAAAATTAAGGAGTAAGTATTGCTAACACTTGAATACACTCCTATATATATATATATATAGGACTAATCCATTAACATTAGTCAATAATTAACACTTTAATTTTAAGATATGACTAACAATACTAAGGTATTATTATTCTTTTTAACATTAAGCAAGTACTATATTAAGGAAAAAAAATTCAAGGGAAACAACCCGAATTTCCCAATAGTTGCTTGGGCCTTCCATTTTTTTGCCTTCCTTAAAATGTAGATAGCCGTGTTGCCTCCGGATCCCCTAGGGTATCTTGGTGCACGTTCGATAAAGCCTTGGCCAGAATGGCGCGTTTCCTCTCTTTCGATGGTGGAAAGGAGCGGGTATTTTCGTGCTTGGCAGTGTATGTCTTCACTGGGTAGATCTTGGTCGAGGTCTTTGTCCCTGCCTTGGGCTTATCCTTGTTGGGGCCAGTCCCGGTACTTTCCGATACTTGGTAGGGTTGTGGATGTCTTTCGCAACCCCGACGGTCCAGCCCTCGACTCTTCCTGTCATAGGTTGCTCGCCTCCGATGGTGTTTGGGAGGATTCCTTGGATTCCCTCTAAAGACTTGGCCAGTCTTTCCCGAAGTTTTTCGTAAGTTTTCCCTCCCTAGATTTCACAAGAGTTTGCATGGACACTCTGGGAGCCCGACCCCATCTCAGGGTATCGGACAGTCCTTGGCCAAGTTGTCCGACATACCACAATTTTAATAGTGATCAAGCAGTTGTTCATACGACAAAAAATTTATGTCCTTACCCCATATTATGAGTCTCAGAATAGTAGTCGTTACTCGAGCGGTTTTCTGGTGTCCACCCAGATTCGGATTTGTATGGACTCCACCCAACTATATATGTTGACGTCGTCATCTACCTCCAAACGGCCTCTTAGGGTGTTCTCAATCCGGAACGTTACTCCTTGGTTTCATACGCTCACCAAGATGTTCATTACTCTGACCCTCATTGAGATGTGAGTGAAAGCGATATCCTAAGGTCTCATAAGGGGCTAAACTTGAATGCTTTGTCATACCATATTTCAGGGTTAAACTTGAATAATTTGAATCCTATAGGCTAAACTTGAATGCTTTGCTAGACCCTATTTCAGGGCTTTAGAGTGCTGATGCTGAGTAATGAAATTCAACTACTCCTCCAAAAAAAAAGGGAATTTGAATCCTACAGGTTATATACACAAAACCCAAGCTCTATGTTAGAGTTTTGAGAGCCATGCCGTCGTCCACTCTCCATGCTTATGGTTCTAGCAATTGCCATAGCCTACGCTATGGTTTTTCTCTTCTCTTCTTCCCAACCTCCCATTTGCACTTTCCCTTTGGATCATACGAATCTTTTTCCTGTTAGGGCTCTTTCAAACAGCCCGTAGCCATCACGACGTTGGCTGTCTTCTGCGACCAACGGAGAACCTCCAGATCTGCTTCGGTCTCCCCTCTCTCCCATGGGTTTTCGTCTCTACAGCCGTCGTCCCTGATGCTTCCGTCGTCGTCCATGAAGCCGCCGCTGCCCATGTTGTTGTCGCCGCCTCTGATGCCGCCGCTGTCTCTGATGCAACATCCATCCCTAGAGACGTCCCAGGTGTTGCAGTAGCCGGCTCTGCCGCAGCGGCACGTCCTTCTCCCTGGCCTCCACCGCCGCAACCGCATCGTCCCCTTTTACGATTATGGCTCTGGCTAATCAAAAGGGTCTCTTCCATGTCGTTTGAGTTTGTCTTTGCAGGCAGTGCTCAGAGTCCCACAGGATCGGGGACTGGCCCGACCAAGTCGATGCTTTACCTCCCACCATCACTATTACCGTCAAGGTCCCACAGGATCTCCGGAGCCACCACCGCCTTCTTCCAGTGCCCAAGGGGCGTCCAAATACCGTCTGTGACGGTTCTGATATTCAAAGGATCTCATTGCCCAAGGGACGTCAAAATACCGTCTGTAACGGTTCTGATATTAAAAGGATCAGTGAACTATTGTTCGCTACTACTAACCTTCTGGTGGGCGGGGAGCCTGTTCCCCGCTGCACGATACTGTAATCGTTTTCAAGTAATAAATTTGTACCTTTCGCTCAAAAAATATATATACACATAACCCAAACAGACTTAATTAATGTATAACATTTCCTTTTAATTCTACTGTTTCCTATTTCGAATTATAATTGTATTACTTCGAATCCTATATATATAACAGAAACCTACATTATTTAGTTCCTCAGAGAGATTTAAGTTTAGGGGTTTATTGAAACCCTCGTCAGAACCCATAAACGATGAAGAAGAAGAGAGTATATCTACCGGAAGAAATCATCAGCCAAATCATCACATCATCAAGATTGGACTTGAAATCCATGATCAAGTGCATGGTTGTGTGCAAGCAGTGGCGCAAACTCATCTCCAACAATCCTCTTCTCGGAGCCAAATTTTTGGTTTACGATTTTGTTGAAGGCAGATTTGGAGCTCTGGATGGGGAGACAAACCAGATTGCTTGGACGTGCTGCGAACCCCTTCAGAAACGGTTTATGTCGTCTTGCAATGGTTTGGTATGTTTCCTGTCGGATGATAGTAAAGATAATTACATATGCAATCCCCTCATCGGTGAATATATCCCCGTTCCCCGTCCCGTTCCCCGTCCCCAACTATGTGGGTACGCCTTTGACATCTATCAGTGTAACTTAATTAGGGTTTTGTCCGAGTACTAACGAATATAAGCTCACATGTGTGGCATCGTATAATCTTGAGACATACACCCTCGGAAGCTCAGTTGGGTGGAGGAGTGTTCCATTCGACCATGAGAAGCTTTGTAACATGTGGAGAGCTGCAATTTGTGTTAACGGAGTTTTTCACTGGCTCCTTCGCGACACTCAAAGCATATTAACTTTCGACCTTGCAGACGAGATGTTGGGAACTATTCCTCCACCTGGTCTTGAGAATGGCAAGAAGATACATCAATTGGCATGTATGGATCGTTGTTTGGTTGTCACAGCCGGATACAACCCTCCATCGGGTTTAGAGATATGGGTGAGGAAAGAAGATAAATCATCTGGTGATTTTGTTTGGACCAAGAATTGGGTAATCGATGCTGCTCAACCGTTGATTGAAGTTGACCTAGACAAGTTAATGCCACAAAAATTATCAACTGATGGACGCATAATCATGAGAGATTTTGGTGCCAAACTATATAGTTATGACTCAATTGACAGACTTGTTAGATGTCAATGGAAATGTGGGCGTGGGTATGGTAGATCTCTGTATTCCTATTACACTCCCACACTCATTTGTCCAAAAAAGATCATGCAGGAATGATGAGTAATGGTCAAAGTCTGAGAAAAAAGAAGGGAAGCAAGTTGTTTGATTTCTATGATAATTCAATATGATTTACATTTTATAGTGTTGCAATTTGCATTTCAACACGACGTTGTTGACATGAAATTCACCGGGTGTTTGGTTAAATATCAGTGGGGAAACTACGGGTCCTAGCCCCCCTCGAGGTTTGTTTTGACGATCCTAACTGGGCTTAACCTTTTCTTGCACTTCCCAGCTATACGCTTGACTTTTTTTTCTTGAAAACTAACAATTTCCGTCTATTTTAGCGGATTCCGTTAGGTTTCTGACACGTGTTGGTCGCGTGCACAATATCATTTTTTAACGGAATCGTCAAAATAGACGGAATATGTTAGTTTGCGCAAAAAATGGAAAGGTCACGGTTGAGAAGTGCAAGAAAAGGTCAAGCCCACTTAGGATAGGCAAAATAAACTTCAAAGGGGGTTGGGACCCATAGTTACCCCAATATCAATTGGGGCTGGTATCAGGTACAAACCACCCCTTATTGTGCAAACTACGAACCAATCTGAGCCATAGGATCCGCCCAAAGTGACGTCAGCAAAGCGCACCAGATGCTGACACGTGGGCGCGCGCTGCTGGTGCGCGCGCACAGTGCTGACACGTGGCGCGCATAGTGCTAATAGTTTGGGCGCACAGTGCAGATAGTTTGGCACTGTGCTAAACTATCAGCATTGTGCGCGCCAAACTATTAGCACTGTGCGCGCGCGTGGTCAACACGCTCACGCGCGCGTGCAGAGGCGCGCGCGAAGTGGCCACGTGTCAGCATCGCGCGCGCTCTGCTGACGTCACTTTTACCGCATCCTGTGGCTTAGATTGGTTCGTAGTTTGCACAATAAAGATGATTTTTACTAGATAGCTATCAATTGTATATTTCATGGTTGTTATGAATCAATTTTGAAGGTTAGTTTGGCATGAGGTATTGTACCGGGTGTCGTTCGATGAAATTAAATGGTTGAGTCAAAGTATAAAGGGAGATTAATTTGTTCATGAAACCTTATTCGAAATTTTCTGAGTTCAAATTCTATCGGTTATGATATGTTTTTCTCCCATGGACATCGTCGATGGTGAACTCCTCCTCTCTTTCCTTGATTCTTCGGGTTCTTCGTCTTGTCCGGCCTCTGGGGTAATGGGTACTTTAATTTTTTCGGCTTCTTCGGTGTTAGACTGGTGGTTCCATTCATGGTGTTGCTTGTGTTCTTCTAGCGTCGAAGAGGGGGTCCCGTATCTGGGCCTCGTCTGGTTCTTCAGATCCGGCCATCTCCTGCAGTTTCAGCGTCTTCGTGCGGATGTTCTTCTTGTCAGCTGGTGGATCCCTCATACTCGAGTTCGAGAGCCCGTCCTTCTTTTTGTGTCATCGGAGCTCAGGAGTTACAGTCGTTGTTGTTCCGGCCTCCTTCCTCTGCTTCAGTTTTCTTGTTGCTCTCCGATCGGAACGGTTCAAATAGATCCCGGCCAGAACGAAGTAGCAACACAAGAACGGTCGATTGGAATGACTCAAATCTCTAGTCGGAACGGTGGAGCAACACAAAAATAGAACGCCGGTCGGAACGACGGCAAATAACTCAATAAGGCTCTGAAACTCTTGCACATTCTCATCGGCATTTCAACAACCCTGCAGATTATCCCGCTTCTCCAACTAAATAAATGGCCAACAACGAACAACTTCGAGGGCTCGACCACGGTCCTGGGATCAAGCTCAACGACGACCTATTATCCATAAAGGTGTGTTTTATTGGGTGCAATAATCCCCACCAGGATCCAGACCCGATCAACCCTCGAGATCTTTAGCTTCATTGAAGACAACACCCTTAAAGGATCCCAATTGTTTCTTACCCCTACTCCAACTATATAATATGTCCTTTTGATTCAACTGTTTCCTATTTCTTTTCTTTCTTTGATAATATAATAACTGTTTCATACTTCTTTTACCCGTTCAAAAAAAATTATAGTAGACCTACACCATATTTGAATGCTATATATAACCATTTGAATTAGGGTTAGCGTTTTTATTCAACCTTTCATCATGAAGATGAAGAAGAGAGTAAATTTGTGGTCGTCGCTACCCGAAGAACTCATTAGCCTGATCATCACATCATCAGGATTGGACTCGAAATCCATGATCAAGTGCATGCTTGTGTGCAAACAGTGGCGCAACCTCGTCTCCATCCTCATCTCCAACCCTCATCTTGTAGCCCAAGGCGATGGAATTTTGGTTTACAACGGTAGACTTCCTCACCGATTCGGAGCTCTCGATGACGAGACACACCAGATTGCTTTGATGAAGACCTTCGACTTGCCTTGGAAACCAGCCATACAAGTAGTCATGTCCTCGTGCAATGGTTTGGTATGTTGTTTACTGTCAATATTGAATTATGAGCATATTTACATAGTCAATCCCATGACCGGAGAACATACTACCTTACCTAAACATCCGAATACTATTAACTACACTCAGTATGCTCTAGGGTTTTGTCCCATTCGCAACGAATATAAGCTCACAATGTTGAGATGGCGTAGTATTGAAATATACACCCTTGGAAGCCCAACAGGGTGGAGGACTGTTCCATGCGAGCGTCCAGGCCGTCGGGGTTCTGCAATTTGTGTTAGCGGGGTTCTTCATTGGCTCCTTGAAACTCGAAGCATATTAACTTTTGACCTCGACAAGGAGGTGTTTGGATCGATCCCCATCCCTCTACCCGACAAGGAGATATATCAATTCGGGTGTCTGGATCATTGTTTGGTTGTCACTGCTGGGTACGATCCTTGTTTGGGTTTGGAGATATGGGCGAGGAAAGAAGATAAATCGTCGGTTTGGACCAAGAATTGGGTGATCGATGTTGATCCGACACTTAACTTTAAACTGTTAATACCTGTGAAATTATCAACTGGTGGACGTATAATCATGACGGATCAACATTCATGTCTATATAGTTATGACACAAGAAACAAACTTGGTAGAGTTCATAAGTTTGCTCGAGTGCTACATGCTTTTTATTACACGCCCACTCTCGTTTGTCCACAGAAGCTAATGCAACTGAACGGACAAGAACGGTCGAAGATTGAGGAAAAATAAGGAAACTAGTTGGTTTGGTTTTTGTATTGTTATGTTATTATGTATGCTTTCTCCAATAAATCATACAACAATCTATTGCAATTTACACAGCAACAATAACGCTGTTGGCATGAGCTTTTTGTAGTGCAATAAAACAATTTGGAGATTGGTTTAGTACGAGATATTGTATCGAGGATTTTTAAGAGCATCTTTAGTGGTAAACCACTGTGCAGTAGTTTGGACTCACTTTTTTCAACTATTTTTTTTAAATGGTGCTACAGAGAAATCATTTCCGTCTCCAGACTTTATATTCAAACTATATTATTTTTTGGGTCACAAAACACGTTTTGAAAAATTTGCCTACTTGATCAGTGTTTCCACGGGGACCAGGCCATCGGTCGTGGCGAAGCAGGGCGACGAATTGGATGACGAGCGAAAAGGAGGGACGTTGGAAGGAAGGGTGACTCATCCATAGCGGTAAAGAAGCAGGAAAAGCCAAAATGGATTCGAGAGGAAGAAACTCTAACCAAAGGCTGATAAATTAAGCAAAATCTCAAGTTATTTAGGGAGTAAGCAATATTTCCCTTGATTGTACAAAAAAGACATACTATTGTTATGAAAATTTTCCCTTTTTTGGTTTTGTAACGGGCAACGGTGATAAATCTTCAAATGCAGGGGTAGGGCCATAGGCCCTGGGCTCTAGAATATGTCTGGGCCTCTCGTAGGTGACTCAACGCTCTTGGACCCGTAGAACTAGTCTAATTTTCATCTTAGACACAAACAAAGAGAATCCTCATTCTACCCTCCAAACTAAATAAGTCCAACCAAAATAAATCAAAATAACTAACAATAAACTCCAGTTAAATAAAATAACAAGACAGGAAAATAAACAAACTTGCGCTGCTTCCTGGTTCTTCCCGAAATGTCGCAGCATTGTCCATCCCGGGTCTTGGAGGATAGGCCATTGACCCATCCCCCCCTCCTTGGGTCCACTCATAGGTCCTAGCGGCGCTACTTTTGAGCCCTCGCCTGTTGATCATCACTACCCTCCTTGTCCACCAGCTGGCAGGTAAAAGTACACAACTCCGAGAGGTCCAGAGCCCTCTTCATCTGGGTGGCCCGGATGTAGCATTGTCCCGCCTCCCCTTTCCTTTGACCTTCAGTGCCTTTGTCCTCATGGGCCCCAGACTACTTGCCTTCTCTTGAGACTCCTTCTATTTTCCTCTACGGGGTGGCACCCCGATTACAGCCACCGTAGAGAAGGAGGGGTCACCATCCTCAGGGTCGTTAGCAAGGTCACCGGTCTTGGTGATCCTAAGAGCCCGTCTAACTATCCTTGAGAGGCCTGTTGAATATTTGGAACTTCCTACTCGAGGCCTTCCTTTTCCAAATTACCGGTCTCTGTAGAAACTCCATCCTCCTCTTTTAAGTGCCAGAAATCCAGGAGGTAGGAGTAAAGGCACCTTACTGGTCCCCTCTGGTACCCCCCACAAAGTCCCTGATCGGATCCAACGTTAAGGAGGTGAGGAGCTCATCCACCAGGGTCAACTGAGGTGCTCTAGGTGCCCGCCCACTTTGTCCTTATTAGTTGCTCCATATCAAAGCAAATCTGGACCCTCAGTGAATCATCAAAACGAGCCTTCTCCTATCCCACCCCAGTAGATACGCCCGACAGGTTCTTATCCGATGGTTGAGCCTCCCACAGCGGGCAAAAAAAACTGGGATTCGCTCATATTGCAGACCCACCATGGTAGGATCCACATGTCCTGGGAAGCGAAAACGAATCCTTCGTCGTAGGGGCCTGTCTACATCAATACTGACACATAACCACATGAAATCATCAAGGCTATGCGGGGTCGGGATAGGAGCGGAAATTACCTCATTTCCCAGCGCATTGGCTAGGATGGATCTGACCGGGGCGTTACTTGCATCTCTAGGTACGTTGAAAGCTCGCACTCCAATCTCCATGAATCGAAATGAGATTGTGCTGGGTTGCAGGCATGGTTGGAGGGGCACCAAGAGCAATGGGTACCCACTAAAACCCCACGCCCGTCCATGACAGATGGAGTCCAAAGCCACACTGGTCGGGAAGTGGAAAGCCACGACGTCATTGTTGAGGCATTCCACCTCCAAGACCCGGACCTTCCAATTCTGGATCATATTCGGCCGAATAGGGAGTGGCGGCACCGGCCATCGACTACGACCGGGTCGACTTTGAGGGATAGTGCTCTTGTGTGGGACTGAACCTCCCCGCGAGGCCTCGTCGTGACAGTCGCAACCGATGAGAGGATCCCCTCCGGTAGTGCTCGTAGAGAAAATGCCCTCCCGTCTTTACATGCAATAATCGAAGTCAAGGCCAGGACGGATTTTGGCCATCTAGGGGGCCGATAGAGTTGTGTTCCGATTTTCATCCGCCGAGCCTGTTATAGGCAGCGCAAGGTCAAAGGGAAAAGGGCTTAACCCTATTTCACTCTGTTGCAATATTTTCCTTTAATTATATTATATTATATTATATTTTCTATTTCTAATTTGAATCATGTAGGCTATATAATCCACACCGACGTAACATATAATATTTCCCTTCAACTCTATTGTTTCCTATTTCAAATCATAATTAATGTAGTACTGATCATACACAATTTGAATCCTATACATAACAGATACCTTCGATCGTAGTTCCTCAAAGACAATTAAGTTTAGGGTTTTATTCAAACTCTCACCCGAACCCATAATCGATGAAGAAGATCGTAACTCTACCCGAAGAAATCATCAACCACATCGTTACATCATCAGGATTGGACTTGAAGTCCATGATCAAGTGCATGGTTGTGTGCAAGCAGTGGCGCAACCTCGTCTCCGACCACATCACCAAAGGCCGTTTCTTGGTTTACGATTATACTCAACGCAGATTTGGAGCTCTGGACGACGAGACAAAACAGATTTCTTGGATGTGCGGCCACCTGAAAATTGTTCCACGCTTTTTTTGTTTCGTTGTGCAATGGTTTGGTATGTTTTCTCTCATCAGATGTGTTAGAATATGTTGTATAGGCCCAGCCCATGTAACTCGTTAGGGTTAGCATCGGGTTTAGGAAACCCTACCACTATATATACACATGTACCTTGTATGTATTATTCATCAATTTCAATACAATTCTACGATTGTTATCATGGTATCAGAGCCTCTATCGCTCTAAATCTCGCTTCCGCCGTCGCTGCCGCCGCCGCCGCCATCGTCGTCGCCGCCGCCGCCGCCACCGCCGTTCACCTTCGTTGAACGCTGCTCTACCGGTTCCAACCCGAGCTCTCTGCGCCTCCAGCCTCCAGCCTGAGTTCTCTGCGTCTCCAGCCTCGTCAACGACGTCCCCGGCCGTCCGTCCTGCCTTCGTCAGAAGCAGCCGCTTGTTCCGCCGTCTCCGAGCAGAACAACGTCCGTCCTGCGTCTTCACGGCCACACGCCACAAAACCGTGCCGTGGAACAGGGTCTTGCCGTGAAACACGCTGCAAAACTGTGCAGCGCCGTCGTCGCCTGCAAATCCGCGCGAGGAAGAAGACGTGCGTGTGCAACACGCGCCCAACAACACACGCGCGTGCACACGCGCGCCCACACGCACGTCTCTGTCACGCGCCCACGCGCCTCAGCTAGCTGACCGCGTGCAACACACGCCCTCTGACCGTTGACCGTTGACTTCGACTGTTCAAAAAAAAAAAAACTAACCCTTTATTTCAGTGTTTCTTTTCAGGTATTCCTTATGGAAAATTTTGTTATCAAGCCCCACTGTACGTTCTGCAACAGATCTGGACATGTCTTAACTGAATGCAGAACTCATGCTCGTCACCTTTTGTCCTCAAACAACCCTCGATGGGGTAACTCCAGGCCCTCTCCAAACTTTAAGGGGGGGCGTGGCTCCCGTGCGGATCATCGGCCTTCCAACAGGCCTAATGACACTATTGCTGCTCTCTTGGGTGACATACGAGCGCTTCTATCAGCTCACACTGCCTCGTCAGGTAGCTCATCCACTATTGCTGCTACACCTGTTGTGTCGTCCAACTCTCCTGACATGACGGCTCTCTTGCGGGACATCCGAGCATTCCTCTCAGCTCACACTGCCTCGTCAGGTAGCTCATCCACAACTACACCAGGTAGCACATCCACGTGGTATCTCGATTCTGCTTGTTTCAATCATATGAGCCCGCAGTCAGATTTGCTCACATGTGTAACTCCGGTCACCAAGTCTCCGTCTATTCGTACGGCTGATAATTCCATTTTGCTTGCCACACACTGTGGTACCGCAACCACAGACCATCTATCACTGCCGAACACCTTGCTTGTCCCAGATTTGTCACTGAACCTTGTATCGGTTGGTCAATTGTGTGATTTGGGTTTTGACGTTAACTTTTCTGGTCGTACTTCTTCTGTTCTTGTGCAGGATCCACTGACGGGACAAATCCATGGGACAGGACGTAAAGTTGGTCGCCTGTTCGAACTCACCTCACTGGTAGTTCCCTCACCATCATCATCCTCGCCTACTTGTGGCGCTGTCGTCTCCGCCGATCTCTGGCACTTTCGCCTAGGTCATCCCTCTTCCTCTCGTTTGCGTAGTCTTATTTCTAGTGGGTTGTTGGGGTCAGTTTCGCATAACTTTGGTGATTGTGTGTCTTGTCAGCTTGCTATACATCATAAACTGTCGTTTTCCCTTAATAATACTATTTCCTCTGCACCTTTTGATCTTGTTCATACTGACTTGTGGGGAGCAGCACCTGTTCCGACCATGGGGGGGGGGGGGGGGGGGGGGTCTCGGTGGTTTGTCATATTTGTTGATGATCATACTCGTTTTACTTGGATTTATCTAATGCATAAAAAATCTGACTTCAACAAAATTTATTCTGAGTTTTCTGCCATGGTTCGCACACAATTCTCTAAAGTTATCAAAACACTGCGTATGGATAACGGCATGGAACTTAAGGAGTCATCCTTCCTTGCACAACTTGTTTCCGCCGGTACTGTCGTTCAGCGCTCCTGTCCTGGTACATCGCAACAAAATGGTCGAGCAGAACGCAAACATCGTCATATTCTTAATACGGTCCGTGCTCTCACCATTGCAGCTGCCTGTCCTGAACGTTTTTGGGGGGAGGCTGGCCTCACAGCCGTCTACACCATCAACAGGGTTCCATCCCCAGTCATAGGTAACAAAACTCCTTACGAGTGTTTGTATGGTCGTCCTCCTGTTTATGATCTTCTTCGTGTCTTTGGGTGTGTCTGTTTTGTTCATCTACAACCTTATGAACGTACTAAACTTGAACCTCGTTCTCGTCTTTGTTGCTTTATTGAGTATGGGATCCAACACAAAGGGTACAGATGTTGGGACCCGGTTTCCAAACGTCTCCGCATTTCTCGCCATGTCACATTCTGGGAACATAAGATGTTTTCTTCCATGTCTTCCTTTCACATTCCCGAGTCTACTCCTTTCTTTTCTAATCCTGATATTGATTTGTTTTCTGATGATGATGAGGGTTCTCTCATTGAGCTAACTCCTGCAGGTGCTCCGACATCTCTGCCTCCTACCGTGGACCATGTTCCGCCAGAGGATCCTGTGCTAGAGGATCCTGTGCTACCGACTCGACCATAACATCATCGGCAACTCCCATCTCACCTCCAGGACTTTGAGGTAACCCTACCATCTCGTGTCGCTTCCATAGTGTCCTCTGTATATGATCCTGACACCTATCGGGAGGCTTGCACTAACCCCCTGTGGCAGCAAGCAATGACTGAGGAACTCCAAGCCATGGTGAAGACTCATACATGGGATCTGGTACCTTTACCTCAGGACAAACATGTGGTCGGTTCTAGATGGGTATACAAGGTGAAGACCAAGGCAGATGGTTCTATCGAGCGCTACAAGGCACGTATTGTGGCTCGTGGATTTACCCAGGAACATGGGGTTGATTATGAGGAAACATTTGCCCCTGTTGCGAGACTCACTTCTGTTCGCACCATTCTTGCTGTTGCTGTTGGTCGACAGTGGGAAGTTTTTCAAATGGACGTGAAGAATGCTTTTCTCAATGGAGATCTTACAGAGGAGGTTTATATGAAGCCCCCGCCCGGCTATGAGCATCCCCCACACATGGTTTGCCGTTTGCGCAAATCCATTTATGGACTCAAGCAGGCTCCGCGGGCATGGTACTCCAAGTTCAATAGTGCGATGGCAGTCTTTGGCTTCGTCTCCAGTCCGCACGACAACTCCCTGTTTGTTCGTCGGACCTCTCGGGGCCATACTCTCTTACTTCTGTATGTCGATGATATGATCATTACTGGTGATGATGCTATCGGCATTATGGATCTTAAGCGTCATCTAAGCGATCAGTTCGAGATGAAGGATTTAGGTCATCTCTCTTACTTTCTTGGTTTGGAGATTTCCTCTCTGTCCTCTGGTTATCTTTTGTCCCAAGCCAAGTATGCAGCCGAGCTCATCTCCAAGGGGGGACTAACCGATAGCAAGATCGCTTCCACTCCCATTGAAGCGAATGTCAAGTATCTTCCATCAGATGGTCAAGCTCTCGAGGTTCCCACTTTATATCGCCGATTAGTTGGAGGCTGGTATACCTCACTGTTACTAGGCCTGACATTGCATATGATGTCCACATCGTCAGTCAGTTCATGTGCGCACCTCGCACTACTAACTATGAGGCCGTTCTTCGGATCTTGCGCTATGTTCGAGGCACCTTAACACAAGGACTACATTTCTCTTATGACTCACCTTTAGTCCTACAGGCCTATTCAGATGCAGATTGGGCAGGCGATCCCACAGACCGATGATCTACCACAGGTTACTGTTTCTTTCTTGGTAACTCTCTGATTTCCTGGAGAAGTAAGAAACAAACAACCATTGCCCGCTCCAGCACGGAAGCTGAGTATCGAGCCCTTGCTGATACTACTTCCGAACTCATATGGCTTCGTTGGTTACTACATGACATGGGTGTTGTTCACAAGTCAGCCACTACCATTCATTGTGACAGTCAGAGTGCTATTCAGATTGCTCATAATGATGTCTTCCATGAATGCACCAAGCATATTGAGATCGATTGTCACTTTGTCAGACAACATCTCAGTCAGGGCACCCTCGCTCTCCGATCTGTCTCCTCTAGCGATCAGATTGCAGATATCTTCACCAAGGCTTTAATCCCAAGAAAGTTCAAACCTTTAGTTGACAAACTCAACTTGGGTTCATTACCACCATCTTGAGTTTGAGGGGGGGTGTTAGAATATGTTGTATAGGCTCAGCCCATGTGGCTCGTTAGGGTTAGCATCGGGTTTAGGAAACCCTACCACTATATATACACATGTACCTTGTATGTATTATTCATCAATTTCAATACAATTCTACAATTGTTATCAAGATGATAATGGTTTGATATGTTTTTTCCTGTCGGATGATAAAAAGGATAAGGATATTTATATATGCAATCCCCTCACCGGAGAATGTATCTCCATCCCTGGTCCCCAACGACGCGGGGATGCTGTTTATCATTGTAGTTTAGGGTTTTGTTCGAGTAGTAACGAATATAAGCTCACATGTCTGACATCGCTTACTCTTGAGACATACACCCTCGGTAGCCCGACAGGGTGGAGGAGTGTTCCTTTCGACCATCATAAGGTTCGGTTCCCGTGGAGAGTTGCAATTTGTGTTAACGAAGTTTTTCACTGGCTCCTCAAAACTCACAACATAATAACTTTTGATCTTGCAAAGGAGGTGTTGGGAACTATTCCTCCTCCTCGTCTTGAGGATGGCAAAAAGATGTATCAATTGGCATGTATGGATCATTGTTTGATTGTCACATCCGGGTACGATCCTGCATCGGATTTGGAGATATGGGCGAGAAAAGAAGATAAATCATCGGGGGAGTCGGTTTGGACCAAGAATTGGGTTATCGATGCTGCTCAACCAATTGACTATGTTAAATGGTTAGTGCCGCAAAAACTATCAACTGATGGACTCATAATCATGAGAGATCATGGTTACAATCTATGTAATTATGATTTAAGAGAGAAACTTGTCAGGCAACTCTGGCATTGTGACAAGTATAGAAAGCTACATTTTTATTTCTCTGGCGTTCTCGTTTCACCGAAGAAGCTAATATAAAAAAACGAACAAGAATGGTCGAGGATTGAGAAAAAAGAAAGAATGTAGTGGTTTAATTTGTTATTGTTATATTATGTATGTTTTCTTTGATAATTCAATGTGATTTACAGTTTATAATGTTGCAATTCACATAGCAACTCGATTTTATTGACAAGAACTTCACCGGTTGTTTGTCACTGGTAAATGTCATGGTTGTCTTTTTTTTTATCAGCGAATGCAAATTTAAAAACATCTTTAGAGGTAGAAAATGAGTGCATGAAATGGTCTAGTTACAGACTTGTGAATGAATCGAACGCTGGCATGTCAGCTCAGCCTCATGACAGTCCCAACAAGGGGAGTAACTTGATGCATGAAAGAGTGTTCCTATACAAGAAATCTCGGCATCCCAACATGGGAGCAAACCAGACGTACATTGAAGGAGCGTTTCTATAGTAGGAACCTCAGCAACTCAACAAGGGCGCAATCCGAACAAACAAGGTCTAAAACCTAGATTTTACAAACATTAACCTCAAAACCAGGAAATGAAAAGGTCTAACACCTGAATTTTACAACCCCGAAGTGCATTCGAGTGATGCGGGTCTTGAACACGGATTTTCCAACCATGAAGTCCGAAACAGTAATTATTACACCCTAATCCAGTATTTGGGAAAAGAGTAATGGAAAAGAGAACAAGTACACGTCACCTGATAGAGAGGAGGGAGCCGAAGAGCTTGAGCAGCAGGAGTGATTGAACCATAACCGCTACGATCATCACCTGATAGAAAGTTATTTGGTATTTTTTTGTAACATAATTCGAGGGGTAGGGGCATCCCAGCTCCTCTTTTTGGGGGCGGAAGGGGAGGTTGTTACCCTGTTAGAGCCCCGATCCAGCGGATGGGGCTGGGGTGGACCTGCACGAAAGCTTCGAGTGATTAGGTGCGCCATACTCACGATGTCGAACCTTGGATCGGACCTTCCATGAGTTCGGATGGTCGGAGGGCGGAGGTGTTGGTTGCACCGAAGGAGGCATAGGCGACTGATGTCGGCGAGAGAGGCAGATGCAACGAAGGAGGCGGAAGCGGCGGCTGTGATGAGTTCCCCTTGGACCTCGGTACAAATCCACTGACTCGTGGTGAAGGCGGCGAAGGAAACAGAGGCGGCGGAGGTGACAGAGAAAGATCTATCAACGGAGGAGATGGTGGTGGTTTCAAGACAGTAACACAGTTTCTAGGGTAGACGTGAAGCGTAGGAGAGAGAAACACGAGAGAAAACAGTATTATTGTTTTAAGCGATACAACACAATAAGTTGTTTTTTTTGTAGTTTATTGATTTTACTAGAGACACAAATTGTTGTTTTAGTTCTCATGTGAATCCTACTGGCTATATAACCCAAACAGACTTAATATCTAATATTTCTTCAGCGTGAGCTAACTTTAGGGTTTCACTGAAACTCTCATCAGAACACAGAATAGATGGAGAAGAGAGTACATCTACCGGAAGAAATCATCAGCCAAATCATCACATCATCAGGATTGGACTTGAAGTCCATCATCAAGTGCATGGTTGTATGCAAACAGTGGTGCAACCTCGTCTCCGACCTCATCTCCAACAATTCTCTTGTAGCCAAAACCAATCTTTGGTATATGATTATAATGTGAATGGCCGAAGCCGATTTGGAGCTCTCGATGACGAGACAAACCAGATTGCTTGGATGTACGGCGAACCCCACGGGACACGGATTCTACGCTTTGTGTGGCCGTGCAACGGTTTGGTATGTTTTCTGTCATATGACTTAGATGATGTATGTAAGGATATTTACGTATGCAATCCCCTTATCGGAGAACATATCATCATTTCCTATCCCCACCGACAACGACGTTGGTACCCTCATAACATCTCTCAGTGTAATTTAGGGTTTTGTCTGAGTAGCAACGAATATAAGCTCACATGTTTGACATCGGATACTCTTGAGACATACACCCTCGGAAGGCCAGCAGGGTGGAGGAGTGTTCCATTAGGCGATCAGAAGCTTCGGGACCTGTGGAGAGCTGCGATTTGTGTTGACGGTGTTTTCCACTGGCTCCTCAGAACTCATAGCATATTAACTTTTGACCTTGCAAAGGAGGTGCTCGGATCTATTCCTCCACCTCTCTTGATGATGACAGGAAGATATATCAATTGGAATGTATGGACAATTGTTTAGTTGTCACAGCGGGGTGCGTGGACTATCCTCCCCTGGGTGTAGAGATATGGGTGAGGAAAGAAGATGAATCATCGGGTGAGTTAGTTTGGACCAAGAATTGGGTGATCGATGCTGCTCAACAGTTGATTCCAGTTGAATTTTTATGGTTAATGCCGTATAAAATATCAACAGACGGACGCATAGTCATGAGAGATCAGGGTAATAAGAATCTCTACAGTTATGATCCAAGAGACAAACTTGTTAGACATTACAGCGATTGTAATCAGTTTGGTGGACGGCTATGCTCTTATTACACTCCCACTCTCATTTCTCCAAAGAAGTTAATGCAAAAAGACGGACAAGAATGGTCAGAGATCGAGAAAAAAGAAGGGTAGTAGTTAGTTTGATTTCTTACAGTAATTCTATTGTTGCAATTTACACTACAACACGAAATTATTACGGTTGTTCTGAAACAGTTTTGGAGATTGGTTTAACCCAAAATTTGAGGATACATTCGCATTAGAATCTGTTGGTTCTTGCTCTTTAATGAATGAAGTCTTAGAATTATATGCGGCCTAGTTGATCCTAAATTACCAAGAACATACTCTTATGGTTGTGTGTATATATACTCCCTTCTCGACTACTGTTTTCGAACATTATCAATTATACAATTTTATGCAGTCCAAGTCCCTCTTCTTTCTAAAACCAAACTGATTGAAAGAGATGAGTTGGTATTGAATCATTCATTACCGACCGAACATTAATCAGTTGGTAATGTAACTACTATTCCGACCAAATGTCAATGAGTTTGTTATTATCGACTCAATTTCCTTAGTTGGTAATGAAAGCTTTCATTACGAACCGGTACTGAAAATATAGTCAGTTGGTAATGAAAGTTTTCGACTCAACCTCTCCAAAAATTCTCTCTCTTTCAGCACCATCATCTTCTCAGATCAATATTCTCCTCTTCAACACCATGTCACTCTCAATCACTATTATCTTCTTCTCCGTCTCCAAAAGCAATCGTGTATTTGTCAATAGGTCATCATCTAAGTACGAAGTGACCTCAAAGCGTTGGAAACTTCAGTCTGATGGTGATCAGCCAAAGATGAAAGGAAAGAGAATGAGAGTGAAATTGAAGAACTGCTGATCCAGAGAAAGAAATACGAAGATGTGATCTTCAAGGTGAATGCAAAGGTGGCTGCCTTGGAAAATAAGCTAGAAGAATACTCGAATCTAGTGCATGTTGTCCAAACGTAGGGTCATCATGTGTCCGACATTTTCCTTGCGGCCATGAGCTAGGTTCTTTTGGTACTCGGCTTTCTCGTCTCTAAAATGGTCTAGGGGAGTGCCAGAGTCCCCTTCTAGAGCCGGAAGGATACCACAGGTGGGTCGGCCCTAATCCGAAGTACCAGACAAGTTTCTAAACGGGAAGCTAGGACAAAATGAGCCCATTTCCGGATGATTAATACCGAAACTCTGGAAATTGCTCCAGGAATATACTGTGTTAGCAATCAAGACCACGATAATAGTCGTTGAAGCTCGAGAGTGACGATATGAACAGGTCTGTAACAGGAACTAGGATGACTCAATTGGAATTTGCATTATCCCAAGAAACCAACTGACGCCGTCCACCCTCTGATGATAACACGGGCTTTTAAAAACTTAAAGTCGCTGATTCTTGATCTGGTATGAGTATGTCGCGCCGGTACTTGTTGGAACCGATGCCACCCTACGTCAAGTGAGGTTGTATTATCGGCAGACCCCAACTAGACCACGAAATCCTCATTGATCGAGGCGAGGGTGCATTTCGCCGCTCGACGGTTGGACTGTCAATTAATTGGACCCCGCAGGACCCTTTGAGCCAGTGCTCATGATTCGCATCAGACCAAAGATAATCAGGGTGTCAATAGCAGACATGTACATCATGTCGCCGACTGAAAAATAAATCCCTACGGTACCTGCCAACTCTTCAGTCAAGCGGGCGACAATTGTGGATAGAAACACAGACCGACTACTCCCGCTGCATCCACTCTATCCTCTACACTACTACTATCATCGTCTGGCTAGCCCGAGAGCTCCCCGGCGTTGCCTTGACCAACAACGTCTCGATGTTCGGTAGTGCACGTCACCACCGATGCCCGGCCACCCGAACACCTAACATCCAAGCCGATGACGATAACTGAGCCGTCATGACAAACCTGGCCGGAAAAGCCTCACCTCGCCCCGCTCCGCTGTCATGGCCATCCCTCAACAGCCCTGTAACCCATAGATGGGTCGGTCGTGTCACCACCGCCGGGAAAATCTGACCATCCGCGATCAAAACAAGGTTCCTCGTCCCCTTGGTGTCGCACCCCTCACCTTCAGGGAACAATCCCCCTTGTCCCCGAAGCCAAAAATCGCGGTCAATACCACCTTAGTACCAAACGAAGACGTAAACTTGAATAGTAATATATTTGGTTCCTGCAAACAATCATTTTATCAGTAGAGATTTCTTTTCATTAATATATTACTCTTGTTATCCGCTCAAAAAAACAAACGTAATGTATAATATTTCTCTGCAGTTATACTGTTTTTTTTTTCATTATAACCGTAGTACTGATCATACATAATTTGAGTCCTATCTATATATACTGTTGGGCTCGGGTTATACTAGATCCTATTAGAACATGACATATCTTTTTAATGGTATCACTCTCTCCCGTCTGATATTTATTGGCACAGGTGAGGCTGTATGACAGACCTCGTATGGTTGTTTGAACCAATAAGGGCTCCTGTTATTGATCCACTACAGCACATCGCCGATGTCAATCTTCCACCGACTACTTCTGACTCTCTGGAGGAGACAACACTATCTTCCATCGATGGTCAGGCCTGCAAATCCAGCCGTTGATCTCAATCTCCATTATCCAGATTGGGGGCTGAAAGGACCCAACACAAAGACCCATAACGATCAAATCTGGCTCTCTCTTGTCCGCGGAACAATTCCCCACTTTCTAATAAAACTGGTGTTCTGTAGAGCGAGGGAGAAGGCGTGGAACCACGACAAAGCCACCACAAGAGGTGGTGGGGTAGCCCAAGGTTTTTGATACCTAACCTCGGTCGTTCCAAAAAGGGATCTGGAGAGTAATCACTTGAAGAGATGGGGGAGAAGGCAATGGTATTGGATTGACGATGGATGGACATGACGAGACCTGAGAAAGAGAACGTCGACGACATCGTGGAAGTCGGTGGAACCTTAAGAGAGGAGAGAGCGTCAATTGTTAGGGTGTTTTTCTTTAACATATGCATGCTAAAGTTTTTTTAAAAAAGACCTAATGTTTCCCTTTAATTGTATTTTTAATTTGAATGTTATTAGCTATATATAACCCAACAGACGCAATACGTAATATTTCCCATTGACTCTATTGTTTCCTTTTCTTATTGAGGAAACATGATCTTATATTATAATTGAAATTTGCTTACAACAATAAAATACTGAAATGCAAAAAAATTGAAATAACAATCGAATTGAAAGTAAAGTCGCTCTATAAAGAACAAGGGTTGTCTGGAGGAGGATACTGCGACAACGTCTTTCGATCACCGATACATCGGCTCCAAACTGATTGGCACGGGCCGAACAGGCCCAGTGTCGAGGTTTCCGATTGTGCATAAATCGACTATGAGGTGTGCTCCTGTATAATACTGAAGCCCTAGAGTGACGCCCCGGACAGCCCCATAACCAGGAACTGAAATGGCTCAGTTGGACTTTGCATCCTCCCGAGGAACCAGCAGGCGTCGTCCCCCCACTGATGATAATGAGGGCCCTTAAAAACATAAAATTGCTGGTTCCCAATCTGATTGAAGAATGTCGCGCCGGTACTTGGTGGAATCGATGCCACCCTACGTCCAGTGAGACGGTATTATCGGCAGACCCCCCACTGGACCACAAAGTCCTCATTGATCGAGGCGAGGGTGCGTTCCGGCGAGGGTGCGTTCCGCCCATCGCCGTTTGTGGTTTCCCTCCATTGGACTCTGCATGCCCCTCTGAGTCAATACTCAGAATTAGTGTCAGACCATTGAACTTCGAAAAACGCTTCGCTGGTATCGGGTGATTCCATATGAACGGGTCCGAGACCCGGACACCCTAACCCGCCCATGAAGCTGACCAGACGATCCATGGAGAGTAGCGGTGCCTCCCGATCCAGTCCATTCATGTTTGCGAGCCCGGTTCTGATCACCCGGCCCATGAGCCCACGGCCCGTCCTCAACAATCCGGACCCGGGTTGGGCTTGATCCACCTACCGCATGCCCGACCCAACCTGACGATCCGTCCCACCTGCCCGATCCAGCTCCACGGCCCCACAATTCTGTTTTCCCTGGCAGGCCCATCTCCATCGACCCAATATGTGGCCCGTTCCATGCCTTCGCCGCATCAGCGAGTAATCCCGGGCCAGGCTTACCAGGCCCAGGTGGCCCATTGGCAGGCAAAGCCCGATAGGGTTCCTTGCCCGGTCTCCTCGACCGCGTCCCCGTCGTCTTCTCCGGCAAGAGCTCTACCGGTCGGTCATTATCCTGCAGAGACGGCTCTTGCTCCTCCAGAATCAGATTCTCTGCCGCCGCCTCCAATCCTCGGGTCATCCGCGTACCCCACCTAAACCCCCTCGGTGGAGATCCCACCGTCGCTCTTGATTTCACCAAGCTTCTCCTCCGTGGGCGCGGCCCCAATACCGGCGCCTTCCTAGGTTCATCTCGCTTGGCAGCCTCCTCCCGGACCACCGAGAACTGCAACCAAGGATCACCCCGCACCGCCCTTTGGGATCCTTGCTTGGATGAGTGCGTTCCGGGGACAAGAACGGCTCGATACAGCATCGGCCGCCTCCTCCTCATGCTCGAGAGTGAACCATGGATAGGAGATCCAGGCTGTCTCACCATCTCCACGTCGAAGCCGACACCATCGCTGGACACACAACCTGCCGAAACCTGATCCGTCATACCTCGCCGCCATGAGATGGTAGATCGCATAGTGTGTCTTCGTCTAGGGTTTAGAGAGAGAGGCTGCGCATAATAACATTTGTTTCCTATTTCTAATCATTAAGTCTAGTACTGATCATACACAATTTGACTCCTATATATATATATATTAGATAGAAACCTTCGTTATAATTAGCTCCTCAGAAGGAATTAGGTTTAGGGTTTTATTTAAACTCTCATCCGAACCCATAATCGATGGAGAAGACAGTGAATCTACCCGAAGAAATCATTAACCAGATCATCACATCACCAAGATTGGACTTGAAATCCATGATCAAGTGCATGGTTGTATCCAAGCAGTGGCGCAACCTCGTCTCCGACCACATCTCCAACCATCCCAAAGGCCACTTTCTGGTTTATGATTTTCGTCAGAGTAGCCGAAGCCGATTTGGAGCTCTCGATGACGAGACAAACCAGATTTCTTGGATGTACGGTGAACCCCACCTGAAATTTGTTCTACAGTTTATGTCGTCGTGCAATGGTTTGGTATGTTATCTGGCATATCATTGTAACGATATTTCCATGTGCAATCCCCTCACCGGAGAATATATCTCCATTCCCGGTCCCCAACCACCTATCCATCAGTGTATCTTAGGGTTTTGTTCGAGTAGTAACGAATATAAGCTCACATGTTTGACACTGCATACTATTGAGACATACACCCTCGGAAGCTCAGCTGGGTGGAGGAGTGCCCCTCCATTCGACCATCAGAAGCGTTGGATTCGTTCGAGAGTTGCAATTTGTGTTAACGGAGTTCTTCACTGGCTCATTCACAGAACTAAAAGCATAGTAACTTTTGACCTTGCAAAAGAGGTGCGGGGATCAATTCCTCTCCCTCATCTTGAGGATGACAAGACGACATATAAATTGGAATGTATGGATCATTGTTTGGTTCTAACAGCGGGGAATCCTCTGTTGGGTTTGGAGATATGGGTGAGGCAAGAAGATAAATCATCGGGTGAGTCAGTTTGGACTAAGAATTGGGTAATCGAAGCTTCTCAACCGTTGATTCAAGTTGACCTAGACTTGCTAGTGCCGCAAAAATTATCAACCGATGGACTCATAATCTTGGGAGATCATGATGGCAAACTATACAGGTATGACTCAAGAGACAAACTTGTTAGACATCATTGGAAATGTGGGATTTTTAGACAGCTATGTTCTTATTACACGCCCAGTTTTATTTCTCCAAAGAATCAACGGTTGAGAAGAGTCCAAGATTGAGAAAAAAAAACAACGAAAGTGGTTAGATTTGATTTCTTATCGTTAGATTATATATGTATGTTTTCTTTGATAATTTATACAATAATTCAATGAGATTTACAATTTACAATTTTGCAATTTACATAGAAAAGCCGCGTTGTTTTGTTAAATATCACCCGTATATTTTATGTTTATTTTTTAAAAAAGTTTTGAATTATTATTCAGCATCTAAAGCCAATGATCCCAATAGGGGTTCCGAAATGCAACTTACATCCCACACAAAAAATTTCCTCCCAAAAGTATTTCTAGCTAGCTCATCAGCTATTCAGTTTGCAGTTCTATGAACATGCAGTACTTTGTCTCCATATATCCCCTCAACAACACTTTACAATCATATATACTAGTATGATCCTATGGAACCATTCACCATACCTTCCGCAACCACCCACTGCAAGGGCGTTCTCACAACCAGGGCCTCAATAATTTTGGCATACTTGACCCTCGGGCCATACTGAACAATACAGAAAAGTTACCTCCTCTGTACCATTCCGACAGATAAGTCCTCCACCGCCATCCACCCCTCCTTAAAGAGCTCCATCAACATTGACCGTCCATGGCTCCCCTACCGGCCTCTTCCATCCTACCAGACTCGTGCTCCGCTCACCCACTCCACCCGAAAGTACCACTTGGGCTGCCCTCCACCCTTCCAGCAATGAGACCGCACTCCTAAAAATACGTTCCACCGAAGGGCTCAGACCATCCCATACTCGTATGTTCCGGGATTTCCATATTCCCCAACACCCGACCCCTATCAACTCCGCCAACCCTTTTTTCCCTACCTTCCAACCAACCTCCAACCAAGCCCTAAAAGACGATTCCGCTCGCATGAGTCCCGGTACCCGACTCCAAACTGCCTTGGCTACCGAGCAATATATCAAGGCGTGTTCAACTGACTCCTCCTCCCCGCAACTTAAGCTCTCCGGCGCCACATCCACCATGCGCATCCTTAAGTTCACTGTGGTGGGAACAAAGACGGAAATGGCCCACCAAAGGAAATGAGTAACCTTAGGCGAGACTTTCAGCTTCCAAAGCCTTTTCCGGTACAAATCCCGATCCTCATACCTCCACCTACCCTCCCTGACCTGAAACTGTCTGTACATATCACGCACGTTGTATAACCCGTTCCGAGTTCCCTTCCAATACAATAAAATAACGGGTCATTGGAATCTGCAAGAAAACAACATGTCGACTTTGTAAAACCAATCCTGATAGGCTCATCTAAAATGTATAAAATCTCTTGAACCCTTCTTTTGTGTCCCCTGTTATTTGTAATGGCTTTTGTTGTGTCGATACGATATTTAGACGTCAAAGTCGATAGATGGATAGTATCCGCGGACCTTCTACCAAATATTTCGAAAAGACGAGGGTGCATGCCGCTTTTTGCCGGTGGATTCACTACTCCATCGGAGTCAGTAGTTCCCAAAGTGCTCGTAAAGTTGGAAATCTTTTGTCCAAGTGCTCGAAAGGTATCGTAAGGGTGATGTTGTGATAGCGGTCAAGACCACCGGTACAATTGCTGAGTACGAGAGCCAGGGTGAAGTGTGTTTGTTTCCGGAATAGGGGTGGTGACTTGTTGGACTGAACAACCCCCGGGGTCCAGCTGACGTCGTCCTCCCTCAGATAAGTAGTGAGTTCCCTAACAACACGCAGATGTTGGCTCCCAAGATGATAGGGTAGAGTCTTGTCGGTACTTGATGAAACCTCTGCCACCTGAAACCAGTGAGAAGGTAGTACCTGTGAACGCTTCACCGGTCCTTCCGCCACTCATTGGGATATGCGAGGGCGCTTAACATCCCTCGCCAGTTTTCCGGTAGCTCCAACAGAGTCCTCCGTACCTTCCGACTCCGGAACTCTGTTTCTTTCGGTGACATGCCATCTAATCGATTACCAAGCGAATCCAAACTACCAAGAGGACTGGTAGTCTTCACTGACCACCTCGTTGCCCTAATCTCTGCTAGTAGTGACCCTTGCAAAATCCCAACAACGATGCCGGCAACACCACCGTTCCTTTTTCGTTGATCCTCCCTTATGGGTAGGGTACGAAACACGAATCGGTGGCGCCTATAGCACCACCAGCCCCTCTAGACCTATTTCCTTTGTCAATCTCGCCACGCCGATCTCTGGTAACTCGAGGCCTCCTCTTCCCGATTGTCGCGTGAGAAAACTTAGACGCCTCGTTGCACATTGCTTCTAGGCACTCTGAGGACGCATCTCCCCTTCTCGCCCCTCCCCGACAGCGACATCTCTGAGCCACTCCCTGACCGCGGTATCGACAAGTCGTTCTGTTGGCACAAGATCCATGAGGACTCGCCCATGCCCTGCCTCCACAGTAAAGACATCCAGCTTCACCATTTCTTCAGCGAGATCCAGAAGCCCTAACAAACACTGTTAGTCTGAGCTCGGAATCTTTACGCAAGAACCAAAGTTCGAATCTTCATCGAATTTGGATCAAAACCCACGAAAATAGGATACACAAGTTTGGAACCATTTCCCCCCGGAAAGAAGTCTCCCGGCAATACATAAGGAAGCAGAGCAACCAGCTGAAGATAAGAGGCACATATTGTTATCATTATTTATTATAATAATATTTTCCTTTGATTCTGTTGTTTTCTATTTCAAATTGACGTACTCCAACTCGATTCGAATCCTATATCTAATCGAAACCTTCATTATCAGCCCTTAAGAGTGAATTAGGGTTAGGGTTAGGGTTTCATTCAAAACTCTCATCTGAACACATAATCGATGGAGGAAAGAGTAAATTTGTGGTTGGTACTACCCGAAGAAATCATTAGCCAAATCACAACATCATTGGACTTGATATCCATGATCAAGTGCAACCTTGTGTGCAAGCAATGGCACAACCTCGTCTCCAACCTCATCTCCAACAACAATCCTTTTGTAGCCAAAGACGACGTCCGGCTTTTGGTTTACAAATCCAGTCCAAGTCCACTCCGTTTTGGACTTCTCGACGCCGAGACGAACCACATTGCCTGGACAAAGACCCCCAACTTGTCTTGCGGAGCCTGCAGTCCCTACGAACCCAACCAGCCACGAATTCCACGTATCATGTCGTCGTGCAATGGTTTGATATGTTTTCTTGCAGACTATCATAAGGGTATTTACATATGCAATCCCATCATCGGAGAATATATCTCCATTCCCAAACATATGTCTTTTCCTCACTATGATTTAGGGTTTTGTCCGAGTAGTAATGAATATAAGCTCACATCGTTGACGTTGCATACTCTTTGATAACAATTGTAGAATTGTATTGAAATTGATAATTGATACATACAAAGTACATGAGTATATATGGTGGTAGGGTTTCCTAAACCCGGTGCTAACCCTAACGAGCCACATGGGCTGGGCCTATACACATATTCTAACATCCCCCCTCAAACTCAAGATGGTGGTAATGAACCCAAATTGAGTTTGTCAACTAAAGGTTTGAACTTCCCTGGGATTAAGGCCTTGGTGAAGATATCTGCAATTTGATCGCCAGAGGAGACAGATCGGAGAGCGAGGGTGCCCTGACTGAGATGTTGTCTGACAAAGTGACAATCGATCTCAATATGCTTGGTGCGTTCATGGAAGACATCATTATGAGCAATCTGAATAGCACTCTAACTGTCACAATGAATGGTAGTGGCGGACTTGTGAACAACACCCATGTCATTTAGTAACCAACGAAGCCATATGAGTTCAGAAGTAGTATCAGCAAGGGCTCGATACTCAGCTTCCGTGCTGGAGCGGGCAATGGTTGTCTGTTTCTTACTTCTCCAAGAAATCAGAGAGTTACCAAGGAAGAAACAGTAACCTGTGGTAGATCGTCGGTCTGTGGGATCGCCTGCCCAATCTGCATCTGAGTAGGCCTGTAGGACTAAAGGTGAGCCATAAGAGAAATGTAGTCCTTGTGTTAAGGTGCCTCGAACATAGCGCAAGATCCGAAGAACGGCCTCATAGTGAGTAGTGCGAGGTGCGCACATGAACTGACTGACGATGTGGACAGCATATGCAATGTCAGGCCTAGTAACAGTGAGGTATACCAGCCCTCCAACTAATCGGCGATATAAAGTGGGATCCTCGAGAGCTTGACCATCTGATGGAAGATACTTGATATTCGCTTCAATAGGAGTGGAAGCGATCTTGCTATCGGTTAGTCCCCCCTTGGAGATGAGCTCGGCTGCATACTTGGCTTGGGACAAATGATAACCAGAGGACAGAGAGGAAATCTCCAAACCAAGAAAGTATGAGAGATGACCCAAATCCTTCATCTCGAACTGGTCGCTTAGATGACGTTTAAGATCCACAATGCCGATAGCATCATCACCAGTAATGATCATATCATCCACATACAGAAGTAAGAGAGTATGGCCCCGAGAGGTCCGACGAACAAACAGGGAGTGGTCGTGCGGACTGGAGACGAAACCAAAGACTGCCATCGCACTACTGAACTTGGAGTACCACGCCCGCAGAGCCTGCTTGAGTCCATAAATGGATTTGCGCAAACGGCAAACCATGTGTGGGGGATGCTCATAGCCGGGCGGGGGCTTCATATAAACCTCCTCTGTAAGATCGCCATTGAGAAAAGCATTCTTCACGTCCATTTGAAAAACGTCCCACTGTCGACCAACAGCAACAGCAAGAATGGTGCGAACAGAAGTGAGTCTCGCAACAGGAGCAAATGTTTCCTCATAATCAACCCCATGTTCCTGGGTAAATCCACGAGCCACAATATGTGCCTTGTAGCGCTCGATAGAACCATCTGCCTTGGTCTTCACCTTGTATACCCATCTAGAACCGACCACATGTTTGTCCTGAGGTAAAGGGACCAGATCCCATGTATGAGTCTTCACCATGGCCTGTAGTTCCTCAGTCATTGCTTGCTGCCACAGGGGGTTAGTGCAAGCCTCCCGATAGGTGTCAGGCTCATATGCAGAGGACACTATGGAAGCGACACGAGAAGGTAGGGTTACCTCAAAGTCCTGGAGGTGAGATGGGAGTTGCCGATGACGTTGTGGTCGAGGCGGTAGCACATTGTAGAATTGTATTGAAATTGATAATTGATACATACAAAGTACATGAGTATATATAGTGGTAGGGTTTCCTAAACCCGGTGCTAACCCTAACGAGCCACATGGGCTGGGCCTATACACATATTCTAACACTCTTGAAGTATACACCCTTGGAAGCCCGTCAGGGTGGAGGAGTGTTCCATTCGAACTTATGAAGGTTTGGAGAGCGTTTGAAGCTGCAATTTGTGTTGGAGGGGTTCTTTATTGGTATTCCAAAACTCGAAGCATATTAACTTTTGACCTTGCAAAGGAAGTTGTCGGAACGATTTGTCTACCTCCTCTTGAGGATGGCAAGTTGATATATGAATTCCAATGTCTGGATCAGTGTTTGGTTGTCACTGCTGGGTACAATCCTGTTTTGGATTTGGAGATATGGATGGGGAAAGAATGTAAACCATCGGGCGATCCCATTTGGATCAAGAATTGGGTAATCGATGCTGCTCAATCGTCTGTCTTTTCGGTTCGAACTGACTTTCATGAGCTAAGGCCACGGAAATTATCAACTGATGGTCGCATAATCATGACAAGTCGTTATACTTATAGTTATGACCCAAGAGAAAAAGTTGTTAGACACGTTCACTGGGACAGGAGTGTTGTGCAGTGCTATATTATTGTAATTACACACCCACTCTCGTTTCTCCAAAGAAGTTCATGCAAGAAAACGGGCAAGAAGGAAACTAGTTCTTTGATTTCTAATAATTCAACAGTTCTATGTGATTTCCAATTTATATTCCAATGTTGCGATGATTGTTTGGTTAAACATCTCTCTATAGTTTATGGTTATTATGAAACAATTTAGGGATTGGTTTGACATGAGATATTGTAATTCGGGACAACTTGTTGAAAGTAAATGTTTGTATAGATCGGGTGTTTCGTTAAAAGAACCCGAGCCCTGAACCGAGTCTAGAAGATCTACTCTTTGTGCAACAAGTTGACGGGCGGGAAGCGCCCTTTCCTAGCCAAATTATTGCTCCAGGGACGGGTGGTTGGACCTCCTAGCTACCATGTCAAGGGTGGCACCGACGTCATCAGGTATTCATTCGACTCCAGTCAAATTATAACGCGATAATAATCTATGAGGCCCTCATATATATATCTGGGAGAAAAGTATATTTATACTGAACCAGCTCAATAAAGGTTTTCCCTAGCCGTCAACCCGATCATCCATCTAATACTCCCACAGTAACCATCACTCATTAGGGGTGGAAACCAAGAGTAGTTTAGGCTATTCCATGGACCACCCTAAACACATGAAAGTATGGTTCAATAGTATAAATCATCTCAATATTTTCCGGAGGCTTTGTGTTCGATTCACCCCTGAAACCCCTTGAAATTTTATTTCTTTTCCCACTTCTCGTGTGGCTGGGCGTCTGGTTTGGAGTTTAGAAGTCAAATGCAATTTAACAACTTATTCTTTTTTTTCAAAAAAACGGCAAACAGAGGCGTGCATTAACGCAAATTAATCAGAGGATTATAAAGTAGGGCCAAGGCCCTGGGCACCAGAATATTGTCTGAGTCCCCCGTAGGTAATGCGGCTCTCTTGGACCCGTAGAAAATAGGCTACTTTTCATCGTAGACACTAGCTGAGGACGACCTCCTACTACAATTTCAAAGTTATTCAAACTGGTGCAAGGAAAATAAATAGAAATCCAAATAAAGTACTCCAAACTAAAAGCAGAAAAACAATAAAGTATTAAAATTTTATGTGATGCCCTTCCTATCCTCTCGAGACGTCCCAGCACCGGACGCCCCGGGCCTAGGAGGATAGGCCCCCGGGGGGACCCCATTCCCTCTCCCGGAGCTCCCATGGATCCTGGCGAGGCTGATGTTGAGCCCTCGCCTGTTGTTCCTCATCCTCTTTCTCGTCCCTCACCTCTCCCGGGGTATTGGTGTCGTGGGGAGTTAGAGGTCGGTGGGAGGTTGAGATCGCTCCCTGCGAGGACTGCACCGAGAGTAGTAGCGAGGGGTCCGGGTTGACTTGCAGCGACGTGGGCGGCGGTGTGGACATGGCTTTCATGGCGGCCGGCTCGTCTGTAGTCATTCCCCTCGGTGATTGAAACGTTCCAGGTACCGATGGTCCTAGAGGTTGGAGGATCGACAACAACGAGGTAGACCTGGTGGACGACGACGTTAGAGTGGTGGTCATGGTGCGTGGTGAAGGAGAGGATGATCGATCGGTTGTGCAGTAACCGTAGTCGTTTGTGCGAGAAGGAGAACCCTAATCGACGTGACCTAGGATATGTTTTTAGACTCAATTAAAGTTTTTGTTAAACTACTCAATAACAACTTATTTTGTAACTAATTAACGTGGATGGAGCTGTTTTTCAGGATACTAGACGGTCCGCATGGGGGTTGATGGCCTGTGATTCTCATGGAACGATTCGCTTAAGTGCGAATGGCCTCTTGCGGATGATCGCCCATTTTTTTCACTAGTTTCCGCATGTTAGGGTCTTTCTTTTCAACTAATTTTGTTTCCTTCCTTGTTATTTCAAGTTTGTTATGTAACCTATGAGTAATGGTCGATGTAGCCTACACAAAGTTTCTCTATTGTTTTGTCTTAGTCAATAGTGTATGTAATTGAGTAGTTAGAGAATATAGTGACATATAACAGACCCGGCTAAAGTCATAATTTGAGGATGAAACCCGATGCAATCCAAGAATATGGGCGGATCTCCCTTCTGCAATACAGAATGGTGATCCAACGCTCATGGATGAAACTAAAATATTTAGTTCTACAAAGCCACCGTAGAATGGGATAATAACCAAAGATACACTCAATAATGTCAAACCAAGAACCTAAATATCGTACCGGGTGGTTGTCTTGGCTTGTGAAGTGATGACTAGAGTCCTTCCAGAGATCCTTACCACTCGCCGAAAGGCTGCACTCGGAGAAAGGTACCGGAAAAACTTGTTCGTTTTTGGGTCCAATAGGATTCCTTCCCCTATTAGGCCATGGCCTCCGAGGGTCAGGATCCTCACCGGTGGAGCAAGGAGCTGGGAGGGGCCCCAGCCTCAAAGGATTAGGATCAGGGTCCATGTCGATGGCACAAGGAGCAGGGATCCACTGTGCTTGGCGGTGCAGATAGTTGCAAGTGGGCACAGCCGGAACCCAAAAACGATGTGGTGTTTGTGACGGTGGGCAAACACAGTGGGACCGCAAGGGTACAGACCTGACCAACATGAAGGCAGCCATAATCTTTCCTGCTCGGTAAGGTATGGATGGTGGAGAGATGGCAAAATCAACGAAATAGCAGCCGCCAGATTAGTCAGTGTCGAAATTCGATGAGACTTTTCAATGGAGACCGGTGAGAGGAAGTCCATTTTCCGGCCATATGAACCCTAGTCGCACAAATCCGGCATAGAAACAACGAAAAGAGGTGAGACTTTGCAGGTCTATCGTCCATGAATAACGAGGTCGGGAAAAATAGATAAGAAAAGCATTCCATGCTCCGGCCGTCCTCATCCCGTACGGGGAGCTCAACCCAACCGAAGGGTGAGCCCTTGCAAACAATTCCAGGGTCCACGACTTGTTGACCGGACGATTTTGGTCACGACCCGTTGCTGGCAAGGCTAGAACAACCGAGACAGGGTTGAAAATACTAGGGTGGAGGACCTCCGTCGACTGGAAGGCAGGGGCAGATGGACTTGAGGCATTTCCGCGGGGTGAAAAAAGTGAGTTCGTGACGGAGTCCGGCAATCGCATGGGTCTAAATTCGGCCAAACCTGATTTGACTGAACATTAAGCTTTCTGGGTTCGACCGTCTCTGGAGAAATTTGCGGTTGTAAGGCCTGTACCAAAATGAGGACATCACTCCCCAGCGAGGCATGCTCTGGTAGAAGCAATCCCCATGGAGGTCGTCCTTCCACAGGAAGTCCCGGTCAAAGTGACCTCCAGTGAAGGCCGAAATAGGGGATCTGGACACCAAATTCGGGGAAGAGGAGGCCTTAGTGTGAGGGAGGTGGATCCGGCGGTGAGGGGGCTGCCAGCGAACTGTGCAGATCGGAAACCGACGAGAGGATTCCAGATCAGGGCCGTGAGAGGAGAATGGTTCCCGTCGACTTCTGGGGTTCCTCGAAAGACGGACGGCCGATGGCGGACGAGCACGAGGGACATAAGGACCGAAAGAGGGACAACGAGATTCAAAGTCCATACCGCCCGTTTCCTTGACCGTGAGACCTGGCAATCCTGGTAACGAGACCCAGGCGCTGAAGGAGGGGAACGACCACTACTAGGCGCGTTAGCCCACGACGCTAAGGACTGCTCCTCTGTTTAGGGTTTCAGGTGAGAGAAAAAGCCTCTCAATCAAACGTTTCTCTATTGCTAGTACGTCCCCTTACAACAACAAAAAAAAAACTAAAGATATATCATTATATGAATCTTCGCCTTTAATTATACGGTGTAGAACTCGTACACGGTACGAATCCTATATGTACACCAAACCTTCATTTTAGTGAATTAGGGTTAGGGCATTTATATGAAACCCTCATGTGAAGACCTAATAGATGAAGAGAGAGCAAACATGTGGTTGGAGCTACCGGAAGAAATCATTAGCCGAATCGTGGACTTGAAATCCATGATCAAGTGCATGGTTGTGTGCAAGCAGTGGCGAAACCTAATCTCCAACCTCATCTCCAACAATCCTCTTGTAGCCAAAGGCCACGTCCAGTTCTTGGTTTGCCCTCATGAGCTAATCCAATTCGGAACTTCCGATGACGAGACACGCCAGATTGCTTGGATGAAGCCCCTCGACTTCCCTTGGAGATCAAGGTACCACAAGCCAGAGATTGGTCTCATACTGTCGTCGTGCAATGGTTTGGTATGTTTTCTTGCAAGAGATGATTATTGGAATATTTGCATATGCAATCCCCTCACAGGAGAATATATCTCCTTTCCCAATCCCGATCCCATGATCAAATACCATGAGAATTGTGTTCACCTCGCTCAGTATGATCTAGGGTTTTGTCCGAATAGTAACGAATATAAGCTCACAATGTTCACACAGTATGCTCTTCTGGTATGCACCCTCAGAAGCCCAATAGAGTGGAGGAGTGTTCCATTCGAGGAACAGAAGCTTCAAACCCGATCGAGGGCCGCTATTTGTGTTGGTGCAGTTTTTCACTGGCTCCTGAAAGATGGAAGCATTACAACTTTTGACCTTGCAAAGGAGGTGTTCGGGTCGATTCCTCTACCTCCTCTTGATGATGGCAAGGAGATATATCAAATAGAATGTAGGGATAACTTTGTTTCCTAACCTTTATAAACGTTTCATTATCAGATCCTAACACAGGCTAACGTTTGGTCTCAATTCCTAACATAATAGGTTTGGAATTTCTCAGAAACTATAAAAAGCCGTCTAAACTCACGATTCCGTCAACTCATCCAAGCGTTGTCGTTGTAGGCGTACATTACCCATGGTGCCCTCCTCGACGTTGAACTTATCCTCGTTCTCAAGCAACCGAACCCAATGCTCGACGAGTTGACGGAATCGTGAGTTTGGACGGCTTTATATAGTTTCTGAGAAATTCCAAACCTATTATGTTAGGAATTGAGACCAAACGTTGGTCTGGGTTAGGATCTGATAATGAAACGTTTGTAAAGGTTAGGAAACAAAGTTATCCCTAGAATGTATGGATCAGTGTTTGGTTGTCACAGCGGGGCACAAACCCGCTTTGGGTTTGGAGATATGGGCGAGGAAAAAGGATAAATCATCATCGGGTTTGGCAGTTTGGACCAAGAATTGGGTAATTGATGCTATTCAATCGTTTGGTCTTGATCGAATTGCACACTTAAGGCCGCAAAAATTATCAACCAAAGGACGCATACTCATGACATGTTATTATACGAATCTATATAGCTATGACCCTCGAGACAAACTTGTTACACATAACTATGGTCCAGGGCTATATACTGCTCATACATCCACTCTCGTTTCTCCCCTGAAGTTGATGGAAAAAACAGACTAGAATGGTCTCAAGTTGAGAATAAGGAAGGAAACGAGTTGGTTTGGTTTCGTATCGTTATGCTATGTACGTTTTCTTTGATGATTTAAACAATACTGATTTTCAATTTTCGTAGTTGCAATTTACACTGCACCAATGACATTGTTGGTATGAACTTCACCGTTGTTTAGTATGACATTGTTGCAATTTACACTACACCAATGACGTTATGCTTTATAAACTACTGAATTGTGTCACAGGTTCGAAACCTGGTGGATACACTTGCTTGGAACTAAGTGTAGGTGTTGGATGGTGGGTTATATTATTCTAAAATAGAATTTCCCTGTAATTCTCTCTGATCAAAAAAGTAAATTGTGTGTTATAATATACTGAACTATTTATTGTATGTCTCCTCAAATTGGATCTCTGAAATGCATTTGGTAATCTTTATTGAGTTTTCCCCTTCATGGGCTTTGGATAATTTTTGAGGATTTATACAATAGGCTTTCAAAAACATCAGCAGTTGTTCAATCTGGCTGAGTATGGAAGGGACAAGCTGAAAGAATAATAAGATTTGTATTCCACCTCTCATCCAAACGCTTCCCTGACTGACACGTGTCGTTTCCGGCCAACGAGATGGTCAGAACGATTCCTCCACCTCATCTTGAGGATGGTAAGCAGATATATGAATTCGGATGTCTGGACCATTGTTTGGTTGTCACGGCTAGATGTGATACTCATTGTTTGGATATATGGGTGAGGAAAGAAAGTAAATCGTCCGGTGAGCCTGATTGGATCAAAAATTGGGCAATCTATGTCGATCAATCGTGGAATCCTATGAACTTTCTCCGTTTAAGGCCACGAAAGTTATTAACCGATGGTCGCATAATCATGACACATATATATATAGTTATGACCCCAGAGACAAAGTTGTTAGACACCATCGCTGGGACGTTAAGTGTGGTAGAATGCTACATGATTGTAATTACACACCCACTCTCGTCCCTCCAAAGAAGTTTTTTGTTTATCAGCAAAAAAACAGTTTTTATTCCACTCTAAATGAGGTACAAATGAGTAGAATAAGGGAAGAACCAGCACAAAGCTGGAGAGTACAGAAGCAGAAAAACAGGCCCAATGGACAAGGGCAGTCCCAAAAAACGCAATGAATGGACCAGCCCAAGCCCATGGGGAGAAGGGGGGCCTTCGCGAGATTTCGAGGCGCCTCGGGACACAACGAGCACGCGTGCGTCTCAAGCGCCGCACGCGGACCGCGGAACGCACTCCGAGGGAGACAACGAGCCGCACGCCACACACGTGCCAGAACCACCAGCGTCGCCATCGGAGCGACAGCGAACAGAAACAACAAATCCGGTCAGGATCAGAGGAGGCCAAACGACAGGAGGTGTTGGGGGCCAGCACCCAGAGAAGACCGACAAGAGGAGATCCTGAGGAGAGGTGAATCCGGCGAGCAACAGCGACATGACGAAACGGCGGAGGAGCGGAGACCCGAGGCGGAGGGGAAGCCAGAGCCCAAACCACGCCGGCAGAAGAAGTTCCCGACGACGAACGCGAGGAACCAGCAACACTGGCAAACGAACCAAGCCCAAAGGTCAGAGGAGACCAACGGAAGCCGTCCGGAGAAGCTCGACGGGACCAACACCCGGAGGAAATGACGAGCCCTCGTCTACCACCACAACGAGCGGAGGGAGGAACGAGGAAGAGGACCAAAGACGCCTGAAACGCAGCGGAGCGGGCTAGCGGGAAAGGAGAGGAGCGGCGAAGGAGCCCAGAACCTCCGAGGAGCGCCGGAACTCAGGGTCGGCCTCAGAACTCACCACGAAGGCGAGGAGGACGAGAAGCCCTGACGCCGGGTGGCCAACACCCAGGAAGCCCAGCGAGAGGAGGCTAAAACTGCGACTGCGACCAGCAAAACGAACCCACCGCAATGGCGGAGCCACCAGACCCAAAACCTCCATCAGATCTGACCAGCGAGTCCAGATCTGAACAGGAGGAAAGGAGAGAGGCTGCGGAGGAGCCCAGCGAAGAAAGGCAAGAGAAGGCGAGAGGGAGCGGAGGAGAATAGGGGAGGGGCGGCGACCTTCGAAAAGGTCCAAGATGGAGTTTTGAAGGCCACCACTGGCAAGAGGCTCGAAAGGTTGTCTTCAACAGAGAGAGGTTTTCAACCGATAAGACTATGGTGTTATCTTGCATAAAAAAAAAACGAAGAAGCAGGCTCGGAGATCGAGAAAAAGGAAGAAAACTAGTTAGTTTGATTTCTTGTTGTTTTGTTATGTATGTTTTCTTCGATAAATCATATAATAATTCTATGTGATTTCCAATTTACATTATTGTAATTTACAAGTAATTTACAAGAACCGTGCAGAGAAGCGCACAGAATTAGCAGAAACTTGTGACAATTGTTTGGAGACTTGAGGAACACATACTTGGAAAGATATCTGGAGCAGCCAATGAGAGTCAAAATGTGCCCCAAGTCCGAAAATGATTTTGAACATCCTTCGAAAATTGTGTAAGCTTGTAGAAACTTTGATGCAAATCTTCCACTTGTACATGGTTAGGATATTTTTCTTAGAGTTTGCTAGAGTATAAATCTGAGCCATCGATAGTGATTTTGAAGAATAAATCCTAGACATCTAATTTGGGATGCTAGTAATATAAATAAGAGTGTGAACTCATTAGCAAAACAAACCACAAGTTCTAATAGTATAACTCCGAGCATTCTATTGAATATCATTCTCTTTTGTATATCAATCTCAGTATTACACAATTCTTTATGTTTTAAGGGTCATGGAAGTCCTCGCTCGGTGGGGCAATGAAGATGAGCTGAAAGGCACTTTATAGCATCAGTGAAGTTAAAGCTCGAACTACCTAAATATAAAGGATCCAGGTATGCTGCAGCTTTTGAAAATGGTGTTGTAGTTGCCTCTCAAAGCTCCTTAAGCTTGCTAAAAACTTCATCTGAAGTATTTTCATATGTTGCTTCTACGGTCTCCAAACATGGATACAAATGACTTATAGTCGTCCCACGGCTAATATCTAAAGAAGTGGCTTAAGTACTTGAGCCACTCCTTCAAGTACCAGCTGTGTTTACCGTCTCTGGAAAGATTATAGGCCATTGTGTTGATGTTTAGACCACAAAGACTAGGTAGCTATAAACCCTCTTTTGAATGCTACAGTAGCACTGGATCCTCAATATTTAAGTAGTTCGAGCTTTGACTTTATTGATGTCGTAAAATGCCTTTTAGACTTAGAGGAACAATATGTGTTGGTGGATCCATGCCCGGATAGGATGGGTGTTGTTTCATTCTTCAACTATGTATGTTAAGGACAAACATCATCCAGGTATGAATTATGAACTTTTTGTAGGATAATATTGAAAAATATGACGTGTAAATATCGTATTTAAATTTTATTTTATTTCGGTTTTAAAGACTAATAATGTGAGTTATTAGAATTTACTAACAATCAATTTTTAGAAGGAATTCATGAGATTTGTCACCCTATGAATTCTCTACCTTATCCTTTCCAAAGAGGTATATATACTTACATCTTTAGTCTTATGTTACATCATACACAATACACACAACAAACATTTCTAAAATGGTCTCTTTTTTTATTTTCTCTCTGTTTTTCTTTTCTTGGTGACTTCTCGACGGTTTTGAATTCGCTAACGATTAGTCGTTGTACTCTGGGAGACCGCGCCCTATACGGGCAGTAAATGTCTTAAGAAAAATGGATTACCATGTCTTTCCTTTATCCTAATCAGTAAGCTAGCTAATTCGGTAAATGTTATCTATAATTTCATTTTACAAATTCTATTATTTATTTGAATTTGTTTATTATTGATATACTAACCCCATTTTTTTTAGTTCAGCAGATTTTCTGATTAAAACCACCCCCTTATAGAGTAAAGAGGTGGCAAGGACAGCGTCCCCAAAGAAACAGTTACAAACCGGAACACCATTAACAAGAATGGCCTCAACACAAACCCAATCAAGGGGATACAAACACTTGGTCTTAGTACCAGATATACCTAAAATGAAGCAACTAGGCCAACCAGGGCAACAAAGAGCCAACAAAGGCAAAAAAAAAAATAACAAACCAACTACGACCTACCAGGACAACCAGCCCAAACGAAGGCAACAAAATGAAACCGGACCAGACCACCAGGGGTCAGAAACATACAGGTCCAACAGAAAAGCAAGTAAAAACAAACTAGAACCAAAGAAAACGAAAAAGCCCAATCAAACATAGCCTAAAAACCCAAGCAATCGATCCCCAACAACTAACCGTCAAGACGCCACCAGCAGCCTCCAACCAGAAAGAAATGAAGCAATCACCCCCAAAAGACACTCAACCCCAAACTCTACCACCTGATTTTCACTGCCAATCTAGGCAAACAATCAAACTTGGGGGCCAACACCCAGAAACCGAGTAGCCCCGACCTCAACCAGGCCGGGAAAAGAAAATCAGGCGAAGAGATTACCTTGGGGAAATAGCAGCAAATCATCGAGCCGCACCTCTCTGATGCCGAAGAGAGCCCTCCACCGCGCCGGTGACCAACACCAAGAAACTCGACGCCCACCGGAAGGAGAACCTCAAGAGTGGAGAGCAGATGCGAGGAAGCAGAGATCGACCCCCACCAACGCACCAGAACAGATCTGATGTGTGAACCCCTCCAATCCACCGCCCAAAGGGAGTAGTTACAGAACCCACTGAAGACCCACACCAAGATGACCCGGAAGCGTAAGAGATCCCGATCAGGAAGTAGAGAAAACAAAACGATAGCGGAAGGGGAACGAAGAAAAGGTTAAAAGAGAGAACGACGATGACCAGGAACCGAGTGGATCTGAAGCCATCAGCTCCAAGGATGGAGATGAAGAGCTTCCCACGAACAGATTCACAATCGGTACCGGAAACCGACGGAGAAACACCCCGAAATCCCAACCCCCACCGGATCTAACCCTTGATCCCCGGATCTAGTCCAAGTCTTCTTCCCCGGTGTCAACAACGACACAAAACCACCGGACACTGCCGGAACAAGCTCCATCAACGGAGATAACAGGGGAACTAGGGACCAGCATCTAAGACACCGGAGCTCCAGATCGAAGACGGCCAAGGAAACGAGGTGCGAAAAGAGCGAAGAGGGGAGGAAGGAAAGGGCAAAGGGAGCGGAGGAAGAGAGGAGAGAGCCACCGGTGATTATCTGGCAACAAGATGCCAAGAGAATCACCAGCGACCACAGGCGCACCAGATTTAGGGTTGAAGACGAAGAGAGAAGACAGAGGAACATTCTAGAGATATCCGATGCCCGATGTTAGAGACCACATTGTCTTTAATGACTTGACAGAGAGATATGAATGAGAGAAAGTCAAGGGCATGAATGATATGTCTAATTATGATATCAATTTTCAAGACCCTATATAAGTCCGAGTTTCTCTTTCTCTGACTTGGTTAAGAATTTTTTAATAAACAAAGCAATATATAAAACATGCTATTTGAAATGAAGCGCAGGATGATCTACAATGAAAGAGCAATCCACTCTAATAGAATTCTCGATAAACATCTCAACAACTGACATGGTTAAGAGTTTGATTTTGTTGTGATATTATGAGAGACTTTTGTCCGAGGTAATAGAAGTCTCAAGAAAACTGGATTTCTAGGTCTTAACATACGCATTTTGGATTTTGGTGTCTTGTTTTTTTAGCATACGTGGCTAGAGAATTACAAACAAGGATATGAGAGAAATAAAAGGCGAGACACTTTTCCAACCCATAGATAATGAAAGTTAACCCTATAACGAAATAGCTGGTTATACTAGGAAAAAAAGTGGAAGACAATTTCCGGCTTGTATAGCGCTATTGAAAAGAATAAGCTTATTTCTTGACTTGCCTTGAAAATTCCTGTAGTAGTAGATCAGGGGTGGTTGAAGGAGGCACATGATTCTAGAAAGAACACCGAAAAATGGGGAACCAGGGTGTCGGACTTACACCGAACTCGACTAGGCGGGATGTGCGTCCCCACACACATCCCGTTTCATAGGGTTGGCACTCATTTTCCTTGGCATGGCTGCTTTACAGACCTCGCTTCTTGTTTTGAGACGGCTTGTACTTTAGTCGGTGCAGATGCATCCAAGATCCTCTTCCATTATACGGTGTAGCACTCATCCACCGTATATATTATGATATCAGTCTTACCCTTCAATTATACGGTGCAGTACTCATACATGATATGAATCCTATATATACACCTAAACCTCATTATTAGTCCCGTAGAGTGAATTAGGGTTAGGGCTTTTACTCGAAACCTTCATCTGAACACTTCACCAATGACGGAGAGAGTGAATTTGTGGCTGGAGCTACCCGAAGAAATATTTAGCCAAATAATTACATCATCAGGATTGGACTTGAAATCAATGGCCAAGTGCAAGGTTGTGTGCAAGCAGTGGCGAAACCTAATCTCCAACCTCATCTCCAACAATCCTCTTGTAGCCAAAGGCGACGTCCAATTCTTGGTTTGCACTTTTTCAATGGTCCGGTTCGGATCTCTCGAGGACGAGACACGCCCGGTTGTTTGGATGAAGCCCCTCGACTTTCTTTGGTCAAACCCGCCAGATATTGATCTCATAATGTCATCGTGCAATGGTTTGGTATGTTTTCTGGTAAAACATAGTAGCAATATTTACATATGCAATCCCGTGATAGGAGAATATATCGACTTGCCCAATCCCGATCCCAATC
This sequence comes from Erodium maritimum, assembly GCA_963921825.1. Lineage (NCBI taxonomy): Eukaryota > Viridiplantae > Streptophyta > Magnoliopsida > Geraniales > Geraniaceae > Erodium > Erodium maritimum. Next base: position 2,477,764 of record OY997593.1, on the reverse strand, counting down.
CCTATTTCCATCCCCGCGAGGGATGGACTCACCTCCCTCAGTATGATTTAGGGTTTTGTCCGAGTAGTAACGAATATAAGCTCACAATGTTCACATCGGATACTCTGGGGATATGCACCCTCGGAAGTCCAATATGGAGGAGTGGTTCCATTCGAGCATTGGGGGCTTTGGGGCCGTTCGAGTGCTGCAATTTGTGTTGACGGAGTTTTTCACTGGCTCCAGAAAATCGGAAGGATCCAGAATACCGGAAGCATAGTAACTTTTGATCTTGCAAAGGAGGTGTTCAGGTCGATTCCTCCACCCAGTCTTGATGATGGCAAGGAGATATATCAAATGGAATGTATGGATCATTGTTTGGTTGTCACAGCTGGGTACAAGCATCCTTCGGGGTTGGAGATATGGGCGAGGAAAGAAGATAAATCATCAGGTGAGGCGGTTTGGATCAAGAATTGGGTGATCGATGATGTTCAATTGATAAGTCGTGATGGAATTACACAGTTAAGGCCGCGGAAATTATCAACCGAAGGACACATACTCATGACATGTAATACGAGTCTATATAGTTACGACACACGACACAAACTTGTTCTTATAAATGACTTTGGTGCAAAGCTACATACTACTTACACACCCACTCTCGTTTCTCCCCGGAAGTTAACGCAGAAAACAGACTAGAAGGGTGCTAAGTTGAGAATAGAGAATGAACTAGTTAGTTTGGTTTCTTATCGTTATGTTGTGCATGCTTTCTTTGATAATTCAAATAATATGGATTTACAATTTTCATTATTGCAATTTCCACTGCACCAGTGACATTGTTGGCATGAACTTTACCGGTTGTTTGGTTAAATATCCCTACTATATTTTATAATTGTTATGAAAAAATTTGGAGATTGGTTTGGTATGTGATATGTTGTACTGACCTGTAAGTGAAACTGAGAGAATATGTGAGAGGGGGAGTTTCACTTTCTTTGATTTGGTCTGGGGTGCATCTATTGTCGGTCGACTTGGGGTGTTGGTTTTTGTAGGTCGAGTAGCTTCGAACTTCATGGTTGGCAAATTTTGGTATTAGACCGGTTAGTAATTGTACTTTTGTTACCCCTGGTTGGGTTTGCTTATGTTGGCTTCATGTCTGAAAAATCTGGGTATAGGATTGTTAGACCCCTCCTAGTTTCGGTATAGGTTTCTTACTCTACAAGTTTGTTTGTGCTAGGGATCCCATTTGGGATTGCCTTTGTTTGTAAGTTACCTTCGTTGAGGGCTTGTTCTTTGCCTCGTCTTGCTTTAAAGACTTGGTATATATCAAAAAACTGCTGACAAAAAAAAGAATTTTACTCCTTAATTATGTTTTATAAAGTACTGAATTGTAAGTGATACAGAGAACTCCATTGACACAAATGTTGATTCAATCGGATTCCAACGCACCGGACGCTCGAATGGAACACTCCTCTACCCTGACGGTTTTCAAGGGTATATTTCAAGAGTGCAATGTGAGCGTTGTGAGCTTATTTATTCTCGGATGATGGGATTGCATAGGTAAATATATCTGACTTTATCTACTCGTTCTTTGTAATAATATTGAATATTTCATGAATACAAATAACAATATGATTTTTAATGGTTGAAATGTATTCAACACCCAGACACTAAATAAATATTTTATTAAGAGCATCTCCAGCAATGAACAATTAGTTAGTTACAAGAGGTAGAATTAGTATATATTTTTTCTTTTTCTCTCCACCAATGTTGCTACTTTTAATTTTGTAGCGGTAACTACCGGTTAGTTCAGGAACTACTTTTTTGGGTGTTTTTGTACTTTTGAATAATTACAAAACAACCCTACAACAAACTATTATTTTTATTTATGCCAACTAAAGACAACATTTTAAAAAACTACATACGATAATTATACAAACGGAATTTAAACAAACTCTAGCATCATTCAACTAATATTTAATCGCGTCAATGTACATACGCCCCTTCGACTTATTTTTGAGAAACTCCCACCCAAAATTTTTTGTCCATTTCATGTGGTCTCTCTCGTAATCGGACACGGTCGCTTTATAGAAGTACTCTTTGGTTGCTCCTTTTCTAGATTCTGGGAGATGTCACCGGCATATCTTATCAAAGGCTCTGCACTTTTGGCTATTCTTGCTAAAATGATCCATGATTTTTTTCTGCATCCATTTAGGCCAGTTCTTGTCTCCGTAAGCAACGAAATTGAGGTAGATCTTATCCCAATATTTTCTACCTTCTACTTTGGCATGTTCAAGCCACGTTATCATCAAATGCATTTCTTCATCCGTCGACCATAAGCGACCACCTGCTAAAGAGCTCATGCTTGGAGAAAAAAAAGAGGATTAGACGTTGTAGGAGGAGAGGATTTGAGAGATGTGTGCGGATGAATGAAGGAGGGAGAGGTATTTATAGGGATGAGAGGAGTCGACTACGTCGTAGCAGCGGCAACACATCAGCCACTATTCTCCAAATAGTGTGCTTGCTGGAAAATCAAGACATCGAGAAACCGATATAAAAATCCAACAAATCATATGGGTCGGGGTGTGGGTCCTCCTGAACACCACAAGATGCCATATGAGTCTCATGGCGACCCGCGAGGCAGCTCGTTACGCCTTGTTCATGCCCGATCGAGGCCAAACTCCTTGGCGTTGCCATTGTAGTCAAGACTGCATTGGGTAGGGGTGCCTGAGCCATCCGACCCATTAGCGGAGAGGGAGTCATGAGGCTCCTCCATCTGTCCATCAGGGTTACCCTCGATAGCAGGTACTTCTCGTCAATCCACACGGGTTGTCGAGAGACTCAGCGTTGAAGGCGAGCGCCTCCCAAGTGTCGTGTATTGGGGCACGTATCCACGATGACATGGATCCACAACAACATGACCCTCACCCGCGGTGGTGGTCGGCTGTTGTTATCCGCCTCCAATCCGGCGATGGTCGGTTCGTCAATCACTCGCTCCTGTTTGGCACTATCTGATGACTTCTTTATATAATATGTCGTTTTTTATTAGAAAAACTTCAGGTACTAACTATCCCCGACTTGTACATTTCAAGAACTACGGTTGACTTTTTTGTCGATCAGAAACACACTCCTGACTTAAGGTAATTACACAAACTAACATTTTCCAACCGAACATTATTGGAGAAAGCCTACATGTAATAAAATGACGATACAAATACCAAACCAACTAGTGTCCTTATTTTTCCTCAATCTTGGACCCTTCTTGTCCGTTTTCTCCCATTAGCTTCTTTGGAGAAACGAGGGTGGGTGTGTAATAAAAAGCAGGTAGCACTCGATCAAACTTATGAACTCTACCGAGTTTGTTTCTTGTGTCATAACTATATAGATTCGAGAATTGATCCGTCACAGTTATGCGTCCACCCGTTGATAATTTTACTGGGATCAACAGCCTAACCTTAAGTGTTGGATCAACATCGATCACCCAATTCTTGGTCCAAACAGGCTCACCGGACGATTTATCTTCTCTCCTCGCCCATATCTCCAAACCCAAGGAAGGATCGTTCCCAGCTGTGACAACCAAACAATGATCCAAACGTCCGAGTCTATATACCTCCTTGCCAGGTAGAGGGATGGGGATAAATCCAAACACCTCCTTCTCAAGGTCAAAAGTTAATATGCTTTGAGTCGCCCACAGGAGCCAGTGAAGAACTCCGCTAACACAAATTGCAGGGCACAAATGACACCAAAGAGGCTCGCGCGGAACAGTCCTCCACTCCGTTGGGCCTCCAAGGGTGTATATTTCAATACTATCCAACCTCAACACTGTGAGCTTATATTGGTTACTACTGGGACAAAACCCTAGAGCATACTGACGGTAAAGAGTCAACTCAAGTGTAGGTGTAGGTATGGAGATATGTTCTCCAGTTATGGGATTGCATATGTGAATAGTTCTATCATAATGTATTGTTGACCGAAAACATACCAAACCATTGCACGAGCACATGACCACTTCAATGGCGGGTGTCCGAGGAGAGTCTAAGGTCTTCATCCAAGCAATCTGGTGTGTCTCGTCGTCGAGAGCTCCAAATCGGTTTATTTTTACATCAACGGGAGCTCCAAATACCCGAGGACGTGGACGTTTGTGTACCAAAATTTCGTCGCCTTCGGCTACAAGAAGACGAGGATTGTTGGAGACGAGGTTGCGCCATTGCTTGCACACAAGCATACACTTGATCATGGATTTCAAATCCAATCTTGATGATGTGATGATCAGGATGATGATTTCTTCGGGTAGCGCCAAACACAGATTTACTCTCTTCTCCATCTTCATCATCATCGATGTGTTCATATGAAAGGTGGAATAAAAACGCTAACCCTAACTCACGCCAGGAACAAAAAGTAAAGGTTTCGGTTATATATATATATAGGATGCAAATCGTGTAGGACTAGTATAACTAGAAAATAGGAAATAGTAGAATCAAAAGGACATATTATATACTATTATTGTATAACAATACAATATGTAACATATGTTAGATAGATAATATGTTCGGAAGATCGCAACCGATCCAGCTGCCTCCACCATCTTAAGGAGTGACACCTGATTTCATGGGTAAAAACTGAGCCCCTTCATGGGTTGTTTCTCCCTTGGGTAGGTGAGCCGGGTAAAGAAATAAAAGGTTCGAGCTCGAGAGACTACTGCTGTAAGAAACCCTCGTTCTCTGAGGAAGAACCAACACCATACTCGTAAGATTGGTCTCAGGGCTGGCAAGGCTAGGGGAGCAAAATCTAGAGGTACAATTGGCCTCAGTGTTGTGAAGGCTAATGGGTTAGCTGCATTCCTTGGCAGGGATCCTGGCCGAATTCTCTGTTTGTCCGGAACGGGGTCCAACCAATCCCTTCAGACCCCGACCTGGATATGGGGGACTTCTAGGGTCATGAGGGACAGGTCGAAACGAGTGGTCCCACGGATAAGTAGGGTCTCTACGCATGCATCCGATCTTCTAATGGCCTATGTAGCCACAATAAAAGTAAAAATCCTGGAGTCGAGTATATTGAAGCCTGACCAGGGTTGTCGTCTCATGGCCAGAGACTATTATGCGTGCCTTACGATAAAGAGGTGTGACCAGGTCCTTCCAAAATTGGACCTGAAAGGTGCCTCCCCATCCCTTTCCAACCTTATATGTCCGAATATCCACACAACCACCCAATGAGACCCCGAGCTGGCAACCTGTTTTCGTTGTATTGTCATCCCATGGTAGGTCAGATAGTAGAGCTCAGAGTTGGAGGCGTGAAAATGGTAGAATAGCTAGATTGATTCCTGTAAATCTTTCGGGATGAGTGGTGCATGCTTGAAAAGTCCAAACATGTAGTGGCTCCCATGCGCATATACTCATCAATTGAACTTTCCTAACACAATTGACGAATATTTGCAGTGCACTTATGATGTGGGGAGATGTCGGACTAGTCAGTTTGGTTTCTTATCGTTATTGTGTATGCTTTCTTTGATAATTCAAATAATATGGATTTACAATTTTCATTATCCGTGACATCGTTGGCATGAACTTTACCTGTAGATAGGTTAAATATCCCTACTATATTTTATATTTTATAATTGTTATGTTCGATCGAATTGCCTCATAGCATATATGTTGATACCGACTCATTGCATCAATTTCACTCTTGTGGATGACTTCTCAACGTCCAACGGATAAATAGCTTCTTTTTGTATACATACCTTTGATTTTCCGTAATCATGATTGTCGAGGATGTAGGATAATAATGGAAAAAAGATGATGTGTATATATCATTTCTATTATATTGTAAAATCTGATTTTATTTCAAACTTTAAGTCTTGAATATTGTTTAATATCAGAATTGAATTGACAATCAATTCTGATGGCAATGAATTGGGTGCTGAAATCGTGGGATTTGTCTCCCCACGCATTTTCCTTTTTGCCCTTCCCAAGAGCCTTTTTATAGTTCATATCCAAGACTTGAAAATATATCAGATTCAACTCAAATTCTTATTCTCTGTTCTTGGTGATTTTCTCAATCGGTTAGAGTTCGCTTACGAAGTCGTTGTATCCTGGGAGACCTTTACCCATACGGGGTAATAGAAAGTCTTAAGGATATTGGAGTAACAAGCCTCGACTTACCCTTTTCTTATTCCGAATACCTGTTGTAATCAAAAGTTTGGTAATAATATTATTTCTTAACTCAATTTCAATTCTATCTTTGTACTTGTTTATCGTTTATACACTAACCACCTAACAAGCATACACTAACCACCTAACAAGCTTAAGACTTTCATAAGTGTTGACGAAGAACAGGCATTGCATCTGAGCTGTTGGACCTCGAATTTTTTTTTGCTGGTCTAGGTCTTCAAACGGTTTTGGAAAAGAAAAAAAACTCAATTTGGGTTTTCTTTCTCTTTACCGATTCTGAAAAGAAATTTTTTTATTCTGTTCGGAAAAAAAAATCGAATCGGCTCTTTGAGAGAAAGAAAAAAAAACAAAAACCCGAATCTTGAGTTTTGCGGTTCTGTTTCGAAAAGGAAAAAAAACGAAACAATTTTAAAAAAAAAAACGTTTCGACTGGTTTTCCGACTCTGTTTCGAGAATTTTGAATTTTAGCGATTTGGTTTCTGGAAAAAAAAAACCGACTTCTCACAGTTTTGGAAATCAGAAAAGGAAAAAAAAATTCCACGGCTCTGCTTGGAAAAAAAAAATCAATAGGAAATTTTTTTTCTCCCCCATCTATTTCTATTTTGTTCTCTGTTTTTGAGGAAAAAAATAGAAACAAAAAGGGACGAAGAAGTTTGAAAAAGGAAAAGAGAAGAAGTTTAGAAAAGATAAAAAAAAAGGGAATTTGAAAAGTTGAAAACTTACCTGGCTTGAGACTGAGAACAGAGGTTGAAGAAGCTCTTTTTTTAGTTTCTGTTTTTGCGGCTGCAATTTTTTTAGAATAAAACCCTTGAAAAAAAAATTTGGCTGCGGCTAAACGGTTAAGAAAGGGATTGGTTTTAACCCTATTTGTCTTTCTGGGCTTGGGTTTTATATCAGGCCCAACTTGTTTTGGACAGCCCTTTAAGTTTTCAGCCCAATTTGTTTTTTAAAACCTGTTAAACGCACGGTGAAAGAGGCGCGCGGCTGGACAGCTGGGAAAAAAATAATTATATATTTAGAGCTGAAATCCGCTAGAAACCCTGCTTAACGTGCGAACCGTGCGAACCGATCCGCGCCGTCCAGCAACGATGATCAACCGCCCAGATCAACTGTCTCCCACCTTCCTAAATTTCGTGTTTCTTATACTACAAAGGGTAAGATAGTAAATTCTCTTCCTAGCTTCTTCTTCCTCTTACAGTGCGATCGCGATCGCAGACGCACAAAACTTGAGCTGATTTCGTAGTCTTCTCTCAACAAAACACCGACAAATCAACAGCTCTCCATTCCTTTGATCGATTAACGTAGAGTCAAATTCGAGCATTACAATCTGAAGATTCAGCCGAAATTCATAAATCGTGCTCTGTTTTTGCTTCTCCTCTGCAAATCGCAAATTCAATCCTTTTTTATCGCCTGATCAAGCTCAAAAACAGGTGAGAATTATCTAAATAACTTGCTTCTATCATCAGTCAATCACAGGATCGAAAAACCAGAAAATATATGTCGATTTCAAAAAATCTGAAAACGTGCTCTGTTCTAGGGTTTATCAAGTATGTTGTTAAGATTTATCGACTATTCGATGTGAATTAACCTCGTTTCTCAACTAATCAAACGTAAACAAGTACATTTTGAGATATACTCCAGCAATCGTTGTTTATATCTCAAATTCGATGAACAGAAATCAAATTCTGATAACTCTTGTTCTTTAATCAATTGTTATCGGTTGCGTTGATAAAAGTACACTTTGTTGTTGATAAATCTAACGTCAAGCATTGATAAATTGTCTGTGACTGGACGTTCCTGAGTTGATGCTCGTTCAAGGAACAAGTCGTGTTACTGGAATGTATTGATAAATCTTTATACTAACATTGATAAATCGTTCTAGTAGTCTTGATAAATCTTCAAACTAGTGTTGATAAATCTACAAACTAGTGTTGATAAATCTTTCTTGCAGTGTTGATAAATCTTTCTTTCAGTGTTGATAAATCTTTATGCTAGTGTTGATAAATGTATGTTTTAGAGTTGACAAACTAACTGTCTGTGACCTTATCATTCCTGAGTAGATGATCGTTGTAGTCACACGTCGTGTAGTAGTTAGCATTGATAAAATTGCATTTTATTGTTGGTAAAAGTTATGTTTAGAATTGATAAATGACTCTGACCAGGTCCCTTCCTCAGTTGATAAGTCCAACAATTGTGTTGATAAAACTGGCTTACAGTGTTGATAAATCTTTCATGTTATATTGATAAATCTCTCTGACCAGGTCCCTTCCTGAGTTGGTACCATGGATCTTGACGATGCTTGCTTTGGATTCGAGTATGAAGATGTGGATCCTGTTCCACAACCTGTGGTCACAAAAAAGGTGTGGATTCCTGAATGTAGTGTTGATTTAAAGCCTCGAAAGGATATGAAGTTTGGTTCCTTGGAGGAAGGTATAATTTTCTACCAAACTTATGCATTAAATAGTGGGTTTGGGACACGTCGAGGGCCAGAGAAGAAGAAACCAAGGAGTAACACAATCAATTTTAAATACATGTATTGTGCAAGAGAAGGAGAAGCATTTGTCGATGATACCGAAGGAGAGACCAACGACAAGTTAAGAAAAAGATATAAAATGTCTACACGGACAGGCTGTATGGCGAGGATTTCTTTGAAACACACTGAAGATGGTTATACGGTGTATGAGTTTAGAGAAGACCACAATCACCCACTGCAATGTAAGCGTGATTTGCATTATCTGAGATCAAACAGGGATTTAACACCAAGGCATAAGCAATTTATCATAGATTGCTCAAAGGTTAATTTGGGAGCTACAAAAGCATTTAACCTTTACAGCCAAATAGTTGGAGGTCCTACCAACGTACGAGCGTGTCCAACTGATTTCAGAAACTTCCAGCGGGATCTGAAAGTTTACATTGGAGAGAGTGACGCTCAAATTACCATTGACCAATTCCACATTAAAGAAGACTATTGTAGTGACTTCTTCTTTGAGTACAAAGTTGATGTTGGTGATCGGCTAAGCCACCTTTTCTGGGCTGATTCGATGTCGAGGAAGAATTATGAGCTATTTGGTGATACGGTGTCGTTCGATTCAACCTATAGATCAAACAGGTAAAGCATGTTGTATAACTTGATAATCTGCATCAGTTTGATTGATAAACCCTGCATGTAAGGTTGATAAATTGTATAATCACTGTTGATAATTTATTTATCCTTGCTGCTTATGTTTTTGTTTGTTTAGGTACATGATGGTCTTTGCACCATTCACTGGAGTAGACAACCACAACAAGTCGATCATCTTTGGTGCTGCTTTGTTAGCCAAAGAGGATGTCGAATCTTTTGTTTGGTTACTCCAAACATTCCTCAAAGCTATGAAGATGAAAGAGCCAAACTGTTTCATAACAGATCAAGACCCAGCGATGAGAAAGGCTTTTGAGGAAGTGTTCACACAAAGTAGGCATCGACTATGTATGTGGCACATAATGCAAAAGCTTCCTTCTAAGGTAAGTCCTGTTTTGAATTTATGCATTTGTTAGTGATTTATGGTTGATAAAAGTTAACATTAGGAGATAAATAATTTGTTCGGTTGATTGTGAGACAAATTTATACATTATTACTGTAGGTTCCTCACAATTTATACCATGAGACAAATTTCAAGAAGAAATTCAAAGCATTGGTGTGGAGTAACTACACTGAAATAGAGGAGTTTGAGCTGACTTGGAAGGCTTTGATGGATGAATTCCAACTACACGATCACACTTGGTTGTCTTCTATGTTTGATATACGGGATAGATGGATCCCTGCATATTTTAGGGGAATGGGACTATTCCTTAGAACAACATCAAGATCAGAGAGTGAGAACAGTGCATTTGGTCAATTCACTAACAGGTACCTTTATTTTTTGATTGATAAATGTTGCAATGAGGACTGATAAATTCTGCACTCTTGACTGATAAAAATATGTGTGGAGCCAGTAGTGTTTTCTGATGATATAATTTATTCTGTTATGATAAATGTTTCAAGAAGAACTGATAAATTTTAAAGTCTTGACTGATAAAAAATGTTGTTGTTCAGGTGCCTTACCTTGGTTGAATTCATGTGGCGCTTCGATACAGTCGTTGAAGGTCAGAGACAGAAACAATTACAGCTGGACTTCCAATCAAGCACCTTAGCTCCCAATTTCATGGTATTATCTGAAATTGAAAAGGATGCTTGGAGGATTTACAGCCGCTCAATCTTTGACATCATAAAGAAAAGTGTTGCGGGAACAACCTTCAGGTGTGGGATCATAACCTGTGTTGGAAAGGATGGAAACAAGATATATAACATCGCAAACAAACATGGGGACAAGACGTTTGTTGTTGTGCAAAGCTTACCTGGGAACCATTGCACATGCACTTGCATGAGATTTGAAGGATTTGGCATCCCTTGTATGTATATTTTCTTGGCTTTGCAAGCATCTATGGTTGATCAAGTACCGGAGAGCTTGATCACGCAAAGATGGACAAAGGATGTACGCAAGAATGATGAAAACTCTGCAGATTCTGAAGAATTACAACCATCTGCCTACGGTGAGTGTAAGAAGATTATTGCAGATATATGCTCGATGCTTCAATCTTGTGCCCTCCATCCAGCAGTGAATGCTGCAAAGTTGAAGGAATTTGCAGAACAAGTAAAGGACTTCAGGAACAAGTTGAATGATGACGAAGCTGATGATTTTGCATCAACCACAACACAAGAACTTCAGACTTTGACAGGTATTTCTAAACCTTCACAGGTTATTGTCAAGCTACCCCACATATCAAGGACAAAAGGTTGTGGAAAGAGAATTCAATCAGGGATGGAAAGGTCTATTGAAGAATCTAAGAAAAGGAAGAGGACTTGCAAAGGATGTGGTCAACCAGGTCATGACATCAGAAACTGCTCCCAAAGAAAAGATGGTTGCAGTGATAAAACATTGAACTAGTAATGATAAATGTAGCACTTAATGTTGATAAATACTTTACACCTATTACTGACTCTATGAATTACAAGGTCATTCAGTACTGATAAAACATTGAATTAGGCTTGATAAAGTCTTCAAGTAAAGTTGATAAATCTGTTTTTTAATATTCCTAACTCTGATTTACAAGGTCCTTCAACATTGAATATGTACACAAATTTAAGGGTGATAAAAGTTGTAGCAAATGTTGATAAAAGCTTAGTACATCACTGATAAAGGACCTTCGAAAGTACTTACCTATTGCTATTCAAAATAGCCATCCACAACAGTGATAAACCATGAACACAGAATTGATAAAACTCTTCTATATATGTGATAAACCTGGTACATAAAACAGATTGATAAACCCTGTCATTTCATATGCTTAAAAACATCTATGCACATTTAGTATCATCTGTTTACCAAAAAATGCTGGAGTCATAAGAAGTTTGCAACTGATTACATCCTTTTTACCAAAAAAAGTAACTGCACAAAAGACCTAATGCTTTATACAAGTGCCTTGTCCAATAGTCCTATATAGTTCTTTCTGAAGAAGCAGGAGATAGTCCATCCCCTCCACTTGATTGATTCCTCTGACAGTAGCTCATCGGCTTTACCTCGTTCATGATCTTTGTAGTGTTGCTTGGATATGTGCACAATTGCATGGCATATCGATGCCTCAGCTTCAATAATTGATCAGCCTATATACACAACAAAAAAACCACCCCAATTAGTTAAACTACACACATAAAAACACACGACTTAAAAAGAACTGCACAAGATAAAAATGTTAGCTTACATTGTTCTTTGACATAGAGAAACCCCAAGTACTTCCAGATTCACCCATGTACCTCTCCATGTGAAACATGCAGTAGATGCCACAGTCAACCACATTATCACTGCTGCTCCAATCTAGCTTCAAACCTTTTCCACGTCCATTTCTGATTCTCACAGAGAGCGTAGCATCAAGCCTTTCAAGGAACATCGAAAACCTATTCCTCTGTCAATGATTAACGGAAAATACGTACATTAGAAACACAAAAATGTATGTAAAATTAATAACTAAAATCGCAAATAAAAACTTACCAAATTGGTGATTGTGTTCCCGTATTTGCCTCTAAAGTTAGTCCCCTGCAAGTTGTCGAGGACAGCCACTGTGTGTTTCTTCATGTCGAAACATATCAAGTAATAGTGAGACTTTGCATGAACTGGGAAAAACACCTGCCATAGAAGAACAAAGAAGACAACCATGGTTACACAAAACACAAACCTAATACTATAAAAATGATACATAAGCCTGAAAATGTATGGTAGATCCTTACCAAATCCACAGTAGTGAGATTGACATCCGTGTACAACTCCAACTCGGTTTCAAGATCATCACGCCAGTTTTCTTTCTTCAGATCAATCAAGGATGACTAATGATAAAAAACATGTAAAATGATAAACACATTCCCACCTTAGTATTATTAAAAAAAGACAAAATTCACATGAATAAAAAACACTCACGCTTGCAACTGTTGTGAAGAAAAACCTTGAAGGTTCATCCGGAGTTCTCTTCTCCTCCATCAAATTCATGTAAGCTACCCATGCATTAATAACACCCACCATTAATTATGTCCCAACTTTCATCGACTGTAAATCATTTTTCATCACACCTATACTTCCATCCATGATTTCAAAAACCATTTCCCTTCAAAAAAACACAACACATCAGTGGTGATAAAACTATATCACATTGTTGATAAAACTAGCAGATAGAGTTGATAAAAATGAAACACATGGTTAACAGATAAAAACAAAGGTATACACATCAGTGGTGATAAACCTATATAACATTGTTGATAAACCTGGCAGATAGAGTTTATAAAAATGTAAAACATGGTCAACAGATGCAAAACAATGTTTGCTAATGCTATATACATCAGTGGTGATAAAACTATATAGGATTGTTGATAAACCTAGCAGATAGAGTTGATAAAAATGTAAAGACAGGGTTAGGACAATACCATTGGTCTTCTCTATCGTCGTTCAGCAGCCATTCCATCCATAGTTGCTCCTCTTTTGTCAATGGAGCATTCAAATATGTTTTCTCTTTGCCCTTCTCTGTCCTCACAACATCTTCACATGCTTCCCTCCCTACATCAACATCTCCACATGCTTGCCTCCCTATGTCAGCAACATCTTCAAGACCGAGACTGAATGTAGGCATCCCGCGACCTTGTGGCTCGCCTACATTGGTCTCCTCGGCATCCGCCACAGACGTGATATTATCATCACCTTTTCCTTGTTCGACAACATTGTTGCCTTCAGCTTCTTCAACAGCATTATCACCTTTCCCTTGATCACCAGCATCATCGCCTTTCCCTCCCACAACACCTTCTACCTCAACGTCACAATCTCTTCCTAACTCCACTACCGGTTCAACCTCATCCTCGTGCTCCTCAGCAACAATATTATCCCTTCCAAGCCTAACAGAACCAGCTTCTGCCTTCTCTCTCTCTGCTACACAATCTTGGCCATCGTTATCCTTACCGCTACCCTGGCTATTCACTTTAGTTGCAGCATTAAATGCTGCATCAATAGCCTTTATCACATCAGGATGCCTCCACCAACGATCTTGTGATGACTCTTCGATGTTGTGCTCTGATGGGGCCCCCACCATCTCATTCACAGCATCGTGAAGCTCCTGACGGTGATATTGTCAGAAAACTTTGAAATGGCTGTTCTGATGCTGTCCTTAAAAAGGACATAGCTATCAGCGAGATGCACTGCTTGTTCTGCCAGCTTTACGATGAATTCCTACACATTACAAAAATACAAAAAATGTTACAGAAAAACACAAAAACTTATGACTTTAACACAAAAAAACTTTGAATATACCTCTTGTCCCAGATCATCAATGACATCTTCAACTTCCTCAGGTACGTATGGGTCTTCCTCTATGTAACCTTCCCCGAATGACCCGTATTGCTTTTCAAGATACTCCCGATCTTTCAAGTCATCAGATGTCCACCCAATGAGAGAAGGCTGGGCCCTCTCCACAACTCTCTTCTCGAGCACAACCCGATCAACATAGTACAATTGCATAACACCAAACAAAACAATTTAGAAACTGCTGACAGTGAAAAATATATTTGTTTATCAACACTACATGCATAAATTATCAACCTTATTCAATACTTTTATCAATCCAACAAGGACGATAAAAAATTAAACTTACCATGAGAAATGTCAAAGGCCCAGCATAGAACTTCTCTCCCGTGGCTGACTTATCCCATTTTTTTTTTTTGCTTTCAATCAGACCATCAATGACAAAGCCACACCAGTCATATTCTGGGATGGCATTTACTTTGTCCATTGCGTACAACACAGAATTATTGACATAGCTCCCACTCGTCCCTTCAACCATCACAGTTGAGAATAACACCGCAAAATTCCATTTGAACATTTCTTCATCTCCTCTTTGTCTCTTCATCACTTCAATCAGAGAAGAGATGCTCACTCCAAAAACTGATTGAACATTAAACTGCCGAAGCCAACGTGCAACAAGTCGACAAAAATCAGACCTCTCTGGGATGATCGCTCGTCTGCCACAGGGGATCCCTAATGTTTCCTTCACATTTTCGCTGTTGATGTGTAAAGGTCGGCCTTGCGATAGCTTTATGCAAAGACTCCGGTATGGATATTACTCACAAGCCAAAACTCAAGGGCTTGTGGTAAGTCCTTCACCTCCAGCAGCAAGATACTCCCAAACCCCATGTCCTGTACTGCCTTCTTCTGCAAATCACTCATTCCCTCCATGAAATTGACCAAGGACTTAGGTGATGTCCTGACCTTCAACCTCCGAAGACCATCACCTCTTACACGAACCTGATCCTTCTTGGTCCTCTTTGGAATTGGGTTTGCAAAAGCATTGGCCTCCGGCTGTGGTCTCTTCTTCACAGGACCTACGAATGCTTCCATAGATGAGCTTTGTCCTGCATCCTTTGTCGGAATAGGAGCAGGAGCAGCAGGAGCAGCAGTTGCAGATGAGCTATTTTCTGCTACATCATTTGCTGGGTTCGGAGGAGGAGCTATGACTGATCCCTCTGCTGGATTACGAGGAGCGGGCATCAACAACTTTTGTCCTGCATCCTTTGTTGGATTAGGAGCAGCAGTCGCGGATGAGCTCTCTCCTCCTACAACATTGGCAGGATTCGGAGGGACTTTGATCTTGATAACAGGACGTTTCTTCGCTTTGACTGCACAACACATTCAAAAACACAAAAAATCACCAATCATACTAAAAGCATATAATAAAAACAAAGTTTAAATTATTCTAAACCTTTTACCTGGGATCAAGTCCTTCAGGAGAAGTGAATCCTCATTCGATCTAGTCTTCACCATTTCTCTGAAACACAGACACTTATACATAAGAGTGTGAGCAAATCAAAGCTGAGTGTGTTTGATAAACCTAGATCACAGTGTTGATAAAAGCACAGGACAGTTGTGATAAACACACATAATAAGACTGATAAACACAGATCACAGTGTTGATAAAAGTACAATACAGTTGTGATAAACACATATACTAAGACTGATAAACATACATCATAGAGCTGATAAAAAAACAATGCAATGTTGATAAAAATGAATACAAATGTTGATAACTCACAGAGTTGATACTTATTCAATACTAAAAAATATAAGTGATAAATCTATCTCATAGAGTTGATAAATGTGAATGTCAGTGTTGATAAAACACAGATACACCACCTCTTGCATGTTCAACCCTCCCCAATTCAAACTTCAAAATGCATACCAAGCTTCACTTCAGTCATGAAAACATTCTTTTACTCAACCAGAAAACACATTGTCATGCTTACCAATCGTATACAACCACAAAACACATTATCTGAGATCAAACTTCGAAATCAGTACATGCTCCCAGACATATCATCAAAAAATCAAAATCAACGCGCATGCAAATGAAAATGAGACAATCAAACGCAGAATACAAGAGATTTACAAGTTTTAGACAACACAAAATGCACAATCAAACACAAAACCAAGATCAAACATCAACGCACATGCAGTTAAGTTGAAAAATAACTAAAAACATAGCACAAAGCTTTCCAAACCCTGAATATATGTTCCTCCCTCCGGAAATCGCATACAAAAACGCATTGAAGTAACAAAATCAACTATCAAACTCAAAAACTAGGTCAAAATCGACTGGATTTCAAAAATAATTCCCTAAATCAGTGAAGCTTATCACAACAGAAAATGATCAACACAACGAGAATCGGAGACCAAACCTCAATATGATGCGTAGAACTCAACCGGAACTTTGGATTTTGCTTGAGATTGACGAAAAACACGAAGAAAACCGCACAAAAATGACGACCGAGCGAGAAGAAGAAGCTGAGAGCGAGAGCGAGAGCGAGAGCGAGTGAGAGTGCGTGCGTGCGTGAGAATTGTGTCTGATAGATAGGAACAGTCGCGTAGTGGAGAAGAACAAAATGAAATTACGATTTAACCCTCACAAAACTAAGGAATATTACAAAAATGCCACCGAATTGTGCTGTCTTTTTTTCTACCAGAAGTCAACAAGTCAACATCCTACTAATAATCTCAGCCATCCATTTGTGAAATGAATGGCTTGGATTGGTTCACACGGTTTTTAGGTTAAGCTATGGTTTCTATTTGATTTTTTCTCTATATATTTATATATAATTTATTTAATTTTTCTCTATACGATTTGAATTTAATAGAAAACAAATTGGAATTACGTTCCTAAACGGTTTTCTTCAAATTCAATAACGGAACAAATTGGAATTACGTTCCTAAACGGTTCCCGATTAAAATCGAACGAGTTTTCAACAGTCTTACAAAAACTGTTCTTAAACCAAAGGGTATAAACAGGAAGTCTCTACGGGACCCACACCGAGAAGCTCCCAAGCCTCTACTCCTCAATCAAACCTGTAGACACAACAAAGAACTCGCAGGGGTGAGCTTACGCTCAGTAGGGAAAACACGTAACCAAGTGGATCTTCAAATCGACAGATCAAAGATAAAGTCAACCACAAATATATTAACAAACACAGGTAATAGAGAAGTCAACCAATGCCGTGGTACATGAAGTCTCCACCCTCCGATCCACATAACGTGTCCTCTCGGATTTTCCCTCAAATCCAGAGGAGACGCATAACATTGAGGCGACCGGAAACAACCCTTCGGGGCGCTTATCATCGGACTTCTCAGAAACGTCTCCAAGGGATTTTATGTCCTCGGGAACCAAGTGCATTACTCCCATGGAGAGTATACACTCGGACAATTTAATAACAAGCAGTTAATAATTGAATAACGCACTCACGCGAAACACGACATAATACAAGCTCAACAACCACCAATTCAATACCACGCATGACTCACACATCACCAATTCACCGCAACAAACAGTACACGCATCACGCAAACATAGCACACCAATCACACAATTCCAACTTACCGTTCACTTACCAGTTTCGGACCACCGGGGCATCGATCACCTGATTACACCGCACGGTACAACCAGTCATACTCGATGCTCCAAACAAGCATTCAAGTAAGTCAAGTAATCAATCAAATGCAACCAACAAGAAAGTACGAATACAATCAACCAAATATAAGAGCCTTCAAAGAGCACGCATACATGCAATTCTACTAGTTCGTTAGACTCTTTAGCCTATCCACTAAGCAATCAACAACCAAGCATGTGATCCTAACAAGCAACTAATCCGAGGGCTTTGCCAAGGCTCCTCTACCAGGCAATCATATCCCAAGTATTTAAAAGCGAGCTACACTAGTGATTGGCATCCTAATCGGTCACCACTAGACACTTCCGGTTATTAGAAAATGAAAGACGATTAAGCTAGTTATTCGCATCCTATAAGCATATCTAGGACCTTTTCCATTTTATTAACCTAGCATGCATGCTAAGCATGGTAAACGAGAGGTTAAGGCTTTCCCTACCTCAAGGTCCTCCTCTTCAACGCTTTGATGACGTCCGGTGATCACCACTTTGCTCCTTCCTCGGTTCCCGGCGTGATCCTTGCTCCTCTAGCTCGATCCACAACGTCTTGGACACAAAGAAACGCTAATTAGGCTCCACTTAGACAGTAAGAAAGACCCCCAAACCCTTCCAAAGTTCAGCTCAAAACCAAGATGCCAAAATCCTCAAGAATCCTCAAGAAACCCTCACCCTGGTGGGTCACGGAGTTGGTCACGGATCCGTGACGCTAACCCTCACGGTTACCGTCACGGAGCTGTGACGAGTGCCGTCACGGACTCCCTCACGGAGCCGTGACGTCGCCCGTCACGGGATCCGTCACGGATCCGTGGCGCACCAGGGCAGTTTCGCCCTTCTTCAACCTCCAGCTCCAAAACTCCGAAAAACCACTCTTAAACCCAGAAATTTACCCCTTACAACTCCCAAAACAGTCCAAATCCTTCAATACTCCGCTACCCATGGTAGGAATCAACACACAAACGAGTTTCCAAGGATTCATCAAATCAAACCCACCTCAAAATCTCCAACAACTATTGATTTCTCAACCAAAATCCAACAAGGTTCATCATCAACACCATCTCTCACCATCTCTACTCAAACCCAACATCATCTAGCACTTTTCACCCAAAACCCAAGAAAATAGATGAAGAGAAATGAGGATTTGAGAGTTCCATTACCTCTAGAGTGATGAGATGAAGAGGATGCTAGTGATTTTGAGGGTGGATGGTTAGAGGAAGACCCCAAATGACTCCTTCTTCTTTGATTTTCCTTCAAACCTCCATGGGAGCTCTCCTTCCTTGCTTCCCCTCTAAGTTTCGGCTACAACAAGAGCAAAGTGACTTGATTTTGTTTCTCCAATCCAATATAAAACCTAGATGAAGGAAAGACCTAAAGGCCCTTGAGCTAGATTCCTTTGTAGTGGCTTTTGGGAGGGTAAAAGGGACAATGACTATCCCTTTTTCTCTCATTCAACCAAAATAAGACAAGTGTCCCTCTAGCTCATTTAATTTTCCAAATTACTTTCCAGCCCTTTTAAAAAGAAGCTTTAGTCGATATAAAGTCTCGTTTTGACCAAAATTGACTTTATCCGATATTATACTCAAACGAAAGGGTTTTCTCCCCTGAAGCCAACCGTGATAGTGGCTAATCCGTTTGAGTTCCGGAAAAGTCCCGAGTGACTTCCGGAGTCACCGGTTCGACCGGGAGCGGGTCTTACAGGCAAGGTGGTGTTGACGCTAACCTCTGGCAAAGATTTGACACTGAAAAATGTTGCCCATGTGCCTGACATGCGAAAGAACCTTGTATCCCAAATCCTTTTAGACTTACATGGATTTAAAGTAGTCTATAATGGAGAGAAATTCTCCTTCTATAAAAAGGATGAACCAATAGGTCGAGGTTATCGCCAAGATATGTTATGGAAATTTTCCACAATTGCATGGAAGTCCAAAACGATGAATAAAAAGGAAAATATAGTTTCTTCTTCTTATATCGTGGAGCCATTTTATGTATGGCATGGTAGACTTAGACATGTAAATTACGATGCATTGCGCAGATTAATAAAATTGGAAAATATTCCAAAATTTCAAATTGATTTCAAACATAAATGTGGAATATGTGTTGAATCAAAACAAACGCGATCCTCATTCCAAACGGTGCAAAGGAATAACGAACCTCTGGATCTCATACATAGCGATCTTTGTGATATGAAATCGAATCCAACGAGAGGAGGAAATAAATACTTTATTACCTTCATTGATGATTGCACAAAGTTTTGCCATGTATACTTGTTAAAGAACAAGAACGAAGCTTTAGATAAATTTGTTATCTTTAAGCGAGAAGTAGAAAACCAACTTGATAAGAAAATCAAAGTGGTTAGAAGTGATCGTGGTGGAGAATATGTTGAGCCATTTGGTGAGTTTTGCTCACAACATGGGATCATACACGAAATAACTCCACCATACTCTCTGCAATCAAATGGAGTAGCAGAGCGTAAGAATCGTACGCTAAAGGAAATGATGAACGCTATGTTAAATAGCTCAGGGTTGTCATCGAACATGTGGGGGGAAGCTATCTTGTCAGCTAACTACCTTTTGAATAGGGTACCCCGCAAGAAATTAGACAAGACGCCACATGAATTATTGAAAGGTAGAAAACCTTCCTATAATCACCTGAAAGTGTGGGGGTGCCTTGCTAAGGTATTGGCCCCACCGCCAAAGAGAATGAAGATCGGTCCGAAAACGGTAGATTGTATTTTCATTGGATATGCAGAACATAGTAATGCATATCGGTTCTTGGTACATGAATCTAAAAATCCTGAGATTCATAAGAACACGATAATGGAATCAAAGAACGCTTCATATTTTGAACATATATTTCCATGTGAACAGAATGAAGATGATTCAGAATCCATACAACCTCTTCATGAAGATGATAGTGACGATTACCAACAAGAAGAAGATGATGGTGAAGAAGAGGTTGAACCTAGAAGAAGTAAGAGAGCAAGGATAGAAACATCATTTGGCCCAGACTTCATGACCTATATGGTAGAGTCAGATCCTCAAACGTATCATCAAGCTATGAATTCGTCAGAAAAACCTCAATGGAAAGAGGCAATAAAAGGCGAAATTGATTCCATCTTGCAAAATCATACGTGGGAACTAGTTGATCTTCCTCCTGGAATAAAACCACTAAGTTCTAAATGGATTTTCAAACGTAAGCTAAAAGCTGATGAAACGATAGAAAAGTACAAGGCCAGGTTGGTTGTAAAAGGATACAGACAAAAGGAAGGCCTTGATTACCTTGATACTTATTCTCCTGTGTCGAGAATAACATCCATTAGGATGATACTAGCAATCGCCGCCTTGCGGAATTCGGATGTTCATCAAATGGATGTAAAAACTGCATTCCTCAATGGAGATCTAGATGAAGAGATATATATGGAACAACCTCAAGGTTTTATATCTCCAGGTCAAGAAAGAAAGGTATGCAAGCTGGTGAAATCCTTATACGGATTAAAACAAGCACCTAGACAATGGCACATAAGATTCGACAATGTCATGTTGGACAATGGGTATAAAATAAACGAATGTGACAAGTGCATATACGTCAAAACGACAAAGGAAGGATATATTATTCTATGTTTGTACGTGGACGACATACTCATCATAGGGAGTAATGATAAGATGATAAAGATGACCAAGGACTTGTTAAACTCCAGGTTTGGCATGAAGGATATGGGACTAGCTGATGTGATTTTGGGCATCCAAATCAAACGTTCATCAGATGGTATCACCTTAACCCAGTCACATTACGTAGACAAGATACTGAATAAGTTCAGTAAGGAGGACATTGGAGTCGCTAGAACTCCAATAAACACTAGTCTACAATTGTCTAAAAACAAAGGCGAAAGCGTTGACCAAGTGGAATACGCACGAATCATAGGTAGTCTCATGTACCTCACGATTTGTGCGCGACCTGACATTGCATTCGCGGTAAGTACACTAAGTCGATTCACGAGCAATCCAGGGAAAGACCATTGGACAGCTATCATAAGAATACTGAGGTATTTACGAGACACTCGTGACTATGGACTACACTACACGAGAGAACCGGCATTGCTAGAAGGATATTCTGATGCTAGTTGGATATCTGATATTCAAGATTCCAAAGGCACAAGTGGATATGTCTTCACCCTAGCAGGAGCAGCGGTGTCGTGGAAATCCTCAAGACAAACGATAATAACCAGATCGACAATGGAATATGAGTTTGTAGCCCTTGATAAAGCCGGGGAAGAAGCTGAGTGGCTACGAAACTTCTTGGAGGATATTCCCAACTGGCCAAAACCTGTGTCCAAGGTTTGCATGCATTGTGATAATCAAGCAGCAATTACTAGGGCACACAATTTGATGTATAATGGTAAGAGTCGACACATGCGTCGTCGACACAACACCATTAAACAACTGATCTCTACGGGAGTTATCGATGTTGATTTTGTAAGATCAAAGGATAACATTGCGGATCCGTTAACCAAAGGTTTAACTAGAGATCTCGTTCTAAAGGCATCCAAAGGAATGGGACTAAAGTCCGCAAAAATATAAGGCGTCATGTGAAGGAAAACCCAACCTAGTTGACTGGAGATCCCAAGATCTAGGTTCAATGGGACAACCTAATTACATGAACCGTGTACGGTCACTGTGGGGGTCAACCCCAGTCCATTCCTATGATGCAAACCAGTGACATGTTGAGGATAAGCATTTCTTTTAATGATTCCTTGCATCAAGAGTATTGAGCATAGTGAATCACCTATGTGAGAGGAAGTGGGGTCGCTTCAAGGGTGACTAATGGGGCTAGTCATCTTAAACTCTTGCAGAACCAGGCAGTGCTCATGACCATAACGGGCACACCCATGAGAACCACGACCGGTTGTGTTGATATCTGTGTGGGTATATTATCATTTGCATAAACGACAGAATAGTTCAAGGACATCACGTCTACTAGTCAGTTAGCAAAGTAAATATACTTTCACAAGGGAAGGTTCAAGGATGAACATCTACCTATCCTATGCAGGTATCGGCTTTGTGAAGTCACCGCTTCCTCGTTGTTATCTCTTTACCCATCACATTTTTTTGTGGGGGATTGTAGGATAATAATGAAAAAAAGATGATGTGTATATATCATTTCTATTATATTATAAAATCTGATTTTATTTCAAACTTTAAGTCTTGAATATTGTTTAATATCAGAATTGAATTGACAATCAATTCTGATTATGGCAATGAATTGGGGGCTGAAATCGTGGGATTTGTCTCCCCACGCATTTCCCTTTTTGCCCTTCCCAAGAGCCTTTTTATAGTTCATATCCAAGACTTGAAAATATATCAGATTCAACTCAAATTCTTATTCTCTGTTCTTGGTGATTTCCTCAATCGGTTAGAGTTCGCTTACGAAGTCGTTGTATCCTGGGAGACCTTTACCCATACGGGGTAATAGAAAGTCTTAAGGATATTGGAGTACCAAGCCTCGACTTACCCTTTTCTTATTCCGAATACCTGTTGTAATCAAAAGTTTGGTAATAATATTATTTCTCAACTCAATTTCAATTCTATCTTTGTACTTGCTTATCGTTTATACACTAACCACCTAACAGAGGATAATATAAACATTCATGATCACGACGAATCACTCTGTCACACATTTGGTTTGGGCAACTAATGATTTGAAAACAAGCTTGTAAAAACTCGTATGCTAATTTTATATCATAACCACCCCTCTTTTAATTTAACAAACAACTTATTTTTCGAAAGTTGTGGATCCGATATTGTTTTTACAAAGACAACACACGGTGAGTATATATCATCTATTAATTAATGAGTACTTATTACCATTGACCATCTACTCTACCAATGGGACAAAACTTTTCATGGCTTTTTGGAATAATGTTGACTGGTTTAATACATTAATGTTGTTCAATCACGCGACACAAAAACACGCTTGTTATATCCACAAGTCATGAGTTCCAACGAATTCGAACATGATTTTTGGATCCTTTATTGTCTCTCCGTGAAAATCGTCCTGCCCGTGTTACCAAACAGTTTTTCAATTGCCAATGTATGCATTCAACAATGCCCAATACCCCGTGGCAATCGAATGCTTCGTTGACTTCTAACATACGATGAGTGTCTTCTTTAGTCGAACAACGTAAAATATTGGCCCAAAGAATGGATAATACCCATGTAGAACTTGTGGACACTCTCCAAATTCCAAACTTGTAGTGGCTCTCATGGACACATACTCATCAATTGAATCAGCTAAAGTTTCATAACACAGTTGACGAATAGTTGCAATACACTTAAATGGGGAGAGAAGTCGGGTCTTTAGTCGTCAGACTCGGTGCTCCACACACCCAAGCTCTATACCATTTCCCGAGAAACAAATCGCCGGAAATGAAAACGACGACGTGTTAATATAGTAACTAAACCGAAGATAAGAGGCATATATTATATATTATGATATGAGTCTTCCCCTTCAATTATACGGTGTAGTACTCAAACACGATATGAACCCTATATATACACCGAAACCTCGTTATTAGTCCCTCAGAGTGAATTAGGGTTAGGGCTTTTACATGGAGAAGAGGGTGAATATGTGGTTGGAGCTACCCGAAGGAATCGTCAGCCAAATCATCACATCATCAGGATTGGACTTGAAATCCATGATCAGGTGCAAGGTTGTGTGCAAGGAGTGGCGAAACCTAATCTCCAACCTCATCTCCAACAATCCTCTTGTAGGCAAAGGCGAAGTCCAGTTCTTGGTTTGCACTTTTGCAATAGTCCGATTCGGATCTGTTGAGGGCGAGACACGCCAGGTTGTTTGGATGAATCCCCTCGACTTTCCTTGGGGGAAAAACTCAGACGCGCCGGAGATTGATCTCATAATGTCGTCATGCAATGGTTTGGTATGTTTTCTTGTAAAACATTGTAGGAATATTTACATATGCAATCCCGTCATAGGAGAATATATCTCCTTGCCCAATCCCGATCCCAATCCCTATTTCAATCCCCGTGACGATCCCAATCCCTATTTCCATCGCCGCGAGAGATCGATTCACCGTCCTCAGTATGATATAGGGTTTTGTTCGAGTAGTAACGAATATAAGCTCACAATGTTCACATCGCATACTCTTGAGATATGCACCCTCGGAAGCCCAATACGGTGGAGGAGTGTTCCATTCGAGCATGGGAGTCTTCGGAGCCTTTCGAGTGCTGCAATTTGTGTTGGCGGAGTTTTTCACTGGCGCCTCAAAACTGGAAGCATAGCAACTTTTGACCTTGCAAAGGAGGTGTTCGGGTCGATTCCTCCACCTAGTCTTGACGATGGCAAGGAGATATATCAAATGGAATGTATGGATCATTGTTTGGTTGTCACAGCTGGGTACAATCCTCCATTAGGTTTGGAGATATGGACGAGGAAAGAAGATATATCATCAGGTGAGGCGGTTTGGACCAAGAATTGGGTAATCGATGATGTTCAATCGATAAGTCGTGATGGAATTACACAGTTAAGGCCGCGAAAACTATCGACCCAAGGACGCATACTCATGACAACTTATACAAGCGAAG
Organism: Erodium maritimum; assembly: GCA_963921825.1. Taxonomy (NCBI): domain Eukaryota; kingdom Viridiplantae; phylum Streptophyta; class Magnoliopsida; order Geraniales; family Geraniaceae; genus Erodium; species Erodium maritimum. Next base: position 2,452,494 of record OY997593.1, on the reverse strand, counting down.
GAGACATAATCAAGACAACTGAGACGAGTCTATATAGTTACGACACCACAGGAAACAAACTAGTTTTTACAAATTACTATGGTCCAAAGCTACATACTACTTACACACCCACTCTCGTTTCCCCCCCGGAAAAGTTAATGGAGAAAACAGACTAGAAGAGAATGAACTAGTTAGTTTGGTTTCTTATCGTTACGTTGTGTATGCTTTCTTTGATAGTTCAAATAATATGGATTTACAGTTTTCGTTATTGCAATTTACACTGCACCAGTGACATTGTGTGTTGGCATGAACTTTACGGGTTGTTTGGTTAAATATTTATGAAACAATTTGGAGATTGGTTTAGTATGAGATACTGTACTGACTTGTAAGTGAAACTGAGAATTTTACTCCTTAATTATGCTTTATAAAGTACTGAATTGTAAGTGATACAATTAAGAACTCCATTGACACAAATGTTGGTTCAATCTGACTCCAAAGTGTCGGACACTCGAATGGAACACTCCAGGGTTTTATACATTCTCTGACGATGGGATTGCATAAGTGAATATCGGACTTTCTTTACTCGTTCTCTATTATGATATTTAATATTAGGGTCAAACCAGGTATTAACTACCGTCGATTTGTACCGTTTAAGAACTGACTGTTGACTTATTAGTTGATCAGATCAGGCCGGTAGACTTAAGGTAATTCTATAAACCAACATTTTTCGTTAAAAATGACAGAAAATGTTAAGAAAAACCCCCAAAAGTAACAAGTCTATAGTTAGTTTTTGAGTTCAATTGTCACATGACAGTTAGTTCTTGGAATTTTTTCTAACGTTTTCTGTCATTTCTTACGGAAAATATTAGTTTGTGTAATTGCCTTAATGCCTGATCTGATCGACTAATAAGTCAACAACTAGTTTTTGAGATGTATAAATTGAAAATAATTAGTGCCCGGAGTTTTTCTTAATATCTACTTTATGAATACATATAACTTTAACACTATGATTTTTAATTGTTGAAATATATTCAACACTCAGACACTAACTAAACATTTCATCAAACAAAGACCGATGACAGTTTGAAGAACATGTGATTTAAGTTTATCAACAACAATTGATCAACATGAGCAGAGAGTAATGATTTAAATTTCAGTTGTACTTCCACAATCCTCCATTTGGAAGTGTTTATTGGTCTTAACAGCACACAATGTTATTTTGTGGACATTCGAGAGAAGAGGTTGCTCGGGTCCGACGAAAGGATTGAGAGACTTTAATGTTTTTAGCACTTGTATGGATCTTTCGTAGTGGTAATTGACAAAGTGCAACGCTATATTTTTGGTTTGGCTACGCTTTCTTTTGAATGTGTTTTTTTTTGGTGCAGTCGTTTGGTTTTGATCCTCGCATATGGTTTTTATTAGGGCTGTACATAGGCGGATATCTACTTGTGGAAAGGGATTTTTACCCGTCCGTACGGATGCGGATTTTGATTGTTGTGATCCACGACCCGCCCATAATCAATGAATATTTGGCGGATTTCATCCACAAAATATGCGGATGGATCGAATAGAATCCGCGTGATCCGTAAACTATAACAAAATCTAAGGTGAAATGTATTTTTAGAAACGAAACTAATACCAGTTTTTTATTTAAGCAATTTTCCGACACCTAGTTGCTTATTAAAATACTACACACGATTTTATTACAAAAATATTGATTTCACACATATAGTTGGGTCGATTAGTGACGGCTTTAGTAGTATGGTTGTTAAACTCTATGTATTAAATTGAGTTTAGTACCATGTGCGGGCGGGTGGAACATCCACGGATCTATTTACCCTAATTCACAATCTACCTGTATTATTGCGGATCAGTAAAATTTGATCCATTATCCATCCATTTATATGTTGATGGATAGCAGATCGGACGGATAAATAGGTGGAGTGGATCACCATTCGCCATTAGTTTTTTATGGGGATTTCAGTTTCTTTGTCTATTGAATACTTCTTGAAATCAGAGGTCGAGCGGTAATAATACTTTTAAAAAAACATACGTCGGCATAAGGGACTCACCACCGAAATCCATGCCTGGATTCGGAGACATTCCCTAACAACACCCGTGAGCGTCACCATCCACAGCTAGGCAAGTGCCCAGAACGTTACCGACATGAAAACACACCAGCGATTCATAGCCCCCGATCGGTAGCTTAGATTATTTGACCCAGAAGAATGTATGGGAGAAGGCGATCTTCTAATTCTAAGGTCGTATCCACGGGATTAGATCATCTATGCCAACAACAAATCGTGGAATGCCCACAGTTCTCCTTTCAGCACAGTATCCCTTTCTTTTGCCGATCCGAAGAAAAAAACAAGAACTTCTCATATGAGTAGTCATTCAAAATTGGCTAGGGACAACTAGTTATAGGGCTTCCCAGAAATGAGGGTTCCAACCACTACATGTCGGAACGAGACCAAGTACTTGGACAATATTACGAAAGATGAACAAGAAAGCAACCCCTTCGATAGGGATGGTGACTCTAATGGAGTGATAGTGAGGCCATACTCCGGCCCCCTCGGAACAGTCATCAACTGCTCTGTAGTCTCTTTCATTCCCAGACATACTCCTTATATGATAGTTACGACATAACAGGCATGTTCAACTTGAGACGAGGACCGTCTCCATGATATCTTGCACACCCCTTAGATGTCTCCTAGTACTACTGAACATATTGTCGTAGGATTAGCGTTTCGGACATCATCGTCTTATTTATTTCCACGTTTTTATAGGATCCTCGTGGTCTTCCCTTTAATCATCAATAAAGAATAGTCCGTACGTTTTTAAAAAAAGAATAAGGAAAGAGGGGTTTGAGCTAAGGCCCAGTTTCGAATTTTAGGAGCCCATTTTTTTTTTTGAGCGAAAATAGAGATATTATAACTTTAAAGATGTTCGCAAAATGCCAACATCTGAGTATCAAAATGAAATTACATCGAAATTGAAATAACAAGAACTGAATATAAACTTTGCTCTTGGACCTAGAGGTTGATTGGGCAGGAGAACTGCGGTAGCATCTGATGACACCGATACAGCATAAGTCAACCAAAGGGGCACTGATCGAGCAGATCTAGTGTGTATTTTTGCAGAGGTGGACCGATAACCCCCCTAGGATGTCAGCATACGTCGTCCTCCCTTGACTGATACTGGTAGGGCTCCTAAACGCGGGATTGCTGACCCCGAACTGACAGGGGAGAACTTTGCCGGCTTTTGGTGGAACCATTGTCGCCTTACGTCCAGAGGGGCGGTACAGCCGACCGACCCCCCTCTGGACCCCCTTGGACTCATTCCGTGAGGCATGGGTGCTTAGGGCCCCCAGCGTCGTGTGCTGTGTGATTGGATCCGGCCCAGCATAGCCGGCCCACATATTTCCGGTCAATAGCAGGAACTGACCCATGTATCATACCCGATCCAGGCTCCAGATCCCGTCGGATACCTACCATACCGGTCCAGGCTCCAGACACAGCCCATATTTGGTATAAGACACTTGAGTATAGATAAATGATTAATAATGTATCCCACGCCTTTTGGGTACGAAAATAAGGCCTATATAGTCTCTTCTATTCGCGCTCAAACCGCCACTATCCACCGACAACTAGGTCACGGCTCAACCTTTCTTCTTCACTACTCTTTCTTCATCCCGACGCCAAGTTCTTCAGTCTAGGTTTTTATCTCCGCCCAAGTTCCTATTCAGTGTTGATCACGTTCACATGTACTGCCAATTTTATAATTGATAATGAGATGATGTTAGGGTTATTGTATATGTTTTTTATTCCGTTTTCTTCTGTTGATCTTGCCTGTTTCCACATATGTGCAACGAAGTTGTAAATCACATTGTCGTTGAGGTTTTTGATCTTTTTTTCTGTGAGGTGTTCATGATATTTTTGTTTGACATGTGATTCAGATGATGCTAGGGTTTCTATATATGTTCTTTTATTTCGCTTTCTCTTGTTGATCTTTGTTGTTTTCCATGTGTTCATCGAGTTTACAGACCATATTTTAAGCATTATACATTATTGTTGATAACTACTTGACTGACGGATTGGATCCGTCACCTAGGTTACCATATCCGACGGCTAGGTTCTTGACTGACGGATGTATCCACCATGCTTATTTTGGTTTGTTCTATGATATATATTACATCATTTGAATTTACAAAATAAAATATTCTAGACTTGCTAGACAGACTCTATAAGACGCAATACATTACGTATCAATAAGTGCATATAAACTTACGATAAATGCAGTTATTTGTGACTAGACTGCTGGGATGTCCCCTTAGAGACTTTTTTGGTTTGTTCTCTGTCTTTAGGTACTGTTAGAATCTAGGATGTATGTTTTTAGGGTTAGGAATTACACTTTTATGTGTACAAATTGTGCGGTGAGTTTTATTTGTTCTTGTACTATATGGTTTGAACTTAGAATTTAATGCATATACATTCATTTGTTTTCCAGATAGCAATGGCGGATGATCGCGACAGGTTTTGGGGTTACGTAACACGCAGAGGGTTCAAGGGAGGTTTTCACTGTGGCCACTGTGGTTCAAAATTCAAAAATGGAGGGCCAAGAAAGATTCAGTACCACTTGGCAAAGAGAAGGGGTTCAGGTATCAGGGCGTGTACCGGTAAGGTCCCTAAGGAGATTAGGCTCGATTGTCTCAAAGCTCTACTCCTCATGGAAGCCAATACCAAACCTAAGCTTGCTCCACCTAATTCATCTGGTGCATCATCGATTCTTGATAAAGTCGTAGAGGTCATGAAATCGATGTTAGCTAGGCACGCGTTCGTTCCTAGCATGGCCAGCATTCTTCTCTTCGTGAGGGGGATTCCGATGGCTAAAGAACGTAACAACGATCTAGTTTCTGTTATTCCTGACGCGGGTTGGGGAAAATTAGGTAAATTCAACTCAAAGTACTTGGAAGACGTTCTTGTTGCATATAAGAACATGAAGGAGTTATTGGAAATGAAAGATAACTTGGATGTGAAGAAATCGGTCCACTCCTTTTCTGGTGATGTCGATGATAGTTTGAGGTATCAAGAAATGGTTGAATCTGTGCTTCAGAATAACGATTTCTGGGTTTATGGGAATCAGTTCGTGCAGCTTATCGAGCCTCTTGTTCGGGTATTACATGTGCTGACAGTCTCTGGGACAACGATAGGCCACGCTTGTCGATGTTTGGAGACTGCAAAGGCTGAGTATGAACTCAAGTTTTCTCCATCAGATGAAGTTTTTGTGCAGTTGAATGAGCTTTGGGAGGCGGCTTTAACCCCTCTTTCGAAAGCAGCTGCAGTCTTGAACCCTTCGTATTTAGGCAGTCCGAGCTTTGACAAGGCGGATGCTGTGAAGCGACTTTATGATTTTAAAGAGCAATATGTTTTGGAAGAACATAGGGTTGAATTCAAGAAAGAGGTGCATGCATATCTGGAGCAGAGTCCGAAACTGTTTCATTCTTCGGCTATGAGTCTCAAGGACACATATCATCCAGGTACGAATCTTTGATGTTTTCCTCTAATGCATTCCGACGTGCTTTTTTTGTTAGGTGGTTTGGTATAAAACGAAAACCGGATACAAGTATGATAGGAATTGGAAAACAACTTACCGAATCGTTGGTAAATAGGAAAGGGGTATAGACGATGTGTGGTAATCCATTTTCTTTAAGACTCTTGATGGCCATGTAATGACAGCGGTCTTTCAGGATACAATATGTAACGTCGGTGAGCTCAAATCCGATTGATTTGTCACCAAAAACGTAGAAAGAGAGTTTGAGAGAAAATGATTGTATCTGAGAGATGAGTGATTTCAATATTCTGTGTATTTGTGGGTGTATAAAGGTAGAATCGGAGAATCATGGGTTGACATTCTAATAATTTTCTTAAGAGTTGGCTGTACTCTAAAAACGGAATACACCAAGTCTTAGGCTAAAATTAGTCATAGACTACTTTTAACATTTTTCAAAATAAACTCTCACATTTTTATTAGGGAAAACGTTGTTTCTTAACTTTCTGTGATCTTTAGTTATCACTTTCTAACTGAGGTCGACCTATCGAGACATTTTCTAACTTAAAAGGTTGCACAATTTACATGAACCAACATAAAGGTAGTAGTTTGTTACAAAAAAAGTAGCATAAATGTGGTATTTGTTTTACAAGGAAAACCACTTTTTTCATGCTTATTTTACACGTGATTGATACTTTTTGTAAACGTGTACCACCTTTGTGCTAGGATCTGTCACAAAAGATCGACCTCAGTTAAGAAATGCAAATGACTTTTCTGATGAGCTAGGAATCGACGTTACCCCTTTTTATTAAATATTTCCAACATTTCGTTCTGTATCTGATATCATTGTTTGGTTGTTTAGCCATATTTTGGTATCATAGCGGACATGGCCTCCCTATCCTGAGAAGATATGCAATGAAGTTGGTTATCATGAAGTACACAAGCGTTCCTCCGACCGATGTTGACTTGCAGAAGCTTTTTGCTAGTGAGAAAAATGTGGACAGACATCAGGTGTATGAATCTGGGCAAGTGTATCAAGAATGCAATGCAGATCTACTCTCAAGTCCTTTGTTTTGCATGGAGTGACTTCAGGTGCAAGGTAGTGGACATTTGGAGTTTAGGAATAATCGAAAGACGACGATTACGAAATTGTTTCAGGGATTCTCTGTAGAAAAATATGATTTGTTTTGCTTACACACCTCATACTTGTCCTTTAATAACCCGTCTTTTTGTGCTTCAAATTGGTAAAATATAGGTATCTGAGATCCTTTTTTTTTCTTTATTTGTGCTTAATGGTTGGTAATTTGAGTTTTAGACCCTGTTTTTGATTTGTTGGCTTCCTGCATGAAGCGGGCTGGTTTCTACTTTTGAACCAGTATTGCATTTTTAGTGGTTGGTTTCTTTCTGTTGGTTAAGTTCTTGTGATCTTCTTGTAATCTTTGTAGTACACACTCATCACTCCACATAACTCCCCATTAGAATGAAGGTTGTTTCTTGTTGTTTTTTTATCAGTATTGTATATTATAAAGATCCACCCTTTTAAAGAATGAAAAAGAAGGACAATAAACCATGACAAAGAAATAACTCAATATCAGAGGACTGAACGTATCTCAGCCTCAAACCAGATCCTAAAAAGATCAAACTAATACTAATAAAGAGCATTCTTATAGAAGAAACATCAACAACCCAATAAAAGCGTATACCATGGTCTAATAACGATATTTTACAATTATTAAGCTCAAAAAAATAACATAACTTGGTCTAGAGCCCTGATTTTACAACCATGACGCACACAAAACTAATAAAAGTCTACCTCCCGGATTTTCCAACTATTAACTCTGAACGATACTTGATTCAACCCAAACCTTAGCCCGAGAATGAAGAGCAACATGTCTCATTAGGACCTTCAACCTCTTGACAAAGAGATTGATGGTCACGAACAATGTCAGCGACCAACACCGCAAACGATAGAGACAGAACTGGAGGACAATTCCCACCAGAACTCACTATAGCCTAATAACGAAACTGCAAGAATTTAGCCAATAGGCATTATTGACCAGACCACTCGCCGACGGACAACACCTACAAATCGATGAGCCCTCACCACCGAGTTAAAAGAAAACATATGAAAACCTAACATAAAACGATAAAGGGGCAGGGAGGGGAACAACAGAACTAAGGCAAAAGAGATGGAGAGCAAGTATACCTTACCTAAAAAGGATTGACGGAGGCACTGAGAGCAACACCTACGCCCCGACCAGCACCGGGGAGGAGTAAAACAACCACGCAGATTTGAAACTGGAGAAATCTTTGGCCAAATAGACGACCCACACCACAGCTCCTCAACAGCAAGGTAAACCGAAGAAACGGCAAAACCCACAGTAAAAAAAACCACCAGTCCACTAAAAGACCAAAAGCGATCAGATTTGAAAGGCCGGGCACCAACGTCCGTCGGGAAAGGCACAGAGTAGTGCATGAAGCAGGTCCAGACCCTAAGAGCAGGTCCATATGCCACCACCAACTTCTAGCCATGAGCGCTAATAACTTGGATCAGACGGAGGGAAGGTGGAGAAGGGGAGGACCTTCGTCGTCAACAACCAAGACTGGAGCCATGATCGTCATCGACGGGCGAAAGAATTCAGCGACGATGACGATTTGAGGGGATTAAGGTTGAAGTTTAAGAGAGATGGTTTGATCTTCCTTCGTGAATGTTGTTTTTTTCTCCACGAAAATAGACAAAAGGTGAAGAGAAAATAAAAGTATAATGTATTAGAGATAATAGCATTGATTTTTTTTGTTATATTCACAAAAAAATTAGTTAGGGGAATTGGATTTTTAGTCGTTGGCGTCGACGCTGAGTGCTGGCGTGGAACTCCCAGGCGCTGCTTCCCGCAGTGGCCTCCCCGCCAGTACCCCGCCACCTCCCCGCCTGCTTCCCGTCGTCGACTACTTCCCGTCAGCTCCCAATCCACCATTGTAGATGCTCTAGGAAGAAATAACTTCCATTTAAGAAACAGAGTTATGTATCATTGTTAAGGAAACTCCCTCTTCCTTGATTGTTGCCTTTTCCAACTATTGCACAAATGCCCATGTTCTATTTAGGACCATGTAACCCGACATGCAAGAATAAGCACAGTGAGAACACTCTCTAATAACAGAGGTAATTGCAAAAATGTATCATAAGATATTAGTTATTCGTAACTTGTAGCCATTTTTGGTAATTGCAAATCAATACACTGAGCTTGTCTTTTATTTCAATTTTGTATGAAAATGACGATTTATATTTAAAAAATAAGTGAAAAAACAAATATGCATATCCTGTCTTTTTCTTCCTCTTTGCATCGTACCAAGAGTAAGAAATTTAAAGGATATGAAAATTTTGATTTTTTTGTTTTTTACCTATTATTATTAAAAGAAAAAACTCCAGGTACTAAGTATCCCCGACTTGTACATCTCAAGAACTTGCTGCTGACTTATTTGTCGATCAGAAACGCACTCCTGACTTAAGGTAATTACACAAACTAACATTTTCCGTTAGAGATGACGGAGAAAGTTAGGAAAACTTCAAGAAGTAACTGCAATATGACTGTTGAACTCAAAAACTAACTGTATACTTGTTAGTTTTTGCAGCTTTTCCTTACGTTTTCCGTCATCTCTAACAGAAAATGTTAGTTTGTAACGGAAAAAGTTACTTATTAGTAAATACCTAAGTCAACCGTGAGTTTCTGATCGACAAAAAAGTCAGCAGCAAGTTCTTAACCGGTACAACTCGACAATAGTTAGTTCCTGGTTTTATCCCACCAAGAACTAACTATCGTCGAATTGTACTGCTCAAGAACTTGTTGCTGACTTATTTATCGATCAGATAAGTACCCTTGACTTATGGTAATTACACAAACTAACATTTTCCGTTAGATATGACAAAAAACGTTATGAAAAACTCAAAAATCTAACAAGTCTACGGTCAGTTTTTGAGTTCAATAGTCATGTTGCAGTTAGTTCTTGAAGTTTTTCCTAACTTTCTCCGTCATCTCTAACGGAAAATGTTAGTTTGTGTAATTATCATAAGTCAAGGGTACTGGTCTGATCGACTAATAAGTCAGCAACAAGTTCATGAGATGTACAAGTTGGGGATAATTAGTACCTGAAGTTTTTCTTTTTTACGATGTCTTCTAACAAGCCTCGTATGTGCAGCAAAGTTCTGGTGCTACTTTGGGAATGAATGTCCAATACTAACCAGGTATGCAGTGAGGCTGACGAATATGAAGTACAGCAGAGTTGCACCTCCCTTCCTGCATTTGACCAAGCTGTTCGGTTGTGCGAGAACTTGGGAAGAGGAAGAGCGTGAAGTCGATAAGGATGGACTTATGTATTCCGATGAAGCTCCTCTTGTCGATACATTCCTCCAGAAGCAGGTTACGTTCGGTGAGGGATATGTGGAGATGTGGAGTAAGCTGATGAAAATGGGTGACAGAGGTTGGCATTATATCACTTATGAGAATTATGAGATATTTGAAGCGTACATCGGAGGATTACTCGGTTGATGTATGTTGTTGCTATCATAAGACTCTTGCTTTTTTTTTATCGGCGAAAGCAAATTTAAATTAACCTCAATTCCGAGGTGGAAAAGGTTACAAAAAAGACACAATCTCACTACAGATTGCGAGAAACAACAGGCAAAATCCAAATCTAAAACAAAGATCAGTACAAGAGAAAAACGAGATTGAATCCAGAGTGTGTAGAAGATCATGGAGTAAGCTGAGATGTATGTCTGGCCAAGAGTTCTTGATGATCAAGAAGTGAGAAGCTGCAAGTGAGGGGCTTCTAAAAGGAAGTAATAGTTGGTCATGTCTTCAACTGAGTCTAAGAGGCCCTGAAGGGGAGATCAATCTCTTGTACTGGCTCTCAGCCAGAGAAGTAAATCTGCCAAAGTTTCACAACAAATAGAAGAAAAAAAAGGGACACAGAACCCCAACCACAAGCCTCAGCCAAAGGAACCAAAATGGAACCTAGCAACCAATCAACACTAGTTGCAACCCAGTAAGGGGGCCAGGATAAAACCAAACCAAACTCACCCCAAATCACAAAAGCTGAACCGATTCACTACCAAAAATTTCTTCAGATTAGCCAAGGGCCAAAATCCCCACAGAGGCCAACACCAACTGTGAGGACCCGTCCTCACAGCGAGGACGAGAACCGAAGACTAGAAGGAAGGAAGAAGAAAAGCTTTATCAAGATAAGGGGAGAGAGGGAGGTAAGAGCTAAGAAAGAGACAAACCAGTAAGGTTGAAACCCACCTTACTCTTCCAAGAGGCAAGGGGGAGGGGAACTGTGAAAAGAACGCTTGAACCCAAAACGTCCAGCAACTCGTCTCCAAAGTCGATGCCCGAGCCGGAACGGTCCAGATCTGCCGAGTTAAGGTCAGATGCGACCAGTAGAAGAGTGGAGGTGGAGTCGGTGTCGGTGACCAAGGTCGGAGTCCGTGGGCCTGGTCGGAGTTGAAGTGAAGCAGGCCGGCGATTGTTGAGGTCCAGATCTGCCTAGAAAAGGTCAGATCTGACCTTGTGACCAAAAAGGGGGAGTCGGGGTCAGAGACCAGGGCTTGCGGTGAGCGGCGCCGGAAGAACGAGATCCATGGCCGTTGACGAGGGCCACGGGCAGAGAGGGGCGAGGCGCGGCGGAGGACATGCCGGAGTCGGGCGGAGCGGGGAAGGTGGCGGCAAAGAGAGGCAGAGCCGAAGTCGAGCGAAGGAGAAGGGCAGGTGGCCGTGCCGGTAGAGGAACGGGAGTCGGGTTCGCGAGAAGGAGGAGAAAAGGGGGCTGGAAGAGGGGGGGAAAAAAGTGGAGAGGCCGGAGGGGGAGCCACCACCAGCGACTGGCCTGGCCGGAGCCTAGACCGTCGCCGATGGAAGAAAAGGAGAGGGTGGCGGCTTTGAGAAGATGTAGGGTTTCGGTCCTTGAGAGAGAAAAGCCTGTTTTATGAAACACATTTGGTAGACAACAGCACAGTCTAAGACTCTTGCTTGATTTGTGTAGAGAATAGCATTTGTGGTCCATATGTGACTGATTTGTTGTCTCTGGACATGAAGTTCTTAAGGTTCTGAACTTATTAGGATGGATAGATGGAATGTAGTTTAGTAGTTACTAACACCTTTTGAGGTTGAAGAAAGAGAGACAGCGTAGTCGGGTACATGAAAAATATCGAAACCGTTGAGTTTCGAACCCAGGAGCTACCTGTAATCAGTAAAAGCGTCAAATCTATTTATTTGTTTTTAGTCGAAAATAATATTTATTTTAATCTACTAGGATTCTAACCCAGCTACATTTCAACAGGAACTTACATCAATGTTAAAAAGTTTTCTCTCTGCTAAGGTTTGAGAGTCTTGCCGTCGCTTACACCTCCATGGTTATGGCAATTGTCATAGCTTATGTCATGGTTAATCTTCTCTTTTCTTCCCAATCTCCCCTTTTGCACTTTCCCTTGGGATCTCGTGAAGTTTTTCTCTGCTAGAGCTTCTTTCAAGTCATCCCTAGCCATCGCGTCGTTGGCCGCCTCCCGCCATCAACGGAGCATCTCCCGTTCTGTTTCGGTCTCTCCTCTTCCCCAGGGGTTACCGTCTCTACAGCTTTCGTCCCTGATGTTGTCGTTGTCATCCTTGAAGTCGTCGTCGCCCATGTTGTTGTCGCCGCCTCGGATGTCGTCGTCGTCTCTGACGTCGCCGTCGTCCCTATAGGCGTCCCTGAAGTTGCAGCAGCCGGCTCTGTCGCAGCAGGCGCATCCTCTTCCCTGGCCTCCACCGCCGCAACCGCCTCGTGCCCTTTCACGATTATGGCTCTGGCTAATCGAAAGGGTTTTAGTTATTTTGTTTGAGTTTTCCTTTGCAGAATGAATGCCTATCGAGCAGAGAATCAAGGACTTCTCCATCACCATTATTGTTGAGGTCCCTCATGATCTCTGGTACCCCGTTCCTCCTCTCGTCTTCTCTCTTTGCCCAAGAGGCAGCACCTGCCCGTGGGGCATCAAAATACCGTCTGTGACGGTTCTGATATGAAAAGGCTCAGTGAACCATTATGCATTCATACTAACCTTGTCGTGGTCGAGGAGCATGTTCCTCGATTCACAACAATGTAATCGATTATCGTTTTGAAGTAATGAAAATCTGCACCTTTCGCTAAAAAAACAGGAACTTACGACTGAGCTAAGTGAGCTATTGTTAGTCTTGCCCACCATATCTTATTTGTTCTATCGGTAGAACTCTTAGACTGATTTTCCAACTCAAATTGTCATGTTCTTCGTGTTTATAATTCATTTATTATTTTTGTGTTACATTGTTTGTTTAAAGAGTAATCACAATATCTTTAAATTAACAATATATGTATGAAAATAAATCATAAAATTGTGAATAATTATACTAGATTTAATGGAATCTATCCCACGTGATATTTTATTAAAATTTGATATAATTGATCAGATTAACATATCAGAGTTATTTTTTTCTAATCAACCCACAGAAATTAGGAAAATGAACACAATTTTGATATTTTTATTGGTTGATTTGTGTGAATGTTCTATTTGTGTATGACTCTAGTCCACAAACAAGTTGTACGTCGACAATTACACGTATGTATGTTTATTTATGTAAAGTAAGATAGTTAGTCTCATTTATGTTTTTTTTTTCTTTTTTATACTATGCATGTAATGTTTGTAGCCATCAAAATGGAGGTTCCCATGCTGAATAGGGAAAACTACTCCATCACGAATGATAGGGTACTTCTTGTTGTAGCAATGGCTGATATAGATTACACGATCTATAAGGATGAGCCACCAGTCCTATATGCCATCAGAGTGGAAAGTGAAGTACGTGAGAAATGGGAGAAGTCTAACCGACTTTCTATCATTTTCATAAAGACTCGTACATCCGCCGGCATAAGGGGCTCGTTGGTTTAGTATGAAAATGCTTGTTCGCTTCTTGCAACGATTGATGAGTAATTCTAGACTTTGGATAAGTCCTTAGCTAGTATCCTCATCGGACGGTTTTCCTCTACTAATCTCACAGGTCTCGGTAGTGTGCACGAGCACATTATGAGAATGAGGGGTATTATCGTAAAATTAAAAACATTGAAAGTCGAGATGTCGGACACCTTCTTAGTGCATTACATTTTGAACACACTCCCTCATCAATTCGTCCCTTTCAAAATATCCTACATTACACATAAGGATAAATGTCCGATGAATGAACCCATGACTATGTGTGTTCAAAAGAAAAGTCGATTGATGATGGAGCACGGTGAGAATGTAATGCTCACAACCGGGAAGAAGGAAAAATGGCATCCTAAGGACAAGGGAAAGGAAAAATGCCCATTGTGGGAGGGATTTCTAAGAATTCTAAGTGTTACTTCTGTACAAAAGGGAGGGGGGATTGCTTAAAGTTATGCATGTGGCAGAAGAACAAAGGTAACTACGTTTCCCTTGTTTGTTACGAGTCTAATGTGGCTAATGTTCATGTTAACACTTGGTGGATTGACTATGGTTCTTCAATTCATGTTTCAACATCGATGTAGGAAATAACACAATGTGGAAACTATCGGGAAATAAGCGATTCATTTATTCATGCAACAAAATGCTCTCAACTGTTGAATATGTTGGAACATGTCAAATAATTTTATTTATTGGTTATGTATGAACTTTGCATGATACATCATATGTGCCTCTATTTTCCAGGAATTTTTAAAATCTATATCTAGACTATTGCATGTTGGCTTTGCCTTTGATTTTCGTGATACATCAATAAATTTATTTAATAAAATTGATGTTGTGGGAAATGGCATTTTGTGCAATGGTTTATTTATGATGAATGTGCAAAGTAACACCACCAACTCAGTTATGCATATTGAAACTAGCATGAAACAATGCGTTTAAAATGAGGAATCTTCAATGTTGTGGCATCGAAAATTTGGACATATCTCCAAGGAGAGAATCAAAGCATTGGTAAAGGATAGAGCACTTGGTACTCTAGAATTTGCTGATTTTGAGGTTTTTGTGTATTGTATAAAGGGGAAACCATGGGTCCTAGCCCCCCTTGAGGTTTGTTTTGGCGATCCAAATTGAGTATGACCTTTCCTTCCACTTCCCAACTACGCCTGACTTTTTTTGCGAAAACTAACAATTTCCGTCTATTTTAACGGATTCCGTTAGGTTTTTGACACGTGTTGGTCACGTGCACAGTAGCATTTTTTTAACGGAATCGTCAAAATAGACGGAAAATGTTACTTTGCGCAAAAAATGGAAAGGTCACAGTTGGGAAGTGCAAGGAAAGGTCAAGCCCAGTTAGGATCCCCAAAACAAACCTCAAGAGGGGTTAGGACTCATGGTTACCCCTTGTATAAAGGGAAAGCAAACCAAGATATCCAAAAAGGGTGCACATAGAAGTTTCGCATTACGTGAAATCATTCATACAGATATTTGTTGTCCTGACATGGATATCCAAAGTGGTTCAAAATACTTTAGCTTCTTTATTGATGACTTCTCACGGTATATGTATGTCTATATGTTTCACCATAAAAGTGAAGCATTAGACATGTTTAAGATTTTCAAAATGGAAATTGAAAATGAATGTGAGAAACAAATCAAGATCGCCGGGAGTGATACGGGAGGAGAATACTACAGTAGATACACCGAAGGTGGTCAAGCACCGGGTCCATTCGCTAAGTTTATTCAAGATCATGAAATAGTTTCTCAATATACCAATCCAGGATATCCTAGTTAGAATGGTGTA
Source organism: Erodium maritimum (assembly GCA_963921825.1). Taxonomy (NCBI): domain Eukaryota; kingdom Viridiplantae; phylum Streptophyta; class Magnoliopsida; order Geraniales; family Geraniaceae; genus Erodium; species Erodium maritimum. The sequence goes on along the minus strand of OY997593.1, from coordinate 2,437,192 downwards.
GCGGAAAGAAGAAACCGGATCTTGTTGGAGATGGTGAGGAGTATGCGTAGTAATGTAAATCTCTCATTATTCTTGTGGACTGATGCACTTAAGACGGTTGTGTGCAGATTAAAATCTGTTCCAACCAAGTCTGTTTCAAGGACACCTTTTGAATTATTCAAGGTTGGAAACCAAGTTTGCATCATGTATGCGTTTGGAGATGTCTGTCTGAAGTGAGGATTTACAACCCACAAAAAAACAAACTGGATCCTAGAACTCTTAGCAGTTATTTTATTGGATATGCAGAACGATCCAAGGGATATGGATTCCATTGTCCATCTCATAGCACCAAGATTGTGTAATCAAGAAATGCGAAATTTCTTGAGAATGATTTGATCTATGGGAGGGATTGCAAAGCTCAAATTCTAAAACTATTATTGAGTAACCTCCCACATCTATCGATCAAATCGTGGGGAGAGAGAGGGCGGAGCCATGGCGGCTAGGGTTTTCCCCTTTACTTATAATTCAATATTAATTACCCTCACACATATGATTCGTAACACGAACAATATGGGTTTCGATGTCAGTTCGACCGATAAGAGGATAACGCAGGCAAATCTGCCTTACGCACGACGACGTTTCATCCTCGTTGCCCCTTACACGTTATGTTATCCTCGTTCTCTTTCATGATGGATTGTGCAATTTTAGATTCTAATTTTGGAAAAAATTTATTCAAAGAACAAAATTTGGTTTTTGTTCAGGAAAAAAATAAAAATAAAAGAATTTATTTGATATGAACTCGCCAAATTAAAGGTTAACGACTAAACCATGCTCGGGTTCTGAACCCACGCCACTTTGCATCCCTTTCACGTAGTCGTCCACATCAATCCTCCGACAGTCCTGCTCGTCTTGCTACTACCACAAGCCACTTACCACCAAACCCATATGCTCTACATGCAGTATCGATGAACGACTCTTACCATATGCAACTCCTCTACTCACCCTTGTTTTGCGACCATACTATCTCCAATCATGCTTAGGGAGCCCATTCATAATCCACAGGCGACCTCCATCAACTCTGGGGTTAATGACCACACCCGACGATGGCGGTGATCTCGACAGCGATCTCAACACTCGCCGACCTCCCAAGCTGTCGCCGAATGTGAAATGAAGACAAGTTCGTTTGTGGCCCGAACAATCAGGCGGGTTATGCTCTACAACCTCGTCAGGTCTAATACAACACATGTGGAGAAATAGGATATCGGGGAGGAGAAGCATATGCCCCCATCATTTCATATGATTTTCCATTAGTTAATTGGAATATTTGGTCTAACGTTTTTCCTAAATTGTAACATTAAATTAAATGCCGTGTTAAATTAAAATATTATTTATGTTTATGACTAAATTGTAACAAAACACATAATTGTACTTTTTCGAAACATTTTGAGTACGAAAATAAGAGAAGATTCAACGAATAGAGCTTTTTTTTATGAGAATAATGCATTGATCCTCTTAATAAGAAAAACTGAAAACGTAATTGACTGAAAAGGATAGTTAGAACAATAATTTACCTTAACTAAAAGGAAAACAACAAATCACTGAATGTAAAATAATTTACTTGAAAATGGATTTAAATATAAAGCTAAAATACACATAAACGAGATTCTATTTCTTTAATACTCACAAGATATCATTTAATGTCATAATTTACATACCCTATTTCCTTATACAGAATCAAATTTAACGAAAAATTATGAGATGATATAGAATAAATGGATAACTGTAAGAAAAGTATGATGACAAATTTATTTATTTTTATTTTTTTGATAATATGACAAATTTATTTTTGTAACTTGTAACACTATTTTTCAATAATTATAATATAATGTCTTGAATTTGTTTTTTTGTACAAATTTATTTCAAATGATTTAACCAATAATTTTTTTTTAAATAATTTTAAAAAAATATCCCATTTTCTTAAAATTTAGATATTTTACTTTTTAATTATTATGTTTTAAATCTAAGTTATAAGGAAAACCAAGCAGTTTTATAGAAAATGAAAAGAAAAGTTCGCATCCGTGAGAGCTCTCATGATGCTCTCTAGGGTTGGCTTTAACTTCTTCCGACGAACGTGTCGTTCCTTCTCACGGGTACCGTCTCCACTTATCAATACTCCACCCACTATTACCTCTTCCTCTATCTAATCTATCGTTTTTGCTCCGGATCTCCACTAGAAGCCTTCTTGTTTATCACCAGCGCTGCCACCTCCTCCACCACCAAAACCGCCACCATCGCCTCCTCCTCTTCCACCAGAACTGCATCCTCCACTTCCTACGCCGCGTCCGCCGCATGTCCGCTTACTGCACACCTTGCCCTGCCAAGGTCAATGCAAAGCCGACATCCTGGTTCCCTCGTTTTCTGGTGTTCTCCCTAGATGACAGGTATCCCCTCAAATGCCACATATTAGTAATCCCGAGTATTTTCAGGTCGATTTAGGAACGAATCTCGTGCCACTCACACCTCTACAATTAAAAGCAGTCATTTTATTTTAGGGTTAGTTTTTCGGATTCTGTTTGTCAGATTCGAGACTATGTCTAACATTTTCTTTTATTTCAATTTCAGTATTTCTATTTCATATACGTTTACTTTTGAATTTTCAAAAGTATATCAATAAAATTCTATCCTATGCTCCTAAACGGAAAGGAAAAGTCCATGGTATTTTTTTCTATTACAAAAAAGAGGACTACACTACAAATTACAAAAATATTTTTTATAATTATTACTAAAATTTGAAATAAATTCTTACATTTTAATACTCACGCGCTACGAAGTAAACTTGATATACAAGTTTTCAAAAGTCGTTAATACGGTTTTATACAAACCGATAACTGCTAGAACTTCGTAAACTAATTTGGAAATATTAGTTGGAGACAAAACAAACTCGAAAGAACCACATTAATTATGTTTCATCAATAAATATAATCAACCTGATCGATAATAATAAATGAAATGTATTTCTCCGACACACAAAAGATATCAATAAATGTGACATATACGTATTCTATCTCCTTAATAATAATAAAATTTAACAAAAGAAGTACAAAATGATATAAAACCTAAAATACATCGTTTTATTTTATTGTCTTTTATCGACAATGTCTTATAGAGCTCTCCATTACCCAAGATAGGTCATGGAAGAAACATCATGTCAAAACGACAAGATAAAAAGTTATAACAAAATAACCTAACCCAAATCAACAAGACAGATAGTCCAAAACCCAATACAAAGTAACGCTTTTATTGTTTATATGCAGAAAGAGCGGGAAATTAATAACAACGCTTGTTAGCTAGAATTTGAAAGAAAAGAAATCTACACTTTTACGAACGTTACTTATTTACGCAATATAAAGTAAACTTGATACACAAGCTTTGTAACGTGTTTAATACGGTTTCATAAACACCGACAACAGTGAGGACTTTCATAAACTAATTTGGAAATTTTAACTGAAACCCAGAAACTCGGTCGAGTTAATTACGTCTTATCAATAGATATAAGCGATCTGATCGATCATAATAGCGAACAATTCTTTCTTATATCTAAGAAAATTTATAAATAACCTAATTTGACAATAAGTTCAATGTACATAATCAAGAGATCATGATGAACCATATAGCCATAGTCAAACTTGCTCTGCTATATAAGCTCATCTCTGTACATCCTCCCATCACCAGTTTCAGAAGAAAAGAAAAAAAAGCAATTTTGATCCTTAAAAATTGGATTTTGATTCCATTTCTTTACCAAACCACTTCCTCTCTCTCTCTCTCTACAAAACAGAGCCATTTCTAGAGAGAGAGATTTACAGCTCTTTTATGGCCCTTTCTCTCTCTAGATTCCAAGAGAAACCCATTTTCTAGTGAGAGAGAGTCACGCAATTGTCAACTTTTCGCGAACCCATCTCACCTTCTTCTTCTCTGTCCCTCTTAAAGCGCACGTTGAGGGCATTTCTAGAGAGAAGCTCAGAAATTGACATTCGAATCGGAGGGGAGGGGAGAGAAATGGGTTTCTAGAGAGAGAGGGGTGGTGGTGGTTCTCAATCTGAGGTTTCGGGCGGCGGATCGGGGGTCGATTCTCTTCCCGGACGGCCATTTGGGGATGAGATGGAGTTCATTGGCGCAATTGTGAAGAAGGAGTTCAAAGGGCTCGGGGTTTTGTCGGGTGCTGTGAAGTCGTACGACCCAGGTTCGGGTCTGTTCGAGGTGCTGTACGAGGACGGAGGCTCCGAGGAGCTGGGATTGGGGGAAGTTGCTGTGCTCGCCGGCGTCGGAGCTGAGAAGAAGCGGCGTGGCCGGAAGGCTAGTAAACGGCGCCGTATCGAGGCGGCTCCAGGTAAGGTTTCTGGGAATTTGGTTAGAGGTAGTGATGAAATGTTAGAGAAGGAGTCTGGGTTTGGGGATTCTAATGGAAATTTGAAATCTAGTGATGGATTTAAGGAAACCCTAAAAGGGGAATGTGGGTTTGGTGGGGAATCAGAGGGAATTGGGTTCAGCAATGGGGATTTGGATGTAACTGATAAATCAAGAGCTGGGCTTGATTTGAATGCTGGGTTTGATTTGAATTTGAATGATGGGTGTGATTCAAATGCTGATTTCGAGGGCAACTTTCAGAAAAGGGATTGTATTGATCTAAACCTAGATGTTAGTCAAGACCCTGATTGGAATGAAAACATGAATGAAACTGGTTCGGTTGATAAATCCCAGAAGAGGGCGTGCGATTTCGATTTGAATTTGGGGGTTGATGAGGAAATTAAGGATGTCGAGGGTGATGTTGGTACTATCATAGACTTGGTCCAAAACAAAGATATCGGTGTAAGTGTTGAAGAAGAGCCGGTAGAAGGGTTTAGTGCTAATGTGACCTCAACACAAGTTCCTTTGGATACTGATGAAAGGATTGTGGTCAATGGTGCCATGGATGCTCCTGAGTGTGCATCCGAAGATGCATGCTTGGAGTTAGTTGAAGAAATTAAAAGAGAAGATCCAAAAGCCGATGTTTCTCTTGAAGCAGTCGATGCTTCGATAAAGGACTGCAAGTCTCCTGATGTTAAGTCGAGGGACACTCTTTCTGAGGATGGTAATGCCGCAACTAATGATTATGAAGGTGATGTGGGAAGTTATTGCAAAACAAGAAGTGCTCGTAGAAAAAAAAGAAAACTTCCTGAGAGTCCTGCCACAGAAATAGTGTTGAGAAGAAGTGCTCGAAGAGGGTCTACTCAAAATAATGCTCCGAGCGCATCCTCATTGTGTGGAGTCAAGGATCAACCTATGTCCCCTTTAATCAGTGCAATAACAGAGGAAAAACTTATCCTTTCTGATCGGGAGGCTTCTGAAGAGCCGAGTGCTCCCCTACCAAAGCCTCAACTACCCCAGTCTTCTCAGAACCTGAATTTTGACGGGCTTCCCATACTCGACCTTTTCTCTGTTTATTCTTGTCTGAGATCGTTCAGCACTTTATTGTATTTAAGCCCTTTTCAGTTAGAGGATTTTGTGGCGGCTGTGAAGTCCGTGTATCCCAGTTCATTGTTTGACTGTGTCCATGTTTCCATTCTTCAAACCCTGAGGAAGCATTTGGAATATCTATCCGTTGAAGGTTCTCAGTCTGCTTCGGATTGCCTTAGGTACTCCTTCCCTCATGCAAAATCTATCCAGTATTTTCTTAATGGTTCCTAATATCTTCACATTAATTCAATCGTTGTTTTTTCCTGTAGGAGCCTGAATTGGGATTTGCTCGACTTGATTACATGGCCTATATTTATGGTGGAGTATTTACTGATTCATAGCTCAGGATTGAAACCCGATTTCGATCTTACTAATCAGTTTAAACTACACAGAAGTGACTACTACAAGCAGCCTGCATCTCTGAAGGTTGAGATACTGCGGTGTTTGTGTGACGATTTGGTTGAAGTGGAAGTCATAAGGTCAGAACTTAATCGAAGATCACTAGCAGCCGAACTCGGTATAGATTTTGACCAGAATGCGGGTCTTGAGATTTACAAGAAAAGGAGGCATGGGGTGGATGTTTCGGCCGGTTCTTGCACAACTATGGAGGTTGATGATGAGACCAATGACTGGAACAGCGATGAATGTTGCCTTTGCAAGATGGATGGAAGTTTGATATGTTGTGATGGTTGTCCCGCTGCATACCATTCAAAGTGTGTGGGAGTTGTTAATGATCTTTTGCCGGAGGGTGATTGGTACTGTCCCGAATGTTCGATTGACAGGCATAAGCCTTGGATGAAACCACGAAAGTCGCTTCGAGGGGCGGAGTTATTGGGAATTGATCCTCATGGTCGACCGTATTTTAGCTCGTGCGGCTACCTTATAATGTAAGTTAGTTCTGCATATTATTTAGACTTTTTTGAATTGCTTAACACAGTTCTTACTGTCTGTCCCTTATATCATAGTCACAACTAGTTCATGTCAGCTTCAAACATAATATTCATTATGCTTGTGTTCTTTCATATATAAGCTAGTGATATTGGTAAAAGAAAATCAAATGTTCTTTAATGCTAGTAATACCAAGATGGATTGGATAATGTTACATGTACTTTATTTAGGAATAATTACAAAAAAGTACCCTGAGGTATTCATTATTTTGCAACTTGCTGCCCTCCTCTTTGATAATTGCAAAAAAGTATCCTGAACTTGTCTTCTTGTTGCAGTTTGTATAAAAATGATGATTTTACCCTTACAGTTTAGATTTAAAAAATAGTTAGTAAACACAAAAAAAATCTAATTTTCATATCCCATACTTTTCTTTCTCTTTGTACCATAAATCCAAATTTTCATATCCCTTAAATTACTTACTCTTTGTTCCGTAGTCCGTACATAGAGTAAGTAATTTGAGGGATATGAAACCTTGGATTTATTGTTCGTAAATTATTATTTTTTAGATTTCCAAGGGTAAACTCGTCATTATTATACAAATCTATACAGTGAAACAAAGAGACAAGTTCAAGGCATTTTTTTGCAATTATCAAAAATAAGGGCCACAAATTGCAAAACTGAATACCTCATGGTACTTTTTTTGTAATTATCCCTTTTATTTAAGATATGTTTTTATTTCTGATATTGTTAATATATATATATAAGCACCCATAAAAAATAATGGTTATCAATCTTTCTACTTTTCATGTATGACTTTTTTCTTCCCACACTATGATATATTCTTATTTCTATCTTTGGGGTTTCCTTGTGTTGTTGAATTCACAGCTCAGATGGTTGCGACACTGATGCATTATTCAATTATTACAACAAGAATGATCTGCACATCGTTACTGAAGTGCTCAAGTCTTCAGATGTTTCTTACAGTGACATAGTAATGGCAATCTACAAGCACTGGGATGATTTCATTGGATCAGATAAAGCAGATAGTAGTTTGGATTCTGTAAACCGTTCTGTGTGCTCAGACATGGTTATGAAAGGAGTTGAGGATGGGATTGATGATTCAAATGTTCCTGTCTCTGTTATAACCAACAACTTAGATACTGGACCGAAAGACAATATTGACCATGCAAGTCCTCACCATGCCTTGACCATGATAAACATGGACACAAAAGGGTACACAAACTATTACAATTTTGCTCAAACAGCCTCTTTAGTTGAAGAGGAGCTATTCCATAAATCATCCGAGAAGATAAAGGAGGTTGTGTTTAAATCCGAGGAGGAGATCATTTCGATCCAATTGAAGTCTATTTCAAAGCAATCTAGCAAGTTTTGTTGGCAAAAAATTCGGGGCGTTAGTGTGGATGTTCTCAAAGAGAAATGTGGGTGGTGCTTCTCTTGCAGAGTTCCCAATGAAGACAGAGATTGCTTGTGTAACATGATTCAAGGGCGTGTTCAAGGGTGGTCATGCAATGAGGGTATTGCTCTTCAAGCAGATAAGGTCGGAAAAGGCCATCTTGTTGATGTCATTCGTTATGTGCTCAGCCTTGAAGACCGGTTGCGTGGACTTTTGAAGGGTCCATGGCTGAATCCTAGATATTCTAAATCATGGAAGGAAAATGTTAAAGAGGCGTTTGATGTCGCATCGATCAAATATTTACTGCTTGCGGTAAGGATTTTTGTCTTTATTAGCATGCTATCTGTGGTAGTCTGATTTATTTTATTGGATAATTGCATAAATGTGCGGTGAACTATGCCCGTTTTGCAAATACTAATGGTGAACTATTCTTTTTTTGCAAATGACGTCCCCCAACTATTTTCCCTCTGCAAGTATTTTAGCTTCAACGGAAATTAGTCATGTGATTGTCCCATGACTTCAATTTTTTTATGAAATGACAGTTGTGCCCTCTACGTTATACATGTTTTGTGATTTGTACGTGTTTTGCTATTTGGAACCCTTATGTATGCACTTTTACAGGGGTACTTTCGACTTTATGCAATAAAAATTACCCCGTTAGTGGATTTGCAGATGGAAAATAGTTGGGAGATGATATTTGCAAAAGAAAAATAGTTCACCGTTAGTACTTGCAAAACGTGCATAGTTCGCTGCTAGTTTTTGCAATTATCCCTTATGTTATTGTCGGCAATTTGTATTCACCTCTGTTTGAACTCAAGACCTTGCTTATTAAAAAGCAAGCTCCTTACCACTTATAGCCCAATTTATGTTGCTTAGTGGTGGTATGATCTCACCCGACTTCTCATTACAAATTAAGTATAATTCCGAAGCAGTGTGAACTGCTAAATTCGGTCTGACCTGTTTTGGAAATTTTCCTTTTGCAGACTGGGTTATTTTTATTTGGATAGGTTAAATATACATAAATATTTCCATTTTATTGTTGTAGAACATGTTAACACATACAATGAGATATGGGTCATTCTGCATAGTAGGGCGAGCTGAACTAGAAATTAGGTTTTATTATTGCTTATAAAGTGGGGGGAATTGCAATAAACTACCCCTTTGAATCACCTACTTGAGGAAAACTACCTTTTGACAAAATGTGAACTTTAAACTACCATTTTGAATCATCCAATTACAGGACGTAAAATGACTACAGTAGAGAATGTAGAGTTTCTTTCTTGACTCAAGTGAATCGTGAAAATAAACAAGAAGTTCGGGTCAGAACTATTTTCAAACAGAAGGGTAGTTTAAAATTCACATTACTACAGTAGAGAACAGAGTGTCTTTCTTGACTCAAGTGAATCGTGAAAATAAACAAGAAGTTCGGGTCATAACTATTTTCAAACAAAAGGGTAGTTTAAAATTCTACATTTTAAATGGATAGGATAATCATTTATATTTTTGTTTCCTGCTGTTATCGGGGCTAACACATGTTGCTCTGGGCATTCTACAGCTGGAATCAAATTTGCGCCACCGTGCACTCTCAGCAGAGTGGCTAAAACATGTAGACTCTGTTGTTACAATGGGCTCAGCTACTCATTTTTCAGCTCCTTCAGTACGTGCATCATCAAAACCTGGGATTAACAGGAAAAGGGCTAGAAGTTCAGATATAGACCCAAATCCTTCGACAAATGCTACCGGTGGATTGGGTTTCTTTTGGTGGAGGGGTGGTAGGCTTTCTCGACAGGTGTTCAACTGGAAGGTCTTGCCTCGGTCTCTGGTTTCCAAGGCTGCTAGACAAGGTCCGCAAGTTTTCTTTCCTTCGTGTATGTATATGTATGACCAGATTCAGGGAAAATCTCATTCAGCTACCCCTGAATATGCATGATTCTCAACTAACTACCTCTTAGTTTAAAAGTTCTTGACATGCCACCCCCTTAATTTTTTTAGTCTTGATTTACCCAATTCAATCAATCTTCCGGTGTGAAATGACGAAAATACCCTTATGGAAAAAATAAAGGGTTTCGTCATTCCACATCCAAAAGTTGATGGAATTGGGGTAAGTTCAAAAAGTTCTTAACATCCCCCTTAACTTTTTTAGTCTCAATTTACCCAGTTCTGTCAACCTTGTGGTGTGAAATGATGAAAATACCCTCATGGAAAAACCTAAGGGTGTTTTCGTCATTCCACACCCAAAAGTTGACTGAATTGTGGTAAAATGAGACTATAAAAACTTAAGAGGGGTTGTCAGGAACTTTTTAAACTTTGGGGTACCTGAGTGAGATTATCCCTTGATTTATGTGGTTTTGGGAGTGGCAATTGCAATAAGCCTGCTGAATTCTAAACTTGCTTGAAGTTTAAAATCATGCAGCTGGGCGTTGTAAGATACCGGGGATATTATATCCTGAGAATTCAGATTACGCAAAGAGAAGCAAGTACGTTGTTTGGCGGGCTGCTGTTGAGGCGTCAACAAGTCCAGAGCAGCTTGCTTTGCAGGTATCTGTGAGACTAACTCTAATTTAAGAAATGATGAAAATACCCTTATATTCATTTTGTTGTTTTTCATGAGCGTATTTATGTTATTGCATACCCAAAAGTTGATAAAATTGGGGTAAAATGAGACAGACTTTGGGTGTTGTCAAAACCTTTTTAAACTCAGGGTAATTGCTTAAAACTGCCCTTTTGAACCCCCCACTTATGAAAAAGAGTGAACTTTAAACTACCCTTTTGTTTAAAAACATTTTTGACCCGAACTTCTTGTTTATTTTCAAGATTCATTTGAGTCAAGAGACACACTCTGTTCTCTGCTATAGTCATTTTACCTCTTGTGGTTGTGCGATTCAAAAGGGTAGTTTAAAATTCACATTTTGTCAAAATGTAGTTTTATCACAAGTGGGTGATATAAAAGAGTAGTTTAAAGCAACCCCCTTAAACTTAGGGGTAGTTAGTTGAGAATGGTGAATACATAGAGGTGGTGACTGAGTGAGATTACACCTTTTTTTTTTATTCTTTCAAGCAACTCTTTACTAGTGCTCTTTGCTTTTGCTAAACCTGAGCTGTTGCTAACGCTAATGCTAAATGTTTGAAAATCTCCATGGTACAGTACATGTTCGGATGTTCCTGAGCTTCTATTTTTAACAACTTCTTATCTTTAATCCATCAATACAGGCAATGTTTTAGGTTAATTGCACATAACTACTGTTATGAATTGCCCACAAACACATGACCACATACTTAATTCTCCACTAACACATGACTACCCTTACGTATACACAAACACATGACTACACTTATGAGTTGCCCACAAACACTTGACCACATACTCTATGGTACCTTGAGCTTCTATTTTTCACAACTTTTCATTAATACAGGCAATGTTTTCCAGGTTAGGGAGCTTGATTTGAACATAAAGTGGGATGATGTTGAGAACACGCATCCTCTCCCTTTGTTGGACATGGAATCGAGAAAGTCAGTCCGGCTATTCAAGAAAGTCATAGTCCGAAGGAAGTGCATAGAAGGGGAGGCGGTAAAATATCTTCTTGACTTTGGCAAGAGGAAAGTTATCCCCGGTGTTGTTCGGAAATTCGGCTCTATTGTTGAAGAATCTTCCAGTGAAAGAAAAAGGTACTGGCTCGAGGAATCTCATCTTCCATTGCACCTCTTGAGGAATTTCGAGGAGAAGAGAATCGCCCGGAAGGCGAATAGCTTGAAGCCCGGGAAACTCGTTGAGGTTCAGAGGAAAAAGAGGAGGGGTCCCAAGGAAAGAGGGTTTTCGTATCTTTTCTCAAAAGCTGAAAGATCGGAGTTTTCTCGATGTGGGCATTGTAAAAAAGATGTCTCGATCAGGTATACAATAGTCCTAATACATTTTAGGGTTAATTGCGCATAACTACTGTTATGAATTGCCGACAAACAAATGACCACATGCTAAATTCTCCACAAACACATGATCACCCTTATGACGAAAACCATCAAATTGGGTTAATTTGGAAGCTCCAATCTGCGGCTCGTTTTTTGGCTTTATATGCTTTGTTGAACTTTGTGAGACTTGTAGTTTAATTATCATATTTTTATCTCCCACGTCACTCATATTTTCCTCTGTCGATGTGTGGGCATTGTAAAATAGATGTCTTGATCAGGTATACAATAGTTCTGATACATTGTAGAGTTAATCGCACATAACTACTCATGAATTGCCCACAAACACATGACCCCAAAGTATGTTTTCACAAACACATGGCTGCCCTTATGAATTTCCACGTGCCACCATCGTGCAAAATAGACGAAAACCATCAAATTGGGTTGGTTTGAAATTTCCCATCTGCAGCTCGATTTTTTGGCTTTAATATGCTTTGTTGAACTCCATATTCGACTTGTAGTTTAATTATCATCATTTCAACTCCAACATCACTCATATTTCCCCCCTTTTTTTGTCAATTGGCAGGGAAGCTGTGAATTGCCTATATTGTAAAGGTGCGTTGTTTTTTCTTCATTTTTCCCACTCGAGCTTAATGAATTTGCTCTTTCGATTGCTATATGTACATCTCAATGTGTTTTCATTCTCCTACATCGTGTGTTTTTACTCTTTGACGTTCTAACCCCATGTTTGAGCTGATATTTGGGCAACAATGTCAACATAGTTCATGATGGATCTTAAAGCATTGACCAATCGTTTTAGCTATGGCGGGTAGTTTTACCAGTAACTGAGCTTTATGATAATATTTTCAGGATCTTTTCACAAGAGGCATGTCAAGAAATCAGCAGGAGCAGTCCTCTCAGAATGTACATACACATGCCACAAATGCGAAGCCAGTTCTTCAACTATAGAGGCGAAAAGAGAGAAAAATAGCCCTAAAGGAAAGAAATCACCCTTACAGAAAGGTACCAAGTACTCCACAGAGAACATGTCAGTGACAGTGAGGCTAAAAAGCAGTAAAGCTAAATCACAAAACAAGAAAAAAGTTTCTGCCTTACGCGGCAAGCAAGTTCAATCTGGGGCCCGCAAGAGAGGAGGAGTCGAGGCCCTCGTCGTACCCCTCCGCCGTTCATCTAGGCACGTGCAGATCGCTCCTCTCAAGAACAAGAATCTAGGAGCGAAAAAGGGGGGCCCACGAGGCACACTGCTTAAGTCCAAGAGAGGGAGGCCGCCGCTTAAGGCCAAGAAGAGAGGGAGACCGCCCAAATCCAACAATGGCAACAATGCCGTGCAGCCCAAGCAAAAGAAAGCTAAAGTGATTAAAGAAGACAAAAAAGTCGCTGAGAAACCGATAAATTTTAATTCTTGGGAGACGAAGAAGAAGAGAACATTTGCTCATCATAGTTACTGGTTGAATGGGCTTCGGTTGTCTAGGAAGCCCGATGATGAGCGGGTGATGCAATTTAGACGAGCCATGCATTTTAGCTGTGATAAAGTTCTCGCTCCTTCTGAAGGCTTGTCTGCAATACTCGATCAACCTATATGCAAGCTATGCTCTGAAATAGAACACACATCATCTTCAAGCTATATTGCTTGTGAAACCTGTCAAGGTACGAGTTCCTCATGTTTATTTTCTTATATTCGTTACATTTGTTTTTTTCTTTGTCGATCTTATGGTATGTGGAAATTTATATAGGCATATATGATCTCCTTTTGATTCTAGATTGGGTTAATTACACTTTTAGCTACACTTAAGTTCCAGATTTGTTTTTGCAGCTACCCTAAGTTTCAAACAAATTCACAAAGCACTTTTGCTAGAAAATGACAAAAATGCCATTAACTCATATTTAAAAAAATTGTATTTTTAAGGGATAGTTGCAAAATAAAGTACCCTGAGGTATTCACTTTCTGCAACTTATGGTCCTTTTCTTTGTGAATTGCAAAAAAATACCATGAACTTGTCTTTTTGTTGCACTTAGTATCAAAATGATGATTTTACCCTTGAATTTTAAATTTTAAAAATAGCAAGTAAAACAAAAAAAATCCAATTTTTCATATCCCTTTGTACCGCACAAAGAACACGAAAATTAAGGGATACGAAATTTTGGATTTTTTTTTTGTTTTTCACTCATTTAAATTTTCAAGGGTAAAATCATCCTTTTGGGAAAAAAATTACACAATGTGCAATGAAAAGGAAAGTTCAAGGCACTTTTTTGCAATTATCGTGGAAGAGGGCTACAAAAAAGTGAATACCTCATGGTGCTTTTTTGCAATTATCCCTATTTTAAATAGACATCTCTTGCGTGAAAACTGTCACGACCTGGGTGTAGTTGACACTTCTAGATTTCTTACTACCCCCGTTATAAAATACCAATTATACCCTTATTACGAGTTAGTTACAACCACTTAGTTGGATAAACATAGGAGCTCATTGGGGCATGTGGTGGAAAGTCATACACTACTTTGCCAATCCTTACTTTTATTCAGAAACTCGTATAGGACACTAATCTTGATACAAACGAGCCTTATGGTATATGTCTACTTTGCAGAATGGTTTCACGGAAAAGCTTTTGGGCTCGACACAAAAAACATTGGTATGGTCATAGGGTTCATGTGCCACATATGTCGCATGAAGAGCCCTCCAGTTTGCCTCAGTCTCTCAGCTACAGAGATTAAAGGTTCTGCATCGGCTGAGGAGCACAAAACATCGGATTTGGCTCTTCCTTTCGGTCAGGTACCTACACATGAATCACATTTAAATGGAGATCTTAACGAGGTTCTTGACCAGGACAAGGATCAATGCTCTGATCCAAATCAGAGTCCTGAATCAGAACCCAACCCAGAACCAGAAATTGAGCACTCCAATGCTAGCAAGCAGAAACTCGATGCGCCTCAAAATTTGGACTAACCATATTCAACGATGGAACGTTATACAACTGAACCAGATGTATATGGTAATGTAGGTTCACTTGACAAAGCAAAGCATCGATCTTGCTCGTTTGATGTGAAATTTAGAGATTCGGGATTAGTGTAGTTAGATCGGAACTCGTTTTGGCTCTTCACAGTTGCTTAATCTGTTAGATGGGGTTGCAAGAAGCAGTATAGATTAGACTGAAATTTGATTCTTCAATCGATGTTCAAGGTTTTGTGTAGCCTTGGATATTATTAAACACTTGTTGAATCTCTTGACTGTTGAGTTACAAAGTTGATTTTTTCAATGTTTTGATGATCCATTTAACAGCAGAATATTTTTTTCAAGTATCACTATTCATTTTTTTTTGGTAAGCCCTCTTTGAAAATTGTAAAAAACTACACTGAACTTGTCTTTTGTTGCGGTTTGTGTAATAATAATGATTTTACCCTTGCATTTTAGATTTTAAAATAAGAAGGTAGAAAACAAATAATCCGATTCAAATTTTCATATTCCTTGATTACGTAAACTCCATATGAGGTCATCAGACACTACAATACTTTGTAAAACATTGCCTTACAAAATTTACATCAATCCATTCACAGGACTCAAATACAATTGAGAGATACACGTGAAAAGATTACTTTCTTCTCATTCAAAAAAAATGCATCATAAACAAGATTCGATCAATCAAAAAAGTCGAAATCACGAGTTCTTTAATGACGCTAGAGCTTCCCTCGTAGTAGCAGAAATGACAGCATCCGAAGCATTTGGCAAGTAATAATATTTTCCTGCAGAACAAGCAATATAATGACTCTGAAATTTATCTTCAAATGTTAAGCAAGCATTACTTGTGTTTTGGTTTAGGGATAGTTGCAAAAAAGGACCCTCAGGTTTCACTTTTTACCCTTTTTAGCATTCTTCTTTGGTAATGGCAAAAAAGAGCCTTGAACTAGTATTTTTGTTGCACTTCAAAATGACGATTTTACCCTAACATCTTAAAAATAATAAGTAAAAAACAAATAAAGAAATGATCACATCCCTTAATTTTCTTCTTTTTTGTACTGTACAAAAAAGGCAAGAAATTTAAGGGATGTGAAATTTTGGATTTTTTACTTGTCATTTTTAAGCTTAAATTTTCAAGGGTAAAATCATCATTTTGAAACAAATTTATACAAAGCATAACAAAAAGAAAAGTTCAGGGGTACTTTTTTGCAAATATCAAAGAAGGGGATTATTAAGTTGCAAAAAGTGAATACTTCAGGGTACTTTTTTTGCAGTTATCTCTTTGGTTTATTCACCTTGAGCTACTCTTGCAACTTCTTTAGCAAAACCTGTTGAAACGAACTTGTTTTCGGTGTCGATGACAAGTAGAGACATCCCCGCCTTGTATATTTTGCCTGCAACTTCAAGTATCTCATCCTTCGTACCCAAAACAGGATCAAGAAAGCCATAGTCAAGTCAAAGCATCAAAATCGAAAGGTTTGCTTAAGGATCCTACATGAGAGAAGTCGATTGCATCGAAGATAACTCGTAAGGCACGTTATAAAAAGTTACCTTCAACTCTTGTGATGAAGGTCTAGGAGTGTCTGGTGTAACGGATTCAGGGTCGTTGGACCTTTTCAGTGATATATTTGCTCTACCGTCCGTTATTGCAACAATCATTATTCGTCCAACATCACCGCTCTTCTCTGCATTTAGCCCCACCCTGACAGCCTGAGGCAGAACAACAAGAATTTGATATTTGTAAGCAAAACTCAGAATGTTGGTTGTGAAATATGCACTTCAAAATCATAGAAAATGAACTATTACCGAATTAAAACAAGTGATTATTTGTAAAATAGAAGGGGAGTTATTCAAGGTAATACGTGATGCAGAATATTGAAAAAAAGGACAATTGCAGATAGCTAATCCGAACTTTCATTTTTTTCTGTGTTAAACATGGTCAGTGTACAGTTTGTTGTGAAAGTAAAAAGTCTAAAATGACCTTCCTACTCATTGAATTTTCAAATGATTGTCACTCACTGATGAATAGTGAAGGGTATTTTAGACTATCCAGTTAACACCGAGAAAAATGAAAGTCAGGCGAGCTATCAATAACGTTTTGGAGTAATTGGAAAAACTTGCAGTGAACTACATGCGTTTTGCAAATACTATCGATGACCCTTTTTTTTTGTTGCAAAAAACGTCCCCAAATATTCTGCAAATCTGTTACCTTTAACGGAAATTAATCATGTGACAATCACATGACTTCATTTTTTTGGGAAACGATAGTTTTGACCTTTTCATTATCCGTATTTTGCAATTTGGAACCCTTATGTATACAATTTTGCATGGTTACTTCTGGACTTTTTGCAACAACAAAAATAACCCCATTAGTGGATTTGCAGGCAGAAAATAGTTCGGGGATGTTTTTTGCAAAAAGAGAAATAGTTTTCCGATAGTATTTGCAGAATACGCATAGTTCACTGCAAGTTTTGCAATTATCCCTAACGTTTTAAAGTGGGGTAGTTATGTGCAAAAGGTGTATGATTCTGGTTAGCTATATGCAATTATTCTTATTAGGGTAAATTCCATCTCACTACCCTAAACTTTTCGGATTCCATTTCCACTACCCTAAAAAAATTCTCACCTCGCTGCCCTGAACTTGAGTTTGTATCACTTTAGTACCCATCGTTAACTTTTCGTCCATTTTTGGACGAAAAATCGTCATGTGCCTGACACATGACCCAAATGGTTCTGAAAAATGTCGAAATTGCTCCTCAAATCATTCCCAAATCCTTCTAACTTAGTCTATTGAATCAAACATAAATTATTTGGGAATGATTTGGGGGGCAATTTCGACATTTTTTTGAACCATTTGGACGAAAAGTTAACGCTGAGTACTAGAGTGATACAAATTCAATTTTAAGGTAGTGAGATGGAATTTACCCTTCTTATTACAAACAAGTAGTTCAGATCACATGTTCAAGAGCTTTTGCCCACTTGGGTTGACCTTGTGGTCAGAGAGCTCTCTCACATCCTTGAGGTCAGAGGTTCAAACCCCAGGGGGTAGATCTGCTTGGGATCGGGTGTGGGTGGAGGTTAGGTTAGGTTAGGAATTAGATTAGGCTAGAGTAGAATTTCCCCGCTTTCATGCTGATTAAAAAAAAATGATCATGAGCTTTTTCAGCTCAAGTGCTTATGAACTGAATAATACTAATATTTGTGTACCGTGGTTAGACCATGAGCCAAGGGAGAACCGCCACCACATGGAAGTCTCTCGAGACGTTTTCTTGCCATTGCAATTGATCTAGAAGGCGGTAGAAGGACTTCTGCAGCATCTCCACGGAATGGTATTATAGAAACCTATATAACATTCACCAGAAAAAAAGATCGAAGTTAAATGCCACAAAATAATCTTTACGCATTATGTCGTCGGTGCTTTGCTTAAATCATGACTTGATACATGATTGAACTATTGTTATACTTCAAGTCCAGAGCTACTTCTGTTGTTTTTGACAATAATAAATACATCTCACCTTTTAGATTTGTAGGCTCTTGCTGTTTGAGCAAGGCGACTCTCAACCCCTATTGTTTCATCACCATTTTCAAAACTAAATATATTCTTAAATTGTGCTTACTGTTGCTGCTGAATTAGTATCAGCTTATCTTCCACACATATAACAGTTTGATTCTACAAATTATATCAATTGCCCCACCGACCAATAAATTTCTGCAAACGGAGAAACTGAAATCTACATTAAGTTAACCACTACTTTTGAAATAAATGATTTTAGACATGTAGTTAACATTAAAACCACTCAGCTGCCCCCAAGCATGCACCATTATTTGACAACCCCCTTAAGCTTTTTGAGTCGCGATTTACCCCCATTCCGTCAACTTTTTGGTGTGAAATGATGAAAATATCATCACGCAAAAGTTGGTGGAATTCGGGTAAATTGAGACTAAAATATTTAGGGAGTTATCAAAAACTTTAAGGATAGTTAGTTGAGGTAAATGAGATCATCCCTGAAAACTAACTATGCAGACAAAAAAAATTGAGAAAGCTTGAAAGTCACCTGATCCCTGCTTGTATAACTCTCTGCAAGTAACTTCAATGCTGCGCCTTTAGCATTCTGCATTCGATTCAATGCCATGCTACCACTTGCATCCACTACAAATATCACCTGCCACAAACTAATTATATCAACAACTTCATATCCTCATGTCTTGGGGGAAAAACATAAGGTTCAGTCTATACAAGATAGAAAAAGGATAAAGGAAAGTTATCCAAGAGCAATGTAATTACCAAGGCCCCAGCTTTTCGTGCCATTCTCTTTGCCCTCATGTCAGTCTTCTCAACAAACACTTTTCTAGTCTTTTGAGTGTCCTTCTCCCGACGCAACTTCTGATACGGTGCCGCTGCTCTAAGGGTTGCATCAACAGCCAACCTCTTGACCGGACCCTGTGAAAGATTATGAAGCTTGTTTAACAAATGTAAGTATTCACAGAAAACATAGGATGCGATTTCTGAGATTCTAGAAACTATTTAATTCTGTATCATCTATGTTAAGAATAAAGGAGAGTAGGGCACCGACCTTTGGTAGCATTGGCTTAATATACCGACCTCTATCCTCTGAAAATATGACATTCTTTGCTCTCCCAGCTTTTCCACGGCGTCTTTGTGCTTGTTGTGCAAAGAAGAGGAGTTTTTCATCCACCAAACCTCCTTCTGCATCAAAGATAAATTCTTCGGGTAATTGGTCCTGCTGTTGTTCATTTTCTTCGTCATTCTCATCCTGGTCAAAGAGGCCAATAAAGGAAAGCCTAGGTATCAGTTGACATACATGGATGATAACCAACAGGTACAATGTTGTATCTGAAGTTGAAAGTTGATAACTTTCCCACAATGGAAGAATGTGGATTTAGTGACCACGTGAGATTCTAATTGGAACCGTCATCTAATAGCTTAAGCTTTTGGGTTGGAAATCAGTTTAACATGGTATTTGGTCAGGTTTGGTATTGACCCATTTTTGTTTCTTCCTGCTAATTCTTGGCCCAAATAGAAGGCCTATTGTATTGAAGAGACCCACAGTGGGAAAATGTGGATTTAGTGACCACTTGAAATTCTACTCGAACCCTCCAACTAATAGTTTAAGCTTTTGGGTTGGAGTAAGTCTAACAATAACTAACCTCATCTTCCTCTTCCTTTTCATCTTCCTCTTCATTCTGGTCTCCAGAATCTTGACTTTGGGGAGGGGGTGGTGGAGGCGGAGGCTGGTTTTGCTGGTCTGGTGGGTTCTCATTAAGGATCGAACGAGGAAGAATGACCAGTTCCACCTGTATTAGACAATATGTCAGAAAGGGAAGCCATGGAATACAAAATTGAGGTGCTAAAATGAAACTAATGGCTCATCACATCTTCAATAACAAATGCCACTATATCTCCCCTACGAGCACTTTTTGCAAGTTGTAGCCCTCTTCTTTGAGAATTGCAAAAAAAATACCATTTTAAAATAAGAAGAAAAATAATATAGGTGAAAATTTTGGATTTTTTTTCTTTATACTTGTTATTTTTAAATTTTTAAATTTCAAGTGCAAAATCGTCATTTTGAAACAAATTTACACAAAGAGGCAAGTCAGGGCACTTTTTTGCAATTATCAAAGAAGAGGGCTACAACTTACAAAAAGTGAATACCTCATGGTACTTTTTTGCGATTATACCTATAGTCTATAACAAGAAGTATTGTGTTCCGAGGAATACTTAACAGCTTTTTTAAGGTCATCCGGATTCACTTTTTCACGCCCTTCAAAAGCAGCTAAGCATTTTGCAACACGAGCAGCATAGAGCTCCGCTCTGTGTCCCTGAAAAGATATTAAGAGTTACATAATCACGATTCATAACCAACACATCGAAGGCAAATGAAGACGAGTTCCAGGTGAGAACCTGGCAGCCACCTCGAAGGGCTTCCAGAACCAAGTACTTCAATTGCTCTCTGTTGACACTAACATCCTTCAAGTACTCTCGTGCTAGAATGATCTGCAATACATGAATTAGATGGGTAAGAAATTGTGAAGTGTCCTACTACTACAGATCACCAAATTAATGTGAGGATAATGAAAGGGATAATTGCAAAAAAAGTACCCTGAGGTATTCACTTTTAGTAACTTGTAGCCCTTTTCTTGATAATTACAAATAAGTACCCTGAACTTGTCTTTTTGTCGCAATTTGTAAAAAATAGATTGAAAAAGTAATAAGTAAAAACCAAAAAAAAAAAATCCAAATTTTTATCCCTTAGTTTTTCTTCCTCTTTGTACTGTACACAAAGGGCAACAAAAAGACTAGTTCAGGGCACTTTTTTGCAATTATCAAAGAGAGGGCTATAAGTTGCAAAAAGTGAATACTCAAGGTACTTTTTTGCAATTATTCCATAATGAAATGACAGCAATTTAGTGAAGGGAAATCCATAGTTGTGGGTAAATATAGAGTTACCTGAGTCTTTGCCTCCTCTGTTTCTTCTTGCACCATCTTAAAAATTTCATTACTATGTTCTTGGAATTCTGTTGCAACTCCAACCGCTGCAACACGGTCTTCAAAGCTCATGGGAAGATCTGCGCTGAAGAACAAATGAGTCATTAGCAAAATGATAAGAGAGAAAATCAATGGTCACAAAAAGCATTCGATTAGCTAGATTAAAGGTAGGTGGAATTCCTTAAGACTACCTTAATCAATAACCCAAAAACTACCCTATGAAAAAAATATGAACTTTAAACTACCCTTTGTTTGAAACACTGTACACTAATGGAAAATTCCGTTAAAATGGACGAAAATGCAAGAAGATTCTCTTAAAATGGATGGAATTTTTATATTTTCAAAACGACAAAATTGCCCTTGAAATGAAAAATAAATAGGAAGAATTGCAAAAACTTGCGGTGGAATATGCGCATTTGGAAAATACTATTTGTGAACTATTTTTTATGCAAAAACATCCTCAAACTATTTTATGTATGCAAATCCACTAACGGGGTTACTTTTTTTTGCAAAAGTCGAAAGTAACCATGCAAAAGTGTATACATGAGGGCTCCAAATTGCAAAACACGTATACATGAGGGTTACAAATTGCAAAACATGTATAATGTAAAGGGAAAAACTTTCCTTTCCTAAAAAATGAAATCATGTGACTAATTTTCGTTAAAGATAACGAATTTGCAGACGGAAAATAGTTGGGGGATGTTTTTTGCCAAAAAAAAAGTAGTTCACTGATAGTATTTGCAAAATGTGCATAGTTCACCGCAAGTTTTTGCAACTATCCCTTAATATAATTACTGAAAAATTGTTATTTTTCAAGAGGTCCATGGGTAAAATAGTCGTTTTGTTTAAAAAAACTAACAGAATTCCAACCGTGTACAATTTTGCAAACATAAGGTAGTTTAAAGTTCATATTTTTTAAAAGGGTAATGTTCCATTCCTTGACAATTCATAAAGGTCGCTTTAAGGAATCCCCATAAAAGGTAAGTACCTCAGATTAATCGCTATACGATCAAGCAGGTGTTCACGAACAGCGCCCTCTTCTGGGTTATATGTGGCAATCAAAAGTGGTTTGCAAGGGTGCTTAACGCTGATTCCTTCTCTTTCCACAATATTAACTCCTTCAGTCAGTACATTTAGAAGCAAATTACTGATGCCCTCATCCAACAGGTTAATTTCGTCAACATATAAAACTCCTCTATGTGCTTCAGCAAGAAGGCCCGGTAGGAAAACGGTAGTTCCTGTTTTAATCGACTCCTCAACATCAACGGATCCAATGAGTCTATCCTCTGTGACTCCAAGAGGAATCTGCAGCAGATGGAAAAGGGTTTACGAAACAGTGGAATTAAAAAGGTTCTCGATACACGAAGTTTCTGTAAGGAATCTTGATACTAGCTCAGTTACCTCTAAGTATGCACTATTCTCAACTAACTAACCCCAAGTTTTTAAAAAAAATTGACAACCCCCTGAAGATTTTTTAGTCTCATTCTACCCGATTTCCGCCAAATTTTGGGCATGGAATGACAAAAATACCCCCATAAAAATTGAAATACAAAATAAGGGTGTTTTTGTCGTTTCAACTTTCACGAACAAAAGTTGACGGAATATGGGTAAATTGAAACTAAAAACACTTAGGGGGTAGTCGAAAACTTTTTAAACTTGGGATAGTTGATTGAGAAAGGTGCATAAGAGTAGCTGAGTGAGAGTATCCCTTGCTTTAATAATATAAGTACCTGAACAAAAGGAGATCTGACAATCTGAGTCTTAACATTACCGGTAGAGTCATACTCCACTTTTTCAGCGAGGCCATCTTCCCACCTTCACAAATTATTATCAACCCAGTCAAGATCTTAATAGAACTATTAAAATAATAACCGGTCAAAATTGTTACTTTCGAATTCTCTGTTTGTTTTCTTATAGCAAAAGAGTGAAGTGATGTTTTTCTTAGGAGAAAACTTTTGCACACAGCATGCTGGAGCATAACCTCATACAGGACATTATAGTGTATGGGTTAAAAAGAAAGAGATATTGTTTGGCTGAAAACCGAACATAGTCAGGTTTCTGCTTGAGGACAATATAATGAGCAAAAAACAATTATCTCAGACATTTGTGATAGCTACAGTTCTCATAAATAATGTTCCAAACTTCAAGCTACAACACTTGAGTGGTATTCTACAGCATCACATACAGAAACCTACCTACGCTCGGTTGGATAGGAGAACGAAGTTATGGATTATAACTTTTCTTTTCCTCTTTTATCAGAAAAGTTAAACTTCTTTTCTGAACAAGGAAAGAAACTTGAGCATACGGTAAACTTACTCTTCAGGTTTAGCCGGGTCTGCATTTGATGTTGAACCAACGACTACTTCTATAGGTGGTAAGATTGCATGTAATCCACGTGCCATTACTGTCTTGGCTGTTCCTCGCTTTCCTGATATAGCAATTCCTCCAATTTCGCGATCAATAGCCCCAAGTAAAAGAGCGGTTTTAATAGCATCCTACAAAACAAATTGATAAATTCAACAAATATATACACTGGCAAATCCCTTTGTCATAACTATAACTCAGCCTGACCGTATCATATAATCAGATATTGTACCTGGGCAGTAGCTACTTAAATACCAAAACAAAATCTCATCCATCAATATTTTTAATGGATAGCCCACTTGGGTTGGCCTGGTGGTCAAAGAGCTCTCTCACCTCCTTGAGGTCAGAGGTTCGATCCCCAGTACCATGTCATTATCAAATCTGCTTGGATCCGGTGTGAGTGGAGGTTAGGTTAGGAATTAGACTAGGCTAGAGTAGGATTATGCTTGTTCTCGTACACATCTTATCCCCCAGAGCAGCAAGGAAGTCTTGGGACAATACAGTCCATGCAACAATGAAGACATATTGACCACACGATGCTAGAGGACAATTCAAAACCGAATCCTACTTAGAATTTAAGAGAGAGCAAGACATGATGCAACCTCTTAAACATCTTAGCTTATCCCCCAGAGCAGCAAGGAAATCTTGGACAATACAGTTCATGCAACAGTGAAGACATATTGATTTGACCACACGATGCTAGAGGACAATTCAAAACCGAATCCTACTTAGAATATAAGAGAGAGCAAGACATGCTCCCATACCATGTCATCATCACATCTAGAACAATCTCATCCCCCCCAATATGAGATTTCTTCCTTTTGTTTATCAGAAAAAAAGGGAAAATCCTACTCTATCCTAATTTATTTCTAACCTACCCTCAACCCACACCTGCTCCCAAGCACATGTACCCACTGGAATTCGAACCCCGATATGAGATTTCTGATATGGATGGCATGGAAGAAGAAGTTTCCTCTATGGACCATAGTACACGCAAAAGCACCCGGCCTCTTAATGCGTATGTTGCAAAGAATCCCATCTCTTCCTGTTGGGAAGAATCGGGCCTTACCAAGGAGGAGCACACAACATGGAAGCTCATGATTTACAAATTGGACACCACATTCAACCCAAAAGACTAGCCTAGTAGGTCATGGGTCCCAGGTTTCTTTTAAAGACTACACCCTACACAAAGTGGGTTTTTGTCGGTCTTGGGCGATTCTCTCACCTGCAGGGTGAAGGATATATCACCCCGTGAATTCACCGGTGAATTGGGGAAGCGGGACAAATTAGCACGGATTTGGCTTCATTTACACGGATTCGTCTGGCTAAATCACCGCCAGTACCGTGAGAGCCTGGGCAAATTGGGGCAATCCCCCAGGGCTAATCGCCCTATGCATTGCAGATGCTCTAACCCTTCCTAAAGATCAACATTGCTATACAGGTATGTGATCTGTTGGGTAATAACATGGGGATTCAACCAGTTGGCAGTAAAATCAATCTTTTCTGTAAATGGATGTGCCATCCCCACAAGAGAAGAGCAACTATAGATGCAAGGTCGAGTATGAAAGGATCATAACAACACCAGGAAGCATTATTGCAGCTGTGAAAGCTATTACCAGCAATCTCCAGCTAAAACTAAAGGAACATAGTAGCTTTGAGCTTCTTAGTTCAATTGGTTTAAATGTTCCTATAATTAGTAACAAAAAGATAGCCATCAAAACAGCAAATTGACACAAACCCAACTCAAATCCACCATAGAACACCAAACCCAACTCAAATCCACCATAGAACACCAAACCCAACAAAGCATTGAATGTAAAATACAAAATCAAGCAGCTAAAATTCAAAATCACACACACACATATACATACAAGCTGAGAGAGAGATAGCGAGAAATGGAGAGATTACTTGTCCGACGACAGCAGCCAAAGGGAAGTACCGTCTCCCATACTCGGCCGACTCCGCCTTGCCGGAGGCTGCGGCGGCGGCGGCGGCGGCGCCATTTTGAGCCTCGAGAGTTGCAGAGGCGCGTACGCGAAGGCAATTGCGGAACCGCTTTGAGGTCCGCGAGGGAGAAGAGTAGAGGAGGAAAGGGCGTGATCGGAATGAGGGAAGCAGGGAGAGATACTTGCATGTCGACGTCGGAGCCGCCGGTGACGGTGACGGAGAAATTGCCATCGCTGCCATTATCTTCGGCTCCGAAGATAGAGTGATAGAGCAAAAGCAAAGCGACGAGCTCATTGGCTTCTCTTATCTGCTTGCTTCTCTCGTGTTCATCCACGCGCCATACCTTTTGCGCGTGTAACCCATTCGCTACTTTATTTTATATATGGGGATGAAATCGAGAAAATGTGTAATCATTGGGCACTAGTTAAAAATTGCAATAGCATAAGGGTGTATTTGCAATTTTGTGATACTCACTTGCAAATTAAATTCCTGCACTTATTTTTTTTTCCAAGATAGGTAGGTGTATGAGTTTGATTAATCAAGAAGAATCAAAAACATACATCCGGTATAGACCAACATAATATAGTCTAGGGATATAGCCCGAAACATTCCAAAGTACTATTCGAAATCCTCTAAAAAAAGTGGTGGTCGGATCAAAGCTCTAGGACCGGGTCGGATCAGGGGGGTGGACTATCTAATAAAGCGGCGGGGGAAATAAGCACCCTCGCCTCAAGAAATGAGTGTGAGATGGTTCAGGGGGAGGGCAGTCGGTTATACCGTCCCCCTGGATGTAGGATGACAGTGGTACCATCAAGAACCAACTCAAGGTTCTCCTACCAGCTCAGGGGTCAGCAATCCCGCGCTTTGGAGCTCTACTTCTATCATTCAAGAGAGGACGACGCACGCTGACAACCTGGGGGATTCTCAGTCCACCAGCATGAGAAGTTACAACAGACTTGCTCGGTTGTTGAAAGCTCGTTTGGAGCCGCTGCATCGATGAGCTTAGGACGTTGTCACAGTATCACTTTCCGAACACCAAAGCATTCCACAAGAGCATGTTTACTCTTTAGCCAGCTTTTTATTATTGTCGGACTTTCAATTTATGTTTTGGTATGTTTGTTTGCGATAAACATTTTAATGATATATACATCGTTAATTCTCAACAACAAAAAAACTTAGAGGATCCGGCCCATCACGCGCAAGTTAGCATGACGGAGCAAGCTAAGAGAGCCATGAAACTAGCCGTTGAGAAGGGAACGAAGACCGATTAGGAATATCTATTGCAACGTTCGGAAATTTAAATCCCACCAAACCCAGTTGCGAAACGACGTCGTTTCCCTCATCTTCTTCCCTGTTTTATACCAAACCCTCACACACCTCACCCCCCATCTCTCTCTGAGCTTTCTTCTCACAGATTCAAGAGAGAGGAAGAACAAAAACATCGCAATCTCTCTCTAGCTGCCTCTGTGAGCAAAAAGCCCT
This sequence comes from Erodium maritimum, assembly GCA_963921825.1. Taxonomy (NCBI): domain Eukaryota; kingdom Viridiplantae; phylum Streptophyta; class Magnoliopsida; order Geraniales; family Geraniaceae; genus Erodium; species Erodium maritimum. Next base: position 2,410,242 of record OY997593.1, on the reverse strand, counting down.
TTCTGGGTATTTGAGCTTCTTACACATCTCTACATTTTTTTAATTAAAGCTCATTAAAGGGTCTTCCATGGCTGCCATCAACGGGTACACAGAATCTGCCCAAGGTGGGTACAGAGACAACACTCCGGCGGCTGCTCCGGTTGCGAAAAGCTTGGATACACAGTCCGTGCTTAAGAGGTATATGATTTGTAAAAATTGGAGCTTTATATCATGTTCTTATTGATTTTGATTTTGTTCTGATGTTTGTCTTTCTGGTTTTTTGTTGATTGAACGAAACAGGCTGCAATCTGAACTTATGGCCTTAATGGTAAGGGCTATGAAATTTGTGTATTTTCTTCATGTTTATAAAGTTCCTCCTTCCTTGTTTGGATGAGTAGAAAAAAGTGTGAGGAAATCTTGTTCATTTTCCATGATTTGGGGCTTTTGTGGATATGGGTTTTCACTTTTGGGGCAATTGGATACCAAATACAAAACATTGAAACAAATTCATATCTTTCTTATAGTTTTCTTCTACTTTCTGAGCAACCAAACAGTTCATGAAGTGTTGATTTTCCTCCAAATTTGTTGTTTGGTTATAAAGTGTTTACTCTCTCACACATCAAGCTAACATAGCCAACCAAAACAGCTAGTGAAGCCAATTCATCCAAACTTGCTTTTGCTTTGCCACATCAAGCTAACATAGCCAACCAAAACAGCTAGTGAAGCCAATTCCTCCAAACTTGCTTTTGCTTTGCCAATTCATCATAGGACCTAACTTCTTATCTTAAGACACAGTATTAGGATACATAAACAGTGATTAATTTTCCATGATATGGGTTTTCACTTTTAGTGCATTTCCAACGTGCTTGGCGATTTATCGGGGTGAATTCGGACGTATTGTCTCAATTCACCCCTCCTCACACAACATTGGCGACGATTTGGTCAGACAAATCTAGATGGATACCCATGTGTCTCGTGCAAGTGGCCACTAGGTGCGCGAATTGAGTTGGCCAGGCGAATTCACGAGACAATGGATCCTTCGCCCGTGAAGAGAATTTTCCAAAACGTCCAAAATTCCACTTTTCCTTGGGGCAATTGAACACCAAATACCAAACATTCAAACAAAATCATATCTTCCTTTAGTTTTTTTCTACTTTATGAGCAACCAAAGTCAGAAAGTGCCTGATTTTTGTGTCTGCTCAAATCATTGTTTGGTCACAAAATGTTTTTACTCTCTCATACATCAAGATGCAAGGTATGTGACATAGCCAACAAAAACAGCTTGTGAAGCCATGAACTGTGCCTTTTCTTCTTCCAATCCATCATTGGATCTAAATTCTCATCTTAAGACATAATACTAGGATACATAAACAGTGTTCTTACAAGTTTCACATGAACCTTGGCTTGGACAGATGAGTGGGGATTCTGGGATCTCGGCATTCCCCGAGGAAGACAACATTTTCTGCTGGAAAGGGACAATCTGTGGAAGCAAAGACACTGTCTTTGAAGGAACAGAATACAAACTGTCCCTTTCCTTCCCCAATGACTATCCCTTCAAGCCCCCAAAGGTGAAGTTCGAGACCGGATGCTTCCACCCCAATGTTGATGCCTATGGAAACATCTGTTTGGACATTCTTCAGGTAACCTTTTACGGGTTTGTCAGTGTTGCTGAAGTACGAGTATGATATGTTCATGTGTTTGGATTTTTGTTTGATGATCCTTGTAGGATAAATGGTCATCGGCTTATGATGTGAGAACTATTCTGATATCTATCCAAAGCTTGCTTGGAGGTATTGTATCTGAATCATTTTTCAATGTTTGGATAATTGCAAAAAAGTACCCCGAGGTATTCACTTTAATGAATACTTTAGGGTACTTTTTTGCAATTATCCCTTCAAATTTTGTGAGGATTTTGGTCACGACTTTGTTTTGTACTCAATTTCTTGTTCAGAACCAAACACAAGCTCACCATTGAACACCCAAGCAGCACAACTATGGAGCAATCAAGAGGGTATGTTTTGTTTTTGTTTTTTTTTTTTGCCTGTTTTGGAGCAACACAACTGTGAAGCCCGACCCGATATATTTGGCTATGATCTTAATTTTACATTTGGTGTGTGCTCCTGCAGAGTATAGGAAAATGGTGAAGTTGTACAAGCCTTCTACAGCTTAAAGAAGACAAAGCCATGTTGATTTTTTTTTCATTCAATTTTTTCTAGAGAGAGAATCATAAAATGCAATTGTATTGGTTCTTGTTACTAAAATACGCTTTTGTATCTTAAAATTTGGGGGATTTATAAGTGCTTTTTGAAGCATTTTGTAGGCCAATATGAATGAATTATATTGCTATATGTGCCATTTTGATCTGTCTTAGAATGAAGTCCCTTGAATAGCCAAAAAAGCATCCTCTAAAAACTTTACAATCAAATTTCAAACTTTAACTAGCCAAACAAGCAAGCAACTCAAATGTTGAAACTGGATTTTCGTAAGCAACTCTGTCATGGATTTCGTTAGTCCGTGTAAAAAGTGATAGTTCGTAGTTGGGATATGTCACGGAAAGCTATTTTAAAATTAACATGAAAGAATTATTGCTAAATGTCATTTGATCTGTCATTTGATTTGTCTTAGGCTCATTAGTAAGGCTCGCTAGTAAGGCTCGCATGTTGACTGGACAAAGTAGTGGGACTTGGGACTCAGAATAGTGAGTGTTTTGTAATGAGAGACTCACTGTGAGGCTCACTATTGTTAGTGGATGCTGAGTGGTTAATTAATTGATATTTTACTGTTTTATTTAATTCCTTATCAGAAACAGTTTTAATTATTTAAAATTTAAATAAATGTGAAAAAAATAAGAAATAAATTAAAACTGATAATTTTATTTATTCTCAAATATGAGCATCAAGTACAAAAGACTAATCGTCGTTATTGAAACCAGCTCCATATAGACCTCATAAGTGCCCAATAAGACCATGTTGTATTTGCATGTGGGTCTGATGACTTGTGACACTATGTTGAGCACCCACTCGTTGCTGGTATTCCAATGACCCTCCATGGTGCCATCGTTCCGGTGGTGTCCAATTCGGCATTTCTGGAGGTTGTTCGTACAACAACTCATCATCTCCATACTCGTACTGGTCGCGCTCATCCTCTACAATCATGTTGTGTAGAATGATGCAAGTGTGCATGATATTGGCCAAAGTGTGTTTGCTCCAAGTATGATCGGGACGGGAAATGATGTAATTGTCGCGTCATACTTCTGAACGAAATAATTTTCGTGTTCCTTGACCTTGTCTATAATCCGTTGAAAAAGTGGTTTGCACATACGGAACCGACGCCTAAACATATTTGGTCCATATATGGGTTGATCGACAAAATAGTACCTCATTAATTGGTCGTGGGCGTCAACACGACCTCTGTCAATCTGTCGTCACATTGGTTCCCCACGGGCGACCCTCTCCCTCAGAGCGTTGATCCTTTGCATTGCTCTCTGTATGCCCATCTCAATCCTTCGTCGGAGTCGTTTCTCAACTAGCCGCATTTGGGCTGCCAACTCCTCATATGTCGGACCCTCATCGTCGGACATTTTGTATCGAAAAATAGATATGAAATGTGTAGAGAAGTAGTAGGATGGTTTGTGATTTGAGAAAGGAGTTGGGGGGGGGGGGTATTTATAGGAGTAAAAGGTATGAATTGAATTTAAAAAAAATATAGCCGTTAGCCAACGGTCGGGGACATGTGGCAGCACGGGAGAGGCGGCGGCCGGACGCGGGACGCGTAAAAGCCGTCCCACAATGAGACGGCCCGCATCCCGCGGCCCACTAAAACGCGAACCGGGCCGTTGAGCCGTTGTTCTTGCTCTAATAAACCCCAAGCCTTGGAGGAAGCAATCCATAAACACATCCACCTCTACTGCAACCTCTGAAAAAGCTATAACAGTACGACCCGAAGACCCTGCATTGTTCTACACATTCTGTTTTAAACGTGAAGAGATGAAAATCCAGGCATGAGAGAAAGTAAAAGCAACATTTTTTTATCGACAAAACAACTTGTAAGGGTTTAACAAAAGATGGACCAACAGATGAAAAAAAAAGTGGTGCACCAGAGTTTCTGCACTTCCTACTCAGAACCACTCAAACTGTAGCAACCAGATGCAAACAAATAACAACAACCAGATGCAACCAACAGCAATCATCAACCACATGTTCACTTAGCTTCAAATATGAAAACGGCTGCAGCTGCAGTCCAAAAACCAGCACCAAATGAAGAGGAAGGCAGTCAATAACAGACCAGAATGCAACCGGTGAAAAATAGAGTCAACAAGAGCCAAGGAGTAGCCCTTAAAAAGACCCTCTCAGGACATCCTAAAGAACAATTCATACAGCACAGCAAAAGACACTAAAAGGGGAGACTACCCACTAGACACTAAACAAAGCACTCTCTTTTTAATCTAATCATTGTTAATGTTAGAATATAACTGTAATTGGGTCTTCAACTATCAGCTTGAGCTTTTAGTTGAGTTGATCCTTTAATATGGTATCAGAGTCTGGTTCCTCTCGGACCTGGGTTCAAACCCCACCCTCTACAAAAAATTCTAATTTATTCTCTAATTATCAAATTTGCCCAAATAAGCTAGCCCTTATCACTCTTCTCAATGGGCTCATCTCTCTCTTCTAAATATTTCACCTCCAAACCTGTAAACGGGCTTGTCCGTGAGGGCGCGTGTTAGAATATAACTATAATTGGGTCTTCAACTATCAACTTGAGTTTTTAGTTGAGTTGGTTCTCTAATAGTTAAGGGCTATATAAATCCATTGATCCATGAATACGCTCTAGATATTGGCGATGATCTTGTGATCTTAATCGCACGATCTTCTCTCGTAATTTATCTTGTTTCCTTATATGTAAATATAGTCTTTATCAGACAGATTCAGTGTTTCTTTGTTTGGCTTATGCCCCTTGTATAAGTTTGTAAGTTTTTGATCAATGAAAAATAAGAGAAATGGATACTATATCCTAATAATTTTACACTAGATGTATCAATCCCCCACAAGGAATGCCGTGAGCTTCCAGGAAAATAAATGGAATTGTGATTCCCTGATGCACCTCCAGCAGAATTTATCAGCTCCATATAACGATCACGACCCACAGACTCACTCTTATTCTTATCAGCGAAGGATGCTACAGTAGATGTCGAGCACTCCTCAGAGACAGATCTAGAAATATAATTTAGGGTATGCCATCGACCATTGCTAAATGCGGTAAAATAACTAAATGAAAACTACACTCACATGCAAACTACGTGCAATGTAGATCTTAAAATGACCATAACTTTTTCATATGAACTCCGATTTAGGCCCTTAAGATATCAAATCGAAGGTATCTGAAAAATTTACGATTATATATACCTTTTGGGGACTAGAGTATGCCATGGAATACCCTATAACCCTTTAAATCCTCCCCTGCCACTCCTTGTACACCTTAAAATCAAGGGCCTTAACTTGCTCCCACGTCAAAGCATCCTCACTTACAAATAGATGTCCCAAAAACCCCTTAGTAATAACAGTGGTAGATTGTATGGCGACGCACTTCCTTGCATATTTCCTAAAAGTCTTGATTCCGCGGTCATAGAACAACCAAAACTCAGCTGCAAAGAACAGCTTTCAGTATTTTTATTCCTTGGTTACTACCCCGACCGAATGATGAAGAATTTATATTTCGTAGCATATTGATAATAATAGACCAACTAAATGAGCAGACTTTCGAAAACCCAACACTCAAAAACAAAATTAGAAAGGTAATAAAATTGTTAAAATGACTCATAACAGATGAGACAAGATAAGGATTGTTGTACTTGGATGGTACTCGGTGGCACCAAGAGCCTCTAAAGACGAAAAGTACTCTAGATTGCACGCCAAATATCTACGTGCCTCGTTAGTGAAAATTTGCCCTTTCAGTCTCCAAAACATATTTCTACAAAATTCCAAAAGGCTTGACGCAGCATCTACTTCGTTATAACCCACACTGGCAGATGTATATGTGGCATCCATGTAAGCAGCTGCTTTGTACACCGTGTGTGAAGCAGCTTCTAGTACATTCCCGAAGTTCCCCAAACCAGTGTAATCTCCTTCAAATTTGTTGATGGCAGACAGCAAAGATCGATAAAGATGGCCAATTGAGGAGCCGGATACAGAGTAGGTAGAAATCACCTTTAAAATCGGTTCAATCCTCAAAATGAAAGACTCCGCAGCGGTCCAAAACTTGTTCTCTCTTATCAGGTATCCAACCATGGGTTTGTATCTAGGACAACCCGTTACGACTAAAGGATCTCCCAAATCAAATAATGCGAGAAAATCATCATTCAACATGCCTGCTCGATTGGCCAGCAACTCTTTTGTGGGCAAGTAGCACCCTAAAAAGTCTTTGAACTTTCGGGAACTCAGAACTCCACCTTAGTCCACAACAGCTGGCAGACTTCCTTCACCATTCTCAACAACTTTTGATGGCCCTCGAACAAACATGTAAACACAGCAGGGAATGGAGGGACAAAGGGCTCGAAATTCATTAGCTTCATTCCAGCTGTCGGGCGATCAATATGAGATGGTACCAGGATGGCAGGTTGGGGCAATCCAAGAACAACAGCTGGGACGGGAGGTTGGTGCATGGAAATGCCATCACCTAGGACGGGATGTAAGGGCATGGCAATAATTTCCAAATTCAGTGTATATTTCCTCGAAAGTCGTTCATGTCAGATCGCAAACTTCAGTACAAATGGCCAATGGTGGACCCGGACACAGAAAAAGTAGAAAGAACCTTTAAAAGGTTCCATCCTCGACATGAAACATGTCGATGCTGTTCAAAACTCATTCTCCCTTACAAGATACTCAACCATTGGTTTATACCCAGGGTTATCGGAGTTTGAAATGAGAATTTGATCGATGTCTTTTTTTACTATGAAAGAATATACTAAGAAAATAAGTAGATTTTCTCATAGAAAGATTATACTATATGATATTGAGCATATTTGCTTCAATGTATATTTATTACACTAAAAATCTAAAATGGGTGATGATGATTAATTTCTAACAAGACACCTTCGATGGATAAAATTTAATATCTAGAATTCTATAAAGAAAATGCAAATATTCAAAGATTTACGTGTAGCCATAAATAAATATATTAACTTCAAGTCCATATGTGATAGGTTAAGATAATTCTAGATGGTATATCATCTTCTAGAAAATTGTACACTTAAAACATTATTTTTAAATAATACATACAAACTTAAATTGAAATTAATCAAGTATAACAAAAAATAAGAAACCCCTCATAATCGACACTAACGACGCAATGTATTAGCTACGTGAGAATTTTAAAACACTAAAGGTATTGGGTATCGAAATCCACTGGTTAACTGATAAAAACAAAATAGAACAAGACCAAATCATTCTCTTAATTACCTCATGATACGTGCCCAAATTAACCTGTCTTCTTGGTGGCATCCTGCGTGAAGTGATGTAGTTTCGAGTTTTGGTTGGTTGTTGGTTCTTCAGGTGTTGTATTCTTTTTGTGGTGGTTTGTTCTTTTTTGTAGAGGAGTCTGTAGCTAGACTTCTCTTCCAATTTGAAAGAGGTTTGATTTAAATATGTTTTGCTGATAAAAAAAACAATGCTCGTGATGTTGTATCGCTTTTTTCAAAAATTTAGTTAACAATTGTTATTATTAAATTCTCGCCCTCAATAAAAATCAATTTCAAAATTTAATATTTTACTTTATATTTAAGGGAACGCCCTATTTTAATTTTTTTTTCTTTAACCTTTTGTTATCAAATACTCTGTCTAAAGGTGGGACGTTATAATGATACCGTCACCTTTCTTTATTAGTCAAAAAAGTTGTATTTTCTTAGAGAAATGTGATATTTTTTATCCAGAACATATATTCTCACCTTTTCTATTAATTATTAGTTTTTAGATACAAAATCTATGTGTTTTTCATAAATGGAGAAGTAACAATGTGTTACTGATAACTCTTTGCTTTTACGGTGTGTATTTGAGAGATCTATATATTATTCAGAAATATTTTTGAATTTTTTCATCCTGCTAAAGAAAATATATATTTATATGTAGCATTCAATGATATCTTGTGTGTATTAGAGAAATAAAATCTCGTTTATAGGTATTTAAGCTTTATGTTTAAATCCATTTTGAAGGTAAATTAGTTTAAATTCAATTCTTTTTTTTATCATAACAAGCGTGGTAATTTTATTATGGATAAATGAAAATAGGACGTTGATCTTTTGACAAGAAAGTCTGATTAACATAGGTAAAATTGTAGGGGATCTATCTCTAAACTCTAACTGAAGGGTTTCTATTGCTTCTCCCGGCTCGACTTGGGTGGATTTGTGATGCTTAAGATGTTTGCCAGTCCAGTTAAAGAGATCTCATTGGATGAAGAGCGTCAAGTAGTCGAAGAGATATCCAAGAGAAAGAAGAGGCTTGGGATCGGAATGTGCAAAATCCCCTTGGGAGGGGACGTGTCTGCTCAAACACGTCCTGCTCTTCCAATTGAGACTCATTGGACCTCACGAGTGTGTGTAGCAGACATCTCCTGGTTGATGATTCCTTGTTGTCGTACATCAGAGACAGCGGGCGAGACATATGCAGTGAAGGATTGGTAATGGATAAGCAGTTTGAAGAACCACACTTAATAATAGTAAAAAAATCAAATGCTCAACTTTCACGTGCTGGTACGAGTACCCACGTGTTATGGAATTTAAACACACGGAAAAATCATTACATTAGAGATAGACTCAACTATAAAAAAAAAAAGGGTTAATTGTTGAAACTTACCCTTATGTATTGGTCACGAACACTATGCTACCCTCCTTTTCAAAATGATATTTGCGGTACCTTATCTATTGGTCACGCGATTACGTTAGGAAAAATAGACGGTAAAATGCCGTTTTTCCATTCCGTTAGTCATATGACCTCAAGTGTCATATAATGGATGGTAAAATGACGTTTTTTCCCTTAAGTATTGGACCTCTATATATTTTATAAGGAACAACAACGAGGGTGCAATGATAATGTTCCTTATAAAATGTATAAAAGTCAAATAATGAAGGAAAAAACGTCATTTTACCATCCATTATATGACACTTGAGGTCATATGACTAACGGAATGGAAAAACGGCATTTTACCGTCTATTTTTCCTAACGTAATCGTGTGACCAATAGATAAGGTACCGCAAATATCATTTTGAAAAGGAGGGTAGCATAGTGTTCGTGACCAATACATAAGGGTAAGTTTCAACAATTAACCCAAAACAAGATACAAAAGACTATGTAATAACATTTATTTATGTGTTGATGCCATGACATAAACCCTAACATGTCTCGTGGACTCTTGTCTTCTTCAACGATGTTTCTTCAACAAAAGCCTGTCAACACGTACAAAGTACCATATTCTCCATCTCTTCCAAAACATAAGAGACCCAAGCACACTCCCCAAACCAATGACAAAGCCAACCTCAATGCTTATTATTAGCTCCCAATCAGTTTTCTTGCCATGGTTAGTAGGAACCGGTTCGACCGGCGGTCCACGAGGGCCACATGTATTTGTACAATTTATCTTCAGAGGCGGTCCATATAGCCCTTTGTTTCCGATGTAAGACGATTCTGAAAACGATTGGAGTTGAGTGCTGGTTGGAATTTTACCCACGAGATGATTAAACGAGAGGTTCAAGTAAGAAATGAACGTCAGACTTGCAAGTTGTTCGGGTATGACATCGCTAAGACCGTTGCTCGCTAGGTCTAACGACTCCAACGCTGTCAAGTTACCGACAGACGGTGGGATCGCGCCCGTGAAATGATTGTGGGACAAGTTGAGAGCGTACAAAGACGTGAGGTCTCCAATCGAACGAGGTATCAAACCTTCGAAATAGTTGCACGAGAAGTCGATTTCGTTGTACGCAATTAGTATTTTCTCCAACTCAGTGGAAACGCCTTTGTGTACAATTCTCACGGTATCTTTATAATACTCCCCGAACTCCAAATAATCAAGTCTCGGTCGGGCGACCCCCGATCCCGTCATCATTTTCACCCAATTTCCGAAGCTTTCATAAGGAAGTTCCCCTCCAAAACTGTTTGCACATATGTCGATGATTTGAAGTTTCGACCAACCACTCGTTGCCACGTCACATTTCACGGGCCCATAAAAGTTATTCGACCGTAGGACAAGTACAGTCAAATTGGATAAACGTCCCATCCAACAAGGAAACCCACCATTCATATCATTGTTCCCCAGATTCACAACTTTAAGTGCTCTACAATTCCCCATAGACTTCGGAATAGCCCCATGTAATAGGTTTTCACTAAGATCGAGAGTTTCCAACGGACAATTATCTCGAAATGTATCCGGAATCCTTCCTCTAAGTCTATTCCTTTTCAAATTCAAGACGCCCGAATTCATCTCAAGGAGGCACGGAGGAATTGTACCACTCAAAGAATTATCCGACAAGTCAACGATAGCCTCAATGTCTCTACCGATGTTGCAAAGCGACCGAGGGATGCTACCGTTAAAGTTATTGTCTGAAAGAGACAAGTATTGCATGTTGGGGAGCGAGTTTCCCAATGTGATAGGGATTTGTCCTTGGAACATGTTGGACTTAAGGTTCAAGATGGCTAGGTAAGTAAGGTTGCCAAGGTTTTGAAATAGGTCCATGGTTCCACTAAAGTTGTTGTAAGAGAGGTCGAGGTTCGCGAGGCTAAAAAGGTTGAGGATCGAAGGGGGTATTGGGCCTTCAAGCTTGTTGCTACTCAAATCAAGTAATCGAAATGAAGGAGCATTTGAAAATTTTCCAAGTTGACCACTGAAATGGTTGGAAGAGAAGTCGAAGCCTATAATCGATGGAAGAGAGAACAACGATGACGGGATGCTCCCGTTTAGTGCATTCTTCCTCAGATAAAGATAAGAAAGATTCTCTAGGTTTTCCCACCGGATGTGAGTAATTGAACCGTTGAATGTGCAATTCGAAAGAAATAAGGATATCAGAGTCGTCATGTTACCTATATCCGCAGGCAATGTCCCTGAAAAATACGTTAAAAAAATTAAATTTTAAGTATTTTAACATGGTGTTAAAGATCTAACCAACCCAAAAGCTCGAACTGATGAGTGAAGGCATCAAGATGTATATCAAGGGGTCAATTTATCCACACACTTTCGATGTGGGACTCACACTTCAACACTCCCCCTCACTTGTAGGACTGGACATCTACACGTGGGCCATATCAGGACTGGACATCTGCATATGAGCCGCATACCACATGGTAGAGGTGACAAACAGATCGTGGGCCGAACCAGCTCTGATATCACGTTAAAGTCCTATCCAACCTAAAAACTCGAATTGATGGGTAGAGTCATCGGTATCAAGAGGCCAATTTATCCGCACATTTTTAAGGTGGGACTCACATTTCAACATAAGGGATATGAGGATTGAGACCAGTAATTTCATACTTTTTGATGTGAGACGGTTTAGGGTTTCAACTCCCAAATGTGACATTGAATCCAACAACCACTTTATTGAAACCAACAATTTCACATTTATTACGTGAGATTGCTGGTTTCAACTCACAAATGTGTGTGGAATTGAAATCATCAACCTCAAACTCACTTGGGTTGGATTGTTTAGGATTTGCCAATGTGAAATGATATGTGGGCGGGATTTTGACGAATTTTAAATCCCGATCAAAATCCCAAATCGGGTTCGGTTGTGTGGTTAAAAACCAACACCCGGTGATATTTTCTGGTACGAAATTGGACCCAACTGTTGTTGGTACCGATCATCGACCGATACCCACCTCTACTTACAGGTATGGGGATCAACAACCTCACACTGTTTTTTTTATCAGCAAATGTAAATTTAAATAAAACTTCTTCAGAGGATGAAAAGAAAGTACTCGTACGTTTAATGAAGAAGGATCAAACCGAGCACACAAAGTACGAACTCGAACACTGATATAAAAACTCAGTCTCAACACAAACCCGACAAGAAAGGACCAAGGCCTTACACTGCTTTCCTGAGATCATTGGTCTCAACTTTCATACTCACAAATGTGTGAGATAGAAACTAGTAATCCTACACTCATTTTTTGAGCTGAATGTCACTTTGTCTGAGTTAAACCAACGACTTCATACTTATTAGGGATAACGTTGTTTCCAAACTTTTCCAAACGTTTCATTATCACATCCTAACCGAGGCAAACGTTTCGTTACAATTCCTAACTCAAAAGGTTTGTTTTTTACAATTCCTAACTGCGAAAAAACAACGACTTTTTGTAGTACAGTACCACTTTTGGGTTAGGAATTGTAAAAAACAAACCTTTTGAGGTAGGAATTGTAACGAAACGTTTGAAAAGATTTGGAAACAACGTTATCCCTACTTATTACACGATCAGGTCGCTACAAGAATGAAGTAAAAACAAAAGAAATAGTACCTGAAAGCAACAAGTTATCCGATAGGTCCAGGATTTGGAGTTGCATGCGGAAGACAACCTTCGGAAAGCTCCCATGTAACCCACAACCATAGAGATACAACGTTGTCAAGTTCGAAAGAGCCGCAAGAAAATCCGGAAGCTCACTCGACAAGTTCTTGTTACCACTCAAATCAATCCAAGCAAGACCCTGAAGCTCGACGAGAGACTCGTGCAGAGGTCCCGAAAGAGAACACTTGGAGAGCCTCAAAGTTTGTAGCTCAGGGAGTGACGAGGACAAGGCCATGCCCCACAAATGTCCCTCACCTTCTACGGACATGTCCACTCCACCAAGGTCGAGATCGGTAAGGTTCTTGAGGTTCTTGACAAGGGTCGAGAACGTAGGGTTCTCGAGCTCCATAGATGGTGAGTTGGGGTAATCGTCATCGATGGCTAGGTTAAGAGTGAGCAAGCTTGTTAAAGTTGAGATCTCTAGGGGAACTTGGCCTCCGAAGCCAGAGTTGGAGAGGTCGAGGTGGAGAAGATTAACAAGCTTTCCTATGTTGTGTGGGATGTGAGTACCGTTGAAGTGGTTGAAGGACAAGTCCAAGCGTTGGAGATGGTGGAGATCGAACAAAGGACTATTGGAGTGGTCGAGTCCTCCTGAGATTTTTTTGATAAGCGATAAGAAAATTTCATTATACTTGAGGGGTACAATGAAAAGCAGAATATCAGACTAATATGGCCGATTCTGAAAAAAAAACAAAACAAGATAAAAACTGAGCTATCACAAATAGCCTGAAAGTACCAGTAAAACGACAGACTAAAAGAAGCTGGAACAAAAAGAAACCTGAGATTGATTGTTGGCTAAGGTCGAGCTGGATGACTTCACCGTCGGGGTTGCATGTAACTCCTTCCCAAGCACAACAATCTGAGCTTGAGTTCCATGTGTTTAGATTCGAGGACAGATCGGAGTTGAAGACGAGGTTGTGCTTGAGTTGAAGCAGAGAGGATTGGTCTTTTAGGGCACAATGGAGGGTGTAAACCCTAGGAACATAGATACTGAACAAGATGATGATGAGTAGTGAGAACCCTTTCATTTTGGCTTTGGCTATCTACGAGAAGGCCATCATATATATAGAGAAACAGTTTTTAGTACAAATTGTTTGTATGCAAACTACGAACTAGTGGTAGTGCTGAAACTTTGCTATCGTACGAAGCGTTGGAACCTACATCACATTTATGTTGGAACCTATAGCAGAATTATTAGAACCAATAATGTAGACTATTGGAGTTACTGTGTGCTACAGTCAGGTTTCAAAAGATTATGATAAAGTTCCAACTGTTTGCAATAACATATTTCTAAGGCTATCCACAATTAGGGGTGGGCAAAAAAAACCGAAACCGCTAAAACCAACCACCACCAACCGCAAACCGCACCGAAAAACCCGAAACCGAAAAGTTAACGGTTGGTTGCGGGTTCTTGACGATCGAACCGGAAAGTTAATGGTTGGTTGTCGGTTCTTGAAACGCCAAACCATCGGTTAACCAACCAAACCAGTACTGTTCATCATATATATGTGGCTTCATAATAACCACTGATCTGATATAAATGAATGACCTATGAGCACTATTTTGTGTCACACAGATTGCTAACATAGAACACGATAACGTATATATAACTTTTCTTTTGTTTTAGAGAATATAGTAATATGTTTTGGCTTGAAATAGAAATATGTGTATGATTATTTGTATCTAAATTAGTCCTTACATGTAGTAAAGTGGTTGGTTGGTTAAAACCACTAACCAACCGGTTAGTGAACTGGTTGGTTTCACTGTAAAAATTGGTTTATGAGTTGGGGATGGTTCCAAAATATGTCAAACCGGTAATATCGGGTTGGGTTCGTATAGAATTCCATTGGGTGGTTAACCACCCAATGCCCACCCCTATCCACAATGACAGACGAATCGATTAGGTCTAATCCAGTCTAATGGATGGAAAAATAAAAACAAAGATGGGCTCAATTCGTGGGAAAATATAGGCCGAAATTATTTTTGAATTATTTGGGCCACGTGGCGATTCTCCACAGGAGAATCGGGCTTCGACTCTTTTCGACGGTCTACGAATCCATCGATTTTCATGAGGGTCGAATCAACTGAATCGTGGGTTTTGAGCTTTTTTTTCCCAAAAAATGTGAATCGACGCCCATATTAAAAGCACAGTAGACACGATTGTGGATAGTCTAACAGTAACCTATTACCGTTTTCAACAGTAACATTAGGTGAATAGTTTGTACGATAAAATACAATTATATTTAAAACTGATCCAATATTTATATATGTAGAGAGGTAGGTTGGTATGCCATGGACACATAAATGGCCTTACACAGTTACACAGGAGGCCTATGACCTCTTTTATTGACAATAATAAGCATGAACGTTAGGGTTTCCAGAAAAAAACTGGTATGAACATTTAAGATTCATATTTAATATGAGTGGTTCATGTCACAGTTACACGCTGTTGGATTTCTTCCACAATTATACTTATCCAAGTTCTGTTCATGGAAGTGATGGATACGACTAAAGGAGAGTGAATTTGACTTCAGGTAATATTGGGTTTCTCCATTGGGTAGGCAAAGGAGGCGCAATGGAGGGATTCTTGGTACATACTAGGGATGGCAATGGGGCGGGGACTCCAGTCCCCGTCCCCGTCCCACGTCCCCGACACTCGTCCGGTCCCTGTCCCGTACCCATATGACCCCGTCTTGACACAGCCCCGCGGGGACGGGGCGGGGAATGGGGATTTTAGTCCCCGTCTCATTCTCGTCTCGCGGGAGATTTTATTCCTTATCTCGTGTCCGTCTCATTCTCATCACCCGAAAAAATGCACGTTTAAAATAATTCTCAATCCATAATTTTAAACAATATGTATAGTCAATCCATAATTTTAAAACAATATACATATAAAATAACGGTTTTGAATTTAATTACGGTAATACATAGAAAGGACCGTGCGCAAAAAATTTGTGTTTGGTGGTATGCATATAACACAGAGAGAGAGCTATGTAGTATGTCTAATGAATATCACCCGAATAAAACGCATTCAAGTCGACAAGACTACAAGTGGGTCAACATAAAAATACAGTCTTATTAAAAGGTTTATATCAACACCATTTTTCCGATACAGATTACCTTATCCCCTGAAAGTATTTTGCATAAAAACACAATAAATGATTGATCATGAACACAAGCAAACCAAACTGATACATTCCAACCATTAAATGCATAATGTTATCTTCATGTATCACAACAACAATAGCACGCTTATCCCCTTGACTAATTTAAACTAGAAAATGTTCATCAAAAAGACATTCTTTTACTTCTATAAACATGACCACACATCAAAAGTTTAAACATAAGAAAATATTTTTAGACAAGTGTATTGTTATAATTATTATGTATATATATAAATTATAATATTTTATTGTAAAATAATGATGCGGGGTACGGGGCGGGGAGTGCTTGCCCCATCCCCGCCCCGCGCCCCACCAAAATCCCCGTTTATTGACCCGTACCCCGCCCCGCTTAAAAAATCCACATCCCGAATCCACCCCGCGGGGGGCAGGGACGGTGATCCACGTGGGGGGGCAGGGCGTTTTTCCATCCCTAGTATATACTATTGAACTGTTAATCAATTAAGATCAACAATGCTGTTCTTTTTCTCTTTTGGGTCCGAGTTGTTGTTCTTGTATGATGAATACTACAAGCTAATCTCTGGTTTGACAATCAAGCCATCTATAAAGGAAGAAGGGGACTGTCCTGTTAAAGCTATGGGGAAGAAGGTCTTTATCGGTGGAGGCTGTCGACGATCCTGACAGCAAAGGAGATGACCTGATCGGTACTCTTTCCGGGTCACAGAGAAAACCGGTGCCTTGAAAGAAGTCGTGCGGTCATGTTTGAAGGTCGACGATGAGTTGTCGAGTCCTGAGAAGATGGCCTCTTCTCTAGACTGGTCTGTAAGTGATCAAGTCCGAAATGGAAAGTCGGAAACAGAGCTTGTGTAGCATCGGAAAATCAGGGAATCAAGACAGGTGATCGTTCGATGACCAGGAAGCGGAGGCGTGCAAGGAAGAAGGATACAACCTTAGACAATGAGATCTTTGTCTGTAACCTACCTTACGATACAACGGATGATTGGCTTCGACATGAGTTTGGTTCTTTTGGAGAAGTCGTTTGCTCATATATTCTTCGTCTGTCAAATCGTAAGGCGGTTTTGTGAGATTCCGATCGAAGGTTGCAGCTGTTCAGGCAGTAGAAAGTCTGAACGGATATAAGGTGAAAGGGTATATCTTGTTCATAGCCCTCTCCAGAGGTCGAAAAATCAGTCAGTTCTCCGGAGGCTCAAAACAGAACATCGTTCTCCAGAGGCTCAAAACAGAACATCATTCATACTAGTTTGGTACATGTGTTTTATTGGAAATTCGTGCAGCCAACCTTAGGGCACTCTGGTTTCATATTATGCTCGTATGTAATAGGTTTAGCCTTGTTCTTTTCAACACTGCATCATTCTTTTTGTCATGATCCATCTGTAATCGGGGTTATGCTACTGAGCTATTTAGGTGTCCGGTATAATGATCGCCTCTCGATCCCTCCTAAACCGAACATCTGGTTACTTCTTATTTTTTGAACGAAAGGTGAAATTTTATCAAAATCTGAAATCAACTACAAACGAGTGCGTCAGGACTATCATTCCCTGACCACTAAAGAAGAACTGACATATAACAAAATTGTTCGCAGTTGTTTTAACAATATAACCGTTATAAACATTATTGAAGCGCCACATAGGCATGAAGGAAAGGTGGGGTTGGAAAACGGAACTGGAAGTCCTGCTCACGGTAGTGCCTACACGCTGCATTTGGGGGGAAAAGCGACTGAACTTGAATTGCATCAGTTGTATTGGGAGGATATACGTGATTTAAGGTTCTCTCCCAGGAAAAGTTCTCGAATCTCTGCTCACTGGTCATTGACCCTGCAAAGACAAAATCAGATAAAATAAAAAAGACCCACTCGATTTGTCTGATCCAAAATCAAGAGAGGGGTCGAGGAGGGTGCCACGGTGGAGGCCAAGGAGATGGACGCGCCAGTGATGGATTCAGAGATGGCGGGGTTGCTTAGGAGAGACGAGCCGATATAATTTACACCAGTGCAAACTCAATCTGTAGTAGGTACAGAATACAGGGGTGCATCGAGTATGTACGCTTTTCGCATGCATCGGTGGAGACCAAGGAGGTGGGGACATCGATGGCTTCTTCAATGGAGGTTGTAGAGATAGCGGGGCCTGCTCGGAAATGGGGATCGATTGTGGGCTCAACGATGGAAAGGAGCGAGACGACGACAGCGAGTTATTCGACAGTGGAGATTGCAGAGGCGATTGGGTCACAGTCGTCGTAGATGGAGGAGCTGCCGAGGGGATTTGGCGAGGGGGACCTCCTCCTATGGGAAGATTCCTCCTCAGTCTGATGCGAATAGAGGTGGAAGGTTGAGAGGCACGTCATGACAGCGGAGCAGAGAAACCGAAACAACGCCGAAAAATCCAAGACTGACTAGACTGAGGTGGTTCGCAGGAAAGAGACGCCAAAACTCTAACAGAATGATCTGTCATTACATCGGGTTACTTCTACTTCTTGTATGAATAGTATGTCCCACCCCTTTATTCTAATCCAATAAAAAGGTATTTCCTGTCTTTAAAAAAAATAGACATCGTACAGTATAAAGATAATTCACAAAATGGCGATGCCTTGTTTTACAAGGCAATATATAACACCTGGTATGCAGGGGCGGAATCAGGAATTTTTTTCAGGAGTAGCCAGTGTCGAGGTCACATGGGCCTTAGGAGGCACGTGCTCCCCTTATTTTTTTTGAAAAATTCTTACATGTTTCTGATTGTTTTCAAAAATACCCTTTAATTTCTTCTAATTTCGTAGTTGTACCCCCTTAAATTTTTTTACAGTCACGTATTGTCACTGAAAAATTTAGGTGCCCCCTCACTGAAAAAGCTAGCTCCGTCACTGGGTAGTCATCGATAATTAATGCACAGAGTAAAAATCATCGATATCAGGATATATGACTACTATATATCGTGGTAGAACAAATAACAGGGCTGACATAAAACAACAAGTTTGAAATGGGTCGAAATAGTATTTTAGAAGGTTAGCTCTTCTCACTTCATTTTGAGCATTTGGATTATAACTAATAATTTATCGTATGACCGGGGTCTAAATATTCTTCATTCTTGAGTTTATAGTTTAGATATTATAATAATAGTTTTGGTTGTGTCTCATTTAAAAAGGGGAGTTCTTGAATTCTTCAACTGTTGAAATTGATTCAGTAATAAAATTATTTGGTTTTATAAATCTCGGTTTAGAAGTATAACATTTTAAGAATAACAATCAAAATATTACTAAGAAAGACTAACCACATATCCCAAAAAATTGAAATGTTACTGATAATTAGTTACTAAAAATAATAAAGTAGGATAACCACAGGTCAACAGATCTCTACCCAGCTTTTTCAAACACAAAACAACCAAGTTCAACTGAAAAACAACAAAAGTAAAACAGGTCTAAAATCCCTAAACAGACATGAAGCAAACAAGTTACAACAACAAAAGAGAACAAAAAAGTTTAGAACCTAGATTTTGCTAACACGAAGCACAAGAACAGAAAAGGTAAAGAAGGCCTAACAGTCCAAAGTCTGATCACCAACAACCAACCTAAGCACTCACACAGCAAACGCAAAGCACTAGATTGCGATACGCCCAAAAGTTTGTTCGAACTTGAACCTCCGATGAAAACAGGAGCGGTGGCCAACACCACAAAAACGATCTCAGAAGCCAACAAAATCCTAACAACCTAACAAACGGATCTCTAACTCGCTCCTCAGTCACCATGACAGAAACCCACTGTCGCTCCTCAGAAGAGTCGGTTTCTTTCTCTTCTCTATCTATAGATTTGAACTTTTGTTAACGAACTATTCTTCCCATCCGAGGACCATGTTGTCTTCCACTCCAACACTTTCAGACCTTCAGGATCAAGGCTAGATCGCGTTGGAAAAGAAATTGTCGCTTGTCTTTTTACTGTTTTTCAGTCTAAGGACAATTCTATCATTTTCTTGAAAATAGGGCCACATACATTATACATCAGTATTTTTCAATCCAAAAATTTGCACGGTGAACGGTCTTGAAACTTAAGTTATCGTAAAAGCGAATTTTAATACGTAAGTGTAGCAAAGTGAAAACCATTCACAAAAGTACTACACACGAAAGTTTTATCACCTACTAGCTACTGCCCAAACAAAAACATCCTAGTAAATGAAATCCAAGAGTCACAGCTAAGGTAAGTTGCACATGAATAGCTTAACAACAATATTCTTCTCAAATCCTAAAATCGAATGTAAAAGCGACACCAAAACACGAATTCATACAAAAATCTATATATCCGCTAAACATAACGGAAAAAAACAAAGAACATCTACGCTTCTTCGATCACATTCAACTAGCATTCCTACACTTGAAAGCCTAAGTAAAGTTGCCAACACGTTCTATGCCTACGAAGATGTGAGCTGCCTCAGGTTGTACTTGGACAACTCCTTGTACTTCTCGACCACTCCGATCAAACAAACAGTCTGCAACGTATTCAAAATAAAAATATTGTCATATCTTATAGTAAACATTAATGAGAAAAAAAAGGTTTTGATCCTTACCCTGACAATTTGAACAACGATGTTTTTGTCTGGATTTTTAAGATCAACCTTATGAGGAGCAGGAATGCATTTCGCCACTGCATCTATGATTTTCATTCGGTCAATACCGGTATTTGCACGGGCTTCATACAGTACTGCATACTGCAAAAGGAGATAAGAACGGTTGGTGATCATGTGTTTGTGGAAATTTACAATCGGGTTATGTGTTTTGGACGATTCATAAAGATAATTATGTGCAATTTACCCTAAATTTAACTTAGGCCACTAAACAACACGATCTAGTTGCACTCAACACCATTCTTCATTCTAAAATAGTTGTAAACCCATCAAGTTATATCTGAATATACCTCAAATTACTATACATAAGGGTGTCGTTTTGTCAATACCTTCTGTGGGTTTTCAGTTTCTGCAGGAAAATGTTCTGCCACGAGAGGTTTGATTGCTCTTGTAATTTCCTCTTCTGAAGCATAACATGATACTTCTATCAGCAGCACCCTTAAGATGAACCTAAATTTGAGAGCAATGTGATTTTAGGCCATGAGACCAAATTGGCATTTCTTCTTTGCATCATTTTATTTAGGAATAATTGTGAAAAAGTACCCTGAAGTATTCACTTTTTGCAACTTGTAGCTCTTCTTCGAGAATTGCAAAAACATACCCTATACTTGTCTTTTTGTAGCACTTTGTTTAAATTTGTTTCAAAATGAATTTTACCCTTGGAAATTAAAATTTAATAAATATAAGTCCAAGAACAAAAAATCCAAATTTTCATATCCCTTAAATTTCTTGCCGGTACAAAAAGGAAGAAAATTAAGAGATCTACAATTTTGGAATTTTTGTTTTTTACATATTATTTTCTAATATAGTTTGTAAGGGTAAAACCGTCATTTTTGTACAAATTGCAACAAAAAGAACAGTTCAGGGTGCTTTTTTGCAATTATCAAAGAAGAGGGCTACCAGTTGCAAAAAGTGAATACCTCAAGGTACTCTTTTGCAATTATATTTTATTGAAAAGGAAAAGTATTGGATGAGTATACCTAGACATGTGCTTCCTTGTCTTGGCTGCAGAAGTCATCATGTGCTGCACAATGTCTTTGGGGCTAGGGTCTCCATCTCTCTTCCTCATTTGCACAAACACAACACCATTACAGCCCGAATCAAGCTTGCTGAAGCGCCTCTGTTTCAACAAGATTGCATTTATCAGATCTAAAAAAGAGAATGGAGATTAAACTGCTCTTTTGGGTTTGCGTTAAATAACAGACACCTGTGTTTTACCGACACCGTCAGCAAGGGGAAAAAAACAGATTTTCATATCCCTTAATTGTCTTCCACTTTATACCTTACAAAGAGTACAAAAAATCTCATACTAAAGCAACTAAAGCAAGCATCATCGTCAACGGTTGCAGACGAATGAAGCATCATCGTCGGAGGTTGCAGGCGGATGATGAACCTGTAATGGAACTGGATCAACCATTTGCAACTTTCTATCCGGAACAGTTGCACACAAACTTTGAAATATTTATTATCAGTCAATTCTACAATAATGTATCCATTACTTCGATATGCTTGCTTCTGTAATATCGAATTGAAATCAATCCTATTTTGTTTTCTCTACTGTTTTTGCTTTTTCAATTTACATATACATCAGCTAGGTTAGTAATTGTCAAGACAATAGTGATCATTTTATGTAATCATGCAAAATGAAACTCTGGTTCTCAATGGATAACCCTGCATATATCAACCATAAACCATACTAGTGTCCCTGGATATCCAAGTAAAACAGAAACCTGGTTCCTATTTAAAAAAAAAACAGAAATCAGAATTTTGCACAGAGACCAACAGAAGCCGCCGACAACCATGGGGGGGATGAAGAAGAAACTGAAGCGAGAGGGTTTTTTGGGTTAAGTCCATTGACAAGAAAACTCACTTAAAATGAAACTCTGGTTCTCAATGGATAACCCTGCATATATCAACCATAAACCATACTAGTGTCCCTGGATATCCAAGTAAAACAGAAACCTGGTTCCTATTTAAAAAAAAAACAGAAATCAGAATTTTGCACAGAGACCAACAGAAGCCGCCGACAACCATGGGGGGGATGAAGAAGAAACTGAAGCGAGAGGGTTTTTTGGGTTAAGTCCATTGACAAGAAAACTCACTTAAAAATTCGTGTAATAACATATAAGACGATAAAATAATCATGCAAGACAGAAATTTCAGTCTAAACAAGACACCGAATATATACAATCTCCATAACGGAGGAAAGAAAACATACACAGATAATATATGTCTGTAAGTATATATACACATGTAAAAAAGGGTGTAAATTCAAGAAAAATCTCTTTAGAAACCTACATATCAATTCCTGAAAATTAACATTACCAGATGCATGTCAAAGACCTTCACTGAGGAGACATACGACTTTATTATAGGCATATTTAAGGAGTAAAATTCTCAATTTCACTGTAACATTTAAGATATAAAGTTCATCAATATGTGAGGAAACGTACAATTCCTTCTCCTACAAATTGTAAGACCCTACTCAAACATTTATTTTCAACAGGTTGTCCTCGGTACAATATATTGTACCAAACCAAACCAATCTCCAAATTATTTCATAAAACAGGGATATTTAACCAAACAACGGGTGAAGTTCATGCCAACAATGTCATTGTTGCAATAATGTAAATTGTAAATCACATTGTCAAAGAAAACCATACCATAATGATAGGAAACCAAACTAACTAGTTTCCTTCTTTTTACTCAATCTGCGACCCTTCTTGTCCATCATTTTGCACTAACTTCTTTGGAGAAACGAGAGTTGGTGTGTAATCATAGGCAAGCTTTACGACCCTTCTTGTCCATTTTTTTGCACTAACTTCTTTGGAGATACAAGAGTTGGTGTGTAATTATAGGCAAGCTTCTCTGCCCTGAACTTGTTATCCCAGTGATCAGGCTTAACAAGTTTGTTTCTTGGGTCATAAATATATGGACTCATAAGATCACCTATTTGTGTCACGAATATTATGCATCCATCGGTTGATAATTTTCGTGGCATTAAGTGACTCCAGTCAAATTGATCCAGCGATGGAGCAGCATCAGCATCGATTACCCAATTCTTAGTCCAAACTGATGATTTATCTTCTCTCCTCACCCATATCTCCAAACCCGATGGAGGATTGTACCCAGCAGTGACAACCAAACAATGATCCACACATTCGAATTGATATATCTCCTTGTCATCCTCAAGACGAGGTGGAGGAATCGATCCGAACACCTCCTTGGCGAGATCAAAAGTTAATATGCTTGGAGTTTTTAGGAGCCAGTGGAGAACTCCGCCAACACAAATGGCAGGTCGGTAATAGTTCCGAAGTGCCGTCTTAAATTCGAATGGAACACTCCTCCACCCTGATGGGGTTCCACCAATAGTATATATGTCAAGACTATGCAAATTCGACATTGTGAGCTTATATTCGTTATCATAAGGACAAAACCCTAAAGCATACTGATTGAGGGTCATAGTGAAACGAGCTTTGGGGAAGGAGATATACTCCCCAAGGAAAGGATTGCATATGTAAACATCAGCGAGATAACATGATGGCATAAAACATACCAAACCATTGACCGATGAAAACGTGTAGTGGCATGTCGAGGATGGGATTCATCGAAGCAACCTGGTATGTCTCGACATCGAGAGCTCCAAATCGGTGGCGAAGAGCATCGTAAAAGAGGATGTCGGCTTTGGCGAGAAGATTGTTGGACATGAGGTCGGAGATGAGGTTGCGCCACCGCTTGCACACAAGCTTGCACTTGATTATGGATTTGAAGTCCAATCCTTTGATGATTTGGCTGATGATTGCTTCGGGTAGGAAGGAACACAAATTCACTCTCTTCTTCTTCATTGATTAAGTGTTTAGAGGAGAGTTGGAATAAAAACCCTAACCCTATATGTATATACAAGATTCAATTTCGAATCGTGTATGAGTACTACAAAAATTATTTTGGACATACGAGTATTATAATAAGAAATAGGAAACACTAGAACTAAAGAGAAATATTAGCTATCAATCGTGGGGATGGCTTTGTTAGGTTTACAGCATACGGTCGCCCTCTCTTCCTTCAATCCATGGAGTTCAACTTCATCGTCGTTTGTGGTCTTTTTCTACGGGTCGTGGCCCGTCCACCACCTCCACCAGTGCAACAGTTCTCTACATCCTCTCTACTACCCCTACTGTTCTGCTATCCCACAACCAAAAACGATCGAGCCCCACCACTTTCGTCAAAGCCGTTGTCACCCTCGTCCACCACCGCTCACAAACTTGCACCCATACTTCACCCCTTGCCACCAACGCTGCTACCGCCGCCACTGCCACCTCCTCCGCTACCACTAGAGTCGCTTCCACCTATGCTCCTTCCACCGGAGCCTCTGTCGTCACTAGCGCCTCCGCCACGAGCCCGTCTACCACCTACGCTGCCTCCACCTCCTACAGTGCCTCCGCTGCGAGCCTGCCTAATACCTCACTGGTATCTACCTCATCCGCCTTGCCTACTCCCTGCGCCGCCTCGACCACTTCGTGCAAGTAGGCGTTATTCCGACCTGTTGGATCGGGACCCTTCCACATGTGCAAACTTTGTGCACCAACCCTGTCTGATGGATCGGGAATCTGATACCCCCGACATATGTGTAGGGACGCACACTTCGCCCTATTAAGGTCGGTGTAAATCCGACATTCTGATTCTCCCGTTTCATGGTGTTCTCTCTGGATGCTTGATATCCTATCAAACGCCCCCTATCAATTATGCCGGAAATTTTCAGATTATGGACTTGATTATGGATTTCAAGTCTAATCCTTTGATGATTTGGCTGATGATTCCTTCGCGTACGAAGGGCGAAAATTTACCTTCTCCCTCCTCTTCATCGATTCGGTTATATGTTTGGACGACAGTTCAAATAGAACCCTAATCCTAATTTAGTCGGATGAAAAAAAAAATGAAGGTTTGTGTTATTTATAGGGGAAACTATATATATTTTTGCAAATACCGAAAATATCTCTCATGTAACCTAATCAAAACTACTAACCTCACAAATCTAACATAACTAAATAAAATAATTAATAAATATAAATATATATTTTTAAAATTATATTTTAACATTTAAAAATGGGAAAAAATCTATTTATTTCAAAAATATTATTTATAAATAATTTATTAAATACTACAAATTATAAATTTTTATAAAATCATTTTTTTTTTGAGGATAACCATGCAATTGTATTAAATCATAAGAGAATAGTTTGGTGGGTACTGAAACCGTACACCACCTACATAGGCAAGAACCAAACTGGGTGGGCATGTAATCATACACCACCTACACAATTCAAACCAACTAAGAAACTGAAATGAAACAAAAGCAAAAAAATCGG
This sequence comes from Erodium maritimum, assembly GCA_963921825.1. Lineage (NCBI taxonomy): Eukaryota > Viridiplantae > Streptophyta > Magnoliopsida > Geraniales > Geraniaceae > Erodium > Erodium maritimum. The sequence goes on along the minus strand of OY997593.1, from coordinate 2,384,615 downwards.
CCCTAGTGAAAGGTTGCGGAAGTAGGGGGTATCTGCGATAGCGTCTGGTGACACCGGTACATCATTCTTCTTCCAATTGGTACGAGGCGGAGCCAGCCACGTTTAGGGGAACACTGGTGGACCTACTACTCCCCCGGTATGTCAGCGTGCGTCGTCCTCCCTTGAATGATACTGGTAGGGCTCCTGAACGCGGGATTGCTGACACCGGACTGGCAGGGGAGAGAAACATCAACTGAAGATGGTGCCGTCTCCATCCATCCGCCGGGAAGGGGCCAAAGTTGACCCACCCCTCCCCGGGCCACCTCGGACGCTGCTGCCTGTGATTCCCCAGCAGATCCTGCCACGCGATCTAGCCCATCCCCTAGGCCCAGTAGGGTTTTCAGCAGAGTCCTCTTGCCACGACCCCTTACCCTTGCTTCGCCTCCAAGCAAGAGTCGCCGCCGTCACATCCGTCTTCGAAGAGATCACCACCACCGGCAACACCGCCGCCACCCGCGGCGCTTGTCCCAGACTGTCCCCCGCCCTGGTTCGCCCGTCCCCGCCACGGGCCTCCTCTTCCGGCCGCCGAACCGACGAGAACACCAGTCCCGGCTCCAGTTCATCCCTCGCCGTCAACGCCGACGACAGAGATCCATTGTCCCCGGCCTTCCCCCCACCATCGGACGATATCGGGATCACGCCCGTCACCGCCGCCAATCCCAACACGATCGTCCGATCAGTACGATCAGGGCGATCCACGCCGTCCCCCCGTCCCGGCATCACGCATGCGTCCCCGACGCCCGTGCCTGTTTCATCACCGCCCACAAGCATCGCATCCACCTCCGGATCGACCCACAGAGGAGGAGCACCGGAGGTGATGGAGAGACTCGCCGTCGAGATCGCCATAGCCTCCAATCTGCCAAGCCCTAGATCTGTTCGCACAAGAGGAAACAGAGAGGCGGCCACCACATAAAATCATATTTTAAATATTACCTAAAATGAATTAATTTTTTAAAATATAGATTAATTTGAAAAATAAGAGTTTATTGTATTCATTTCCAAAAAGAATAATTTTTGTTAAATTTTATTAATTTTCAGAAAGTAATTTAATTAAATTTTATTAACTTCTAATTTTAAATTCATTTTAGCATCAATATTTATTATTAATTCATTATTTTATTTTTATAAATTTTAATTTTCAATATTTTAAATTCATTTTAGTATTAACATTTATTTATTATTTATATTAACTGTTTAATTTTGATTTTGAATTAATTTATTAAAAAAACAGAAATCAGAATGTGGAAGCCCTCCTTGGAGAAGCTCTCGCTCCAGATCCGTCAAGCATGGCGCCAACAGATCGAATAAGAAAGAACTCGAAATATGAGTTGGAAGAACAGTTGAGGAAGACACAGGAGCACGAGGATATGGTTGCTTTGGATAGTGTTTGGTTTGATAAAGATTTAAAAAAAAAATTATGTTTATCAATTTATTGTCCAAATCCGATTTGTATATGAATACTATGAGCATCTTCAATGGTTTGATACTACTAGTGTCAAGGAGGCATGTTAGGAAGTGTTTTTTGACTTCCTGACATAGTTTTTCCAATGGTCTGACATGACTAGTGTCAGGAGCCATGTTAACACAGTTTCAATAATTAAAAAAGGACCCCAAATTTAATTAGTACTTTTATTTAAACCCACAAACACAACTTACATATTATTTAACCTAGTTCATATTCGATAATTTAAAACACAATAATTAAAAATAAGATAATTAACCTAATTCCTAACGACTCGAATGTGTAAACGCCACTTCCCATCGTCTTTGAGCATCTCCCACACAGTATGTTTTGTCCATAGCCCGTGTTGGCTTTGTTAATCACTCACGGTCGCAGCATAGATTTCCTCATCGGTTGCGCCTTTCCTACGGTCGTTGAGACAACCCCGGTAAATAGCATCAAAAGCCTTGCACTTTTTGCTCATCTTTTGGAAATGATCCTTGTCTTGCTTCTCCGTCCGTTGTGGCCACGCTTCATCTCCAGTTTCAACGAAAGCAAGGTAGAGCTTATTCCAATACTTTCCCCCGTGCTCGACATAGGTGAGCCAATTTAACAGCAAATGCATCTCATCCTCCGGGGACCATAGGACCGGTTGCCCAAGAAGAAGATGCTCCTGACACATCGAATTGAGAGAGAGAGATAGAGAGAGGTGTGAGAATATGAGGGAGGGTTGAGGGGTATTTATAGGATGGGAAGGGGAGGCGTCGACGTGGCTGCCACGACTCCAACGGTTACTATTTTGAAATAGTAACCGTGCACGAAGACCGGGGCTCCGAGAATCCGATAAAAAACATTTTTTATTTTATTTTTATTTTATTTTTTTTCAAGTAGAATAAAACTCAAACTATATAAAAAAAACAACTAGATTAATATTTTTATTACATAACTAAGAACCAAACTAAATTGAAGTCTTGCTTAACCCAACGACTCCAAACGCTTCCCGAGGCTTTGAATGAGAGCGGTACGAGCCTTCCTTTCCTCGTCGGACATGTTGGTGGTGTCTTGGAGAACTACTTCAGCCAACATGTCCATGACACGCGCCTGCATCTTGAATCTGGTATCTTCGAGATTCTGTCTCTTATCCACGAGCATCGATTCCCGCTGAGTATACTCGTGAAGATACTGCATTAGCTCGGGAGGTACCACTGCCGGCTGGGGTGGGGGTCCATTTGTTTGCCTTTGCCTCGAGCCTTGGCCTTGGCTCTCTTTTGGCCGATCGGCCGCTCCTCGGTTGCAAGCGAGTTCAACTCGTGGTCGCCCCTGGCTCCCAAAGTGTAGCTGCGAGACTCGTCCAACCTTGTTCGCTTGCTTGCTTCACTTTCGGCGTCGAGGTTGAGGTCGATGTCGGGGATATCACATTCTGGAACCTTCTTATTCTGCCACTTCGGTTGCCCCCTCACGATGAGCCACATATGCTTGAGGTTGAACTCGTGCTTTTCCTCCTTCTTGTACGCCTCTTCAGCGCATGTCATGACGTCAGCCTCGTTCCTCCCGCTTGTGAGAGCGTTCTCATAGTTGGTGTACTTCTCCTGGAATTTGCTGATTTTTTGGTTGCACTGATGCCAATGGTCCTTGCAAGCCATCCACGCCCGATGTGGGTCGTCTGTCTTTCTTGTCGCGTCGAACTCGACATGTACTTTTTTCCAGTACATGTCATTCTTCTGGTTCTCCCCGTTGATGGGGTCCAACGAATTGTTGAGCCACGCACTGGCCAATCTTGTCTGCTCCTCGATGGACCACTTCGATCGCGGAGCTGTTCTCGTCGATGTAGATGCAGCCTTCTTCCCCTTCCTCCTCGATTGCGTCGGAGCAGATTGAGAAGGTTGAGTGGCCGGAACGGATTTGGAAGGTTGTGAAGGTTGCACGTTCGGCACTTATAACTCTTTCCATTGGGAGTGGGTGGTCGGGGTGTATGGAGGAAGCGACGATGATTGGATCTCGTTGAGGAGGTGGGTGAATGACGTGAAAGTGGCCATGACATCGTCTTCGGTGTGGTGAGAATCGACGTCGTCGTCTTTCAATGACTCGGATACGAATTAGAGGGCGCGAGTCTCTTCCATTACGAATCGAGGAAAAAAACGAGAGAATTTGGAGAGGAATAGAGGAAATGGAGCTTGAAACAAGTGAGGGAGTGAATTTTTGCTTGGGGTGAATCTGAATTTATAGAAAAGTTTAGGGTTTTTTTAATCGTCGCCGACACGTGTCGGCTTCCCACTGGGCCGCCGAATAGCCATTGAGGTTGAGACAACGCGTCGCGTCGTTGCAGGATTCTGCAACGACCCGCTGCCACGGCCCCTGACACGAGCATTTGACACGACGAGCCGTGCCAACGAGTCGTGCCAGCGCCGTGCCAGCGCCTGCAACGACCCCTTGACACGATCCGCTGGAGGTGCTCTAAGTCTGGTTGGTCCAGTTAAATTGGTGTATTGAACCTTATTTGGTTTTGAGCCTTTTATAATGTTTTTGATCTTGTTTTGGCTTGTCTAATTTTATTGGGCTCTTTGTTGGGCTTTATATAAGGATTATTCTGGGTTTTGGTGAAAGCCCTTGTACCAAAACATGATTGTCATGTATTGAGGTTGAGTTCTTTGGGAACTCTCCCAATCACTCTCTTTTTCTTAAAAGGTTTGGTTTTTTTATTAATATGAGCAGATCAACATATCTTTTTATAACCAAAAATAACTCCAAAAAATTCAGTACTATTCATATGATTTTTTGTTATGTCAGTTCTTCGTGAGCCAAGAAATAAGATGTGTGTGTCGTCGTCTCTTTTTTTCAAGATTCGTTATTTTCTTCAACTACTGCCCAAACAAAAACATCCTAGTAAATGAAATCCAAGTCACAGCTAAAGGTAAGTTGCCCATGAATAGCTTAACAACAATATTCTTTTCAAATCCTAAAATCGAATGTAAAAGCGACACCAAAACACGAATTCATACAAAAATCTATATATCCGCTAAACATAACGGAAAAAAAACAAAGAACATCTACGCTTCTTCGATCACATTCAACTACCATTCCTACACTTGAAAGCCTAAGTAAAGTCGCCAACACGTTCTATGTCTACGAAGATGTGAGCTGCCTCAGGTTGTACTTGGACAACTCCTTGTACTTCTCGACCACTCCGATCAAACAAACAGTCTGCGACGTATTCGAAATAAATATAATCAGATTTTAAGGTAAGCATTAAGGAGAAAAAAAGAGGTTTTGATCCTTACCCTGACAATTTGAACAACGATGTTTTTGTCTGGATTTTTAAGATCAACCTTATGAGGAGCAGGAATGCATTTCGCCACTGCATCTATGATTTTCATTCGGTCAATACCGGTATTTGCACGGGCTTCATACAGTACTGCATACTGCAAAAGGAGATAAGAACGGTTGGTGATCATGTGTTTGTGGAAATTTACAATCGGGTTATGTGTTTTGGACGATTCATAAAGGTAATTATGTGCAATTTAGGCCAATAAACCACACGATCTAGTTGCATTCAACATCATTCTTCGTTCTAAAATAGTTGTAAATCCATCAAGTTATATCTGAATATACCTCAAATTACTATACATAAGGGTGTCGTTTTGTCAATACCTTCTGTGGGTTTTCAGTTTCCGCAGGAAAATGTTCTGCCACGAGAGGTTTGATTGCTCTTGTAATTTCCTCTTCTGAAGCATAGCATGATACTTCTATAGGCAGCACCCTTAAGATGAACCTAAATTTGAGAGCAATGTGATTTTAGGCCATGAGACCAAATTGGCATTTCTTCTTTGCATCATTTTATTTAGGAATAATTGTGAAAAAGTACCCTGAAGTATTCACTTTTTGCAACTTGTAGCTCTTCTTCGAGAATTGCAAAAACATACCCTATACTTGTCTTTTTGTTGCACTTTGTATAAATTTGTTTCAAAATGAATTTTACCCTTGGAAATTAAAATTTAATAAATAAAAGTCCAAGAACAAAAAATCCAAATTTTCATATCCCTTAAATTTCTTGCCAATACAAAAAGGAAGAAAATTAAGAGATTTAAAATTTTGGAATTTTTGTTTTTTACATATTATTTTTTAATCTAGTTTGTAAGGGTAAAATCGTCAATTTTGTACAAATTGCAACGAAAAGAACAGTTCAGGGTGCTTTTTTGCAATTATCAAAGAAGAGGGCTACCAGTTGCAAAAAGTGAATACCTTAAAGCACTCTTTGGCAATTATCTTTTATTTAAAACGAAAAGTATTGGATGAGTATACCTAGACATGTGCTTCCTTGTCTTGGCAGCAGAAGTCATCATGTGCTGCACAATGTCTTTGGGGCTAGGGTCTCCATCTCTCTTCCTCATTTGCACAAACACAACACCATTACAGCCCGAATCAAGCTTACTGAAGCGTCTCTGTTTCAACAAGATTGCATTTATCAGATCTAAAAAAGAGAATGGAGATTAAACTGCTCTTTTGGGTTTGCGTTAAATAACAGACACCTGTGTTTTACCGACACCGTCAGCAAGGGGAAAAAAACAGATTTTCATATCCCTTAATTGTCTTCCACTTTATATCTTACAAAGAGTATAAATTTCAAGTATATGAAAATTTGGATTTTTGTTCTTTAATTAATTATTATTTTTAAAATCTAAATTTCTTAGAGTAAAATTGTCATTTAGAGACAAATTTATACAAAGTGCAACAAAAAGACAAGTTCAGGGCACTTTTTTGCATTTATCCAAGAAGAGCTGTACAAGTTGCAAAAAGTGAATACATGAGGGTACTTTTTTGTAACTATCCCTACAAAAAACACAGTAGTTTAGAACAAAAACTCACCTTGCTCTTGTCTCCCAATTCTCTAAGTTCAGCTTCAATTAGCTTATCAACGGACTCCTCTTCCACTTTTTCAGGAGCAACACTTTTCGGTGCATCAGTTTCCAAGCACTGTTTCTTTTCCGGTGGTTCCTCACTTGCTTGATTCTCACTCTCTTCTACACTTTCGGTCTTTTCTTTGGTTTGATTGCCATTAACTGTTTCTTCTTGTTCTTGAGCAGCCGGCTTTTCATCGTTTTGATTGCCATTAACTGCATCTTCTTGTTCTTGAGCAGCCGACTTTTCATCGGTTTGATTGCCATTAACTGCTTCTTCTTGTACTTGAGCAGCTGGCTTTTCATTGGTCGAGTCCTCCTTGTTAGCACTAGCATCATCACATACATTGTCCTTTCCTTCTTTCTCCTCCTCTTCATCATTGTCGTCATCGCTACTAGAGGACTCCGAATAAGAGAACTTGATTTTTTTGTTTTGTGGTTTAACAGGCTTCTCCGAAAGATTTGAGCTTGGATCCTTTCCTTCAATTATCTCTTCGAAGAACTGTAAGAGAAAACATAAAATACCTGATAAGTCAAACCAGAACCTCAACCAGCAAATCATAAAGGGATAAATGCAAAAAAGTGCCCTGACGTATTCACTTCTTGGACTTTGAAGCCCTCTTCTTTGATAATTACAAAAACAGTACTCTGAGCACGGCTTTTTGTTGTACTTTGTATAAATTTGTTTCAAAATGATGGTTCCACCCTTGGAAATTTAAATTTTAAATAATAATATTTAAAGAAAAAAATTCAAAATTTTCATATCACTTCTTATTTATTACTCTATGTACACCATACAAAGAGGGGGAAAATAATGGATATGAAAATTTGGATTTTTGTTCTTTAATTACTATTTTTTAAATTTAAACTTCCAAAGGTAAAATAATCATTTTGAAACAAATTGCAACAAAAAGACAAGCCCAGAATACTTTTTTGCAATTATCAAAGAAGGCTACAGGTTGCAAAAAAAACTGAATACCTCTGGGTACTTTTTTTTGCAATTATACATATCAGAAACAACAATCAAAACTTGAAATACTGATGGGTTAAACTAGAACCCCAACCATCATCTCATAAACAACATTCTAATAAATATGATCACCATAAGAGCACCTGCAGTGCAGGGCGAAATGGGGGCAAATTCAACAGACGAATTGACGAAAAAAGTGGTTTTCGACAAATCTCCCACCTCTGGGGGGCGAAGGATTCATCCCCCACGCACAATTCGCCCACCTTGTAACAGCTTACCACGTGACATGTGGCTATTCATTCGGATTCGCCTGCCTAATCGCCTCCAGCGTTGTGGGAGGCCAGGCGAATCAGCCAAATTCGCCCAGCTTGGAGATGCTCAGGTCATTGCAACACAATTTTTGAATTTTGGAACCCCCATATGGCCATATATGACATGTTAAGTTTTTATTGCATCTCAAAAAGAGTTCCAAATATTTGTTTGCATATCCAATCAAGAAAAATAGGAACTGAGCTAAAATTTCCAGAACTAAAAATACACAATCAACCAAAACATCCAGTTGAGGTCATATTTTTCCAAAGATACACAATTAATATTCAAACAAACAAAATTAATTCAAAAGCAATTCAGGAAACAGTAAAAATCCCACCAAAAACTTCCCCTAAAGTATCAACATCAATTTAGCAACTAGAGTACTGGACCAATACTGAAACTCACAGATGAGAACAGACACTAAAGATACAAACCAGAAAATCAAAAGTACCCAGATACAGAATCAGCAACAAATCACTGATTACAATGTTAATTTTCGCAAAATAGAAGTTGGGAGAGAGTAGTTTCATACAGAATCGATAACGTTAATGGCTTCCTGAGATGCTTGGAATTCCCTGCCACCATCGCAGGTGATGAAGAAGCCTTTGACTCCAGGGCATATTGGGTACGCACCCTTCTTCTTCACAGCTTTCTGATACACAACAGAGAAGGAAACGGTCACAAAATCAGAATCAATGGAAAATTTGAACAGTTACTGAACTAAAATTTGTCTGATTTGAACTAACATTATAGGGAAGATACTGCTTTCTCTTCCTGCCCTTGTCGCCGGCTTTGGAAGCCATAGGAGAGAGAGAGAGAGAGAGAGAGAGAGAGAGAGAGAGAGAGAGAGAGAGAGAGAGAGCAAAATAAGCAGCAAGTTCGCAGATTTTGCACGATAGTTGTGGAGATGGAGGTGGATGTGCTGCTTCAGGGTTTTAGGCTTTTCTAGATAATGGGCTCCGAGTCCAATTATAACATATGGCCCAAAAAAGACATGAAGTGTAAGTGAAATTAGTTTATGGGCTAATTGTAGCAGGCCTTTTAGCTAATGGACTCAAAGTCCAATTATCAGCATAAGGCCCAAAAAAATACATGAAGTGTAAGTCAAATTAGTTGATGGTAGCAAACCTTTTTTTTTTTGAAACGGGTAACCGGAGATTTCATTAATGCCAAAAGGCAATCATACAGAAAGAAGCGTGACCGCCTCGGGTTCCAGATATTTGTCCGGGCCGATCGTAGCTAGCCCGGCGCTTATGGACCCATAATTTTAGCCCACATGAACTCATGGGCAACAACTCAAGACAACTCCCTACCGACGTTTCAACATGCGTTACAAGGAAATAATAAACCAAAGTCCTAAACTTATTCGACCTAGCACAGTCCCAAGCGGTTAATCGACTTAGCACAGTGGATAACCAATAACTTATTCGACCTAAAACAGGAAAAGAAATTAGCACACAAACGAAAAAGCAGACTACCAAAAATGTGATGTCAGGTCTTCTAGGCCCCGTGCCATTGGAGCGATCTGGTATCGTCAATTCTTCGTCTTGATTCGCCCTGCTCTTTCGAAGTAGTGCAGAAGGCGAGAGCATCGATTCGATCCGCAGCGGTTTGATCGAGATCGAGGGTCCCGACTTCGGGTGTCGTGGAGGCAGATCCCGTCTTATCGGCCTTCCTCCCGGATCCCAGATCCGTCGGGGGAACGGACCCATGCCGGCGATAGGTGGCACGGCGCATGGAACCCGTAACCCGGAGAGTGGCAGGAGGGCCACGGTGGCTGCGAGGCGTCCGGGCAACAGGACGCGGGGCGAGAGAGCGGCTGGTGGGCGGCAATGGACGGCGATGACGGCAGCGGCGGACCCTAAGTCGAGTACACATGATCTCACCTGGAGATAGTGAAGAACCTTGAAGTCGGGGCTTCGATGGTGGAGGCATGGAATTGTCATGGAGGAGGCTGGCGGTGGAGCGGCGGCGGCGACGACGACGATAGAACCTTAAAAAGGTTAGAAGAGGAACTTCAACGAGGTTATTTGGAGAGCTTTGATTAGTTTAAGATAGAGGCTTCAATGGTGGAGAAGGAGGGGGGAAGAGGTAAGAGGCTGAGCAGAGCAGCCCCTAGGGTTTTTAGGCCGTTGTTGATGGTAGCAAACCTTATGTTTATTTAAATTCATCATTTTCTTCAAGCACAAAATGTGTAATTCATTTTTAAGATATGTACCAACTTTTTATAATTTAATGTTCATCTTTTTCTTCCAGTAAAAATGTGTAACTCATTTTTTAAGATATGTACCAACTTTTTATAATTTAATGTAATTCCGTCTAAATTTTCAAAATTAATGTAATTTTGTTTAAAAAATTCATTTATTGCAAATTTTATTCAAGTAATTAAGTTTACATAATATCGTGCAAAGATCTTAGAAGTCATTTCATTTCTGCTTTTATAAAATACCAGTTATAGTCCCTTATAAGTCAGCTTGAACTAATCATGGAAGATGGTTCTAAGATCTTGGCTTCTGTGAGTCGAATGGGAGAGTCGATTATGCTTTTTTCTAAAAAACAAGTCTATAACCTATGATTATGTCTATTCGACCGTAAAAAAAATAGATATATTCGTCGACCGTCTATTCGAGTCTAAACCACGATTCTTTTATGGAGGATTGTTGCGTGGCCCAAATCATTTAAATATACTTTCGGCCTACTTTTTCCCACAAATCGGACCCACTTTTTCTTTACTTTTCGTCCAATTACACTCAGTCTAATCCCATTGTGGACGGCCTAATTATCCACAACTTTAAAACCTTATGAAAAAAGTTGATGGCATAAATTACTTAAGTTCATTTTAGACTTTTCACTTTAACTTCAAAATGCCACACATTCCATTCAAACCCAGAAAGACAAACAGATACAGAAACCACAAAAATCCTTGGACTGGCTAAATGTTCCAATAAAACATAACTCCATTTCCATTTGAACCACCATTCTATATACAAAGACCTATAAACAAAAACAAACCTTTCCCTTTTTTTCCTTATATATATATAAATATATAAACTTATAAAATGAATTCTAAATTTACAGATTGCTATACTTATATATATGAAACAAATATATATATAAACACCTATAGCAACTGTACCCTATCCACACTGTAACTTGACTGTGAAGCAGCAACAAGAGCTGCTCCAATCCCAGATCCATCTTCAGTGACTTGAAGAACAACATGTTTAGCGATCTCTTCCCCTAAGATCTCGATCAAGGCCTCGTGCAAGTACTCTCTGAACGACGAATAGCTCGTGTATAAACCACCCTCGATCGCTACAACCGTTCTTTTCATCTTACTGTCGTTTCTGATTCTTCCACTCGTGATCCCGCCACTCCCGTCCCGGCCTATCTTCTTCAAGATCCCGACTATGCCTGCAGCTGCCAACCTGGCAGCCCTTCGGGTTACGATGTCGCATATCTTCACTACGAGTCTTCGTACCTTTAAGGACACATCGGGGATCTGAGAAGAAAATTAAGGGATATAAAAAATTAGATTTTTTGCTTTTACTTGTTATTTTTAAAATCTAAATTGTAAGGGTAAAATCGTCATTTTATACAAATTGCAATAAAAAAGACAAGGACATAGTACTTTTTTTCCAATTATCAAAGAAGGGGGTACAAGCTGCAAAAAAAAATGAATTATTCCACAAAAATGGGCACTTTTTTGCCATTACCAAAGAGGGCTATGATTTGCAAAAAAAAAAATGAAACAGGGTACTTTTTGCAATTATCCATACTTTATATGGAGCAGTGGATAAGGGTAAAATTGGTAGAAGATGGAGAACTCATGTACCTCGAGAATCTCTTTCAAGATTCTTGCTACTTCTGCTAAATCGGGAGAGTCATCCTCATGCATTGCTGCCATCAATGGAGTCCTGAAATAGTATGTGGAAAGACGATAAATGAATATAGATCAAAAACCAAATTCATCATGACATAATAAACAAGTAAGCATTGGTTCAATTTTATTTAGCATCAGTCAAAGCAAATAGAACTTCATAATTTTGAAAGGTAGTAGTTCCAAAAATAATCATCATATGCTATAAAAGGTGTTGGTATATATTTTTTGAAGAACTTTTGAGGTTTCACTACTATCATCTATTCTATTTATACTAACAATTTATTAATGAGCTCGTACCTCGATAACACGTTCTTGGACTAACAAGATATATAATCATAGGATGAATCTAGATGTGGTATTAAAATTATTGGGTGAAATGCAAATAGTTACCAACATAGATTGCCCACAAACAAAAAAGAGTACATGATAAATAAAACTTGACGGAAAAATACATCATAAAAGAACCACAGAATAAAATGAAGCAAAATGGATGAAAACATAGATTATGTGACGCATGTGTCGCCGTCATTCATCATGTGAGTTTCTCAATATTTTTAAGACGATAATACCTTCTAAACTTGACGAAGAGTTGAAACACTTGAAGAAGGTTAAACTATTTGGTGCAAAACTTGAAGACAATTTGGTGTGTTGTTGATGGGCAGAGGATATGTTCGCTTTAGATTATCGAAAAACGCACATTGCGGCACACGCATCGATGGAATCGCATTTTCATACATTTTTTTATCATTTTGTAACATGATTGTTTAATAATGTAACCTATTGTCAGGTTTTATTTACCATGTACTTTTTTGTTTGTGGGCAACTATATGCATTTAACCCTAAATTATTTACCGAAATCTCCTAACCCCAGATATAACATAATACTGTAGTAACAGGGTACGACATACCTCAAAATAAAGGGTATCGACAGGCTGGATGAAACAGGTCCGAAAATATCGGATTCTTGTGACATCTTGAGAATCACTCTCCTTACAATGTCACCCAAATACATTCCCGATATCATTTTCTCAAAACCCTGCAGCAAAATTGTGTTCTGAGTTAAACCCCAGATCAACAAGTAACCATTGAAAGAGCTGCTGAACCATACCTGATCATTTGGGTTTGGACTTTCGGCATCTAATTCGATATCATATGAAGTTCGAGGTAAATGCGATGACCAGAAGTTTCCCCATTCCATGTTCACAACCTAATCAAGAAAAGATATCGCATGAAAGAACATATACATACAATGAGTAACAATCTCAAGTGAAAACTGAAAACCATTTGTGTCCATTAGATTACAATTTTTAATAGTTGAGATGTTTCCACACTTGACTTAACATTAGAGAGTTCTTTGCTTTGGAAAGTTCTTTACTTTGGAAAGTTCCAACCTTGAGTTTGGAAACATTTAGGCCATTCAAACTGTAATCCAATGGTTATGATTAGTTTCCAGTTTTCTGAGATACGCAGTGTTCCCCATATGATAAACTAAACAACTTCTCTAAGGAAGTACTGGAGAATTCGAATTGATGCAAGAAGAGCAAAATACCATGGCTCCAGAAGTTGTAAGAAGGCCTTGACACTTAATTATAGCATCAGTTCGCTCCAAATAACAGGCATTTGTACCGGTCCCAATTATCACTGCAGCCACAGTGTCAGCATCGTGATAATGTCCCAGAGCTAATGTTCCCACTGTATCATTTACCTGCTCCAAATGGAAAGAAAATTATGCTTGTGCAAAATTCAAGTGGAAAAGTTATCAGTGTCTATAGTTCATAAGCACACAACTAAAAGTCTAAAACCATATCATGCAACATTGACATCATAAAAAAGATGATATATACATATATATAGGATAGCTATCCACTACAAACCCACCCTTCAATACAAACTACAAACCCCTAGGAGTCATTGGATGAAGCAAAATAGATGGTCCAAATTTAATAAAATTCATGAAGCAAAACTTTAAATTTATGTTTATCATAAAAAAAACCTAAAAAACACGGGCCATTGGATCCACTTGATCTAATGGCCTAGACGAGTTTGTAGTTTGTACTATACTAGGGGATTGGATTATATGTATATGTAAATTTTTGAAGTTCACTGCAAATATTCACCCAATTTTAATTTTTGATCAAAACAATGAGGTAAGCTAGCTTTCACTTCAAGAAACAGATTGAACATACGCAGGGCTAGAGGAATACAAACTCTAAGGCTCCTATGAGATCAACTGAGTATTCTTGGCTTACAAATAACAGTGCATATCTAGTTTTTTTCGTTGAACCCAACTGCAATTCTTCACACCATTAGACTGTTTAAGAAATATGAGACGAGAAAAGTCTTACCAACTTAGCGTACAATACAACATGACACAAGAAAAAAAGTGTAGCACTTCTTTCCAAACAAGTACAAAAGCAACACTTATCACACGGTAACCCAATTGTAGCTTCAAGAAAGAAGAACTTTTGGTGTGGTAGAGGAACATTAATAGATATTTCCTTCCAACATCCCAATTTAATTATTTGCAATGAACTTGACATAGTATCAATGTTTCATATGTTTGACAGTGTAAAGAAACAAGGAGCAAAAAAACTCACTCACAATGAATAGAATGTGCTTACCAATGCTGTTACCCGTATATCCAATCCTGTTCTTGTCAATGCTTGTTGTAAACGTTCCACAACCTCTTCTCCAATCTATCAATCAAAAAGGTAATAATATTGCATCAATTAATCAATTATCAGTCACTTCAACGGCGGAAGTTCACTCCAACCCTCACATGTTTTTGCTTAACCTTGTGATGAAGTTTGAAGACTATACTTACATGCAAATTAAAATAATCAGAGTTCAGCTAGTTTTAGTCTGAGTGAAAAACATGCAAAAAAAAAGTCTGAGCCACTGGAAAAACCAGTTCTAAGGTATTCGACAGTTTGGTTTTGGAAAGTTTCCTATACGCAGCACAAGATCATCTAAAAATCCAACTAACCATGTCTCCAATGTAAAATCCTTTTGTCCACTTGACCAGAATCCCCGACGAAACGGAGGTTTGTTTCACAGGAAATGAGAATGTAAACCCAAGTTCCCTTCTTCTAGACAACGACGCTTCAGAATCATTGTCTTCACTCTCAACAGATCGCTTCAATGATGTGGCAATAAAATCAAAGAGATCCTGCCAAAAAAGAAACATTTGGGTTGTTGATAAGCAATTTCAAGGTGAAAATTTAAAGCATTGGAAAGGGAAAAGAAAGATTAGTAGACTCTCTGATGTATGAATCCAATTACCTTGCTTGTGCTGGTCATCAAATGTTGGGGAATAGGTTGCCTTTCCACGTCATGTTCTGGTATAGAGGACCTTCTACCTTCTAGCTGAACCCGCAAGACCCTAAAATTAGTACCCCCAAGATCTAGGGAATAATACGTTCCTTTCTCTCTCCTGATTAAAAAAATCAATAATCAACTCAATACCAAAGCCCAAGCAAGCATTATGCATAGAGAAACAGATTTTTCTAATCAGCCACAATTTGTAAACATATGTACTAACACGTGTGAAGATAAATCACTAACTCTATGGCATCCCTTTCACAACATAAATTTTTTGAGTTATGAGCATAATCTGCATTAACTGACAACAATGTTTGATTATATTAAATACTCTACCCCATAACCATATTACATAATATTTAAAGGATTAAGTTAAGAAAATCCCTTAATTATATAAAAGTATCGAACTTAACCCCAACTATTGTCTTAGTAACCATTACCAACGATTGTTCAACCATCTCAATCTCTTCACTATTGTCCGCAAAAACATTTCCCGGCTATTTTGATGAAACGTCAGGCATTTGATTTTGATTCCAAGCTTCTCATTAAGTCACACCAGAATCATGTTAGACCCCACATTCACAGTCATCCTACCGTTAAACACAGCCAAATAAACCCAAAACATAATCCTGAACCACTGGTCGCAATCACAGTTCTTGTAATTCGACACCCACCTCATATGGAAGTACGCATTCAATAAATCAAAACCCGATATCATTGCCTCCACTCACAAAAAAAATAGGCTTTTAGTAGGTGATGATGGAGGAGAAGTTGAGGAGGCAGATGGTAAAAGGGGCAGGTTGAGCTGAGATGGAGAAGGACACGGAGGGAGGAGATGAGGAAGTCTTTAAGGTTGGAGCAGTAATGGGCCCAGGCAGAGGATAAAAGGAGGAGCATTCGCAAAAGGGTGGGGCTGCCCGTGAGAAACTAGAGGAAGTTTTAGGGTTGAAAGTCAAATGAAAACTTGGAAAGTGTACATCTTTGGCTTACACTGAATAATGGACAATAACCAATCATGATGAAATCAATATTCAGAGATTACTGGAGTTCAACGAAATAGTTGAAGATCAAATTTCCAAGGATTCTATAGTGGAGTCATTTATGACCGCCTTAAATATAGTCACAGAAATCTCAGGTATATCAGTAACTGATGATATAATGCATTACGAAGTGTAGACAGCATAGTATATTTGAGGGGCGGAATGCAAATCATGCTTACTATAATCAAGAGCGCAGTTATGTGGTAAAAGTGGCGGAGAGAGTCGAAAGATGACTTGATCAGAGTTAATGACAGACGGTTCTGATCCACTAAGGCTTATAATCATGGGATGGATGAAGAAAGTAGCCTTTAAGATTCTTCCAATTGTGTGTCTGTTTTTTTAAACAAACTATACCCATATAAAGTTGTTAAAAGATTTGTGTAATCCCAATGAAGAATGTCAACGCATTAATTAAAAATACTATCTACACATCTAAAACGCGAACAGGAAATTTTAAATCCCAAACCCCGCCATAATCATTTAAAACACTGCAGCAATAGGTTTAACATATTTGTAAGGACTAAAAGCAAAAAGGCCAATCATCACACAGCAGCAAAAATGCAAGTGGGGAGGCAAAATTCCTTATACAAGTACAGTGATATCACCTAGAAGAGAATCCACAAAAGGGGCTACTAGATTTGTAAAATGATAAAGAAAGCAGCAACAGAAAGTCTTCGCAATGCATCAGAATAAAAGTAAACCCAAAACAGCACAAGGAATATATTTGAGAAACTACGAGAAGGGGCGGACAGTTAGAAATGTCCATAAAAGAGAGTGGCAAACTATCAACAAATTCGGAAAACAATATATCAATTAATGGGCAAAGAATATCTACTTACTTAAATTGAAAACAGAAATATACGCAATGGAATAATAACCTAAAGAAGATTCTACAACAAATTGCAACAAAAGTACCCATTTGACATGAAATGGAATATATGGAGAAAAAATCTACAAGCATTGAGTTAAAGACGGCAAAAGGGCCTGAACAACACTAAAAAGAAAACATATTCGAGGTGAAAATATCAGTTTTTGACCACAAATTGAAAATGTAGACTGTTCAAAACCAGTATTTCCTAATAAATAAATAAACTGCAAACGATGCTAGGAGTTCAAACAACAAATTTACAGCAGATAGAGCAGCAATCATGGAAAAATCGACAAATTGGATCAAAATCTAGCAATTTCATTCAATAGTAACAAAAATCAACAAACAAAATGTGCAGAATCTGAATGGCATCAAGTATCATTACCCATCAGGCAATTTATCGACGAAAGTGAGGAGCATTTTGAGCTTGGACCCTCCCTCCGAAGCTAGACCCGCGTGCATCTCCACCGCCATAGCATCTACAACCTGCTTCAGCCTCCCGACGGAGGTCTCGCACGCCTCCTCCAGCTCCCTCAGCGCCTCCACCACCCTCTTCCATTTCCTCCGGCTCCTCACCCTCCGCCCCACCACCACCCCGGCGGCGACCGAAGCCACCACCGCCACGCTCACCGCCAATCCCAGCACCACCTTCCCCATCTCTCTCCGCCTCCCTCAGCCCCCTTCCCCACGATCAATCGCCGCGGCGAAACGACGCCGTTCGAACATGCACACCCTTCCCCTTCCACACCCTTTCCCCAACGGTCACAAACAAAATCAACCCCGAAAACGACCCACCCCGGACACCTCCCCGTCTCCGGTACCCGAAAACCGGTCTCCGGCGTTGAACCGTGTATTTTTCCGGCGAGATTCGCCGCCGGAGAAGCACCGCACACTACCTGTTCGACGGAATGCTTGAGAGAGAGATTCAGGTTTTGCGCTGATAAGTAGTGTTGGAAAGGTAACTGATGGGCTCTTATATAATCTGTACGAAAAGACCGTTATGCCCCTGGAAATGTAGTGGAATTACGGATCTGCTGGGGGGAATCTTATGGTCTCTTTTGCCCTTCGGCTGAGGTTAGTGGGAAATTTGACTTGTGGTCCACTTGGAGGGTAGCAACGGACTTTTCGCGGGGTTGGTGAAGAGAATTGCCCTCGGAGTTGAGGGATATTACGGTTTTGGGATTTAGTTGGGCTCGTTGGCCTTTTCGAAAAGTTGGTTACCTTATTTGAAAGGTATGGTTGGTTGTTTTGTTTGACTCTCATTGATAAAGACCCAACCAATGAGAAGTGAGTTGCCAAGTGGAGTTAAGGCATGCTCATGTTTATTTATATACTCTTTTAATCTTATTTATTTTTCTTCGTATCACTTTAATCATAAATAATTCTTAGTCGGTTTTACGTCCTAATATTACGATCCTAATTGGAGCCAATCTTTGCAAGGAGCTCAATTATGGAGTCTGGATCTCCCAGGGTCTTGGTTTGCCTCCTCGTAGGGACCTATAGTGTTTGGACTACCCAACTCGCCATGGTCCTCTACTAAATATGGGATCTCGACACCCACTGTCTTACTCGTTCCGAGGTGCTATGCCCACACGATATGCATCATTTGGAGTATCATCACCTGTATTAGTATAGGATTTCCTACGTATTGTCTTGGTGCACGCTTGGAACTGGAAAATGTAATCTCTCTAGTCGATCCACTACTCTCGACTTCAAAAGAAGGAGGACCGGTCGAGTTCTGGACAACACAGAATCTCCTACATAATCAAGAAGAAATCATGTTTGTTGTCAATGCTCTACCCATAACTGTTACCATAGGACTCTCCCGTCGGGAGGTCACAAGGGCAAGGACTACAATGTAGCCTTGTCATGACCAATGAGTGTGACATCGAGCAACGGGGTGTGTATAGGGACGCACACCTCGCCCTGCCAAAGGTCGATCAATCTCGACCCCATACATCCCCCATTTCCTGAGAATCTCCCCATATGGTCTGTATTCCCCTGGTGCCTACAAAAGATATCTATGTTGAGATCAACGTGTTCAGAAGACACAACGGACATCGTTAGGTCGAGTCAAAAATGAAGAGCACGCATTATAGGCAGATGTAGTCAACAGTCATGAGGAGCTACCTCAACAATGGTCACCTGGATTAATTGGGCCTTTACTGCTAGGATTAGCATCGAAAACATGTTACTCATGGTTATGTTTCACCCTTCTCGTATTTTCAAATTATATTCATCGTATGTTACCTTTAAGAATTTTAATCTAATAAAATTCTCTTTCACGCAAAAAAAAAAATTATTACACACGATATTGTACATATCCAACAAATATTTAGGAGGAAACTCTACAAACACATGCTTTTCGATCTGTATCAAAACAAAGTAACGTTAGATTACAAAGACATAGTCATCTTCCATTTATTTATACAAGACAACGTTTAATGTTCAATGTTCGATGGTATTGGCGTCGTTTGTTTATTATGTAGTCATTTTTTTTATGAGGATTGTTTATTTAGGGGGAAAAGGCGGCAGTATGTATTTACTTTGTAAAATAAACGGTCAGTACAGTTTAACGAAAACGGTTATTTTGTGTGAATACATACAATGTGACGAAAACAAAAATTTAATTTATGTTCAAATTATGATTTTTCACTCTTATTGTATTCCGATTTCCAACTAAATCATATCTTCATAAAATTATTCTTATCTTATTTCCCTTGTGTAGAAACTTAATGTGACTCATATTTTACACATGTGAAAAAGGGCATTTTGGTCAACCCGAAATTAACCCAACAGCAACGCAAAAACCCCGTTAAAAAATCTTACAGACCCACGTGCATTTATAAACATAGGTAATGGCAAAATGGGAAACCAATCTTATTTTGGTGAAGGTGAGTAAAGTAGGCTATTTTTGAAAAAAAAATGTTTTAAGAAATATATAAATAATATTATTTTTTACGGAAAAAGGACAAAACGGCGACGATAGCTGCGTATACGCCGCCGTACAGTCCAGCTGTCTCCCGCTAATTCCAGCTGTGCTCACATCATCTGTCGAGTTTGTGAGTTACTATAATTATTATATATATATAGTACATAAAGGTTGATGTTTAAAATTTAAAATAATAATAAAATATAAGTAAATTTTGGACATTTTTTTTTACCAGTATCTCACTCTCATTGCAATTTATTTCACTTTAAATTGAACTTTTTGGGTTATAAAATAATGAAGTATCAGGCAGGTGGTATTAGGGGTGGGCAAAAAAAAAACCGAAACCGCTAAAACCAACCACCACCAACCGCAAACCACACCGGAAAACCGGAAGCAGGAAAGTTAACGGTTGGTTGTTGGTTCTTGACGATCGAACCGAAAACTTAACGGTTGGTTGTCGGTTCTTGAAACGTCAAACTATTGGTTAATCAACCAAACCAGTACTGTTCATTATGTACATGTGGTTTCATAATAGTCACTGATCTGATATAGATGAATGGCCCACAAGTACTCTTCTATGTCACACGTATTGTTAACATAGAACACGATGACTTATATGTAATTTTTCTCTTGTTTTTGGAGAATGTAGTAATATGTTCTGGCTTGAAATAGAAATATGTGTATGATTATTGGTATCTAAATTTGTACTTACATGTAGTAAAGTGGTTGGTTGGTTAAAACCACTAACTAACCGGTCAGTGAACTGGTTGGTTTCACTGTGAAAATTGGTTTTTAGGTTGGGGCGGGTTCCAAGATATGTCAGACCGGTAATATCGGGCTAGGTTCGTAAAAGGTTTCATTGGGTAGTTAACCACCCAATGCCCACCCCTAGGTGGTATAATTTTAGTGATTATTCGTGTTTTATTACGGTTCAACTTTTTGGTTTCATTCATTCGGATCATATATAATGTTCGGATAAACTAAAATATAACGATTTTTTTTAACATGACTGGTCATAAGTCCAAATTACACTCAGTAATCAACCTCATTTCAATTTACAATATACTTCAAATTTAAGTGATTAACAATATTGTTGATACCTATATGAGTTAAAATATTACTTAAATTCGATACTAAAACCGATAAATGAAGTCTATAATACATTAATCAAAATATTAATTTATCTATATATTTTTGATGCATCAACATGTCTATTCAAATGCAAACCTACTTGTATTTATTTAGCTCGTCTAAACTTAAGACGACCTTATATCTATTCATATTGATATCATATAAAATTGATTTAAAACATGAACAGTTAACTTTCACTACAAAAGAATGCATATTATAGATTCTATTTATAGGGACAAATAGCTTAACAATAAATAGCATCAAGTTGTAATAATAGTTTATTTTTTATTCATATTATTGGCCTATCCATCTTTTCTAAACCTATAATGGTTTGTATGGTCCCCTCTTAAAGTTGTATCCATTATTATATTCCATCAAAACATCAGTTTATTACTAATTTTAATGTTTAATAATTTATTACAACTAATTTATTCCAATACATTAGTTCTTTGAAATTCTAATATTGATTATAAGTCTGATAAGTAGTTGAACGGATAAAATACAGAAATTGAAATAGCAAGAGCTGTTTTAAATGGTTAGTTCTTTCATTACCAGCCTCATGGAGCCTTCGGAATGTCGTTTTTCTGAATTATATGTGTTCTGTAAAAATTTATGGTGAATAGTTTTTTGTTGTAAGAATATATAGTGAATTATTTTCTATTAACAAATCCACTCATGAGTATTTCTTTTCCAAAAAGCTGAAAACACTATTACAAAAGTGCATGCATGGTAAAACTTTTATAAAAAAAAAATATGCATACATAAGGTTTTTTTTATAGCAAAGTACAATATTATTTATCAATCATGATTACATAAAGGTGCATTGAGGGATAAGCTTCTCGACTATTGAGAGAGGGTCAGAATTGATGAACAATGGTTCTCTGACCCTTTTAGTACCATAACCGCCACCGACGGAGTTTTGATGTTTCACGGGCAATGATAGAAGACGAATGGAGAGACTAGAAGACCGCATATCTAGAGGGGGTCCCCGATCGCCGACCTTTTAAGGGTACCTTGGCCAACCCCCATTCCATCTGCTCCGGACAATACCGCCTCTGTTGATCCCACTTCTGCACGAGCTCCTGCATCCTGAGCGGAAAGTTGAGGCAGAACTCCAGGACGAGAGACAGAAAGCTGAGTTGGAGCCCTACTGGTCGATCCCTGAAACTTCAGCCGAGGAGGCGTGGGAGTCCGAGGAGCTTTGGTCAGCTTCAAAGGGCCTAGTGGGCCAAAACCCGGGGGGGGGGGGGGGGGGGGGTTAGGTAGGCTGGCCGTCTCCCCCCAGTCTGTGGCATACCTCTTGACCTGCTTCTCCTTGTCATACTCCAGCAGGAAAGAGCCAAATCGAGGTGGCCCCCGAACCGTCCACGTACAGTCCTTCAGGATATGGCATAACCGACCATAGTTATAGCAGAACCTCGGAAGATTTGAGTACGTGAGCTCCACACTGATAGGCTCCGGGAACTCTGGGAGCCGGAGCACCAACCCCTTTCTCAAGGGCCTTTCCAGGAGGTTCCAGAATCGGACCCTGATTGTCCCTCCCCATCACATGCCTCATTGGTCACATGGGACATCTACACACATCCCCAGGGCATCCCCGATAGAGGCACCCGTCTCTCTCGTCTGAATCAGAGGCGAAAGTCCCCTAACATGGACCTATAGTTGCACACCGGTCAAGAGCAGGCATCTCCTGGGCGCACGGGTCCAAGTCCCTAAGCAACAGGACCCGACCATCGAAGCATCAGGGTTCATTACCATGGACTCACGCCCTGGACTCCGAAGACCGGAAGTAGAAGCCAAATAGTCTCGGCCCTAGGTCCTTGACCACTACCCCTTCCGCAGCCTTACCCCATACATTGGTAATGATACAGAGGAGCATGTCCTTCCGTGGGGGCTTTGTAAATAGTGAATCGCGAGTGGTATAATATAAAGCATGGTTCATTCGGTCTCGGTTTACTATTTAATAAATTGGAGACATGAAACGGATTTACGATTCACAAACGTAGTCATAGTCGTGCGGTTTATGAGTCGAGGCCTATTAATAGGAAGCCGCCATGTGGCGTTGGTGTGGCAAAAAAGAGCTGGTAAGTTTTTTTAAATTAAAATTACTATTTTTAACATTAAAAAAAAATATTTTCTACCATCTATAAGTATCACTCAATTTCTTTCATCAATTCACTCCCAAATCTTTCATCAGTTTACTCACAATTTTTTTTCATCTCACAAATTTCTCTGTCAAATTCCAGTTCTCACAAAACTTGTATTTCAATAAAAATAATGCCTAGCGACAACGAGACACATAATCCTACTCCACCGGAGCAGCACGAGTTCAATATAGAGCATTCCGACGACTTTCAACGTATGTTGCACATCAATAAACTCACGAGCCAAAGCCCATACATACAGCCAAGTTTTTCCCCAAACTCATACTTGCAACCTGGTTTCAACCCCACCCCTTCATGAACCCCACCGTAGTCCCCAATATTACGTCTATTTCGCTGGTTCCCACGACGACAACAACGGCACACGAATCTTTTCTCAGTAGTCCTCTATCGGGCCTTCCCAATCTAGAGGCTCCAGAAAAAAAATGGACCGTTGAGGTAGACAGACACCTCATACATACTTGGCTACACACCTCCAGGGATGCAAAGAAGGGTAATCAGCAAGCGGGTAATACCTTTTATGGGAAAATTGCGAGCGGTGTAAACTCAGTGCACCGTTACCCTGGTAATGGGTTGACTTTAATGCAAAAAACACTAGAACATATCTTTGCCTCGGGTGTAGAAATTCCACGAACATATGAAGCAAAGATGTACAATCGGTTACTCTGAAGGCGACCATGTCCTCGTGGCCAAGAAAGTGTACGCCAAGGAAGAACAAAAAAAAAAACTTTGACCTCGAGCATTGGTACGACATTGTAAAGTATGAGGAGAAGTTTTGGTTGAAGGAAGGCAGGACTAGGGACAATAGATAACAATTGGATTCGGTTGGGAATTACAGCTCAAACCCCATCCCTTCTACTCCCACCAATGATGATCCATCCAATCTCGATGGTGATGATACTACACACTCTTGGGGATGAGTCCCACCCGAATTGGGTATCCACATATTTGAGTGAGGGAGCTACTAACCGAAGTGTGCCACCACCTCAAGAGCGTCCGTTGTGTTAGAATTCTGTGGAGAGGAAAGGGAAAACCGCGTTGGATTATGTTAATGCATGTGCAGACATGGATCGAGAAAAGACAGATATTGTTCGAGCGAATTCAAAAAAGGAGGATAAAGTGATCCATATACAATGAGAAGTGAACGACCTCTTCAAATAATATAGGGACATGCAACGAGAGGACAGTTCAGGGGGTGTCTAAAGTCGAGATTTATATCGTACTAAATTGATGTCTACATTGTGGAATTCATGCCAATCCATTTAGACTCATACCAATATGCTCAGGGAAAACTGATATGTGGCTGGGGTTTTCTGTATTTGGTTGTATTATTTTATGTTTTGGGTTGTACGTTTCAAGTTGTTTGTTTTGGGTTGTATACTTCGGGATCAATAAATTTGAGGTTTCAAAATCAAAGACTTATTTAATTTTAACATAGAACAATTAATTTAGTTATTTTATTATTTATTTAATATTTATTATTTATTGTTTTAATTCGGTGTTTAATAAATTCAGTAAAACAACAATAATCCCTAATGAATTTTGTATCAAAAACTCATGATGTGGAAATCAGCAGATTTTAATTCAAGGTTTCATCTGTATAGATTCCAATTCAGTTTTTATGAATCTGAACTTCTAATTAAAAACCCAACGATATACAAGCTAATAGATATGTAAAATTATATAAAATATTTATTAATTTATGTAACAATTTAAATTCATTATTATTTCAAAAAAATATTATAATGAAAGTTTGATTCTAATTTTATAAATTAACCAATATACGTAAGAATAATATAAAAAATAAACTAAATTAACAATTATGATGTTATGCGGTGTTGATCGTCGGTATGTCGGTGTCCATTCAACTCTCTGAGTTGGTGGTTGTGATGAGTTGAAGTGTTTGTCTACAAGTTCGAGTATTCTTGGGGGTGTTCTAAGTGGAGGTCGGAAGTTGGTGTGTTGGATGCTACTTTGGTAAGTTGGTTCTTCTCGAGATTTCATGGTTATCAAATCTAGGTTATAGACTTTTTTGGGGTTTAATGATTGAAAAATCCTAGTTATAGATCTTTATTTGTATTTTGTGCTTCATGGTTATAAAAACTGGGTTATAGACCTTTATTTGTATAATGTGTTTCATGATTGTAAAATATAGGTTCTAGACATTCTTTTTATGTTTATTTGTTTAGTGCTTTGTTAAAGCCCAATTCAATCCAAAAGCTCGAAATGATGGGTGGAGGCATCAAGATGTATATCAGTGGGTCAATTTATCCACACACTTTCGATGTGGGACTCACACTTCAACACTCCCCCTCACGTGTAGGACTGGACATCTACACGTGGGCCATAGCATGATTGGACATCTGCATATGGGCCGGAGACCACATGGTGGAGGCGACAAACAGGCCGTGGGCCAAACCAGCTCTGATACCATGTTAAAGCCCAATTCAACCCAAAAGCTCGAACTAATGGGTGGAAGCATCAAGATGTATATCAATGGGTCAATTTATCCACACACTTTCGATGTGGGACTCACACTTCAACATGCTTAATGGTTGCAAGACCGTAGTTGTCTGGTTCACACTCTTGTTGGGTTGTTGAGGTTCCTTCGTTAAGAATGATATTTCTTTGTACTGATTTGATCCATTTAGGATATGTGTTTTGGTTTGAGATTGAGACTTGTTCAGTCCCCTGGTGTTATCTGTTTAACCGAAATTAGTTCGGTTGTTACATTTGTTTGGGCTTTGCACGGGCATCTTATCTCTTATACCCTAAAAGATAAGTTTTCATAATATGTCTTTGTTGATAAAAAATATATAATTATATCCGCTCTCAAAACGAGAAAGATGATCTAAATATTTCTTAGGTTGTCATTCCTCACTTTTGGACCGTACATAAGATAAGAAATTTTTAAAATTTAAATTTTATGTTCTTTAATTATTGTCGTGTAATTTAAAATTTCAAAGATAAGAGTTATATAAAAACATATATCATACAAAATGCAACAAAATATACAAATTTAAGCCATTATTTTTATAATTGTCAAATAAAAATATTAAAAATTATAAAAAGTATATATCTTAAAATATTTTTTTTACATCTATTGCTAAACATATTAATGAAAGTTTTTTTTAGCATGACAACAAAATCGTTTTATTGATATAACTAGTTAAACGATTACATGACTTTCAAAGTGGAAAAACGGAAAAGAGTAAGACATAGATGTGGCCAATACCAAGGTGTGGGCCAAACTGCTGACCTTATATTTATGGTGTACCTTATTCAAATTGTGAGAGGCGCAATGAGTCCAACATTCTTTTCATGGCTCGATCGGACGGATATGTGTTGTCTCAAAGATACGCTGATCTCTTATAGGATACCCGTGGGTAGAGGTGAAGAGGATGACAATTCGTCAAATAGGTCTCCATGAAAAAAAGGAGGCAAAGGATATGATGACTTTAGGTCCCAAGATGGCGGGTTTGGCTCCCCAGGAACACCCCGCTTGCTCCAAGCGCGATCATTGTTTGCAACGAGACTACTTAGCAAGCCTCGCCTAATACCTCTCAGGTTTAGTTCCCATTGTCCGTGTGAAAAGACGGGCTCCCAATTGGTACCCGCCATCATAATGAGTTCTCGGTGAGTGAGCTCGGGTATGTCGTCTTGTTGTTGCGCCCCCACCATGGCTAGTCCCCCCGGTCCCTAGATTGGGTCCTTGTGTTGAGGGTGCCCTCTAGGGTCTCCCAAATACTGTGGGTGAGTACGAGCCTATCATATATCGAACTGAGCGCGTATCCGGAGGTGGAAATCCTATCAACGGGGGGATTTACGGTACCTTGACGGTAGGCCAGCGAAAGTAAGAGGAACGTCCACCACATTTTTTTGTGGGTGGGTCATTGTTCTCGGCTAGGTAGTCATATCCCTATGGAATAGTGATACTCTTATGGCATCATGGAAGACCTATTGCCTCTCTTGGGAAGGGTTATGGGGTCCTCATAGGGGTTCAGTCTGTTAGTTGCCCATGATTTACCGTCCAGTCAATCGGATCGTTATGCTCCCAACATCAGGTAGCTGTGGATCACCGATTATCCATTAAAGGCACGATGATGGGAATGATGTTGGGTACATCCCAACATCTTGTCTAGCTCGGGTAGGGAGGAGAAAGCCGATCCACCGTAGCCTGATGGATGGAACTCCGCATCCATGACTCCCTTAGCGTCTACACCAAGAGGCTAGGTAGAAGACTCTGTGCTGATGGAGGCGTCGTCGACCAACACCGCGGAGGTTGACAGAGTGGATGGATCAAAATAAGGATCACAATATGCTAGGGGGAAAATTCCTCGGGGACCAAAAGATTGGTCGAATTTATGAGGTCGTCGAGCCAACGATGAATATAGAGAAAAGAAATCGGGAGAAGATGGCACCGCCATGTAAAAGTGGAAGGTTGAGAACCGAAAATGAACGGAAGAAAAACCCTAACAAATGATAATATGTGTTATTTCGATTTATTAATAATGAGTATTTTATCATATCATACCTGATTACTTTTATAATATAAAAAATGGTGATAATGAGGCAATCTCAAAGTGGGCCATGTCCGAGGCCCACGGCCACCGGCCTCCAAGATATGAAGTAGACCAGCTATGAGAGCTACTTTCCATATTTTAGGGGACGAAGGAATTAATTAGCCATCTTTTGTGTTAAGAGGAAAATAGTAAAAAAGACCAATGTGATTGAGTCAATCTCTAATCATTATGCATGCAAAAAATATATATTTGTTATCTATTAAACATGAACTATATAGTAAAAAAATATTATTTTGAATAATTTTATTATTTATCAATCATGATTTTAAATAGATAAAGTGATTGAAATTTATTCATTTGGTCTATTTGAATATATAATGAATAAAACTTTAAACAAATTGAGAATGATATATACTTATAAACATAGATTTTATATATTCATATGGTAATCTTTAACCATATATATTTATCAATAAGATTCATCCTCCAGTCCAAACTAATACATATTCGTTCAAAGCAATCAATAAATGTATGTATTATCTTGTTAAGACTCGACTTATGTAATATAAATAATCAATATACAAATATCTTGATACTATTTACATGGTATATGAATGCATATTTTTTTTGTAACGTGAGATTCTAATACTTCCTTTATACATGTCTGATCTACATGCGTGGAATGACATTTAAAGTTTGACCCATATAACATCACAAATTGAAGAAAGATCTCAACATTTTAATATAATATGTCAAAGACATCATATTAATTCAAAAATGTACAAACCACAATTTTTTAATATAATTACAACATATACTTATAAAATCGTACAAAGAAATTAACACAAATTTACTTACATCATTATAATAATCATAATAGTTAAATGCAGAAAAATATATATCATGAGGTATTTATTATTTACAACCTGGAGTTTTTTTTAATAATGGTACAACGATAACCTGAACTTATTCATGTATTATACTTTGTATAAAAATGATGTTTATACTTTTCTAGTTTGGATCACAAAATAATAAGTAAGAAAAAAATTCAGATTTTAATGTCCTCAATATGTTTTCATATTTGTACCATACAAAATGTGAAAAACCTAAGAGATGTAAATATTTAAAATTTTATTTTTAATTGAGATTTTCAAATTTAAATTGTAGAGATAAAACCGTTATTTTTATTCAAAAAAATAAAATTTTAAAGTAGGATTATAAGATACAAAAAGTGAATATCTAACTGTATTTCTTATAATATAATAAAAAAAAATGAAACCACCTAGCTCATAATTTGACTTGTGGTGTGGCCAATGACAACAAGACATTGCAAGAGCTGTAAAGTGAACACAATATATATAGTCTTAAGCACGTCCTATGATGACAAATAAGACTGATTATGACCACCTAACTCATTTCAGCCTCTTAATCCTTTATTAATCATTGACACCATTTTTCTTCTCAGCAATGCCTTTTTTCCATTTCTATTATAATTTCCAGTTGTTCTCTCTTCTCATGGGGACCAATCAACAGGTCACAACCAGCCAACACCACAACCTTTCTCAATTGGTCTTTTGCTAATGGCCAATAGAAATGGTGCTTCATATGTTGGCATCAAGTGCTTTGGTCGCTTTTGTCCCAAAGAAACGAAAAAAAATGAGTGACCATATGTGTTGGGACAACATGTGTTTGGCATGAGAGAGTCAACCACAATTCATTGTTGGGGTAAAGAAACCTCACCTAACTTGCCTCATTACAAAGGTTAGATTGGGACATGTTAATGTCGGTGAACGTTTATGTTAAGTTTATTTGAACTTGATAGGTTCAATTTTTTTTACTTGTTCTAAATAGTCTTATCATTTCGTATTGTTTGATCTGTTGAGCTGTTCTTATAATATGTTAATTGATATGGTACTTTCTTTTTCATAACCCATTCCTTGTCTTAAATATGAGTACATTTTTTTCTTCTAAGTTTCTTATTAATAAACACTAAAATACTAGTATTTGACACCTTACAAACTTATATGAGTAGATTGTTCTGACAACATGCATTATATTTTTTAGTGTTATACAAAGTTGCAATAGAAGTATTTGGCTATAATTCTATTTGTGAACGAGTTTATAACTCATGATCGAATTTGACTTGAAAAGAGAAATTTTAGTAATCTCATACCAAACAAACCGACTTTAAAGATTTAAAAAGTAAGACATAATTTTTGGTTTTATATTAAACGAATATAAATTTTATTTTACAATTCACTCGAATTTAATTGAAATGATATAATATTAACATTCGTTTTTTTTCTTTCTAATAAAACATTTTTTTAAAGTCGATATATAATATTGAACTCAAATGATAGAAATGGGGATAACTACAAAAACTCACCCATAATGACATTTCGTCTCAAAAACTAATATGTCGAGGTCTATGTTCCCACATACATATCTGATAGAAGGTTAAACCCCATGTATTTACTCTTTTTATTTATCTTTTTGATAAAAAAAATTGTTAAATTGATGATTATCTCGTATACAACCCGTTTATGGTAGCTTTTTTTTATCCCAACTAAATAAAACAAATAATTACATGAGATTTGAATTTCTTTTTTTTTTTGACGAAAAGCGGGAGGCATCAATTTTATATATCAATCAGCGATATACGTACAATCTGATGAAAGCGCACAAGCAAACGATAAAATTACAGACTCCAAACTAATAAGCCTATAAATAATATTACTGAAACTCCTTACTAGAACGCACATAGGACGCCCTAGAACGTGCACACCGAACCGTGCACACCGAACCGTGCCACAAACGGACACACCCAACATTGCAACAAGTGCACACCAAACGTGCAACAAGTGCACACAAACCGTGCAACTAGTGCATACCAAATATGCACCAAGTGCAGTTATTAAAAAACTGTAAAAAAACGAAAGAAAAACCTAGCCGAATCAGAGTCGCCACCGTCAGACAAGGGACCTTGACCCGAGGAATCCAGAAAACGTGAGCTCCAGATCCCCGCTAAAGGTAACCGTTCAGGCCGGATCTGCAACGTGACGAGTCGCCGGAGCTGCCCACCACCACTGCTAAGACCCACCTTGCGAGTCCGTTGGCACTAAAAACAGCATCAGTCGGAGACGGACACAGACACCATAACTCGAGAGTTCGGCACCAGCCCGATTTTGAGAGGAGAGAGAGGGAAACGGGGGTACGAGAGGGGGGGGGTGTGGGTGGAGGTAGGAGGGAGGGGTTTGAAGCCGGGGGGAGGGGGGAACGGAGCCGAAGAACCAAAAGGACCTACCGGCAACATCCATGACCGAAGACCATGCCTTCGTGGGCAGGAAATAGAGATCACAAGAGACAGCGGCTAGGATTGGAGAGGGGGAGAGAGCTGCGCCCTTTTCTGAGATTTGAATTTCTACCACGTATACACTCAAATCAATTTATGACCCATTATATTTTAGCTATATAATTTTACACTTACCACTTTAAAATGTGATATCATGCCAACAAATTGGTATAAGATTTACGTATCAGCTAACGTTAAGACTAGGAAACGGCGACAATATTAAATAAGTTATTAAAAACAAGTCTTATTTTATTACGGTTTTGCCATTAAATTATGTTATCAAAGAAGAAAAAAAACTCATTTTATTACGTTTTTGCCACTAGTTGCGTGTCGACCGAGCTGTTTAGGCGGCTGCTAGTCTTGTCCCATCAACGGTCACTGTCGCTATCAAAAATGCGCACGTGGAGAAAAACCACAGCTCCTTGTCGGTTCAAGGTGTCCAGCTAGACGGGACCACCCCAGTTGAGTTCACGACACGTGTCCCAATCCCCATTTCGCCAGCTCAAAAACTGAACCAGTGGGGACCACACCAATCCTCGTCCGTTACTTTTATTACAGCATCGCACGTTTCTCCGCGTTCCACGTCACGTGACTGTACACGTTACCTGCTACGTCTTGAAACGTTGAGGCCATACATGGTACACGTCGAAATTATATTATTTAAAAAGTCAGTTTTCTATTTTTTAAAAATCAGTTGTTTTAGAAAATCAGAATTTTATTTTTAAAACCTTTTTTTCTTCTTTCAAATAAGTTTTATTCTTGAAAAATCATAATTTTATTTTGCAAATCCGTTATTGATTTGCTAATAAGTCTGATAGATTGTCACTAAAAAAATTCAAAGCTTCGAGTTACTTCACTCAATACAGTAATTTTTTTTATTGTACTCAAACCAGAAAACTGTGTATCAACACAAAAGTTTGAAGAAGAAACTGCTAATATCCATTCAATATGGGGGATTGTTGGACAACTCACTTTCCGAAACTCATCCGTCTTGTTATGATCATCAATTTCGGCAACATATGCATATGTTAGGTTTACATCATTGCGAACTTGAAAGGGGGGTGGTGGATTGCTTTTAGCCGAATTTACGACTTTGCTTTTCACCGGACGACCTCTTCTCAGTTTCCCCGATCATGGTGTTGGTGTGGAGAAACCCAGCGAAAACGGCACGATTACCATGGAGAGTGGTGGTGGAGGAGGCGCAATAGGAATGCCGATTAGGATTTGATTCGACATTCTCCTACATCGAGCCTTTAAAGGCGGTGAGTCTCCAAAGTGGGACGAAGGGGTGGGTTGACAGAGAATTGCATCAGAGGGTGGGACGATAAGACATGACTTATAGGATGCGCATCGGTGTCAACGACGATGTCAATGGCGATAGCAAAAATAAAGAGCTCTATAATCAAGACAGTCCAGGATTTTTTGGGAGAGACTTTCAATAAAAACGAGAGGAAATTCTTGATTGTATTTTTATATATATGTTGACGCTTAATATATAATATACAGTACACTTGGAAATATTGTAAGCCAATTTCTTAAATAATCAAACCAATATATAATCAATCAAATCAAATAACCAAATTAGGATTTTCTCTTTCCCGTCATAAGTTCATAACGGTAAGTTCCATATGAGTGTGTCTTGCTCGTTACTGTGGACCGTCCGATACGTACATATAAATGAGTGATTCTCTGATCAGACGATGACACGTGTCCACGAGAGATCCATGCAATTTACGTCAATTAATATTGTATCAAAATTAAATGAGTTGTAAATTGTAATAATTATGTGCGTACTTAAAAAATAATAATTAATATTTTTGAATAGGGACATGTGGTCGCTAATACGAGATTCTTCTCATAAATATTTAGCAGGTCAGATCGTGTTTATCATTTTTGTCCGTATTGATTACATGATATGATATTATAATTCACAAGGATACTTTATCAAAAACTGACTGCTCTTAATTTTATTATTTAAAAAATGACTGTTATTTTTAAAATTGAATATAATTGTTATTGATTACTCGTGAAACACTATTGTGTTCATTTTAAAATATTTTTTAATTATTTAAGGAAGCGATTATGTAGTTAGAAAATGACATATTTATATATTTTAATGAAAGTTCTTGTTACCGTTACTACAAGTGTTTGGAGTTATAGTTACATCAGGTGTTTAGTATAACCATTATGCACGTTATGAGCTCGATATATGTAAGATTGACTTTTAGAGTGAGCTCGAGACTGAATTGGACTTGCAAGATGCATCAAATATGTTTAGACAAGTGGACTAGGCTTAGTACCAAATCTGGCACAATTCAATTCTAGTTAATGAACATCGATTTTTGAAGTAGAAAACGGATTCTAAATCTTTCAAGACTATTTTATCGATCTGTCTTTATAATCGATTAATTCAGATAGAGTGAGCTCGAGACTGAGTTGGACTTGCAAGATGCATCGAATATGTTCGGACGAGTGGACTAGGCTTACTACCAAGGCCCCAAATCCGGCACAATTCAATTCCGGTTAATGAACATCGCTTTTTGAAGTAAAGAACGGATTCTGAACTTTTGAAGACTATTTTATCGACTTGTTTTGAGCCGATCAATTCAGTTTCGATGCACTAAAAATTGGTTCGGTTTGATTCTAAAATAATTATTTTTGAATGAAAAAAATAGATTAAATATATTATTATAGAGATCATTATTTTTATTATTTATGAACTATTATGATAATTTCTAGAAAAAGCAAAAATTGCCAAGACATGGACCGGACCTATATGAACGAGGCCTATCTGGGCTGAGAATTGGGCTGAGCCCAGTTAACTTATTTGGGCCAAGAAATATTTGTAGCATCCATGGTGCCACGTCATCGTCTTCCCAACGATAAAAAAAACTTGATAACAGGATAAGAGTTTCAGCAGTGAGCTCTGAGAGACAAAAATGGCGCGAGCTCTGAGTCTGAAGAGCACACCCATAAGAACCCTAACTCGATGTAGCAAAGAGAAAGAGACCCAGTTCAGTACGGGTCGGGTCCAGCTCCCGGAACGAACCCGCAACTCCAGTGTTCTGGTTTTGGGAGGAACGGGTCGGGTCGGAGGATCCACCGCCACTGCTCTCTCTAAGCTCTGCCCCGACCTTCGAATCGTCGTTGCAGGTCGAAACAGGTATGCCCTTTAGTTTAGCTTCACAGAGTAATTTCATTTTAACTACACAAAATCCCCAATTCAATTTGTTCCTGATAATGTTGCAGAATTGTCTCTAAGATTTGTGTTTTGTTCAGATTTAGTTCCATGCTTTGGTTTAATTTATTCATTAGGTATGCCATTTTAGTTTGAGTTACTATCCATACATTTTAGTGTTCATGTTTAGTGCTTCAATTATCTAATATTGTAGGGATAATTGCAAAAACTCACGGTAACCTATGCGCGTTCTGTCTGCAAATCCGTTATATTTAACGGAAATTAGTCACGTGACTTCAATTTTTTTGAAATGACAGTTTTTCCCTTTACTGTATACGTGTTTTTCAATATGTGACCCTTATGTATACGTGTTTTGCAATTTAGAACCCTTATGTATACGCTTTGCAAACGCAAAATAGTTGGGGGTGTTATTTGCCAAAAACTGGTTTACCGGTAGTATTTGCAAAATGCACATAGTTCATTGCAAGTTCTTGCAATCATCCCTTGTATTAAGTTAGTCATTCTACCTTAACAACTGTAATGATGTGGTTTGAATGCACCAGAATTGTGATAATGTCATAATGATTTAATGAACCGTTCATATCTTGCAAATATAAATGATAGGAACCATAATTAGTTTACAAAGGTTGTCACATTGTTAAGCTTATTTTGATTCAAATGGAGCTTCTGCTTTTGTCGTTGCAATGTTCTTAAACATTTGCTTTTATGATGAACCTCTAAGTTTCATGTAATTTCAGGGAGAGAGGTGCTGCAATGGTGGATAAATTGGGGAAGAACTCTGAGTTTGCCAAAGTCAACATTGACGACCCAAATTCATTGGATGCAGCATTGAATGGTACATATGTGTATATATATAAGGACGCTATCTACTGTAAACCTAACTTAAAATGAAAACTATATACTCATATGAGCCATTAGATCAAATGGATCCAATGGCCCATGCTTTTTAGGTTTTTTTTAATAATAAAAATAAATTTAAAGCTCTACATAGTTACAAGGAAAAACGTTATTTACAGACCCTCAATGACCTTTGATATTTAAAAACACACCCTCTCCTTTTCATGATGGAAAAACCCAGCTAAAAGGACGTCGAGGGTTAGTTTTTGAGAAAAATTACAGTATTTTTTTTAGAAAAACCAGAAAAAGTAACAGTACATTTCTGGTAACCCATCACCTATTTAGGGGTTTTTGAAAATCAAAGGTCGCGAGGGTGTGTTAGTAAAGTTACCCTTATTTACAATTCATACCATTAATGATTTTTCAAATCTGAACCATCCATTCCCCTTGATCTAATGGCCCAGATAGAATCTTAGTTTTCCCTGTAAGGTTGGGTTTACCTCTGATTGCGTGCCTATATATATAAATATGTTAATATTGTTCTTAATTTAAATGACAAATTTGTAATCTCAGTTGTGGATGATAAACTTCATGTCTCTTCTACAGGCGTTGATCTTGTAGTCCATGCGGCAGGGCCTTTCCAACAGACAGAAACCTGTACTGTTCTAGAAGCTGCCATTCGGACCAAGGTGAGGGAAAGGTAACTAACTATTATGTCTTTTGCTACTCCGTTCTGAAGATTAAGCCTTGCTCATGTATTTATAAGTGTCTTATCTCCCAGTAGACTGCATACATCGATGTGTGTGACGATACGAGCTACGCCTTCCGTGCAAAGTCCTTCAAGGATAAAGCAATAGCTGCAAATATTCCGGCTATAACAACCGGTGGAATTTATCCGGGAGTGAGCAATGGTGCTATTATATTGTTCTTGTTGGTCCATAGCAAAAATGTTCATGAACTTCACATTGATCGTAATTACTTGATGATATTGTTATGGTAGTGATGGCGGCGGAGTTAGTTCGTGCAGCAAGAAGTGAAGGCAAAGGCGAGCCTGAGAGGCTAAGGTATATAATCCATTTTCAGATCTATTACAAGTAGAAGAAAGGTTTGTTGATATATGTTTAAGTCAACGTTATATTGATGATTCTTGTTGTTTCAATACGAGCATCCCTATAGAGATTAACTCTATACTAAATAGGGGCTACTAATACTAAGCAACATAGAAATAGGAAACTTAACTAAACTAGGAATAGGAAATATTTGCAACTATAAATAAACTAAACTCTAACAAAATATACTAACTCAATTCCAAAAATAAGTGGCATAGTTTCCGAGTTTGGATATTCCAAAATAAATTGTAAACGAATTATCGATAATATACTTGATCGAGTTAGTTGTCACTACATGAAAGTAACTTAGGAAGTAGAGGGACTTAAGGTGGGGGATTAATTACGGTAATCCTTAAATTTATCAAACAACATAACACTTTTGGAACGGAGTATACACGTTTTTCATCTGGTTACACCTGAATTCCAACTTCGTTTTGTAGCTACCCTAGGTTTCAAAAAAATTCACACTGCTCTTTTTTGTCAGAAAATGACAAAAAGGCCCTTGACCCTGATATAAAAAATCGTCTTTTTAATAGTTTTATCTTTTAAAGAGCTTGTTTACATCTCCTCAACTGTTTTTTTTTGTAATCTAGTCGAAATGTTTTGGGTGGTTATGGAGTCTCTGGAGTCTCTTTCGAGATTAGAGTCAATGGCGTTTTCGTCATTTGCTGACAAAGAAGATGCAAAACTTGATGTTCTCTTGAGTTTTTCTCTTAACTTCAAAATTATGAAGGTGACTTATTTGCATTTCTCAGATTCTTTTACTACACAGCTGGTACCGGCGGAGCCGGTCCAACAATATTAGCCACTAGTTTCTTACTTCTTGGAGAGGAGGTCGTTGCTTATAACAAAGGTCAGTTTTAGCAAAAAAATGTTTATTGATCTCCTTGTGTGGAATTAGCTGACCATGATAACGAACTATTACTTCTTCAGGAGAGAAGGTCAAACTAAGGCCTTATAGTGGAATGCTCAACATTGACTTCGGGAAGGGGATCAGAAAGAGAGACGTTTATTTGCTGTAAGTCATAGCAAAACAATCATCTTCAAGGCAACAAGATTTTCTTGCACATATCTCTTGTTATTTATTCAATAGATTTTTAGTTGGGATGATTGCAAAAAAGTACTCTGAGATATTCATTTTAATCAACCTGTAACCTTCTTTGATAATTGCAAAAAAGTACCCTGGAGATGTCTTTCTGTTGCAATTTCTACAAAAATAACAATTTTACCCTTACAATTAAGATTTTAAAAAGTAAAAAGCAAAAAGCCAAATTTTCACATCCCTTAACTTTCTTCTTCTTTGTACCATACAAGGAGTAAGAAATTTAATGGATATGCAAATTAGTTTTTTTTTGTTCTTTAACTGTTATTTTTTAAATTTAATTTTCTGGGTAAAATTGTCATTTTGAAACAAATCTATGCAGAGTGCAACAAAAAGACAAGTTCAGGGTACTTTTATGCTATTATAAAAAAGATGGTTACAAGTTGCAAAAAGTGAATGCCTCAATGTACTTTCTTACTATTATTCCTTTTTAATTTTAGGAATTTGCCGGAGGTGAAAAGTATTCATGAGAACCTCGGAGTTCCTACAGTCAGTGCTCGATTTGGAACATCACCGTTTTTTTGGAACTGGGGAATGGAAGCCATGACTAGTCTTTTTCCTGCGGTATGCTCTATAGTACATAGCGACGATGTTGAATTTTGAGGCAATTTATGTAACATTTTTATCGAATGAGAAAAGTGTAACAATCACGATCAATATCTGTTTCAGGAATACTTAAGAGACAAAAACAAGGTCCAGAAACTCGTCGAGCTGTTTGATCCTGTAGTCCGAGCACTTGATGGATTTGCCGGTGAGCGTGTAGCAATGAGGGTAAGATGTTAAATCTAAGTGAATTATCTTCAGTAATTATTGTTTTCTTTTAATTTAACTTAGGTAGAAAACATGAATATCTGCTCAATAATCAACATGGATAATTTCAAAAACTTGCGGTGAATTATACGTATTTTGAAAATACTATCGGTGAACTGTTGACGGCTATTTTCCATCTGCAATTCCACTAACGGGGTTATTTTTTTTTTTTTTGCAAAAAATCGAAAGAACCATGCATAAGGTTTCAAATTGTAGAATAGTATACATGATGGTTACAAGTTGCAAAACACTTATAATGTAAAGGGCAAAGTTGTCGTTTCCAAAAAATTGAAGTCATGTGACTGTCACATGACTAACTTCTGTTGAAGGTAATGGATTGGCAGACGGAAAATAATTGGAGGATGTTTTTTTTTTTGCAAAAACTAATAATTCATCATAGTATTTACAAAACGCATAATTCACCGCAAAATTTTGCAATCATTACTATAAATAATTTCACAAAAGTATATTTACATTTCTCACTTAACTACACGAACCTTTAAATTTTCTCATCTAACTCTTTTTTTGGTAATAAATTTGAAAGAGAATGAAGGGTGTTTTTGTCTTGCGTTACCAAAATAGAGTACAATGAGAAATTTGGAAGTCTATTGTAGCTTAGTGAGAAAAATCAAAAGTCTGTGTAGTTAAGCGAGAAAGGTGACAAGGTTAGTGCATTTTTGTGAGATTATCTCTTAATAGTTAATAATATGCTATAATTACTTCCCGTCGTTTGCAATTTGGTAGGTTGATTTGGATTGCTCGGATGGGCGTACTACACTCGGCATGTTCAGCCACAAGAGTCTATCAGTGTAAGTCCTGAACTATCCAAATGCTTTGACCCTACTCGTGTTTGCTTAAATGACTTTAACAAATAGTTTTTTTTTTCCAGATCGGTGGGAGTTTCAACGGCAGCATTCGTTATGGCGGTCCTCGAGGGCAGCACTCAACCCGGGGTTTGGTTCCCGGAAGAGGTATGGGTTCTCGCTAAATGATTATAGGGATGACAAAACATCATAAACCTGATGGGGCCGGGGGAGGGTAGGCCCCGCCTTGTATACGATGATACATAGACATTGTGTATATGATCTAACGATACGATGATTGCAAAATAGAGCCACAAACTTGTCTTTTCCGTTGCATTTTGTGTAAATTTGTTTCAAAATAACACTTTTTATCCTTGTTTAAAAAAAAAAAAAATAATTAAAGAATAGAAAATCCAAATTTTCATGTCCCTTTAAATTTCTTACTCTTGCTACGGTAAAATAAATAAATAAGGGATATGAAATTTTGGATTTTATTTTATTTTTTACCTTGTATTTTGAAATCTAATTTGTAAGGGTAAAATCGTTACTTATACAAATTGCAACAAAAAGACAAGTCCACATTATATTTTTTGCAATTATCAAAGATTAAGGGTATTTTTTTTGCAGTTATCCTTATATTTTAATCTTGAATTCAGGAGGTATTGTGTTCGATTTTGTGTTTTTTTTTGTAAATTTATATGTTTGGTGAATTCCATTCTAACCCTCGATACTCGTTAATTTATGAAGGGTAATGTAGTCAATATCTCTAACATGAACAAGGAATCCCCGTACGAATGCCAACCCCGTCCTGTTGCTATTGCTGAATGATTTAGACTGGTAGCCGAGACTCTTAACCTCTTCTAACCTTCCCATTGAATTCTCTGTACAGCCCGAAGGGATCGCAATCGAGGCGAGGGAAGCTCTCCTCCAACGTGCCGCGGAAGGCACCATCACTTTTGCGATGAACAAGTAAGGACTGTAAACATAGAATATCTGACACTTATTCTTTGATGATTGCAGAAAACGCCTTGAACTTGTCTTTTTATTGCACTTTGTAAGTTTGTATATACCCTTGAAAATTTAAAATTTAAAAATAATAACTTAAAATTTTAATGTCCCTTAAATTTGTAAGAGAGAAATTTAAGGGATATTAAAATTTTGTATTTTTTGTACTCATTATTTTCAAATATAAATTGTAAGGGTAAAATTGTCATTTATATACAAATTTCAAGAAAAAGCATGCTCGGGGTACTTTTTTTTTGCAATTACCAAAGAAGAGGCCTACAAGTTGCAAAAAAAATGAATATCTCATGATACTCTTTTGCAATCATCCCAATTATATATTTTGTTGCGATTTTAGCTGATTTGATCGGTTTATCGGTTTTATAACAGGCCACCATGGATGGTGGAAACGAACCCGAAAGAGCTCGGATTGGGAATCTATGTATGAGGCTCTCGGACAGTTCAATCCTCAGATCGTAGCTTCTCTTCGACGTAAGATAAGAGGCACGCAAACTGCAAGCTCCGGCAGGTAACGGTTTTGCTCACTTCTCAACTGTTGGAAGTTACAGACTAGTTATGATTCATGAAGATGTATTATAGAATATTTGTAAATGATCATTGTTCAATAACTCATGTAATTGAGCTTTCCACGGTTTTGTTGCGTGTGGGGAAGAAATTGTGACGTTGATGCCTTGTGTTTGAAGCAAAAGATTTGGATTTGTTACAATTTTGGAGAAATTTTTAGTGACAAGACTCACTATATTATATCTTTTTAATCCATGACAATTGAG
This sequence comes from Erodium maritimum, assembly GCA_963921825.1. NCBI lineage: Eukaryota > Viridiplantae > Streptophyta > Magnoliopsida > Geraniales > Geraniaceae > Erodium > Erodium maritimum. Next base: position 2,344,093 of record OY997593.1, on the reverse strand, counting down.
TTGGGTTCTACAGTTAAATTTGACTCATTGGTCGATTTTGATTTTTGAAGTGTATAAACGCAACGAGGAGGGGCGTTGATTTTGCGTGCGAACCGCATCGTCAAACTGTGATTTTGCAATTCGCGAGCCAGTGAGTTGTGGGGTGCCAATCTTGCGAACCACTAAATCGTGGTCGCGATGCGTGACGCGTGACTACGGTTCGTCGGTTCGCAAACTGTAATTCGCGCTTCAGCCAATCGTGAGATGACACGTGGTCTGGCCGGGTAAAAAAATCTATATATATATATATATATATATATATATATATATATATTAATCATTTACTCCCCCAAATTCCATCTATAAATACCTCCCTCATTCACCAAGAATATCATCTCAACTTTCTCTTCCAAAATCAAAAATTTCTCTCCAACATTTCGATACAAAATGTCTGACGAGGAGGGTCCATCGTATCAGGAGCTGGTAGCCCAAATACGTGTAGTGGAAGAACAACTTTGGCGAAGGATTAAGAGAGGCATACAGAGATCGATGCCACAGATCAGCGCACTGAGGCAGAGGATCGAACGTGGGGAACCTTTCCGACGAGAGATTCACAGAGGTCGTCTCGAAGCCCATGACTGACTCATGCAAGATTATTATACAGTTCCCTATCTGCTTTGACCCATTGTGGAGCACAATTAATTCAAGGGACTGCAAAACACTATTTTGCACAGTCAGTATACCGTTTGTGAACACGATTTGCTTATACGGTTTGACCCATTGGACATGCCTCAACCCAGAGGAGACACCCTCAAAACAGAACTTTATTGGCATCGGTTAAGAAGAAGAATCATGTACGCAATGCTTTCCGATCATCAACCATTAGGGATATCCAAATTTCACGTTCCAAACAAGTTAGAGCATCCCCGTTCCCAGATTAAAAAGTTCCACCTCCGAAACCATGCCAATTGGAGACCAACACTGAAGGTGTGGGTCATAGTCGAGGTATTAGCAACCCCAACACCAATCACACTATTGGTCCTAATAGTCGCATTACTAGGACCTTTGAAAATTTTACCCAATTCTACTTTAATCTTGAGCCCCTAGAACTAAGTACCGTTCAAAGCATACACAAAACAAACAAGGTATTCAGTTGCCTAAATTACACAAAAGCGAAACGAGCACCTCCGGATGCAAGTTTCCTCCCAACATCGACTACAACAACATCACCAAACTGAGAGAAAGGGCCATGAGTTGGTCGATAAACGTGGACAACGGAAAGTTCGCTACAAAATTTAGGTAATCCCGGTTCAGAAGCTCGATAAGGGATTTTTCTCTGCTTCACTTATGGTCGACGAAATTCAAATCCGTCCCGTTTCACTACTTAATTTTATATTGATTTCAATTTTTATTCATATGTACGCTTTTGAAGAAGTGAAAGTGATTTGTATTATTTTCTTTGTAATTTTATGGTAAATATCATTAAAATTTACGATAATTTTTTATATCACAAACCCTATTACAATTTAATATCACGTACATGTTTTAATTTTTTGTATCTAAAATTTGAGCTGATGAATCAGTTAAACTAGTTCGGGCCCAACTGATTTAGAACCAAGCTAAAACAGTTGGGCCCATCTCTAATGACCGGTTAACTGATCGGTGCCGACCCTTAATTCCTAATAGTGTTGAGTTTGTAATAGGGGTTGTGATAAGAAAAAAAGACAATGCCTCTCCATGTTTAGTTTTATAGCGAGTCTAATTCTTTGTCAGCTTGGTTTGACGCCAAAGAGCAATCAACATGCTACTATACTAGTTACAAGAACCCAACCCAATCCGAAAATAACCGACTCTCTCCCCTATGCGAAAAAAAACTAGCAGTTCCTCTCCTCTTTCTTTGATCTCTTGTCCCCGTCGGTGACGACTGAGGCTCCACCTCGGTTGTTACCAGCGGAGGCCAACCTTTACGTTTTTTCAATTCTCCCGGGAGTTCTATTTTGTTGATTATGGCTACTCGGTTTTCTTCCATTCGTCACACCTTTTTTCTCCTCCTCCAATTTCGGCCCCTTCAGTCTCTTCATTGCGCCGTATTTCACGGTTTAGGCTAGAGAATCCGTTGAGGCAGCCTCAGATTTATACTCTGAGTGTGGAAACGGCGTTGTGGAAGGAGTTGAAGTGTTATGTGTAGGTCTTAGATTCCCCGGTGTTGTTTCTTCAGGTATCAGTGATCAAAGTTAGATGGAGGAATATCGAGATGGTCGGCATGGTTGGATCCCGAGAGATATGGTCACGTTTCTAGTTTTTTTTCTATGTTTTTTTGTTAGTTTTTGGTTGGTTGTGGCCTTTTCGAGACAAATAACTGCACTTTGTTGTAGATTGGTGTGCATCGATTGTACGTTTGTGTGGACCGGTTGTAATTTGGTGTGCCCGTTATGTGACACTTATGGTGTACACTTTGTTGCATTTTTAGTGTGCACGGTATAGTTGCACGTTCTAGACGCATTTTGTTGTGTTGCAGGTTTTGATTAGGGGTCGGTAAATATTATGGTCTAGCTTGTCTGGAGTCTGTAATATTTACCGTTCTACTTATGCGATCAATAATTATAAATTGTGAAGGATCGTTTGTATGTCTTCACCGAGTGATACATAAAATCCAGCGATACTCTTTTCCTAAAAAACATACTACTACACTAGATCACCTTGTTTGGAACGAGGGAAAATACACGATCCTTGTTTTTTTGACTAAAAGGTGCAATTTCATTAATTTAGATTATCAACTACAAGTGAGTGCATCAGGAGAAATTCCTGACCACGAAGAACATACATAGAACACAAACTGTTCGCTATTCTTTTAACATTATAACCGTCACCGACGGTATTGGATGAAAAGCCATATAAGCCAGCGCCATATAGGCAGGAAGGAAAGGTGGGGGATTGGAAGATGGTACTGGAAATCCTGATCTGAAACCTGGTCAAGGACTACATCAGTAGTAGGAGACAATGTTGCATATGGGGGCAAAGCGCCAAATTTAAACTATATCAGTTGTATTGGGAGGATATACGCGAAACAGGGTTCCCTCCCAGGAAAAGTTCCTGAATCTCTGCTTGCTAGTTTTTGACTCTGCAAAAACGAAATCAGCTAAAATAAAAATGACCCACTCGATTAGCCATATCCGGAATCGAGAGAAGGGTCGAGGAGGGTGCGGTGGTGGAGGCTAGTGAGATGGACGTGGCGGAGGCTTCAAACACGGCGACAACGGCGGTTCAGAGGTGGTTTCATAGGCGGGTTCAGAGGTGGTTTCATAGGCGGGTTCAGAGGTGGTTTCATAGGCGGTGGTGGCTTCAGAAATAGAGAGGGTCGATCAGAAGACGGTGGAGATTGCAGAGGCGGATGGGATGCAGTAACCGGAGGTAGAGGAATTGCCGAGGGATTTTGGCGAGGGAGATCGTCGCCCAGAGATAAATTCCTCCCCAACCCGATTCGAGAGGAATTGAAAGGTTGAGAAAAACGCCATGACAACGGAGTAGAGAAACCAAAAAGACGCCGAAAAGACTGTGACAGACTAAACTGGAATGACTCACGAGAAGACGAAACCAAAACCCTAACAAAACTCTCTGTATTAGGGTAAAATACACTATCCTTGCTTCGTAATACTCTTGCAGTATTAATGAATAATCCTTTCATTAGAAAATACCATTACCAATTTTCATCTTTTGTCTCATTATCACAATGATTATTATATTTGTACAATTCTCAGCAATACTTATTGTTATCCGAATTGGAAGTAGCTTGCTTAATTAGGTAGGACTTTTTTAGAAACTAATTAAATACATACAATCTTGAACACACACACGTATATATATGTATATATATTAAACTAGTTGTCATTGTATGAATACATATTTTCCAATGACATGTACGTGAAACCCACGTTAAGTACTTATAATAATACTAATAATAATAGTTTGATTTGGTTCCTCTTTCGTACTTCTTCGTTGTGTCCCATTGAAATGTCCTCTTTCATCCACATTTAGTGACAGCTATTTATTTCCTTCTCTTCCTTCCTGCCCAGTCCAAGAAAAGGGCTTGCCGGAGTTGCTGCCGGAAAACCTCCCGCCCCAGCCAACAGCCTTGTCGGACATTGGATCCGTTTCTCCGGAAGTCGCACCGGCCACAGGTAAAGTTCCAGCTCAAAGTCTTCCTATCAAGTTCTTGATTCTAGGAAAAGTTGTGAAAAACGTCAGACGGTAATCAGATGATAAAGAGTCTTCGACATGATGAGAATTAATTGGATTTGTATTTTTATTTTTATATTAATAATTATATATATATATCATATAATTAGAATTGAGCACTTTTATATAGAAAACTTATAATAATAAATATTTAGTATATGTTCTTGCTCTTGGTTTATGGTTTCGGTTGTGCCTTATAATGAAGACTGCGTATCTTTTTGGGTTTTTGGTGGTCCGTAATCGGACTTCATGTACTCCTCTTTCTTTCTGTGAAAGATTTTATTTAATATATGAATTGCTGATAAAAAATATATTTAGAAGTAAATTTTTCAAAATTTATATTACTAATATATGTTATTTTAATAATAATAAATATATAAATGGATTAATAATAAAGCTTTATGATAAAAACATAAAGCTCTATTCTTATAACATTGGTTGTCCAAATAACTTATTGAAATCGGATCGACATTGTAAATAATAATACCATCCATATTGTTGAATGGACCGATGCATACCAAAGCTCTCTTTGTGGTAAGACATAATTGTAAAAAAAAGGTATCCCGATAAATATGATAATCTAAATCTAAATATGATAATTTAAACATATCCCCCTAAATTTGTCTTTTTTTTGTAATGCTTATAAATATGATAATTTCACCCTCATATGATAAATAAAATTCAAATTTTCATGTTCTTTAATTTTCTTTTACTTTGTACCGTATGATGAATAATAAATTTAATGGATTGAAATTTTGGATTTTTTATTTTTGGATTTTTGTTTTAAAATTTCGAAGGTAAAACCATTATTTTGAAGAGGACAAAAAAATAAGTTAGAATTTGTTTTTGTAATTATCAAAGAAAATGATTACAACTTCCAAAATCTTAAGTCTAAGATATTTTTTTTATAATCGATCATCGCAATAATCTTAATAAAAATATCTTGAGGTTCTTACTTGTCCCTTCAACTTTAATATGGATCTAGTTTTAACCTAATTATTATCTCAATTTTAGCAGGGGAATAATGGGTGTAGCACTGTTTCGGAACCCGATCACAATGACGTGGGCCAAAGAAAAGGAAACCCGAAATAAGGACGATATGATCCGAGTTCGGCTCCCGAAGAGTACATGCAACCCTAAGGTTTTAGTTTTGGGTGGAACGGGCCGGGTTGGAGGATCCACCGCTATCGCCTTGCAAAACCTTTGCCCGGATCTTCGTATCATTGTTGCCGGACGAAACAGGTACTACAACGGTGTAAACCAATCGAATCTTTAACGAAACGTTCCATTATTATTTTTTGAATATTTGGTTTGATTTCGAGCTTAATGTTTCAATCGTTTAATAAAGAAGTCAAACTCTAACCCAACCTTTCTACCGTCTTAAGCATGTCAACTCGTTCAATTCGAAATCAAAGTAATTGTATATTTTTATTTAATATAATTAATATTTTATTTAATATTAAACTCGAGTTCAAGTATTTATTTTTAAACTAAACTTGAGTCTGATCGACACAAATCAAAGTTGCATGATTTTTTTTTAAATATTCATACAAAACCGGAGTCGATTAAACTTCTTTACATCGTAGGTATCAATATTATTCTTTTATTATATCACTTAAATTAATTTATAAATTCTATGGAGTAACATTAAATTAGTAATAATTGATTTTGTTTGGACTATTTCTATTTCAGGGAAAAGGGTGGTGCAATGGTGGCTACATTAGGAGCAAATTCCGAATTTGCTCAAGTCAACGTTGGAAATGTGAAGTCCTTAGAAGCAGCTTTAAATGGTATGAACACTAACAATTTATTATTAAATGAAGTTAAAGAAAGAATAAGTGCACATGATTCATGATTAAGTGCACATGATTCATGATTAAAAATAAGATCGACTTTAAGACGTGTTTGACAAGTCATTTTAAAAGAAATCATAAACCATTTTCTGATAAATTATCAGAGCAATCATTTGACATAAAACTATTTTATTAGTAATTATTTGACAAGTCATTTTAAAGATATTATAAACTACTTCCAATATAATATTAGAACAATCATTTGAATCTAAACTATATTTAGTAAAACTATTTCACATATTTTTACCCTAGGAAGGTGTACAATCTCTCTCGTACATCGGGAGTTTTTTCTAGCCTTAGCCGCATACTCTGCAATTATGGTGTTGCCTGTTTCTACCTCTGTCGTTGACAAAATCGAAGACACTGTTGCTGCATTATCTGTCGGCCTTTTCACGTCCCCTCTGGTGTAGTTTCCTTCATCGAATCCTACGTCCGTTACTGTGGAGCCTCTAGTTTAAAAAACCCGGCGTAGGAGGAAGCCGAAGCAAACCCTAGCCGAGTGTTCTTCAGCGCCTCCATCGACCTCGGCGCCTCCACTGACCCTCTCTCATTCTACGACATAGGTCCCCTTTGCGATGGGTGTTTCTCACACACCACCTACCGGAAAATCGCGACGAGGTCGTCCGGTGATGCCAAAAGGGGTTACTTCGCTCGCAAGCAATCCATCACTTGCCCTTCTTCAGCCGCCACAAACTACCGTTCTGGCTCCACTCTCTCCCGACGTCCCTGCTCCTGCTCCTCGGGTCGAGCCTCTTCCTCCTCTGCAATGGGATCCAGTGTGTGGGAAGGCACTAATGGAGGATCTCCCACGGACGGCGATGAAGGCGTTGGGTTTGGGGCGGTGTCTTCCCAACCGGGACAGTATCTCGCTCATCCCCTCTCTCCTTACTACCCCGGCTGGTATGGTTCGTGGCTGGATGGGGAACCTCTCATTGAATGAGCCTCCCTCGCCAACCGTTGTAGATGGACCAGAGTTGAAGGCGTCTATGGCCGTCCTCCGGAATGGGTTCTCTCTATGCTCCCTTGACGATAACGAAGAGGTTGTGGTCCCGTTCTCGCCGGCCATCTCCACGGTCATCGTCCGACAACAGTGGGGCCTGGTGGGAAAGTTGTGGGCGTCTAAACCCCCCAGAAAGACATCATCCTCCGGATCATCACCACTGCATGGGGGCGAGCAATAGTGGGGCTCGAACGTCCCCTCAGGCGGGTCATGGTCCTCCGATTCAAGGAGTTTCCGGATCCAATGAAGGTTGACCTCACCTATACGAAGCTTCTGAGTTTTTGCTTCAACTACGGGAGAATTGGGCATGTCCTGCGCAACTACGAGTTGGAGGTATGAGACACCCCGAGGTATGATACCTCTCTCCTGGAGTTTCAGATGGAGAAACATGTGTAGCCATATGCGACAGACTGGACTAAGTCACAACCGAGTGTACCGCCCGACTTGGGGATTGTTTCCCCGAGCACTGTATCTAAGGGCTCCTCGTCTCGAGTAAGGAGCTCATGTGTTTCCCCGAGCACTGTATCTAACCATACAGAGGCTCGGGTTAGCACCCAGCTCGGGAAGGTGGATCCCAACTGGAAAATTTTGGCAACCGGCCTGCTCTTTGGTGGCCGGGTCACTGAAGTTTCAGCGCCCATTCTACCTGGGCTTGGAGATATTGGAGTACCTACTACCGGAGGAGTGAAGATGACTGTTTTTGACGCTCCCCGGGATGATCAGGCGAGAGCTGGAAAGCAGACCCGCCAGGAGGAATGATAGGGCAACCATGCTTTAGGGAATGGCTCTAGGAGGGGTCCCTAGTGAAAGCCTTGCCTCCTACTACAGATGCAGTCCTTGCTCGAGCTTTGGAGCAGGACTTCCGATACCATCTTCTCATCCCCACCCTTCCTACCTGCCTTTATGACGACTTATATGGTGTTTCAACACCGTCAGTGACGGTTTTAGTATCTTCAAGAACTGCAACAACATGTGTTATATGTTTGTTCTTTCCTAGTGGCCAGGGAGTATGTTCCCCGTCACACATTTATGTAGTTGATTTCTATATTAATAAAGCTACACCTTTTTAGTCAAAAAAAAAATTTCACATATTTTTTTATTGGACCATTTTCACTTAAGTGAATTTACATTCATTACTTGTTTTTTTCTTCTTCATCAAATTCATTTTTATGTACAATTAAAACTATTACAAGTCAATTGTGTACATACCATTATGATATAATATACAAATATCAACAAAAAAATATACGCTTATTAATTTCAGCGAGTATATATCAAAAGAAAAGAAAACAATTGTAGTGATACTCGCACGAATATATGACGATATATTTATTTTTACAGTTTGCAATATTTTTTTCTTTTATATGCATATTAAATCGAGTTTGGAGGTGGGTTAGACTTTAACCATATTTGATTTATCTTCCACCTAGTTATCCCTTTTTGGTCATCCAATTCGTCAATTTATCTGTTCGGTCTGTTATCCATCCACTATTCATCCGCATAGGAATGGTTGTATAGCGGAATGGATTTTAGTGATACGCATCAATGTGAGTGATTGTAAATTATGTCAGATAGATCCGTAGATGACCCACCACTCCGCAAATAGTACAATTCAATTTAAAACATAGAATCCAACCAACCACCACAAAAATCCAAATCCGCGTCTACAAACGGATGATAATCTCCTTCCCACGAACAGATATACGTCCAAGAACACTAATAGTTGTAGACAAAAATGTGAATTCGACTTTCACGTCAGTTGAATCGTACTTTAATATCGAGATATACTCGTCGGCTGAAACCAAACCCTAATACATTCTTTATACAGATGTAGATATCGTAGTGCATGCCGCAGGGCCATTCCAACATGCAGAAACATGCACTGTATTGGAAGCTGCCATTAGAACCATGGTGAGGACGACTACACAAACCATTTATAGTAACATCTCTATTTTCTTTCTATTTTGGGACTTTCTATATCTGTCTAAATGCAACATATTTAATGTAACCATGTTTATTTTTGTGTCGTTTATGGTTGTCTTTCAGTAGACTGCATATGTTGATGTTTGCGACGTCACAAGCCATGCATGGCTCGCGAAATCGATGAAGAACCAAGCAATGGCCGCGAATGTTCCTGCTCTGATAACAGCTGGTCTTTGTCCTGGAATCAGCAATGGTAATTCATTTCTAGAGTTCTATAACATATTGTAATTAGATTATAAATTGTTGATAAAAAAATTGAAAACCAATAGTTTTAGTTATTATTAAAGCCCTATCCAACCTAGAAGCTCGAACTGATGGGTGGAGTACTAATATGCTTATCAGGTGTTCAATTTGTCCCTATACTTTCTATGTGGAACTTATATTTCAACACTCTCCCTCATGTGTAGGACTGGACATCTACACGTGGGTCATAGTAAGACTGAACATCTGCATATGAATCGGATATCATAGGGTCGAGGTGATAAACTGACCATGAGCCGAACAAGCTCTGATACCATGTTAAAGCCCTATCCAACCCAAAAGTTCGAGCTTTTGGGTTGGATAGGGCTTAACATGATATCAGAGCTGGTTCGGCCCATGGCCCGTTTGTCACCTCCACCCCGTGGTCAACGGTCCATATGCAGATGTCCAGTCCTGCTATGACCCACGTGTAGATGTCCAACCCTACACGTGAGGGGGAGTGTTGAAGTATGTGTCCCACATCAAAAGTGTGAGAATTAATTGACCCCTTGATATACATCTTGATGCCTCCACCCATCAGTTCGAGCTTTTGGGCTGGATAGAGCTTTAACAATTATCACAGGAAAAAACAACTATCGGGATTTAACATGGTATTAGAGTCGAGTTCATCTTCTACCTTGACCCGTTTATCACCTCCACCCTACGGTCTTCAGTTCATATGCAGATGTCCTGTCCTACACGTAAGGTGGAGTGCTAAAGTATGTGCGGGGTTGGATTGAGCTTTGACATAGCTGCACATTTCCATGTCATTTGGTGTTATTTTAAAGTCTTATGGTCATGTGTCGAGTCCAACGTTTAATCCAGGTTAAATATAAGGAAATCCCATCTACACATGTTTCCAAACAAGTGTATCTACTAGGATTTAAATCTGTGGCCTCAAGGAGAAGTAAAACCGTAAAATATCTCATCACCATTCTCTTGCTATATTCTCGGGTATTGTTTGATAATCCAATGGCTCTATACGTGAATGAGTACGAAACGAGCTAGCAGTTATGTTAACCTTGGGACAACTAGTCATCGATCGACACGACGATCTACATGTCAAACTACTATACAATCAATGAGATGACTATACCTCACCACAACTCGAAACTTTAAATCCACTAAGTTCTTTCACACCGATAATTATTATACTGTTTTTATTTCTACATAAGTTAATCGTACTAGCTAATAATCACTAGCTAAAAGAAAGTGTAATGCTGTGCATAACATAACACAACATAACATTATTATTACGACAGTTATGGCAGCAGAGCTTGTTCGTGTGTTGAGAAAAGAAGGTAGAGGCGAGCCGGAGAGGCTAAGGTATGAACCCAATACATAATTTTAGCATAAACCGAGGTCATGACTCTTAAGTTTTCAACGTTACACATGTGTGTTCTCAGTTTCTATTACCACATAGCCGGAAGTGGCGGTGGCGGCACGAGTCTTTTACTCAGCAGCTTACTACTCCTAGGAGACGAGGTTGTTGCATATGATAAAGGTTTGATTACTCCACAATTCCGTTTGACTTTATGTTATGAGGATATGTTGGGCCGTAGGGGTGTTTATAGGCGGAATTACCTTATTGGGATGGGGATTTTCACAAATACATATTTGGATTTTTGTGATCCACAACGCATTCATGAAAAATAAACATTTAGGAGATTTTATCCATATAGATATGTTGGTGGATCGGGTCCGATCCATGTACCCTTAAACTGTATAGCTTAACTTAATGGGAGATCCAACCACTGATAGATGGATTTCGATGGTTGATTGAGGACGGAGGAGAATTGTAGTTTTTTTTTATCAACAAATGAAGGTGTTATTATAGAAAGGGGCTACTCCATGTCCTAACGCCCAACTTTCAGAAATTGTTAAATCCAAACCCTGTACAATTGAAATTGCCATGTATTAACGGTCAATTAACTGAAATTGCCAATTGTTTCTAATTTTAAACGGACGTTAACTTGGACAAGTGAAAAGTCGAGTTTACCCTCAAATATGTTCTTCCTACGGATGTTAACTTGGCCTAACTTCATCTCTTTGTGACCTAATCTCTTCATCTCAGCTCTTCGAACTTCATCTCTTTGTGTCCAAGCTTCAAATTTCATCTCTTCGTGACCTCAGTTCGCGCAAGCTCCATTATAAAATGAGTCACGTGGGCAGCATGTGATTCATTGTTCACAGAAAAAGTCAATTTAAACAGTACTTTTTGATTTTTAATAATTCAGTTTTGAAATTCGTTACTATTTGACAATTTTCCAAAGCTTGGGTGCGGATTTGACAATTAAGTGTAGTACGAGGTTAGGACATGGAGTAAACCCTTATAGAAATATAAGACCTTTGTGAAAAGAAAATAAAGGCCAAGGAGAAACCCCTCAGATACAAACACGAGTATATCAAGAATGGTACTCAAACCACGGAATCAAACCCAATCAGAGAGTCTAAACAGGTCTATAATCTATATTTTACAACCATGAGGTAAACATGTACTACAAATCCAACAATGGGTCAAACTCAATTATCCAAAATAGTGTAAAATCCAGATTTCCCAACCATGAAGCTCAAAGATAAGCAATAACAAGAACCCAACAAAGGACAAAAGTGAAAAACAAAAACATGTATAGAGCTTAGATTTGATAACCATGAAGGTACAAAAAACTGCCCCACCAAAGCAGCAACCACAACACCAGCTTCCGGACTCTACTCAGAACACCCTTAATCCTTATCCGTATTTGAGACAAACACTCCATCTCATCGAGGCCACCAACATGTCGACGATCAACACCGCAAATGACCGAGATAGCTCGATGGCCAAAAACCACTGAAACTCTAAAACCCTTAGAAACATAATCATTTTGTCTGTAAACAAAGGCTCAAAGTCCAATAACAGCTCATTGGAGTCCAACACCTAGATTGACTAACGAGTCCCCACAAACATAGTGACGGGAAAACAGAGAAGATCAAAACGGATCTAGATCTAAGGGACGAGCAGTGCCTCCACAAGAGACCAAGTAGGAAAAGAAAATGAAAAGAGCACCTTACCAACCGGTACCACGAGTAAGACACATGATGCACCTCCAACACCACTTGAAAAAGGTCCGAGTACGACACCAGAAAAGCGAGAGGGATAGTGTCCTGGAGACGGAAACCACTCCACTGAGTCACAACCGAAACAGGACTAACAGATGCGTCGAACTTTGATCCAGTCACAACACGACCATAACTACTTCGAACGCCAGTTGGGAAGACGATCAACACAACAGCTCCTCATCGAGTCCAGATATGAGGTCCGAGACATCTAGATCTGAAATGAATCTCCAGATCTAGGTCCCCCAAGACTGAACGAAGGTCGAGGACGAAAAAAAGGAGATGAGGGAGGACAGACAAAAAAAGCCGGAACAAGGAGGATCCGATGAGAGGAAGCAAGGAACCAACGAGAGGAAGCAAGGCTCCGACGAGAGGAAGCGACAAACGAGGAGAGGAAATGGAGAGAAGAAAAAGGAGGGGAAGAAGTGGTCATCACCGACGATGTCCATGGCCGGAGGCCATGACGTCGCCGGTAGAAAAGGGAACAAATGGAGGTGGCGGCTATGGTTCCGTAGAGCGTTGTCGATAGAGAGGAAGGAGACCTAATTTGATCTTTTGAGGAGATTTGTAATAAGGCCAATTTTTTTTTTGATAAGCGATATTATTATTATTACAGGAACCCAATGTGGATTCCTGAATACAAAAAACCAGAATCGGTTACATCAAGTAAAAGAACTAAAAGCAAGCCAGATAGCCTGACCAAAAGGACACCAACAGATTAACCATCTCCAAGCTGTCTACGGCGTCTGACTGTAAGACACGACCATGGGGCCGAGTTCCACTGCTCAAAAGATACGTTCTGCTTCAGATCGCCTGCTAGAGAGGCAATGCTAAAAAGATGAGGCTTGATCTTTTCAACCACCTCAGAAACTGTAAGAACAGAACTCCTGAACACCACATTGTTCCTCTGTAACCAAATATGCCAACAAGAGACGTAGCACATTTTCAACCACACCGAGCTTCTCATCAAATCAACAATTAACGCCCACCCCTCACAAGTAGTTCGAAAAGAGCTCGACATCACAAAAATCCCAGACCACCACGAGAAATCGAGACCCCATATTTTCCAAGAGTACTCACAATGTAAAAGTAGGTGGTCAAGGTCTTCGAATTGCTTCAGGCAAAGGGGGCACATCATATCATTCAAAGAAATCCTGCAACCTCTCGCCTCCAAGAAGCAACGAGTCGGAACTGCCTCGTGAATAGCCAACCACATAAAAATACCGAACTTAGGGGGAAGCCCCTTTAACCATAAGAAGGAGGCCCAACTCACCACCTCAAAGGAAGGAAGAATCAGTTTATAAACTGCCCCCACAGAGAAACGAGAACCCTTAACCCAGACAACTTTATCAGGAGAGTCATTTAAAGTGACTGAGCTAAGAACTCCTTTCAATAACAAGTCTTCTCGTAACTCTCTTACGAACAGGTTATGCCTGAACCCCACTACCCACTGTCCATTTCTCTAGTAATCACACACCGCTGCCTCTTGATTCGAAGCTACAATAAATAAAGCTGAGAATCTGAATCGGAAAGCCAAGTCCCCTAACCATACATCGTCCCAAAACCGGACTCGAACTCCATTACCCACTTTCCAGTGAATCCCCTGACCACCAAACATATCAACAAAACGAGGGTCATTAGCCAGACTCATAATATGGCCAAAGAGGAAGGAATTACTGGGTTTATCCAGTTTCATGAGATCCCACTCCGTAGACTGCCATCTGAACTTATCACAAATCAATTGCTTCCATAAGGAGTGTTCGTCCTCCGCGAACCTCCAAAACCATTTGGCCAACAAGCTTAAATTGATCTCCTCCATACGCCTCAACCCAGCCCACCTTCTGCCTTCGGTCTACAAACCATACCCCACTTTACTCTGTGCAGAACTCTCCTCGCCACACTATGTGACCACAGAAAACGGCGTTGCAGCATTTCAAGCTTCCTGATCACAGCCTTAGGAGCTTGAAAAATACTCATATAGAACACCGGAAGTGCAGCCAAAGTAGATTTAATCAATACTACTCTGCCTGCTAGATTAAGGTGTTTCGCCTTCCAACCATTCAGGTATTTCCTTACCCTGTCAAAAACCGGCTCCCAAAATAGCAACCTCTTAGGGCTCAACCCCAACTGAAACCCCATATATTGGATGGGTAAGTCACAGACCTCACAGCCTAAAATCTCTGTAATCACTTCTTCAGTCAAATTCGAACCATTCAATAACACCGCCTTTGACTTGGCATAATTAATTTTCAGACCCGATAAGTCTTGAAATAAATCGAGAATGTATTTAACATTGCGGAGTCCAGATTCAGTACCTTTGAGAAACAGGATGGTGTCATCTGCAAACTGGAGGTGTGAGATTTCAAGACCGTTCCTGCCCACATGAACACCATTAAAATCACCTCCCCGAATGCCATCCATTAACATCTGATGTAGACCTTCAGCTGCCAAGAGAAATAAGAAAGGGGATAACGGGCAACCTTGACGAAGCCCATTTTGTGTAACAAAATCAGCACTTGGAGCTCCATTTATCAACACTGACAAATTAGCCTGAAAACAACCTGCCATCCACATCCTCCACTGCTCATTGAACCCCATTATACCCATAACGTCCTGTAGGTATGACCAACTAACCTTATCGTAGGCCTTTTCAAAATCGAGCTTCAAAATAAGTGTTTCCACTTTGGACTTTTTCACATCATGTATCACTTCTGAAGCTATCAGGACACCGTCTACTAGTTGCCTGCCTGCAATAAAGCCACTCTGAGTGTCACTTATCAAGTCCGGTATAACAGCCTTAAGCCTGTTTGCCAACAATTTGGCCACAATTTTATAGGGTCCGGAAATCAAACTAATCGGTCTAAACTCATCAAATGATTCTGGGTTTGAGACCTTTGGGATTAAAACCATGAAGGCCGAACTTAGTCCCTTTCCAAAGACACCGAAAGTATGAAAGTCTTCCACGAAGCGCAACAGGTCAAGCTTAATCACCTCCCAACAAGACTTATAAAATAGCATCGAAAAACCATCCGGTCCCGGGGCCTTATTGTTACCACAATTCGACAGTGCTGAAAACACTTCTTCAGGCGAAAAACATACCGTCAACCCCGCTGCCTGTATTTCAGACAGACATTTGAACTGTAGAGCTGGGATATTAAACGGTGCTTCTGCTGGTCTGGCAAAACGAGCTCGAAAATGGAGAACAACCTGCTCTTTTATCTGGTCCGGTTCAGTGTAAGTGCAATCTCCCATCTTAATGACACTGATCCTCCTCAGGGAAGCATTAAAATTTGCTAGCCGATGGTAGAACTTAGAACATTGGTCTCCTTCCAAGTGCCACCGGATTCGAGCCTTTTGAGCCCATATTCTCGCCATTAGTTTGTGTTTCTGAATCAAAGAAACTCTCAGTAACGACCTCCTAATCAACTTGGCATCTGAAAGGGGTCGGGTCTCCACGAGCCTGTCCAGTTCATCTACCTCTGAATTTAACACGGTGATGTCTCTATCCACCCTGCCAAAAACCTCAACATTCCACCTTTGCAGATCCTTCCTCATACAGTTAAGCTTTTTCCATAAGATATAGCTTGGCATCCCTTGCACAACATAGGAGTTCCACTGCGTTTCCACAAACTCAAATAACTTGGGATGGGAAGTCCATGCATTAATAAACCGAATTGGTTTCGGTCCCCAGTTTAACATCACCGATTCAAGCACCACCGGTTTATGATCTGACAAATGTCTCGGTAGTGTTTTCTGTGTCAAACTAGGATGTAGTATCATTAAATCCGGCGAAACCAGGAACCTGTCTAAGCGAGAGGCCTTAGATGCATGACCAAACCAGGTGAACTTGGCACCCATTAGAGGTAGATTGTATACAGCTAAAGCAAACATAAAATCCCTGAAAGCTTCACTGTCTGCCTGCAAGAAAGCACAGTTTATCCGTTCTTCCCTTTCACATACCGAGTTAAAATCACCACCTAGGAGTAAGCAGTCATCAAAAGAAGCACTCTCCGAAATAATTTTGTTCCACAGTACCATCCGATCAGGACTATCACACGGGGCATAAACATTTAGCACAGTTAACGGGGTAGAATCAAGCCGAAAAGTACCTTTCCAAACCAGGATAGAGTCAATAGGAAAAGACGTAGTCACTGAAAAAACAGTACTCTTCCACACCAATAATACACCCCCCGAGGCTCCATCCGAAGGCACAAAAGCCGATTCCCACTCACCACCAAATCCACAACTACGTAAGATAAACAAATGCATGTCCTCTCTCTTAGTTTCTTGTAACAGCACCATATCCGAATTTTGTTTAGCTAACGCCACCCGAATACTCCGTCTCTTTTGGACGACATTCATCCCCCTAACGTTCCAGGAGATGAATTTCACCATGTCTAGGATTAGTGAGGTAGAGATGAGGGGAGAGAGACTCCCTCCTCTAGCTCATCATCCGTACAAAACTCGTCAGATTCTTCTTGGAACTCGGGGTCAACTGCATCTCCTAACTCGAAATCCAAAGCTTCTATTTGTTCAGCCACTTCCGGATTACCATTTAGAGCTTTTCGACTAGCTTTGATCAGCTTCCATTTTTTATCTCTGTCCTCATTTTCCTTCTGTATAGAACAACTTCTGGCCATATACGAACGGTAGACCACATTAGGTTTACCCGATTTAAATAAATCTCGGTGTGGAAGCTGGCCGGCCCGAGAACCTTGAGGCCCACGCAAGGGAGAAGATGGGCTCAGGCTACAGTGACTGAGGGAATCCGATACCTTTGTCGCAGATGGTGAATCACGCCTGACTTCCTTCAATTTCAGAGCACTCGCTGGGGGAGGGAAACGGATCAAATCGTCCAAAACCAGGTTTGTTTCAGAACCTGCACTACTCACCTTCAGACCTGTCTCCATTACTGGCAGTTCCTGAATTTTACGCACCTCAACAATATAGCATTTACCGTCCAGCAATAAAATTGCGATATAGAACTTGCTTCTGAGAATTCAACTTCAGTAAGAAATAATTGCAATCTTGCATTGGAGAGGTTTCGTCTCGCAACGCCAGAACAAAGGTTCCCATCGAATTTCACAAAGCTCTAAACGTTGACATACACCAACCCGAGCAGGGTATACCCATGACCTTCACCCACGTGAAACAACCTTCACTATCCAGCCACTCTTTTGCCCAATCTAACAAAACGAATGCTGAAGAACACCACTTCCAACTGGAGCTTAAAACCCGAGACAGAGTATCCTGGTCGGATGATAGGAACAGAAATATCTTATTACCAATGTATTTGATCTGCAAATCCATTGCCTCTTCCATATTGATTTGATTCCGTAGAGCTGAAATGGAGAGGTCGTCCCTAGCCACACCGAGAACGCTTGATTCAGACCATGGAGATAGGTACTGAGAAATTGTGCCTTGCACTTCAGGGCAAGAATCAGACTTGACCTTTGGACGCTCCGGAGCCGAACTCCCCAATTGCTTTGGTCTCCAAACTTGTGTCATCACTGGTTTCCCCAAGCACTTGCGAAGTCTCTCCGGCCAGGCCAATGTCATAAAATTTTTGTATGCTTTCCACTGTACACCATTGCAGGCTTTCACAAGCAATTGTGCTTCTTCTTTATTACGAACTGATACAAAGCCAAAATAACGTCCCCCAGCATTTTGACGTCTGCAAACAAAGACCTTAACAACAGGCACAAATTGCTCCAACCAAGCCTTCAACTTGACACGGTCCGAGTCCGGTGGTAGATTGCAAATGAAAAGCTTACAGAGCTCAATTGTTGCTGCCGGTTCAGAAAAATGCTTTGGTGTTCTAGCCGGACTTGGTGCTTTTGCCCCAGTCTCCTTGTTCGTCGAGAGGGCTTCTCCCAAATCAATCTCATTCTCGTCATCCCGATTAACCAAGCTGTCAATTGGCACCTGAGCAGATTTTTCGAGACGACAGATCACCGAGGACAATTTTGGGACTCGATACAGTCTCCCTTCAATCAGCTTCTCGTGATACTCGGGTTCCTTCTCCATCGCAACCAGAGTCGACGCCGCTCCTTTTTCCTTGCTAGCCGAGCGATGAATCCACAATACAGAGTCCTTAAGCAACATAGGCCGATTCCGCCTTCAATCGACGCTCGGACCACACTGGCTGGCTTCGCCGTGGCCGGAAAGCTCAGACGGGATTGAAAATTCCGATACCTAGCCAAACCCTAGAGGACCCCCGTCGGGTTGTGTAATATAATTGATTCTATGTATTAAATTGAGTTTGTTACCATCGACGATGACCCATTGTTTTTCACCACCCTTATTTTATGAACAATGTTACATTGACTTTTATTTAAGCAGGAAAGAGAGTAAAACTAAAGCCTTATAGCGGAATGCTCAATGTTGACTTCGGTAAAGGGATCGGGAAGAGAGATGTTTACTTGTTGTAAGTCACACAATGTACTTGTTATCTGATGTTTTTAAGGTTGCGATTGTAGTAAGTGTTGTGATTTCAGGAACTTGCCGGAGGTGAGGAGTGCTCATGAGATCCTAGGAGTTCCTAGTGTCAGTGCTCGTTTTGGATCCGAACCATCCGCCTGGAATCGTGGGATGGAAGTCATGACAAGCCTTCCTTCGGTAAAGATTAACCCGTCATGAATCTAAGATATATATTAGGATTAATTATAACATCGTTACATCTAGTTATATTCGTTTTTCAATTAATCATGTTTAATTATAAAGTTAGTATGGTAGTACCTTAATTAAGATAATGTTAGAAAATTTTAAGATGGGAGAGAAATGGTGATGGAAATGCATCAAAGAAACACAAAACAAAAAGATACATGACATGTTTTTTTTTTATTATCAGCAAAACAATATATAAAAATCTGTCTTTCCGAGGATGAAAGAAGAGCAACAAGGGCGAAACTCATACAATAGAAAACACCGAACTAGCTTCGGCCTTAACAGATCTTAGCCTCAAACCAAAGACTAGATTCTACAAGGATCGAACAAATACAAAGAAGGAGCATTCCTATGATAGGAACCTCAATAACCCAACAAAAGCGCAAACCAAACAACCATGGTCTAAATAACTAGATTCTACAACCTTTAAGCACAAAATAATGTAACATGAAAGAGGTCTTTAACCCGTATTTTTCAACCATAAAGGCCAAATGAAACTTGAAATAAACCTCGGCCTGAGTTTGAGGAACACCCTACCTCATTAGGACCATCAACCTCTTATCGAGAAGATGACAATCACTAGCTGAAATCACGCGATCTTCTGTCGCTGATTTCACGGGTGGAGAAGAAGACGTCGCCGAAGACGTAACTGCGATTCCCTTAGCTCAAGTTGGGCTGTTTGGGCCGGCTCAGTATTTGCCACATCAGCAAGGGTCTATGCTGCATGGGCCTGTTGCTGGTGGTGCATCTATTGGACCTGCCACTAGCCTTAATTCAAAGGCAGATGGTTTCGCTTCTTCGTGTTCGTTGCCTACTGTTCCTTCAGCGCCGGACCAGCTGGAGGTTAGTGTCGGGTTCGAGAATGTTCAACCTTTGTCGGTTGTGTCCCCGACTCCCTCCCTTTCTCTACACTCAAGTTTCGATCAGGAATTTCCTGTATTGTCACCTGAAACTGTTAAGAAAGGCAAAGGGAAAAGAAGGAAGAAACCTCAACAGACGTTTACAGTGACGACTCGTTCACTCTGTATGAATGAAACCCAGAGGCTCGAGGCTCAGCGTAAAACGGAGGCTTGGAGACATTTTGTCAATACAGGGACTTTGCTGCAGATAGAGTTCAAGGACGATGTTCCACCTTCTATCGATTAGTCTTTCTTTGTTTTTGGCTATTGTCCTCTTCTTTCGTTTTGTTCTTTTCGTTTTTTTAAGGAAGATTCTCTTACCGTTTGTGGTAGAGTCTCTTTTGCAGGTTGTTTGAGATAGCTTTTTGCGGTCCCCTCTCTTTTTCCCCGTCTCGGGGTAAAAAGATTATTAATAAAACCATCATTTATCAAAAAAAAAAACTAACAAATCGACGACCAACACCACAAACGATAGAGACAATCCGGAGGGTCAATCCCAAACGAACTTCCTAAACCCTATAATCGGAAAGAATGGATCAACCAAAAGGTAAAATTGTCCAAACCGCTTGTCAGCGGCCAACACCTTAAAACGACGAGTCCTTACCACCAAAAGGATAAGGAAAGGAAGTAAATCCACCTAAACTAAAAAAAGGGATTAGAGATGGTAACCACTAAACTCAAGCCTCAGTAAGGAAAAACGCTGAACCAAGACGGAGGATGCAGCTCAAACAAGCAAACTCACCACCCACCACTGACAGACAGACTACTCGTTGCCACGCGCTGTCGAACCCTGCCACACGCGCCAACGAGTCCCAACCTTTAGGACTCGAACACCCAGAAAATCTCACCTCCCACAACTCGATCCACCGTTCGCCCGTCAACATCGAAACGAAAGGAGAAAACAGAGATGTGATAGTAGGAGAGCACGTGGCAATGAGGGTGAAAACAGAGTTGCTTATTTTTTTATATTTTTTTTTGGTTTCAGGAGTTTGTAAGAGACAAAAACATGATGGGACATTTTGTTCGACTGTTAGACCCTGTAGTCCGAGCAGTCGATGTGATAGTAGGAGAGCACGTGGCAATGAGGGTGAGAATTAAGAACACACTTCAAATTTTATTACACTTCATGTCTAATGACAAGAACATGTTACATTGCAATATTTAAGGTTGTCTGAAATTCGCAGGTTGATTTAGAGTGTTCGGATGGGCACAGCTCAGTAGCCCTGTTCAGTCACAAGAAACTATCCGTGTAAGTCAAACGTTACCATATAAAGTTATAATCGGTTCACCATCGATCAGTTTACACTTTTTTCCAACCGAATTTGTATCTGAGTTTTGTGTCAAATCGTATAATTTCAGGACGGTTGGAACTGCAACAGCCGCTCTTGTAATGGCAGTTCTTGAGGGAAGCACACAACCTGGGGTTTGGTTCCCCGAAGAGGTATAGATACATAGACTAACGATAAGGTACAAATATGCGTTTATCGTGTGAACTACAAACTTTATAAAAATATTCACACTTGAATGATTTTTAGAAGGGGACATGAGTGGGGGACTATGTTGGAATTCGATCACATTTCATACGAATTCCGTGAACTAGTTTTCTGACAAAATCATGAACAAATTCTTAACAAACTATGGACAAGTATATATTTATCATTTATTTTATAATCAAGTCCTTACGAATAATGGGTTAGTCTGTACCAGAAAAAAGATTTTTACTCGAATCTGTCCCTATATAATGTTTTTATGTATCGCTAAATTTACCTTTGATTATGCCTTTAGTTCTATGCTACTAATAACTTGTTTTCTTTAAAATTTTCAATGCATGAAGCCTCAGGGTATTGCAATTGAAGCAAGGGAAACTCTCCTCAGACGTGCAGCCCAAGGAACCATCAACTTTGAGATGAACAAGTGTAAATATTGATCCATGAATTCAACCCTTTTCTGGGTTGTTTAATTTTTAGTATTTCAAAAATACAAAACAATGTAATTCATGTACTATAATTTTTTTTTCAGTTTCAATATTGTTAATATTTAATCGTTTAGACAACACGGATAAATCGAAACATTTGAGATAAAAATCAAACGTCGACAAATCTTCATTGCTTGAAAACACCAAACAAAAGCAAGGTCTGTACAATACAAGCAAATGTCGGTTCTTTCTTCACATCATCATTATGTTTCTGTAGAAATGAACTCTGAAAAAATGTTTCACGAAACATAAAGCTTGGCACAGTACATCTTCACTCCAAACTGTATACAAGCTCTTCGTATATTTACACAGCTCAACCCTCTTTGAGCCTCAAATCTGCATATTTTCGTGTTTGTGCAACCTTGAAAGTTCACACCAAAACCCAATCTTCACAATTACTAAAAAAATCCTCTCTCAAGTTGAATAGCACGATACGTATGTTGAATATTTCGATAAAAACATGCCATCTACGTGTCAGCCTTCACACGGTGCCTGAGCCGAATCTCTTCACACCAAATCAATATGTAGCGGCTTAGCTGAGAACCAATCACCATTCGATCCAGGTGGATGATCTTGATCGGGTGGTCAATACCTGCTTGATCGGGTGGCTTCTGACGCTCTGAAGTTTGAGTAAGCAGATGATCTCCAACCCTCTCTACCTTGTCTCAGGCTGCCGCTTCTTTCGTATGGATAGTTTTCGGTACCTGCATGTGTTCTTGATCTGTTGCTTCCATAGTTTTTCTTCAGGGTGTTTCTCATCTCTTCTTCAGAATCATAACATCCACGCTGCAAGAAGAGAAAATTATACATATAACAGTTTAAAATCAAAGGATAATTGCAAAAAAGTACCCTGATGTATTCACTTTTTGCAACTTGTAGCCCTCTTCAACTCTTCTTTCATAATTGCAGAAAAATACTTTGAACGAGTCTTTTGGTTACAATTTATTTGTATAAAAATACAATTTTACCCTTACAATTTAGATTTAAGAAATAATAAGTAAAAAACAAAAATTCCAAATTTTCATATCCCTATATTTTCTTCTTTGCACCATACAAAGAGTAAGAAATTTAAGGGACATGAAAGTTTGGACTCAATTATTTTTTAAATTTACATTTCTAAGGGTAAAATCATCATTTTTAAACAAATTTACACAAAATGCAACAAAAAGACAAGTTTGGGGCACACATATGCAATTATCAAAGAAGAGGGCTACAATTTACTAATAGTGAATACATAAGGGTACTTTTTTTGCAATTATCCTAATAGCTGTTCTATTTAGAAAGTTTTGCCTCAATGAAGAAAAATTATAATAAACCAGACTCATAATAGCTATATACCTTGGTGGGGTCCGAAAGTACTGCATACGCTTCACCTATCATTTTGAAAAGCTTGTCAGCATCTCTGTGGACTTCTTCTCCTACTTGGACTCCATTGTCAATTCTTGCCAAGGCTTGGCCAGCCTATACGAATAAGGAATTGTTAAGGTTTAACACAGTAAGTATGAGAATTAAAGCAGCCAAGTTTATGTATATATATACCTTGTCAGGATGATGTCGAAGTGCTGCTTTTCTATATGCCTTCCTGATTTCTGATGCTGGAACAGATGGCTCGACACCCCTGAAACCGAAATTGGACGCAACCACATTCAGTCAATTACACAAGAAAGAGAGAGCCATGCCACACTCAGAATCATAAAAATGACTTCAGTTTGCTAGATTCATAAAAATAACAAGGTATAATTGCAAAACAGGTGCCCTGTAGTATTCACTTTTTGCAAATCATAGCCTTCTTCTTTACTAATTGCAAAAAGTGCCTTAAACTTGTATTTTTGTTGCGCTTAGTTTCAAAATGACACTTTTACCCTCGAAGTTTCAAAGTTCAAAAAAAGAAAGTAAAAGAAACAAAATTCTAGAACTTTCATCTCCCTTGATTTTCCACCTCTTTGTACCGCACAAAGAGGAAGAAAATAAAGGGAGGGGAAAACTCTGATTTTTTTTAATTTCAAATTTAAAGGGCAAAATTGCCATTTTGAAACAAAGTGCAACAAAAATACAAGTTTAAGGCACTTTTTTGCCATCATCAAAGCAGAAGGCTATGATTTGTAAAAAGTGAATAGTACAATAAGGTACTTTTTTGTTGCAATTATCCTTTATAATTTTTCTAAAGATAATAACACACTACTTAAGGGTGCTAATATATCAAATATGCTCACAAGAATGAAGATGAACTTACAAAATAAGGTACATGTCCAAGGGAATTTCCTTCCTGGCCTTTTCTTCTATTTCAGAAAGTCGAAGATTAGCCTGTCTTAGATCATTTGCCAATGTGATTGATCTTTCAGATACTCCGGGCTGATTAGCCTTTGCCTCTATTTGCTTACTTAAGAGAGTCACAAGCCTCCTGAGATCGTTAGCTGCTTGTCCATAGTCTCTAATAATCTCAAATAAAGTGGCTCGTCTAGATATTGCCTGCACAAGTATGAACATAACTCAATAAAATAAGTACACATAAAACAGCATAATCATCATTTTTTCGTACGCCATTGTTTTAGAAGTATTGGGTCAAAATTGCTCTCTATATATTTTTTACCATGAGGGTATTTTTGTCATTTCATGCCAGTCGACGGATAGTGTAAAATTAGACTAAACATAATTTAAGGGGTTGTCATAAAAAATAGTTGATTGAGAAATGTGCATACTTAGAGGTAGCTGAGAGATTTTCCCTCATTTGAGTTAATCTTTTTAATAAATTTTTGCGCTTATAAAAAAACTATATAAAAAACCACGGACCAGGTTGGATCATCATTTGATGCCGAAAATTCCCACAACTGTGCCATCACTAAAACCATATCCAAGAGTTATAACAATAGGTTAGAGGCAAACCTTCACATAATTTCCATCCAAGGAAATAGCTAGGCTGCAATCTGCAATAGCATCAGTAATTTGACTCAATGCTTGGTAGGCAGCCGCACGATTGCAAAAACAAATGGCTGCAAAATTGTGTGACTCCAAATTGCAGGACAAAGCAGTTGTGTAATGTTCAATAGCTTCTGCATGCCTTCCAGCTAGGAAGGCTTCATTCCCTGCCGCCTACAGGCAAACCCAACAAATGCATCAACAACACCATCAGCAGTAGAAAATAGATTGTAGTGCACTTTGGTACTTTCGGTGAACAATGGCAAGAGTGAAACCAAAAAAGACAAAAAGAAGTTAACAAGATATGACGAAACAAACAAAAAGGGTAAATTGCACTAACTTCCTTTATGAATTGCCCACAAACAAATGAAATCATAGTGAAGTGTCCACAGACAAATGACTACCCTCGAGAAACATTAAAGCATCTCTTAAAGCACTCAAGATGAAGATACATACAACAATTTCACATGAAAAATAGTTGAATTTCACAGAAAGAATCATAATAGAATGTGAATACCTTGTGGCGTAGAAGCTTCCGAACAGTGGCAGCTAATGGAATAGATGATTCCAGAAATTTACTTCCATTCCTATACCGAAATAAAAATTACAAACTTACAGAAGCATAGCTTTATTGTAATTCAAGATACAAAAGATGAAAAAGGAGGTACCTTTTAGTGATAGATAATCGTTCCTCCTGTTTTTCCAGTGAAGCAATAGCCTCTTCAAGCCTCCCTAGACGAAAGTAGGAATTGAAAATCATGCAACAGCGCCAAAGCCTAAAGCAACAATCGTCTGAGGTTTCAGAAGTATCCATATTATCTGAGGAGTCATCTGCATCAAACTGAGGACCGTTCTTTTCAGCAGATTCATAGGTTTCCTCACAAAGCTGAATTACCTCTTCATACCTCTGTAGCTGGTAGGTTACAAAAAAAGCAAGTTCAATCAACAATCAATTGGGTATTTGATGCTTAAATAGATAGCACATTATCAACTTCAAGTAGTTTTTGCGATAGACAAGCAGACAAATAATATAGGGGGAATTCCTTAAAACTACATTAGTGAATTGCCCACTAACGTAAAACTACTCTATGAAAAAAATATGAACTTTATACTCCCCTTTGTTTGAAACACTATACACTTAGTGAAAATTCCATTAAAATGGACGAAAATGCAAGAATCTTCTATTAAAATGAATGCAAATTTATATTTCTTTCAAAATGACAAATTTTCCCTTGAAATGAAAAATAAATATTTGTTTTAATTAGTCATCATCATTTTAATAATTTATTTTGATTTACTATTATTATTATTTCAAAACTTACGACAAAAAAAATAATT
The DNA here is from genome assembly GCA_963921825.1 of Erodium maritimum. Classification (NCBI taxonomy): domain Eukaryota; kingdom Viridiplantae; phylum Streptophyta; class Magnoliopsida; order Geraniales; family Geraniaceae; genus Erodium; species Erodium maritimum. Next base: position 2,317,912 of record OY997593.1, on the reverse strand, counting down.
TTCAAAATGCCCCAGGGTAAAATAGCCTTTTTGTTTTAAAACCAACATAAATCCAACTGTGTACAATTTATGCAGATAAAAGATAGTTTAAAGTTCATATTTTTTCAAAGGGTAGTTTTCCGTTAGTGGACAATTCATAAAGGTAGGTTCATGGAATCTGCCTTATATAATAGAACTACGAACCATGAAAAGCGCCTCTGCTTTCATTTTAAGTAATCTTTCCGAGTATGAACTAATTAACAAAGCCTCAGCGATCATTTCCAGAGCAGTCTCTGCTTCTTTGGATGATTTCCTTTTTAAAAGTTCGGCAGAACGTTCCAAACATTCAGACACCCTCTGCCATCCAGGAGGCCAAGAAACACTAATCAATCTCAGTGTTAATAAGCGAGATGAAGAAATTAATACCATACAGAAGAAAATAACCAAAAGTATGCAGATGAAAAATAACAATGGCATGGTTTAATACAGATAATCAAAGTATCAAACCGGTAGGAATGACCAGTCTTTTTGATGAATTAATACTCAGTATATCCATCAGAAATATTGCCCCCTTTATTCCAAAATGAACATCATACTTTCTTAAAATTGGACGTTCTAAGATAAATGTCCACTTTCTTTTTAAGGAAGTTATTTATGCCTGGATTACCAACAATGTTCTTAAAAGAAATAGTTATTACCTTTCCCATATGTGTGTCTTACCATGTGGGAGCATGGTCGGGAAATGGAGCACTGACTAAACCTCACACTTATGTTGGAACGGATGGACTGACATTTAATCATAGTAGAACTGGACCTTAGCCAATTACACATGAATAGAACAACAATATTGTTGGGTACATGCAGTATTGTCTTACTTGAAATAGGTTAAATGGTTTTAAATATAATTCTTCTAACTAGGCAAATAAATTTTGGTGCACTGTCAGTGACAATCATTAAGATACCTGTGCCTTTTGTAAGCCATCGGATGCTTCTACAGCAATTTTCCGGTCCACAATGACATCGCTATATGACTGCAAGCACTCTGTGAAATGTCGTGATGAATGCTCAACTTCCCCAAGGGCAAGGTAGCAACTTTAAAAATAGAAAGGAGAGAACATGTCAATTATGAGAAATATATTGAATCAACCACAAATCTAGTCATTAGCATACAAACAAACAATTCAAGTGACAATGAACAGTATAAAGCAAAGACCGAGCACATGTTACTTACACATTCTCAAGTAGCAAGCAGACTATAAAATTAAAATCATAGTTGCATTCATGAATAACAAATGCACACACGTAGATATCAACACTATTCCAAGGACAAGACCATAAACACAAAGCATAGCCTTACTTTGCAGCTCTAACTTGCACCTTGAGAAAGTGGGGATCTATTGCAGCAGCAGCTAGACAATCTTCTATTGCATTTCTCATTCTCCCAAGAGACATACGTGTTGCTGCTCGATTGCTATGGCACAACATCAATGCCTTCAAACAGCTATGAGAAGTCTCATCTCTAGAAACACAATTTACCCCTTCAGAGTAATAGTGTTCGGCTTTCGATAAATCTCCAGTAGCATAAGCTTGGTTTCCCCTGACATATGTTTAAAAAAATTAAAAAGATATTCTAAGGCGACATACATATTTTGACACAACATTTACTAATCCAATTTATTGAACTGCACATGTACAGAATGAAAATATAATTGGGAGCTGAGTTCATTGAGACAGATGATAACCTTAATCGCCACTTCTCACATGCTTCCTGAGCAGCAATGGACGAAACAGAAGCTAGATTACTCTTCTTCAAATCATGCCCGCTATCCACCTCATAACTATTTCCAGGTTTAGATTGAAACCCAGAAAAATCTCCTCTATTGCTCCCCCTAGGGGATGAAAGGAAGGAAGCTTCAGCATATGAACAATACTGTGTACTGGATGTGGAGGACGCATATGGAACTTTTGCATTTGGGTTTAGCTTATGAACATCTGGACCTAATTTTCCCGAATTCTTCTTCTTTGGGTTTCGTTTTGTTCCTGATAATTGACCTTCAGCAGCAGAAGAAGCAGCAAAGGTAAAGTTAGACCCAACCATGTCCTCCGCAATTTGTGTGCTCTCAATGTTATCTTTCCTCTCCATACTTGAACTGGAGCTGGCTTCGAATTCAGCTGAAGTAACAGTGATGTCATTGTTGAAGTCTATCTCCTCAGCAGCAGATTTAAAACTTTCGGTCTCGACCCCTGAAATGGAATCATCCGGAGGACCTTCAGCACCAAAATCTCTATCAGAACAGTACTCAAAACCTTCCTCTTTTGAGTCCGTGAACTTCACATCATCACCATTTAAATCCATACGTTGAGCTGCAGTAACTAGTTCGTCATCTACAGCAGCATTTGAAATTGTTGGCTGGGATTCGGTTGGAGCAAAGTCGTCATCAAGACTGAAAGACTCGTCTGATGCTACTGAAGTTTCTTTCGAATGCCAATTATCAGAAGATGTTTCTTGACAGGGTGATATATCCATTGGTGAATATGATCCCAAAGCTTCATGGGTCTCTTGGTAGCTGTTGTCCCTCGATACAAATTCTTCCCCGAGCTGCACTTGGATGACTGAGGGTTGCTTCAACTTTCCCTTTCTTCTCTTTCCTCTCAAGTCTTTGATCGATTCACTCTTTGTAGTAAATTGCAAATGTTGGTTTACACCGGGAAATAGGTTGCTTTTGGGGTTTGGGGTTTTAAACTCCACAAATGGCTTGGCATCGCCCTTCGGCTGATTGACAGGAATCCTCGCTTGGAAGCTAAAATCTTTGGGAACATGAATAGAACTAGGAGAGCCAGAAAAATTCTCGCCTTCAGTTTCGATCTTCAGCTTCCTTCCCATCTCATCTGAAAGTGAGCTCTCAAAGCAAAACCTTCCCTTGTCATGGGTTTTCATCTTAACTTCATTGTTTTCAACAGGACGAGCATTCGAAGAACCATTGCTTATACCCAAATTCATCATCTGCTCGGGAAGCATGAAAACGGAGCTTTTGACAAAAGAATCGCTTCCTTTCTTCTCACTCCCAAACACAAAATCATTACCAGCAGGAACTTCCTCGCCCCCTTTAATATTCAGTTTCTTCTTCAACTCGTTCTGGAGTTCAAGTTCCACACTATCTTTCGATCCTACATTCCTCGAGCCTTCAATGTTCAGCTTCCCCATATCTTCAGGAAGCTTAGACAACATACTCTCCTCCACAGCCCGAAGCTTCCCCGTTCCAGCTCCAAACACAGAACCACTGAAACCACCACCGACTTTGGCATTGACAGATTCATTCCCACTCCCAACCCTCAAATTCATCATCTCCTCCACAAGCCCTTCTCCCAACTTACCACCATCACACTTCCCAGAACTCAAATTCACACCACTTCCAAACAAAAATGCTTCATTCCCAGTCCCGGGCACAGATTGAACAGACCCAGAAACACCCAATCCAGACCCAGATGAAGCAGGGACGGAGCTGCCATGCCTCGGCCCAAACGGATTGAAACCAGATCCTGACGGCGACTTCGCATCCATGGAACTGTAACTTTTCCTAACCTTAACGAATCTAGGTCTTGAAAGCCCCGAGCCCGATCGGACAACAAACGGGTCGAATGACGAGTTGGGCTCGTTCGAATTCGAAAATATATCGCCTAAATCTGATGGGTTCATCTGATTGATTATCGATTTTCAGCAAAACCCAGAAGAAAAAAACTTACTTTAACAGAAAACCCTGATACTCACGCGGTGTCGGAGGCCCTCTCCGGCGACACGCCGGGGCGGGAAGCATCGGACGGCGGGGGACGAGTTGATGAGAATCTGATCCGGCGACGCAATAGTGATTGAAATCGGAAGTAAACAACTGTGTAATGAATAGTTGTTGTGCTGATCTCCGTTCGAGAGAAACAGAGAGAGACGGTGAAGGAGACGGAGAGTGGATATATTTTTTTCCTCCGATTTTCAGGGTTGAAGAAGTTCCTTTCTTCTTCGTTTCGTTGTTGTCATCTTCTCCGGCTGATTGCAAAAAGCTTCAATTGTTTTTGTATTATTTAATAATAATAAATGTTCATGAGAAATAAGTGTGTATTTGAAGAAAAAAAACAAGTTTGTTACATTCATTTTTGCAACATTCTCCCTTGAGTAGGGTTCTTGCTCCCATCTCTTTTTCTTTCTTTCTCTCGTATCGAGTTCGTTTGCTATCGACGTCGCCTATCTTTGTCACGTCTTTATCCTTACCCACGCCTCTTACTGACATGGTCTTGTTGGCATCGACTTTACTTGCAATCCGTACTCCCCTTACGATTACCTTCCCTTGAGGAATTTTGCCAAAACGTTTGGGGGAGTTCATAAAAAACCCACTGGGTCGCGAAGGACATCCTAACGCCTCTCGTCGGCCCCCTTCCCACCCCCTGGCTATGATGATTCAAGCTGACGCGCCTCCTAATTCTAGCCCTCTAGCAATTCGCCCCACGCACCTAGGACTGTTTCACTCTCAACCACGATTGACTTGCTGGTTCGAGACAGGGACTTTTGAAAAGATAAGCTCAGGCACCCAAGTGTTTGTCTTGTAACGGTATTCACAAGAGAAAGATAACTTCACAACTATACTTGCTAAGAGCCCTTGAACGAAACTCACTTGCTCTCAATATAGGGTGGTCGAAATTTACAGCCATAAAGCTTATATATTTTGCCCCCTTGGTGTTTTATCTATAGAACTTGATTTACCTTAAACCAATCCAAGTAGAATTAGGAAACCCAAGAAATAGAGGTGTCTTGTTTCCTTTTGACCTAATCAAACTAGAATCCTTTTTAAGTCTAGACCTTCTAGAATAATTAGGATTTTCCTTATTCTAATTTGATAAATAAAACACAATAATATATATAAAATAATGGGTTGGTCGAATACTCATATTTCCCAATAACGGTGTTCGACCAAAGCCTTGTATTTTATATAATTGGGCCCCTTTATTTATTCCATTTAATTATTATGCAAGACAATAATTAAATACAAATAATGACTTTTATTCTATGAGCAGTTTGATTAAATAAATAAGTTATGTTATATCAAATATAATTTTACCGATTTATTTAAGCCAACATCTATCATTCGCTTCGTTGTGGTCTTTTCTCTATTGTGTGTGACTCTTTAGGATTCATATGTCGTTGGCAGTGAGAAGAAAATTAACATATCCTCCCCAAATTATGGGTAATTCCCAGCACGACACATAAATTATCCAAGTCATGTGAACTATTGACTTCGTTTTTGTCAAATCTTGTTACCATAAATGATCTTATCCTTTGTCGTTTTGGCTACGTCTTTACCGAACAAAAGGGAATAAAAGCAACATCGCTTTTCTATTCAGTCTATTGTTTTCCTGATCTTGAGTTCGGATTGTATGTGACATATCACATGTATGACCATGCTTCTTTTACAATCATCCACACATCAAGGGATGACCAAGTGACATCTAACTTGTACGGATACAAGTGACAAGTCTCTATGATCATCACACATATATCTCATATGTGTGTATCCATATCTGAGCATAACATTTATAACTGTCATGTCAAGAGTAACATTTAGTTATGTCAATACATAAATCCACATCACATAGATGGTATGACGATGTCATAGTCGTAAGTCTAATATCTACTTTGATAGTTGAGAAATGCTCATGTCCCATATTCTATGGAGAATTCTCAAGCTGGGTCATCCAATGCCAAACTCTTCGATATTTGTGACTTGATTCATATCTCTATATGCATGATCAATAAAACATGATTTTACAATCAACCGTCACGTTAGCTCTAACTACGGATCACGCTTGGACGAATGAATATGCATATCCCTTTGTATTTAAGGTTTCTACTATCGTGAAGTGGTACGATGGTACCTTAAACAAAGTGGTATATTCAAAGCTTCATTAACACTACAACTTAATGATAATAAAACGCTGTCAACTTACTATTAACTTATAAACGACATTGCACATGTTGTGGCTTGTCCAAGGCCAAGGTAGACAAACAATCAACAAGGATTGTAGTCTACAGTACGAAAGTTGATGTTCAATATCCTACCTAAGTCACTAGCACCCATCGGGGACCACAATCTTGTATGGTTCGGTCGTGCACCAACAGAGACAACGAAGGGTTCAGTGACGTCCAACGTCTTGCCTAACCCTTGGGAAGGAGGGACGACCCCGACCGCCTCTCCAGGAAAGCTCTTGGGTGGGAATGGGTCGAGGAAGACCTTGACCAAGAAAAGGATAGAAGTGGAGGATTAGCATGAGGAGTATTAAGTAAGGGCTGGTAAACAACCCCGTTAGGACCCATGAGACCTCTTGGAGGTCTGGCAACTCGACCCCATATGATGTTCCTCTTGTTGGGTTTGCCCTAGGCCCAATCGGGTATCAAGCCCAATTGCGTCTTGGACCCAATAATTAATTCATTATAAATAGATAATTAGGGTTAAGAGAAAAATCAGATTATTCTCTGCAGCCACCTTTTTCTCTTCTCTCCCAAAACAACCAAAAGAAGAATCGTTCTTCTCCATAGCCATCTCAATCGTTGAAAGCATCAAAGATCGTTACTCGGTGTGGATACACTAGAGGCTTCGTAGTTTCGAAGCTATATCGGTTTTGCTCTACATATCAAGTAAGTAAGCTTTTATTGTTTTAACGTTGATTCAAATGCAAATAGATCGTCTTGGATCGAATCCTTTTATTCCGCTGCGAACATATGATGTTTGTTTTCGATCCTTCAATTGGTATCAGAGCCTTGGATTTTTTTTGCATTTGATTCATATGTAAAATTGTTTTTACATGTACCTTATTGGCTGAAACGGCAATTCATTGTTCACATGTATAAAATGAATTTTTGTTCGCTAATCAAATTGATGATTTGTTATTTACATATCAATATGTGAACTGTGAACACATGTTTTGCTGAACCGTGTGTTTTTTGTTAATGGCTAATTAGTCATATAATAGTTTATTAGTTGACTAATTACACATACCAATCATCACCGTGGGTTTTATTCATCACTTGAACACACACACATATATATATATATATGTATGCATATTGAACTGTGTAGGCATGTTTGCAATACTTGAAACAATTGTTTGATGTATATGATACATGTGAAGATAAATGCATATGATTATGGTAAATGGTATTACTTATAAATATGTGTGAGACATGTATGTGTTTTTCATATGATGAAAAATTGTATTGAAACTGTTTTAATATAAATAAATTTTGACCTTTTAAATTATTGAGTTTTAATTGATAAAATATGAGATATTTTATCAAAGGCTTTTCCATCGAAATAGATAAATAAAATTGATATTCGTTTACAAGGAACGACCTGATTACCAGGGGACTTGTAGTTCGGAATATTTTTTTTTTTAATTTTTGTTTACAAGGTACGACCTGACTACCAGGGGACTTGTAGTTCAAAGATAAATATATATTTTTCCTCTTATTTGCATACGATGCAGGTACATAGAAAAATATTTAATGTTAGTATTTATAGTCTGGACTACCCAGAGGGTATAACTTTAATTAATTTTCAAGAGGAAGTAATTTTGTCTATTGCATGTGATGCGTGAGTGAAGAAAAAATTATTTGATGTTACACTTGTAGTTTGGACTACCCAGAGGGTGTAATATTAACTGATTTTATGTCACTAGGATGGATAAACTCAAATATACTAATAGGACCGACCTAACAACCAGGTGACTATGTAGTATATAGGCTGTTGTGGTTTTATGTGATAAAATCAAGAAAAACTTTAATTATATGTGAGAAACGACTTGACAACCAAGGGGCTCATTCATGTTTTAAAGTTTGTATTGTCATTTTGATGAATCGTATGTCTTAATGATGTATGTTTGTGCTATTGTTGTTTTCCTTTACAGTAACTTTCTGAAATGGCTACTATCTCACTGCGTGGCATACTTGATGCTAACAAACTGTCTGGTAACAATTTTGATGACTGGTACCGGAACTTGAGAATTGTTCTCATGCATGAAAAACTTATCGATGTGATCGATAACCCCATGATGGAAGCTCCCGCTGAGGGAGTGACTGATGTAGTTGCATTAGATGCATATTCAAAGTACCAGGAACGAAGTACTACTACTCAGTGCATCATTTTGGCTTCCATGAGTCCTGATCTTCAGAGGCAACATGAGACTATGAATCCACCAGATCATAGAGCATCTTAAGAAGATGTATGGGTCTCAAAGTAGGACTGCAAGATATCAGATATCTAAGTCCTTGTTCAAATCTGAACTGAAACCCAAGGAACCAGTTCGCACCCATGTTCTAAAGATGATTGATCTTGTAGAACGGCTTGAGAAGCAAGGTTGCACACTTGGTAAGGAGTTATCGCAGGATTTGATCTTGCAATCTCTTGTTGACACTTTTTCACCGTTCATTGTTAATTACAACATGAACAAGATGGATTGTGATCTTCATGAATTGCTCAATTTGTTGATCGATTTTGAGAATCAAATCACATCTGGGAAGGTGAAAGTGTCGGGATCTGTGAATCTGATCGGTAGCTCTTCTAAGGGCAAGTGGAAAAATGTTAGGAAATCTAAGATAAATCCACTTGGGCCAAAGAATTATGTTTTGAACAAATTCAAGAAAATGAAGTTGAGCACTGGTCAGGAGGATGTTGAATGTTTCTTCTGCAAGAAGAAAGGACATTGTAGGAGGAATTGTCAAGAGTATTTGGCTACTCTGAAGGACAAGAGACAAGGTAAGGCATTAATGAAAAACGTTTTCATGATTACTTTGACATCTATTGATGCTTCGAAATGGGTATTGGATACCGGAAGTGGTTTTAACATCTGCAATATGTTGCAGGGGCTAAAAATCAATAGGGTGTTGAAGAAAGGAGAGGTCAACATACAAGTTGGAAATAAAGCAAGTGTTGCTGCCCTAACTGTAGGGACTATGACTCTTGTAATGCCTACTGGAAAGACTTTATTGTTGGAGGATTGTTATTACATTCCTACGTTTCTTTCAAACATAATTTCTGTTTCATATTTGGTTGAACATGGATTTCGTTTGGATATTCGTGATAAACATTGTTCTATACTTCATGGTGATGAATTATATGTCGATGTTTGCAAACAGTATGGTCTTTATGTCTTACCTGAATTAGTTACTTGTCCTACTATGACTATTTCTGGCCGAAAGAGGAAGAGAAATAATCAAATAAATCAAAGTTACCTTTGGCACTGTAGGCTTGGTCATATCGGTGAGAAAAGAATAAACAAGTTGCATAAGACGGGGTGTCTTGGGCTATATGATTATGAATCATATGATACTTGTGAATCTTGTCTCATTGGAAAAATGACAAAATCTCCTTTTAATGGAACTGGAGAAAGAGCCAGTGAACTTTTGGGACTCATACATAGTGATGTATGTGGACCAATGAAAGTTCAAGCAAAAGGTGGATATTCTTACTTTATCACCTTCAATGACGATATGTCGAGATATGGTTTCGTATATCTCATGAGACATAAGTCGAAATCTTTTGAAATGTTCAAAAGGTTTAGAAGTGAAGTTGAGAAACAAACTGGTAAGAATATCAAGGCACTAAGATCTGACCGTGGGGGTGAGTATCTCACAGATGATTTTATTGATTATTTATCACAAGATGGAATCCTATCACAATGGACTCCTCCTGGGACACCACAACACAACAGTGTTTCTGAGAGGCAAAATCGTACCTTATTAGATATGGTACGATCGATGATGGGGTTCACAGATCTTCCTATCTTCCTATGGGGATATGCTTTGGAAGCTGCTGCATATTTGTTAAATAAGGTTCCCACTAAAGCAGTTGTTGAAACACCATATGAGATATGGAAAGGACGGACAGCCAGCCTTAAACATTTAAGGGTTTGGGGTTGTCCAGCCTATGTTAAGCAACTGCAATCAGACAAGCTTGAGGCTAAGTCTACCAAATGCAGATTTGTTGGTTATCCCAAGGAGACTATGGGATACTATTTCTACCATCCTTCTGAACACAAAGTGTTTGTGGCTAGGAATGCGACCTTTTTAGAAATGGAGTTCCTAGATGCTGGAAAAACTGGAGTAGAAATAGATCTTGATGAAATACAAGATACCAATGAGTCAGAACCGACTCAAGAGCATGAGATGCATATTGAGCAACCTTTTCTTGATGTCTTACAGTTGCCACCGAGGGTTCCAACCTCAAACGTTGAGGTAAATGATTTGGTTAATGAACCAGTTCAGGAACAAGGGCAACAACAGAATCAAGAAGTACAAGAGCCTCCTAGAAGATCAATTAGAGAACGTCGTGCACCAAATAGGATGAATCTATTAGTGTGCAATAATGAGGATAATCATATTGATGATGACCTTGTTATTGAAGACGATCCTAAGTGTTATCAAGAGGCGATGGCTAGTCCAGACCATGAGAAATGGCTTGCTGCCATGGAATCCGAAATGGAGTCAATGAAAATCAATAAAGTGTGGACTTTAGTTGATGACTCTAATGACTTAAAACCTATTGGGTGTAAATGGGTTTTTAAGAGAAAGATTGGAGCGGATGGTAAGGTTGAGACCTTTAAAGCCCGTCTGGTTGCTAAGGGTTATAATCAAAAGGAAGGTATTGATTATGAAGAAACGTTCTCCCCTGTTGCAATGCTCAAATCTGTTCGGATTTTACTTGCTATAGCTGCATACTATGATTATGAGATTTGGCAAATGGATGTGAAAACGGCTTTCCTTAATGGTGAGCTCAAGGAGGATGTCTATATGACTCAACCTGAAGGTTTCACATTGTCATCTGCTCCTAGTAAAGTATGTAAGCTACAACGATCCATTTATGGATTAAAGCAAGCTTCTCGTAGTTGGAACATTCGTTTTCACACGACAATCGAAAAGTTCGATTTTGTGCGTTGTGAAGAGGAGCCATGTGTGTACAAAAAGGTTAGTGGGAGCATAGTTATTTTCCTATTGTTGTATGTAGATGACATATTACTAATAGGAAATGATGTGCCAGCCATGCAAGAAACAAAGGTTTGGCTATCTGAAAACTTCTCCATGAAAGATATGGGAGAAGCAACTTATATTCTTGAAATAAAGGTCTATAGAGATAGATCAAGGAAGTTGCTTGGAATCTCCCAATCTACGTACATTGATACTATCTTAAGGAAGTATCACATGGATAACTCCAAAAGGGGTTACTTACCTATTGGAACTGGAGTTTCTCTTTCTAGGGAGGATAGTCCTAAGACCCTAGAGGAAAGAGAACGCATGAGTAGAATCCCATATGCTAACGCAGTGGGAGCTATCATGTATACCATGACATGTACAAGACCGGATGTTGCCTATGCGCTAGGAGTAGCAAGTAGGTACCAAGGGAATCCGGGTGAGGCACATTGGAAAGTTGTCAAAACTATTCTTAAGTACTTGAGAAGAACTAAAGACCAATTCCTCATATATGGAGATAATGAGCTTAAATTGTTAGGCCATACCGATGCGAGTTTTGCATCAGATAAGGATGATAGCAAATCTACTTCTGGTTATGTCTTTACCTTGAATGGTGGAGCAGTGAGTTGGAAGAGTTCCAAACAAGCTACAGTAGCTGATTCAGTAACCGAAGCAGAGTACATAGCGGCATGTAACGCTGCTAAGGAAGCTGTATGGATAAGGAAGTTCTTAACTGAGCTTGGTGTGGTTCCTTTATTTTGTGACAATACGGGAGCTATTGCACAAGCCAAAGAGCCGAGAGCACATCAGAAATCCAAACACGTTCTTCGGAAGTTTCATCTAATTAGAGAAATAGTTGAACGTGGAGACGTTCAAATTCTGAAGGTGGAAGGAAAAGAGAACGTTACAGATCCTTTCACTAAAGCACTTGGTTCAAAGGAGTTTGACAAGCATAAGTGGAATATAGGATTGAGGTTCATGAATGGTTGGCTTTAGATTAAATGTTAATCTTTACGCAACATTATTATTAGCACATTTTTGAACTATGGATTGTGATTAATTGAGATTAATGCAATGTTTTATAGTTATCATATATGAATATTCATTGATATTGTGATATGATAAGTCCTTGATTAAACTACTATACTTGTCATTATAATGGAGATTATGATAATGAGAGTCAAGTATTATAGAGTTTTATCTAAAAGTGTACTTGGTCATAGGATCATCCTACTAGGACCACGATGATCCGGATAGACCAATATATGTATAATTGTACTCATTGGATGAGTATTAATGGATCTCATTCATTAAGTTATAATATAGATGATGCATATAGTGGATATGATCATTGAACTGACCAAACGTGAGATTTCCAAATGGTTGATTTTACCTATACTGTCAATGTGGAAATTCTCTTAAGGAACAAATGTATATTGTTTTGTCCTTTGACCTGAGATCACCATAGTGATTAATAGAATGCTTGTTATACTTTGATACCAAACACCTAGTATGTAAGAATGCTAGTTGGAAGGTCATCGGGTATAATTGAGTACCTATATAATCAATGGCGAGTCAAGAGGGGATCCATCAACTCAAGGTAATGAATTTGAACTCTATGTTGTTGTGAATCTTATGGTTGGAAAAGATCCTTGGCCAAGACAGAAGAATGATTTAAGAAAGGAGTTTCTTAAAGTCATTCATCAACCAGTAACGATCAACATGAAACATAGTGGTTATCTATTAGGGTTTGACAGTCAGACCATACCCTAGGATAATCCGGAGTTGGAAAGATGGAAGGAGAACAATTCATCGTCCTTAAACCAGGTTCGTCTTTATTGGATATTGATATTCACGTTATCCGGCCATCGAGGAGTGTTGTTAGACGCCAACCTCGATTAGTAGTTAATAAGCTTAATTACTACCGTTTTAGCGTTGAACCTATGTGGTCACACACTTACGGGTGACGTTTGATGTTTAAGATCATTTAATTTATTATGAGATAATTTATTGAAATGATCTAGATGGCATATTTGTTATATCTTATGCTAACACAGAAATGTAATAAATATTGAAGTTCTTGACAGATTGGATCTAGGTCAAGTGGGAGATTGTTGGGTTTGCCCTAGGCCCAATCGGGTATCAAGCCCAATTGCGTCTTGGACCCAATAATTAATTCATTATAAATAGATAATTAGGGTTAAGAGAAAAATCAGATTATTCTCTGCAGCCACCTTTTTCTATTCTCTCCCAAAACAACCAAAAGAAGAATCGTTCTTCTCCATAGCCATCTCAATCGTTGAAAGCATCAAAGATCGTTACTCGGTGTGGATACACTAGAGGCTTCGTAGTTTCGAAGCTATATCGGTTTTGCTCTACATATCAAGTAAGTAAGCTTTTATTGTTTTAACGTTGATTCAAATGCAAATAGATCGTCTTGGATCGAATCCTTTTATTCCGCTGCGAACATATGATGTTTGTTTTCGATCCTTCACCTCTACCAGTTCCGGAGTTCCCTCTCTGAACCATGCGCATCATCCATACAATTAGTAAGCCTCACATGAGCCTCCACACATGTATATGCTTATATCTTTGGCCTCAAGTTGAGCCAAAATTGGTTTTTATGCTTTGTAGTTTTGGTAAGTATCGAGTATTTCTTGGATGTTTTAATATATCTGATTATGTCTCGGTAATAACTAGAAGATTAGGTGTCGAATTATCCCCAGATAATTCACTTTTCCTAAATGATTCATTAGCCCACCATTCTCCTTCTTCTGATGACTAAACATTCATAAAATTTCCTAATTCTTATAGAAAATTATCATTAGGAAAAGTAATTAATCAAGAAATTGTTATAGAACATAATTCATGTGGGAAAAGGTTTCGATTGAAAGGTATTGGTGGCTCCAATGGCAAGCTCCAACTTTATGGTAAAAAAGTATCCAGTAGCCAAAACCAAATCCTCAGTTCTCATATGTAACCATCGTCGAGATCAACCCAGCATCCCCCGTCAAGCTCAACGCCGACACCATTGTGATCTGTGACCTATCAACCATGCTACCGCGTTGTGCCACCTTCACCGATTGAATATGTATTTCGATTACAGTCATATTTCAATCACAATTCGAATCTCAAGATGATAGAACCGGTTTGGCAAACCCAACAATCCAAAAATCCATCGTCCTCCCGAATCCAAAATTCATCTTCCTCTTGTAGCTCACACTCATCGTTCGCGTATGACCACCAACTAGTTTCGACAACATGTCTTCATAGTGCTACGTAGTTTTGGTGGAACCTTTAAACACTATCATGAACGATGAAATGACAAACAATAACGCCTTGTTCACCCATTGCATCATAAATTAACTAATGGGTAAAGCAACAACCCGATAAAATCTAACTTCGAATCGAATTGGGCAAGAAAATAGAATGTAGTACCGATCGAAATCTGAATACTCAATTGATGCAACTAATGATCCGAATTCTGTACTAATTGGGAAAGAGAAATAGACTACTCATAGATAAATCCGCCTTAGATAAATCCGTTTCTCTTTCTCTGGCGAGTTGGGGCTATTGGCCCCCTTCCACGACGGCGTCTTTCTGCTCCGTTTCGACCGTGGGACGTCTTTTCTACACTTCCTCCGGTGTGGATAGGTGCGATTCGGAGCCGGGCGGTGGTGGCGCGTGGTGGAGCGGCTCTGGACTTCTCTCCCCCTTGTAGATCTGGGCTTCTGAGAGCTAGATCTACGGTTTTGAGGAGTTTCTCAGTTGCGATCGTGGGACGATCTACCTCTCCCATGAGAGGTTCTTCGCATTTCTGCTGGCTCTTCCGGCCACGGCAGTGGTGACTTTAGAGGCTTGGTGGAGGTGTGGTCGTTCCAGTTCAGTCGAAGAGCTCATTTCTGGGTGTGGCACGCGTTTCCTCCTGGATCGTTGTGGAAGAGGAGCTTGGATGCAGCTCTGCAGGTTTTGCTTCTATTTTAGCCCTTAGTTTGAGTTAGGTCTTCTTCTCCGTTTTCATCTCCCTTCCTTTTATTTGATTTCCTGTGCCCCCCTCCAATTTTTTGGTCGGAATCGCCGGATTGGTGTTGTCCTCCGACGATGGCATGGGGTGTTTGCCCTAGTAATTGATTGACTGGTTGGTGAGATTGATTAATGTCCCTGCCGTTAGTGGTGTTGGCCCCGACATTTGCAAGGTTCCTCTATCCTTCTCAAAATTTGGGGATTTTGTGGACATCAGAGTTGGGGTAAATCCGCCTTAGATTAGGGTTAGGGGGCTTCGGGTTGGCCTCTGCTTCTTTGGGCTCAATTGTGGTTAAATCAAGGTATCTTAGACCCCGTTTTTACTGAGCTTCAAGTTATGCAAAGCTTGATTTTAGATCAATTTTTTTTGTCTTTGCATCTGTTTCTTCGGGTGTATCCTGGTTGTTGGTTTGTGGTGTTTTATGGTTTCATTTCATACCCCTGCGTGGGTTTCTTCAGTTGGTTGTTTAGCTCTCAGTGTGTTGAGATACTGGTTGTGGTTCTTGTGAGGACCTTCATTATGCGGTAAGCTTCATCCCCTGTTCTTTTTTTCGAAGAACATGTTTTATAATATGTCTTGCCGATCAAAAAAATAAATAATGAAACCATGTTTGCATGCAGGTTCAAATATATACATCAAAATACTGTTTTCCCGCTTTGTATATCACATGCATATAGATTCTTAAGACTTTTTATACTACCTATTAAGTGGAGTTTTGTTGTCCAGACTTTATAAAATGATTCTCCTATCAATGGAGAACTTCAACTTTTCAATTGTTGACATGGAGAAAAAAAACATAAGTTATGAACATAAGCGATTATTTATATTTTATTCTTTATCCTTGACCAAAAGGTTTAATTAACACAAGCTTGTTTACAATCTTCAAAGAGCCACAACAGTCCAGCGGAATCGGGCATACATTCTGATGAAACAATGAGGAGGGTTGGCCTTGTCTTATTCTACTTTTTCTGGTTAACCGATGGTTTCCAATGTCGAATGCCCTTGATTTTTGAAAATTCTCGCCTAGCTACTACCTCGCGTTGTTGGCGTCGGTTTTGATTGACAATTTTTGTTTATGGTTATATTTGATTACCCCTAATTAAAGCCTATATTTAACTTTCAAAAAAAAAATCATGTGTGGAATTTTCTAGAATTTGATGATAATAAATAGTTGTACACGACATCACATATAAGTTAGTATAACTGAGTTTAATTGTCTAGGATTATCATAGACCTATAATCGAAACTTTTTCTCTCTAGCTTGAGAGAACCCCTAAACCCTAGCCGCCGCCACCTCCAGTGGTGGCCTTTCCTTTCTAATCATTTGCTCTATCCCGATATTTCTTTTCAACATACATGTTATGTTCCTCCTTTTTAGGATTTCTCTGAGTTATCCCCCGATTTTGGGTCTGCGGGCTCGTGAGTTGTCTCCCGATTTCGGGTGGACAATCTCGTATTTTTTTTTTGCAGGGCTCAATATCGGTGCTAACATGGACATGTTCCCTGGTGAGTTGTGGAGGCCAAAGGTGTTTGCGGGAGACCATATGGTGGTTCATATATAATGTGGTTTGAGAAGCAGCATCAACGAGATAGAGCATGTAAGCAACAACCTTGGATACTAAAGTTTGCAGGATGTAGATGAGGTGGAATGTCCCGCTCCCCGATCTTATTCCTCTTTCTCCTGGAGAACTCCTCGGATACTTGGCGCTCTTCATCCAATGGGGTCTCCACCGGGAGGTCGCCGAGTATTTTAGACACCACAGGTCTACCCGAACAGAGAGAAGATGTGACAGATGTGCATCCTCATAGGAATAGGTTAAGATATCCTAAGTACATACTTGGAATAGTCATTGCTATATTTTTTTTTAATGTGTTTTATTGGATACCACAATTGCGAACATCGTTTATTGTTACAAGGTCAACGTCTTAGGTTTGTCCGAGACTACGTCTAGGCTTTTCTTATGTTTTTTTTTCATAATAAAGATGAACTCATTATACTAAAAAAAATCTTAGACCATAACATACTAACTTGACATGAATATATCCATGGGATAATTCCACATCAATACCCTAAAACTTTCATTTTTCATTTAGAGTACCCTAACACTTTTTTCTGCCATCTCAGTACCCTAAACTTTCATTTATTCCGTTTTAGTATCCGCCGTTAACTTCTCATATGATTTTCCATCCATAACAAGTAAAATGACCATAATACCCTTCACTAACAATCCAATTTTCAAACTTATGCCATTGAATTTTAAAAAATAATTTTATTTTGTAAAAATCAATTTTTTAATAAAATTCATATTTTAGTTTAAGAAAATAATTTTTTAATAAAAAATTAATTTTAAAATTCAGTTTATTTTTTTTAAAATTCAGTTTTTATTTCAAAATTAATTTTTATTTAAAAAACAGTTTTATTTATAAAAAAAGTCATTTTTATATTCGAAAATTGAACTTTTATTTAAAAATCAATTTTTATTTTTCTTACAAAATCATATTTTTATTGAAAAAATTCAGTTTAGTTTAAAAAAAAAATCAATTTCATTTTTAAAATATTTTTTTTATTTTATGAAAAAAAAATTATTTAAGAAATAAGATTTTGTTTTAAAATCAGTTTTTAGTTATTTATTTTTCAGAAAATGAGGAAAAATTAGAACTGGTTCTTCTTCCTCTTGCATCTGAACGACCGACCAAATCCAGTTTGGAGGAGAGAGACAAAAATGGAGATAAAATCGAGCCTAAGAAATTCAAAACTTACTCTAACTCTATTTTCCATTAATCCTTAATGAAGAACACATAGAAATTTAAACAAATCATGAATTTACAGTAAAGCCATAACCAAGGCCATAAGATGAACAAAACTCACAGCACACAAATCTGTACAAAAAATGCAGCACAACCAAGCCACAATCACTGTATTGAACAAGAACAACTTATTCCTTCACATCTCCTAGGTCCATAAACCACAAAAATGAAATCAACATACAAACTCCAATGAAGATTGAAGCATATCACCGAATCTGAATCAACCCAGAAAATCAAATGAAATCAACCTATCTCGAGCCGCTTCGTCTTCCACCGCGCGAGGCAGTTCGGGAACCAGAATCCGTGGTCTCTCCGCCGCCATTAATGGTTGTCCTTGAGCTTCTCGGGGTTGTCATGGCTGGAACAGAGACAGGTGCAGCGTGTTGGAGTAGATCGGCTCGGGATACACGACCACGACGACTGCAAGTTCGTGCGGCTAGGGAGAGAAGCAACGGCTGCTTTTGGTGGAGTGATCTCGGCAGCACAAGTGAGGGAGAAATGGGTAAAGGGGTATATGAGTAAATTTAGGGTTTGAAGAGTTAAGGGTATCTTTGGTATTTTCGAAAAAAATGGAGTCATGTGTTAGGCACATGACAACTTTCCATCCAAAAATAGATGGAAAGTTAACGATGGATACTAAACTGGAATAAATAAAAAATTAGGGTACTGAGGTGGCACAAAAAACATTTAGGGTACTCTAAATGAAAAATGAAAGTTTTAAGATACTGATGTGAAATTATCCCTATATCCATATGTGAATAAATGTGAATCTCAAAATATTTAGATTTGTGTACACGATTCTTTATGCTAAATTTTATCCATCAAAAGTGTCATGTTATAAATTAATCTTCATCTTCTATTTCAACTTTTGAATGTTATAATAAATGTTGAAGCTTATTAGATCCACATTATCTAGAGTAATCTTTCTAGATGAGTAAGTTTACTTATTTCCATCTCATATTTTTCATAAGAAAAATATCGGTATGAAAAAACCGAGAGTATTGTCGAAGATCGAAAATTGTAAACTTTATGTTACTGAAAAAGAGTGTCCAAACTTCAAAGAAACTTTTAGCAATGTTGTTCCATGAAGGGAGGGTCACTACACAATTCTTCGATGGCAAATTAGCAAGGACATAACTCAATAATGCATCCACATCCAATCCATTAACAGCCAAACTAACATCAAACTTGAACAGAATTACCATGTAAATTTTCAAATAAGAACTGGATCCAAAATCAATTATCGATAGAAGCCCAGTATCACTACCAAGAAATCGATTTTGATCTCTTCAAAACAAACACATTTCAAACACCGGCGCTAGAAATCCTAAAAACAGTATCGCTTTGCTCACCCGTTAAATCATATATTAATTAGCGATATCTCCCTGAATCATACGCTACCAATTTCCTTAGCGACATACGAAGTATCTTTTCTCCACAACATCTTTCTTCATCTTCCGGGGGATTCAGAATGACCTTCTGTGGGCACACCCCTGTCGTTTCCTTTTCCTTAGGAACGTCGCAACATATATTGTCCACCAAAACTTTATCGCCATTCTTGGAGAACGTCATGGCCTCCCTATAGAACGAGGGTTGATGAGGCCAGGAGAGCTTGCTAGCAAGGCAAGCCCATGGAGTCCAGACATCTCCATGATTTTCAACTATCCAAAGCTTAACCTTTCTCGTGGCACAACCCAAGGCACAAAGCTTCCCTCCCATCGACCTCAAACATAACAATTCGAATTCTTCCTCATGTGAAATACCCCGAAAACTCCCCTCAGCAAGATCGAAAGCTACAATCAACTCGCGACATAAATCCCAATTGCTTAAATTCATGTAAAAACTACCCGCGACCCAGTACAAGACCCCGCCCACAAGAACAGGCTCCATCAAGTAATTGATGTAGAATCTAGATTTAACCCTCGACCAAGAATCGGTTTTCATACTGTAAACCTTTGCTTCAGACAACATATAGTGTACGTATTGAGACGACACGGTGAATATATACTGAGAGATCCTGACTAGTTTGTAGTCCTCAGACGAGGGGTCGAACCCAAAGCCGTAGCTGAAGTGCCTCCACATCCACCCACCACGAAACGGCCCAATCTGCTCATATTCCTCGGGGAGGATGCGAAGGTTATAGCGCTTCGCCCACCCGTCCGGCATTGTCCTCAGGGGAACATCATCGAAGCTCTCCACCCGGAAGTCCACCGGGGACGGCGGCACAATGCGGCGGGCTCCGGTCGAGAGGTCGCAGATCACGACGGTGTCGCGGTTGAGCTCGACCGGAGGGAGGATGTTGCGGACGTGAACCGGGTAAGGGTCATCGGAAACTGGGTTTGTGTTGTTGTCGGAGACGGACAAGCAGAGCTTGCCATTGGAGAGACCCAGAATCTTTTTCACAGTAAAGTTGGAGTCTTGGAGGAGGTGATCGTCTCTGAAGGCGCAATCGAAGGAGGCCAAATCCAGAGAATAGAGGAGGCCATCTCTGGCGATCAGCTTCCAATCGAGGTGATCTTGACGACGGAGCTTCTCTAAATAGGGGTCGGAGTAAAGGGAAGACCATTCCTTCGATACGCATCGGAACCGGAGCAAGCTCTTCGCCGGCAACCGGCGGAGGATGCCGATGGATATCTCCATCGACATATTCGCCATTGAAGCTCGCTTTTTTTTTTCTTTCGAGTTAATCAAATGCAGGGTTTAAAATATGACTTTTGCGGCGCCGTTATTGAAATAGTTTGAGTAAATTCTTACATCTCCTAATTGAATTTGAATTTCAATTAGGAGACTTTTTTACAGGAATGATGCAGGTAGTTGGGCAAGAGTCCTATGTTAAAAGTACTCTTATGAGGGGTCAACTTCCTCTTAACAAAGAGATTGGATTCTTGGAGGAGACCGGCGGGGAGGAGGCCGGAGGTGGAAAGTAAATACTGATGAGGCGGTGGTAGAGGGTCTTGGGGGATCAGGCGGCATAGTGTGGTTTACGCAGCGCAACCTTCTCAACGAGCAGGGACCTAAAGACGATAGAGGCTATGACGGTGGAAGCAGCACTCAACGGTTAATGCAACACGGATGGACTGAGGGGGAAGTGGAGACAGACTGCTTGGGAGTGATTCTTGCCCGAATAAGATGTTGTCATCCTTGAAAGGGGTGATAGAGGATTGCAGGTGCGTCCTCCGACAGGCCCCGATTTAGGAGTTGGTCATGTTCGTAGGGAAGTTAATAGAGTTGCTCATGAATTTGTTCGTAATTCTCATGTTTGGGTTGATTTTTCTTGGAACTTTAACGGTTTATCAATAACCATTTCCATGTTGCTGGCTCTTGATTCTGAGTAATGAAAATGAAATTTTCCTAAAAAAGGACTCTTACGAGTGTGTGTATCAAAATCAATTTGATACACGCCTAGATTTGAATGGGCGATTTAATTAGTAGTTGACATTCTCCGTCCTTGGTACTTGCTCCCCCTGCATTTAATGTACAACGTTGGTGAGTCCCGAGGCACCCGTCTCCTCGTCTCCCGAGTTCTCTCTACATAATTTTTGGGCTTGGGCTTTCTACCCAAACCAACTTGGATCCTGTTCCGTGGTTTCTGCTCCTCCCAAGGACTCCGATCCCCTCTCTATTACCACTGTACCTTTCTCTTTCTCGTCATTCATCGCTGAGATTCACTCCTCATCAATAGACATTGTTTCTCTTCATCCTCGACCTAATGGAAGACCAAACGTTCTAGGAATAACCGTCTTTCACTCTAAGACGTTGGTCCCACACGCTTTGTCTGTAAGTATTCTGAAGCTAAGCGGGCCTGGGCTATGTGCAAATCGTTGGGCTTCACCTCTTCTTGCGGCAACGATGATACCATCAAAATGTTTTAAAGCCTTGGCTAGTCGGTTTTTTCCTTTAATTTTCTTCCCTCGATTGTAATTCTCCATGGGAGTGTATTGTTTGGGTTGAATAAATCAGTTTTTTCAGCGGATAGAAAAAAAGTAATGCCGTATGAATGTTTGAGTAGCATAATAAAGATGTCTTTGTATAGTCTCTTAGAAATAAGTATATGTGTAATACATAATAATTAATATTTTCTTAACATAAGGAACGAGTTTTATTCATGTGAAACCATCAAACATCACCAAGAATAGGGGGGAGTAATATATCCAAGACCAACTGCAACTGATTCTCTAAATAAACCCGAGGTATACTCGAATATTTTGAGTGATCAAGCACTTCAATTTACCAGTAAATATGAGACCAAACTAAAACAGAAAATAAGAAATCAAGAGTCAGACAATAAGACTCCGTACAACTACCTAAACTTGACCCCAAAAAAATATCGAGAACACTAGAAGTCTGGGAGACGCGTGCGGTTTGGGGAGGGATCACATAATATGGTGGAGGGACCCTCTTACACGGTGGGATGTCAGTCCTCTTATGAGGCCCCTCGTGTCAAGTCCTCATGGATCAAGGTGAGGCTTCTTACCAGTCCTCGCCTGAATGCCTTTTTATTCTTTCCAACTCATACGCCCCCTCGTGTCAAGTCCTCATGGATCCAAGTGAGGCTTCTTACCAGCCCTCACCTGAATGCCTTTTATTCTTTCCAACTATACACCCCTCTCTTCCTACAGAAGGGGCGTGCATCAACTATAGCCCCCGGATAAACCCTAGATATCCTCCAAGATAATGGATGGTTCCTGTCATACCTATTTCTAGGTTAGACAAGACGGTAGACGTTACCGAATCCTCCTATGTCCCCCTAAAGAGAAACGAGGCTCAGGTTGGGTTAGACGTCCCAATTGATTCTCTCAGCTTAAGCAGGATGCTAGACCTCAAAAGTTGCATCGAACACGGGAGAGAGGTCGCAACGACCATGGCCGTCAGGGCCTCTCCATACAGCCGCTGACAGCGAAGGCGAGATCCTTAAGGATCACAATCTCGAAGAAGACTAGTTCCTCAATTCAGAGGCGATGGCAGAGAGGAGCTCCACCCTTGATATCTCACCAGGGAAAGAGCCCGAGGGCGATGGCCCTTTCATTGTAGAAAGCTGAACATAGATAGCAGTCGGGAGTTGAAACCCAGTAATCTAGCTGGTTTAAGGGGGATAGGAGGTCGTGGCATGGTCGTTGGGAGACCCATCACCATCTCCTTTCCTCTCGAGTGTGGACACATAGTGGCGTTGACAGCATGGGAAACGATGGTGTCGTTTCGATGTTGGGATGACACATGTCAGGGCTAAGTAGACAATATCACCTGGACAAGTCTAGTACCGTCGGAGCAGGGATTCTCCGGCAGGGGGATTGAGGTCTCCCGTGGAGGCGAGGATCAATGCAACATCGGGACGAAATTTCGGAGAGTGAGGGCAGCAGACCCCGTACGACGACCGCGAGGGCGGGACCAGCGACGCATGGGTTGGTGAAAGTCTCTCTCTAGGTAGCATCGATCGGGACGAAAGACGTTTGGAAGGAGGAGAGGCTACCGACAGAGCGAAAGTCGGGTGTCTCTTATGGTGAATCCTGTAGCGGTGTGGTTTGGAGAAAACCGTAGACGGGCACGACGGGGGGGCCGAGGAGGGATGGAGGGGACGTGTGTCACTCGGCCTGACATGGAAGACGGCGCAACAAAACGTGGCGTGAAAGGAGGTGACGTTAGAGTATCCCCTAAGACACAAAGGAGAACAAATAGACTAAGGTGCCTACTACCGAGAATACATAATTATTTATTAGTACATGATAATGATAACTATGCTATAATTGATAGGTCACGTGACGATTTAACATTGGTTTGTCAAAGAACCATTTGGCGAATCGACTCATCATTCAGAGTCTGTAGAGCCCTCGACGTACATAATCAGACATACCAAATCGGCCCTCGTTTAGACCCAAAACCCCGGATTCAAAGACTCTTATAGAGTATGACTTAGGTAGTCGGGCAAGAGTCCTATTAAAGCCCTCATACGAGCTTTGTGAATCAAAACCAATTTGATTTAATTGCAAATTTGAATGGCGACGACATTGCCATTGCCGATTGAATTAGTAGCCGACATTCTTGTCCGGTTGCCGGCCAAGACATTGGTTCGATTCCGATCCTTATCGAAGGAGTGCTCTTACCTTTGCATCGAGCCCTATTTCGCTAAGCTCCGGCATCAAAACCATCCCGAGCGGAAGCTGATCGCCAGAGACAGTCTCCTCTATTCTCTCAATTTCATCTCACTCGATCGCGCAAACAGAGTCGATTACCTCCAAAACTCCAACTCTACGGTGAAAAAGCTATGGGGCATCTCCAATGGCAAGATCTGCTTGTCCCTCTCCGACAAAGCAAACCCAGTTGCCGATTCTAAATACCCAGTTCCCGTAACCAACCTCCCTCCGGCCGAGCTCAACGACGACATCATCGTGATCTCTGACCTCTCAACCGGAGCCGGCCGCATTGTGCCGCCTTCGCCGGTTGACTGCTCGGTGGGGAGTTGGAACAAGACTTTTTCAAGGGTTGTGCCGTTCGCATTGGAGAGGCGCCTTAATTATGAAATCATCCCCAAGTCGAGTCATAGTAGGTGGATGCAGAGACACTTCAGCTACGGCTTTGGATTCGACCCCTCGAGCGAGGACCATAAACTAGTAAGGATCTCTCAGTATATAGCCAGTTCATATATAGGCATCCACTGTTTGTTGTCTGAAGCAAAGGTTTACAGTATGAAAACTAATTCTTGGTCGAGGGTCAATAGTCAAGACATATCTGCAGTCTACATTAACGACAAGACGGAGCCTGTCCTTGTGGATGGCGTCTTGTACTGGGTCGCGGTTGGTTTTTACATGACTTTAAACCAGTGGGAGCCCTGTCATGAGTTGATAGTTGCTTATGATCTTGCTCGGGAGAGTTTTCGTAGTATAGCCCCGAAGAAGGGGTTGAAATTGTTATGTTTGGGATCCATGGGAGGGAAGCTTTGTGTCTTGGGTTGTGAATCAAAGAGAGTTAAGCTTTGGAGGGTGGAGGATCATGGAGATGTCTGGACTCCATTGGCTTCCTTTGCTAGAGAGGTCTTGAGTCCTCGATCTCGCTCTTTATCTTTCTGTAACGATGCCATGACCTTCTCAAAGAATGGCGATAAAGTTTTGTTGGGCAACATATGTTGTGACCTTCCTGAGGGAACGGCGGGAATGTGCTACTTAGTAGAGAAAAGTAAACCGTTGGTATTGGAACGATTGGTTAGGTAAGTTCGATTCTTGATCATCTCTAGGAGTAACTCTTTAGATTCCAAGTTCGTTATCTATATTAGTAGTGATCATTAGTTGCAACTAATTGATGAATGAGTATGAGAAAAATTACTAGCTTAATGGATGAATGAGCTATGAAGAGTGTAAAAGGAAGGATTTTTATTACTTGTATGATGCTTCTAGTAACTGGGTCTGAGTTGTTTTTGTGACTTCTGAAGTTATTCTGTTCATGTGAGATGTTTCTTTTCAATTTGTTGGTGGCTTATACTTTTGTACCTCTGTAAATTAAACCTCACATACTACGGGTTCTTGAAACCGTTAAGAAGGTTAAAGGGAGCAGGAAGATGAAATCTCCGCAACCTCTTGTGCTACAGACTCGATCTCAAACTCAGAGCGACAGTAAAATTCTAATAGCTCAGCGTGAAATTGAGATATGGAGAAAGTTCATCACTATAGGAACTTTAGGGAACTGAATGTGGGGTTCTCTTTATTTCTGTTTTATGGTTGAGATGTATGTTCTTTCTGTTGTTTTTGTTTTTGTGGTTGAGTTTGTTGTCCTTTTTAAGTAGCATATTACTTTGTTGAAGACATAGTTTCAATTTGTGGTGTTATCAAGTCTTTTTCAAATAAGAACTCGATCCAAAATCAATAATCAATACAAACCAAGTAGCACCATCAAGAAATCAATTCGATCGCATCTAAACAAATACATTTCCAACACCGGATCCAAAACCCAACCCAAAAGAACAAGAACAATATCGCCTTACCCATCCACTAAATCATAAACTAAAAACCGACAATTTCCTTAGCCACATACGAATTACCTTTTCTCTACGAAATCTTTCTTCGTCTTCTCTGGGCCGCCTTGAAATGATCACTATAGGAGCATACATCCTCGCCGTTTCCCTTTCCTTAGGGACGTCGAAACATATGTTGTCGACCAAAACCATATCGCCATTCTTCGAGAACGTCATGGCCTCACTATAGAACGACGGTTTATGAGGCCAGCAGAGCTTGCTAGCAAGGCAAGCCCATAGAGTCCAGACATCTCCATGATCTTCCACTATCCAAAGCTTAACCTTTCTTGAGGCACAACCCAAGGCACAAAGCTTCCCTCCCATGGACCCCAAACACAACAATTCAAACTCCTCCTCATGTGAAATACCCCGAAAACTCCCCCGAGCAAGATCGAAAGCTACAATCAACTCGCGACAAGAATCCCAATTCCTTAAATCCGTGTAAAAACTGCCCGCGACCCAATACAAGACACCGTCTACAAGAACAGGCTCCATCAAGTGATTGATGTAGAATCTAGATATGTCCTGATTAACCCTCGATCAGGAATCGGTTTTCATACTGTAAACCTTTGCTTCAGACAACATATAATGTTCGTATCGAGACGATCCAACGAATATATACTGAGAGATCCTGACTAGTTTGTAGTCCTTAGACGAGGGGTCGAATCCAAAGCCGTGGCTGAAGTGCCTCCGCCGTGAATATACACGAACGGGCTGAATCTCTTCGTTTTGATTCCGGATGTTATAGCGCTTCCCCCATTCGGCCGGCATTGTCCTCAAGGGAGCGTCAAGGAAACTCTCCACCCCGAACTCGACCAGGGACGGGGGCACAATGCGGCGGGCTCCGGTGAACAGGTCGCAGATGACGATGATGTCGTTGCTGAGCTCGGCCGGAGGGAAGTTGGGTGCGTAAACGTGACCCGGGTAATCATAGTCTTCCGGAACTGGGTTTGTGTTGTTGTCGGAGACGGACAAGCAGAGCTTGCCATTGGAGAGACCCAGTATCTTTTTCACCGTAAAGTTGGAGTCTTGGAGGAGGTGATCGTCTCTGAAGGCGCAATCGAACGAGTCCAAATCCAGAGAATAGAGGAGGCCATCTCTAGCGATTAGCTTCCAATCGAGGTCTAAATAGGGTTGGGAGTAAAGGGAAGACCATTCCTTCGATAGGCATCGGAACCGGAGCAAGCTCTTCGCCGGCAACCGGCGGAGGATGCCGATGATTATCTCCGTCGACATATTCGCCATTCAATCAAAGCAGGGCTTTCGCGGCGCCGCTTCCGTGTTTCGGTCGATGGTTTGATATAACTTTCCTAACTACCCATGTCTTTTTCTATTGATCAAATCCTTTTTATATACAAGTTAAAAGAAAGAGCTAATTAGGATTTAGAATCAATTATAATAAATGAAAATTTTCATATATTCTAACAATCACGAAATACAACTTTTTTAGGCATAAAGAATCTTTGTTACCATGAAAACGCGTAATAGATCCTAGGGGCTGCGCAACCTCGTCCCCTCCCACCCCCTCCCTTCTTCTTCACCATGGAAACTCTTGCAGCTCCTAATTCAAAGCGTTCTTCTACCCTAATCAACAGGGTCCATTCTACCCTAACCACCAGGGTCCATTCTACCCATTTATGGGTGTTACTATTTTGTTTTCGTCGTTTTTTGCAGCCGGTCTACCCTCACAGGTCGCCGTCCATCGTTCAATCCGTGTCACGGTCTCTCCCTCGTCTCGCGCTACCGTTCCTGCATCGCCGGACCGGCCACGCCTTCGAGCCAGTAGCCACCGTGCCCCCCCTGCCGTTCTCCGGAAGACGGGTTCCACGCGCCGCTGTGGCCCCCCTGCCGTTCTCCGGAAGACGGGATCCACGCGCCGCTTTCCATCTGCAGCGGCCTACCGCCCCGAGGTCACCCATCGCCGGCATGGGCCTGCTCCCTAGATGGATCTGGGACCTGGGAGGAGGGACGGTAGGCTGGGGCCTATTTCACCGGCACCCGAATTCGGGAATCTCAACCCCGAACAAGTTTTTGCAGCAGGGAGGTCTCGGGGAATCTGCACTAAAGGCTAATTCTCGAGTAGGTTTCACTGTTTTAGATCGAATAATCGTTTGGCTCAATAAGTTTAGGACTTTGGTTTATTATTTTTTTTGTAACGTTGGACCGAGGAACTCTGTGTTTGGATCTGCGAATTAAAGCATACTATATGTATGGAACCATGTGCGCCCGATGGGCTACGGCCGATTAGGACAAAAAGATGGTATCCGGGACTGTTAGGTCCCTCCTTGTTAGCACGATTTTATCGTAATACTACTTCTTTCCCGTTTCAAAAAAAAAGAATCTTTGTTACCTGAAAATATAAGGAAAGTCGAGAAATAGTGTTGGACAAGTCCGAGCCTTTATTCTCTTATAACAACCATGGATGTTTTTATTGCAACAGTGATATTCTGTAGAACAAATAAAAAATCATAATAATGATGATGGATATTCTTAGTGTATATTTAGGGATATGTCTTTATTCTCGTGAGTATGTACATCTGTGGATTTTTCTGGCTTTATTCGGGTGGACGTGTTGTGTTTAAGATACTCGTCGGTCCCATGATGGAGACCCCATTTGATGAAGAACGTCAGGTAGTCAAGGAGTTCTCCAGGAAAATGAGAAGGCTTGGGATCAGGTTCAACCAGATCCTTGTGGGACCGGACGTGTCTCCTCAGCCCATCCCACTCTCCCGTCTAGGACTCAGTTATTCTTCCTTGTTTGCCGTACACGCCCATGAGGCGGGAGACCTCTCGGCTCGGCGCTTTGATCCCTGTGCCAATGCGATCGACTTCATGTGTATAGTCGACAACCTCCACGTCTTGTTCCCAGAAGAGGGTGCCCTTGCCCCCTCCCCCTTTGTGACCTTCTACCGGCATTCATGTGCCTCTATGGAAGCCAAGGTTGTGGCAGAGAACGACGGTGCGATCACCCGCTTGCATCATCTCAGATAGGAGGAGGATATGGGGAAGGCGTATGGTGAGGAGTCTTTAGGGGCGACGGTAACGACAAGGTCAGAGGTGGTGAAAAATACGGTGAAAAGAGAAGATAGGATGGGGATGTAGATGGCGGAGGTAGAGGTAGGGAGAGTGATCGGGATGATATGTCAGAAGGAGAGAGCCGAGACGAACCATCGGGACGAGGCATCGAAAGAAGAACATCTGGGCGAGACACTGTGAAGAAAACACCGAGTACGACATGGCTGGCTAAGGCCGACTTCCATTGACAAACACTCTTATCTTTTTTCAAAAATATACAAAATACAATTAGGATTTAAACATGATTATATCTAGCAGAAAAAGTGGATTCCAGGTCATATGTATGACGTATGACCTTCAAAATTTTCAAAATAACGTATGACCTATAACATTTAGAGAAACTAAATTTTCTTTAAAGAAAAAGAAAAAAAAGGCTTGATTCCTACATACAACTGAACCACTGCCTCAGTGACGTTAGTCGTCCTCTTCGACCATAGTTTCCTTAGTATTGACGTGATGATAATAGTGACCCAGACGTGGATACGATAGCGATCACCGATACAACCGCTGGAAAGTGGAAATCGAGAAAGGCTTGACCTGCCTTGCGAACCATGACAAAATAAGGTCGAACGGATTATCCACTCTCCAAAAACCAGTTGACGTCTCCTCTTTGATATCTTTTTTATAGATGATGATTTTATTAAAATCTTTTTTACCCAAGATGGGGAAAAGAGAAAGGACCGCCAAATAAGCTATCCCAAATATCCTTCAAAAAGACTCCACCACAAAGTGGTAGGAGAATCTCCTACAAAACGAGAAAACAACGAAGAAAGGAAACATCAGTCAAATACAAGAAACTACAAGAAGAGTCAACCGAAAATTCACGAAGAAGTCAAGGATAGAATTGTGTCCACAGTCTCTATCTTCAGCAGAGTCTCTGTAACGACAAAATGTCTCCAAACCTCTTTTCTATTTTTGGTCTTTAGAATCTCACTATTACTCAGACCAAGTGAACGAGTTTGTATTCTAGAAGCCTGTTGAGGTTTCATCTTCCTTTTCCCTTTATCCTTCTTTACTGTTTCAGGTGACCACACTAGAAAATCTTGATCGAAACATGACCGCACAACAAGCCTAGATGCAGGCCCAGTACCAGCTTCAGGCCCGGACTCCACGAAATGTTGAGCTAGCGACACAGACCCAACCACTTCAGTCATAAGTTCCATAGGCCCAGGCCCAACCTTGTTTACCAATGCAACTAGGCTTAACTAAACAAAGACTTTTGAGCACACCCCATCAAAAGGCTTTAAGGCCTGTTCAGCTTGAGCCACAACAATTACAGGCCCAACTAACTCTTCTGCTTCTGGACACCAACCATAAAGAGAGCCCCAACCATACTAGACGAGCTACAGAACTTGACCTCCATAATGAGTTGTAGAAAAAATGGAGTATTAAAAAGAATAATGAAGTTTCTGTTAGGAATGAAGATAGCTCTGGATTTGGAACCAGAAAGAAGGGAAGTGGTTCTTTTTCCAAAACTAGGAATGACGATGAATTTGAGTATAAAGAATGTTTTTTTGGAATACTAATGGTGTTGAAAACAATGAAGTTAACATCAAATCCCATAACGGGGAAAGATTTGGCTTCGGATGAGAGAACGAGAGTATGTGCATCGGTAAATAGTGAGTTTAGAATGGTTACCAACGGTGGAGAGATGGTTAGAAAAACTATTATATATATTTAGCGTTGTTTTCATCTCACTACCCTAACTATGTGGGTTTTTTCATCTCACTATCTTAACTATTTTTTGTGGCACCTCATTATCCTAGAATTCATTTTTTTTCACTTGCATACCCTAACTATTTTTTGTAGCACCTCACTACCCTAAAATGCAATTTTTGTGGCACCTCACTACCCTAGAATGTATTTTTGTGACATTAAAAACTGATTTTTTTTAAAGAAATTTTGAAAACAAATGGCATGTTTTTGAAAATTTGATTATAAGTGAGGGGTATTATGGACTTTTTAAATGTTCTCATCCAAAAATGGATGGAAAATTGACGACGGGTATGAATGTGAAAAAAAAATGCATTCTAGGGTGGTGAGGTGCCACAAAAAAAAGTTAGGGTAATGAGATGAAAAAAAACCACATAGTTAGGGTAGTGAGATGAAAATAACCTTATAATTTATCCAAAACATTTAGGCGTTGTACGAGTCGGATATTATGAAGTTATAGTTGTTCTGACGTTATTGTAGATATGTCCTTCTCCTCTAACGCAATAAATCTGACTTCCTGATAATTCGTAGTTTGAATCTTCAGATTTTCAGTATTTGCAACATTTTCCCCATCATCAGATCAGGCCACCCGCCCCTCTATGATACAGAACGATGGGGTTCGGCCTAACCACCGCATGGATTGAAAATTTGTTGGGTTGAATGCAATTGTCAAGACAGCATTGGTTGCTAGGTAGCAAGCAGTGGCTGTCAAAACGGACAAATTGTCTGGAGTAGAGACGATGATGCAAAATTGAAAACTAATCAAGGATTGATTAAAACGATAGTTGCGAAACATCATCAATCAATCTTCAGTTGGTATCAAATAAGTATGCTTCTACTTTCAAATTATTTGGTTCTTTTGATTCAACAAAAAGTTTTATAGAAACACAATTAAAGATTTCTAAGTCTGAATGATCTGATTTGATAATTCTTTAATCTTTAGATTCTATGTATACAAGATTGATTTTTTACATGTGATTCAAAGTTTGAACAGAAATTCAAATCTTACTCTTCAAAAAACAAAAACAAAATTATATTTCACACACAAGAAAAGTCAATATATCCTTATAATTATATGTCAATAAAAGAGAAATAAAAATCTTATGGGATCTTCCCCAGCTACTACCACTGATGAGATTCATGAGAGTAGCAAAAGACTATAAACAAAAGCAAGAGAAAGCAACCCTAACACTAAGAACAATCATGATGGGTTTTGTGGGTTTAAACAGGCTCAAATGGGTTGGATTGGATCCACCTATTGTCACTTTATATTAAGGTAATGTAGTAGTGTACCTTAAAATAATCAAAATGACCTTAATACTTAACCTTAAAATTTGCAAAGCTCTGATCCTGGCCCCACAGATCTTGCCTGATAGGTTCCACCCACAGATTCCACATCATTGGTTGGTGGTGTGGGTTGCCACATGGGAAATTTAATTTCTTTTTTTATTATATTTTAATTTGTAGTTTGTGGATCAAAAGTTTGGGTAATCATTGAACTAGTAAGGTACAAGTTGGGCCTTTGCTTGTTGGACCACTTCTTGTGCACCAAGCTTGAACTTTTTGCTTTGCTTTTTTATGGGCCTTTTGTTCTGTTGAAAACATCATCACCCTTCACAATATTGTTTTGTTATACCAATTTTGGACTGATGGAATGGAATAACACGTGTAGTTACTTCATTTTTTTTTTAAATCTTGTTAATAATTAATATATTTAATGGTAGGTTGATAACATGTATCATGTTGATCCACTTTTAAAACTTTAGAGATGATCGGATTTTAAACTACCGAGAAATTTAAGAGATATTCTCTTTTTACAATGAAGATGATAAGTTTTGAGAAGTTGAGTTTTAGTGATTAAGATGTCAAAGTTAGTGAGATTCACAGGAAGAAGAGGTTGACATGGATATGTACTTTTCCAACAATTGTTTAAATTCTCAAAATGTTCATAAGCCATAAAAAATATGTACCGACTTTTCAACCTTAACCCTCACTAAAAACCCAAAACCCTTTTCGCTTCCTCAAGGTCAGGGCCGACTCAACCCTTAAGCTATTTAAGCAATGGCTTAAGGCCCCAATATAAACAAGACCCCAAAGAATTGGTAGTACTTGTTTTATCAATTATCAATAAATATAAAAACCCCCCAAAAAATTATTTTAGAGGCCCCATATTCTCGTCTAATAGGAAAAAAAATCTGTATTGATTTAATCTGTATATAAAGTTTTATTTCAGCATAACCCGATTAAACAATTTTTCGTAAAATGAAAACTTATATAAATCATCGTTTAAGGCCCGAAAATTTGTTGGACCGGCCCTGCTCAAGATCCAACGAGATCAAGCTTGATGCCACTATAAGCTTGGCAAGCTCAACTCCGTCACCAACATGAAAGCTAGTGACCAACGTCGCTTTTCTTAAAAATTCTGCTCCTACTTGGCAAGAAATAAGGCACACTCCACGATCAGTCGAAAAATCAACTAGGATCTACGACATCTCCTATACGAGATGAGAAACGCATTTCAAACAACAATTGGTTGTCAGGTCTTCGACATTGAGATCAACGACATTGTGTCAAGACATCGACTTCAGCATCATCGTCATAGATTACATACCTATTGTGGGTACTCTTACATATAACATAAAAAAAAACTGTGGATAACCTCCTTACTTACAACATATAAAACTATTAAAACCAAACTAAAGGTTTACATAAGCTACATGTCTTCCATGACAACTTCAAAATAGTCGCCCCTCAACCCTAGGAGAAAAGTAGCAGCCGCCCCTCTCAGTCAATCTTCTCCGCCGGTGATAGTTGGGGCTCCGGCCTTGGCTATTACCGCTGGGGCCTCCGTCTCCCTCTCTCTAACTCCGACTGATGCTGTTTTGGTGCCAACGGACTCGCAAGGTGGGTTTGAGCGGTGGTGGGCAGTTCAGGCGACTCGTCACACTGCAGATCCGGCCTGAACGGTTACCTTTAGCGGGGATCTGGTGTTCACTTTTTCTGGATTCCTCGGGTCAAGGTCCCTTGTCAGACGGTGGTGACTCTGAATCGGCTAGGTTTTTTTTTCCTCCTTTCGTTTTACAGCTTTTCAATAACTGCACTTGGTGCAGATTGGGTGTTCACTAGTTGCACGGTTTGTGTGCACTAGTTGCACGTTTGGTGTGCACTTGTTGCACGGTTTGGTGTGCCCGTTGTGTGGCACGGTTTGGTGCGCACGTTGTTGCACTTTTGACGTGCACGTGTTTGCACGTTCTAGGACGCCCTAAGTGCGTTCTAGTAGGGAGTTCGGTGATATTATATTATAAACTTGTTAGTTTGGAGTCTGTAATTTTATCGTTTGTTTGTGCGCTTTCATCAGATTGTATATATGTCACTTTGATTGATATATAAAAATTGATGTCTCCTGCTTTTCGTCAAAAAAAAATTTAAAACCAAACTAAAACCATAAATGAGCTCTAAATAGATGCTCGGGAATACAAGTAGTGGTTGGAATGAATAAATATGTGAAAGTCACAAAAATGACATAAATGAATTGAAAGCAAACATATTAATGAGTTGCAATAATAAATAAGGTTGTCCGAGTAATAGTATGTGTCCGAATCTAATTAACATACTTACTAAAGGCATTGATTTACAATGCCAACTTTCTGTCCGAAGTAGTTACTCGAGCAAAATAAATAGTCGTAAAATTAATAAATTTTGTACCCGTTTCTCTGAAAATATTTATTTCAACTTTTATTTATCATGTTTGTTGTTCGGGTGGTTGATTGAACTATAAATATAATTGGAATAATATTTTTTAATGTTAGTTTAAGATTGTTCACTAATTATTTTGAGTTTTTATGATTACATATAGAAAAAATGTCAGTCCCCAAATAGTGGTTTTCAAAATTTAGTTTTGATAAATTTATCTTCTTAAATTTGTGTTGGATTATAAATTTGGATTGGATTTTAATCTTGGTTAAATTTAACTTGTTTTTGCTCTATTATTTGCCTAAAAACTGCTTTTAAAATTATATATAAAAAACCGGTTGAGTGTAAAAACTTTAACGTGAATTATAAACTTTTTTGTAAAAATATACGATAAATTATTTTATGTCTATAAATACATTATCTTTAATAAAATTTAATCATGTTATAATCACGTAACATCAATTTTAGTCTTTAAAAGACAGTTATATATGTATTTTATAATTTAAAATCCTTGTGTATGTATTTGTATAAGTTATTTATACTTTTTACAAAAAAAAATACTCTATTAGTGGATTTGTATTCGAAAAATAATTTACGGTGAGTATTTATAAAAGAAATAAAATAATTTATTATAAATTTTTAGAAAGCTAATTTATCAGGAGTTTTTGTAGTTATTCTTAAAAACAGTAACAATGATTAAATATTGGATTTGAATGTTTAAATTCAATTAATTTTGCTTTACTTAAATCATTATTTTACTGTTTTTAGTCTTACATTAAATGCTGGGAAATAAATAGGTTTGGGGATAGGTGGACAGGAAGAACAAGATATTTTAATGATTTTTCAAATACAATAATACATGATTATAAGAGTAATAAATCCATATTAAATGCAGAGATTATTTATGGGTAGAGGATAAATGTGATGCGACGGTCCATATCTACCATACTAACAAACACTTGTACGATTTATTATTTTTCTGTTTGTATGATAACATGAACATCTGGTAGGTGAAATCAACAACAATCACACTGTGTCCAAATATATTTATTTTGGTGCATACTTTATCATATTTTATATTGGCCTGTATTTCATCTATAGAGTAAAATTCTGAAGTTTTGACCGTTATTTAAGCCCAAGTGAAGACATGAATATGTTAGATATATATATAATTGAGCCTTCAACTATCAGCTCGAGCTTTAAGTTGAGTTGGTTTTCTAATATCATTATATTATTAGAATTTATAGAGAAGAAATTAGTGTTTTTGTAAAGAGTGGGGTTTAAACCCGGGTCTGTGAGTAACATAAGCTCTGATACCATATTAGAGAACCAACTCAACTAAAAGTTCGAGCTGAAGTTGAAGGCTCAATTATATATATCTAACAGAATAAACTTTATCATTATTTTTTTGAACGATAAACTTTATCATTATATTATACTTGTCTTATTGAAGTTCTTATTAAAATAAAAATAATAAAAGCTTAAACAAACCCTAATAAAATTAACGATAAAACACTATGAATTCGACGTCTCCAATCGAACATGGAGTAGTCGGGACATGATCGAGATGAGATCTTAATATACATTCAATACGTTTATATCCCCACCTTGTGCGTTGCGTTTCAATAAAACCGTTATTTTTGCTGATAAAAAAAAATATGTTTATATCCATATAGATATTTTAATATATTATCATCAAATTTTGGTGACAATTTTTTTATTATTTTGAATCTGAAATATCATGTATTTCATTTTATAAACTCATTTAAACAGAAGATAAAAGATATCAAGAAAAAAAAAACCCAATAGCAGAGGGAAATTATCATAGTCACTCATGTTATCATTATTTTTAGTGAACCAAGAAAAGCTTAGAGGTAAAATGTCAAAAAAAAATACCATAGAATGTGTCCCTCCACTACTTAGAGGTAAAGATCGGTCCTGAATTAGTCATTTGTTGGTATTGTCAAAAACAACAACCGTCATTACTCATGAACATAATAATATTATAAAAATAAAAATACAAAAAACAGTGGTTGGTACTTGGTAGATGTGAATGCCAATGTGGTAGTGTAAAGATTATTAATAAAAATTTAAATTTAATATGTGAGTTGAGAAATTCAAAATTTACTAACTTGACATCTCGAAAACACACCAAGAGAAGAGACAGAACATACTTTGAAAAAATTCAGGTGTGGATATGATAGAGAGTTTCGGACAATAGTGTCTGGTTTCGGGTCCCTCTACTTGTGTTTCGTTTCCAGATAGATCTTCGTAAATCTCCCAGTTTCGGGAGCCCCGTCGACGACGACTTTGTGGGTGAAATAGTGTAAAAATATTATTAGTTTATGAGGACATAATTAGTATTAAATCAACTTAATTCAGACCAAATCAATTTATCTTGATGATGTAAGTTAAGGTATCAATTACCTGTTTATAAGAAAACAATAATTGTGTGGGAAGAGTTAGGTGATATTGCATGGTATGATGTCTTGTTCACCTACTTGATTAACATGTAACAAGAACTATCATGGTTTTATTGCAAATTGTTCCTTTCTATTACGAGGGAGTTTTTAAGGTTTCACAACGAAATCGATGGGTTGAGGTTGCCATCGTCTTCGAGCTAACCTTATGGTAGAAACACTCATCATTTTAGATCTCATACGGTGGAGTTGATATTCATCGAGGACAGTATGAGTACGTGTCGCTCACCGGAGACCATGTGGGCGATGACGAGGTCATCACGGTTCCAACAGGGAGCGGCCGACCATGGACGATGCTCGCTACCGATTTTCACTTGTCAATCGGTTTCTCTACGAGACACCTTTTAACCCAAGGGCCTTGTACGGTCTCATGGCGGCGGCATGAGACCGTTGACGAACATGATCTTCAACTTTTTTTCTCCTTCCGGGAGACGATGGAGGGGATTCGAAACTTGGAACCATGGACTTTATATGGTTTCCTCCTCCTCTTCACTCCTCTACCCCCTCGCATGCAGTCAAACGTTGTGGTATTTCGGTATTTGTTGATCGCAATCTGAGGGTTCAACATTCCTATTGAAGCTCGAACGTCCCAATGGGAATTATTATCGAGGCTACACTAGGAACGAAGGTGTCTTAAGGGGAATGACCCCACCAGTGGGGCTGAATGAAATTTATAGCGTCGAGCGGAGATCGACGTTACAGGGAAATCCAACGCCAAGTCTGAATGGGGTTTAATGTATACCCAGATCTGATCATAATCCGACTGTAGTATGAGAAACTATCGAAATTATGTCTAGGTTGTGGCCATTTGGATCATACCAGCCATGATTACATGGTGGTCATCCTAGGGGTAAAGCATGCATGAGTCATTCGTTATGACCTCTACATCAAGGCCTAGATGGTGATATCAGTGGAAGGCTTCTTGTAGACTCTGGGAGGCAAGGTCGACGACCTAGTCGAGAAGGACGCCCAGGTCTTTCCTCGCCTCATCTACTTCCGCCACTGCCTCCAAAGATCCCTCTTAGATTCGGGCCACAACAATCTACCCCCCAGGACCAAAGACCCTACTGACCAGCATGCATAAGGACTTGACCTTTTTTCGATTTTATTGTGTTTTCTTTTTAATTTTAAAATCAAACCAGTGGATAAACCAATTATCATTTTTCTCAAAGCGACTGCCATGTGATACACGTTTGTTGATTGTAAAGAAGTGGAGATTGGACATCCGATCATTGGTTTAAGTCTCTATTAACGAAGGCCCGACTCGTGTCAACGATGTCATTAATAGAGGTCAACGACAAACAATACGATATATACCAAATCGTTGAAATAGAAAAAAAAAGACTTGAAACGATGGTTGAACTAACTTTCTTTTATCCAGTTAAATTAGCCTGATGGTGAAGAGTTTTTTTTACAGTCTCACCCCTTCTTAAGGTCATAAGTTTACATTCCAATAGATATATTTTGTATAAAAACTTATACAAATGAAAGATAAATCAAAGTGAAGTAGGATTTTCCTGTATTGCTTTATGATAAAAATGAACGCTCAACTATAGTCTTAAAACTTGAACAACTTTGAAATGCAGGTGAAAGTACTATATTCCTTTTCCTCCCAATACCCTAACGTAGTTTTACTTTTCTCTTTCCATCGCCACCAACGGTCTCCATGGCTTCGGCCATGGGAGCTTCCGATGGAGATATCTCTGATCTCTCCTCCTCCCTGTTCTCCTTTCGAGCCCTTCCTTGAGTCGCCAGTCGTGTTCGACCGTGCAACACCGTCCACAACCGTCTCCACTCCTTCCGCCCGTGTTCCCACAGTTCTAGCAAAACTCAAGCGCCAACTTCAACAGATCTCTACTCTATCGTAGGACCATCGAGCGCCGCTCTCCGCCAGATTTACTCTGGCAAGCCAACGTTCCGGTTCTTTTTTGCTCTTGTCTACCGCAATTGTGCTCCGCCTCCACTCCCCTTTGACTGTGCCTCCCCTTCTCCACCCTCATTTCTTCGTCCCCAAACCTATCCTCCACTACGTCACCCTGACTTGTCGGCCCAGTACATTGGCCAGTCATATCTGCTAGCAAATCATGCCCCCACTTTGCTTCTAGCCACCTTCAACAACGGTCGACTAGGAGCACCCTAACAACGACAAATGGACTACCACCAACTGAGCCTCTTCGCCACGTTATTTTTCCGGTCAGATGGTCATATTTGCACCCAGCTTTCGCCAGAACACCGCAGTCGAAGTCGTCGAGCTCTCCTTCTTCTTTTCGTGTTTACCCGGCCAGACCCGTGCACCATCCCCAAGCGGATCGAATCTGTACCCACTGGCGCTGTCCACCTCGCCCCGATCCCAAGCCCGGACAACAAAGATCGATCGGGACTACTTCTTGCTCGTCGTTGTTGTTTATTTTATTTGCTCTCATTCGGTTTTTGTTTGTCCACCCTGTCAAAATCTCAGATATCTGATAAGTGTGGATGTTGTTTCTAGTGGCGTGTTCGGTCGAGACTCTTTATCGATGGATCACTCTAGAGATTTGATAAGAAAAACCATTCTAATAGTAGTTTTATATCTAGACGCTGCGTCGTCCATCTCAAGTGTTATTCATCTTACTGATCGTCCTTCAGATTCTTGAGAAGGACCGATGAATACAACACGCATACGCTTTACTTTGTATTCTATATATATATATATAAAGTTTGTTAATTTATTAATAAAGCTTTCTTTTCAAAAATACTGTAGTCTTTAGTGTTGAAAGTGATAGGCATGCGCAAGGCTCGTGAAGCCATGGGAAAATGGAATCACCTCCGAAATGAAATGACCCGGCACATCTAATCGTATCAATCAAGTTGTGTAGGGACAAAAATAAAAATAGTTCCTACATCATAGCTAGCCACTTTAATTTCTCGTGGGCTTAACCATTAATTGATTACCTTTGTCTCTTAATAGCAACCTTCGATCCCTACCCATTGTCTTTTCTTAAATCTAGGTTTAAGGTAGATGTGGATCTTCATAGGCTTCACAGTAATTTTCCTGATGTTATTTGAACATTAATTTATTTTAAACAGATAAAAGAAACACAGAGCCGATCCAATAATTTTAGGAGCTTTAAGCCAATATTTATGTAAGGTTTATTGTTTTTTTTTTCTTTTGTACGAATTTTTTTTAAACAAATTATGTTAAACAAATACCTTTAAAACATGTTAAATAAATAAGGTACTTTTTTTCCTATCAAGTCAGAATGATGTCTTTAAAATATAGTTGGTTTAAATTTTAATATAAGTTGGTAATCGTTAAAAATAATTAAGATTAATTTTGAAGGTTTTGTTTTAGGTTGAGGCCTTAAACCGTTGTTTAAATGGTTTAAAGGTTGAGTCAGCCTTAAATGAATAATGTCGAACAAATTCCATTTTAGTTTTGTATGAGTGTATCTTCTAGTTATGTTTCCTTGCTTCCATCTTCATAATTTTGTCTTAATTATTTTTTGTTGCTCTTTCTCTTCGTTGATGATGCAAGATTTAATTTGGAGAATGAATTGGTTGAAACTTGAAACACTACAATGATTAAAAATGTGTGAGATTGGCAAAATGGTCTAACAAAGAGAGAAAATGAAAGATTGAAGAAAAAGAAAATGTCATGTTATATTACAATCGTTAAGATCATCTGTAATGAAGGGCGAATAATTTGTACGAGTTACCTGGAAAATGAGTTTGGGATTTGACCGGGAGAATCATCACCTTGCCGAAAAGATTTTTGTCTTACGAATCGTCCACACTCGACAAAAAAATAGTTGTGACTACTTATCATACCGACGTGCGATTGTAATAACCTCAATTGTGAAAGACCGAACAAATCACCTTTATTTGGACTGATTGTCTAGACCTTAAAAATATTCTATGGACAAGTAAATAAAATAAACACACCAAGAACCCAACCACACCTTGCAAAACAATATTAATGACATTAGTAATGTAAAATTGAGTACATTTTGGATACACTCCTTATTCATTACAAATAGTAGTAACCCTTTTGCCCCCTCCACGCCCATGTCCCATCTTCCCACTCCAAAACCATCACTAAACCATAAAGAAGAAATTATGTCATGTTCCATAAATATATCGGAGTCCCATAGTTATTTTTCTATATGCAATTCATGAACTAGCTCATTTTCGAACTATTTTTTTTTTATTAAAAAAGTTTAATAAAGATCTCGATTTTGGAACAAGATATAATCAGTCTGCAAGAAAGACATACTAAAACCAAGCAATACGAAAAGCAACCAAAACTTAATACACAAAACAGTCGAAACAAGCTGAAAACTACAAAAGTCTTATTCACAAAGCAACTATAAAACTCCACGACAACATCAAAATGAGACAATAGGCACACATTCCACACAAAACCAATCATACGATCTCCCGTCTTTGGATCAAATGGAGATCCTATACCTCGGTAACTAATACCTACGCCATTCCATAAGAGGAACCGTCAATAAATCAGAACACAAAACTCTCCAAACTTCAAGAATCGCGACTTGCACCTTCAGGACCACGTGCTTCACTATGGGGACCTCACCCCTAAAAATCAGGCCATTTCCGAACAACATGATTCATCAAAATTCGAACATGGGTTTGTAAAGGCGATGATGTTTTAACCGATCAAACCTACCCTAATGAGTTGAAATCTCATACCCACCCATTCGATCTCTACCCTCAAACAAATGGCCCACTAAAATTAGACATTAAATCTCACACGAGAAATATTCTTTTTAACCAACCACCCCGACCCTAATGAACAGAATCTCATGCTTCCCCAACAAATTCCGACACTTTAATTTGATATTTTGACGATTACTTGGTTAATGTCTCACAGAATTCACACCAATCAGAGGATTTTTGTCGATTATCATTACAAAAACTCGTCGACCGTCAATTATTCACATCGACGTCGTTTCTTGCTGATCACAATCAATCAGACCGTGTCATGTCTTGGTTATTGTTTCTGATCAAATAAATGAACGAATAGACCTGCAATAACCGAAAAAACTCGATAAAAATTGAACCTTTCAAAAATTAAATACCAATAGGGTACCCTAAAGTTGACATGTGAATTTTGATTTTCCATATGCTTTTACAAATCAACAACACATTCATTGTTTCTCACAATTTCCTCACCCATCACACACCACCACCACCAACAACAACACTCATTTCCACACTCTCTCAATCACCACTCAACACCAAATCTCTCCCTCTCACACACATATATTTCACTCCACACCCAAACAAAAAACAAGGCACAACAAACCAATCTCCCCCAAAACTTAAAAATGGTGCCTTTACCCTTCTTCTTCCTCCTCCTCTTCTTCAACCTCAACCCCTCACACTCCCTCAACCAGGAAGGTCTCTACCTCCAGCAATTCAAGCTCTCCTTCGACGACCCCTCCTCCTCCCTCTCCTCCTGGAACGACCGCGACGACACCCCCTGCGATTGGCTCGGCGTCTCCTGCAACCCCTCCTCCTCCGTCGTCTCCCTAGACCTCTCCGGCGCAAACCTCGCCGGACCCATCTCCGCCTCCGTCCTCTGCCGCCTACCCAACCTCAATTTCCTCTCCCTCTTCAACAATTCCGTCAATTCCACCCTCCCCGACGAGCTCTCGTCCTGTTCTCGCCTCCGACACCTCGATCTCTCTCAAAATCTCCTCACCGGACCTCTCCCCTCCACATTGCCGGACCTCCCCGACCTCAAGTACCTCGATCTCACCGGAAACAAC
The DNA here is from genome assembly GCA_963921825.1 of Erodium maritimum. Classification (NCBI taxonomy): domain Eukaryota; kingdom Viridiplantae; phylum Streptophyta; class Magnoliopsida; order Geraniales; family Geraniaceae; genus Erodium; species Erodium maritimum. The sequence continues at coordinate 2,275,365 of OY997593.1, read as the reverse complement.
TTCTCCGGCGACATCCCGGACTCTTTCGGGCGGTTCCGGAACCTGGAGGTCCTCTCTTTAGTCTACAATCTTCTAGATGGGACGATCCCTCCGTTTCTCGGCAACATTTCGACTCTGAAGATGCTCAATCTGTCGTACAACCCGTTTTTGCCGGGTCGGGTCCCGCCGGAGCTCGGGAACTTGACGGAGCTGGAGGTGTTGTGGCTCACGGATTGTAACTTGGTGGGTCGGATCCCTGACTCGCTGGGTCGGCTCGGGAAGCTGAAGGATTTGGATTTGGCTCTCAATGGATTGGTGGGTTCGATTCCGGATTCGATTTCTGGGTTGTCGAGTTTGGTCCAGATTGAGCTCTACAACAACTCGCTCACCGGAGACTTGCCGCTCCGGTGGTCGAATTTGACGGCATTGCGGCTCCTCGACGCGTCGATGAACCGGCTCACCGGGACGATTCCGGAGGAGCTCTGTCGATTGCCGTTGGAAAGTCTCAATCTTTACGAGAATGGCTTGGTGGGTACCTTGCCGGAGGTAATCGCCGATTCGCCGAACTTGTACGAGCTCAGGCTGTTCAGGAACGGGCTCACCGGCGAGTTGCCGAGGAATTTGGGGAGGAACTCGCCGTTGAGGTGGATTGACCTCTCGAGCAACCGGTTCTCCGGTGGTCTCCCGGCGGGGCTCTGCGAGAAAGGGGAGCTCGAGGAGCTTCTCATGATATACAATTCGCTTTCCGGTGAAGTTCCGGGGAGCTTGAGTGATTGCACGAGCTTGACTCGCGTCCGGCTCGGTTACAACCGGTTCTCCGGCGAGGTTCCGGCGGGTTTGTGGGGGCTGCCTCATGTGAACCTCCTTGAGCTCACTGAGAACTCGCTCTCTGGCCCGATTTCGAGCAAAATCGCTTCTGCTGCTAATCTCTCGATCCTGATCATATCCAAGAACAATTTCTCCGGTGCCATCCCGGAGGAGATGGGTTTATTGAGAAACCTTGTCGATTTCTCCGGTGGTGATAACAAGCTTAGCGGCTCTTTACCTAAGAGCATTGTGAATCTTGATCAGCTCGGGAGGCTTGATCTTCACAACAATGACTTGTCTGGCGAGCTACCGAATGGGATTGAAGCCATGAAGAGGCTCAATGAGCTAAGATTAGCCAACAATGAGCTCTCCGGGGAGCTCCCGGAGGAGCTAGGGAAGTTGTTTGAACTCAACTACCTTGATCTCTCAGCCAATCACTTTTCCGGGAAGATCCCATTTGGGTTACAAGATTTGAAGCTCAATGAGCTTAATCTGTCCTACAATCAGTTCTCCGGTCATCTCCCCCCTTTGTTGGCAAGAACAATGTATAGAGATAGCTTTACGGGCAACCCTGGTTTGTGTGGAGATGTTGAAGGTTTGTGTGATGGCAATGAAGCCAGGAACGAAGGTTACATATGGTTGTTTCGTTCGATATTCATACTCTCAGGGTTAGTGTTCTTCATAGGCATTGCTTGGTTCTACATGAAGTACAGGGCTTTCAAGATGGCAAAGAGAGCCATCGATAAGTCCAAATGGACTCTCATGTCGTTCCACAAACTGGGTTTTAGCGAATACGAGATCTTGGATTGCCTTGACGAAGATAACGTGATTGGAACCGGAGGATCGGGGAAGGTCTACAAGGTTGTGCTAAGCAATGGGGAGGCCGTTGCAGTGAAGAAGCTCTGGGGAGGTATGGTGAAGAAGGAGCTCGAGAACGATCTTGAGAAGGGTCATCATGTTCGAGACCATGGCTTTGAGGCCGAGGTTGAGACTCTAGGAAAGATCAGGCACAAGAACATTGTGAAGCTATGGTGTTGCTGTACTACAAGAGACTGCAAGCTTCTGGTTTATGAGTTCATGCCCAATGGAAGCTTGGGAGACTTACTTCATAGTAGCAAATCGGGTTTATTGGACTGGCCTATAAGGTACAAAATCGCCTTGGAAGCTGCTGAGGGGCTTTCCTATCTGCATCATGATTGTGTTCCTCCGATTGTTCATCGTGACGTGAAATCAAACAATATCTTGCTTGATGGAGATTATGGAGCCAGGGTTGCTGATTTCGGGCTTGCCAAGGTTGTTGATGCTACCTTAAAGGGGACTAAATCCATGTCTGTGATAGCTGGTTCTTGTGGCTACATTGCTCCTGGTTAGTAACCTTAACCGATCTCTTGTCCATTACCATATCAGTCCTTTAAGTTTCATATGTTCAAACATTGTCGCAAGTTTTCGTCTTTATGATCCGAGATTGTCTTGTATAACTTGTTTGAATTCGGAACCTAACCAAATCATGCATATAGGGGGAAATCATATGGTAGTTTTGTGGATTATTGCAGATAGCTATTGCATACTATACGTCTTTTGCATATAGTTATCCTCTACTTCGAACTTTTATATCTAGTTATGTCAACTTTCAAAACACCACATAGCTATTTTTTCCAAAGAAAATGACGGGAATACCCAATCCTGATCACAAAAATATCTTGTGTGCAATAGTTATGTACAATCAATCATGCTATAGTTATTGTCTATACTCTTGCCTCACGAATTTAACTGAAATTCCTGTACTTATGCTCTTGGGATGATATGTTACAGAGTATGCTTACACGCTCCGAGTGAATGAGAAGAGCGATATATACAGTTTCGGGGTTGTGATACTCGAGCTAGTGACCGGGAGGCTCCCAGTTGACCCCGAATTCGGGGAGAAAGACCTGGTGAAGTGGGTCTGCACCATTCTAGACCAGAAAGGTGTGGACCATGTCATAGACCCAAAGCTAGCTTCTTGTTTCAAAGAAGAGATATGCCAAGTCCTCAACATTGGCCTTCTCTGCACCAGCCCTCTCCCAATCAACCGCCCGTCCATGAGAAGGGTCGTGAAGATGTTCCAAGAAATGGGTGCGGAGAATCACTCCAGGACGGGGAAGAAGGACGGGAAATTGTCTCCATACTACTACGAAGATGCATCCGATCATGGAAGCGTTGCGTGAGCTGAGAATCTTTACATGTCCCGATCGGGTTTTGGTGGGAAAAGATTGGATCTTTATCATCCCAATTTGTGTTTTGGGGAGGAAATGGAAGTGGGTTTTGGAGATGATGAATAGATCTATAGTAGAATTGTAAAAAAAAAAATCATTAACAACTTGAGTTCTTTGTGGGGCTTGAAGGTCCTCCCATGTTTCACTCAGGTGATTTTTGAGGAACATGAACTCTACCACTAGGGTTTTGTTACTTACCAACTATATGTGTTGTACTAAATTCAGGAAATGTCAAGTCCTACTTTCTTAAAGTACTAAGAGATTTCTTGTCTCCTGTTTCACATTTTCTACTTTGGTTACTATTGTCTCTAGTAACTTGTTCAAATGAGTCTTGGTAGTTGGGCCATGACGCACGACATGGACATGTCATGTTCGTGTAAAACTCAATCGAGTAAATCGTGTAATCTGTGAGATACGCATTTAGTTCATCGTGTCGGGAAGGAGCAAGGGGAGGATCAAAGTGTCGGCTGATATTAGCGTTAAAAGAGAAATTGTTAGGTGTTCATATTCGAGTCTTAATCTTATACATGGAAATAACATATAATAAATACTTGATATACACATTATACCCAAAACATATTGGTTCAATCTTTTGGATCGTTAGTAGTAGCCATTGCCAGGCGAAAAGACGAAAATACCTAACATCGAGTTTTATGCATGTAGTGTACTCAACCTTGATGGAGAAATTTGAGATGTTCAGTCATGGAGCATCTCCAATACAAATACTCCTAAACTATTCAAGGGTTATAACAATTGGGCTAATGGATTATGGACACTGTCCCACAATGGGAATAGTTCGTCCCTTTCGGTCTCTTTGGTTATGTAGACTATGTTTGAATCATTTTGTTGGTTTACTGATTTGTGGTTTCTTTTTCGAGAATCACATCACTTTTTAATGCATTATTTATTTTCTGATAAAAAAAATAGTTCATACTACACTAATAAAAAATGTCATACAAAATTATGTAATTTTTGGATTTTTTTTAAACGTGACCCGTGATACCTGATCATTGGTTGGACTTATATCTGTTAGTGCTAAAGACCTATCCAATCCAAAAGCTCGAACTAATAGGTGGAGGCATTATTATGCTTATCAAGTGTGCAATTTTCCCCCTCGTGTGTAGGAATGAACATCTACACATGGGCTATAGCAGAATTGGACATCTGCATATGATTCTGAGACCAGCGGATGGAAGTTACAAACAGATCATGGGCCGAACCAACTCTGATACTATGTTAAAGTCCAATCCAACCCAAAAGTTCAAAGAACTAATGGGTGGAGGCATTACTATACTTATGAAGTGTTCAATTTATTCACACACTTTCCATATGAGGCTTATACTTCAACAGTTAGGCTTTCGTCCATCGAGGTCCAAGTCAGCCAGGCGACTACTCTCCGTCGTTTCACCCACCAATTTGTCCAACCTCTATGGATTCACCCACCCGAATCCCACAAAATCGCCCATCCCTCCATACAGATTCGTCCGCGTTGGAGCTGCTCTCACTGATGGACAATAGTATGTTAACATGAGAAAAAAAGACAAACACCCTCATGCTGTCCTTCATTCTGTACCACATAACCATGGTTCTGTTAGGCGTGGGGTAGGGTCCTCCAACAGGAGGGCATGTCCTAATAAAAGGGAGGCACTCTGGTGAGTGAGGTAGGGCTTGGAGTAATATATTTGTGTGGAAAAGAACAAGACAGCATAGTAAATGGGTCCCTAAGGCCTGAAGTTTCTGGCATTATAGTTGGGAACTTGATTTTACTACCATATGTGGAAGAGATGGAGGGTGATTGATTGAGGAAAATGAACTCATTGCCTTGCTTTTTAGTAGTGTTGATGTTGAGTAACATTTATTTACAGACCAACCACCCATAATATTTACATTTTGGTGGTTCAAACTAACCTAAATTCATTATTTTAGTATTTGGATTTGGGTCGTCTCAATAAAAATTCGTTATTTTGACTAAAAACTAATAGAGTTTAACATACGACCATACACCATTTAACGGACAACTCATAATATGTTTTTAAACATTGATCGGCTAGAAGTCCATCACCAATTCATATGAATATTTTTAAGGAATTATCCCTAATAATTTGGATGGATCGAGAAAGCCTTCTCCAAAAAAGATCGGTAGCCGCCTGATGATTTCTAGGATGAGGAAAGAGAAAGAAAGTGAGAGCAAATGTTGTGTGAGAGAGGAAGAAGAAGAAGGGAGAGAGGGGCGGCCGTGTGTTAGGTAGAATGAAATTAGATTTAGAAGTGATATGTCTTTATGTTTTTTTAAATCTGAGTATAACTAAGGGTATTTTGGACATTTTTGAAAAAATGAACAGTAAACGGACGGAGCAGACTAACAGAAGGGCTTTCTGGTTACGAGTTGTAACTTAAGGTATGCATCAGTAATTTTTGAACTTTAGGGTAAACATCGATTAAACGTGCCAATTTAAAGGTAGTCATTTGTAGTTTTCTCCAAATTGTACGTTTGTCTTCACGTTTGATATATAATAATATATAACCATGTTTCCTCTAAAAAACCATCAAGATTATGTGCGAAACTTCGGAGGAACTGAAATCATATAAAAAATACTAACCCTAAATAAAATATCAAGACTCATATGTGAGTTTTCATTGTTTTTTCAACCATTCCTTGCATTGAGGTGTACTTCAACGGTAATAATCTCCACGTTTCCTTAACAAGATCGAAAAATACAGGCATTAAATGGTTACCTTGATTATATTCCACCACCAAAAGTTTATCGCCGTTCTTTGAGAAATGCATTGTTGTGTATACGAAAAATATGAGTCGCATTTCAAAAGAACCCAACGGGATCCAAACATCTCCATGTTCTTCAATCTTCCAAAGCTTATAAATGAATCGACAATGAGTCATCACACAAAGCTTCCCTCCCATCGACCCCAAACATATCACGTCCGAGCCCTCATCCTCGTACACTATGTCAAGAAATCTCTCATCGGCCAGATCGAAAGCTACAACGGTTTCACAACACAACTCCAATCCCGTAATGTAAGAAGTATTGCCCGCTGTCCAATACAAAACTCCGTCAACGAGGGCGGGCCCCACCTTGTAGTTGATGTAAGTTTGAGCTATGTCCTGATCGACCTTGGACCACGAATCGGTTTTCATACTGTAAACCTTTATTTCGGACAACACTACATCGTTGTACGGGTGCGTGGTCGCACGGATTATGTACTGAGAGATCCTTACTAGTTTGTAATCGTCGCTGGAGGGTTCGAATCCAAAGCCGTAGCTGAAGTAGCGCCACATATCGGCCGGCATTGTTGGAGGAGGAGAAACCAACCACCTTTGGAAGCGCCGCTCCGCGTCAACCGTCCTCTGTCACATCGGAAAAGACATTTAGGACGATATCAAATACAAACGTTATTCCTTAAAATAAAAGTTTTTGTTTATAGGCGAAATTTTTTATTAAGCAATTGTTCTATAAGGCTATAGAACAAAGCAAGAAAAGATCCAAATAGATCTTTTTCTCAGACCATTACAGCTCCAAGGAGCAAAAACAGAATCGAAAAAAACAAGATGTATACAAAAACGCCTTGCCTACTTTCTATCTGGATTCAAACAAGTAAACCGGTTAGAAACCGAAACAGGGGATAAATCTTCAACAATATAAGTAATAATAATTGCATGTGTGACGGATGTTAATTGAAATACACCACATGATAAACCCAAAAATGAGAATGATAGTTGTAAAATCAAAATGATCATTTCCTATACTTCCAAATCAGGAGAAAATTCGTCTTTTTTTGCAATTAGTATTTCATATGCTCAGAATTTTCATCTACTTTATATATAATTATAACGTGTTACTTTTTGAGGAAATAATGACATTTAGATAAATGTCGATGACAATAGATTGTCATGTGTTTGCATTTTAAGAAAACGTGGGTTCAAAACTAATTAGGTGGCTGGGACTGGGAGAGAGCTCGCTCAACCCTGGCCGTCGTCCCAGGATATTGTCGCCGCACAACACCATACCGTCATATAAGATCTTCGTCATCAAGAGGAAGCTCGTGAGCTCCATACTCCTTGTAACTCAGTTGTTTCTCTCTCCCCCGCTTCCACACATCAGTGTCGTTGTATCCGAAGGATGTTGTGTCTCCAGATCCAAATGATCTTGACAAGGGTCAATAAGGTGTTGTTGAGGAGACACACGCCGTCCCGATTGGATCTGCCAGATCCGTTCCTTATCTTCATCCTTTTCGTAGACAATTTCTCGGTCAACTGAAATACTACCATCCTCCCGTACGGGTCGCCACCAAAAGATCAAGGTGCAACTCAAACAAATGCGGTTTATTAAATTTGAGCTGGGAAAAACAATATTTGCGTGCCCTCAATAGAATATAGATAAATCTCCTATGTTTTAACCTGGAATATATAGCCAGACATGTCTATTGTGTAAGGTCAACTTCTCGGATATATCCGAGACTATGAACGCACTTTTACGGTTGATAATATCTATTTGGGATAACGTCGATTCCAGACCTATGTGGAAAGGTCATTCTCACTTCCTAACTGAGGTCGACCTTTCGTGACAATTCCTAGCTCAAAGGTGGTACACGTTTACAAAAAGTACCAATCACGTGTAAAATAAACATGAAAAATGTGTTCTTCCTTATAAAAAAAGTATCACTTATGCTATTTTTTTTTGTAACAAACTACCACCTTTATATTATTTTTTGTAACAAAATATCACCTTTGAGCTAAAAATTGTCAAAAAGGTCGACCTCAGATAGGAATTGATAAATAAAGGTCACCGAAGGTCTAGAAACAACGTTCTCCCTATCTATTTCCCTTGAAGCCTAACCCGATTAAAGACTTACCTTGGAACCCGGTTTGGCCAACAAGGTAGATCCCGCCGCCACCTCCACCCTCCTCGCAGGAACATCCTCCAAACCCTCCACCGGCGAAGGCGGCACGACACGGCGGGCTCCGGTCAACAACTCACAGATCACGACGATCTCGTCGTTGGGGTCCGCCGGAGGGATGTTCTGCACGTGAATCGGGTCATCCGGGTCACATCTTTCGGGCGGGTCATCGAAGACGGACAAGCAGAGCATGCCATTGGAGCAACCCAAGAGCTTCTTCAACCCGAAGCCGGAGCCTTGGAGAGGGTCACCGACTTCGAGAGCAAATTCGAGCGAGTCGAGATCGAGAGAATAGAGACGGCCATGGCTCTGGATCAGCTTGCAGTCGTGGTTTTGCAGCCGGAGCTTGGCGAGGTAGGGTTCCGAACAGAAGGAGGCCCATTGCTTTGATACGGATCGGAATCGGGCTATGCTCTTCGCCGGCGACCACCGGAGAATCTCTCCGGCTAACACCATCGTCGTCCATGCAGCCATTCGAGTTATCTAAAGCTATTTCGAATCCTGACCCTAATAGTTTAGTATTGTTTATACTCCACATGCATGCAATTTTAGCGTAAGGAAAAAGCTTTGTAGTAACCAAGGAGAAAAAACTCGAAACCCTAGAGGTCGTTGCAGGACAGCGGCGGCTCTCTCCCTTTTATTTTTCTCTTGTTTCTTATCTACTTGTTATCTTTCATTTCTTCTATGCTGTTGTCTTGCTCTGCGTCCTGATTTAGGATCGGTATATTAGAGTTTCGGTGTTGGATGAAGTCGATTTATAGGTTGTCCTTTTGGGTGAAGTCATGTTATGAGCTACCCTTACGGGGGAGGCTGTTTTATGGGCGAACGTCCTTACGGGGGATGTCGGTGTTTGCGCCAACGTGTGATGCACCTTAACTATCACATCTAAACGAAGTTTCATCTGTGGGAGGGACATCTCAGATGATCCCGACGAATCAAGATAAAGGACCGACAATATACAAATACCCAACCGCGAAACTATGGGTTTCAGAAGAACTGGTATCGTAGGCTCCGTAGTTTTCTGTATTGGTATTATGTTTATTTGTGTTTTTCTTCTTATCTACGATACAAAGTAGATTATATTTATACGTCCATGAGCGCCGATACACCTATGGGAGTCCCGGACTATAATATGTATAGTAGGATCTATGATTTTGAAAATTATGTTGTATATTTGGAGCAATTGCGTTGAATAAAAGCACTGATATCTCTCTATTTTAAAAAAAGAATTATAGGATACCTATAAAAACTGACCTCTAATGATCTATTTGTTGTAGTTTTCGCTCCCACATGTGCATGACAGAAGATTTTTTTTTTTGAGTAAAAGTTGAAATTGTATTTAATTTATATTAGAACATCGATGTGCACCAAGGAACAAGCTCCCGGGCCACTAAGATCAGACAAAAAGAGTAATGGCTCACTGAACCTTTTTCCACTAGAACCGTCACATGCGGTATTTGAAAACCATATAGGCAAGGACAGAATACGAAAAAGGGGAAGGGGCACCGGAAATCAGAGATCTCAACAACAGTGATGGTGGGAGGCAAAGTATCGTCTAGGGACCCCTCCCAGGACCAGTCCCCGATGCTCAGACGGTGTATCATCCCTCCCGGCGGGGTTTCTCCCCCGCTTGAGACTTGTCGCCCCAAATAGTTGCCGACGCCTCCCTTTTCAGTGCTCCAGCATCGATTGAGGGAACCTTCGCCGTAGGAGTCACATTCCCGATCCAACCAGGAAAGTGGCACACCTAATGGGTCATCTATATCCCCTAGAATCAACAGAGCCTTCTCAAAGTACCATGATACGTCTTTCCGGACCCAATTCTTTGCTTCTTATGAACCGAAATAGAACACAAATGTTCTCACTTCCCAGCTCCATATCCTTGACAACAAGCCCTGTTACAAATAGTCCCCAAGAATTAGTGATTACCTTGAGCATGATATGCTTCTTGTATAGGCGGGTTGTCAGCAACTTGCTTATAATACCAAACCGTCTTCATGCAAGGGCTTTAGAGGATACTGGATTGAACGGGACCTCAATAACAGCTTCCTCGTTCACATCCAAACAACATGTCGACATGCCATCCTGCAGAGCATCCACCGTTAAGGGGGTGGGGGTGACTAGAGGTTGCATCGATGACGGCCGTGAGAGGTTGCATGAGGCATCTGGCACTGGTGGGGATGGTAGTTCATGGTGCTAAGGGTCAAAGCCCAATTATAGCACCCCATGCATACTGATAGGGGCAAATCCCGCCGCGATCTCCGGAGGAACAGGACCACCCCCAAAGACTATCGGAGGCTGTGCTAGGATCGCTGGAGACTGTCCCGAAGCACCGGATTCTAGGACTAGAGAGCTCCTCTAAGGGTCTTTTTCGTCCATATTTTGATTCGTGATTTTATTTTATCTAAATGACATTAGACTTTAAATATACAACAGTAAATTAATTAAAGTTCAATATATAGTAGAAAAGCATAATTTTCACTTGAAATACATCTCGATGATGCAATCGACAACATAAATAGTTAAGTACCAAATTTTGAACACGACATGTACACGAAAATAAATCGAGAAAATTAACTAGACATCAGAATAAAACCAAAATAGATTGACAAAAGTACAGTTTCATTACAATCCCAAATCACAACAGTAGTAGTAATTAAGTACAACATATTTAAAAGTGGAATCAAACTTTCCTCAACACTTGACAATGACGATGAACTATAGCAAACAGAACTTCCTCGGCCAGACAAAGATCCAATATAGTTTCTCAAACCACTTAAAAACCTTGTAAAATGAGTCGAATCCTTAACGAACAAACTTACATTTCGTGCGAGCACACCCGTCCGAATCATCCATAGATGTCATAGCTCTTGAGACTATACTGTGGCATACCCTGCACAGAAAATAAACCCCAGGGAATAAATTATAACGAGTCAGTAATAATGATTCAACTATCAGCTTAAACTTTTAGCAAGAGATTACTTACTTTAGTGCAGTTGATTCCAACAACATTATTCAAAGGCGGGTTCAAATGGAACTGCTCTCCAACACGGGGTGAGAAAGATGGCCCGGGGCTTGACCCAGGCGTAAGATTAGCCATAGTTTCGTCTTTGTCTTCGTTTTGAGTTTCCTCGGTCAATGAGAACCCGAAAAGTCTACAGCTACTCTTACATTGAGTCACAAGAGGTTGTGGAGCACCTGTTTGGTTATGCCCACTCAAGAAGCCCATAGAGCTCGAGCCTCTTGGGGCTTCGGCGAAGTGAACTCGAGGCCCGTACATGGAATTGAAGATTGGGCCGGGGTTGTTGGCTTGTTGGAACTTCAACACCGAGGATGGGGACGAGGCTTGGATGGGCTGAGTAGGCATGACCCGGGTGCTATAGCCTTGCATAACGGGAGACCAACCTGTTCTGGCCCTTGGCACTTGAACCCCGTCGAAGACTCCAAGGCCCCCGTTCTCGCGGGCCTCGTTGGGAACCAAAGCCCGCCCGTAGGGGGAGCTTGAGAATATTTCTTGACCTTGCAAGACCTCGTGAAACTGTAGAGATTCACCAAAGCCCATGGCACCGTAGGAGGTTTCAGTGAAACCTGTTGAACCGGGGAAGCATCTCTGAGAGCGGTGCTGGTTCTGAGAACCAGCAGCGTCGCAATGAGCGCTGAAACCCGATATTTCTTGACCTTGCAAGACCTTCTGGAACCTCATAGGCTCCCCAAAGTCCGACCCTCCAATCCCATCTGGTGAAAGAAATTGGTAAGAGCAAAGGTGAGGCAAAAACGATCACAACACATGCCATCAAAGAACATACTTGGAACTGGAGCTTCTGGTTTTGAAGACAACCCGATCCGGCTCCTCTTCAAACAAGACTGAGCCATCAGGTTATTTGAACCGGCAACCGAACCGGACGGTTCAATTTCCCACGGAGAAACCCGGTTGGGCCGATTAGACTCTCTATCATCCCACCTCACCTGCAAGCAACAAAAATCGAAAAAAAATTAGAAAAAAAAAAATCGAAATTGCACAAGAAAGCGATATCGATTAAATCCATACCAGTATGCATCTCCATTTGGAACCAGGCCATCGAATAGGATCAACGTCACTAATCCCAATAATCAACCCCATGTATCTGTCGATGAAAAGTAAATAAATGTGAGAACGAAAATCAAACTTGTAGCGGGTATTTGAAGTTCAAGAAACAAAACCTTCGCTCTGATGCATCTTCAGTTTCATAACGCATCTTGAGCCTCATTCCAACAGAGAAAGAAAGATCGAGGCTGTTCAAGAATTTGCGGAGGGGTATGATGAATTCTGATGAACCAACCCTACAAGATTCAGTTGAATAGTAGAGTTAAACGGGTTTCTTAACATGGATTTGAGATTGAGAACACATGAAAATGTGAACTATGGACTATAGACAAGCATGTGTCTTAGAAATCCAAAAATGTCGAAATCGAGTTTGAAGTAAACCATAGTTTCGAGAGGTTATGGACAACTGAACAGAGTAAATAATTGTTAGGGAAAATCTCACTCAACTACCTCTAAGTATGCATCATTATCAACTGACCATCCAAAAGTTTAAAAAGTTTTTGACAACTCCTTACATTTATTTAAGTCTTAGTTTACCCCAACTCTGTCAAATTTTGGGTGGGAAATGACGAAAATGCCCTCATGAATAAATAAAGGTATTTTTCATCATTTCACACCCAAAATTCAACGGGATTAGGGGTACATCAAGGCTACATAACCTTAGGAGCTGTCAAATACTTTTAAAACTTAGGGTAGTTGATTGAGAAAGATGCATATTTAAGGGCAGCGGATGAGATTATCCCCACTTTCTAATCACTTGTTTTTTTAGTCTCGATTCACCCCAATTCCGTCAAATTTAGGGTGTGAAATGACAAAACTACACTCATGAATAATTAAGGATACTTTCGTCATTTTACAGCCAAAATTTGACGGAATTGGGGTAAATCTAAACTAAAAACCTTAGGAGTTGTCAAATACTTTGAAAACTCAGGGGTAGTTGATTGAGAAAGATGCATACTTAAGGGGAGCAGAGTGAGATTATCCCTACTTTCTAGTCACTATCCAATCTTTGTACAAATAAAACATTTCTATCTCTTCAGCGATAATACAATATGTAAAAACATTTCATTAGTAACTATCTAGGCCTCATTGGACCCAACAGAAAAAATAATTACTCCTTAAATCCAAAAATGACGGTACTAAAACACATACCTTGGATTGTAGGAGACGCTAAAACCACTTTTTATCGATATAGCGTTAACTATATCGACAAAAGTGCTCTGGTTCAACAGCTGACCGGACACGGGTGGAAAGTATGTGCCTTCTTTGACTTGAGTCGCTCTACGGATCCCCAGTCTCAATTCTCCATCATTGCCCCTATTATGATCCATTCAATATATTATATAAGAATCATCGATAAAAGTACGATTTAATGCTTCTATTGCAATGTCATACCTAAGAAAAAGCACGGCATCTCCGGAGACGAGCTTCTTCTTGTTCACAAATGCACTCCACCCAGTCGTGAGTAAATGCCTCCGAGGTTGGCCTGTTAAAACCAGTAAAGGAAAGAGCTTTACTAAAGCAATCGAACTAACGGTTACAAGGTTTGAGAATTCATTTAAGGAGTATTTGCAAAAAAGTACCCGTGGTATTCGCTTTTTTTGTAACTTGTAGCACTCCTCTTTGATAATTACAAAAGTATCATGAACTTGTCTTGTGTTGCACTTTGTATAATTTAGTTTCAAAATGACGATTTTGCCTTTGGAAATTTAAATTTTAAAAAGCCAAATTTTCATATCCCTTAAATTTCTTCTCCTTATACAGTGCAAAGAGGAAGAAAATTAAGGGATATGTAAATTTGGACTTTTTTGTTTTATTTTATTATTTGTAACATCTAAATTGTAAGGGCAAAATCGTTATTTTTATACAAATTGCAATAAAAAGACAAGTTCAGGGTATTTTTGGCAATCTTTAAAGAAGAGGGCTACAATTTGCAAAAAATGAATACCTCGGGTTTTTTTTTTGCAATCATTCCTTCATTTAACATGAATCATGATATGACATAAAAGTATGAAACTTGGGGCATACCCCTGTAGATATGCCGGAACCTCCATTCCAGGCCATGGAGATCTTTGGCCACAAGCTCTTGGGAAGGCCTTTGCTGACTATAATCCTATACATTCATATGTCCGAAGCGTTAAAAAACACGTTTACTCGATATGGATTAACGTAAGAGAACAAAAACATGTTTGTTTCATTACCAGGGGAGGGAAGCAATCCTCAGCAGCCCGGCGAGGGACAGAGAAGCCTCCATGGGTGCTGGTATCAGAAGCAGTTAAGGTTTTACAAAACATGTGAGGTGTAGTTGACTTGACAGCCATTTCGCTATCCTCTTCTTCAACCTCAGCTTCAATCTCTCCTCCCAACAGCTTCTGCTCAATTTGCTTCATCAAGTAAAATTGAATACAACCAAATTTAGATTTTTTTTATCAGCAAGAGAGCTGGGAAACCTACTCTAGCCTAGACTAATTTCTAGCCTAACCTCTACCCACACCTACTCGTAAACAGATGTACCGACTGAGGTTCGAACCTCAAACCTCTGACTTTAGAGGTACATTTAAGGTTCGAGCCTCTAACCTCGAGGAGGTGAGAAAGCTCTTTGACCACCTAGTCAACCCAAGTGAGTCATTCATTTTTTTATCAGTGAAGTCTAACCTCCATCCACACCTACTCATAAGTAGATGTACCCTTTGGGGTTCAAAGCTCTGGCCTCAAGAAGGCGAGAAAGTTCTCTAATCACCCGCGGTCAACCCAAGTGGGTCATTCATTTTTTTTTTGTCAGCAAAGCCTAACCTCCTCCCACACATGCTCCCAAACAAATGTATCCACTAAGATTTGGACATCTGATCTTAAGAAGGTGAGAGAATGCTCTGACCACCCGGTCAACCCAAGTGGGTCATTCATATTTTTTATCAACAAGAATACGGGGAAATCCTAATCTAGCCTAACTTAACCTCCACTCTGCACCCAATCAAATATATCCATTGGAGTTCAGACATTTGACCCCGAGGAGGTGAGAGGGCTCACTGACCACAAAGCCAACCCAAGTGGGCACCAAATTCATTCACATTAACGAAGAACACACGGTGTTATGAAGAATGAAAACATGGTGCCTAAACCAGAGTAGAGCATACCTGACTTTCTGGAACAAGAGAGACCTGTGCATAAACCTCATCAGTAGCTGCCTCAGCCTGCTCAGAAACACACATTCCAAACCAAATTCAGTCACACCAGTAGCTAAAGCTTCAAGCTTTACATTACCAAATTTCTGGGTCTTGCATATTACACACCAAATTCAGTAAACTTAGTAGCTAAAGCTTCAAACTTCACATTACAAAATTTCTGGGTATCGCATATTAATTACACTCCAAATTCAGTAAACTTAGTAGCTAAAGCTCCAAACTTTACATTACCAAATTTCTAGGCCTTGCATATTACACACACCAAATTCAATAAACTTAGTAGCTAAAGCTTCAAACTTTCCATCACCAAATTTGTGGGCTTTGCTCCAAAACACACACATTCCAAACCAAAATCAGGAAAATCAGTAGCTAAACCTTCAAACTCTCCATTACCAAATTTCTGGGTCTTGCCCATTCACTACCTCCTCCCCATTTTTCAGCTCAAAAAGTAAGTTGAAGAACAAAAACTCCTTTTCCCCCAAAACACAATGAAACATAACAAAACCCCAACAAAATTTCAGACCAAAAAAGCCCCAAATCCTCAACCAGCAACACCAATTCCTTGTCCAAACAAACTCAAAAGCTGTAAATCAACTTACATGGAGCTTGACATCCACAACCCTACACAGCACCTGAGAGGGCAAATCAGAGAGTGTGGCCTGAAAATCAGGGACCCTCTCAAGGTGGCCCTGGAGGAAGTAAACCACCACACTACCCTTCTTGGGAAGAGAAATCAGAGGACCAGCACAAGCGTGCCATAGCTCCAAGCACACCGAGGAAGAAGAAGAAGAAGAACCAGTGAGAGCAGCAGAGGCAGATGAAGAAGAAGATGTATTAGACCCATAAGACGGCATCGTTTCATCGTCCTCCTCCACAGTGTTGAGATCGATCAAACCCCCCATTAAAACAAAAAGCCCTAAAATCAAAACCACCCCCACAACAACAACAAACCCAAAACCCAAAACCCACCTAGGCTCTGAAGAAGAAGAAGAAGCTCATGACCAGTACATTTCTCAAGATGGGCATTTGAAGATTTCAGAAGAGACCCAAAAAAGCAGACCCATGTTTTTTTTTCTTCTCTCTAAGAGATCAAATCAAAGCAGGCTTTAGATGGGGGAGAAAAAAAAGGGGATAAAGATGGGATTTTTAAGCTCTGGCGGTTGGTGGGTGTATGGTGGATTTCGAGCTCCTTGCTTTGCTGTCGTTCTTCTTCTCTCATCAGAGCTCGTCTTCTTCTTCAATTTGCAGCAGAGCTGAGCTGCTGCTGCTGCTGCCACTGGAGGGAGCTCTGTAGCTACTGGTGCTGGGTGTGATGTGTGGCAGAGAGAGATGATGTATAAAGGAGACAGACACAGGCTTTGGGTTTTGGATTATTGTTGTTATTTTTAATAATTATATATTTATGGTCTTGTTGTTGTGGAGGTTTTTGTTTGAATCCTAGTTAAAAATTTTGAGGATATGGTAACAAGTTTTTATTAAGGTTTTTTTGATGATGGAAATGGGTTTCTTTTCTGGGTAGGAGACCCTCCTTTATTTCCGGGGGATGTCTATTCTGTCCCCATATCTCTCTCATGTATCCCCTCTTCTAGGTACTCACTTGATTTAACTCCTATTTATGACTACATTTTCTAGGGTAAATGGACATAGATTAAGAAGTTGCATGGTAGGTGTTTAATTATTGGATTTGATGTGTAATTTAGAGTGACATCAATAGCAGACTAACCGACTTAATATAAGTTAAAATCCGATCTTTGTAACATTGAAACTTAGACTTTTCACAGTGGAGGTAGATAGAGTCGTCGAAAGTGACGAAAAAAATCGGATTTGTTGACGTTTTGACTCCAATTTTCTCTCTCCTCCCGGTTCGATCTCTCCTGAATTTGTAGATTCATAGACGTCGAATGTCTTTCCCCCCGAATCGTTCTACTCTCTGTCTTTCACCTCCTTCGCCTCTTTTTTTTTTTTTTACGAATCTCTCTCCTCCCTCAACGATGTTTCTCCTTACACGTGTAGATTCGACTCACCGAATCCAACCCCCACTGTAAAATCCACTGAATCTGACCTTAAATTTTTGTTTTTCGACGCCGAATCGATCTCTTGATTCGCCTCCATGTGGACTGTCTTAGAGCACGTACAGAGGGGTTAATTGAAGTGTCAATTGGACAAAGAAAAATGTGACGAAGAGGTGACGTGTCTTCTCTCTCTTCACTGTGTGATGAAACCGAATCAACCTTGATCTGCCCTGTTAAATCCGACCTTCCACTACAAATGCTGTTACAAACATAGGTCTAGACTTGTTATTATATGTCTTTTGATTCACATCTTTTTTATGTGGAACTCTTGACTAAATTTGTTGGAAAAATGTTTTTTGTTGTTGTAAATCTTAAAGTTGTGTCGAAAAAATGAAGGTGTATTTACAAATTGATATCATCAAATTTGGTTTTCCACTGTATTAGAGAGAATTCTATAACTTGAAAACTTGAATGGTAAAACAACTTAAAGTATTAGAAAGTGATTTTACAAGTAAAATTAAGTTTTTCTATTTTCTCTCTCAAGCCCCTCAAGCCCCTTTACCTCCCCTTTTCTGCCATAACTTTTTCTGAATCGGTTTTCACGTGATGTTCGCTTATCTTCCACTTCCTTCGAGCCCCGACCTCCGTCTCGTCCCAGTCTGCCTTATCGCCGTCTACCATCCAAGCCCCCTATGACGTCCAACCCTTTGTCTGAGCTCTCGCCGCCCCGCGGCCCGAGGCCCACAGCTCGCGTCTTCCCCCGCATTGCCAAGTCTTTTGCCCTCCGCTGTCGAGCCCTGTTGCATGTCGCCCTCCGCCTCCAAGCCCCGTTTCCCTTTCAGATCGGGTCGTATGAAGTGTTGTCTACTTTTGTCGTGCCGCTGATGGTTCCCTACTGTCACCATACCGTATGGAGTGTCTGTGTCCCCCTCTTTTGTGTCACCACAACGCCTTCGTTCATCTGGGACTCCTTGATGCTGCGCACCCTGTGCAGTTTCTCCTTGGTCCTCTACCCCAATAGGTCGGGCTTCTCGATCTCGGGTGAGCTTGACGGCCACCACAGCAGGTCAAGACAACCTCCCAAAAGGGCTCTTAGAACCTTGTATATGCTTAATTGCTAATAGTCGTGTTTGTGTACTGTCCTCCTAGTTACTTTGGGAGTTTGTTTAAGCTTAGATGTCGGGACACCTATCAATTGATGTGGGTCTCGACTTTAGTCTCAGCTTTGTTTTGAGTATATTATCGTTTATGTTGGCGCTAATTGATGAATGAAGCATCTTTTTACTCGAAAAAATAAAATAAAACTGAGCTTTTTATCCGGTAAAAAGTGATGATTAAAGATCATAAACCAAAATACATCACAATGTGTAAGGAAAAACAACTCCTGACCATGAATTAACCTCCCAACAGGCCTGTGAGATGCTATATATGTTCATTGAACGCCTGAATATCTCGTCTTACATCTCAAAACTAGTTATAACGAAATACAATCACCAGTAATAATACCTAACAGGGAATAAAAATAACAACTTGAATTAGTTAGTTCCACCACCAATGAATTAATTAATTGATTAATCAACTTTTACTTCAACCAAACCATTTGTAGTCACACAGTAAATAATTTTTGAACTGTTGTATGGCTAACATCAAGTAATAGTGCTTCTCTTTGACATTTAGGGTCTCCTCAACTATTGAAGTTATGTTTGGTTAGCATTTAGTAATAGGGTTTTTCTTTTGTGTTTTTTTAGGGTTTAGAACACTGTAAAATCAGCATCATTCTCTTTAACAATTACAAATAGTTAAGGGTACTTGCAACTAATATAAAATCAATCTCAACTATTTTCATGAAACTTGACTATCATATGATTTATGTCTTATTTTATTCCACCAAAGATAAGAACAAGAAGAAAAATACATATTCTCATAACACTGTTTGTGATACCCATATTAAACTATCTTTTTTCAGCTACAATTTCTTTTTCTGTCCTTACATTTCCCTATCAAATGATATGTTATTTGACCAATGTTATAAGTAGGGTCGATATGAGTTTGATTCGATACGTGAAGTCTCTTTAATGTATGATTTCTTGTAACATTTTGCAAAGTTTACTAGATTCATATCATCGAGGTGTGTTTCATCAAAAGATCAAAATTGAAATTAGGCATTCGATCTTCGAAAAATCATATATAATAAAAAAATGAAAATATACGATAAAATGTATATTTGGAACCCAACCAATCAAAACTCTAACCTATAAGATAAATAAATAACCCAACTAGGTCATTGGATCACACTTAATGAATTAAAAATTAAAAATATATACTTCATTAAATATATTAATTATAAATATGCAAAATTTGAATCTAAAAAATTATAGACGATTGGATCCATATAAACCGTTATGAGTATATAATTTTCAAACTAGTACATTTTGTCGTCGATGGATCGTGATTATATAATTTAAAATCTATACAAAATAATGATAAGACATTATATATCAATTATTTTCTTAGTTAATCAATGTCACGTTTCTGTTAATATCATCTATCAATCCGATACGTATCTACTCATTCTAGTACGATGAAACAACGTGTCCATCAAACATAGACGGAATAGTTAAAACACGTACCGAATCAATGATTTTTGGATCCTCAAAATCCCATATTTTTTTATTTTAATCATAAAAACCTAATCTATCTCTGTAAAAAAAAGTAAAAAAAACAGTAGTAAATAGAGAGTACAATGAATTAAAGATACTTAAAATCGAACAATCAACCTCACTGAAAAAAAGCAAAGACTTCGTAATAATTGACCACTTAATTAAACAATTACGAGCCAGTTACGTATCGGGGGTGGCAAAACCCCCAATGGTCCATTTCGGGAAAGGGCAAAACCGTAAATCCGCACAGCGTTCGGACAAACCTGTCAGAGAGTAATGAAAAGGGCAGGTCACTGAGTGAAATAGCCACAGGCCTATGTGTCTCTGAGTCACCGAGTCAGACCCGTCGGTTCGACCCGACCCGGTTCCCCTTCCCCAATCGGTCATCGTCGCTGGGTCTGTGCTTTATATCTCGTTTTGGAAAGCTTTTCTGACCCACGCTCGGTGAGGGCGCGTGTGCGGGAGGAAGGGTTTGGTTTGGTGGGGCGGTGGGGGGGACGGGCGGGGAGGCGCGTGGAGGGGAGGGGAGATAAAAAGGGGAGGAGACAAAGGTCTGAGAGAAAGTGTCGGGAGAGAGGCCCTCGACTTTTACGCGGGTGCTGTCTGTTGTGGTTCAGCCTTTTTCATCGTACTTTAGTCTTGTCAATCATGTCTCTCTCCACACGCCCTCCCATGCTCACTTTTCACATCAGGGGTATTTTCGTCTTTTCGTTTGTACAGAAATCAAACTAGAGTGAATGAATGAAAGTTTTACTAAATGTTGGATGAGAAGTAGAAGTTATATGATAATGGGGTTAGTGTTGAAACCCGTATTTGAAAATGTTCGTGAGTCAATAATATGAAGCTTATAAGAATAATGTGAGAGTGAGCAGTGGTCGATTAATTGGTAGCGGTGAGAAATTTTGTTTTCTGCTTATTAGTATTTTACACAGATACTCGCACTTAACATTTTTGCGTTGGCGGACGATGAAAATTCTGATTAGTTATCGGTTATAATCGATTCGATCAATTCTAAATTTTAAACCTGACAAAAACGATAGATAGGTAGATGTCGGAAACAAGAGACGAGGGCGAAAAGAGGGAGGGAAGTCGTAGATGCATTGCGCGAGAAGATGAGCAGATTGGTGAGACTACGTGAGATGTGACAGAAAGACGGGCGTTTGAGTAGAACTATGTCCGTGGTTGATGTGATGATGATGGAGAGGCTTTAGTATGACTGTCCAAGGCTCGACCTATATTGCACATGGGAGCCTAATTGTGAGTTGGTCCTACAAAATGGTATGAACATGTTATGCAAAGAGTACGCTAAGCATGTAGGGAACTCAGTGGAGAGGTGTGACTGATCCAAGACAGTCGTGGAAAGGGTAGGGCATACGTTCTCTCGCACTTTTCATATCCTCGTGAGACCCTCATTGGGTTTGGCAAGACTGTTTGTCAAGCCTCGTCTCGCCCTCGTGGACCTTTTCTATTGCAGTCCGTGTGGGCTCTGTGGTCACCCACTTCTTCGCGGTCGTGGGTTTGGACTTGATGGTTTGTCCATTCCCCATTCAAGGCCTAAGCTTTCCTCCTCGGTCTTTCCGAGCCTAGAAGGAACCATTATGGATTCGAATGAGAATAGAGACTCAGACGGACACTTGTACAAAGACCTAGGAGTCCCTAACACCTATTACACGCATCATGTGCAAGGGTTTGACAGGATGTCGGGTGTTATGATCAGGGAAAGGGGGAGACCTAGACCAAAACTTTCCTCTAAGTCGAACAGTGGTAGGCCTAGGCTTCGTGCTTCTAGTTACGAGGGGGTGTTGGCTCTTAGGTAAGATACCAGGTGTCAACAGGTTGACATCAAGCTCTCGTGCTTTAAAACCCGGAGGATGGATTAGGCTCTTTCCTACCTCAAAGTAGAAAATTGACCATACAATGACGGAGGGGTATGAGGGATCGTGCAGTCCATGTGGAAGAAGCCCAATACACCTTCGTTAGCTCATATTGGAGCGAAAAGTCGTATCCAACTGATACCACATCTATTCCAGGTGGAAGGGCTTGGTAGTCATGGTGTGAGTGACCAATATACGCCCGCACGTGAAGTAAAAGATGGGGAGTCGTTCATATTGTAGGCTTATTCGGAAATATCTTTCCATATTCATCCAAAACCTTACTCGCAACACCTTGTCCCAACCGATGCCTCATTGGTCACATGCCACGTGGACGTAATCATCTAGAGCATTTATGAATAATGCCTCAGTTTCCTTTGTCATGACATCAAGTGGGGACCTTGTGGAACATACCCACATTTGGATATGGTTCAACCTAATCTCGGACGACACCATCGACTGTATATCCGCGAGGATCAGTAGAATCCTCTTGAAGCACCAGGGTTCGTCCTTCCGAACCCAGTCCCTGATTTCTCGAGATGTTAAGTAGAATGCATCATTCCCGTAGCCGAGGTGGTTAATGACCAGGTCGTCAGTCCCCCAAGCCTTTGGTCTTGATGTTCAGCAGCATTTTCCGATTGAACATCCGGGTGGTGAGGAAACATCCGACAAAGGCATAGTCATGATTGATAAGTGGCTTCAAGTCTGACGGCTTTGGAGGGACCTCTATTATGAGGTCCTCCTGTTCCTCAATACAAAAATCCCCTAATTCCATTTGGAGTTTGAGGAGATCAGTGGCCGACATAAAGGTTGGGGAGGGTATATATAAGGAGGTAGAAATGGTGGCTAGGAGTAAAGGATTGTCGGGTGTAGGTTGGGATCTTGGTGCCCTCTTTAAAAACAGGGAGGGTTGCCTAGGGTTGACGACCAAATAGCACTGGTGAGCGGGCTTCACAACCTCAAGGCGCAACATGGGTGGAGTAGTAGTCGAGGATGGATGATAGGGGTGGAGGACGATGGTGTGACAAACGAAGATGACATATAGGGTGAAAGTAACGACGCTATGAGACACAAAACCCAGAAAGAGCCATATTCGAGATATCAATAAAATTATCCTTATTAATTCAACCATGGACTAAATTCCCCCAAACAACCGCTAATCTAAAACTAGAACATCGTATGATTAAATTCTAAACTCTTATATCCAAATTACTTATCATCTTTCGAACTCATACCAAAATCTTACCAACAAGATTCTACAATTTAATATACTAATTATCCAACAAACCCAAATCATTCGGTAAACCAAAAGCATAGAAATGGCATGAATTTATTTTCATTGGTAGAGTTTTTAGGAAAACAAGAGTCATACAAGAGTCTTCTGATACCATTTGGTACTTTATTTAGATGTGCGAGGTATGTATGTTGATTTTCTCAAAATGAATTCGTATTCTTTTAGGAATGTTATTATATTCGAAGTTCAAATTTTTTGATTCCATGATCATCTGAAATGGTAATCGATGGAGTGAAAGAGTTTTGGAAACTAGGGAGATAGAGAGTAGGTTTAGGTTGATGTCAAATTGGGCAGACGGAGGAAAACCTTACAAAATGGATGGAGTTAGATCTTTGGGATAACGACAGACATACTATTCTTGATTACGGTCTTCTAGTTATTTTTTTTTGAAACGGTGCCATATAGATATTTTATTTGAATTGTCGAAGAATACATAAGAGTGCATCCGGTATGAGGAACCCAAACCACGATGAGACAGGCACAGAAGTGTCAACCAATGAGTTGTACCGTTCGCTGTCCTAGCTATATGCTCGAGTTTAACATCCTCAAAGGTGGAAATGATAGATTGACACTTGTAAAGAAGTCGTTCCACCAATAAAAAGAGGGGATTAAATCCCAAAATCACACTCACCACATACTGTGTGTCACTTCAAATGATGCTTTTAGTGTGCCTGAACTCGGGTCCATTGTAAAGCCTTTAAAATGACAGTAACTTCAACTATCTTTTAGTTATATCATTACTTGAATTTATTAAAAGTGACTAGAAAAAGAGTTGACAGCCTATTACTTTTGTATTTGAAGATTATTATTCTGTATAGTTTTATTTTTAAAATAACGAAATTAATCTTCTTTTTCAATACCCGAGTCTGATTTTCGGAATTAAACTCCTCTGTAGACAATTACTACAAAAAAAATGAAAATATAGGATAATAACCTACGAACATGTGTTACATCACATCACCTTTGCTCAACTTGGTTGTTCTCAATAATGTTTATTGGGCTTGTTTGTAGCACAGTATCAGAATTTGATGGGCTTTTTTCTACATTATGTATTTGGGCTCATAATTATTCTTCAGAAAATAATATTGATCCAGAAGTATAGGCAAATACTCAGATCTAGTACGTCGTTTTGCTAATAAGATTGGGCATGTTCTGACTAGAAATGCTAATATATGAGATACAGTTGATTGGATTGTTATAGCCATTCCTAATTTTTTGTATCATGTTTTTTCAGGCGATTTGATCTAATACAATCTGTACTTCTTCAAAAAAAAAAGTTGGAACACCGAACGCCGAAAAATATATATATGTTTTCTTTATATTTTAAATCCTACAGGCTGTACTATTGTCCATTGTGAAGTCATATTTCTAACCGATATATTTTTTTCTTCTAAAATCATAACCGTTGATTATCAGTAATCGTTAAAATCTAACAAAATCCGTTCAAACCATCAAACCATCGAGACATGTTAACTGACCATGCAAAATGTCAAGTTTGTACTACAAAAAAAGGTCAGCTAGGGTTATGAATTGAAAAAAGGCCAATTAGGGTTATGCATCGGGATTTTAAGGACAAACTCGACATTTCATATGAACCGTTAATAGGCATTTTACGTTTTAGAGTTGTCCCTTACATCTATCATTGTTTACTAATTATAAACTTCACTTCCACTCAATTATATCAATTTGATTGAAATGATTTGATACGATTTAAAATACAAGATAATGAATCGATAATAATTTCAAATGTAATTTCCTTCTAAAATAATTTTAACTCCTAGAAAAAATAATAATGAAATGTAATTTTTCTTTAAAACAACCTTAATTGAAGATGATCAAGTCGATGATGGGACGAGCTTGCATGAAGACATCGTAATAAGCCCTCTCGGTTGGGTGTATAGAGTCCCAAAACACATACTTGGAAGCATCGGGACATACGTATGACTTCGGATTGCAAAGTGGTCCGGCTTCTACGTATCCCGTCCCGCAACATCCACCGCTCACTTTCTCAAAACCTACGATTTTCAAATCGGAAAGGTAGCGTTATATGCAAAAATGAAGAGACTAGTGTATACATAACGATAAATTTACATAGTCGTTTCGTATATTTTTGTCAAGCCATAAACAAAAATTATATCGACATAGATTTTTAGATTAAGGATGACAACAATAAGATTTTTGATGAGTCCGCCTCATCCTTGTCCTGAACTCTAACATACAATCAACTTATACTGAGTTAAACTCCATTATAAAAAGATTGATATATTTAATTGAATGTGACATTTGATTCTTATTGAAAATAGTATTTGGCTGATTTGATTTGTGCAAATTTAAGGGTGGATCGAGTTCGACCTGTTAGTTTCATCTACAATCTCGACGATGCATAAACAACAAAGTCGAGGGAGGACTAGGTGTGATGGATCTTTTGAAAGAGAATACATAATAGAGAATAGGCAATTGACACGTTGTGAAAAGTTCATGTGTTGGGATTGACCATGATCCAAAGCAGAGAGATTTATTAAAAGAAGCGGGTAGGTCGGTGATCCACAGATGTCGTTCCTAGAATCTACCATCCACCCATAGTAAGGCGGATTCATAAAAAAATTGACCCTCCATTCACCGGTTTAATGTGTGTTAAACGGGTATCTAATTGGGGGCTTAACAAGTAAATCGAGTGTAATAGATTTTTCAAACACTCATAGGGGGAGGGGTATGGCCCTCTAACCCTATATTTGATCTAAACTGTTGATCTTCCATCTTAGTCCTAATCTTCAAAAAATTGATTCTAACCTAGCTCACTATTTTATCATTTTCATAAATAGACGGATAGATTCCATAACGATCCATATGTATTCTATAGTTAAATATTGGATATGAATCGAGACTAACTCACCATATTGCTCTTTCCTTTGGATCATGTCGGTGACGGAATTATAAATATCCACGTAGTAGATCCTCGACCCAAAACTCGCAAAGCTTCCTTGCATGAAGCTAAGTTCGAGTTGTAGGAGACGATTGTACTCTCGTGCAACCGATGAATATTTTTCGATACAAGAATGTTGTAGAGATGCTTTGTCGTTGAGAATAGTGGTCACGATCGGTAGACAACCTATCGGGGGCAATCCCACCACCGCTATCTTTCTTGCTCCTTCCTCCCACAAACCCTAATTTAAGAACATATGATGAACAACATTAGTCAACCATCAATTTAAAAGCTACTAATGAAATGACTAGTTTGTCCCCATTGTTTTCTGAATATCAAAATAAATTACTAAAAATATAAATATAAAATTTATATAAAAAAAATTATATGTAAAGTGTAATATTTGATTTTTGAAGTCCTAAAAAATGAAAAGACAAAATATTATATTTTAGAATTTAAAAAGTATTTTTTTAAAATTAATTCATTAGAAAAGGGGTAAAATTGTATAAAATAACCGTCTTTCGAAGATTAACCCTATCAGTGAATGTCTCTAAGGGGACACTCCAGCGGTCAAGGCTCAACCCTTTTTACCTCGAGTACGGTTTTGTTTAGAACAATAGCTACATTTAATGCTAATGTCCGTGTACTTGTTTCTACATATTAGGTTGTGTTGTTTTGACGTTGACATGACTCTGAAACGTTTCAATTATCACTTTATCACTATATCACTACTGTATACACACTCATATTCGTAGTTGTCAAACATTACGTCGATAAAATCAATTTCTATAGTAGAATATCCATATGAAAAACATGAATATATTATGCATTAACTATAGATAAGATTTAATGTCGTACGTACCCCATAACTTTCTTCATCTACCCGTAATTATACCCACCAACCTTACAGATTCAACCACCCAACTGTCTCACACATTATGAAGAAAGGTCTACTACGTGCCTCTATCTATCACACACATGTCTTAAAATAGGAAGAATAATAAAAGGAAGGAATATTTAAAATATGATTATTTTGATCAATAATATACATTATGGTTTCACCATGATCATTTATTGCCATTATAATTAGGGATGATTGTAAAATTTTACCATATCCATAAATATAATTAATGAACTATTTTTTGTCCACAAATCCATAAACCGGATTATTATTTTTTACAAAAATAAAAAATAACCATGCATAAGTGTTTTACATTGCAAAATTTGTATGCATTAGGGTTGCAAATTATATAACTCGTATAATGTAAAGTGAAAACTGTTCTATTTTCAAAAAACAATTTAAATTACGTGACTAATTTATGTTAACGATAATATATTCGTAAACGAAAAATAGCTCCGTGATAGTAATAAGAGTTTTAGGCAGACCTGTATGAATTGCTTGAGATGGTCGATAACGAACTGCTGGTAAGCGGAAACGGAGTAGCTGCTCCGGCGAACTGGCAGGAGAAAATAGTTGACGACGAAGTCATTTGTGCCGGCGCTGACTAGGAATGCAGCATTGTTTATGTGGTTTTCGGCTTTTTTCTTCCCGATTTTGCCCTCAAGTTTCTTCTTGTAGTCTCGAAAATACTCTAGTTGCTTTGCCATGTCAATCACATTCTGAAACAAATATAATTCACTCTTCACAGCTATAATATCAACTCATAACGATTTGTAGACCAAGACACCAACTCTATAATAAAACCTTATGGTGAATTATTTTCCGTCTGCAAATCCACTAACAAAATTAATTTTATTGTAAAAAGTTGAATCACAAAAATGCATACATAAGAGTTTCATACTGCAAAACACATACGCGTGAGGGTTACAAATAACTAAAGACGGGTAAAAATATTATTTTCAAAAAATAGTCGATATCATGTGACTATCACATGACTAAATTCCGTTAAAAATAATAGATTTGCAGACATAAAAAACAGTTCGCCGTAAATTTTTGCAGAAAAATAGTTTGCGATAATTTTTGCAAAACACATGTAATTCATCCGAAAATTTTACAATTATCCCAATAAACTTTTACTAAAAAGAGGGGGAGATTTAATTTACACTCAATTGAGGTGTCAACGGATCGTAGCCACTCCCAGCAGAGGCAATGCTGAATCCTGAAGTGAGCTCATCCATGGAAAGTGTTGGATCCAAATAGGGAGGAACATATTCTTTCAAACCTGCGTATGAAGCTATTCCAGAAACAAAATTACCCGTCGAATCGATTTCCAAAAAGGTCTATAAAAACGATTTAAAGTCAGGAATAATTACAAAAAATATATTTGTGCTATTCATTTTTTGCAAGTCGTAATAGCTCGTAAACTCGGTCTTACAGATTCATACGAGTTATTATCAAATAAATAACTCCTATGGAGCTATTTGTTTCAAAATGATAATTTTACCCATAATCTTTTGAATAAATATAAAAATAAAGATTTAAAAATTTTAGAGGACAAACCCATCCCTTTAAAACAAAGTGCAACAAAAAATTAATCCTAATATTTTTTTAACGGTTATATTTTTATATCGAAAAGAAATACAGAGAAATTCTACTACCCAAATCTTCCTTGAACAAGTGGACCTACTGGGATTCGAGTGTGACTTTCATTACGGTTATCAAAAAGTGAAGACTAGCACTAAGACCAGCTATAGTGAAGGTTGAAAGAATCGTCGAAAGAGATAAAAAAGATTGTGGTGACGTTTCGGGTCCACTTTTTTTCTTCTTGCGATTCGACAACCTCCGAATCTGTTGATTCATCGTCAATTCTGCTATCATTCTCCCTCTCTCTATCTCTCTCTTCCTTTTGATTTTTATCCTCCTTCACATACTCTTTGTCTAACACATATTGAATCTGGTCAGATTCGACTCACGGAATCCGACTTTTATTGTAGAAACTACCTATTAGAGAACCAACTCAACTAAAAGCTCAAGCTGATAGTTGAAGGCTCAATTATAGTTATATTCTATAACACGCGCCCTCACGGACAAACCCGTTTACGGGTTTGAAGGTGAAGTATATAGAAGAGAGAGATGAGCACATTAAGAAGAGTGATAAAGGCTAGTCCATTTTAGGAAAATTTGATAAATAAAGAATAAATTAGATTTTTTGTAGAGAGTGGGGTTTGAACCCAGGTCCGTGAGGTGTCAGGCTCTGATACCATATTAGAGAACCAACTCAACTAAAAGCTCAAGCTGATAGTTGAAGGCTCAATTATAGTTATATTCTATAACACTACCGATTCCAACCTTGATTTAACCTACCGATTCGACGGACTCTACCAACTCCGTTGTGGGTGGTCTAACGAAAAATGAATTACTCAAGGTATTTTTTTAGCAATTATTCTAAAACTAATATAGGTATATTAAGATGATTCAAAACTACACATATACAATACCAATGAAGTCGGTGGCCAATCTTCCATTGCTAAACCTTCCCGTGGGCTGATGATCTGCAAGGTCTCTCCCATAAGGTGAGAAGTCGCTCTTAAACGCCGTCGTGATGTAGTTGTTGTTGCCGGGATCGACCGTCGAGTCTCCGAACACGTAAAGGGCAGTGGCCGTACTGTGGAGAGGTTTCTTCATAGCTAGGGCTTGTGGTTTTGGTGTGAAGAAGATAAACAAAACCACAAGGTTGAGAAGAGGAAGAAGAAGAAGGTTTGGCCATAGCATTGTAGCTGAGGAAAGAGATTGAGTTGAAGTGAAGTGTAGTGAGTGGACTCATTTTATAATTTTATTTGGGTTTTTGTTTTTATGACCGAAATGCCCTTGAGTTTTGTTGTTATTTACTTGGTATTGTTTCTTTTTTCTTCCAAGGGTTGGTTTTGTTTGGGAACCAAATAACTTTTTGCTGTCCTTTGTTCTCAACTAACCCTATTGATTATGTTGGTTTGTGATGGCACATGTGGCCATTGTTTTATAAGGCTTTCCTAACAAAATGTCATCATGAAGATTCTTTGCTCAATTGACAATTAACAAAGATGGCTTGTTTTGATTGCTTATTGATTGAGGATAAATTGGTTGGGACAAAATTTGATGTGTAATACATCACAAAATAGTATCGGTTACAAATGATCTTGAGATAGGATAAAGAAAAACTAAAGGATCTAGATCATAGTTTGGGAATCCATCACAATAGAAGGTGTATCGACATTCTGGATTACGAAATCGACCAGCTTTATTTTGTTGGGTTGAGAGACTGATGTATGGTCTTTATATGGTCGAGTGGGCCACACTAAAAAAGCAAGGTAAGAACAAATCACACCCAAATCCCCCGGTCTTGAATTGGTCTAGATTGTCTGGAACCTGGTCTCATGATGAGAGCTTGTAATAGTCGGAGTGGAACACAAAAGAGGGAATAGATGATTCAACAACGGTGAGATTCGACCAATAGTCTAACCATTCTTCAGTGTATAGGTCCTCCTCTTTGCCCATACATGGAGAGTTGGAGCGATCATTGAATGAGGCGAAATGGCTTAGCAAATCTCGTCGTACTTTTCATTGTTTCTTCTACAAAGGGGCGTCATCAAGTCAATCTTATGGTCGAGTGGGCCACACTAAAAAAGCAAGGTAAGAACAAACGACACTCAAATCCCCTGGTCTTGAGTTGGTTTAGATTGTCTGGAACCTGGTCTCATGATGAGAGCCTGTAATAGTCAGAGTGGAACACGAAAGGGGGAATAGACAATTCAACAGTGGTGAGATCCGACCAGTAGTCTAACCATTCTTCAGTGTATAGGTCCTCCTCCTTGCCCATACATGGAGAGCTGGAGCGATCATTGAATGAGGCGAAATGGCTTAGCAAATCTCGTCGTACTTTTCATTGTTTCTTCTACAAAGGGGCGTCATCAAGTCAATCTTATATTTGAGATAGATCCCCCCACCCCCACCCTCTCCGTGCTCCTTTTTACGAGATCACTCGTCGTTGGTGTGAGGGGTCGAAAACCCTATGATGAATGGGAGTCTCCATCCCACGAAATCGTAGCTCTCAAAAGAGACGTAGAACGATGATTAATTGCACTATCATATATATTATATATTAGATGTGAGATTTTATACGTAACACGATCAAAATGATTATTATTTTAAATATTATCTCAATAGATAAGAAAATGGGCATGTCTCTAAGAGGCTATCCCAGTGATTCATGATGACTGTTCCAAGCTATTAAAGTACCAGAGTTCATTTGGATTGCAACCGTAAAACAGAAACTGAAGGACATGATGGATCATTTCGAAAGCTTTCCAAATGAGTGGGATCTCTCCTTGCCTAGTAAAGAATAGAAGGCTTCTTCCCCAAGAATGAAAGCAGGATGAACCTCCGGATATGCCTTCCAATTCGAAATTTTCTGGACAACGACTCTTTTTCTCCTTTTATGTATGAAAGAAACTCCCAATTAATGAATTCTCGCTCGCCGCTACCTGCTTGCTGAAGCCTCACCTTTTATAAGAAATGTCATGAGTTAAAATCTGGACAAACAATTACATATATATTAAAAAAGGAAAATTTGGAAATCTATGCTTTATAGCATTTTCTTCTTGAACAACCATTGTTCAAATCCTCTCATATACAATTTATTTTGGAGTTTAAACTAATAGTAATGAGGGTATTTTTGTCCTAAAATATTTCAAAAGCATAGATTTCCAAATATTGAATTATAATGGCATACCAAACAAATATGTTATGTTATGAAACATAGATTTCCAAATTTCCCTATTACAACTAAAATATACTGTTTGAACGTGCTATGTTGCATTGTTTTGAGCTAGAGACAATGATGTTATTGTTTAGCAGATGTAGGGTATGTAATACAATTTAATTTAAATATGAGAAATATATGAAGAAGTTCTATGAGGTTATTTTAATATCTAGAATAAGGTAGAGATGTACATTTAATTCATATCCATATAATTGCATTCAAGTTGGTGATGTTATGGGACAGTTGTATTCTCCCCTTCCAATTGTAACCAACCGAATTTGGTTGCCTTATCCAATGAGTCAATAAATGAATTGGAATTAAATAGGATTGGATCTCAAGAAAATAACTTAAGTTCGTAATGGTCATAAATATATGCACTTTATTTATTATAAAAAAATCTTTACCTTTATTCTTTCGAGAAGATGGGAGTACACACCTAACTGAGCCTAAAAGTTAAATTTTGTAGTTGTTTAATCATATGTTTATCATTTGTTTCGTTTTAATCCATGTACTTCGTTTTATTTCACAAATATGTCATTTAGCATTTTATTAAAGGAATAAAGAAGCTTTACTCCAGATAAATAGGTAAAGAAAAATAATTAATCTCGGTAAGGGCGCCATAATTCAACTCTTGGTTGGTAGGAAAATAAGAGCAACAAATTGATTGTGCTGGAGGATACAGAGTGTACTGCATGAATTGCAACAACACCGCAAAAAAAATATATATATATAAAGAAGACCAAATATCCTCTAACAACGCTTTTTCAAGAGTCTCAAACCGTCTTACTAGGATTGCAGACGATACATTAGTAGCACTCGTCTTAGACACCTTAGTCAACCAGTCTGACGGATCCCTACACCATCAAGTGCATTTTCAAAGACAATCACTCCGTCAGACGCGGGAGAAATTGCCTACTCAAAAGTAGGTCTGAGCTCCCAGAATCCGACCTGGTCCCTAACCAATATATGTGGTCATATCTGAAACATTTCACCTACATTAAGCTCTACTGAACTAGGGACCGAATCACTCCATCTAACCACTATCTTTTTTTTTATCGGCATTTTTTTATATATAATCCCAACCCTTCTGAGATAAAAACGTTGAGTAGAAGCCTGAAAACCCAACATTCTCAAGCACCTTGAACAAATAATTACAAATACGGCCTAACATCATGAAAAGCTAGCCAACAATAACCTAACATACAAAAAAAAACCTTTTTTTTATCAACAAAACAAATTTAAATAAAACCTCTTTTGAGAGGAAAGATGAGTACAAAGATCTAGCTACAGATCTAAGGCAAAAAACTACAAACAAAGATCAACCCGGCCTGAACAAAACAGAACAAGAGAAAAACTACAAACCAACAGGCCAAACAAAAGAAGATACAAACAAAAACCACTCCAAACAAGAAGACTAGGAGTCCCCAACGAAAACTCAGCTACAAGAAGACACACTGAGACTGCCAACCATCTGCAACTAAAACTGCAACACAACAAAAGAAGAAACAAGCCCTTACAAAAACCAGCATGAGAAGCCAGAGCACACTCCAACAGAACAACCAAGCCCAAAAACCCAAGAGCAAGAGATAGAGAGGACCTCCAATAAAAGAGGATTAAGAATCGAGATCTTTTTCCAAATTTAAGAACTCATCATCTGAACCCGCTTCAAGATCCACACTTTGATTGTTTAGATTATTTTGATCTTCCAAAGATTGGAGCTGTTGCAGAATAGAGTCTTCACCATATTTTGCCTTAAGACCTATAGCTTTACCGAAACCCCAAATCCTCTTAGCTTCAGAATCTTCATTTAGGAATTGGTAAGGATGAATACAATCTGCAGGAGAATGGGCAGCAGCAAGTTTATTTTTCAGCTTTGATCTTGTGATATAGTCATGAGAAGACCGATTTTTTGGAGCTTTCTTTTTCTTTGATTTGCACTTGGTTGAGATGGAAGGAGCTTTTTCTTTTGGAGAGAGCCCTAGAAAATCTGTAACTTCTTGGACTGTTCAAGGACTTTACAACAAGTACTACTAGGAGAATGAAATCAAAATCACAGTAATTAAACAATGAGGATAAGGTTAAGGAACCAATAAAAACCAACCAAACCAAGCCTAAAAGAAGCCAACCAGAAGCAGGGAAATGCATCAAGAAAACAGCCTTGAATAATTAAGGTTTTTTTTATCCTAGAAAACAGGCAATGATTACTTTTCCAGTCAAAGAAGAAGAAAGGTTTGAACCTATTAAAATTATCTCATTCTTGCTTGAAAGTAAAGTTTAGAATTTTCTGGAATATCATAAATGGGGCTTCAAGAGAATTATTGAACACCATATCATTTTTTGTCAGCCATAAGAACCAGAGAGTCGCTACCAACACTAAGAATAACTACTTTTGATATATTTTAGAAACAAGACCCTTCCAAGCTTCAACCTAAGAGGGGATATCAGGAGATAATTCCCAAGAGACATTCCACCGTGGGGAGATTAGTGACCAAATTTGCCAAGATTTTGGACAAAAAAGGAGAACACGTATTTCATCGTCTCAACAGGCTTGAGCTCTCAATTTGGAATCCTAGTCTCTGCTATATAGCCGCCACCCTCCTCCTTTCTCCGTCAGTGACGGCCATGATTGTTGTCGAAGGAGACTTCTCCTCTCCCCTTTCTGTTCCCCTTTTCTATTCCTAGCTTCTTCCACTTTCCTCTTCGGTTTTCTTGGTTCTTCCCCTTCTTAGAAGTCGCGATTGACTGGTCGGAGGCTATCTCTTCCTTCGGATACAGTGTGGGAAATGTTCGAGACCCCCCATGGGCTTGTTTATCACGGATCTGACGGTTTGTCGCTGCATCGTTTCCTCCCCCCTTTTGTCGGAGCTCCCCCTCTTACTCTTCCTCTGTCTCCGTCCGACGGTCGGTTTTAATCGACGTACTAGATCCGGACCGGTGAACTTGCCCCATATCTGTAAGTGGGAAGCATTTTCTGTCTATTTTGGAGTGGATCATTGCAATTTCGGGTCATTTGCTCCTCGTCTAGCTCGAGCGTCGGTTTTTGATAGCCTCTCTCCGGCCATCCGTCTGCTACTTTTCGGTGTTTCTGACTTCGAGCTTGACTTTCCGTTATTGGAGCCCTCCTCTAGGTCAGATCAGTGAGGTTTTCTTCCCCTTAGTTCTTCCCTTTGATTTCTCCACTATCGATCCCTATTGCTTGCGCTGATGCAGCGTGAAGACGAAACTTTAGGGTAGCCACCGAGCGTGGACGAAACTTTGTGCACCAAAATGTTTGTGGACAAAATTTTAGGGTAGTTTTGGACAATTATCTCTATTTTTAAACATTCTTCAGGTTACCCATTTTTTTAACGAAAGCGATTGGAGTTTTATTAATTCATAAAGAAATATACATAAAAGAGCATAAAATAAAGAACCAGAGGATGAGTATGGACATGTTCGGTAGAGAATTCTATCTTTGTGATCCTATAACTACAATCGAAAGACAAACTCGTTTTGATAGTTGGGGTCACTTCCAAGATAATGAAATTCAAAGCCCTTGGGTGCTCAATTGTGGCTCGATATGATATATACTCGATTCTTAGACTATCGTTTGATCCTATGAGAAGGACCTATTTATTTCTTTGAGGGGGGTCGTAGTAAGCCAAAGATCTCTAACAAGGGTCGTCATTCGAAGCAACCTTTTAGAACTTTGAATCGTCTTAGTCAACCTCCTAAATTCTTAGGGGACTGCTA
This sequence comes from Erodium maritimum, assembly GCA_963921825.1. Taxonomy (NCBI): domain Eukaryota; kingdom Viridiplantae; phylum Streptophyta; class Magnoliopsida; order Geraniales; family Geraniaceae; genus Erodium; species Erodium maritimum. The sequence continues at coordinate 2,239,956 of OY997593.1, read as the reverse complement.
TACCGTTCATACCAGACCAACCCATTCTAGAAGTCGGGAGGGGCTTGTAAATCATGTGGACATTGGGAAGCAGATTTTACAACCTCAAGCTGCTCCGAACAGTTTCCGCTCAAGCTGCTTACAAACTCAAGCTACTCAGTTAGCCCATGTAGCCAAAGCCTTTGACGATCCAAACTTGACATCGGATAGTGAAGAGTGGGTCACTGATGGCTAAACTTGTGTTTTTTGTTTATGGTTTGCTCTTTTTTCGGGGATTGTTCCCGCAACTACAGATGAGAGCTCTCTTGTTATGGTTGTGTTTTGGTTCGATCATGCTTGGATCTTTCTTTTTCTAAATAAATTTTCGCGCTTATAAAAAAAATTGGTGGAAGAGATTGGTTAACTGGTGCTAACCATAGGATTGGGTCACTTTTCCTCCCTAGCGAGGTTGTCTGCCAGACTTCACCTAAGTTTTCTAAAGCTTTTCTACAATAGTTGAGTCAGCCGGACCTAGCGCCCTCTTCCTTGCTACGGTGTTCTTTCACTCAATGACTTGAGTCTCGATCCCCTTCCTCTCTTATTTTTCCCAGGGTGCTAAGGTTTCCACCAATAGGGCCACTGTGTGGGGGGTGGTTTCCAAGTACAACACAACTCCCCAACAAAACCTAGGTGGTGCTTATGCCTCCTAATTATGGAGTGGGCAATACCCAGCTGGTGCTTGTCTCTCCCAATTGTGGGTTAGACAGAATGTTGGGCATTATGCTTGACGGTCTTTCCTAGGCCAAACCTACTTCTGTCTCTACATAGGAGTGTGGTTGCTAGGTGGGAGTTTGTATCCAAAGATACGTTGGGGTCTTAGGCATGACCTCTAACATCAGTGGTGGTGTAAGGATTTTTTGTCACGCCCCAAATCCGGTTTTGACCGGACTCAAGACGTGACCTGAGTAAAAAATAGAAAATAATGAACAATTAATAGATCCTTTAGAAATTCAAATAAACTCCATCAAATCCTCATAATAAATAATCCAAAAACTTTAAATATGAGTCAAAGCTCAACATACAGTGCAAGATAAATAGTGTTTAGTACAAAAGACCAACATATCTCTAGAATAACCCCCAAAATAGTCAGAAGCTCCCGAGCCTCGAACTTCCTAAACATCAGGTACGCCTATAAAAATAGTAATAAAAACCATAAGGGTGAGCTTGCGCTCAGTAGGGAAAATCGTAAATAAATTAACCTTCAATTTAATAACAAGACTGCCTTAGCATGGCAACGCAAATTACAATTAAACACTACCAAGCAATAAAATACTAGGAATCAGTATAAATAAGAATAGTATCGCATTCTCAAAGATAACTGTAACTTTAAAAGATTACGTGAAACGTACTATAAATATGTCATAACCATTTAAATGGGAACAAGTAATATCACACCAACCACTTGCTATCTCAAGCCTCCGATCCATGAATAGATTCTGGTGTCACATCGGTTCCCATACTCCGATCCACCAGAGTATTCATATCATATCAGATTTTCCCTCGGTCCAGAGGAGACACATGCATCAGGGTACCGGAAACAATCCCAAAGGGGCGCTTATCATCGGGATTCTCGGAAATGCCTCCAAAGGACCATATGTCATAGGGAACCAAGATAGTGCTCCCGCCGGACGCATACACTTGGGTGAGACCATAAGTAACCATTCCCCGCAGGGTAAACCATCCCATTGCCCCGCAGGGTAAACCATCCCATTGCCCCGCAGGGTAAACCATCCCATTGCCCCGCAGGGTCCACCTCCAATGCCCTCAAGCTCCGATAATCAATGCCCCGTAGGGTCCAATAACCAATGCCCGCAGGCTCCAATAATCAATGCCCCGCAGGGTCCAATAACCAATGCCCACAGGCTCCAATAATCAATGCCCCGCAGGGTCCAATAACCAATGCCCGCAGGCTCCAATAATCAATACCCCGCAGGGTCCAATAACCAATGCCCGCAGGCTCCAATAACCAATGCCCGCAGGCTCCAATAATCAATGCCCCGCATGCTCCAATAACTAATCATTATCCCGCAGGATCTGCCAAACACCAACGACTATAACACCACCGGATTACCCCCCCTCCTCCCGGTGTAAGTACCATACCGAACAACCAAACATCTCCAGAACAAGAATAAGAGAGTCACACTAAAACATATCAACCAACAAACACTTATCGAATCACACTTTCACCACAACACACCAAAGACATCCATTTAGTCCTCTACACTTACCGTTATACTTACCTGTCACGATCTATCGGTCCATCGATCACCTGATCGTACCGTTTGGCATAATCAGTCATACTTGATCATCCGTTCAACCAATCAATTATTCAAACATTCAACCACTCAACCAATCATGTAAACATTCAATCAACCAAACCTGTAAACCTTCAATCAAGCATTCAAGCATACAATCTAACTAGTTTCATTAGACTCTTAACTTAGCTTGAACTAAGCAAACGAGCATGTGAAGCAAGCACAAACAACTAATCCGAGGGCTCATCACAACCTCTCAACCAGTAAAGCAATTCCCAAGTATTGAAAGCGAATTACACTAGTTATTCACAGCCTAAGCATGCATACTAGACACGTCCAATTCCCAAGTATTGAAAGCGAATTACACTAGTTATTCACAGCCTAAGCATGCATACTAGACACGTCCGCTTATTAGTAAATGAAAGACGATTATTCTAGTTATTCGCATCCTATATGCAATTCTAGGACCTTTCCGATTTTATTAACCTAATAGGCATACTAGTATTGAAATACTCGAGTAGTTAGGACTTTCCCTACCTTGCTGTCTTCCTCTAAAACTCTGCTGTAAAGCCGGTCAGTCTCTCCTTCGTTCTTCACACGGGTTCCGGAGTGATCTTCGTCTCTCTAGCTCGGGTCCAAGGCATTTCCTCCTCTTGAGCTCGGGCTCACAGTCTTGGACCACAACAATACCAAAATTAGTAATTCAACGGAGCGTTCCTAAACCAAAGACACATAAAAGCCCCCAAATAATAGAAACAAAGTCAAAGGAATGATTTAGGAATCGAAAAGGCCTCAAAAGGAAGGGTTTTGGTTTTGGAGGTCTGACCCGGAATGCCATCCGGACCGTGTGACTGGCCGTGCTGGAACCTGGCACGGACCGTATCACAGACCGGCCAGGCAACCAGCATGAACCGCGTCACAGACCGGCCCGGAGTCTGACACGGACCGTGTGAGGTACCGTGCCGGACTCTCGCCCATTCTGTGGCGCGTACCGTGCCGGTACCAAATCCGTTCCGTGCGGCCTGCCGTGCCGGCACATGGCCCGGTCCCGGTCTCGTTCCGTGCCAAACCTGACCAGAGCCTTCCCCTTTCTTCCCCAACTCGGATTCCACGAAAATCACACCTAAAACTCCATTTCCAGCTCCAAACAACTCCAAAACAACCAACAAAAGTCCCCAAACAACAACCTCCTCAATGGGTTCATCAAAGCTTCAACCAAAACACAATCAAAACAACCTAACTTCACTACTTCTCCAAGCAACAACCAAAATAGCTAGTTCTTCAACTTCAAGCCAAAACCCACAAAACCCAAAACTTGAAAGTGGATGAAATAGAAAGTTAAGAGCATCCATACCTCTAGGAAGATGAAATGATGAAGATGGAAGGAAAATGGAGGAGAAATGACCAAGAACAAGCTCCAAAATGCTAGCTTTCCTCTCTTTCTTCTTCCTCAAGAAATGAAGCTCTCTCTTCCTCTCTCCCTTGGTGAATTTCGGCTGCTACAACAAATAATGAGCTGAGTTGTGTGCTCATGTTGCTTTAAATTACCTATTTTGTCCAATTACCAAAAGGCCCTTAAGGTCCTATCCCTTTAAAGGTAAGTTGTGAGGGTGTAAGAGTCATTTTAACTCTATTTCTTTTCATCCAAGGCCCTAATGCCATGTGGCATTGCAGGAGCTCCTTTCCATTAAATTAATTTCAGTTGTCCACATTTTAAGTCGGAAAAGTCGATAAAAAGTCCAAGTTTGACTGAAAGTTGACCTACCCAAAATTACAGTCAAACTGAAGGAAACGACCCAACTAAGCTAACTGTGATGACGGCTAAGCTTTTTGGGCCCCGGAAAGGTCCCGAATGACTTCTTGAGTCTTCGGTTGACTTTTCCGGCCGAAAGTCAAACTTGTTTAGAATTTACCGGTTCGACCGGGATCGACCGGGGGCGGTTCTTACATTTATGGCCTCATCGGTCAGAATCCCGGGGAAAAGTTAAGCCTAGGTGGTGCTTGGATACAGGTGGTTTCCAGATTTGGCCAGTTTGTGTTAAAGTGGTGACTTATGTCCGTATTCTGGTTGAACACAAGAAAGATATCGTACCGAGGAAATGGAAGTCGAGCATTCATGAACCGTATGACCCAAACGACCACAATCGAAGTGGAATAGAAGAAGATGTGCGTATCGTAAACTGATAACACTAGGTAAGGGAATTCCCCAAACTTAATGAGCATGGTCCACCCGAAGGGGCAATTCTGGTTCGTCCAGCACATAACCCGATCCCCCCAGTAGAGCCCCCACATCCACTACAGACATTTACACAACCCCGAGAGTGTTCCCCACAAGAGTTCCCGTACCCTCTATCACGACTTCCAATGGGATGTCTCTAGCCTGAGCCCATAGTTTGATGGGATCAAACTGGGGTGTCGTTACATCCCCTTGCACCGTAGATCAAAGAGGGCGAGGGGTGATCGATTGAAACACCACTATTCATCGTGCATGAACCTATTCTTGGTTGCCTGAGAGGCGAAGAAGAAGGTGGAGACGTCAGGTCCTAGGTCTTTGATTACAAACCCTTCTGAGGATGTACCCCAAGCCTTTGTGATGACCAGAAGCACCACCGTCCTGTTATATGGCCGAAACATGAGGAGACGACCTACCCTATCATAGAGCAAACGCACCAGAGAAGTCTCTTCTGCATGATCATATGGGACCTCAATCATTGTGTCCAGTCCAAACCAATCGAGCATACAGATAGCCCCTCCTAGAGGTTATCGTGGGGGTGCCAATGCTGGTGTGACAGAGGCAACGAACATTGGGAGAGTCGTCATTGGGGAGGGATTACTGTGGAGAGGACGAACGAACGATAGGATAGTAACAACAGTCATCGGGGGGATTGTCACCGGGGAGGGAGCGCCTTGGAGCAGAGGATCAGGTGTTCTCTTTAACTTCTAAACCTTATGCAAAAGTTACAATTGTCGAATACTAACGAGACTAATCTGCATTGATTTATATTCCAACGGTCAATATATAATTATACAAATGAATACAGTCCAAACCGTATACACAATATACAGTCATGTAACAAAGAATATTCAGTAACACAATTTACCAACTAAACTTCAAGTTCTTCCACCTACGATCATAAGATCTCACAAAGAAGATAATAAAGTATCCAAATAACCACTCCCCATTTCTTGCAACTCAAGCAACAAATCAAACTCATTCCCAAACACATTTTGTGCACTTGCTATCCTCTTCATCACCACTTGATCATTGCTCTCCGATTCCCACTCCCTCGCCGCCCTCTTCTTGTCCCGCCGGAGACTCTCCGACGCCCGGCCAGCTTCTCCGGCGGAGCACTCGTTCATAGCCCTAGCGACGGTCTCTAAAGGAAAGTTAAGGCGAGCTTTAGGACCTCTGATCCTCAGAGCCGCCTTGTCATAGGCCAAAGCAGCCTCCTCGGCCGTCTCAAAGGTTCCGAGCCAAACCCTAGCCCCTCTCCTCGACGAGTCCCTTATCTCCGCCGCATACTTGCCCCACGGCCGCCTCCTCACTCCCCGGAAGTGCCGCGGCACCACTTTTCTAGTCGCCCCATCACTTATAACTTGTCCCGTGCCCGTGGAGTCCAGAACGACAGACTGTTCTTGACTCTTTGTATAACAAGACAGTACAGTATACGAGACTCTTACATCATGATCCCCGATAAAACTGGCCCAGACATTCTCTAGTAAAGCTTCGGGTTGTTTTGTTGCACGTTGATTCTCTTGTGTGGCCATGTTTCATGACCTCATAAGAAAGATGATACATATATATATATAAAGGTATGTGGAGAATACGCGTAACCCTAAACAGCTCGTTTCTTACGTTTTCGTGCCCTATCGTTCCATGAATAGAGCCAAGTTGGAGACTTGTGGAAGAAGCAACCTTATCCAGCTATATTCATGAGGGTTTATGAATTTGAACATCAAGAAAACAAATGTGTTGTTTAAGGTTTGTGCTTTGACTTGTGTGGTTGTTCTAATCATTTGTGTGGCTGATTCATTCGAATTTATAGGTTGATACCTTGTTTTACAATATTTTATTTGAAATTATTATTGTAATCATATTGATAACTTTTGAGAAACTCATAAAATTGGAATCAAGAGCTGGCTAGTACATTATCAGCTGATTATTATTATATTATAGGGTCATTATTTTATTTATGTGGCTGAGGATGATCATTTAGAAACTTACTCCTTAATTTCTCATTTTTAGCATTTGATTACATATATAAAATAAAGTTGGTTAGAGAACCCTAAAATAAAGTTGGTCTACTGATCCATTTTCATCGGTGACCGGTGGCGATAGGAATCATGGAGGGCCGACGATCGTGTTCTCGGCACATAAGGAGGCGGAAAAAGAATTTGTGAGGAGTGGTAGGATGCTTGGTGACCGAAGAGCGCATGGGCTTCTTCTAGAGAAGCCACACGGGGGCACGAGGAGAACTCAGGCGGTGGTGGGTCCTCAACCACGATTGAGGAAAGGGATGCATGGGCCGGAGGGGATTGATCGGGGAGGTATGGTTTTTTCAGGGTCGTCTTCTCCGATCTTCTTGAAAGGATTGGCGGCCATGGAAGGCTATCATTGGAAGGAGATGAACTCGGTGTGGGAGGAGTCGGAACAAGTGCCGAAACAGGAGGAAGAGGGAGGCACAGACCTGGTGACAGAGGCTGGCGGTATGTTGCCTAAATCTCTGACTGTGCAGCAACCGACCTCGACCGATGATCCTCAGCTCGGACACACGACGGGCGTGACCTGGAGATGGTGCAAAGGCAAGGAAACCATGAGGGTTCCAAGCGATGAGCATGGAGGGAGGGGGTTGGGCTGTAGTTGAGGGCTTAGACCGATTTCACCTTGGGCCGAGACGTGGCGGGCCATGATTGGAGGACATGGGCCTGGATCACGAGCCTCGACGCAGATCGGGTATGGGCCGATGTCCGGGCGGGTCGGACAAGTCTAGGGTTGAGGGATCGCGGGTTACTATGTTGGTCCTAGACCGATTAAACTTGGGGCCTCATCGCCGAGAGAATGTGGCCCGGAATAAAGATTTTATAGACAAGGCTAATTCCGGTTTAGATCGTGGAGCTTGTTGGAACCAGAGAAATGAGAACCCGAGGGCGGATATGGACGGAACCAGAGGGGACAGTATTTCGAACCCGAAAGCTAAGGCGAAAAGTGCAGTGGCGAGGGGCTACAAGCACCCTCGCCTTACAGAATGAGTCTGAAGTGGTTCAGTGGGGGGTTTTCTGGTATCACCGCCAACTGGACGTATGGTGGAAGAGGATCTACCAAGATCTGATAAGATACCCCTCTACCTTCTCGGGGCCAACAATTTCGAGTTTAGGAGCCCTACCTCTATCACTTCAGGGAGGACGACACACGCTGGCATCTTGGAGGAGTATTCAGTCCACCGCAGTTCCAATCCGGAAATGGGTCCGCTTTACCCTAGCTTCAGAATCAAATTAGCTGTATCGGTGTCCCAGGACGCTACTGTAGTACCCCCTTCTGAACGTCTCATCGAAACGGTTCGAATAATAAGTCGAATTTATGGTTGTCTCAGATTACTATTTATCAATTTTTCTTTTCAGTATTTTTATTTTGATGTATGTACTTTTCATCTTTTGCTTAATATAATACCACTCATTTATCTGCTAAAAAAACATATATCAATAATTACACAAATATCATACCTCTCCAAGTCTTGGGTTTAGTCAGATTTGAATACTATTTTTAAGTTCACATTCAATAAATACGAAAATGTATGAACATTGTACATGATTAAAATTTGGGGTTTGTCATGGATTAAAATATATCATGTTTCGAGTATAAAGAAGCGGAAACCATACCACGGATCTGGGCTCAAGCTCTACCACAGACCGTGTCGAAAATACAGTAACGTGATAGTACTCGCTATGTTCCAGGAGTATTGACACTACTGCTTCCATGTCACTTGCCATCTTTGACTATGGATAACTAAGGTACAATTTGAAGTCGTGTCGTCACATTACACATCCGAAATCCATCACAAGTTGTTGGCCGTCCGTAGCGGACCTTCTTGTATTGCCTACAAAACACATCACTTGCGATCTTTGATTATGCCGGCCAACCTACGACTCCATCCAACAGGAATGGTCCCACACGAGGATCCATATGTGCTTCCATACGATAGAGTGGTCGTATTTCTTGGCATACACCTTCTCCGCAAGAGCCATGAGCTATGCGTAGAACCAACCAGGTTGGTAAATCAACTTCAACTCCGCCCAAAACACATTGGACCACTTCACCTTTTAATTGATGACGGTCCAATGATATTTGCAGTTCTCGGCGGACCGCTCAGTCGTCGGGGTTTGACGGGTCACATAGGTGAGCTCCCCCCGTATGCTATCCCAAAAGACATCGTCGGATTGGTCGCCTCCTTTCTACACCATTTTGAGCCACGCACACACCAGTGTGACCTCCTCAGGCTGAATCCACTTACGGTACATGTGTAGCATCCTTAGCAGGTTGGCGTTAAGTCATGCATACAAGACCATCGATGGAATTTGCGTTCCCGGTATGGGATACCCGTGAAATGGGGATGTTGAGATCGAGCCTGGCTCCGTTGACGACCCTTCGAAGCGGGAGTTGTTGGCTATTGATAGAGAAACATCGGTCGAAGATACGATTGGTGGGGAAACGACGGTTGGTGGAGAAACGACGGCCGGAGATAATGTTGGTGGAGACACGGTGGTAGGAGATATGGTAGCTGGTGATTCTGCCGGTGGAGAAACGATTGTGGTAGAAATGGTGGTGGAGAAACGATGGTGGTAGAAACAGTGGCGGTAGAAATGGTGGTGGAGAAACGATGGTGGAGAAACGCTGGTGCTTGAAGAAGACGAAGCGTGAGTATGCATGAAAAAGGCCAAGAGTTGGGGTCTAACTTTAAAGCCGAAACGTTGTCCACACGTCAAGCCCGAATTCGGTGGGTCTGGATTCGGCTTGGTCCGAATCCGTTTATTCGACCTGGGGTAGAGTCTGCATATTCATCAACGTCAAATCTACGCTTTCGCACATTCGACGTAGACTCGACCCTGCCGCAAAGATTCAGGATTATTTCCTCGCACACATATGATTCAGCGGATCTATAAGACGCCATTTGAACCCTACTATAAGTGGTCTTATAATTTTTTGTTTCTACCTACAAATCAAACAATATACATAACCTAAGCAAGGATCTTTATCTTGGAAATGCAGCAACTTGAAAAGGATAAGTATTAACATATTTAACAATTCATTGGAGATTTTAAGCAAACACCTTTGACCTACAGCTCAAGTTTTAAATCAATGTTCTTACGAAGACACATATATATTAATGTAGGCCTCCGCAATATCATTTGTTGAAGCTAGTGAAAGTTATTTCAGTATCACAACTACATAGTTTCAACTTGATAAACATTGTTTTTATTCACTACTATCACGAGTCTTATTATCCTATTACATTACTCTACTGGGTTGAGTATTCGATTTTTTGATCGATAATAAATTTAAGTTTATATTTCCTACGAAGAATTTTTTTATCGCGGAGAAACGAATTATTTTTACATGCAGAAGCAAATTCAAAGTTGAAAGGTGCTGTTTTGGCCGATCTTTGGGGACATTTCATTGTATCTATATAACCGTTGGTTACTTGAGATCCAATGTGTGTTTCCAATACATAAGCGGTACTAATAGTAACTGTGTCAAGATAATATAGACACTATATAACGCAAAAGGACAGAAACTTTTGAAATAGATGTGCGTTGTTATGTACGATGATAAGCTAAAACTTAGATTCTCTGGTTCTTTTCCGACCAAAATTAGAATTTCAATCGAGTCGGGAAAAAACGACATAATGTAACTAACAATAGTTCTTAAGGAATGTAAATATATATTCTGCAAAGGAACGACATGATATGAAATGATTGTCAACAAAAATGGCAAGAAATATTTTCTCTAAGGCAAGGCTCATTCATGCAACAACTCCAGGAATGTTCACTTGCGAGCATCGACCTTTTTTGCATCTTTCGCTGCAACGAAACGAATATATATTAGTATCGAACAAGTTATATACCTAGAACAATAGATCGATTCATCGTTGTTTAAAAATAATACCAGCTTTCTCTTCTTCCCTCTTCTTAGCTGCTTCTGCCCTTTGTTGCCGGATAAGAGTTAAGCGCTCTAGATGAGCAACACCGAATTTGATCATCACACAAATGTGAACGAGTAATGTTACTTAAATTTAAGGGATTATTGCAACAAAAAAAACCCAGAAGTATTCATTTTTTGCAGCTTGTAGCCCTATTCTTTGATAATTACAAGAAAGTTCCCTAAACGTGTATTTTTGCTGCAATTTGTATAAAAATAACAATTTTATCCTTCATTTATATTTAAAAAAGAATGGGTAAAAATCCAAATTGATACAGAATGCAACAAAAAGACAGGTTCATGGCTCTTTCTTTTTTACAGTTATCAAAGAAGGGGGCTACAAGTTGCAAAAAGTGAATACCTCATGGTACTTTTTGCAACTATTCCTAAGTTTAAATTTATACCAACATGAAATCAATTTAACCACCAAACAGGTAGATAGATTTAAGAACACCAAGTTACCTAAATCTTTCCTAGCTTGTTCGGTTTTCCCCTGTTCTTGCAGCTTCATGTATCGCTCATGAGCTTTTTGTTTCTCTATCTCCTCTCTGCAAAGCAATACAAGAACAAATACATTCAAAACTATAAATATATTCAAAACTATAAATATATTCAAAACTATCATACTTCAAAATCACCAAGGAAATGGTAAGTTACAAACCTTTCACGTCTAGAAAGCTCAGTTGTCTTCCCCATCTACATATGAATAAATTATGAGTACAACTCCCGATAAATATAAAAATATAGAAATCGAATTTACAAAACTTACATCAACATCTTTGGCTCTCAGTGTCTTTGGCTTCACCAAATTGGGATTCTCAATCTCAATTATGCCTTGGGTGCCTTTCCGCTTTTGCTAGCATTCGAAAAGAAACAAAAGTAATTTCAAATTCAATGGTCGGGAATATGCATGAACTCAACATATACGGGCAAAGAGCCTTCTACAAAAAAAATATTACTCACATCTGGGTCTTCTTCAGATTCCTCCCCTGATTCCTCCTCAGACTCCTCGCCAGGTAGCTCTGCCTCATATTCAGCTACATCCTAATTTAACATTTAAAATAATTAAAACAAATGAAAAGAATCTATGTATGCTCTTCAGTGTGTGTGTGTGTGTGTGTGTGTGTGTGTGTGAGAGAGAGAGAGAGAGATACCCTCTTGAATGAGCGAGGACGGTTGGAGCTACCAGCAACTAGAATCATTAAAACAACAAAACTGTAATCAGCAAATAATTTCATTTGGGCAACCATAATCAATAACCAACTTAAGGATGGATATTGTTGGCGATTTATGCCTAATTAACCACCTATAAGTGAAAATGGAACTCTTATTTGGAACATTAACTTAAGGCAAGTAAGACAATTATGCTGCGAAGGATACCATACGTATTTGAGAAGATTGTTGATTTGAACAGTAACAGATTTTCTATAATTTTTCAATTCTTGAAGATAACAAAAGAAGGATGGTTGTAATAGAGAACATGAAGATTCAAACTCAAGATGTGTTCTATAACTCATGACTGTTCCTTACTAACTACACCTTGTTTGGTGCAAAAAAAAAAGACACCGATCAATTGAAAACCATTTCTAAGAACTGTTGTTTGTATTAAACTACAGTAGTATTTTGAAAAACCATTCCTAAGAACAGAACCAAGTTGTTTGTAATGCGGGTAATTTACAAAAATGACTTGATGTAAGCATTTGTGAATTCGATCCCTATCAAACTGAGCAATGCTCAAATGCTCAAACATGTGACTTGACAATTGAACGGACGGAAGCCAGCCTTACTATGAATTTTCAAGAATAAGAAGCACATACTCTAGTTTATATATTAATATTCCAAAGAATGTCGTTATCGATCAAACCCAGACCTATTTGTCTTCTACAACAACAATAACATCCCAAAATGCAAAGCGTTAACATAAAACATAGGACAAGAGCTAATTTCACAACCAGCCCAATAATTTACTCAAAAAAAGAAGTAATTTAGTATATACATTCATCTTCCAAACTATGTCATTATCACCCAAACCTAGAACTTTCAGTACTCTATACAAATCAGCTAGAAGTAATTTAGTTTATGGGGATAATCGCAAAAACTTACGGTGAACTATGCATGTTTTGCAAATACGATCCAAGAACTATTTTGTTTTTGCAAATGACATCGCCCAACTATTTTCTGACTGCAAATCCGTTATCTACGGAAATTAGTCACATGACTTCAATTTTTTGGAAATGGCAATTTTGCCCTTTACATTTAAGGTGTTGTGCAATTTAGAACCCTTACGTATACACTTTGGAATGGTTACTGTCAGACTTTTTTTCAGAAAAAAATATCCCTGTTAGTGGATTTGCGAATGGAAAATAGTTGGGGGATGTCGTTTGCTAAACACACATAATTCAACTCAAGTTTTTGCAATTACCCCTAGTTTATACATTCATTTTCAAAGCAATGTCATTATCACCTAAACCCAGAACTTTCAGTGTTCTATATAAATCACCCATTAACACAAACTCCAATTCCTTCAGCAACAACAACATCCCAAAATGCGAAGTTTCAATATAAACACAGAACAATAACTAAATTCACAACCAGCCCAACATTACACTCCGAAAACCCAGATCCAATATCCCCAACAGATCTAAAATGAACGTTAAATTTCATCTGGGTTCAATCCTAAACATGAAAAAGGCCACAAATTTAGGGTTCGGAGGCTCACCGATCTCTTCAGGAGTGGAGAATTGGCGCCGGCCGGTGGGCTTGCCCTTGAACTTCCCTCTTCCCATCGTCGACGGCTCGTTGAACAAATCTGCAGAGAGCACGGTCTGATCGGAACTCGATGCTTCGTTCTTCCGATTCCTCTGTGGATTGGATTGATTTTTCGAACTTCGGTGGAGGATTTTACCTTTATGCCACTCCCTCTGATTTTGAAAACCCTAGTGAAAGTCGTTGCTTCCTTGACCAGGATATAGTGTACTTTATTGTGGACAGAAACTTTGGTGTGAGTGCTTTAGATGGACGAATCACAACCGTTGATCAATGAGTCAAAGTAGACTTTTCTTTTATGGAATTTCTGACCCAATGGGTTATGGGGGTGAGTACGGTTCGGGTAATCGAACTGGATACCCATATATAATCTTGAACCAAAGAATTTGGTTCCTCGAAAACCGAAATCGATATCGATTTTGTATGATTGTTCGGTCGTACTGGCTCGAATTCGTTGAAAAAACTACTAAACAACTGTGGTGTGAAAACCATAAGAGAACTGCTTTTTATTTCATAACCGAGACATATAGTCATGAGATAATTGTTAAAAATACCTTATGTATGGTCCACGTTTTAAAATTACCTTATCTTTTGACCACAGTTGTCTGTTGGTTTTTTCAGCAAAATTACTACCCTTATGTATTGTTCACGAGCCAAAACAACCATTATGTGTTATCAACGTCCTTCCTTGATTTAACGGAATATTTCAAAATTTATAAGTAATCGACTGTGGTCAAAAGATAAGATAGTTTAATAGCATGGACAATACGTAAGGTAGTTTTTAGCAATTTATCTTAGGATTAATTATCTTTAGTACCCCTTATATATTGGTAACACTTCTTTAGTACCCCCGATGTATTAGTAACGTTCTGGACGAAATTTTGGTCAAATTTTATGCTATTTTAAAGATCCATGACCAATTCATAATGGGCATTAAATGTTCTGTTATCAATACATAAAGGGTATTAAATTATTTGTGACAAATTCATAAAGAATACTAAATGTGTGTTACCAAAATATACGGACTGCTATTGAACGCTATAAAACTTTGGGGTATTAAAAGTATGTTACCATTTAAAAAATACAAAAGATAATCAACCATTTACCTTATAATTACCAATGTGTTATACTCCGGAATAAGTAACGATTGATTGACCTATTGTTAATATTTTCCTCATAACTAATCGGCTATCAGATTTTCTCCACTGATACCAACACCGAGAATCGAGAACCGATATCTAGCTATCATCCATACCCATATGTTATCTCAAATCATGCATAAAAAAATCAATTAAGCTAAAACTAAGAATGATTAAAATTAAACATGCATTGAACAGTCTTTTCTAATCTCTCCATGTTTTCTCCCTCTCTTCACCCCAATCGACCCCATCTTATCCATAGCCATAGCAAAAGCTTGGAAGAACCTTAATCTATCTTTCCCAAAGGCCTGAACCACAGGCCTGGTCCGCTGGTCCAGAAACAGGGCCTGGTCCGAGCCCAACAGGCCCATCTTAGCCTCCAAATTCGAATAATACTTCTCGTCAAATGAAAACGGCGTCGTAACATCGAACGGCACGACCACATCCTCGTTCCCTCCGAAGTTCGGACACGACATTTTTAAAGCTTTAAGGAGCCTCGGGTCTACGGTCGGGTCGGGTCGCTTCGAGCCCTTGTAGTCGTAGAGCCGACCCGCGAAGTGCTTGCAGTGGGCGAATCCGATGGTGTGTGCGCCCGAGAGGGCGACTAGATCCTGGACCGTTAATCCTTTTGATCTGAAGAGGTTGATAAGCTGATCGACGGTGTAGTTTGATCGGGGGATGTTGGACCCCACCCTCGCCGCCGATGATATTTTCCCGTCGTACCGGCCCTTCTTTACTTGGAAGTATGGGCCTCCGGCCTGCGACCACATGGTGTGTGATAGTGATGAGGTGTATGTAACGTTTCTATGATATGTTGTGAGCAATGATTGTATCATGTATTATATGTTTTGGCCGACAAAAATAATTCAGAAATATTAATCACGTGATTTTATACTTTTTTCGAAAATAATATATTTTTTTATATTACATGTGATTTGTAATTTGTGACCCTCATATCTTATATACGTGTGTTTTGTAATTTTAAAATTTTATTATACTCTTTGAATGATTATTTTCAACTTTTTACAAAAAAAAAATAACTATTAACAACGCCAATGGATCTGAGTGATAAATAATTACTTTTACAAACAATAAATAGCTCACTGGTAGCATTTACAAATCGTGTATAATTCATGGTAAATTTTTCAATTATCTCTCCTTACCTATCACCATAAATATAATAGTTTTCGTTGGTTTCCAACACAACACATACGATAATTTTAGTTATTTATATTTTTTACAGAATAAAGGTGACAATTTTAGTTATTTATATTTTTTACAAAATAAAGGGGATCGTACTTTCCCATGAGTCACAAGGTAAAAAATGAGACTATAAACTATATATTTCGACATTTCTCTACATGAATGCGAAATGATAGATAATTTTTCCCATCGAAGTGAAATGACGGACAATCCCTTGGTCTGAGAGATGAAAGTTAGAAGCCACTCAGTTTTGATATCATATTAAAATCCGACTCACTTAAAAATCTAACCTGACAAAGTTAAATTTCCCGCGTTCTTGTGACATTACATTTTCATAACATAAAACTTTACAATATAAACTACTATACAAATTAAACGGCAAAATTATGAAGATTGGAGCTTGAAATATGAGATGAAGGTTTAGCAAAAATCTTAACCGATGGATGCATCCGTTGACCAAAAACATAAATGACGGATACGGTTTTTTAGACAACGGATAGGAACTATCAGCCAACTATTTATCAACAGTAATAAACCACTAACACAAACTGTCTAGGCTGTAGAAGACAAAACCTTAGGCTAAAGTGACAAAACAAGAGCTTGGAGAGCTCACTAGTGAGTCTCGAAATAGAAGAACATATTGTCAAAAGATTCTTGATCTGGTCAATGCTCAAGCCAACGTTTATTATTGTAAGGGTAATTCTGTCAGTTAATAACAAATAAAAAAATATTATAAAAATAAAGCTCAGTTTAGTCTAGTAAAAAAAACTCAAAAAGCAGTATGAGGTAACTTTATGAAATTATTCGTATATACAACATGACATTTTGCATGTAAAATAGTAGAAAAATTATTTACTCAAACACTTTTAAAATATTAAGCTCGATCAAACCTAAAAGTCGAGACTCGTGATGATTGAAATTCGTTATATGTTTATCAAATGATGACGGGATTATTATATTGCAAGGGGTGGATTAAGACAATTCACATATCAAAACAAGACATAGAAGACTAACCAAGTGGACAAAATCTCTGGCAGCAATGGCGAGAATGTCCGCACAAGAGACAACCGAAGGGCACTTGGCCTCCACCAAGGCCTTGGCCCTCCTTATCCCCTCGAAACCTTCCTCTCTAAGTCCCTTGTTCTCCTCCGCTTCTCTCTCCGCCTTGTTTCCTACGGTTCGGGTCGATATCAGTATCGATCCGTCGCATCCCTATACAACGACATGCATACACATTATAATGTCAGATGACAAATCATTCGACCAGGCTGATAGTTGATTATAATTTTACAAAAAAATTATTCAACCAGACCGACAGTCAACTATGATGTTACAGGACAAATTACTCGACTGGACTAGCAGACCGATAGTTGACTGTAATGTTATAAAACAGATTATTTGACCGAATTGATAGTGAGGACAACGTTACAAAACAAATTACTCGACTAGACTACCAAACTATAGTTGATCATAATGCTATCAAACTGATTATTTGATTGGATTGATAGTCTATTATAATGTTATAAAACAAATTACTCGACCAAACTTTGTAGTCGATTGCAAAGTTACAAAACAAATTACTCAGCAGGTAGTCGATTATCACGTTACAAAACAAAACCTTCGACCGAGATAATAGTTGATTACAATATTACAAAACAAATTACTCGACCAGACTAATACTCGATTATAACGCCACAAAAGAAATTACTCAACCAGACCGACAGTCGATTATCACGTTGCAAAACAAGTCACTCGAACTATCTAATAGTCGATTACAACGCTAAAAAGCAAATTACTCGACCAGACTGATAGTCGATTATAACGTCACAAAACAAGTTACTCGACCAAACTAGCAATCGATTATAACGTTACAAAACAATTAACTCAACCAATAGGTAGTCGATTATCACGTTACAAAACAAAACCTTCGACCGGGATAATCGTCGGTTACAACATTACAAAGCAAATTACTCGACCAGACTAATACTTGATTATAACGTCACAAGAGAAATTACTCAACCAGATTGACAGTCGATTATCACATTACAAAACAAGTCACTCGAACTATCTAATAGTCGATTACAACGCTGCAAAGACCAAACTGATAGTCAATTATAACGTTACAAAACATACTACTCGACCAGAGCGGGCTGACAAACAACTACAACATTACAAAACAAATCACTCGACCAGACTGATAGTTGAATGGCGGATTATACATACTTTCTATAAGTTGCTTACCTCGACGAAGCAGTCATGGAAGAAGAGGCGGATGGTGGCGGGGCCGGAGACAGGGGAGGAGTTGAAGAGCTGGCCGGTGACGGAGCCAACCAGCTGCTCGAGGCGAGGGCATGACTTGGAGTAGTGGTCGACGGAGAGGAGGCGGTGGCGCGTGGCATTGGTGAGAGGTGGTGGTGAGGAGTGGAGGAGGAGGAGAGTGGCGGCGAGGAAGAGAGTGAGAACAAAAGGAGGCGGAGGAGGAGGAGGAGACATGATTGGATATGGGAGTGGATGAGCTTTAGGACAAAGGAGCAAATAGTGGTCGGAAGAGAATATATGAATAAGGTTTTGTTTTTTTTGATGAGATGTGTCTGAAAATGATCGGTTGTGGGGTCGTTATAGGTTGTGCCATCTCTAGATTAAGAGAGATTCGGACCCGTGAAAGTTGAAACCCAAGCATTATTATTAAAATAATAAAGATGATTAAATAGTACATTGTTTTTGTTTGTGATATGTTCTGTATTGAGAGTAGTCACAAGTTTATGTGTGTTCTGTTAATTTGTTTTGGGCCACATGTTTTTTATTTATTCATTATGGTGTTTCAGTTACAATAAAGTATATCAGAGACTATCTGACCACGCAGAGTATATAAAAACACTTAAAAATGTTTTTTATTCTTTTTATAAAGTAATTATCCTGGATGATATTCACTATGGGCCCCAAGGACAAGGACAGAATATAAATAAAGGGATGGGGTACCAGAGATCAGTGAATACCTCAACAACAATAGTGATGGTGGGAGGCAAAGCATCGTCCGGATACCCCTCTCATGACCAGTCCCCGATGCACCCATCCCTAGAGAGATCCTTGAAGGATGGTGTGCGCCAAAACCTCGAGACCCTAGATCTCGCACAACCCGAAGCAGGAACCAGAGCAAGGTCGTGGTAAGAGTTGACAGGAAGCAACCCAAGGCTGCAATTTTTCGGCCGAGCCGGCGGTTGCGAACCCAGGATCGTCTCTAGGGATTATCGTGGCATCAGAGACGACGGCGGCAACAGAGGCGACGACGGCATCAGGGGCGACAACAGCTTCAAGGACTGTGGCGACAACATCAGGGACGACGGTTGTAGAGATGAAAACTCCTGGCGCAGAGAGGAGATCGAAACAAGTCTGGAGACGCCCAGATAGGACGATGTTTGTGAGGCAAGCGACGAGTCAAGCCGGGGGAGCTGTGAAAGTCGTGCTCCAGATCTGCACACAGAGGCGACAAGTCCGGACTCACGGCAGCAGATCTCAGCCATCTGAGCCACACTCCCACATGCGACCACCAGAGGATGAGGGGGAGGACGCAGGGCGCGATTGCAGTGGCGGTCGGGTGCCTTCTCGCTTGCAAACTTCGAAACGGCTATGGGGAAAGCTTGACCATGACCGGCCCCACCAGCAACCATCCTGGTCGAGGACGATCTGGTCTCCGGTGGCGGCGACTGGAGAAGAAGACGATGCGGCTAGGATTTAGAAAGCAAACCGCAGACCTCTCGTTGAAATCAACTATAATTAATTATAGTACGAGACTAAATATAAAAGTATTGTGTTCTATTAATTAATGTCAAGTTTTTATTGTATTTTAATTATAAGTTTTGTTTCACAACTGTTTTATTTATTTTAGGACAAAAATTATCAAAAAAAAGAAGAGAGAAGACAAGTATTTGAGATAACTACCAATTTAAAAAAAATATAAGTAAAAGAGTAAGTACATGGAGTTTGATCTTCTACCATTTATATATGTGAGAACAAAGGTTATAATTGTTTAGTCTTTGAAACGAAAGGTCATTATGGATCAAATTTTGTAGTTATATTTTGTAAATGTTTTAAACATTTTTATGTGGTCGTTTTCAGATTCAAGTTTTTTATTTGACGTTTAGGAAATGTATTTTAGTCTATTCCAAAGGATTTGAAGGGGAGATTTTTTTTATCAGTGAATGCAAACTTAAATTGATTCTCTTTGGAGAAAGAAAAAGAGTATAATATGATGGTCTACCTACAGACATGTGGATGAATCGAGCACTGACATGACAGCTCAGTCTTATAAAAATCCTAACAAGGGGAGTAACCAGATACATGAAAGAGTATTCATATATAAGGAACCTCGGCATCCCAACATGAGAGCAAACTAGACAATGAAAGTCTAAATAACTAGATATAACAAACATGAAGCACAAAACAAGTAAGTCTAAAACCCGAATTTTACAACCATAAAGCACACAAAAAAAGATCTACTACCCTGATTTTTCAACCATTAAGCACAAGCGAACCACCAGATGCAGCTAAAGCAGCTCTGCAACGATCCACACCCAATAGGATGAAGAAGCACGTCCCACAACCAGAGTTGGAACTAGACACCTCCAATGACCCGAGAGAAACTTCTCCATCGAGACTGCGAGGGAGAACAGACGATGGAGCTCGTACTCAGCCCTCCGAAACCTAATTCCGATCAACACCGAGAAAAGACCCAAAAGGGGGGGGACTGGCATTTCTACTGAGTACGAACTCAGACCTCCAAGACAGCAGTAGCAAGCCATCACGTTCGGGAATCCGAGGCTGGAACTCGAGCTGAGCGTTCTGAAACCGAGATCGATAACCCCTCGATGGCCAACACCAAGCGAGCACCTGAAGGTAAAAGCCTTTAATTATACAGAGCACGAGCCAACCCGAACCCAAACAGATCTGACACAAAGCTAGCTACCAGCAGCAGATCGACCGAAATATTGGATTTATCGGTGGCCAACACCAAAGAATCCGGCCAAAACCTACCCAAAACTTTGAATCCGTAAAGAGGCTTTCCCAAGTTTTACCACCACACCACCGACAACCTTGAAATCCAACTAGGGTAAGAACCCAAACTTCCACGAAGACAAGATCAGATCCACAACGAATCAAAAACAAAAACGCTTCCCTCGACCTTATGAAGGTGAGATAACTCTTTTAACCATCAAGCCAATCTAACTGTTAAATCTATCTTTTTTATCTTAACAGTCTATTGATTGGGACGGATTTTTAATTTATACCACAAGTAATGGTTTTTACCTAAAACCTACCCAACTAATATATTTATTCACATATTATACATGATACTTGTTTCCACATTAACCATGAATTGTTTTGGTTGGCTCAAAACGATCGGGTACCTTTGCACTTTTTGGTGGTCCTCATTTTTTTTCCCTACTTTCAATTGTCAAATTAATTATTAGAACTATTAAATGAGGGCATGCTTCTAAATGAGATCCTATTAAATGACGCTGGAAATGGAAAGAAAATACTGTTTATGGGTTATTGTGTTGATATACTCTCGAGTATGGACAAATTTTACAAGATAAATTAAAAGTACAAAAAAACATAGGGTTATTGTGTTGATCGATGTCGAGGTGAGTCAGACGAGACCTATGGTCGGGAAACGCGTCGTTTGTATCGGGAGGAAGTCAACATCGCGGTGGTTAGCGGTTCGAAAGGAACCCTAGGAAAAAAAAATTCGCAGAACCCAAAAAAAAGATGAAAGGGAGAAGATGTAGAGAAGCTAAAAGGATAGTCATGACATAGGCCATGGTAATAACCATGGCCATAGCTTTGACTACGTACGACGGCTATGTATCAGAAACCCTAACAGAAAAAACTTTTTCTTATTTGAAAACACTTTATTATCATATACCAATTTAAACATTTTCTTAATTTTTCGAACTCAAAATCTCTAATTAAAATATAAAATAATGTGTAGTTCATAAGCTATGTAGATGTTGCTTTTATTGAGAGTAAGTTAGTCACATAACATATTAAAACTTACTGGTTTAACATTGTTTCAAATTTAACTTGATCATAAAGATTTAAGTTACGTTTACATGAAAAGATATGATCGCACGACTTAAAAAGTGTTGTCCATAACATAAGTGAATGAAATAGGCATGCTTTGACATTTGGGGTAGAAGGTTTGAAACAATAAATTCTATGGTAAAATCGATTGCTTGACAAAGCTAGAGAAAAACTAGCCAACCAAAGAAGAGTTGTTTTGAATGCATAGCATGTGCAAGTAAAGATCAATGGCATAAATTACTTACCACCTTTTATTATCAATGTTTGAGCCTCACTCGAACTCAGTGCCATTGAAGCAATATTTATTTCTTTCACTATCTTTTGAGATTTCTGATATGTTTTGTGTTGGAGTATGAGTATTGGTCAATGGATGGTTTGGTTGGCCTTGGTTCTCAATTTAGGAATAATCCATGGAGGAAAAGCTCAGATGCAAAAAATACAATAGAAAAGTGAAAAAACAATAAAGTTAGTGTTTAATTTTCCATCAAATTTAGATCTCAACATTACCCCAATGGTTCAATTAATGAGAATGATCTTATTTTTCGAGGGTAAATTTCATCTCGCTATCTTAATTTTTTTCGGATTTCATTTTTATTATCTTAATTTTTATTACACATTCCTACCCTAAAATTGAATTGTATCATTTTAGTACACATCGTTACCTTTTCGTCCATTTTTGAACATAAAATTGTCATGTGCCTAACACATGACTCAAATAGTTCTGAAAAATATCGAAATTGCTCCTCAAACCATTCCCAAATCCTTCTAACTTAGTCTATTGAATCAAACATAAATTGTTAGGAGAAAGAATTTAGGAATGATTTGAGGGGCAATTTCGACATTTATAGAACTATTTGAGTCATCTGTCAGGCACATGACGATTTTTCATCCAAAAATGGACGAAAAATTAATGATGGTTATTAAAATGATACAAACTCAATTTTAGGGTAGCGAGATGAGATTTTTTTAGAGTAGTGAGAATGAAATCCGAAAAGTTTAGGACATTAAGATGAAAGTTACCTTTATTATGGTGTGAATGGTATTTTTGAGTAACTGGTATTTCATTTCATTTAAAAGAGTCACTGCATGCGTAAACCCCTGCTGAGGTAAACAGAGAAACCCTATACTACCGTCACGTCAGAGACGTGTTGCTGATTTGCCATATTGGCGACTAAAATTGACATTTTAAAACGTAAATCCAAACTAGATATAACATTAAAGCCAAAACCATTAAACTAGTAAGATACTGGCGGGCACCGCTCAAGGTGGGGCCTAAAAGCCGTTGTGCCACCCAAAGGTGACACTTATTCGATATAAAACCGAGCATATGCCCTCCAGTATCGGGGTGAGGATAGGGTGACCTCAGGGGGAGTACCCAACTTCTCCCGATCCCCGCCGCACGACTCATGGCGTCTGGCGGGGCTGTTTCCCAGCCCGCGCCTGATATTCACGAGGCTCGCCCACCGAGTCCCTCTTCATTCCCGAAACAACTATAGGTTCCTCATGTGTTCCTGCCCACGAGGCTCCCGAAGATCCTCCTGATGACGACCCATGGTGTGAAGGGTATTAATGAAAATTGGGATAAAAAATCGAATTTTACTTTGGATACCATTTTAAAATAATAATAATAATAATAATCATTTTTTTATAATAATTATTGTTAACTCCACTTTTCTTCCTCTTCTTCTGTGTGGGTGCAGTAAAAAGCTGAGGGAGCATGACTAAGCTTTCTACTGAGCAATTATGGGAGGTGAAGAAAACAATAGTGAAAGCAACAGATAGCCTGAGTGACCCCAGACTGCTTTTAGGGTACCCTACTGGAGGTTGAAGATGGAACCTTTTTAGGGTACCCCAGCATTTTAGGGCACTGTATTGGAGGTTGAAGATGGAAGCTTTTTCTGTAATGCTCCCCCACTCATATGTTGCCTTGTGATGTGGTGGT
This sequence comes from Erodium maritimum, assembly GCA_963921825.1. Taxonomy (NCBI): domain Eukaryota; kingdom Viridiplantae; phylum Streptophyta; class Magnoliopsida; order Geraniales; family Geraniaceae; genus Erodium; species Erodium maritimum. The sequence continues at coordinate 2,216,358 of OY997593.1, read as the reverse complement.
CACTGAATACTTACACCTACTTGCATGCTTCTAATTAAACCATATATTTATGGAATAGTAAAAAATAGTATTATGAGTATATGTTTTTTTTTCTAAACTATATGGCCCTAATTTTAAGAATATGGTCTATCTTTTGTTGCACTTTGAGTATAAAAAATTTCAAAATTATGATTTTATCTTTAAAATTATAAAAAATTAAAATAATAATAAAAATACAGAACTTTCATCTTTTAATATTTTTTCAGCAAAGAAAATTAAGAGAGATGAATATTAACTTGTTATATTATCTCTTCTCTCCGGATTGAGAAGATCTCCCGAACCTCAGACGCCGTTGTCATCAACGGTGACAACGACGGTTGTCCTTCCTTTCCTCCCCTCTCCAATGTTTTATTGTCTCTGGTTCATCCCCTTTACGATCTTAGTATCGTTTCCTTAAAGGGGGCTTCATCGATCTATCTATCGATTTAGTGTCGTTTCGATCGATTTTTTTTGTTTTTGTTTTTACAGGGTTTCATCCGCAACTCCTCGACCACCTGAAGTACTCCTCTTTTCCTTCCAGGGGTTTCCGCCGGAGGACTAAGGTGCAAACCAAACAAACATGATAGCTCGAGTTGAGATGGGTAAAGCGGTCTACGCGACTCCTTACAAGGATAGGGTCAGATCCTCTAAGTATACACATGTAATAGTTATCGTTAGTATGTTCTGTTTATATGTATTGCTGATTTGTTCAGCTGCGATACAGAGCGACTGTGGTTATTACGATCTTGAGTGCGGATACACTTGTTTATGAGGCTTCCAGACTATAATCTAGATCCTATGGGATATATCCTAAATTATATACTCGATACTTCGTACTTTATTTTATCAATAAAATTGATATCGTTAAATACCCTAAGAGAAACTTTTCTGCCACATCACCTAAAGGCCATGGTTATGACCATGGTTTTTACCATGGCCTATGCTATGTTTATGCTTCTCTCCCTTACACACCCTTTCCCTTGCACCATCCTTAGGTATCCTGCGAAGGTTTTTTCTGCTAGGGCTTCGTTCGAGCCGCCTCTAGCCACCGCGACGTTGATCTTCTTCCGCCACCAACGCAGCGTCTCCCGACTTGTTTCGGTCCCTCCTCTGCAAGTCCGGAGGTTTCCGCCTCTAAGGCCATCGTCCCTGATGCTGCCGCCACCGTCTCTAGATTCGTCCCTGAAGCCGCAACCGCAGTCGACGCGCCCTTCTCCTTGGCCTCCATCGCCGCAACCGCTTCGACCCTTTTCACGGTTATGGATCTGGCTGATTTAGCGTGTCCTTTTTACTTTATTTGAGCTTATCTTTTCAGGTTCAATGCCTAGTGAACAGAGAACCATGGATTTTTTCAGGGAGGGAACCCCGATTCATGTATTGCCTCCCACTATTACTGTTGAGTTCCTTGGCCAACTTTCGGAGCATGAATTCCAGTATCACCTTCTCAACCTCCGTCTTCCTTCCTTGCCTATACGGCATCCCAACTCAGTGTTACCTGGTCCATCTAATACCGTCAGAGACCGTTATAGTATGAAAAGAATTGGGACACCATTTTGTCTTTTGTCTGTTCTTCCTGGTCATGGATTTATTCCTGATGCACTCATATGTATTTGAATTTAAATTAATGATTTACACCTTTCGCTCAAAAAATAAAATAAAATTGATATCGTTATGCTGGAAAAAAAAGGATGAAGATTATGATTTTTTTGTACTTGTTATTTTCTAAAGGATAAAATTGCTTTTGAAAATAAATTTACATAAAGTGTAGTAAAAATACAAGTTTGGATATATATTTTGTAATTATATATATAAAAATACATCAATATATTTTTTTACAATTTCCCTATAGGGGGCTATCAAGTACATACCTATTTTCGGGTCAGTACGTAGAACCAATGTAGACCATTGATTGCCCAAATCGGATGACCACTGAAATTCAGGGGGGGTGGGGGTGATTGATTACGAAATCAATTACAAGATATGCATTAATTAAAAAGATATGCATTAAATCTGGACCTTTACTTTTACGATCCAAGGGCCTAGATTGATAGTTCTATGTTCTGACGAAGTTATCAAGTTTGTACCTGATAGCTATCATTTCCCTATATAAATAATTTACTTATATTTTTGTTTACTTTTATATTCAAATATAAACTTTATACAAGTGTTCGTATTTCTATTTCAAAAATAAGTACATATTGTTTTTTGATGGACAAATTTAAATTACTCTTCTTCTGAAGTAGAAATTGAATAAATACATATTTCAGTGTAATTCAAATCGAGTTTTAAATACCTAATTTTGAAAGTCCGATGATTTTCTCCCTAAAAATTAATCTCATTAAAATTGGTGTATAAATGATTTATTTTATTCAAATTTTTATATCCCATTTTTTTCCTTCTTATTAGCACATTGTGTTCCTGATATTGGCTCTCTCCAATGTTAATTTATATCATCATGATACCTTGAAATCAAAGGACCTGTGTCCATGATAGATAGACAACATTGTTAAGTATCATAATCAAACTATAAACAGCTTTTATACCTCCGATGAAAAAATAATCTTAACTAATACAAAAATACAGAAGAAAAAAAAGTCAATACACTTCTTTCGATAAGACATGAAGTAGTAGCTTACTGAAAATTTATCTTTTCTGACAACATTTTTCTGGATCAGAAACCAGTATGGCATACACTGGGCTCATAGTTATCTGAAACAACTTCATTGGGTCAATCCACTCTAGATTATTAAATTACTATTTTTAAACTTACCACATAATATTATAAATAAAATAGTTAACTTCATCGTACTCCCCTACAAATATCAGATTCTATTATTACAATCTTAAATTTTTTTTCCGTCTAGTTAATCTAAAGTTTCTTTTATTTCGTTTTAGTACACACAATCTATTTTTTTTGATAGAAAACGCGAGCATGTGCAAGTCATGAGTGTTAAAGCCATATCCAACCTAAAAGCTCGAACTGATTGGTGGAGGCACTAATATGTTTATCAAGTGTTCAATTCGTCCATACACTTTCTATGTGAGACTTATACTTCAACACTCCCCCTCACGTGTAGGACTGGACATCTACACGTGGGCCATAGTAGGACTGGACATCTACATATGGGCCGGAGACCACAGGGTGGAGGTGACAAACAGGCCTTAGGCCGAACCAGCTCTGATACCATGTTAAAGCCCTATCCAACCCAAAAGCTCGAACTGATGGGTGAATGCACTAATATGCTTATCAAGTGTTCAATTCGTCCATACACTTTCTATGTGGGACTTATACTTCAACAATGAGCATGTGCAAGTCATGTGTTTACTACCCTATGTGAAATATCCATTTTTAGGGATGGGCGTTGGCCAGTACCCGTCCTAAAAGTCCATACCCATTAACCTAACCGTCATTCTCGGGTACCTTAAACTCATAACCATCACCATCAATGGTTATTGGTGGAGAAACTGATAACCGACCAGGCTACCTATCGGGTGGTGACGGTTATAATCGGCCCACAAGGCCCAATGAGCTTTATATTAGGCCTTCACAATATAACCCAAAATACACAATGTTTTTTAAACACATTTTTACAAACTTACAATTGAACTTCACAAACCTGCTATTTTCAACAATTCAAACTAAAAAATTCCTACAACTAATGTAAGATCCGCCCCCGGTCGATCCCGGTAAAACCGGTGAAACCTAACTAAGTTTGACTTTCGGCCGGAAAAGTCAACCGATGACTCGGAAAGTCAGTCGGGACCTTTCCGGGGCCCAAAAAGCTTAGCCATTAGCACGGTTAGCATAGTTGGGTCGTTTCCTTCAGTTTGACTGTAATATCGTTAAAGTCAACTGTCGGTCAAACTCGGGCTTAATATCGGTTATTTGTCGATAAATCTTGGAAAGCTGGAAATTTATTAAATAGGAGTGACCTCACATGACACTTGTCATGCTTGGCTTGGAGGATGATATTTGGGGCTCCAAATGACCCTCATACCCTCCTAAGTTACCTTTAAAGGGATAAGACCTTAAGGGCTTTTGAGTAAATTGACATTTTAGGTCATTTAAAGGAAAGAGAGCAACAATTCAGCCCATTTGTTGTTGTTTCAGCCGAAAATCACAAGAGAGAGGAGAGGAGGAGCTCACTTTCTTGAGGAAGAAGATAGAGAAGAAAGCTTGGATTTTGAAGCTTGTTCTTGGTCCTTTTGCCTTCATTTTCACTCAATCTTCTCCATCTCAACTATCTAGAGGTAAGAATGCTCTCAACTCTCCATTTCTTCCACTTCCAATCTATGGGTTTTGTGGGTTTTGGCTCAAAAGTTGAAGAACTTGCTTTTTGATTGATTGCTTGGAGAAGAAGTAGTGAAGTAGGTTGTTGGATTGAGTTTTGGTTGAAGTTTGATGAACCCATTGAGGGTGTAGTTGCTGGGTATCTTTGGTGAATTATTTTGGAGCTAGGAGAGTTTGGAAATGGAGTTTGTGTTGGGATGTTCGTGAAATTCGAGTTGGGGAAGAAAGGGGAAGGAGCTGGTCAGGTCTGATACGGAATCTGACCCGGACCGGGCCTGGTACCGGCACGGCACCCAGCACGGCACCTGGCACGGAACGGGCCTGGTACCGGCACGGCACCCGGCACGGAACGGGCGGGAGTCCGGCACGGGACCTGATACGGTCCGTGTCGCTCACCGGGCCGGTCTGTGTCGTGTTCCGTTTTGGATTCCGGGCCGGCCTGTGACAGGGTCCGTGCCATGTTCCGGCACGGCAAGCCACACGGTCCGTTTGGCATTCCGGATCAGATCCCCAGAGCCCAAAACCCTTCCTTTTAGCTCAATTTGATTCCCACTTTTCCTCTTCAAACCTTGGTCCATTTCTGAATATTGTTGTGTGTTTTGAGGAGAAGAACACTTGGTTGAGGAATCTAATTTGTGTTCTTTTGGTGGTTCAAAACCTTGGAACCAAGCTAGGAAAGGAGGAAGAACGTGGACACGAGTTAGAGGAGCTTTTATCACGCCGGGACCCGAGTGAAGAACGGAGAGGTGACCACCGGACTTTTCGTCAGAGTGTTGAGAGGAAGACCTCGAGGTAGGGAAAGCCTTAACCTCTCGTGTATGATGTTTAGTATGCATGTTAGGATAATAAAATTGGAAAAGGTCCTAGAAATGCCTATAGGATGCGAATAACTAGCATAATCGTCTTTCAATTACTAATAACCGGAAGTGTCTAGTGGTGACCGATTAGGATGCCATTCACTAGTGTAATTCGCTTTCAATACTTGGGAATTGATTGTCTGGTAGAGGAGCCTTGGCAAAGCCCTCGGATTAGTTGCGTGTTAGGATCACATGCTTGGTTGTTGGTTGCTTAGTGAATAGGCTAAAGAGTCTAATGGAACTAGTTGAATTGCATGCGTGAATGCTCGTTTGAAGGTTTATATGATTAGTTGATTACACTCGTACTTGTTCGTTGCTTGTATTCGAATGATTACTTGATTTACTTGAATGATGGTTTGGAGCATCGAGTATGACTGGTTGTACCGAGCGGTGCAATCAGGTGATCGATGCCCCGGTGGTTCGAAATTGGTAAGTGAACGGTAAGTTGGGATTGTGTGATTGATGTGCTATGTTTACGTGATTCGTGTACTGCGTGTTGTGTGAATTGGTGATGTGTGAGCTATGGTTGTTAATGAATTGGTGGTTGTCGGAATTGGATTATTCTGTGTTTCTGGTTGAGTGCGTTGTTTCATTATTAACTATTTATCATCGAATTGCCCAAGTGTGCGCTTCCTAAGGAAGTATTGCCCTGGGTTCCCGAGGACCTAAAATCCCTTGGAGACGTTCCTGAGACTTCCGACGATATGTGCCCTGAAGGGTGTTTCCGATAGTCTCAATGATATGCGTCTCCTCTGGATTAGAGGAAAAATCCGAGAGGACACACAAGATGTGGATCGGAGGGTGGTGACTCCATGTGCCACGGCATTAACCGGTTTATCTATTGCCTGTGATTGTTAAGAGCTATATGTTAACTCTACTGTTGAATTTATTGAGTTTAAGGTCCTCTTCGTTATGTGTTTTCCCTACTGAGCGCAAGCTCACCCCTATGAGTTTACTGTTGTGTTTACAGGCTTGATTGAGGAGTAGAAGCTCGGGAGCTTCTCGGTGTGGGTGCGTGATAGAGACTTCGTACTTTTCACTTTTATGTTTTGAACAAAACTTGTAGAGGATTATTATTACACCCCGGAGGGTTATTGTGTCTTGAACTCAGCTTTGCGGACTTGTTTTCATTATTGGAGATTTTCAGGAACTAGTTTTTGAATTATTATCTTTTGCTTACTTCTTACTAGTCATGCCTCAAGTCCGGGCAAGAATCGGATTTGGGGCGTGACAACTAAAACCTCACATATTCATCGTCTTACAATACAGATTTCAGGAGCCATTTTTTAAGTTTAGAACACAAACGATTCAAGAATAATAAATTCAGAATGACTAAACTGCTAAAAACAAATGGGCTACTAAACAAATAGGCTCAATAAAACTAATAAAACAAGGGCCAGCCTGTGGGAATTAAAAAAAAACCAGGCTTTATGAAATAAACAACCGGTCAGGCGGTTTTTTCTCGGTTTGGAATATAAAAAACCATACCCAACCCGAAAGCCACCGGTTTGATAGTTTTGTAACTGTAACCGTCGTCGGTGATTCCGGTGATGGGGATGGTCGGGTACAGTTGGTTTACCGTGACAGACGGATATTTGCTCAGCCCTATATTTTGCACCTCCCTCGCCAAAGTTGTGATTTACCTAACTGTAAATACAACACACGACCTCTTAGTAACCACAAACCACTGAAGTGAAAGTAGAGGAAGAAGGAAGATCGAATTTCAAGAGCTTGAAGGTGATGACGAAGCAAGTCTAGTGATTGAAAGGAACCCTGAAGAGGCTGACCTTTTTTTTTGTCAGAAAAAAATTATTGCATTAAAAATAGTGTGGATTCCAGGAAGGAAACCACCAATCCAACAAAAAAAAGGTTTAAATGACCGAAAAACAAGAAAATTAAAACGCTGCTCAGAAAGAGAAGAACACTATAAAAAGAGGAAGAGTTCAAGCATACTTCGGAGTAGTAGCCGCAAGAATAGGAGACAGAGCTTGCTCTTCACATGCGTCAAAATAAGCACTCCAAACTGAATTCTCTTCATAATGATAGTCGGATCGGGGACTGGAGCTCCCTGGAAAGTCCTGGCATTCCGAAAAACCCAAAGTAATCATAAGCCCAAAAGACTGAGACGAGCCCAAAACTTACACACTCGGCACACACCGCATATAAAAGACCAATTAGAGATGAACAAAGTTGGAGACGGAGGAGAAACTAAAAAAAAAAAAACCTCCACTTGAGAACTAAAGACCACACTTGCTAATCCCAACTACAAGTAATGAGTAGGTGAGATGTGTCCTCAATGTGTCTGCCACACATGCGATACATCCTTGAACCCACCAGGATTGAGAATCCTCTGGCCACCAAGAAATATCTAGTTAGGATGACCTTGAGAGCGAGTTATTAGCAGTTATATTTATTAGTTATTATTGTAGTTATGTAACTATCTGTAACCATCTATAACCACTCATGTATCATGTATATATAGGTGATATTGTCACCTATTCATGCAAGGAATCATATTATCTGACATGGTATCAGAGCCCAAGAGCTTGAGTACCTGTGGTTCCTTCATCTTTATTCTCATTTTTTTCTTTTGTTATGTTTTACTTTCTTACTACTCAAAGTTTGCACCATGGTTGCATTAAACCGTGTCCATCCACCACCACCCTCATATTCATCACTTCTTGATGGATACAACCCCACGCTGTCACCTCGCAACAAGCAACATGATTGCTTTTAGAATCTCCTCAAATGTGTTCGTCGTTCAGCAACGTTCCAAGAGATCTATTGCTCGCTCATTCTGCATGTCGACGACACGACACCGCTGAAGAATGGACTACGAGTCCCGGTGTCCAATCCGAAAATCGGATCCTCTGCCTACGAGGCATGAACTAAGCTCAAGAAGCCCTTTCTACAACTCAGTCGCTCCAGTCAAAGCGTTCGTCTTTCTCCCGCTTCGACTGCGGGGGAGTATTAGCAGTTATATTTATTAGTTATTATTGTAGTTATGTAACTATCTGTAACCATCTATAACCACTCATGTATCATGTATATATAGGTGATATTGTCACCTATTCATGCAAGGAATCATATTATCTGACACGAGTAAATGTCGTCTTGGGTTGACGACAACATCAAATAGAGGTGTATCGATTCCAGTTATGGAATCGAATGACGCTTAGTTACGACAATGATCCCCCAATCGATTATGTGCCAAAAAAAACCGCAACTTGACACATCATAACTACTAGAATTAATGTGGTTAGAATTTGATAATCAACAATAATATATGATTTTTTTCCGACATATGTACAATTGAATGAATTAAATGACAACCTTCCTATGTTCCTATATTCACATATCAAGTCATCTCAATTTCAGGTTGCGAACCAGACTCACGCCGGAGCTCCGGCGTGTCTTCAGTACTCACACACTCCCACCCCGGAGAAGAGCTCCACTCATCACCGTCCCGCGACGGCGTCGTCGTTCCGGTGATCGGTAAACCAACCCTAATCTCTCCAATATAGAAGTACCTAGCGAAATCCGCCACCTTGTTCCAAATCTTGGCTTCTTGATACGGCGTCGCCGCCACCGCCGCGGCCTTGTCGCGGCGGTACTTGAGTTGCAAGAAGACGACGAAGAGCAAGAGACAGGTGGTTGAGGTGGCGCCGGAGAAGACGTAGAGAGCCCAGAAGCTCTGGAGCTTCAGGCTCTCCGTGGTGTCGTCGGAGAGGTTGTTGGTGGCGCATTGAGTTGTGGCGCCGAACCATTTGTCTTCGAGTTGTTTTAGCGTACCGTCCTCGGAGAGTTTTAGGATTGCTTTGGAGAAGTCTTTGGATATCGGAGACCCCTTTTGGAAAACCTAGATGAACAAAAATGTTACATGAGTGAGTACCAAAAAAATGTATGGTTAAAACTCGATTCAACTTAAAAATCGAAGCGATAGGTGTAAGGGGAAACCCTGAAACCTGATCCCTAACGGTCTTTTGTCTCACAATTTATCTGTCTGTATTCACCCGTTGATGACCTTTTTTTCTTAAATTCAAGAATTTCGTTAATTTGTGCCAAGAAAATACACCGACGTGGTGATTTATCAGGAATATACTATGGTTTATAGAAGGAAAAAAATGGAAATGGTGGTTGTTGGCGCAAATTGACGATATTCACTAGTATTTGGTAACAGAAGGGTGAGTGTTTGGCAACAAAGACGGAAATGGGCGAGTTTTAGAGACGAAAAGTCATTAACGGGTTAACTTTTGAGGTCTCACCTAGATAAAATAAGGAAAAACTCCAGGTACTAACTATCTCCGACTTGTGCATCTCAAGAATTTGCTGCTGACTTATTTGTCGATCAGATCAGTACACTCGACTTATGGTAATTACACAAACAAACATTTTCCATTAGAATTGATAGAAAACGTTAGGGAAAACTCCAAGAACTGACTGTCATATGACTATTGAACTCAAAAACTAACTGTAGACTTGTTACTTTTTGGAGTTTTTCCTAACATTTTCTGTCATTTCTAACGGAAAATATTAGTTTGTAGAATTACTTTAAGTCTACAAGCCTGATCTAATTAATTAATACGACAACAATAGATTATTAAACGATACAAATCGATGATAGTTAGTACCTAGTTTTACCCGAGATTAAGGTTATGAATACTTACAAAGGCCAATCCACCGAAGCGATAGGTGGGCGCAGTGGCGACGTACCCTTTGCAGTACTGATTAATGAAGACCTTCTCGTAAGGAAGCTCGAGGAAAGCGGCGCTGATGTTGCCACTCTTGAACAGATCATCGTACTTGTCCTGGTTGTCGACGTTGAGGATGTTGGATTCGTTGAAACCGAGAACGTTCTGTAGATAGTTCCTCACAAAGGAATCTCCGTCGCACCCAACCTTGGCGTTGCTCTTCTTCAGAGACTCTATGGTTAGCGGACTTGCTTCTAGCTTCTGGACCGTGAGCATGGAGGATAAACTGGCCGTGTAGCTTGAGGTTAGAACCATCACTAGGAAGAGCCACACCACCACCACCACTCTTGTCAGGTTGCTCTCAATCCTGTCACCTTCACAAATAGATAGGTTACACATATGATACACAACACAACAAACGTTACAAACTTATAGAAACTAGTGATTGATAAGAGATACTAAGAGTATCTTCATTGCTAATATGTTGGTGTTGGTGGGTTGAGAAAAAATAATAATTAAATGCTAAATAACAACCGGCAACACATCTCCCGGCGATAAGCAGAGCGAACTGTCGACGGTTGGAAAATTGTGAATAAAATGACACGAACAGCCTGCCACTGAAAATTATTGGCTGAAATTTTCTATTCGAACAACCAGTACGAACAACCTATTATTGGAGATGCTCTAAACAGACTCCGATACTAGAAAGATAAGTTTTCAAAAATTTCAAGTTATTTCGTTAAGAACTGATGTGAAAAACGGGTATCATCCTAATTTTTTTTTAAGTCGGATGATAATGTGAAAATCAGATATAATTAGGTGTGGTTAAATGTAATGATCCCTTAACTGTTTTATAAGTTTAAAAAAAATGCTAGTGTTTGAACCAAAGTTTTGTTCTGGTGTCATATTAAAGAATCAATTGAACAACAAACCTGAAAGGATATTTAACGGAACTAATTATGATTCTATACTCTTTAACACATTTGCTCCTAAAGTGTTGTTGGGGAAAATCGGGTCTTAATAAGGAGCAGGCATTAAAAAAATCTATGATATATATATAGATCATTTTATTTGACCCAAAAGATTAGTCAATTAAATCATTGGTCAATGTGTATTTTTTTTAAAGCTAATATATGTATTATCTCAAGACTTAAATATTTTTTTATTCTCTTATAATTGGACACACCTAACAATTTCTTCTTGTTCGTACTTTCAAGCCCAACCTTTTATTTGTTTTACTCAATCCCCCGTAAATCTACTACATTTTATGTAGGTCCACCACATGAGAAGCAATTATCATGATTCCAGGTGTTCATGATATTAGAGGACTAACTCAACAAAAAATTCAAATTATTAGCTGAAGGTCCAAATTTGGAGATAGATTATTTAGAAGAAGAAATGAGCTTATTAAGAAGGAAGATAAGGATTGGCCCATTAGAAACAAATTAGATAAATAAAAAAATAAATATCATTTTTTTTGTAGATAATGAGGTTTGAACTCATGTCCATAAGATATCAGACTCTGATCATATATATAAGGCTAACTTAACTAAAGACTCAAACTGATAGTTAAAGGTCCAATTATTAATGACAAGAATCGAGGCTTAATAAACAAGAACACACAATAAGTTCATCATGATATACTTATTGACCATCCCACTTATTCCAAAAGACTAGTTTATCATGTTATGGGTGTAAAGTATATATTAAAAGCCTGCTTATATCTCTTAAATCTTAACTATTTGATACGAGACTTCTAACTCACATGCAAACACATTCAATAATGTAAGTTAATATATACTTACTGTGAGCATAGAAGACTGAAGAGAAGGTGAACCAAAGGGCATTGCCAATCTGGTCCTTCCATGAACCTTGTTTGAAAACTGGATTGGAGTGGTGCTCTAAGAACCATACTATGAACACTGTGTAGAGCAGACTAGCTGCAGTCACAATCCACATTTTGAAGCTGAAAGGCTTGAGGAAGATCCATGCCGATTCCTTGGACTTCACGGCAACTATCATGGACAATCCTGACTCTGCGTATGGTTGCGTGAACTCCACAAGCTCCATCCTGCCCGCTAGGATTGTCATATCCCCAACTATCGCATCGAACCTCTGATGGAAATGGAATCTTAATCGTCAATGTATAACTCGATCTGACTTTTCAGTATTGTTTCAGAAATGACGATAAATATGTTAGATGAGCATGCTAACTATGTTTTTCAGTCCGATTTTCAGAGTTTCCTTACCAGTAGGGATACCTGCAAAAAGGTAATATGAGATATTGGTTTTATGTAACTTCTAGTCTTTTTCTTTAATAATAGTTTCCTTCTTTGATAATTATATTAAAAAAATTGTTATGCATCTATCTTTTTATTATACTTTGTATCAAAAAAATAAAAATGCCGACTCTATCTTTAGGGAAATTTTAAATAATTAAAGAACAAATTTTTTGAAATTTCATGTTTTAAAATTTTGACTCCTCTTACAGTACAAGAATAAGAAATTTAAAAGATGAGAACATTTATATTTTTTGTTTTGTACCTATTTTTTTAAAAGGTCTAAATTATAAAGGTAAAACCATTATTTTTATATAAATTACCACAAAAAAAACAAGTTCACAATGTTTTTTCTTGTAGTTACCAAAGAAGAGGATTATAAATTACAAAAAAATAAATATCTCAGATATTTTTGTACTATTATCCTTTCATATTTTATTGTCTATTAAGGCCGATAATGGTGGAGCTAGCTTTTTCAATGAGGGGCACCAAATTTTTTTAGTAATAACACATGGCTGTAAAAAAATTTAAAGAGGACACAACTCCGAAATTAAAAAAAAATTAAAGAATATTTTTGAAAAGAATCGAAAAACATATAAAAATTCAAAAATAAAAAATTGAGGGCGACACGTACCCCCGGGCCTCATGTGGCTCCGCCACTTAAGGTCGGTCTGATTAATAAAGACGAATATTATCTAATAAAAAGTCTAATGTTCAAACTCTAGTGGGTCCCCTATTCAAGTAAACATTGAGAGACATATGTCAAGAATTAAATTAAGAATAAAGTTAAAGATATGTGTGTACCTTATTAGAGACATTACCAACAAGATGATCATAAGTACCATTGTAAGGAACAAACTCATAAGGCAGATCATACTTCAAAACCCCCAACACCTCACAAAACAGCTCCACACAAAATCCAGAGTACTTCACCTTCCCGGAAACCTCAGCATCCTTCACAACCTTAACAAACCGGTCGAACGAGGTTCTAGCCGGGACCCCAATAATCATCGGGCTGGTCTTCGCGGGCATTTCCCAACCCTTCGGGGGCATGTTCAAATCCCCCGGCCAGTTCACAACCCCACCAACATTCTCCTTCCCCGACCCATCGACCCTCTCAGAAAACCCATCCCCGACCCAGAACCCGAGCTCCTTGTACCTCTTCCCGACCACATTCACAACCCTCAAAACATTTCCTTGCTCCAACCCGCCATCGACGAATCGCATCGATTCACCGCTCAATCCCTCGAATTTCCGTAACTTCACCCTCTCTAGTAGATCTTCCGTATTGTTAGAGATTGCTTGTGCGATCAATTTGATGCTATTGTATGCTCTAATGGCTCGAAACCCGGGTTCGAAATAGTCTTCTTCTTGGTACTCGGCCTTGAAGAGCTTTCGGAAGTGTTTGTGGAAATCTTTGTATGACTCGGTGTCTTCGTTGTAATAGGTTTTGAGTCCTAAGGAACCGTCCATGGAAGCTATGACCGAGGTGTTGTAAGAGTCTAGGAAGGTTGCTATCGAGTCTGTGACTATCCACACTGAGTCTCTCTCCACTAGCCCGATCTTCTTGGCTTGTTCGAACAGATGAACCGACATCGAGAATGAGGATCGGAGGACGACGAAGACCCGAGATTGAGTCGAGGTTAGTACCTGTTGGTATAAATGTGTTAGAAAGATGGTGAGTGTGTATTAATGTGTTAGAAACATTTTATTGTATTGGGCCCGGGCCACGGTCTCGGGTAATACCCGTTTTATCCGCTCTTGGTTAAAGAGTTGAACAGTCATGTGACAGTTACGAGAAAACCTCGTTGCGTGGTCAGTAACTGAGTAGATTCGTGAGGGATTTCGTGAAGATTTGAATTCTCCACGAAATTCCCTTCCTACCGCTATGTGACATCTCCTATAAGTTGAGATGTCACATCGCGGTTGTGTGGTCGATAACCATGCAGATTCGTGGGAGATTTCGTAGAGATTTAAATTTTCAACGAAATTCCCTTCCAACCCTTGTGCGGCACATCCCAGAAATTGAGCGGCCAAGTCATAGTTGCATGGTCAATAACCATGTAAATTCGTGAGGGATTTCGTGGAGATTTGAATTCTCGGCTGAATTCCCTTCCCACCCATGTGTGACATCTCCTATAAATAGAGCTACCACGTGGGAATTCGTGGATAATTGAATTCTCCAGGAAATTCCCTTCCTACCCCTACACGCGATCTCTTATAAATTGGGTTGTTGTTCTACTCCCGAATCTCTACTACACATCCATTCCCATTACCTTCTCTAGCTCTTCCTTGATGGTTTCTCGAGGGCGCGATATCGACGAAAAAGGAGGAAGAGACACGACGAGCTCGATCTCCGCCCCCGAGTAGTTATGGAGGGCTTGAGATAAGGGGAAGAGGAGGGTGGAGTCGGTGGAGGACGAGTCTTGCTCGGTGATCACTATAATCTTTCTCCATTGGTAGGAGCGGACGAGGAAGGCTATGCACTTGATTTGTTCGGACATGTCGTGGGACATGCGGACGAGGAAGGGCCAGCGGAGGGGAGGGTTTAAGGGAGCTTGCGCGAAGGACATGACTAGGGTTTGGTTAGGTTGGTTCGAGACAACCTCGGATACTATGGATGTTTCTTCCCATGTTTCCATGCCTAGGATGGCTTCCACTTGCTTCTCCTTGGTAAGCTCCTCGGCTGCAAAAACCACAAGTTCAAATGATGTGTGTAGAACTTGTACATGATTAGTGTCTCGTCGTGTGCACGACTTTTCATGTTTTGTTACGTAAATGTTATTTAAACATATATTTTGAATTTACCGTGTTGAAATCAACCTACTTAAAAACTTGATACAGTAAGTGAAACTTTATATTAACCGTCAAGCTTGTTTATTTTTGTATGTGAGACTCTGACAAGACGAGAAATAAATGAGAATTCGAGAAAAGTTAGTCGCTCAAGTCAACTTAATGTTGTCATTTGTCATGCACTCATTATTTTACAAAAAAGAAAAAAAAAACTGTTTCTTTTAAATTTAGACGACCCGATGATTTTATTTAGAACTAAACTTTATGATCGACTTTACTCGTTTTGTATTATATACGTATGAAATCTATATGTTTTAATTTACTGAGAACTCCTCATAAATCTTTCATGCGTGCTTTCAAATAATTCTCATCCTCTTATTGGAAAGAAAAAACTCTAAAATTAATGTCACATCCCACATCGAAAGAAGAGAGATGTAGAGTATATTGATTTCTCTTCCCTCTCACCCATGAAACGTCACTATCGTTTGTTTTTAAGTAATTGAGATTGTCACGACACAACAACTTTGAACTATTAAAATGAGATCATGAACTCCTAAAATATTGGATCATAGACTTAAATTATTGGATTCAAGTCAATGGATCGAGACTGCCATGACACAACCCTTTTTTTTCTACCCGTCATACTAGTTGTTCGAATTTACCGTTTACTATTTTACCCTTAATAAAGTATTACTCCAAACATTAAATCCAAAAAATAGTGATTCAATTTACCAAACAAACCCATCTTAACAGCATATGAACAATCAAGACACAAAGCTTACCGGCAGAAGCAGCTCTGAGGGGACTCCTGCCGGAGTCCACGAAATGCAAGGACAACCGGCGAGTCTCCGACCGATCATTGAAGCTCCGAGCTGCAATTTCCATGGCTACCTTCTCCTCCTTCCCTCCCCTAGACCCGACATCGATGATTGCCCCAATGTTCACAACATCTCTCTCCTCCGCGGATCCATGAGGAAGGAAGAGGAAGAAGAGGACGAGGAAGAGAGATAAGAACCTCATAATAACCATATATGTTTTGGATATTTTTTAAAATAATAATTTGGTACATACAAAAATATAAGAAGAGATCGAAAGAGGTGTTTTGGATATTTTTTAAAATAATAATTTGGTACATACAAAAATATAAGAAGAGATCGAAAGAGGGGCCAGAGAGAGTTTATAAGGTTTTGTTTGCGTATGGACTCAGATTTGTAAGTGACAACATAGAAGTTGCTAGGAAATGTTGGTTCCTATACGTGTTTGGTTGACCTTGCTTCTGAGGAATGTTGTTCAACTTTGATTTTTCTTTGGAACCTTCACCCATTCAAGGGGTTGACCAAGATGAATTCATATTTTTCAGTCACGTATTTGATAGAATATTGTATCTAGATACCGTTTAGATATGTGAATATCTCATTCATCTTATATTATATCTAAATACAAGACAGATCGAGTGTCCGCTTCAGCTTACTTTTTCAATATAAAACTGACTCGTCGTTTTTGTTCTCTTCGTTTCCAAACTTTGGCCTTCTTCAGTCTCAAGCCGCTCAGTTGCTCGGGAGGTTCTTGCTGCCTTCCATCAATCGATGGGTCTAAATCTCCAGCGGAGGGTGCTCCGAGACCAGTGACCTCGATCGGGTAGGACTATTAGGGCGTATAGTCTGACCATAAGGCTTCGTGACCTCAGTTGTTCCCCGGTGCAATCCAGGATGCCATCATTGTAATCTTAGAGTCATCCCCGCAGAATACTCTTTATCCAAATCACAAGAATTTTGAACAAAATATTTTCCACCGATGGTAGTAATGCTGGAAAGCCAGAGGAGGTGACAACGTCATGTCCGTCCCTTCCCTGTATTCCCTTTGTTCCAGGATCTTTCGTTTTTTATCAGCAGTTTTGTTTTTCTCCAGAATCTAAAGCGGCCTCCGGTCCTAGGAGGAATCTCCCATTTGGTGCGAAGAATACTCTTTGTATCCATACCAATTAGAGCCTTGAGCGAGTCACCAAACCGAACTCCTCCCTGCCCACACACTATATACGTGATTGTAATGTCTCGATACGATGGTTTAGTCTTCCACATTGGACACAAAATCCCAATAGTCTTTCGTACTAAAGGCCAATGTTTGTATATTCCAAATGGCCCGGGAGACGAAGGCGAATTCTCCTTTGTAGCTGTTGGTGCACGTATATACTAACTCTAAACCAAAGATAGTTGGTCCAATGTCGAGGGTGCAGAATTTGGGCCTAGAGGACCTCAATTCCTAATGTGGTGGCTAGGAATGATCTGGTGGGGGCAATAAGGGCGTCTCCCGACACGTTGAATGCCTAAACCCTTATCTCCATAAAGTAAAATAGGATGGCGCTTGGCTGCATACAAGGGGGAGTGACACCGGAACTAGAGGGTAGCCACTGAAAGCCCACCGACTTCTATACCTGATGTTCTCTAAGGATTTGCTAGTCAGGAAATAGAATGCGGCCACCTCTTTAAAGTGGAATTCGACTTCCAACACCTGGACCTTCCATCTTTGCATCATAAACTCACAAAGAACTCTCGGATTTCATGCGACATTCGCCATAATCCAACTGGCCAAAGCGTGGGGGTACCGCCTTTTAGCTGTTGTCGGGACTGTTGCCTCTAGGACAAGGACCACCCCTTCCTCAATGTCTTTGTCATCCTCTTGGGAGAAAGAGACTAAATGTCGATGTATAGTCTCCACCCCATTATAACCCGAGAGATCTATGGGAGAGGCAGGATTGGTCGTGATAACACCTGGGAAGAGTTCAGGATGCCTCGTTGCAATATGGTCATCCATGTTGCTGCCAGAGGAGTTGCATGTAGTCGTTGTGGCCGGTCCTGCTTTGCATGGTGCTACGCAGGTTGCACCCGAACACTGTTCACCAAGAGGAGGAGGGAGGAGAGATATCGTCCAAGACATCAGACAGTTATGGTGTTCGGTTTTTGGTGGAGGTACCAACGCTACTTGGCCGAGAGGAAGTCAGGGAGGCCCTCTGAGGAGAGGTTGTTCGGGTGATTGGGGAGGAGGCCTTCCTTTTGAGAAGGTGGTCGCTCGGTGATATTATTTAAATGTCGGTAATAAAGACACGATGAAATGGCTCGGGTATAAACACTTTTTTCCATTCCCAGACAGGGGATGAACGGGCCGCCCTGACAAGTCAGTATGTTGCTTTGTTTGCTGTCTGTTTTACAAAATCGAGTTGCACGGCCTCGAGTCTAGATAAAAGGGTTATACAATTGCTAACGACTAACCCTATCAACGAAGAGGATATTCTCTTTTTGTTGATCATATCTACTATAACCTTACAATTACTTCGGATGATGGCTCTCTGGTAAGGCTTCTAACTTAGTCACTATAGGGCATCCATGATATCATAAGCTGTCATCAATCCGGATTTCAGGGACCCTGAAAAGACGAGGACATGGTTCCCATAAACTGTCTTGTACTGTCCCTACACATCCAACTTGTACCCATTTAACTTGTTGTTGCAGACAAAGCTCCATCTGTATTACTAGCCCAAAATCACTGGTCTGGATAATTCCAGCTGATTGCTGCTCCACTTACTGACTTATTATTTGGTGCTGAAGTAGATGTCTAATTTATCTTCTTCTTAAGGATTTTAGTTTCCTGTAGTTGTTATGATTAACTTGTGCGATGATATGTTATTAAAAAAAATATGTATATATGATACTTAAATGAAAACTAATCGGTTATTTTGAAATCATAAGATAAAAAATGTGTGACAAGGAATACTCTCTAGCACAAGGAAGTGAGGGAGTGGGAGTGTAGAAAAGTGGGTGTTTTGCAACAGAAAGGACCGGGTCGGGTCAGACCCGATCAGCAGCCCAAGCCAGGCAAGACCTGACCCAGCCGAAATGGCATTTGGGCCAAGAAGCCCAAACTGCTGTCTGAGGCCCGTTAAGATCGGCCCGCCTTATTTAAGCTCAAAGTTAGGGTTTTGACCCTCACACTTCTCCTCCTTCTTCGTTTCACACGCCGATCCTCCCCTCTCTCTCTCTTCTCTCAGCTCGCCGACCACCACCGAACCTCGCCTCCTCTCCGCTCCGTCCAGCACAAAACCTGAACCTCTATCTCCTCTCATCTTCTTCTCCATTCAAACTCGTCGCCACACCCTCACCGTCTCTTCTTCTCATCGTCGCCGCTCAACCCAGACTAGGCGCCGGACACGTTCCCGTCTCGGTTCTCTCTCTCCCTCTTCGCCAGTCCACGCCACCACTGCACGCCGTCGCGTCCCGACCAGTCCCTTCCCTTGTCTCTCCGTCCGGACCAAAACCTGCCTTGTCGAGCTCGCCACCGTCCGGATCTGAAACGGAGGCGTCGAAATCCAGCGCAACCCGAACAACCACCACCCGCCGCCGTATTTTTTCCCCACGGTGAGGAACCCAAATCGGCCGGACCCAAAACCGTGCACTTTCTCTCCTTTTTCTTTGGTTATTTCCGAGCTTCTTCTTGTGGATTTGAAGATTCAAGACTGAATCTAAAGTTCGGAAAGAACGGATTAGAAACATATCATTTTTGGGTTCGGTTTTAATCAAAAAGAAAAAAAAACGAAATCGCTTTTAGATCTGGGCGTTTGGAACGGTTTGTGGAATCAGAAAATTACAGAAAACGGTTTGTAAAAAGAAAATGATTTTAAACGAAAATCAGTTTACAAAATAAAAAGAGTTTCAAAGACGGTTTCAACTTAAAAATGGATTTAACTGGGTTTTGATCAATTTTGAGAATCATTGGGAGGTTGAACGAACTTGAAAACCGATCAATTAATCTGGACGTTAAATCGGGCCTAGACACGGGAATAGGTTACGCCTCGGGAAACGTGCCTCGAAACCCGTGCATTGGGAACCGTGCCTCGGGAACCGTGCACTGGGTTCTGGACTCGGGACCCGTGCACATTACACAAGCGGCACAACACAACAGGCATACCCCTTGCTCGGGTGTCCGTTCACAAAGAGGGGTTTAGTACCTAACACAATTCAATTCCAAAGTCACCCTTAACCTTTTCTTCCCTTCCATGAATTCCCATTTGTTAACTTTTACTCAAACCTTTTCATGTCGATCTCATGTGGTTACAATCTGATTCAGGCGTCCCCAAACCTCATTGTAACAACTTGACATCGAACATCACGCTTGACTACAGTGGCACCCCCGAGGTAACCCGTGATGTGCAAACATTTTAGTTCTACTGAAAATTCGGCATGACCCATTCGTATTTCCCTCAACCCTCCGCTTAAGCGGGACAACCACCAATACAAAATCACAAGGTACAAATCCACAGAGTCCTCATGCTCTTTCAAGACATCACACACAGTCAGAATAACGGAGTTCTCATGCTCTTAAGGTACACAACGCAATCAATAAACGGAGTTCTCGTGCTCCCAATTACTACGGGGTACTCGTGCCCCAAACTCGCCACACAAGGGCCTACGGGATTCTCGTGTCCCAAATTCGTCACCTCATCGGACATAGGGGATACTCGTGTCCCAAGATCGCCACCTCATCGGGCATAGGGGATACTCGTGTCCCAAAATCGCCACCTCAGCGGGCATAGGGGATACTCGTGTCCCAAAATCAACAATCAACCACGCTCGCAACTTACTAAGTCATCAACTCGTAAGCCAGCCAAAGAATGCTCGCAACCTCCCCGAGGCCAGTCAAAGAATGCTCGCAACCTCCCCGAGGCCAGCCAAAGACACCACCCTTAGCACACAGGCTCTCATGGCCACCCAAACACAAACAACCACACGGCTCTCGTGGCCACTCAGACACAAACAACCACACGGCTCTCATGGCCACTCAACCAAAGGCAAAGACACGGGTTCGACGACCCACTCATAGTTCTCATACAACGGGATATAGGGTGCTCGTGCCCCACCCAAAACGCTCAATAATGGCATACATGGAGTACTTATGCTCCAGCTCAACATTCAATCACAATTCAACACTTGCACCGGACCCAACCACAACTTGAATTTTTTTTTTTTTGAAGTAACACGCCAAAGGGAAAACACCACTAACTGTTGGCTAACACTATCGTGTATGCATAGCGGGTCGGTCATTGACCGTCAATCCAATTCCGATCTCAACCATCCGGCCTCACCGATCCTTAGGGAGAGGATACCAATCAAGTAATGCAAACATTGTAGTGCAAGATTTCAATTAGAACAACCCTTAAAGCACTCAAGACTCACACTTCTTAACTCTACCCACCTAATTGACTTCGGTCCGAGTTTTGAAAATCAGTTCAAAAGACACCTGTTTCAAATGAAACCGGGCTCTGATACCAAATTGTCACGCCCCAAATCCGGTTCTTGCCCGGACTCGAGGCATGACTATAAAAAAAACGAATAAAGGAGAAAACCAACTGAATCAAATCCATAAAACTCCATTACCATAACTCGAATCCATCAATACGTAGCTCAAAACATGAAATAACCCTCAAGGGGTGTAATAATAATAATCTCCACAGTTTGGTTCAAAACATAAGCAGTAAGGTTCGAAGTTTCTAATAAGTACCCCGCCGAGAAGCGCCCAAGCTTCTACTCCTCAATCAAGCCTGTACACACGACAGTGAAACATAGGGGTGAGCTCACGCTCAGTAGGGAAAACACAAAACATAGTGAACCTTAAACTCCAAAGAATCAACGGTAATGCCCTCAAGATCCATAATTCACAGACACAATCCACAAGGTAGTTCATAACCTCACAAATAAATTCATTAATAAAGTTAACAAGAAGTTCTTAACAATCGGAGACAATAGATAAACCAAACAAAGCCGTAGCACATGAGGTCACTACCCTCCGATCCACGTCTTACGTGTCCTCTCGGATTTTCCCTCCAATCCAGAGGAGACGCATATCATTGAGACTATCGAAAACACCCTTCAGGGAACATATCATCGGAAGTCTCAGAAACGTCTCCAAGGGATTTTAGGTCATCGGGAACCCAGGGCCATACTCCCATAGGAAGCGCACACGTGGGCAATTTAATAATAAGCAGTTAATAATTGAATAATGCACTCAACAGAAATTCGAAGTAATACAAACTCAATAACCACCAACCCAAGTCCACACACGGCTCAACCATCACCAATCCAAATCCACACACAGCTCAACCATCGCCAATTCACCACAACACATAGCACACGAATCACGCAACCATAGCACACCAAATACACAATCCCAACTTACCGTTCACTTACCAGTTTCGAACCACCGGGGCATCGATCACCTGATTGCACCGCTCGGCACAACCAGTCATACTCGATACCCCCAACAACCAATCAAGTAAATCAAGTAATCATTCGAATACAATCAACGAGCAAATACGAGTATGATCAACTAAAACATAAATCCTTCAAAGTAGCATTCAAGCATGCAATTTCGCTAGTTTCATTAGACTCTTTAGCCTATCCACTAAGCAATCAACAACCAAGCATGTGATCCTATCACACAACTAATCCGAGGGCTTTGCCAAGACTCCTCTACCAGACAATCATATCCCAAGTATTGAAAGAGAATTACACTAGTGATTGGCATCCTAATCGGTCACCACTAGACTCTCCGGTTATTAGCAATTGAAAGACGATTAAGCTAGTTATTCGCATACTATATGCATGTCTAGGACCTTTTCCAATTTTATTAACTTAGCATGCATACTAGGCATCATAAACGAGAGGTTAAGGCTTTCCCTACCTCAAGGTCCTCCTCTTCAACGCTTTGGTGAAGTCCGGTGATCACCACCTCGCTCTCCCCTCGGGCCTCGGTGTGATCCTTGCTTCTCTAGCTCGATCCCCAAGGTCTTGGACACAAAGAGACACTAATTAGGCTCCACTTAAGCAGCAAGAAAGACCCCCAAAACCCTTCCAAAGTTCAGCTCAAAACCAAGGTGTAAACACTTCGAAAAACCCCCAAGAAACCCTCACTCTGGTGGGTCACGGACTTGGTCACGGATCCGTGATGGTAACCCTCACGGTCACCGTCACGGAGCCGTGACGTCGCCCGTCACGGGATCCGTCATGGATCCGTGACGCACCAGGACATATTCGCCCTTCTTCAACCTCCAGCTCCAAAACCCCGAAAATCCACCTTCAAACCCAGAAATTTCCCCAATCTAACCCCCAAAACAGTCCAAATCCATCAATACTCCTTTATCCATGGTAGGAATCAATACACAAACAAGTTTTCCAATGATTCATCAAATTAAACCCACTTCAAAATCTCCAACCACCATTGATTTCTCCACAAAAACTTCACCAAGCTCTTCATCAACCTTCATCACACCATCTCCCATCATTTCTACTCATCCCAACATCATCTAACCATTTTTCACCCAAAACCCAAGGAAATAGATGAAGAGAAAAGATGAGTAGAGAGTTCCATTACCTCTAGAATGTGAAGATGAAGAGGATGCTAATGTTTTTGAGGGTGGAAGGCTAGAGGATGACTCCAAATGGTTCCTTCTTCTTTGATTCTCCTTCAAGCTTCCATGAGAGCTCCTCTTCCTCTCTTCCTCTCCAATTTTCGGCTACCACAAGCAAAATGAAATGATTTTGGCTTCTCCAATCCAATAAAATACCTAGAAGTAGTAAATGACTAAAAGCCCTTGAGTTATAAACCCATGTAGAAGCCTTTGGGAGGGTAAAAGGGACAATGACTATCCTTTTTCTCTCCTTCAACCACAAATAGACATGTGTCCTCCCCTAGGTCATTTAAATTTCCAAAATAAATTCCAGCACTTTTAAAATTGGAGTTTTAGTCGATATAAAGTCTCGTTTTGACCAAAATTGACTTTATCCAATATTATACTCAAACGAAAGGGTTTTCTCCCCTGAAGCCAACCGTGATAGTGGCTACTTCGTTTGGTTTCCGGAAAAGTCCCGAGTGACTTCCGAAGTCACCGGTTCGACCGGAAGCGGGTCTTACAACATTTCATTGATTTATAGAATTTACTCGTTCCCGTTGTGTCGATTTTCTATGTTAGTTTAACGTTTTCTGTTTTTTTTTCCTGAGAGCTTATCGTTATCCTCGAGAATGCGTGATTGTAATTGTTGCTTCTTATTCGTTCATTATACCTTTTGGTCTAAGGGTTTTAAATACTTTTGTGACATTGATTTAAAGCAGCTTTAATATTAAATTCGGAGACTAAAGTTATTTACGATTTTCCCTACTGAGCGTAAGCTCATCCCTATTTGTTTATTTATTGTGCGTACAGGTGTGCTTGGGATCTGGGAAATTCGAAGCTTGGGGGCTTCCGGATGTCTTGAGAGTTGTATTAGAGATGTGTTGGTCCACATTGTTGATCTTTATTTACCTTTTGTCACTTATCAAGTTTTGACACTATATTTGAAGTTTAGATTGAATTTTTGCGGGATACTTTGGACTCGTTCTCAGCTTTAAAAGAATTTATTTCAATTGTACTACTTTTACCTCGTTTGTTTCAGGTCACGTCTCGAGTCTGGCCAACACCGGATTTGGGGCGTGACAGAAAGGACCTTGGTCAGGGAGTGGGAGTGCAGAACTTGTGCTGACTGGACAAAAGTGAGGGAGTGGGAGTGCAGAAAAGTGGGTGTTTTGCAACAGAAAGGACCTCTGAGGTCCTGGGAGTGCAGAACAATGCTGACTGGATTATTAATTTATATTTTGCTGTTTTATTTAATTCGTTATCAGAAACCGTTTAAATTATATAAACAAATGTGAAAAAAATAATTAATGACAATAAAAAATAATAAATAAATTTAACACGAATAAAAATGAACTTTTTAATAATGGAAAAGAAATCAATAAAATATGTGTATGGAATAATATGGTCAACTACGTAATATTCATAGTAGTTGCTATAACGAAAAATCTTTGAATCGGACCGGATATAAATACACACAAAATTGATAATATGGTCAAATATATATGGCATAAATATGTTATTTTATTTGAAATATCATCCAACACTAAATTATATAATATATAATCTATTAAAAAGAAGATTTGATTTTAAATTTTAATATGCATTTCACGCTAAAATTAAAAGTATATCATATTGATTATAATGAAACATAATAACAAAAGCCTATCTAGCTCAATGGTAGAACAAAAGGCTTTAAGTTGTGAGGTTGGGGGTCCGAATCCCACAATTAACAAAAAAATTTGTTCAAAAAAAAAAAGTCAGCGTGGGTGGAAGACAGGTGTCGGCGCAAGAGAGGCCCAGCGTGGCCAGGGAGCGCGGGAGCGAGGAGTGCGGGCCGACCCGCGATCGAGGAGCGCTGGCTGAGGAGCGAGTCCAGTATTTCTGGGGCGCGGACCGCAAAAAAGGAAGCCCACAACGGAGCGGGCCTCGGTCCTCGGCCCAAGCGCGAGGAGCGAGTGATGCGGGTGCATTTTAACACATAATTGGTCACATTATATCGAGTTTACAGGCTTTTGGTCCCGATTTTCTATCATATATTTAGATATAGCTTGAATAATTGATTTTATCGATATGTTAGGTGTTTTGATGGATTTTCGGCGTATTTTGGGTGTTCTGTGCTTGTGGACCGTCAAGAGGGTCGATTTTGGTTGCCTCGAAATATA
Source organism: Erodium maritimum (assembly GCA_963921825.1). Classification (NCBI taxonomy): domain Eukaryota; kingdom Viridiplantae; phylum Streptophyta; class Magnoliopsida; order Geraniales; family Geraniaceae; genus Erodium; species Erodium maritimum. The sequence goes on along the minus strand of OY997593.1, from coordinate 2,190,830 downwards.
CTCATGACTGGTCTTGTTTTGTAGGTCTTGAAAAGAGGAATTTTTTGGTGCAAGAACGAGATCGATCGGAGTTCAAACGAAGCCGGAGCGAGCAAAATAGCGAAAAAGGAGCAAAATTGGAGATTGCGCCAGGACGCGACACGTGGCGTGTCAGGCACATCCGCCAATCTCTCCTCTGCGCGACACGTGGCGCACACCAGCCGCTTCTCCCTTTATCGCGACAACTGTCCAGCCCGTCCCCCTCTCTCAGTCCGACACGCGTCCCAGCGCCAGCCGCTTTCTCTCCAGCGCCCGCCACGTGTCCTGGTCCCCGCCGCCAGACCAGCCGCCCTTCTCCTGTGCGCGACAGCTGTCCCGGACAGCCGCCACTTCTCCCCTCGCGCCACCTGTCCGCCCCAGCTGCCGACACCTGTCCCAGCTCAGCAGCTCCTCTCTTCAGCTCGCGCCACCTGTCCCCTTCAGCTCCTCCTCTACCCATCTGGCGCGTGTCCACTCACAAAAGCCAACCCTATTCTTCTGAGGCAGCGCCGCACAGTGGAGGAAGGCAATTTTTTTGAAACAGATAGGGAAGCGACAGAGCTTCAAAGGGAGCCGAACCAGATAACTTCTGAAGCATTTTTTTTATTTGATTTTTTTATTATTTTTCTTTCTACACACACAAACAAAGATTTACACACTCTTGATAGTTAATTTGAAAGGAGATTTTTGGAAGGAGTGTTTATTTTCTGAATTTATTGGAGAGATTTTTGAGAACACAAGGTGGAGCTTCATTGATTGGAGAGGGATTTGAGCCAAGGGTGCCATTGTTCTTGGAGGAATTTCATCTTTAGGAGAGCTTCTTTGTGTTTCTACTCTTGGATTTGTTGCCAACACAAGAGGATCAAGGCTAGGGTTTGGAAGAAGGGGAAGAGCAACCATTTTGTCAATTTATTGTGGTGATTGTATCTAAACCTTCTCTCTAAATCTTATTATGAATTCATTTACTTGTTGGTTCATCTCTATGTCATTGATTATCATGAACAACTAAACCCCCAATTTCTAGGGTTTTGGGTGATTAGAGTAGGGATTTCCATGTTTTGAATGCTTTAAATTGTTGTGATTGTTGAATTGTTTTAGTGTTTATGATCGATTTGTGCTTAACGCTTTATCTCCCGGGTAGGCTTGATAATTGTTTCGAATTAGAATTTAACGCTTGAAAAAGGAGAATTCTAATTAGTCTAAAGTCGATCGTAAATTGGATTTAAACTCTAGCTAGAACTAGCGGGGTTAATACAATTGCAATAGCTATAGGCTTGGTTGGTCGAAAGTTAGAAGTTGTCATAGAGCTAAACGCTTTGGGTCTTCCTACATTGTGATTCGAAAGAACTCGGTGGTTAGATTCCATTAGGGTCCGAATCGTTCGAAAGAAGTTAGGACTAGAGTTGAGATGACTCGTTGCCTCTAAATCAAGTCTTCATCACAACAATCGAGTATTTTTGACTTTATGGAATGAACTCTATGAACCCGATATCCTAGAAATTTCATCATTTGATTCAAGAAGTTAAGAATTATCGGTTTCGTGCTACGAGTGCTCTACTTGATTTGCATTACTTGTTAGTTTATTTTAGAAGCATAAAAACCAACTTTTTATAGAAATAGCTTAGCTACAAGCTTTAAATAGTAAGTGTTTGTTTATTGCTCATTTGGGCTCGATATTCCGAACTTCAAATCCGATTACTACTTGACGGCCGGTGCACTTGCCGTGCTCAAGTTTGCGATTAAAACCCGCAGGGCGTCAGCGAGTCCAAAATTTCTGGGGCGCGGACCGCGAAAAAGGAAGTCCACAACGGAGCGGGCCTCGGTCCTCGGCCCAGGCGCGCGCGGAGTGGGGCGCGGACACGCTCTGTTGTTCGTGCTCTAAGAACATTAGCAGTGAACAAGTCGAAGAAGCTAAGAGACAAGGTCAATTTTAAACTCTAACATCCAAACAATGCATTGCAAACTTAGTGTTATGCAAGATTTGAGGTTTTGACTGGTTCAAGCTCGAACCAATACATTAGCTAAAAGTCACTACCAATTCAATTTTAATGTGAATAGGGTTCGAATTGAGATGTTTCATTTAATGTGAGTTAAGCACCGACTTTGACTTTGTTCGAACTCTAAGCCAACTATTAAATATAGTGTACTTTTGACTTGAGGAGGTTCTAGTGTATGTTTTGGTTTCATCATTATTCCATTGAATTGGAATCAGAAAAAAATATGATCTGATTAATTAGATAATTAAATTTATTCGGTCAGGTTAGCTTAGTTTTTTTTGATCAACAATTTTTTTTTTGTTATAAAAACCAACGATTTCAAAGTGAAAATTGAAGATCAAGGGCAAAGCCCTCATAACGATTACAACCAACAGAGCATCCCATCGGAATCTCAAACAAAACAAACAATAAGGGTCTAACAACAACCTATACCCAGATTTCTAATTGAAGCAAACAAATAAATCAACAACAATAAATATGCCAACACAACCTAACAAACAGGGGCCAAGCCCAACAAAAACATTACAACAGGGCAACGAAGCCCAACCAGGGCACCAGGCCCAAACTTAACTGACCAACACAGAAGAAAAAAGACCTAATTGCTAACACAAGAAACGTCTCGAGCCCCATGCCCACCAAAGACCGAGTCACGGACGTCCGGCCTTCAACTTCTCGGAAATGAAGCACCATTCTCCGAGCACCACCGCCGGAGAAAACTGAACCAAACCGGTCCAAAACAGAAACAGAGAGAGAAGTGAAGGTCCAAAACCGGCCCGAGCAGCATCAAGAGGAGGTCAGGAACTCAAGTTAACAACCAATAATAGCAATTAGAACCAAGATCAGTTCCCACCCCCAGCACCAACCCCAACCATCAACCACTACCCAAAGGTACCGAAACGGTACCTCCAAACCAGCCAACACCGGTTGCAACCCAAAAAGGGGGGGGGGGGGGGGGGGGGGGGGCAGGCCAACTACACCTCAAACCACAGATCAACCCCTTAATCCCCACACAACACAACCTAGAAATTCCTCAATCAAAGCCCAAGGCTTAAAACCCCTCACGCCAATCTAATAAATCCTTAGTTGTATTTGTTTTCGATATGTATATAACTTAGCTAATGTTATCCCTTTTATCAGACAAATTAATGATTCTTAACACTTTTGTATAGTGTTTTTGTAAAAAATATATAATATTATGTAAAGTGATTGAATGTAAATATGATATTATATTTAATTACGAAACTAAAATCGATTAATTTGATTAATAATTAAATATATTTTTCCGGAATTAATTCAGTTAGGTTAGTGAAATAAAAATACCAATAAGACTAATATATTTTAATAATCCATATTTTAATTAGGATAAAAAATCGTTAATAATTAAATTAAATTGTTGAATACCGCTCCTTGAGCCAAACCGACTAGGAATTCGTTCGGATTACCAGTAAAATCATGATCATACAAATATGTCCAATTTCGAGAGTTAATGCAATTTATAATTTAGAACAAATATCGCCACCGACCTTGAACTCGTGCTCTCCTTCCCTCAAACACGACAACACTCACGTGTAGATAAAACTCCCGTTCGGGACGACAATACTCACGTGCGAGCGACGACGACCCAAACCTTAGACAGAGAAGGGTCGTCTTCATTATGACTTGTATTACAAACTTGGATTTCCCTATATAAGGCTCTACATACTAACTCTACGTACAAGACCGTAACAATATAAACTTCATGTGCTCATTTAATTTGGTTAATCATGTGTATCAACAAGTCAACAACCTTCTGTCCAAAACTCGAAGTATTGTGCCCAAAAGCCTGACCCGACCCAATTGCCTAATCCAAAAGAGTTGGGCTTAACCCAATATCTCATCAACTTGAGCACAAGCCCATTAAAATAAACTCCTAATATTATAATTAAAGAAAATTTCAATATAATACTCTGTTAAACATTTATTTGCAAGACAATATCCGGGTATAATATTTTTGTAATATAATATCATGCTAAACATTTATTTGCAAGATCATACCCTGACATGATTTTTTTGTACTATAATAGTCTGTGGGATAATTGTCAAAACATGCACTTATGTTTCGTCCACAAACGAAATAGTGCACAATGTTTTGTCCACGTCGTCTGACTACCCTTATGAATCGTCCACGCACTTCTGTTAGAAAAGTGTAACAACAGAACCTGAATTGACAATTTTGCCCTTTTGGTTTAAAATTCAAAAATAAGAATTTCGTCCAAAAAAATGAGTGCCTGAGGATTGTTAGGGCAATTTCGTCCAAAAAAAATTTCAGACACAAGCACATGATAGCACGTGAGGCTACAGATTCGAATATTCTGTTAATTTTACTGACAGAAGTGCGTGGACGATTCATAAGGGTAGCCAGACGACGTGGACGAAACATTGTGCACTATTTCGTTTGTGGACGAAACATAAGTGCATGTTTTGACAATTATCCCTAGTCTGTCAAACATTTAACCACAGTTTGATACCTAATCGTTAATTTTCTATTATTTTTCCATCAAATAAGTGTAAAATTCTAAAATACCCCTCATCATGAAATGTCAAAATTTCCTTTCATTTATCTTCAAATTTTCAAAAAAATTCATAAAAAATCAATTTTAAAATTTTGAAAATAAATGAAGGACAATTTTAACATTTCATGGTGATGGGTATTTTAGACTTTTTACACTATTTGGATGAGAAAATAACAGAAAGTTAACAATTAAGTACCAAATTGTGGTACTTAAAAATATCATTCCTACAAAAAATAATTTTTAAAACTTTGATTTTTCGGACCGCGAATCTGAACATTATTCATACAAGATATCTATATTATTCCAAGACAACTCTTTTTTTTTCACTAAATTTCAGACTCATTACAAAAAAAAATTTAAACCTTGATTTTGGACCGCTAATCAAAACATTTTTGATACAAGATATCTATATTATTCTAAAACAACACTTTTTTTGAAACGGGAAAGAAGTAGTATTACGATAAAATCGTGCTTACAATGAGGGACCTAACAGTCCCGGACACCAGCTTTTGTCCCAACCGGCCGTAGCCCGTCGGGCACACATGGTTCCATACATATAGTCCGCTTTGATTCGCGGATCCGAACTTAGGATTTCTTCGATCCAACGTTACAAAAAAATAATAAACCAAATTCCTAAACTTATTGAGCCACATGATTATTCGAACTAAAACAGCGAAACCTACTGGAGAATTTGTCTTTAGTGCAAAATTCCCGATATCTCCCTGCTGCAAATACTTGTTCGGGGTTGAAAGTCCCGAAGTTGGGGGCCTGTGAAGTAGGTCTCGAACTCCCGTTCTTTCTCCCGGATCCCAGATCCATCTAGAAAGCAGGCCCATGCCGGCGAGGGGTGACCTTGGGGCGGTAGGCCGCTGCGGATGGGATACGGCGTGTGGAGCCCGTAATCCGGTGAACGGCAGGGGGGCCACGGTGGCTACTGGCTCGAAGGCGGGGCCGGTCCGGCGATACAGGAACGGTAGCGCGAGTCGAGGGAGAGATCGTGGAGCAGCTTGAACGATGTGCAGCGACCTGTGGGAGTAGACCGGCTGCAAAACAAGACAAAAACAAAAAAAATAAAACCCATAAATGGGTAGAATGGAACCTCATGGAGGTTGTGTGGAGAGCTTTGGAAGCAGGGGCTTCGATTGAACCCCGGAGGGTAGTGGAGAGCTTTGGATCAGGGACTTTAATGGTGGAGAATGGTGGCTGTCATGGAAGAGGGGGGTGGGGGAAGGGGCTGCGTGCAGAGAGAATTAGGGTTCTCTCTTCGCGAATATCATACTTTTTTTTACTTTACTTCAAACTCATTACAAAATAAAATATCTTATGACAGCCTTAAATTGAATAAGAAGTTTTAGTTGCACCTAAATAATAAAAAAGAGACATAAAAAGCTTCAAAAATCTGTTAAACGAATAAATCACCATATTATTTCTAATTAGTTAAATAATTAATCAAAAAGGTCAGAGCATCTCTGTCAAAGACAGAACTGTGTCATTGTTTGTTATGCTGTCTCTGTACTGTAGGCTGTAGCCACCTTGAATGTTCATCCTTACTCGATTTCCAAAATATTATTCATTAAATTCAAACTACCAACAACATTTCCATAGTGATAATTGAAAAAAAGAGAGAGATTAGTATAAGATATCTATCTTTTGCTAATCATATCCATTTTATTTGATAATTACAAATGACTCGGAAACTACTCTGGACAACCCACGAATGAGTAAGGAGGTGGGCTGATCTTTGTTGCTTTGGTGGGGTTTGTGGCGGGGTGAAATTCTGTCCCGTTTCTTTTAGTTTTCGTTGGTTCGGCGCAAGGGCTCTCGCTTTTGAGCTGCAGGAGTCCTTTGGTTCCAAGTCGTTTTGGTTGGGTTATTTAGGTTGGTGGTTATGTTTTTCGTAGTTGGATGATATATCCACCTTTGATACTGTTGGTCATTTTTGTAGTTCGTGGTATTAGTCTGCCCTCGTGCAGACTGCCTATATCTCATTTTGAGAATAAGGCTTATAAAACTTCTCTGATAAAAAAATATACGTTAAATTTGTCTTTTTATTGTAGTTGTACAAATCTAATCCAAAATCACAATTTTACACAAATTTCAAAACATTGTACAAAGTTTAACAAATAAATAAATTCAGGTGGCCTCATCAATTTTTTTTTGTTGCATTTTTTTTTAAAGATATTGTGTTTATAGATCCAATTGTATTTATCTACCAATGAATTTGATTTATTTTATGTATTATATGGTTGTTTTGCAACCGCAAAATTATTAAGTTGGTATGGTTTAATATTCCTACCTAATACACAAAATCATTGAGATGATGTGAATAATGTTTGAAGTTAATGTGACATAATGTTAAATAACATATTAAATAATCAACAATTTGGTTAGCAAATGATACAATTATGAAACAAGTTTGGAGCATGATATAAAATTGGATCTTTATCCAAAAGAAATAGTAACTCGTAGAAGTTTATAAGATAATGTTTTTAAATTGCGTTCGTTTATTTGATATTACAATAGATGAACGTGTACTTTAAAAGAAAAGAATAATTGTAAAACCCGATTGCCTAATGATATTTCATCTCAAAAACCCATGTGACGTTTGTTTACACGTACATGCCTGTAATAATGTCAAACCATATATATTTATCATTTATCTTTTATTTTTGGAACAAAAATACTCTAAATTGGTGATTGTCTCAGGTACATATCCTTTTGAGGTGTTTTTTATACAAAAAAAAATAAATAAACGAAAAGGATAAGTATATGGGGTTTGGAGTTCTACCAGGTATGTATATGGAAACGAAGGCCATGACAGATTAGTTTTGGAAAAACGTCGATTCCTAGTTCAGTTGAAAAGGTCATTAGGACTTCCTAACCGACCTCGACCTTTTTTTTCCACATATCCTAACCTAAAGGTGTTTTTTTTACGAAGAGTAACCTAAATAGTGTTTTTTTGTCATAAATCCTAATTCGGTTCTTCATAATTATTTATCAAGTTTTGTAAAAAAAAAACGACATTTTTGTGTTAGAATATGTGACAAAAGGTCGAGTACGGTTGAGAATTACAAATGACCTTTCCGATAGGCTAAGAATCGACGTTATCCCATTAGTTTTTGACTTATTAACCTTTTACCGGGCATAGTTTTGAACTTATCCTAGTATAAAAACTTCGAATCTAACTATGCACTTTAATAGTCTAGCATCTGTTGAACTTATATGGTTCTCTATCATCAAAATAATTATTTGAAAACAAAAGAGTAAAAAAATGTAACAATGAATGTCACTTTTATTTTTTTAGAATTGTAGCATGCATTATGCATATATTAAGAATAAATACCTAAAGGCACAAACCACGAAAAGATCATCAAGAAAAACAGAATCTTAAGGAAACATTCGTAGAATTGAATGTTTAAAGTCCAAATATCGTGGGACTAGAATGTAAAAAAAAAGGACGTTCCCTCAACTCGTAGAGTTGGAACTCAATTGTCGAAGTGCTTGAAAGGTGTCGTCAGGGTCATGTTGCGAGAGCGGTCAAGACCACCGGTACAACTAACGAGGACGGTGAGCTAGGGTGGACGCTCTTATTTTCAAAAAAGAGGCAATGCACTATTGGACTGAGAAATCCTCGATGGGCCCATTTGACGTCCTCCTCCCTCGGATGATAAATGAGAGCCCTAAAATGCGGATATGTTGGCTCCGAGATGGTAGGGGAGCATCCTACTAGTACTTGGTGGTGCCTCTTCCACCTTACGACCAGGGAGGCGGTGGTACCCGCTGACCCTTCACTACTCCTACCGACCTTCATTGGGTGAGGCGAGGGTGGTTATTGCCCAGCTTGAATCCTGGACTATCTATCGGAGTTTGTTGATCCTTATAATTCCGATCCCAGAAAATCCTTGACCGATTGTTTGCCCACTCTTGGTAATGACCCAGTAGACGGCCCCAAGCATCCTTGTGAACGTTGCCTCGGTCTGTTGCCTAACCCGGCCGGAACCCCGTCGGGGTTGTTTGAGGAAGGCTATGGAGACTCCCTAGTGCAACCATTCTCTCCCGGATTCTCCATGGGAACCTTGTCGGATGGTTCATTGGCCATTTCATGTGGTCCATTGTCCCGACATATAAAATGAGAGGTGCACAAGTCTCGACAAGGCCTTGCTAGTGGCTCCCCGAGTAGTGAGCTTCGGAAGCGGGACCAAGAAGGCTCATCGGGCAGGAGTATGAGGAGAAACTTTCGTAGAAAGACACGAAGTCTATCAAGCAGCCTCACCAGGCCAAATGAGACATCCCACATGTCGTAGGCCGTCTACGAGGAAGACGAACTCGTGGCACAATGGGCTCTCATCGACCCCCCATCCTCTACCATCATCTTACATTTTTCTCCCGAGTCAGCTAACATCCCCGATACACAGTACCTGACGAGCCCTCTCCCGGACGATGGCATGCTTTTAGGCAACCTAGTGAGACTTAGTCGAGACATGAATGACCGCACGCTCATCCAACTCTTTGGTAGTCTAGTCGGAGACGACAAATCATTTTGTTATCGAGTTAGGAGATGGGTCTTGGCCCATCAATACCCTCGCTCGTTCTTATTTACATTTCTTTCATGGTTTGTTTCGACATTAACCTCGTTCGATAGTCGTCCAAATTGCTTCTATAATATTCTTTCCATGAAATAATATGAATCCTATTTACGTTTTAAAAAGTAATAATTTGAAGTACATTACAAATGAATACAAACCTACAATAACTTAATCAAGAAAAAATATCATGGCAAGATTTAAAAGCCAATCCAAAGAGAATCAAATATAGAATGAATATTTTATCTCTAGATAGTGGATTATTTTTAACATTTTAAACAGAAGCTTCATTTTCAACATCAAGCCCTTTGATTGAGGAGAGAGGGGAGGACAAAAACAGAGTAGACAAAACACAAAGGAGAGAGAGAGAATTTATGATTATTTTAATTCCAATTTATTATGAAGTTAATTCAGAGAAAAGAGCTGTTGATGGTCCATGGCAATCCACATTCCACACCCACCTTTTGTTTGTTTTCTCTCTCCCTAGACCCTCTCCTGTTCTTAAAAAGCTTTGCTTCCTCTTCACTACAGCTACTATTCCTTGCATCCACGGCCATTTCTGGCCCAAATCTTGAGTACCCATCTTCCAGAAAGGACCTTTCTGCAGCTTCTAGCTAGGTATGAATATGATCTCCATTACCCAGATTTCCCCTTCCATTTCTGAGCTTCTGGGTGTGATTTAAGCATACCCATTTCTCAGTTTGCTGAATAAAAATTGGTCCTTTACTTTGTTTTTGGGTGTTTTTGGTATGGTTGGTGTTGATTGTGGTGTGTGATGTTTTGGGTCATTGGGTTTGTGTTTTTGGAGGTTTGGTGTCTGATACTAGCAATTACTTGAAATGGGTTCTTTGCTGTAGTGTTGTTTCTTCTAATTTGGGTGTGTGTTTTGTGGGTTAGGTGTGTGATGTTAGCAATTGATTGAAAATGGCTGTTGGGTTGTGGTCATGTTTCTTCTAGTTTGGAGGTTTGTTTATGGCAATTAGTTGTTGATTCTTGATCATATCCTGTTCTTTTTGGGTATGTTTTTGTAATATTGATGTAACTGTTACAGTAATTGATCAAATTTCTTAACCCTATGCTCTTCATTTTAGTGGATATATATATAGGACACTATTTACTATAAACCAAGCTCAAGTTTTGCATATTCACAATTCATGTCATTAATGAATTTTTGAATCTGAACCATCCATTAAACATGATCTAATCGCTTGGCTCAGATATGCAGATAGGTTCTTAGTTTTCGTTTTATGATTGAGTTTACATTTGATTGTATGATATGCTTTAAAGGGTATGCTGATTTTGCTCTCATACGAAAAATGGCAGGGGGTTTCGAGGTCGGATTTAGTAACTTAGGATTGGAAATGGGCTCTGGAGATTGGTTCAAGACGATAATTAGCTTAAAGAAGGTGAAGGTGAAGCTTGCAGGTTCGAAGAAAGGGAAGGTACATAATCTTAAGGCCTCAGCTTATGTTTTGTGTTGCATAATCTATAGCATAGGACCTCTGAACTTGGGTCTTCCATCTCTTGTGTTCTTGTGCAACTGAACTCAAATAAATCTATGAACACATTGTACATTTGTACCCAATATGGATCATGTTTTAGAAACTTTTTTCTGAAATTTTATGTCTTTACAATCAGAACTAATGATCTCAAATAATATTTTTGTTGTTGTATGTTGGAATAACGGCAAAAAAGTATCTGAGGTGTTCGTTTTTTGCAACTTGTAGCCCTCTTCTTTGGTAATTGTAAAAAAGCTCCTTAAGCTTGTCTTTTTGTTGCAATCTTTATAAAAATGATGATTTTACCCTTACAATTTAGATTTGAAAAATAATGAGTAAAAATCAAGATTTTCTTATCCCTTAATTTTCTTCCTCTTTGTAAGAAATTTAAGGGATAGGTAAATTTCTATCTTTTGTTCTTTAATTATTATGTTTAAATTTCCAAGGGTAAAATCATCATTTTTGTATAAAGTGCAACAAAAAGACAAGTTCAGGGTAAAGAGGGCTACAAATGTCAATAAGTGAATACCTCAGGGGGTACTTTTTTTCAATGATCCCTTGTATATTCGTTAGTATTTCAATGCATACATGTCTATTTCATTCACAAGATTGAGGTATGCTCACCGTTCTTCCTGTATGATCCCCAGGGTTCTTTGGCTCTCAATAAAGCAAATGGTTTGTCTTGGAAGGATCACCCGGAAAAAGAGTCTAAAAATGGCAATCTTGGGGATCCTATCACGCTCGTTGAGGATGTAGCTGCAACTCGGATTCAAAATGCTTTCAGAGCATATAGGGTATGTTGAGTTTCAAAGAAGTTTGGTTGCGGGTTTGGTTCATATTTATAGAAGGCTCTAACTTTGTGCAGGCAAGAAAGACTTTACGGTGTTTGAAAGGTAGAGGAAGATTGCTGGTTCTGTCCCAAGGCTATCCCATTAAAAAGCAAGCCATGACTACATTGGGCTATCTCCATTCGTGGAGCAAGATTCAGACCCAGATCCAAAATTGCCGGCTCTGCATGGTAACAGAGGGCCGGATCAGACAGAAGAAGCTAGAGAATCAATTGAAACTCGAAGCGAAGATTCATGACCTCGAGGTTAGATCTTCTTTCTTGTGTGTATTGACCACCAAACTTGATCCAAAAGATAGCTTATTAAGTCAAGGACCCAACATATATATATCAACCATTCCTTCATCCTACATTTATCCGATGTGACCCCTAACACTCTCTATTGACTAACAGGTTGAGTGGAGCGGAGGCTCTGAAACCATGGAAGAAACTCTGGCGAGGATCCATCAGAGAGAAGAAGCGTCAGTCAAGCGGGAACGAGCCATGGCATATGCATTCTCTCACCAGGTACACACCAATCTCAATAGTCATCTCCACAACCATAACCATTTCCTTATCTTGGAACTACACTAAAACCCCCGATTTCAGTGGAGGGTCAACTCTAGCCAGTACCACGGGCTCGGTGACTACGAGTTCAGCAAGGCCAACTGGGGATGGAGCTGGAAGGAACGATGGATCGCTGCTCGCCCGTGGGAAACTCGCGCTCAAACCGTCAGCTCAAAGAAAACCCCGAGCAAACAAGCCATCAAGAGGAACACAAACTCCCCATCACCGAAAACGCCTTCCTCCAATGGCAAGGGAGGGTCTGCTCCGACCAAGACACCTTCTCCCAATGGCAAGGCGGTTGCCAAGGCCCGAAGACTCTCCTTCCCGTCAGCAAAACCGGTTGCAGAAGCAAATTCCAAGAAGGAAGAGTTGGTATCTTAGCATAAAAAGTAACAGGAAGTGAAGGAGAAGAAAGAAGGGCATTTTTTTTTGAATGTTTTGTTGATGGTTTTGGTTATGTGGAGTGGCTTGCAAGTAATGTGATGTACAAAGCAAAACAATAGACATAAATGGGCTTTATTTTTTTCCTTCTTATATTTAATCTATTTGTAATTCTTTTTTTTACATAGTTTATGTTTGTGTATAGTTTGGGATACAATATTTGTATTTATAATGTACATTTTAACAGAGTCTATTTGATATGTCTTTCAACTATCGATTTAATAATCTTCAAAATTACATATCAGGTGGATATATATTTTGAGATCTCAATCTTCACTTACAAGTTTGAGTTTTATCGAGTTTTACCATGATATCAGAATTTGATCTTCGACTTGTACTCCCAGAAGCTAGTGACCATTCTTCTATTTACTCAATATACATCTTTTTCATCAAAAACTAAAAACTCGAGGGCCAATAGAAACCGTCCCATAGTGATATTAGCCCAAGCTGAACCAATATTGATTTTATTATTATTTTAATTGTAATTTTAGAATACAGTGCGTGACACAATGAGATTCGCCTAACAAAACTAACCATTGGTTTCGTCCACTACTGGCAATTCACCTAGGCGATGCAATCTTCTCTCAGGCTATTTCATCGAGGATATTAACCCAACAGTTCACTTTGTCATCGTCATTGCTAATTCAACCAGAGCTGTTTCCTACCGTTGGAGATGCTCTCAATAATACTTCTGAATAGCGTATTCTCATGATTAAGTATCTTGATATCTTGATTTATCAGCTTGAGTTTGATCTTCGATATACACCTCGAAATCTGATGTTTTTATTCGCATATCGCATATAACATTGTACATAACATGTATCTTTAAAATCCGCCTTTCAATTATCAGCTTGACGTTTAGATGGATCGAAACAAAGTCCGAGTTCACCAACCAAATTAAATGAGAAGAGACGAATAAATCCCCAACTATGGTTCAACAACTGTCACAGAGTGGATATGGATTCGAGCAAGATCAACGACAATGGAGGAGGAGCAACGACGGAGATCCCGAAGCTCGAAGATGCAGCTCAGCGCCTCCGTCTCCACAGCACCAAGCACCTCGCGCCGCCGAGCCCAACCGCCCCCCACGGCAGAACCAGCAGAGCCGCGGTTCTGGTGTGCATCTTCCAAGGCGACGGCGGCGAGCTCCGCGTGATCCTCACCAAGAGGGCTTCGAATCTCAACTCCCACCCAGGTTCGTCTCTACGGCCTCGATTCCAGTCCGATTCCGGTTCCGATTGGGCTCTATTTTGTTGAAATGCGATGTGGGTTTTTGTTGATTTCAGGCGAGGTGGCTTTTCCCGGCGGGAAGAGGGAGGACGGCGACGCCGATGACGTGGCGACGGCGACGAGGGAGGCCAGGGAGGAGATCGGGTTGGACCCTTCTCTTCTCGATGTTGTTGCTGTTCTAGATCCGTTTGTTCAGAAGGTATGAAGATCAAGCACATTATGAACATTGATCCGAAATGATTTGTGTTCTTTGTTTCAATTTAGTTATAGATTTGGGGTTTCTTCCACTTCGATCGTAGTTTCTTAGTTCCAATTTAGACCAATTTTAGAACCAAATTGAAACACTTTGCTTAATCAAATTAGTCCTGAAGTTATGTCTTGTTCAGATTTACAACCAAATAGAAAACACTTTGCTTAATGTAGAACTATGTTCTGACAAGCACATCATGATCATTCGTAAATTTGAAAAATGATTCGAAATAATTTATGTTTTGATTTTGTTTCGATTCAGTCGTAAATTTGATCTTCCAGTTTAGTCATAAATTTGGGGTTTCTTTTAGTTTGGTCTCATTGAAGTGTTGTTATGTTTTGATTTAGTCTGATTTTAGATTTTGGTTCAAAGCAATCACAATTTCATCCATTCTAGGGATAAGTGCAAAAAAGTACCCTGACCAATGAAGAACCCACGATTTCCGTCCATTTTGTTCCGAAAAACTTCCAATAAATGAGAAAGGTGAGAGTATGTTCCTGATAAAACCATCACCTTTTATCATCACCCATTCAATGTGAATCTGTTTTTTTTGATGAACAATGAAAGGTGATGGTGTGTGTATAGCCCCTCACCTGTAAGGTGTGTTTTTGAGAATCAAAGGTCGTCAAGAAGTGTAAATAACGTTTTCCCTTTCTTTTTTCCTACTCATAGCGTGGCATGACAGTGGTTCCTGTAGTCGCCATACTTCACAACAAGAAAGCATACCATCCGGTTCTTTCTGCTGCTGAGGTGGAAGCAATATTCGACGTACCATTAGAAATGTTTCTCAAGGTATGCTTCCCGATCTCACTTCCCTGTTTAACTTCGGTATGATTCTGTATAGAAAATAGGGATAATCTCGCTCAACGACCCTTGAGTATGCACTTTTCTTAATTAACTTCTTCTAAGTTTTAAAAGTTAATGACGACCCCAATTTCGTCAACATTTGGGTGGAATGATGAAAATACCCTCCTACAAAAAATAAAAAAGGAAGGGTGTTTTTTGTCATTTCACATCCAGAGTTGGCGAATTGGGGTGAACCGAGACTAATAAAACTTACCAGGTCCGTCAAAAACTTGTTAAACTTAAGGGTAGCTGATTGAAAAAAGTGCAAAGTTAAGGGTAGCCGAAATAGCTCAACTACCCTTAAGTATGCACTTTTCTCAATTAACTACTAAGTTTTAAAAAGTATTTGTCAACCCCAATTTCGTCAACATTTAGGTGAAATCACGAAAATACCCTCATGTAAACAAATAAAAAATAAGGGTATTTTCATCCTTTCACATCCCGAAGTTGAAGGAATTGGGGGTGAAATGGTGAGTTGAGACAAAAAACTCACCGGGGTGTCAAAAACTTTTTAAACTTAAGAGTAGCTGATTGAAAAAAGTGCAAAGTTAAGGGTAGCTGAGTGAGCTCAACTACCCTTAAGTATGCACTTTCCTCAATTAACTACCCCTAATTTTAAAAAGTGTTTGTCAACCCCAATTTTGTCAACATTTAGGTGAAATGATGAAGATACCCTCGTGTAAACAAATAAAAAGAAGGGCATTTTCGTCCTTTCACATCCCGAAGTTGAAGGAATTGGGGTTAATCGAGCTCACAGTGGGTGTCAAAAACTTTTCAAACTTAAAGGATAGTTAACTGAAATAAGTGCAAAGTTAAGCATAGCTGAGTGAGATTTTCACAGAGAATAACCGATCTCGTGGTGTAGGATGAGGGGCGAAGGGCGGAGGAGAGAGAGTGGATGGGCGACAAGTATCTACTTCATTTCTTCGACTACGAAGCGGACGATAAGAAGTATGTTGTGTGGGCGTTAACAGCGGGAATACTGATTCAAACTGCATCGATTGTGTACCAGAAAGTTCCGGAATTTGAAGAGCATAGGCCGAAATTCTGGAGCAGAGTTGCAGAGAATGGTGTTGCCATATCATAGTGTTATGAATCATTTCTTGTGTTTAGATCTGTATTGTTGTTGTTTGTTTGTGTCTTTATAATTTAGAGCCTGTGATGTGAACTGATAGATGTTGAGTTTATGAGATGAGCATGTAATGGTTTGTGTTTGTTTCTGAAACTTATTGTTATGAACACAGAATTGTATCAGATTTACAGAAGAAGATTGTAAGAGATTCATAAGAATATTTGCATCTTTTGTGTCGGTTCTCGTATCGAAGAAATGTGGCCCCGTTTGTTACTTGAAAAACGTCTTAAGAGCACCTACAGTAAGGGGCAAATTCAACCGGCGAATAGGACGGGTTGTTGGGGAACCGACCCCTTCGGGGCGATGGTTCCATCTCAATTCACCGGCGAACTGAAATCGTCCACCTTCTGGCCACTTGTCACACGACACGTAGTTGTTCATCTGTATTCGTCGAGCTAATCGCCTTCGACGTTGTCAGAGGTTGGACAATTCGGTCGACAAATTGAGAAGTAATCGCCTCAAGGTGAATCCCACCGAAGATGCTCTATGATTTGAATTTTAGGTGAATTAAGTTTTGACATGTAGTTTGCGAGTTTGATCTGTCCCTCTTAAGCTGTTCTAAAAATTATTAAATTATAATATTTTAAAAATGGTTAAATGTCGAAACCTATCTTTACGTATTGATCACGAGTAGTAAGTACCTAAGGTTTAAAAATAATAAGTGAAAGACCTTTTAGTCATATGCCATTTACATACCTTACGAATTGATCACGGATATTTACTCAAATAAAGTTAATGAATAAATTGACCATTTTAGGCTCATTAGTAGGGATGGCAATGGGCCGGGTTTGGGCCGGGTTTTGTAATACCCGTACCCGGCCCGGTTTCCCTACATGTGGCCCGAGCTCGTCCGGGACCCGATAATGGCCCGTTTGCTACCCAGCCCGCTTATGGCCCGATCGGGTCGAGTATTACCCTACCCGCCCGTGACACCATAATTTTATTTCACTACTCAATTTATATTGACAAATCATGTATATATGATGCGTAAAAGTTTCATATATTTATATGAAACATATAATCTTATCATCTCGGATATGTAAAACAAGTAACATCAAACCAGCTCCAAATTTGTGCTAGGGACAACATCTTCATTATTATGAATCGGTAAGTTAACCACTTGATCCCCATTCAAGGGTTCATTATTACTCACAACCACGGGAGTATAAATAAAATTGAATTGAGAATCCATATTGAATAAATTCGAAAATAAAGTAACCATACAATAAATAAGTATTCATATATAGAAAAACAATAAAATATGCTACTAACATAACATGTTTTATACAATTTGTTCATGTAACTATACTTTATATGTATAAAACACCATAATTTATACATATATTTTTTATTATATTCATGTAATTACATATGTATATTATATAATATGTACAAGACCAAACATATGTGACATGTAACTTAATTTACTCTTTCAACTACGTATAAAAATAAGAAAATTAAACTTCTCTTTTATCTGCTCCTGTACAACTGTAAATAATACATGTAACAACAAACCTGCGTGTATATGTATATATATAAAATAACTATAAACCTGTAAAAATTAACAAATAAATAGCCAATTGATTTTCATTGTATATGTAAGGTAGAAACGTAAAAATTAACAAATAAATTTAGTTTTTTTTATTTAGTAATCTATCGGGTCGGGTCTGGGCTGGGTAGTACCAAACCCGAGCCCGACCCAAGCCCGGTTAAAAGCCCGATCAAACTACCCGTACCCGGTCCGTTTGTACAATGGGCCGGGTCAGGCCCGATTTTTTTGGGTCGGACAGGTCGGGTCCCCGTCGGACCCGGGTATTATTGCCATCCTACTCATTAGTATTGGCACTTGTTTTCACGCGCCACTCCTCTTCAGAACTATAAATACAGATCGAATTCGAATGCACTATAGTTCTTCACTCTGTAGCTAGAAACACTCTCGTCGCGTCCGTACACATTTTCCCGCGAAACAAACAGAAAAGTCCAGAATTTTCTCTCCACTCGCTGATTCGGTTTTACGCTCTCCGTTTGCTTACATCTTCCAATTTCTGCTTCTCTACTCGTTCGGAATAACCTGAATTTCAGATTCTCCATCGCAGGTGCGTAATTTCTAGCGATTCAATTTCCGCTCTCACGAAATTGAAAATATTTGGATCAGAATCTAACTTAGCATTTCTCAGATCGGTTCAGTTTTGGAATCTATTTGATTTCATGTTCTTTTTGCTTAAGATTAAGCATCCGTTTTAAGAGATCGTGAATCGCAGTGATAGTTGTGGTTTTGTGACCTATTGCGTTCATATGAAAATTTATCGGATCCTTACCTCTACTTTAAGCTTGCTTGTTCCCGATCTTTGCTAGATTTTTGGTATTTTGTTACCTCTTCAGTGAAATCACTCCTCATTTGTAGATTATGGCTGTGTATTGATCAGGCTTGATTGATTCCAGTTGCTCCAATAATCTCGTTTTCTTAGTTTTCTGATGCTTATGCAGATTTAGGTACAGAATTCTGTGTTGTTGTTCTAACCTAAAAGAAGTGGATTAGATCGATTGAAGATTATTGAACCAGTAGATTTTGAATCGTTCCTTGTCATCAAATCACTTTAATTCTATTAGAATTTCTTTATTATGTTTTGGAAGTTTGACTGTCACATGAATTAATTTGAAGTGTACTGTGTTAAGGACCCTGACTCTTCCCGTCTTTTCTTCAAAACCTGAATTGGCTAAAAATATGTTAGTTTACATGCTGATTTGACAGTGAACTCTGCAAATTGATGACAAAGTATATCATCAATTGGCTCTGAAAATGAACTTTCTTAGATTTCCCCAAAATAATTTTAGTTGAATTTCAAATTAAGCTTCTGGCACAGTTTTTGGTAGTTGTCTGTGTAAAATGACTACAATTTATACACAGTTTTCTCGTTTTTCATCCATGTTATTGATTTATTTTACCAATGACCTGATCCACTTTCTTCTACGCTTATCTCTTTTTGTTAAGGATATCTGTCCTTATGTTTAGGTATAGTTTTTTTTCCTATCCGTTTAAGCAATGACAAACAAAAAGTGCAGGATGGTAAAGTCACTTTTAGTTTCTTTATCATAGAAGCACCTACTATATAAGTCTGAGCAAAGGTAACACGGTTCAAGAAGGATTATCTGATCCTTATAAATTAACATACTATGTAAGCTAGCTATGCGATATTTTATCTTGAGGCAGTTTGGTAAATCTGTAATTTTAAATGTAATGTAAGACGGTTGATAACACGAAGGAATGTTTGTAGGTTTTAAGTTAGTGTGAGAACATTCTAGTTGCTGCAGTTCACATCTTCTAATTATTTTCTTGTTACTGCCAAGTTTCACCCCCCAATGAAGAGGCTGGAATTCTTTGTTTTCTCTCTCTGTGGCCTTTAAAATTTCCTTTCCCGATGTTCGACTGCTTCCAGAACTACAAGCAAAATGCATCATCCAAAACATCTGTTTCTTTAACATCTAATGCATTGGTCTTACATATTTTTTTTTTCATTGTACTGATATATTCTTAGCGGCAGTTGGTATGGGTTCCTGAACTGAAGCTATAGTTATGCTGACAAATCATTAACTTTTGACAAAGTATCCCTCTTTCTGTTGGAATCCATGCTTGTCTTATTGCTGTTTGCAGAAATCCTACTAAAGCACTACTTGTCTTTGTAGATGGCGGACTCAAAAAAAGGAGCTGATACTGCACCTGCCAAACCAAAACAGAAAAGTCCACTGTTAGGTATCATCCTTGATTACCTTTATCCTAAAAAGTTTCTCAAGGATTTTTATTGGCTTTTTTCTTATCCTTCTGGAAATAGCAGTAGTTTGAAAGTCTGTAGACATCTTGTTCCATTTGGCAAAACTGTTAAGTGTGAAGTTCTGATGCAGTCAGTGAGGTGTAAGCTTTATAGTTCAGTAAGAGAAATCTTGAGACATGACAAAATTTTAGAGGCGTGGTCTGAGAAAAAAATCTTAAAAGTCATAATCAGTGGCAGTGAATTTGATTACTTAGTTCAAGTTTATCTATTATACCTTGAAGCTGTTAGTACTTTGCACTAATACTTTACATCAGTAAGACTATATCTATCTCAAGTTTACATGGATTTGTTATTGAAATCTGCTATCCAATTGATATAGATGAGGACATTGGAAATGAGTTCCTAAGCTCCTGGAAATCTACAAAGGATGATGCAATGGATTTATGTTTTGAGCCAATTTCCAAAGGCAACAAAAAAAGTACAATGAACTTTGAGACTCTGTAAGTATAGCTAGCACTCAAGAACACACACACACAATTCTTGTTACTGTCAAATAATTGCATTTCTGAGACACAAACCTTCGTTTTCCAGTGGTTCCCTCATATTATCTTGAAGTACCCAACTCTTCCCAGGATAGCCTCATTTCTTATCTGAATTTGTTTCATGCCTCAAAACTCTTCAGTGGTGTAGATTTAAGGGGATAATATGCTTATTGTCCAATATCACAGATTGTACAAGTGATAAATTTTTCTGCCTTCCATTTCTAGATATTTCCCATGAAGCAATGTTCTTTTTTTTTCCAGAGACATGGACTTTAATTTAGGCGATGACTTTAGCAAGCTATCATCATTCAAAGTGGACATGTCAGACCTTGATTTCTCAAGCCCACCCAGAAAGAGTTCAAAACCTAAAGAAAGATCTGAAGAAAAATCATCCACTGGAAATCGTCACGAAAAAGAAGACAATTTCGGCTTTAATTTTGATTTTGGGTAAGAGAATGATATCTTAAAAGGCGTGTTTCATCTTGTTATTGCATAGGCATCAGTAGCAATGCAATTGAGATTAATTTGTTTGTCAGATTCACATAGCTGAACTTTTCTTTTTCAATTTTGAAATTCATGGTATTCAGGCTGGATGGTTTTGATTTTGGCCCAAGCTTAGAGAAAGGAGAAACAAAGTCGTCTACTAAAAAGCTAGATGGGAAAGAAGTTGCTTCAGAAACACGTGAGAGTCAAGGTTCTAAAGTCAATCCAACTAAAGGTTTCGATGCATTTGACGATGACATTGCCATGGAATGTCCTGTGTCAGAGACCATTGCAACTCGAAAGGTTAAAAACACAGCAGCTGATGTTGGTGATTTTAGTTCTATGAAAGATGATTGTCCTTCAAAATCTGCAACCTTCAGAACTTCCGCTGAGTCAAATGTGGAACAAACTTCTCCTGGGACTACAAAAGAGTCAGATCAAGAAAAACATCTGTTAGAGGAGGAGATGTTTAAAGAACCAAGTACTGAGCCGGTCATTGAAGATATAACTGTCCAATCTGCAGGTGAAAATGAAACGGTTCCAATCTCTACTCCAGAGCAGCAGATAGTAGCTTCTTCTGCTGGGAGAATTGATGATTTAGGTGGATTGCAAAATGCTCATGATGACATGGACACAGAAGAGAACCTAAATCATGATAACTTACAGTGTAAGGATTTGCATCTAAGCACAACATCAGAGAAAGACGATGGTGAAAGAAATAAGTCAAGCGTAGAAGCCTCACAAGAAAGTGTGGGCAGAACTGTAAAATCTTATGATGATTTAGATCTTCAAGATGCTTCAACCACAAGTGTCTCAAGGAAGACAGTGCCCACCCCAGACAACAGAGAACTCCAGAACTCAAATTCAGCTTCTTTAGTCCCGTTAGACAGGTCAGATAATTTATGAAAAATTTCCTCTCTTTCTTCTTTATTTGGTTTTAATTCAGCCAGCTACTCTCTTTTTTGATGAACTGACGAACATCATTTTTAACTGCTCATCAGTGAGATGGCCTTGGATATCCAAAAAGACAATGATCAGGAAACTCAAATGCATCTGTAAGTGGACAATATGAATAATATACAGAAAATGTGGACCATGAGTATGCGTTTTAAAGCTTGTGTTACTCCTTCTGGTCTTGTTAGCTTTAGACACCATGTGATAAAAACAGTATAACTTGGTACACATTAGGAGGTAGCATTAGTTCAACTATAAATATTTCCACCCACTTACTATGAAAAGTTCCAGAAGCTTAGGTACTATAATCACTTCCCACGTTTATAAATGTATTTAAGGTTTAGTACAGGTGTGATTCACATTTCAGATCTGTTGCTTACTTTACAACTACTTGAACCAGTGAACCCATAGGTGATATAGTGGATAAGGAGAAGGGGGGTGTTCGGTCAAAATATTTCAAGAGATCAGAGGACAGCACACCTCAAAAGGAACAAGCACCATTTTCTGAGATAAATGTTTCCTCAATCAGTACAAGTAGGCTTGATGCCAGGAGTTTAATATCATCTGATGAAAGGAGGTGAGACATTATTTCTAGGGTTAATTATCTTTGTACCCCTTTTGAATTGGTAACATACCTTCAGTACCCCAAAGTTTTATAATGTTCAACAATAGTCCTTACGTTTTGATAACACACCTTTAGTACCCCTTATGAATTGGTCACAGATCATTTAATACCCCTTATGTATTGGTAACAGAACAATTACATTCCATATGAATTGGTCACAGATAATCAAAATAGTGCGTTACCAATACATAAGGGGTACTAAAGGTGTGTTACCAATACATAAGGGGTACTATATGTAATTAAGCCTTATTTGTTGCTATAACTAGTTGAAGCAGAGATATTTGGTTTGAACTGCTTTGTTATAACTGAGGACAGGGTGGAGATCAATGCTAAAAGTGCAAATATAGGGAACAAATTGGATACCAACTTACAGTCATGTCATGAAGAAATAAAAGGTGGCAACTCTGTTACCCTGGGAAGTGGACAGAAGTTTAAAAGTCCCAGTAATATCCAGTGAGCCAACTGTATCTAAAATCTTCATTTTACTGAGTGCTCTATTTTTTGACTTTGGTGAACTTTCCTTGTGTTGGTATTTAATTCAGAAGTTCAAGAGCAGTACAGTAAGTTCAGTAAATTTATGTGTTCATTATATCTTCAACAGGGAGGTATTTGATGCTGATGGTGCACAAAGTGGGCTGAAAATACTTGCTAACTCTAGGCTGCATGATAATGAAGTAATGAAGAGAGACCCTAATTCACTTGGAAATGTGAAGAGTACGACTTCTAGGTTAGTCATCTTTATTTCTAGCTATAACTAGTTGAAGCAGAGATATTTGGTTTTGAACTGCTTTGTTATAACTGTGGACAGGGTGGAGATCAATGCTAAAAGTGCAAATACAGGGAACAAATTGGATACCAACTTACAGTCATGTCATGAAGAAATAAAAGGTGGCAACTCTGTTACCCTGGGAAGTGGACAGAAGTTTAAAAGTCCCAGTAATATCCGGTGAGCTAACTGTATCTAAAATCTTCATTGTACTGAGTGCTCTACTGTTTGACTTTTGGTGAACTTTCCTTGTGTTGGTATTTAATTCAGAAGTTCAAGAGCAGTACAGTAACTTCAGTAAATTTACGTGTTCATTATATCTTCAACAGGGAGGTATTTGATGCTGATGGTGCACAAAGTGGGCAGAAAATACTTGCTAACTCTAGGCTGCATGATAATGAAGTAACGAAGAGAGACCCTAATTCATTTGGAAATGTGAAGAGTACGATTTCTTCTAGGTTAGTCATCTTTATTTGACTATATCACTTTGGGCTTAATATTTAGTGTGACCTTTTTCAAATATCAAACTTCATCAGCAAGAAACAAACTTATATCTTCTAGTTTTATGACCAAGAGTTAGGGTCTGGAATGGATTCAACTTTAGTCTGTGTTCAATGTTGAATACTTCTAAACCCAAACTTCCCTAAAAAGTCTTCTGAAACACTGAATTCATCAATTGAGGGGAGATAATTGTGGATGATTTCAACCAAAACAATAGTTTAATAATGGTTATTGGCATAGATGGCATTGACATAAGACTTCAGAATAATTGAAATTACCCGTACTGTGAGTTTTTCATGGAGCGGTGAAGGGTCATGTTAATATTTATGATTAAACTTAGCATGGTCATTACATATGGAACTCAAATGTTGTTCAGAAGTTATAGAATTCCTAGGGCTAGTACGTAATTGTTAAGGCTGAAGAGAGTCATAGTTGTTAAAGGGAGAAACTCGACTACCATATCCATTTCTTTGTTTTTTGAAGGTTGGGGTAAGGTGCATATATAGGGATGAACTAGATCATACTGATGGTAATGCTCATCTTATACATTGATCACTAATTCTCTCCTAGATGCAGTGAAGTTACTTTATAGGTTAGCTGACCATTTTAGTAGGTTGTAGTCTTAAACCTTCCTCATCAATCTGTTGAGATGACCTTTGTAAGCATATTTGGTTTTCTTGCAGAACTCAAGTTGAAGCTTCTGTCTCAAATGGTAAGACACCTAAATCTAGTGACCAGACAATTATGAATAGCAAATTAGTGTCTCCAAGAATGGAATCGATTCGCAACACAAGGACTGTCTCAGCTGAAGGGAATAAGCTCTCTTCTCTAAAAGATGGGTTGAAAAAACCAGATTCCTCTATCTTAAAGAGTTCGAGGTAAAATGCTAAAGTAGTCCTTCATCTTCAAAATTTCGAACAGAAGTTTTAGGGTTAATTGCTAAAAACTACATTATGTATTGTCCACGTCCCTAATTTGAACAGAATATTCCAAAATTTTAACGGAATATTCCAAATTTTGTAAGTAAACAACCGTCATAGGATAGTGTAGTTTAAAAGCGTGGACAATACATAATGTAGTTTTTTGCAAGGGGACAATACATAATGTAGTGTTTAGCTATTAACCCGAAGTTTTATGATTGAATTTCCTGATTCTCACAATTGTGTGCCTCTCCATGTAGGACTACTGGAGCAAACAATGATGTACAGAGTGCTACACTTCAGAGGCAAACTAGTGCCTTGAGAAACAACGTGAAAAACATGGAAGCACTGAGAAACTCAGTATCCAAGATCTCACAGCAAACACCGCAAACTCCATCCTTAAAGAGGAAATCATCTGAGGTTTTCATCAACTTAACCGTCCGTTCTTTATTTAGCAATGCTTTTTTCCATATATACCACAACTATATATGTAAAGTAAAACATTCAGTAACACACTGTCACCTTCCGTTATTAATCAAAACCCCCGGATTCCCACTGAATAGGTGATGGTTTTATCAAGAACATAGTCACCTTTCTCATTTATCAGTGGTTTTTTTGGAACAAAATGGACGGTATACGTGTTTTTTGGTGAATAACGGAAGGTCATAGTGTGTTACTGATAACCCCTCACCTCTACCGTGTGTATTTGAGAATCAAAGGTCACCGAAGGTGTGACAATAAAGTTACCCCTATATGTAATAATGTTACTCAAAGCAACATTTAATTATTTGTTCCAATGCTTATGAACATTTTTCAAGGTATGTTACTGATGCATATAGTGATATCTTTTTAGATATCGAACTCACAAGATTCTGCACCTTTGAAGCCCCTTAAACGTCCCTCAGAGTCACCTATTGAGACCAGGTACCACCATACAGTTGACCACACCTATGTCAATTGCCTAATTCGAATATTCAGTTGACTGAACTCCCTCCCCCTGTAAATTTTGCAGAAATGTTAAAGAACATTCAAGAGATGCACGGGACAAACTGGTAAGTCTAAGAGAACTTAATGTTTATTTATATATAGTACCTGTAAGATTTCTCATTATATTTTCCTTTCTGTTTTGGGTAGGCTTGCAATCGTCAGACCAAGAACAGTGCTACTGAACATCTGACATCTGTACCTGAAGTTCCTCAAGAAGTGATCATGAAGGAACCGGAAATTCTGTTGAGCATGGAAGATAATGGGAATGTTGAAAAGGCTGAAGCATATGCGAAGGATCTCGATGATGTAAGTAAACTATGGATTTAATTCTTTTTTAGTAATTTATATTTTTTTTATTAACATAGATCTAATCGAACTGCAACACACACTCAACTGTACGAAAGCTAACAACCGACTTGAAGTTTGCGAGCCTGAAACTAAGATAGTAGAACAATTGTTGCAATAAGAAAATGTTCTTATTCACATTGAAATGAATGTACAAGGGCACTACATATATATACACAAATAGATGACTCTTCCACTACCCCACTAATGGTAGTAGGAGACTCTTAGACTTCTAGGCCTATTAATGGGTGACCCTTAGTCTCCCATATTTATTACACTCCCCCTCAAGCTGATGCATAGATGTTAATCATGCCCAGCTTGTTACAAAGATAATCAACCCGAGTACCCGGAAGTGCTTTGGTGAACATATCTCCTAATTGATCTCCGGTCTTCACATACGCGGTAGTAATCAAATTCTGCTGAAGTTTTTCACGGACGAAATGACAATCAATCTCGATATGCTTGGTTCGTTCATGAAATACAGGATTTGAGGCAATATGAATAGCAGCTTGATTATCACACCATAATTTTGCTGGCATGGAGATTTTGAGACCGAGTTCTGAAAGTAGTTGATAGATCCACATTATCTCAGCAACAGATTGAGCCATGGCTCTATACTCTGATTCTGCACTAGAGCGTGAGACAACATTTTGTTTCTTACTTCTCCATGAGACTAAATTTCCTCCCACAAACACACTATATCCCGACGTGGATCGCCGATCAATTTTGGATCCTGCCCAATCTGCATCTGTGAAGCATTCTATATGAGTATGATTGTGATTCTGGTAGAGTAAACCACGTCCAGTCCAATGTTCAACAGTAGGGGAGGACATAAACTGACTTACAATGCTTACTGAGTATGCAATATCAGGCCGAGTTACTGTAAGATAGTTCAGTTTCCCCACAATTCTTCTGTACCTCTCTTGATTCTCAAATAGTTCTCCTTCTTTTACGAGTTGCATATTTTGGGGTAACGGGGCCGAACATGGCTTGACTCCAAGCTTCCCAGTTTCTGACAACAAATCCAGCACATATTTTCTCTGAGATAAGAATATGCCCTTCTTGCTTCTTGATACTTCTACTCCCAAAAAGTACTTCAAGTCTCCCAAGTCTTTGGTATTAAACTGGTTGTGGAGAAAAAACTTCAAAGAGGAGATGCCCAAGTTATCGCTGCCAGTGATCACAATGTCATCCACATATACGACTAGAAGAATGACACCTGCAGGAGATTTCTTGTAAAACACAGAATGATCGAACTTGCTCTTGCTCATTCCAAACTGTTCAACTGCTTGACTAAACTTTCCAAACCAAGCTCGAGGACTCTGTTTGAGACCATATAAAGATTTCCGAAGGTGACATACCAATCCACACTCCCCCTGAGCAACAAAACCAGGAGGTTGCTCCATATAAACTTCCTCATTCAAGTCCCCGTGCAAGAAAGCATTTTTGATATCCAATTGGTATAAAGGCCAATCATAAGTGGCTGCCAAAGAGATAAACAATCGCACAGAGGTTAGCTTAGCCACAGGGGAGAAAGTATCAGAGTAATCCACTCCATAAGTTTGAGCAAAGCCTTTGGCCACGAGTCGAGCTTTAAGGCGGGCAACATAGCCATCAGAGTTAAATTTAACAGCAAACACCCACTTACAACCAATAGCCTTCTTCCCGGGAGGCAACGGGATCAACTGCCAAGTATCATTCGCATCCAGTGCACTCATTTCTTCTATCATCGCTGAACGCCAGCCAGGATGGGATAGTGCCTCATTAACAGTTTTGGGAATTGAGACTGAATCAATAGAGTCTATGAAGGAACATGATGAAGGAGACAATTGATCATATGACACAAAAGAAGAGATAGGATACGTACATTGTCGCTTACCTTTGCGGAGGGCAATGGGGAGGTCGTCAGGATCTGGTGGCGAAGAGGAACTCGGCTCCGGGCATGCAGCGGGAGGTGCTGGACGACGGGAATAAATGTAACGGATAGACAGTGGTGGTGGTGGTGGTGGGTCTGGAATAACAGATGGTGTGGGCGTGGTGGTGGGTTGTAAAACAGGAGGTGCTGGTACAATCGGTTCTCGATGAGAGATGTGGTAGACTAGCAAGTCATCGGTCTCCCCCTGTCTTGGAGTGTGAGGAACTGCTGAATAAAAGAAAGGACAATGTTCCATAAAGGTGACATCAATGGAGACAAGGTATCGATGAAGATCAGGACAATAGCAACGGTAACCCTTCTGAACCCGAGAATACCCCAAGAAAACACACTTAACAGACTTAGGATCTAATTTTGTACGAGTAGGACGAACATCACGAACAAAACACGTACTCCCAAAGATACGAGGGGTAATAGGAAAAAGAGGTTTGGTGGGAAATAAGACTTGATATGGGATGTCACCTTGAAGGACAGATGAGGGCATACGATTGATGAGAAAACATGCAGTTGAAACAGCATCAGCCCAAAATCATTTTGGTACATGAGTCTGAAATAAAAGTGCTCTTGCAGTTTCAAGAAAATGTCTATTATTTCTTTCAGCAACTCCATTTTGAGACGGGGTATCAACACAAGATGATTCATGAAGGATACCATTATGGGCCATGTAAGTAGTGAATGGCTCAGAAAAGTATTCTTTGGAATTATCACTTCTCAAAATACGAACATTAGAACCAAACTGAGTTTGTATTTCAGCACAAAAGGCAGTAAAATGAGAAAATAACTCAGATCGATTTTTCATGAAATAAAGCCAAGTAGTTCGGGAAAAATCATCCACAAAAGAAACAAAATACTGAACCCCAGTTTTAGACACTACAGGTGACGGACCCCAAACATCAGAATGGACTAATGCAAAAGGAGAGCTGACTCTGTTCTTGACTCGAGGAGTAGAGGGGAGACGATGGTGCTTAGCAAACCGGCATGCTTCACAATCGAAAGATTGTACCTTCTCAAACTGAGGATAAAGCTTCTTCAAGATTGGAAGAGATGGATGGCCAGAGCGACAATGGGCTTCAAATATGGTTAAGGAGGTTGAACAGGCGATTGGTGGAGCGGGTTTCTCGGTATTCATGATGTAAAGCCCCCCGACTCATGTCCTTCACCAATAATCCGCTTCGTCAACAGATCCTGAAACAGACAATGATCGGGATAAAATGAGACACAACAATTTAGAGCACGGGTAACTTTACTGATGGACATTAAATTAAACGAGAATCCAGGTAAGCTTAAGACCGAAGGTAGAGAAATGGATGGTGTGAGGTGGACCGTCCCAGTCCCAAGAACAGGGCACTGAGAACCATCGGCTAAGCTTACAGAAGAATATGAAGTACGAGGCTTAAAAATGTCAAGTAATTTAGGGTTACCTGTCATGTGATCTGTGGCACCAGAATCAAGGACCCATTGAGAAGGGGATTGGGACAAAATGAGGCACTTATGTAGATTACCTGACTCAGCGGCAGAGGTGACAGAGTGAGATGAGTGCGTGGATGTATCCTGGTATTGGCGAAGGCGGTCATACTCAGCTACAGATATAGTGATGGTCTGACTAGAGGAAGTAGCAGCAACATTGGCAGACGATCGTGGGATTAACTTTGGGCACGATCCCTTGGTATGTCCTGGTTCCATACAATAGAAGCAGATAACTCCCCCTGTCTCTTGATTTCGATTATTCCAACGACCAGGATTACTTGCTCGTCCACTTCCCCTATGAGCGCATCTCCCATAAGGGCGAGAATTGAGAGGCCCGCGTGAATGACCAATAAGAGCATTATGAACCTCGGGGGCAGATGACACTTCTCCTTTCTGGGTATCTGTGCGAAGAACTCTGCTAAACACCTCGACCAACGAGGTTAGCTCTGTGCTAGAAAGGATTTGAGATTTGGCCGATTCAAACTGAGAGCCAAGTCCTGCAAGAAAGCTCATTATCGCCATTTGTTCTCGCTGTGTCTGTTGAACCTTAACATCTGTGCTGAACGACATTACTGCATTAAGTTCCTCATAAGTCTTCTTGAAGTTCATGAAATAGGTTTGTAGGGATTGTCCTCCTTGCTCAGCACGATAAAAGTCCTGACAAACATCATAAATACGAGCAACATTCCCTTTTCCAGAATAAACAAAGTCCAAATATTCCATTAACTCTTTAACATACTCACAATGGTTAATCAAACTAACCACCTCCGGGTCGATAGAGTTCCTGATTTGAAGGAACAAGCGTGCATCATCACGCACCCATTCTCTCTTAGCTTCGTCATCAACAGAGGGGTCATTGGAAAGATGATCATCCTTTGAAATGCTTCGTAAATAAATACGAACACTCTTTGACCAACCCGGATAATTGGGTCCAGTCAATTTGTGATCGG
This sequence comes from Erodium maritimum, assembly GCA_963921825.1. Taxonomy (NCBI): domain Eukaryota; kingdom Viridiplantae; phylum Streptophyta; class Magnoliopsida; order Geraniales; family Geraniaceae; genus Erodium; species Erodium maritimum. The sequence goes on along the minus strand of OY997593.1, from coordinate 2,160,646 downwards.
TTATTCGAGACATTATGGGAATGCTTTCCATTGAAACAATACTTTTATTCTCTTCGGCCATTCAAACGAAGTAAAGAGTAGAATCGAATAACAATAGATGGAAAATACCCGAACCAGGCTGGCCGAAGCAAGGAAAAAGGGACTCTGTATTTTTTTTTTCTGGGCGGCGGACGGCGGCGCGTGGTGGCGGCGGAAAATTCCAGAATCAAGCGGACGGCCGGTTTTGCCCTTCTGAAGCCTCACTCGCCGGAGGTGAGACAAAAACAGCTCCAGAGCTTTGTAAAACGCTTCGAACAGATTCAAAATCACCTTAACTTCTCTAGGCAAGTGAGACTCCGGTGGTGGTCGAATGAGTCTCAAACTTCAGATATTAACAACCCAGAATAACCTCAAACTTATGGGATAGGAGGTGAGAAACAAGAATCAACGAGAATGAATCAACCTGCACTCCTGGCAGTGAAAGTGCACACCGGGCACCAATGGAGGCTCACTCCTAAATTCCCTAAACCCACAGAGCTGATAACCACTGCTCTGATACCATGTTGCAATAAGAAAATGTTCTTATTCACATTGAAATGAATGTACAAGGGCACTACATATATATACACAAATAGATGACTCTTCCACTACCCCACTAATGGTAGTAGGAGACTCTTAGGCTTCTAGGCCTATTAATGGGTGACCCTTAGTCTCCCATATTTATTACAACAATCATAACATGTAAGAGACTTGCATTATCTTAGATTTTTAAAATTTTGCAAAGCTCTTTGTAAGACAGATTCTTCTTTGGTTTCCATTAGCAATGGAAGATATGTCTGTCCAGTTACAGTATTCAAATTGTATGAAATGAAATTTAAGTCTTCATTAGTCAAGATTAATGATTTGACCTTGTAACTTAAATTTTCGTCATTTAAGGGAAGAAGAACAAAATGACGGGGTCTGACTTTTGAGTTATTCCCATGCCTAGTGTAGTTCCCCTGTTGATTGGCCAAGTAGGGATCAATGATGTGACTAATCTCTCGTTTTCTGCATTAATTATAATTCTCGTTAGCATATTTTGACAATGATGGTTGCTGAATAGCATCTTGTTCAAGAGCAGGAACCGTTCCTTATACTATCTTTATCTACTTCAAATCCAACCTTTTGTTTTTGAAATGCAGATATGTAACATGCTGAGGAAGAAACACGAAGAAGCCAAAGAGTTACTGGTCCGGGCTGTTGTGAACAACAACAATCTCTTGATGCTTCACCATCCCATCTATGCAGAGAAAATATCCTTTCAGCCTTCTTTATCTTATTTCTAGGGGAAACCCCACTAACGCAGGGAAACATGCTGCGCTTATCTTTCTTTTCTTACAAGAACACACCTAGACCTTTCATTTATTATCGATTAACAACGACTTCCTTTAAATCGTACAATTGTGTCAGCTTTTTTCGCAAAATTAACGGCCACCTTGGGTTGTTTTTGAGAAAAACTTTACAAAGGCGAGCAAAGGTGACCGTTAGTATTTACAAAAAAACTGTTAGCGTCAATACAATTTAACAGAAATTGTAATTAAGTAATAATAAATGAAAGGTTTAGGTGCGTTTTTGTAAAAAATAGGTGAGCGCAACATGTTCCCTAATAAAGGTCGTTCGATGGTGAGTTTCCCCACAATTTCTATTCTGATTTCGTATTTAAAGCTGTTTCACCTTTACAAGTTGAAACATTCGAATGGCTCAGAACTTCGCCACAGAACTGATGTCCAAGCTGACAATCAATTGATCCTGAACGACACAAGCTGCTTCAAACAGGTACCATATGCTCTCCCTTTAAAGTCTTGTTTCATTTCTTATCCCTGGTCAATCTTGATAGACATAGAAAGTCAACCTTTTCTCAATATATTGTCATATAAAAGTGGAGTTCTAGGCTGACAGCCGAAACCATTCAAATCTTTTTTTTTTGTACTTGATGCTTGTGTCATTGGTGCCAATATCTTTTTCCGGGTTTATCCTTATCCTCAACAATCTTAACCTTGGATCTTATTGTGATATGTGACAACGATGTTATCATAAGATTCTGCCAAATCTTACTTCCTTTTCTCCCCCCGTAAGAAAGATTTTAGAGCATTTTCAACGGTGCGAATCGGGAAAAGTGACAATTCTTCTGAGCGAATTGCAATTAGTGTGACCGTCTCTGGGGAAATCCTACTCGAGCTCCTAGTCTAACATTCCACCCATACCTGCTCCCAATCAAGTGTGATTCGAATTTGTGACCTCAAGGGGAGATGAGACTGTGAAGAATTCTTCACCATCAAACTAAAAGTTTGAAGATAGTGGGGTTTGAACCCGTGTCCGTGAGGAACCAGACTCTAATATTGTATTTGATGGCCAACACAACTAAAAACTAAAGCAGATAGTTCAAGACCCAATTATAATTTTATATTTTACCCGTCTCAATTAGATCAGTTTTTCCCAATTCTCTCTACTGAAAATTTGCAATTCACCTAGACTAATAAATCATGTTGAGGTAATCTCATTGAGGATGCTCTTACTATGTACCATGACCTGTAGGTTCTTGATTTGTTCGAGTCTTGAGGATGAACCAAAACTTATTTAAGGTTATGATCTTACCCAACTTTTTATCCTCAATTGTGAAAGATAGGTGTAGGTCTACATCATAGAGGCTGGTAATTGCATATGGATGAACTAGGCGTCTCTGGTTTATACTTATTTACTTCCGTTGCAAAGTATTTTTTAGTGCTTCACATGTGGCTAGTTAGTTTCCAACGGTACTTATATTTTAGAATATCATAAACCTTGATTAGTATGTAATTAGAAGGTTAGAGGCATTAATTATCTTAACTTTGTTGCTCACTCAATACCCAATAGACATAGGAGAGAGATTAACGAACTAGCTCATCTAAGTAGAAGAGAGATAAGATAACGCAGACAAAAAGTAAAAAACAAATGCTGCCATTTTTATTCTGATATAATCCTCGTATAGATATAAGTTCTTATGTGCGTGAGAACATCTTCCTTGATATCAGTTTGATCTGGACTAATTCTGATTTTTTAGGAGAGGGAAACTGAAAAAAATTGGACTAATTGAAACTGTCCGCAATAGGATTATCCCGAGACTGAGCAAATTGTATCCGGGCGATGAAACATTCACCTGCTTGAATTCGTCGGGCCAATTCATCCAGGCAAATTCCAAATTTTCACCGATTCGCCTGGCGTTGGAGATAGAAACCTCATTAAAAAATGGGCTATGTATAAAGGTGACCTTTTCTGTCTGCCCTTTAAAACCCATCATTCCTCATTACTTATACCTCTCCATTCGCAAGTCTTACTCAGAAGTCAAAACTGTAAATTCTTCAAAACTGCCCTTTATCATCCCTCCTTATTCTTCATAACAGAGCTCCAGCAAACCATTATTTTCCAAGAAAACCAGAGCTCTAGAAAGTTTCTTCAGGACATCACCCATCTATTTCACTCAGCTTGAGCTTGATAGTGGTTCAATTATTGTATGCATATTGCATTTGTGCCACATTTCCGAAATGTACGCACTTGATATGCTAGTTCTAACGGGGTTGTTGAAATATTTCCGAGCTAGACATCTTTATTGTGACTTGATCTGGATCGTTGATTTGTTGAATGTCGAAACGGGTTTTGCTAACATAAGTTCCTAGTTTTCACTTTTAAGGAAGGTTTTTTATTGGATCCCTCGTTCCTCTAAATAATTAATTAGCTCCTCAGGGGTCGCTAGTGCTTTCTATAGTAAATTGAAAGAGAATCTCCAACGGGGACGAATTTCCTAAAAAAATGGGTTTTGGCAGGGGGAATCGTCCATCTCATGGGCGAATTGTCCATACACGTGAATGAAAGAGGAGAGAAAGGGTCGTGGTCACTTATCACACGACATGTGAGAGTGATAACTCCTATTAATCCAATCTGGACAAAAACTACTATAAGTGAGCGAATTACCCATACATTCGGCCACATGTGGCGGTGATAACCCCTATTACGAGTTTGTCACTTATCTCGTGATTTGATCTGGATCGTTGATTTGTCGGAAATTGAAGTGGGTTGTTAAGACTTAAGATAAGTTCCTAGTTTTTATACCTCTAAATAATTAATCAGCCCTTTTAGGAGTTGCTAGTGCTTTCTATAGTAAACTACAAAACCCTGCTAAACCTTATCAGCTACAAGCTAAGATTACCGATGATTTTATGATTGATCTTGGACGGCAGTACTGTTGTGGTCCACGATTAATCAATCCAATTAGATTACTAACAGTCGGCGGATTATTAAAGCGGTTAGTACTTTTTCTTCATTGGCCAATGAAACAGTGTAGTCAACAACTGTAGTATAAAAGTCTGTTAACAGTTTCAACCCCCACAAGACAACAAAAGTTTAGTTCCTTAGAGCCAATTACTGAACGAGGAAGGTTTAGAAAAAAAGAAAGGGATACACTCTGCCGTCCAATTTCTTTTGAAGTTATACGATGATGCCAAAATTGTAGGGTCCGTAGAAATGTTGCCGTCCTAGTGTAGGAGTACCCTACGTCTTCATTAAGAGAGTACACATGATCAGATTTTGATATCACTTATAAAGAGAATTCGAAAGAAGAGCTACAAAGTAAAAAAGTATCTTAAAGTATTTATTTTATACAGTTCAGAACATCTTTCATGCTAGTCTATTGGTGTTACCTGATAGAACAAAGGGTTAATTACGTTCACTTATCCCGTACTATACACATTTAACGGATAAATACCCCAAAGTTATTTCGTAACGAATACATACCCCGAACTAACAGTTTGTAATAACATCCCCTTTCATCTATTTTTAGGGTTAGGTTTAGCTTTGGAGAGAGATTCAGGGTTGAATTTAGGGTTGGAGTTGGTTTTTACGATTGTAACACTACAGGTAGTTTCAGAATATCTGAAAAAATGAACAGTAAATGGACGGAAAAATGGATGTGATGGGAATGTTGTTACAAACTGTTAGTTCGGGGTATGTATACGTTACTTGGGGTAGGTATCCGTTAAACGTGTATAGTTTGGGGTAGGTGAATGTAATTAACCCTAGAACAAAAGTAGAAGAGAAAAATTAAAAGTAGGAGATGAAACAAAATAATAATAATTAAATGTTCACGAACAGCCGACAACGCATCTGTTGGCGGTAAGCTTAACATCGGCACAATCCGTCAATGATTGGAAAATTGTAAAGAAAACGGCGCGAACAACTTACCACTGTAGGTTATTGGCTGATAAATTTTTTTAATATTTTGTATCACTGGAGGTTGTTGGCTGATAGAAAATTTTAATATTTTTTATCACTGGAAGTTGTTGGTTGATAAAAATTTCTAATATTTTTTATTCGAACAACCAGCACCAATAGACTAGGCATTGGAGATGCTCTCACACTTCTCCTTTGATGACACAATAAACAAAGCTATGATGGCGACTTTTTATTGCAATCTGAATAAAAAGATGATTTTATCCTGACAATTTATTTTTTAAAATAATACACACAAAAATGAAAATTTTCATATCCATTACTTTTCTTCTTTTCTGTACAAAAAGTAAAAAAAATCTAAAGATATGAAAGTCTGGATTTTTAGATTTTTAAACAAAACTTTTAGATATCACTTAGACATAACAAACTAACCAAGTAGGTTATAAATCCATAGTATATATACATATTTTCTATCCCGTAACAATGATAAAACTTTTGAGGTACTACAACAGAAACATTCATCATCTGCTAACCTATTCGATCGGTATTGAATACAACATCGTCTCATGGTGTTTACTGTAGTCGATTAATTAACTCCATCGTCCTTGAAACATTAACTATAAACACTACTTGAGTTGTTAGAGCAATTACTTTAATATGCATTGGTCGGCATTTGTTTTCCCCATCCACACAAACACAAAAATACAAAATCAACACAGACAATGTGCTCTTCGAATGGGTCCATGTTCAATATCCCACTTCGATTTATTTTAAGCGAAAAAGGTCTGCATCTTCATTGCTATAAATAGGTGCATCTTCTGGGTTGATTCTCTACATCAACAGCTCAAGTAACCTTCAAAAACCAACAACAATGGCCAGTTTGAGATTCTGTGTTTTTCTTATCCTCGTATTGCTTTCCTTTCCCATCTCCGAAAGCCGCCCTCTTAGTCAAGGATCAGAAGAAGGTTCGAGCTTGATCGAGCCCGCCCGAGCATTGCTTGAAAGCGCCAGAGAAGTCTTCAAGACAGGTTTTGGGAATGAAGATACGAAACAGAGCTTGTCTGATTCCAAGCGCTTGAGTCCCGGAGGTCCTGATCCGCAGCATCACTCTAAAAACGGATAGTAATAGTATATAGCTATTGTATTCAAATGTACTTTTGTAGGGAAGAGGTAGTTACCACCGGTAACTTGAGGAAACTTCTTTGTGAACATTTATGTTTTGTACTGAATTTCTAGACTAATGTCAAAAGTTACTTTTCCTTGCTTCAATTCTCTCTTAGTTTCCCAACACTTCTTGTCTGAACTAAAGACTTTACCTATGAAAACCAAACTTTCAATGATGAACCAAAACTTTACGTCTAATGTTTCGAACGAGCTCATTCACTCGTTTTTAGAGGTGTGGTTGTTTTTTCTTGTTTTATCCTGTTGGACCTTTGTTAGATTATGTCGTTGGTTCAGTGGTTTGTAGTTTCCTTCCCGAAATCCACATCGTCTTTTTGATGTATTTTTTTTTATTTTCTGATCTACGAAAACCGAAACTTTTATCAGTTCGTTCTAAAATCAATAAACCAAGACTACTTATATATATGAAAACCAAATTCTTTTATCCGTTTGGTCTAACCGATGATGAATCAAGAAAGTTGACTTTATCTGTTTTGTCTAATCGACAATGAGCAATAAACCGAGAAAACAATAAAAAAAAGACAAAAAATCACACATCTTGGAAAGTATTGGCTTGATAATGAGCTTAAAAGTGTGAAGAGGAGAGTTGGTTAGGTGCCCCCTAAATTCTTTTATAAGAATGACATGGAAATGATGGTATTGTGCCTATTGGAAACTATAGTTGATAGGTTATCAATAACGATGAAACTAAAGATAAGATAAATAAACACAAGCACACACACATTGTAAAGTGCTAATTAATCCTTACTTTTATCCCTAAGTGGGGCTCTCTCTTGCATGTTTTGCAGCTGTAATCCTCCCTATTATGAGTTTCATGGAAGTTAAGATAATATATACTCGGGCCATCTTTGTATTGAGCAATCACAAACTAGCCGTACGTGAACATGTAATACTTCAGCATTCTCTCGTACTGTGTGGACTTGACAAAGTTGATGGCTGGTGGGGATAAGGGCCCACCATATGTACAATGAAATTATGATATATATTTTGAATATAACATCGATTTAATTCAATTACTTGAGTCATTAGATTGGTGTTTGTCAAAAAAGCTCTGTGTCTAACCCTAGGGTTTCATCTCTATCGTTGTCGTTCATCCGAGTCGGTCTTCTCACACGCCACTGTTATGCTCGGTCTACCTCTACAGAGGTTCTCTCCATACCCTAGCTAGGGTCTCACCGCCGCCGTCTGCCCACTTCTCCTCCGTCGTCGTCCGAGCCCGGGTTCTTCTGATCGGCGTCGTCCCACCCTGTGTATCCCTCTGCTCCCCCTCCCGGCATCCCGAGGTCTGGTCCACGAGTCCCAGCATCCATCCGCTACCATTCCGGCGACCCCACCGAGCTCTTTTCGTCGTCCCTGCCCTCGTCTGCACCGGATCTGGCCGAATCCGACTGGCCTACCCGGAAATGGAAGCTAACGCTCAGAAGTTTTTGGTTGTTTAGGACTTTGTTTTTCTTTATGTCTCGCTGTTTTGAGACGTTGGTAAGGAGTTGTCTTGAGTTTTTGCCTACGATTTCAAGTAAGCTATTATTATGGGTCCATGAGCGCTGGGCCTTCTACGGTCGGCTCGGACATACATCTGGAACCCGGGACGGTCACGCCCTGTCTTGTTTGATTACCTTTGGGTATTAATGAAATTCTCCGGTTACCCGTTTCAAAAAAAAAAAATTGGTGTTTGTCTTTGCTCACGTTAACTGTCCTACCTTAAAAACTTAAATTTGTTGATCATACTATAGTCAAAAGTGTTTTTTTTTTTGTGCGGAGAGAAATACAGAGAAATGTTATTCTAAAACACTCATTTGTGTTTTCAAACAAGTGTACACGCTGAAAATCAAACATGTGACTTCAAAAAGAGATGAAACCGTGAAAAATCCCCTCACCATCTTGCTAACCCTAATGGGTCTCTAATCAAATATTGATTAGAATATAAACCTATAATGGTATATAAAACCATTTTAGTTGATTTTTTGTTTCAATCAAAAGAAAATAGGAAATCTAATGAAAAAATCGTGGGTTCCGAGAAGGAGAGTACAAACCACCAAACCAACGATAGTATCCAACAAATTAAAAAGGAAAAAAAAACAATTGTACTTGTCCAGAACAGGTGAATGAACTTATAAAAAAACTCCAGATGTTAGACTAATGAATGATGTTAGGGTAAACTACAAATGCATACCCTGAAGATGACAGGTTTAATCGATGATTATCCTAAAGTTCAAAAACTACTGATGCATACCTTGAAGTTACAACTCGTAACTAGAAACCTCTTCTATCAGCTAAAATGACGAAAATACCCTCAGTGATTTTATAAATTTTTTTCAAAATAAAACTGAAGTGATTTTTTAAATAAAAATGAATATATATATATATATATAACAAAAGTGATTTTTAAATAATTTTTTAAAAATAATTATTGAAGTGTAGTTGAGGGTATTTTCGTCATTTTAGCTGACAGAGGGGTTTCTAGTTACAAGTTGTAACTTCAGGGTATGGATTTGTAGTTTACCCTATAATGTGTGGATAAATTGACTCATTGATATACATCTTGATGCCTTCACCCATAAGTTCGAGCTTTTGGGTTAGATAGGGCTTTAACATGGTATCAGAGCTAGTTCGGCCCACAGCCCGTTTGTCACATCCACCCTGTGGTATCCGGTCCATATGTAGTTGTCCAGTCTTGGTATGACCCACGTGTAGATGTCCAGTCCTACACGTGAGGGGGAATGTTGAAGTTTGAGTCTCACATCAAAAATGTGTGGATAAATTGACTTATTGATATACATCTTGGTGCCTCCACCCATAAGTTCTAGCTTTTGGGTTGGATTGAGCTTTAACACAGACTTCAATATTTTTTTTTGATCAGCGAAAGCAAATTGAAATTATCTTTTGAGGAAAAAGATACAAAGCAATAAATCCCAACCTAGCTACAGTTTGAGAAAAAAAGTCAGACAAAAAACAACAGAAAGTAGAAGCCTAAACACAAACGGCTCATCCCCAAAACCAAAGTACGATGTAATGAAACCTTGAGTGAATTCCCATGTGCGGCCTGTGAGTATGCAAGTGGATGGGAATGTAACTGGATTCCCCTGAGAGGCCTATGGCTGCAGCCTTGTGAATGGGAATGTAACGGATTCGTCAGAGAGGCATGTGAGTATGCAGCCATGTGAATGCCTGTGCAGCTTTGTGAATGTGCAACGATGAGAGTGTATGAGGATGAGAGAGTGTCTAGAAATCCACGAAAAAATCAGGTCTGAAAAATCGGAGTGTCAACCAAAAAGCACGGAGCAAAACAGGTCTGAATACCCAAGTTTACCAACCTTGAAGCCCATAGAAAAAACAGGTCTGAATACCCAGATTTTCGAACCTTTAAGCCCAGAAAGAAAACAGTAGCTACCTGCAACCACTCTTTCCTAAACTAAGAAGAAATGACATCTACTCCCTTGTCCACAAAATCTGCGAAAACCATAAGAGGTAGGGAGATCTTGTAGTTTCCGTTGGCCAGGACCACAACACGGCAGGGACAAAAACCGATCTCAAAAACTAATCAATCAAAATCCCAGGGACAAAGCCCCATGCTTTCACCGGAGGCCAACCCCAAGCTGGGAATTCCGTCCACAGAAATGGACGGGGGCACAGGAAGATCAATCGAAGAGCCAAGAAATCGGAAGGGAAAAGAAAACCTAACTTAGACAGAGAGAAGGGAAGAAGGTATACCTGATCCCGACCTCGATAGTCAAAGGAGAGGAGTCCTGAAGAGAAACCAAAGGAGAAGACCGACCCAGCAACGATGACGGAGACCCAGAGCCACGACGATCCTTGGAAAGGAACCACGTCCCACGTCCAGCACTGGAAGTCGTAGCCAGAACCTGAAGAGAAGGCCATCCTCCAAGAAGCCGAAGGGAGATACTGCACCCGAAGCCTCACAAACCACCAAACCTTGACGATCCCAGAATGTTGAAGAGGCGCGTCCACGAACAACACTAAAAAAGACCCCTCCACGGCTATGGACAAACCCCCGTCACACCTCCTCAATGGTAAAACAGTGGAGTCGGGTAATCCGAAGGCCAACACCCAAGTCGGACCGACATCTTTGTAGCTGCTAGAGGAGCCGAAAAATTCCGGCAAGCAGCTCTGGCGAGGAGGGGGAAGGGAGACGAATCGCAAGACTGAACTGGGCCGGCCCAAATCCACGAGCTAGGCCTGGGCCAGGAGCCGTACCAGGCCCAAGAGCAGGGCCAAGCAGAGAAGGCCCAGCCAGAAGGGCAGGCCCAAGCCCACTCCAAAAAAGAACAGGGTCGAGCCCAACCCAAATGTACCAGACCCAACCCGAGCCTGACCACACCGCGCGTGAGCAGATCCGACGACCGTCCGCAGCTCCTGGCAACCTGCAGAAACCGGCGAGCAGTGCACACAAACCACGAGCAGACTCTTCACCATCGGAACCGGAGCCAACGAAGCGGAGAAGAAGAAACAACTCCAGATCTGGAGAAACGAGCAGCCGAACTCCAGACCTACTCTTCGCGACGCCAAAATCGACCACCTGCAAGGCCTTCACCAACAGAACGACGGCGAGGAGCAGTGGAAGGCAAAAGAAAGGGGTGAGGAGGAAGGGAACCACGGGAGGGAAGCAACTTTTGGAAATAAGGGAGAAGAAAGACAAACCCAGGAGCTGAAGATCCTCGTCGACAACAGCCAGAGCCGAGATGGTCGGGGCCGTCACCGGCGAGGGAGAAGGAAGACGGCGGGTTTAGGGTTAGGAAAAGGCTGGGTTAGGGAAACACGATTCCCAAGTCAGAGCTTTTTGACAGACTTCAATATTTACCATAAGAAATAAAAAAAATTGGTGGGGTACAAAAAAAGTGCATTGATTTCCTACCACACAACTCTAACAAGTTGAATCTACTTCGAACCTCCAAAATTTACAAATGACGCTTGACTACAAAATGGACGATATGTGTACATAAATTTACAAAGAAGACTATAAGACAAAGATAGGAGAAAAGGTTGGGGTGTTTTTGGATCTACTAAACAATCACAAATATAGAGAGACAAAAATCAAATGGTTGTCAAAGGTGTATGGTAAAGTTATAGAATGGTGGAGATAGAGAAGAAGCCAAAGAAACATTTTGTCTCTTCTCATGGCCATGATGTGTGAATTAATTAGGATTAACTTATGAAGAGCACGGATTTGGATCTCCAATGCTAGGCCTCTTCTCACCATTAACTACCCCAAGTGATGAATATAGCCAAAAGTCACTGACTAGATCCACAAACTTATTGCCATGCACATCAAGGTAAAGAGATACTACAAACTGTTTAAAACCTCTATCAACTTTAAAGTATTTGGATTGTTGCAAGCACAATATAGATTCACGACACAGAAGTTTTATTTCCATGTTAGGATCATACTCATATGACAACGAACAGATCGTTTTTGTAAAATTCTAATATCGTGTTTCAAGATGTTTATGGTAGAATGTAACTATAATTGGGTCTTCAACTAAAAGTTTAAGCTTGTAATTGAGTTGGTACTCTAATATAGTATCAGAACTTGACACCTCACGGATCCGAGTTTAAACCCCACTCTCTGTAAAAATTTCTAATTTCTTCTATATTTATCAAATTTTTCTAAAAATGGACAAGTCCTTATCACTCTTTTCAATGTGGTCATCTCTTCTTCTAAATACTTTACTTCTAAATTCGTAAACGGGTTTGTTAGTGAGGACGCGTTCAACTATTAGTTTGAGCTTTTAATTCCTCTAATAGCTTATCCAACAATGATGTGATCAGTAACCAAATTTGATATTGACTTTTCACGGAAATATACGAAGTTTCAGTTCTATTTATGTCCTTAAGTGCAAGGAAGAAATTGCCGCCACACAAAATAGTGTAGGGATAAGAGCATTTAGTTTTCATGGCGCCTTTTCAACCTCGATAAATCCATTATTGACCTTGATTCAACTTTAAAGAAAAAAGGGAAAATTTCATTTTACCATCCTGTCAAACATTTAACTTCAGTTTAATATCCTGTCATAAATTTTTTTCAGTTTCATACCCTAACCAAACTTTTAATTTCACTTTCATACCCAGCCGGGTAAAATGTCCAAAATACCCCTAACTATTACTCAAATTTTCATCTCATGCCACTGACTCAGAATTTGAAAAGAAGTGAAATGACAATAATACCCTTCATTGTTTAGGGTGTTAAACTGAAAATTTCAATAATTTTAAAACAAAATCAGTTTTTTTATAAATTCATTTTTTTAATTTCAAAAAATCATTTTTTAATTTTAAAAATACATAAAAAAATTTATATAAAAATATTTTTTTATTAAAAACTATTTTTATATAAAAAATCATTTTTATTATAAAAAAAAAACAGACGCGACTGCGTCTACTCCGGCGTGGTCTCCGGCCATCCAGCTCCGCCGGCGTCGTCCCCGACCCCTCCCACTTCTCCGGCGTCGTCCCCGGCGTGGTTCAGATCTGGTTCGCGAACCAGATCTGTTCTGCTCTGCTCAGCTCTGTCTCTCCGCCGCCTGCAAATCCATTACTTTATCTATATCTCCTTCAACCACCGTTTCCGTTCAAATCCCTCATCTGGGTCTCGCTCCTCTGCTGTGTTCCGAGCTCCGAGTCTGTGCAATGGCGGCTTCGCTTGACGATTCCGGCGATTTGAACCAGTTCAGATCTGAACTAGTTCGCGATTTGAACCAGTTCAGATCTGAACCAGTTCAGATCTGAACTGGTTCAAATCGCCGGCGTGGTTTGAGGGAGGAGGTCCAGACTTCTTGGGGTCTGAGGCTAGACTCGAGCTGAGTGTTTTGAAACCAAGACCGGTAACCCCTCACCGACCAACACCAAGAGAGGACCCGAAGGGAAAGGCCTGTAGTTATACCGAGCACGAGCCAGCCTGCACGCGGACATGTTTGACACTAGAGCCTACAGAGAAGTAGAACGCCACCACTGAGCTTCCTACCCTCCGCGATGATGAGGGATGAGACCAGGATCACAACAAATCAAAGATCAAATCGATCAAGAAACGTTTTCCACGATAAATATGAAACAAGCCACCTAAGAACCATCATGAACGAGTTCGAAAAAATCACAGCAACCTTGTTTCCACCACCACACCATCGGCCGAAGACTAACCCCTCCACGAATTTGGGATTTGAGACTCAACTCGAGCTGAGCGTTCTGATTACGAAACCGGTAACCCTTAGTCGTCCAACACCAAATGAGGACTTTAAGGAAAAAGCCTGTAATAATACCGAGCACGAGCGAAGCCAAACCCGGAAAGAGCCCAAACCTGACCCGCCCTAGGACCCGACCAAATCTAGAACCCGAACTACTATGGAACCTGAATCGGATCAGAACCAGCTCCAGCTATGCCCCGCTCCAGATACAACCACTTCGAATCCATGCCAGACCCGACCTGAACCAACAGATCTATTCAACGCCAGTGAGAAGAAACCCAGACGTTTCAGCATCGGCGAGAAGCAACAAAACAAGAACCATGCACTCAGATTTGCGACTATCCAAGGCCGGGATGGCCAAGTAATGTTGTCCCACTCTGGATCTGAGCCTAAACGCCGGGAATACGTCCAACACAAGCTTCCCAGAGCCACGAGAAGGTGGAGGAGGGATGAGTAGCTCCATCCACCACTTAGAACCCAAGGTCAAACAACACGACCGGAAGCTCCACCCATCGACGAACCCATGAGCTTCCAAGCTCCTGCTAGCAAGAGCCACTACTCCGGCGAACTGGACCAACAAGAACCCACGAGGTAGTCCAAGCTCCGACGAGAGATGCACTGTTAGAATATTAATATAATTGGGCCTTCAACTATCAGCTTAAGCTTTTAGTTGAGTTGGTTCTCTAATATGGTATCAGAGCTGGTTCGGCCTAAGGCCTGTTTGTCACCTCCACCCTGTGGTCTCCGGCCCATATGCAGATGTTCAGTCCTGCTATGGCCCACGTGTAGATGTCCAATCCTACACATGAGGGGGAGTGTTGAAATATAAGTCCCACATTAAGAAGAGTAGTAATTAGACAAATAGAAGTAAATTAGAATTTTTGTAGAGAGTGGGGTTTGAACCCGGGTCCGTGAGGTGCCAAGCTCTGATACCATATTAAAGCCCAATCCAACCCAAAAGCTCGAACTGATGGGTGGAGGCACTAATATGCTTATCAAGCGTTCAATTTGTCTATACACTTTCTATGTGGGACTTATAGGATGAGAAGAGGTGAAACACGAAATAAAAAAGGGGGTTAAGAAAGGGGAAGAAGAAGGTGAAGGAGAGGATGTTGTCACTGGCAACGTCTAAGGCCAAAAGTCAAGACGTCGCCGATGAAAAGGGAAGCAAGATGGGGGAGGTATTGAAGCAGCGACTTGGTTTTGAGAGAGAATACGTTTTTCTTGAGAGGTTCCAAAATTCCTTATAAGGGAATACAATAGTTACAAATAAGGATAGACAAAAATATACGTATATTCGAAAATTGATCAAAATCGACTGTCGTCGTCGTTCGGCGGCATGGAACCAGTGGTTTCTGACATGTTTCTGGCAAAGAATAGTCAAACTAAATGAATGTTGGTCAAAAAACGGTCCAAGAACTAATGGTGATCAGAATCGATCAGACAACGAGGGCCTTACTAAGGCTGAAGAAATGTTACATGGCCCAATTCACTAAGCCCTCGGTCCAATACGCATATCTACATACCGTTGATTTTTATTGTTGAATCACGACCGAAGATAAGGGTTTCGACCTCATTTTCTCATTTTTCTAAAAAAAATTACCTCACGATCAATATTCTAAAAATTGTTAGGCGCTATTCAGGCGGCTAGGGTTTTTGAGGATTAATCGAGTCAGAGCCAACAAGTAAATGAGGCTTAGGAGGAGCCAGTGATTTTTAGAACACTGCTCATAATGCTTCTCTACAGCTCCGATCCTCACCTCGCCGACCTAGAAAAGTCTAGCAACATATCTCCCCGACACCTTCTTCGTATCTTCACCAGCTCATTCTCTTCCATTCTTGTCGGTGTAGGGTTTGTTTAGTGATTTTTTTGCCACTAGGTGGTCAGTTAAAACAGTTATCAACCGACATATGTACCATTCGAAATCTTTGGACATCTCCGTTATGATGCATATTCCTAAAAAATCGATAATTCCAATTAAGGTTGGGGGTTAGGATCATGGTCGGTTCATCAATCAATGCACACCCTTAATTTGAAGTACAACTCTGACTCCTATGTCGAAAGATGGTCTATCAAATAGTTACAAGCTTAATACGAAATAAGACTGATTCTATTTTTTTTTTTGAGCGAAAGTTACAATTTTATAAAATTTATATCAGAACATCGATGTGCGCCAGGGGACATGATCCCGGGCCACTAAGGTCAAACAGAACGAACAATGGGTCACTGAACCTTTTTCCATTAGAACCGTCATAGACGGTATTTGAAAGCCCCATGGGCAGAGACAGAATACGAGGGGGGGGGGGGGGGGGGAGGGGGTGCCGGAAATTAGATATCTCAAAAACGGTGATGGTGGGAGGAAAAACATCGCCATGCTACCCTCGCAGGGTCATTCCCCGATGTTCTATCGGCTTTTCATTCCTTCTGGCAGGGCTATCTCCCCGCCCTTGCCTAAACGGGAGAGCTCGTCCCGATCCAAGTGCCTTAATTGGTCCCTCGACATCCCTCTCGGAGTTGCGAGGGACGTTAGGATAGAAGTAGAGGCACGTCGGCTGACGTTAGTCACAACCTTGGACCACGCAGCGGTAGGGAGAAGAGGCTCGTGTCGTGAAGAGGAGGCAACCCTAGAGCCCGTTCCGCCAGTGAGAAGAGGAACCAGGGCGCTGGTCGCAACAGCACATGGTGAAGACACAACCCTAGGAAGCGCGCCGCCGGGGAGAGGAAGAGCCAGAGCATGTCTTGGCATATTTTGGGGGCCGGCGGCCTAGAGTTCTATGGGGGAAGTGCGTTTCTTGAGGAGGACGCAACCAAGGGACGCCGCGTGGGTCGTCCTATCGATGGAGGCCAAGGAGGTAGGGACAACGCTGGCTGCTTTAGTGGCGGCTGCAAGGGTAGCGCCGGAAGAGAAGGAGGCGCTGAAGGAATCCCGTGTAGATGTTGCTTCGACGTCCTCCTGCGTTAGGCCTTCAAAGGCGGATTCACAAGGGGAGACGACGGAGGCTCCGGGGGAAAAGTCTGCACCGGAGACGCCATGACAGAACCGGCAGGGAGAGCAACAGTAATGTCAACGAGATCGGCGACATCAAGAACAAGACTAGAAAGCACCATAGTCGCAGGGGTACGACGACTAGGGCTGGAGTTTGCTAATGAACTATTCTAAGGGTTATTAGACTAATACGAACAAAAAAACCTCTGATTCAATTTGTTAGAAAAATCATCATCCTAGACGAATCAACATGTTGGGCATTTCTCTAGTAGAAAAACACTTTATGCCCGAACCTAAAAACAATTTTATTTATCAAAATAAAATAACATGCTAGAGTTTAAAATTATTATTGATTCATCAACTCAAAGTGAATTAGCTTTATGAACGATAGTTACGATATACTCTTAACTCACGAGTCACGACCACCAATTAACCTAGAGATACTCTTTGAGCATTTCAATTACATACCCGATAATGTCCAATACACCTTTTCAAATATAACATATGTATAAACAAAAAGATGTCAAATCATAGTATTTTGGCTTCTCCAATGTCGACAAAACCAAAGCTCGATCCATGTCAAGAACATATAAGCATGCAAAAAAGTTGCTAAGTAGGGCTTAATTTGAGCTCAACCATGCATAGTCATCGATGACGGTGACAATTTCACGAGTGCATGTCCATATTGCGCCTATCTCCGGCCACCAATGGCCACAAAAAAGGTATAATTATTAAAAATTGCTCACCAAAAAGTATGAGATCTTTTTATTGCATTTTTGTTTCTAGGGTTCGTAGTGGGATCCATTAAGGATCTAACTTAACGAATATGGCCGGCGTGAAAACGTGTGATTCGGACTCTAAATGAGATTAAGAAATGTGAAGTTTTGTCATCAAAGTTGTCCTCACATTCTTGTCTATATATATATATATATATGATATATCCATTGATTTCCTTTGTTGGGACGAAGCCAAAGGTGATGAAATCACTTTGTAATTTTATTGGTAAGGCTTCGTAGGATCCATATTTGCTTTTCGACGCCAATCCTCCACGTTCGATCCTATTATTATATTTCTGATGTCATGAGGTCGAATTGCACAAGGTAAAATGTTGTTTTAATTTTTCAAACTATCAATGTTTTCAATAATTTGGTATTGAAATTTCAACAAACTAATGAAGTGTTAAAAATATGGATAACGCTTCTAAACGGTCTCAAAAAAGTTATTTGCAGATTCTAATTACGCTCCACCTTTTGTCACAGATCCTAACAAAAAGGTGATACACGTTTACAAAAAGTAACAACCACGTGCAAAATAATTATGAAAAAAGTGGTGTTCCTTGTAACAAAATACCACCTTTATGTTATTTTTTTGTAACAAAATACCACATTTGTGTTAGGATCTGTGACAAAAGGTGGAGGGTAGTTAAAACCTTCGAATGACCTTTCTGAGATAGTTAGGATTCAGCGTTTTCCCTTAAAACTATCATTGTAATCACTAGGATCATGTAGAAAGAGGAGGACTTCTCATGATCCGTCTCTCTCATCTAGGGTTTTTTTTGTAACTAGTTTGTGTCGCCATCACCTATCCGACCGACCAGGCTGCTCTTTGTGCCACTGTTTTCCCTACCATATACGTGGTCCATGTGAGCGTCGCCTTCTGCCCAGAGCTTCCTCTACCTCGCCCTTGTCTGTGACAACCAAGTCGTGTTCCATTGTCGAACTACAATCATAGTGGTCTTCTACAATCCCATCGGGCTCCCGTTAGATGGATTGTCGTTCTCATCCAGATCTCTGCCGAATAGGGACCAAAACCTCCACTCCAAAGTTGTGAACATATGGTTGATGGCTCAGCTCGACACGACGACGACCAATCGGAAAAAGGGGCCACTACTCGGTCCTCCAGTTGTAGGATTATATGTTTTTGTAAACAAGACGTAAAAAAAAATTTATTTGTCGGTAATCCTATTTAAGCCTAGATTGGCATGCATCGCGAAAACTAATTTAAGCACGTACTTATGATACTTTGAGCTTGTTGGTTCGAGACAATGACCTTTGGAAAGACTAATCGAGGCACCCACGTGTTTGCCCTCTAACAATATCCACACGAAAAAACTGACAATAAACAATTTAAAATTAATATTTTATTATTCTTAAAAAATAAAACAAATGTTAATAAACAAATAAACAGCATTAACATCCACAAGTATTTAAGATGTAAGTATATATCATTTATGATTATTATTTTATAATTAACTTTAGAAATAAGTATTAATTATTATATTAGTAATATTAATAATAAATATATATAATTATTAATAATAAATATTTAAGATAAAAACATAAAAATCGGATCAATGTTGTAAAAATCATCGCTAAGGCGCCGATTTTTACAATACAGACCCAATTTTCCTAAATCCGTCCGATTTGTTAAAACGAGTCAATGTTCTAAAATTTTCCGCCTATACACTGATTAATCCCCGCTTAGGGCCGATTTTTAAAACACTGGTCCGACCCAACGAGCAACACAGATTCATCAAGTCGATTGGGACGTGGATGTCTCATGGGAAGAGTTGGTGGTGGTCCTAAAGGGAGATGGAAAACCTTTCCTTTCTCCTTCATTCTTGGAACCTAGGTCCTTCTCACTCCTGGACCAACGTCCAACCTAAGCCCCCAAGGGGAATCCAACAAACCATATAGTTTTCCGTATAGTCTATCAGAATTGGAGGCAATTGACGTTTACCCCGACCGAATAAGCTTCAGAACTATATGATGTCACCATTCATCAGACGAGGACTACAAAACAGCTTATCGAGGATATGATCCTGCAAGCTCGAAGAGGGTCACAAGAAATGTCTTCCTCTCGTACCTTCCAAAGAGTGATTTTCTTTACAATCCTAACTAGCATTGTGTATTCGATTAGAAGAGAAACAAATCACATGAACTTTTGTTGGATGAGCCTGACAATCTTATTACTAAAATCAATGAAGTGAGAGTAAACTTTTGCTCTCTCTCAGCCTTCTTGAGCTCCTTTTTTCATCTCTTTCGGCCTCTTGGGTTATGTAAACTTTGTTTGGATATTTTTGTTGGTTTGTGGTTTCTTTCCCGGAACCCACACCACTTATTAATGCATTATTTATTTTTCTTATAAAAAAAAGAAGTGAGAGTAAATTATGCGGAACAATAAAGGTAGTTGGGTACCAAATCTCACGAGAGGCTTACTAGAGAGAGCTTGAGATTGTACAAGGGGTGTGTGGTATTTATTTATTTTTTATTTTTTGATAAATGATGGTTTTATTCATAACTTTGCAAAAATACAAGTTTTACAAAGCTAGGGGAGAGATCCCCAAATAACCTCCAAAAGAAATAAAACAACTAAATAAGATAATCAGCTCCTGCGAGAACAAGTAAGACAAAGGGAGGGAGAATTCAGCCAAAGAGAGAGACTCGAATCCTCCACCAAAACCCCAGACATCTTACAGATGCTGAAGCTATGTAACTGAAGCTTGTAGAAAATCACATCTAAAGTTTCAGTCTGTTGTCTGAAAACAGCGGAGTTCCTCTGTAGCCCGATGTGCCAAAAACAAAGGTAGGCCACTTTGACCCAAGACAGCCACCAACTTTTGCGACCAAGTCCCCTCCAAGCAAATAAACAGGTGACAACATCCCCTGGCATAGTCCAAACAACCGACCACCAAGAGAAAACCTTTGACCAGAGCCGCCAAGAAAACTTACAGTGAAGGAACAGGTGGGGGGCATCCTTAAAAAACCCGGTACAAAGGCTGTAGAACATGTCATTAATCGAGACCCACAAACCCCTTTCCTCCAGAAAAAACTTAGTGGGGACGGCATTGTGAGCGAGCAGCCATACCAGAGAGTTGTACTTGGGCGGGAGGTTCTTGACCCAAAGAGTACCAACCCAAGGGACAGGAGATGAGATAGAATCTGAAAGCAAAAGGTAAGCTGAAGCTGAGGAGAAACCTGCTTCCCTTTGCGACCAGACCAACAAGTCAGGGGTATCAATCCGAACTGAGACTGTGCTCAAAAGCTCCATGAGCGATGCCGAGTCATCCCATTCATATGAGAAGATAAAGGAGCGACGATATACCAAGTGCCAAGTACCATTCAACCATAGATCATCAATACGTGACCATTTCCCGGCACAAATAAGATATAACCGAGGGAAGCGGTAGCGAAGGGCCATGTGGCCGACCCATACGTCCTGCCGGAAACGTATGCGGTCGCCTCTCCCAAGCCTCCAATGCAGACTTTGATTCCCAAAAAGATTTATGAAAGATTGATCCTCAGATAAAGCCATAATATGACTAAATAGGAAGGAGGAACCCGGCTTTTCTAACGTAGTGAGATCTCATTCACTCGGATCCCAACCGAACTTGGCACACAAAACCTTCTTCCAAAGAGAATCCTTCTCAGAGGCGAAGCGCCAAAACCATTTGGCTAATAAACTGTTGTTCACCCTTTCCAAGCCCCGAATACCCAAGCCACCTTCAGTATTTGGCTTACAAACAGAAGACCAGCGAACCTTGCAAAAGACTCGGGACCGAGCTCTGTTGTGCCATAAAAACGTCTTCTCCAAGCTTCTAGTTTCTTAATAACTCCCTTAGGAGCCTTGAACAATGAAATGAAGAAAATGGGAAACGCCGAGAGAGTAGACTTAATCAATACTAACCTCCCTGGCATAGATAAATCCTTTGTCTTCCATAAGGCAAGAGAATCCTTAAAATTTTTAACAACAGGATCCCAGAAGGACAATCGCCTTGGATTAGCTCCCAAATTAAAACCAAGGTATTTAATTGGGAGCGAACCAACCAAACAACCCAAAGAAGAAGCTACAGAATCTGGGGTCAGTGATCTGGCATTCAACAATATGGCAGTAGACTTTTCGAAATTGATTTTAAGTCCTGAGCTAAACTGGAAGGTGAGAAGGGTACTCTTTAGCCTCAGAAGATCATCCACAGAGCCTCGCACAAAAAGCAGAGTATCATCTGCAAACTGCAGGTGAGAGATAACAGGTCCTGCAGAACCTATCCTCACCCCAGAAAATTCCCACAACCTGATTCCCTCCTCAAGTACCTGATGCAATCCCTCTGCAGCGATCAAGAAAATGAAAGGTGAGAGGGGGCAACCTTGTCTAATCCCATTGAGTATGGGAAAGTCACGACTCGGCGAACCATTTACAAGAATAGCTAGGGATGCTCAAAAACAGGAGGCCATCCAAGAGCACCATTTTGGCCCAAAATTCATAGCAATCAGTACTTCCTCAATGTAGTCCCAGTTGACCTTGTCAAAAGCCTTCTCAAAATCAAGTTTGAGAACAATTGTCTCCTCACGAGAGTGATGAACATAGTCAATGACTTCTGAGGCAATCAGCACCCCATCAACTAGTTGCCTGCCTGCCACAAAACCAGATTGAGGATCACTGATAATGTCATTCAGAACTTGGCGCAGACGATTAGCTAGAACTTTAGCTAAGATCTTATAAGGCCCGAAATGAGACTAATAGGTCTGAAGTCTTGGATCATGTCAGCATTTCGAACTTTGGGAATCAAGGTGAGGAAAGTGGAGTTCAGCCCCTTCCCGATAGTACCTGAGACAAAGAAATCAGAGAAAAACCGAAGCACGTCATATTTGATTATAACAGGGGATAAATATATTTTTAGCCCTGTATTTTACATTAATTTCACGTTTTATTCGTGTTTTATCTTTCGTTTCAATTCATAAACGTAATTTTTCAAAAATTCGTAAATCCTAACGTAAAGGTGACAAAATCCGTCTAACTTCATGGATGCGTTTGTTTGAGTATCGAAACCTCTAAAATGCATAAGTTTTTTGTAGTTTATGAAAATAAAGTTCGACCGTAGTTAGGACGTGCAAATGAGATAAATATAAGGGCTGGGAAATGATGTTAACCCTCATCTTTATGTTAAGATTTTTTTTTTGTTGGAAAAATCACGGTTAGGGACTGAAACGAAAGGTGAAGCACAATTAAGATGTAAGATTAAGATAAAATACAGGGATAAGAATTATATTTATCCTTTTATTTTATTTTTTACTAAAAGGTGCATATTCATTAAAATAGATTCCAATTACAAGCGAATGCATCAAGAAGACATTCTTTGACCACTAAGAACAGACTTAGAGCATAATTGGTTGCTATTCTTTTAACAATATAACCGTCATAGACAGTTTTGGATGAAAAACCATATAGGCAACTTAAAACTAACCTATGACGAAACCGACTATGACGATTCAAGGTGTTGCCTAAATGTTGCATACTCTGTAGAATGCGACCGAACTTGCTTTCATCAGTTTTAAAGGGAGGATATACGTGAACCGAGGTTCCCTCCTTGGAAAAATTCTTAATTCTCTGCTCACTAGTCATTGACCCTGCAAAGACGATATCAGAAAAAAGAAAAAAATACCTACTCGATTAGCCAGGTCCATAATCGAGAGAGGGGTCAAGGAGGACGCGTCGGTTGCGGCTTCAAAGACAACGGCGGCGGCATCAGAGACGGCGGCTACAGCTTCAGAGGGGGCTTTAGAGACGACGACGATGACTTTAGAGACGTCGGCGAGACCGCGGGGCTCCGAGGCGCTGAGGTCCATTGACGCCAAGGTGAGTCAGACGACAATCATCGGAATGGCAGAGGGGAACAGAAAGATCGGAAAACACTTCGTTGGTGGCGGGAGAGAGCCAACATTGCGATGGTTAAAGACGGTTCGAAAGGAACCCTAACAGAAAAAAACCTCACATGACCCAAAAAAAATGTATATGGGAGAAGATGTATAGAAAAGAGGAACATAACCATGACATAGGTCATGGTAAAGACCATGACCATAGCCATGGCCTTATCTTCATGCGGCCACTCTCTAAAAAAAGTCTCTCAAAATCCTTTACTGTATGACAAACTAACTATATAGCAAGATTATTTATTTATCCTTTTATTAATTGCCTAGTTGGACAACATGTCTCTACTAATATCTTTGTTATTTCGATTTCGATGATCAATTCGACTATTACAGCACACCATACATGAATCTTGCCCACAATGATCCGAAACACCTAACTTCCCTTTTCAAGAAACCATCAAAGAAACATTTAATTAATCAAGATCTCAAACTTTTCATTTGTAAAACAAATATATTACATCGGTAACTAATGGACAACTCATGTTTTGTCTTGTTACGATATAGCAGCCCAACGGTTAGGCCAACCGAAAAAAAAAACACGACCATGAACATAAACATAGGGTAACTATGGGTCCTATTTGTTTTGGTGATCTTAATTGGGCTTGATCTTTCTTTTCACTTTCTAACTGTGACCTTTTTACTTTTTGTGCGAACTAACATTTTTCGTCTATTTTGACGATTCCGTTAAAAAAATGTTACTGTACACGTGACTAACACGTGTCAAAAACCTAACGGAATCCGTTAGAATAGACGGAAATTGTTAGTTTTCGCGAAAAAAGTCAGACGTAATTGGGAAGTGCAAGGAAAGGTCAAGTCCAATTAAGACCGCCAAAACAAACCTCAAGTGGGCCAGGACCCATGGTTTCCCCCCTAAACATCTGCACTTCATCCGCTAAGTTCATGGCCTATAAATACAGAAAAGATCGAGCTTAACGATACCAAGAAAATCAATATACACACACAATCTTGAACTCCATTGATGGCTAGATCGAGGTGCTTCGTGAACATGGTGATGATCATGATCATGCTCTTTGTTCTAACACTAAGAACAGAAATGCGCCCATTGACGGAGGAGACGAGCAACCTTCTTGCTGCAGCCGGGAACGGAGTGGAGATGGACTCCGGCGAAGGCGGCGGGAGGTTTTCCGGCCATGTTCTCTCGAGGCGTGACAATGAGCTGCCGGATAGGCTCAGTCCCGGCGGACCGGATCCACAGCATCACTCTAAAAACGGCTAGTTTTGTCATGTGTTAGAACACGAAGATATAGTAAAATGAAGTTTTAGTACGCGTTTGTTATACTGTTTGTAAGAAGTTTATACTTCCGTTATAATGTTATATTTTTTCCGTTGTAAGTGAATCCTTATGTTGTAAAATGTAAAAGAAAACATCGAGAACAAAAAGATGTAATATAAGGAACAAAAATTGTGGCAACAGATTTTGAGTTGGGAAAACTCTGTTTCCTAACCTTTACAAACGTTTCATTATCAGATCCTAACCCAGGCCAACGTTTGGTCTCAATTCCTGACATAATAGGTTTGGAATTTCTCAGAAACTATAAAAAGCCGTCCAAACTCACGATTCCGTCAACTCGTCGAGTATTGGGTTCGGTTGCTTGAGAACGAGGATAAGTTCAACGTCGAGGAAGGCACCATGGGTAATGTACGCCAACAACGACAACGCTTGGATGAGTTGACAGAATCGTGAGTTTAGACGGCTTTTTATAGTTTCTGAGAAATTCGAAACCTATTATGTTAGGAATTGAGACCAAACGTTGGCCTGGGTTAGGATCTGATAATGAAACGTTTGTATATGTTAAGAAACAAAGTTATCCCTTTTGAATTTAAGTATTAGATTTAAATATGTTACAGAATTTTATAATCGATATTATAGAATAATTAAACCTAATATTTGATGTTATAGTATTTTGTTCATATTATTATTTTGATTTATATATTACGGATCATTTACAATAGATTGTGTTCCACTCTTTAAATATATATTTACGATAATGAGTATTGATTTTCGATTTTCTAAACATAGTACGGAAATATAGTATATATAGCCTAAATTTGTAGCTTTCCATAAAAGTTTCCAACTGTATTTGAATTATCCAAAAACTAAAGATGGATCAACCGATCAACTTCGTCCATGCCATTGTCTTGATTACTAATAGTTAAACAAGACCCACTAATGATTTAGCACATTGATTCGTACTCTATTTAAAATAGAATAAAAACACATGTCTATATATACATGTTATGTTTGTTTGTCGCTTGCTCGTGGACCTGGAAGGTCTGGTCTTTGGTCCAGAGGATAGTGGGGTGTTGTGGGTGTTCCACCGTTGTCGTCTACTCTTTTTTTCTAGAATCTTGGACCTCTTTGGTGGGGTTTAGAAGGCTAAAGTCTGAGTGGACTGGTATCGGGCTTCCGTGTCTTTGGCATTTCTGACTAAAACGTAATCGTCGAGTCTTCTCAGGTTCTGCTGTCATTGAGTTGAGCATCCTTCTAGTTAGGGTTCAGCATGGATCTTTTTTCAGCCTGAGAGTGGCCGGCCAACAATTTAGCTTCCTCGAGTGGATCGAGTCTCCAACTGTTGCGCTGACTAGGTGTACCTAAAGATTGCCTCGCCATGTTCAAGAAGCCCAACACTTTGTCCCTGGTCCTCTTTGGCGCATGTCTCTTCTGCTCGGTTTAGAGCTTGTCTACCTGACTAATGGGTTGATGGTCGGTGAGGTGGACCGGGGCGTTCTTTCTGTTATTCTACTGTTTTTGTTTCTTTGTTCGGATTTTTATTGGACGTTGGTTTAGTGGTACTAGGCTATTGTTCCTTGTTTTGGACTGGATATTCACCGATACATCCATATTTCCATAAAAGATTTTCTTTTCCGTTCAAAAAAATAATTATCTCATCCTATACAAAATGGGTCAAGCTTGTACATCAGATTATGGTCAATATACCATGTTCAATTTTTAAATTAGACTTCTGTATCATGCTAAAATTTAAAATTAAAAGGTAAACTTCACTAATTGCGTGACCTTGCTCATTTGCACATTAAACGTTCAAACTTCAAACATAATGTATGTTACATTTCTTTAGGCCAAATATACTTCAAACACGAGGAATCGAAATTAGGGTTCGTGTAGGATTCTCGTAAGATAGCATGAGCGATCCATCTATATGCAGCCTCAGTCAGATGCACTCCATCCCAACTAATATACGACGAAGGCTCATCACAAACCCTAGTAAATTCATCCCCGCATCTCCTCGACAAGTTGTAATTGTACGGGCCTCCTCCCCCGCAGCACGCCGCTAGGGCACCCTCACTACTAAATCCTGCAAGAAACATCGAGTTTTCATTTAAACTAAAAGTTTAAATTGATAGTTCAGAAAAATAAAACAGAACTATACAAAAGATGGTGAACATAATAAAGGTAAGTTACCAAATTTTTTTGGTGACTCGTATAGAGTCATGGCCGCATTGTAGAAATCCGCATAGATTATTGTGGTGTGGGGATACTGATTTCGAATGCGATCGAGCTCAATTTGAAGTTGTTGATTGTGATACTGGGAAAATCGGTTTAGCCAGTTGAGGCAACCGGTGCTCGTGTCATATTCATGTTCATTCGAACTCTGGAATAGTGTCAAATATGCCGAAGAGCAACCGATTGGGAAGTTACCTGGCACCATGAGTGTCACCGTCCCTAACTCTATCAACTCCTGCATTCGAATCATCGAATCATGTTAACGGGGTAAAACTCGAATGCGATTAGAACCAATGATCTGATACGAGTGAACTAGTGAATGAAACGTAAAGAGTAGAGTCCGCCTAGCGAATATCGTACAATAATAGTTGATGATATTGTGTTGATAATCAAAGGAACATATGTTGTGATTTCTTCTAATCCTTTCCCAGCGAAGAACGGATCGTTGTAATCGTTCCCTCCAATTTCCCCAACAACGATTAGAGAGTTGACAAGAAACTCCCTACAATCTGAAATTCGAGTACTTATTTTTGTTAAGTAACAAAAGACTTATATTTGAACTTAGATGACGATAATATTTTAATTTGTACTAGTCTTAACATTTTCCTACCTACGACCATTGGTAAAGACTAAAAAGCATCAACATCCTCAATTTCGTCACGATGGCAACTAAATCTTGAAACGACTCATTGGAAAAATCTTACGCTTACTGATTCTTATGTATATCTCGACAATTGATATATAATACAATGTAGTATTTACATTGTCACAAAAACGAAGTACTTATCATAAATTTCGTAAACGAAGAACTTACTTGGAAACGTTGGGCACAAAGAATCGTTGGAAGACAAAAATGCCTTAAACCAATCCAATTGTTTTTCCAGAGATTCGTTAGTCAAGACGTTGTGAACTCCTCTCTTCTCGAAAAATTCAGATTCAAGAGCAGTCGCTCCCACGACCGCGAAATTTACACCCTCTTTAAAATCCTTGACGATTCCATCGTTTTCTCCTCCTTGCAAGTATGCAGGAAGCAAAGAAAGGCCCAAAGATTCGGCTGCAATAAAAACATATTAATTAATTTATCAAAAAATAGATACTTATAAAGGAATACTACGAGGCACCCACTTATTTTATGAGTTACAATAATGTAAGGGACGCATCAATTTTGTTATACTTTCGATGATTACGTTTTAAAATAACGATTTTATCTCTAAAACCAATAAATAATAAAATGAAGAATTATTACCTCCTTTAATTTTTACTCCTTCATTTTTGAAAGAAAAATCTAGTTTTTTTCTTTATTGTTTTAAAATTGAAAGATGAAACCGTCATTTTAAAACGATGCTACACGTACCAATGAAGTCGATGATGAGACGACCGTTGGAGCACCGGCCGGGGGCTTGGAAGTATGTCTCGCCGTAGGGAGGCAAGAAGAGGTTCTCGTGGTAAGAATTCGTGACGGGATCGGATTTGAAGATGGCATAGGAGTTCCCGGTGTCGGTAAGCGAATCGCCGAAGGCGAAGATTGATGTATAGCAGCCACGAGTTGCTTGTGGTTGAAGGAAGGTCGCTGATAAGAACAAGAAGAGAATTGGGGAAGCCATGGATGTGTGCTGAATTTGGTATAGATGATGCTCAATGTGCAACATTTTTTTAAGTCCACATGGGTTGGTGGGGATGAGACCCACCAACAACACTTATCAAACAATATCAATAAAATCCCCACCAACCACTTATTTGGTGTTATGGGAATCAAACAAAATCAATAAAAGATTATAAAGGTCGTAAAGATTCACAATAGGATAGGATGGGGCCCAGTTTTGTATGCACCCAACTCCATTATTTAATTTCCAATTTCATCTTTTGATCGTGTCTCGATCCGATTCTTTGAAAGATATTTATTCTATAAAAGGAAATTCCAAATAACATATTTTTGGATGATTTTTTCGGCCCAAAAACCATCCAAGAACAGCCTTCGCTTGAGCATGCATATTCAGATAAGTTATCACTAGGGTTGACGAATCTTTCACGATTCTGAGAATGAACGCTTGGCTTAGACTGAGTAGTATAATAGTCAGATAAATGTTTAGGAGGCCAGCTTTTACGTTTTGGGGGTTTGGGGGGAGGGGTTTTGTTCGAAGCTCTACTCTTGTATCACTGATCCATGAGTTGAAACAAGTTTCCAGCGTCGAGCAATGACAACGAATAAGACATACCCGTTGATCTTTTTTTTATCAGCAAAACACTATATAAAACCTGCTCTTTGAAATAAAGAGCAGGGGGTGAAGTACAGAGAAGGAGCGATCCACTCTAATAGGATCTTCCAAGAACAACCTCAACAACCTGAGGCATGACAACACAAGTGAAGCGAGCGCTGGCAAATCAGCTCAACCTCATGACAGTCCCAACATGGGACAAAGCATTTACATGAAAGAGCGTTCCTTTACTAGGAACCTTAGCATCCCAACATGGGAGCAATGCAGACAAAAAAGGTCTAAAAAACCAAATTATACAACCATGAAGCGTAGTACAAATAAAAGAAAGGGTCTTAACACCCGGATTTAACACAATAAGCGCAGGAAAAAAATAGAGGTCTTTAACCCTGATTTTCCAACCATTAAGCACAAGTGAAACTGGCATAAAACCAACCAACAACCTAAGAAGAATGAGCACCATGTCTCATTAGGACCATCAATCTGTCACAAAGACTAGAAGACGAGAGCTAACACGTCGGCGGCCAACACCGTGATCGACCAAGACAGATCGGATGGGTAATACCCACCCGAACACATAAACCCCTACGAGTCTAAAAGAAAACATCTGAAAGGCACAAGGGCCTAAACACTCGCTGGCGGCCAACACCTTAAACCGGTAAGTCCTAACAACAAAAGTGGAAGGAAGCAAATGCAAATCAAACAGAATTCACTAACAGAACCATGCGGGTACACCAAACTTAAGCTAAGGAAATAAATATACCAGAATCATGCCACGATGATCCGCTAGACCCACGACGATCAACACCCGGGAGGATGAAGAAACGCGTCCCACGACCGTATCTGAAGCAAAACATCGGGCAACCTGACGAACCACCAGAGGCAGTAAGAGAAGCTCCGCAACAATCCAAACCCAGAAGGATGAAGAAGCGCGTCCCACAGCCAGAGCTGGAACAAGACACCTCCAGAGATCTGAAAGACTCACCACCTCAGCAAAATTGCAACGAAGAAAACGGAAGAGACAAGGAAAGCACCCCAAATCGAACCTTCCAACTCGACCGAACCAGAACCACATCAATCAGCACCCAAACGGTTGGAGAAAGCGTCCCACGACCGGATCTGAAATGAGACACTACTAAAAAGCCGCATGAACCACCGACACCACCACCGCAAGCAACAAATCTAAAGGAGCAGACTACTCTGAAGGCCAACACAAATGAAGATCATAGCCTACTCCAAAGAGAAAATATGTTGGTCAACTCCGAAACACCCACGGGTGCTTCGAGATGAACTCAAGAGAACCGCAAAACTGAGGACATCACCCGGAACCGGGCCGGACCCGGATCCAACCCGAGACAGATGTGAATCTGGGCAAGACCCGGGCCAGGCCCGGATCCAGCTCAGACCCAACCCGATCCACCCTACTCGAACCCGAAGCAGCTGCACCCTACACGAACCAGTAGCCGCCGCCGAAAACTCGGCCGATCTCGACCCTGCTTCAGTCCGAGAACGAAGAAGCGACTCCGGTGAGGAAGAGGCATGAATGACTCCACGCAGCCTCTGCTCCGACGATCGAAGCGAAAGGAAGTAGATCTGCTCGGAGCCGGCGACGAGAAGCAACGCTGGGGCATGCTGCGTTGCCAACTCCGAGCGGCTTTCCAAGAACGCTGCAACTGAAGAACCAAGAAAACTGCCACCACCAAGATCGGAAACCAGCGTAGAGTAGGCCGGAAAGGGTAGATCTGAGAGGGGGAGAAACTCTCGACCACCAGCCCCGACCACCGGAGGGAGCACCAACCAGCCCCGACCACGACCCCTCACATCGACAGGAACAGGACAAGGAAGAGGGCCACAAGTGCGAAGGAGAGAGGGTAAAGCTTGAAGAAGAGAAGGGGAGAGGGAAGCTCTACCGGCGACGTCCTTGGCCGGGGCCGACGAACGCCGCCGGCAGAGAGAAAGTTGAAGAAGGGGCGGCTGCAAGAGAAGTAGGGTTCCGAAGTTTTTATATACCCATTGATCTTGAATTCGTTCAAGCTATCAACAACCTGCATCGCCCCATCCTTTCCTCGAAAACGAACAAAATCGAAGTATTTTTCGTTACGATTTGGTCGATGTAAAACAAATGATGAGATGATTTCACCAAATGGTTGAATACATTGTGAACCCACTCATTTTTGGACTCGAAAGGAAGGTTGCAAACGAACACCTCGTCTTTTCGAAGAACACTCTCTTCTGAAACAGGGCGACCTGATCTTAACTCCCCAAGACTGCTTTGAACAACTGATTCTCTCAAGTTCGTGCCTGAGTGAGCCTTCTTAGGCTCCCTAACGTTAACAACTTTAGTTCCATCATTAAGAGATTTGTAGAAAATACCTTCTCCAGTTCGTTGCCGGTGAGGTTGTGTTGACAGCTTTAGGCTTATCTTCTCCGGTTTGTTTTGGCCTAAATTTGTCACGCCCCAAATCCGATTTTTGACCGGATTCGAGACGTGAACTTAAAACAAATAATAATAAAGTAATTTAAACAATAGAGAGGGTCTCAATAGCAATTTAAAGTTCCGAAAATCCACACGAGTCAACAGCTCGGTAAAAGTAATAATAAACGAGTCAAAACAGTAATAAAACTGTACGTCTCTAGAAACTAGCCCAAACCCTCGTCAGCTCCCTAGCTCCGAGAATCCTGCTAGTACTGGTCCCGCTCAATACCTGAAACACAACAAAGTAAGGGGTGAGCTTTCGCTCAGTAGGAAAAGTAGTTAAGGTTGTGAACCTTAGTTCACCACCACGATAACCGTCCAATTAGGGCATACTAGTAATGCACAACTATAAACAACGCCCTCGGGCAGTTCCCAGTTACCGACCACTTTCACGACCTCAGTCATACTCATAAAACGCACACAGCCAGCCAGTGAGAATAAAGCACACAGCAAGACACACACAGATGTCGTATAATAGCACAAAGCCAACCGTAAGAATAGAGCACACAGCGAGTCACACAGATCTCGTACAACGGTTTTCAACATCACCGAATGCACACAACCAATATTACCGATTGCACACAACCACTTTATATCGTACTGGACCACACAGTATCAGTCACGATATCTTCCTCTCACTAAGAATGAGGGTAACATACTCGACCGGAAATCCCTCAGTCAGATGTCTTCCTGTCACACAGACTCGGGGCACTACTCAACATATGTACCGAACCGGTAATACCATAAGTCAGACGTCTTCCCATCACACAGACTCGGGGCATCACTCAACATACGCATCGGACTGGCACACCCTCGGTCAAACGTCTTACCGGACCACACAGCATCGGGGTATCGATCGCGCCATCCTTGGCCTCAATGACATACACCGGAACTATCCCTCGGTGGAGGCATCACATAAATTACGTCTCCTCTTGGAACACACATTATGAGTATGACACGCAGCACACAGCCATAGCTGGTCTCAGTATACCAACCGGACCATCTCAACGTAACACACAAACCGGTCTATCACTCACCCGGTCATATCACAACCAAGGGTTCACGTTACACCAAACACTGCACACTTTCCCACACATAGTCACAACATGCAACACCGAGTATAATCTTATTTAAGACTCTCAAACAGTGTTTATAACACGCAACCCTAAGGCTCAACATGACCCATCTACCAGCACGGCAATTTCCCAACTATTGAAAGCAGCTAATCTAGTGAATCACATCCTACATGTTACTAAGACTCTCGTCCGGTTATTTAATAATCGAAAGCGATTATTCTAGTGAATCACATCCTATATACCAACTAGGACCTTTCCGGTTATTATTATTCCCTAATCATGCATGCTAGTAACTTTCCGTAATTAAAGCGGTATTCGCTACATTCCCTACTTCAAGATGAACACAACAACTACGTCTCCTAGCTGTTGACGTCCGGGCCTACCTCCGGTCTTCTCGGGCGAAGTCCAAGTCTGAGATTAACAGGTAAAGTTGCTAATCAGTCCCGGCATAGTCCAAAAGTCCTCTAATTTGTCAATTTAGTCCTTTAAATGCTCAATTTTAATTTATTTATTAATCTGCCCGACCCGGATCCGACCCGGATCCGACCCGGTCCAGAACCCTGACCCGAATGGACCCAGATCCAACCCGGACCCGGCTCTAGACCCGACCCAGACCCGAGTCAGACCCGGTCCATGCCAGAGTCCAGAACCCAGTTCAGAGACCTGGGCCTGGCCCAAGGCCCAGCCTGGATCTGGCCCTAGGCTCGAGTCCTGGCCCAAGGCCATTCGGGCCCAAAGCTTGTCATGGCCCAATGGCCCGTCCTGGCTCGGTCTAAGCTAGAGACGAGGAAGGCGAGGCTAGGGTTTGCTCCGCCGCCGGTAGTGGCGTAAGGGAAGCCCGGAGGGCAAGCAGAGCTGGTCGGGAGGGGCGTCAGGCTCCGGCGTGGCCATGGCGATGACGGTGGTGGCAGACGCGAGGTCCAACACCCCTCCGTCTTAGATCTGGCGAGAGCGAAGCTCTCTCGCTCGCCGGCGTGAGGGCTGCGACAAAGCTCGGGGTTTCAGACGGTGAAGCTCGTCCAATCGAGCTTCTCACGGTGGGTTTTCAGGCGGTGAGAGATCGGAGAAGCTGAAAAGGGCGAGAGGGAGCACGAACCCTCGTCGTTTCCTCTGCCGCCGGCACGGTTCGAGTTCGGGCGTCGAACCAGAGAGGGGTTCTCCGGCGAGGCGTCTCGATTCCGTGCACGGTGGTTTGATTCGTGCTCGGGGACGAAGAACACGGCGGTGGCGAGACGGCTTCGGTGCGAGAGAGAAGAAGAAGAAGAGAGGGAGATCGAGAGAAAGAGAGAACGACGCTGGGTTTTCCTCGGGAGTCGCGCGTGGACGAGGTAGAAGATAGAGGAATAGTAGGGTTAGGGTTTGGGCTGGGCTTCGCGTGGCTTGGGCTCGGCACGCGTGGTGTGTGCTTGGCCCGTGTTAGCGAGCTGGGCCCGGTCCTCTGACCGACCCAGTCCGGCCCAATGCTCCCTTTTCTCTTTTTTTATATTTTCTTTTTATTTTGCATTCGTTCCAATTTTCCACCCCGTTTTCCAACCACGGCGTTTCAATCGAAGATTTTAAAATATTTAATTCTTTTAAACCGGGGCGGTCTTTACAATATTAGTTTGGCCTTTCAGATTTGTAACTTGTAAGGGCTTTACCCGGGGTTTCTATCTTTCATTCCCTAAAAGATGAGTTATACATTTTCTTTGTCGATAAAAAAACAACTTACATCTTTCGTTTATTACCGGTAAACGATGGATTTCATTAATTGAAAAAAAAAATGTTACTTTCGACGGAAATCCCAAAAAAAATACATAAAATTTTCATTAATTTCCACAAATACCTCAAATATCCCTCCTCTCCCCAACGCTAACCCAACCCTCCTCCGCCATGCCCATGAATCAACCATCTTTCACCGCCTCCACCTCCTACAAACCTACATCGTGATTTTTTTTCTTATCAGATCTACATAACCGAGTTGCATTGTCTGACAGTTTAATAATTGTTGAAGCGTAAATTAGTCTTTTTTACAGAAAATTTTGGAAGTTAACAGAAACTTCGTTTTTTTTATAGTAAACAAAAGGTATAATCATTTTTTTGAAAAAAATGAGAACAACAAATTTGTGTTGAAAAATGTCGTTCAAGAGCATATAATTATGGTTTCCCCTTCTATAAAACTAAACTTTAAAGTATTAGAATCTTAATAAAAAATTATTTTAAATATATCGAATAGACGGGTGGGGAATTATCGCCTCTGCCCGGTCAGGGATTTTTAAACCCCACCCGAATATTCAGATTATTTATCCGAGTTGACTCTCTACTCAAGTCGATGATTTTTCTCTCTACTATAATTATTGGAAAATTTAACATACTATGTGTTCATAACTTCGTTTATAATATTTTCAGAAGGATTTGTCCGGATTGAGTTGGAAGCTGAGGAAGAAACGTTGACGTTTTGAGTCAAAGTGTCAATTATTGATGTACATAATGTCTCCGTAATAATTGACATAGTTATCGTTTGTTTCGTGGACTGTACATAACATTAATAGGCAAACTTTGATTTAGAAGTTTGAACACGCTACATATAGTTTATACACAAGGAATTGAAATTAGGGTTTATGTAAGATCCCAGTAAGATACTATGTGCGATCCATCTATACGCGGCTTCAGTCAAGTGCAATCCATCCCAACTAACATACGATGAAGGGTCATCGCAAACCCTAGCAAGTCCACCGCCGCATCTCCTCGACGAGTTGTAGTTGTACGGGCCTCCTCCCCCACAACATGCTGCTAGGGCTCCGTCACTACTGAATCCTGCAAAAAACGTCGTGTTTTCCATACATAGTTTTTAGTACAGTCTCATCTTACTTAAAAGTTCAAGTTAATAATCAAGATGATTTGTTATCGTCATTCTCTCCTAACAAGTAAAAGGGGAAAACCACAATAATATGCCCTCGACCTATCTTTTTCAGCACAAACATGATGTCCTCACCTTTTTCTCCAAACACGTATTTATATCTTTTGTTCATGATCGTTATAAAATGATGGTTTCCACACTTAATTTTACATCCAAATTAACGGAAACCGCCGTTTTTTGAAGAAAAAAATGAGTACACCATGTTTATGCTAAAAATAGGTTGTTCAAGAACATATCATTGAGGTTTCCCCAAAGTAAAACTTAAGGGCAATAAGTTGGTGAATAGTAGTTAGGTAAGTTACCATATATAGTAGGTGACTTGTGTAGAGGCAAGGCCGCGTTGTAAAAATCAGCATAGATAATGTTGGCATCAGGATAAAGATTTCGAATCCGATCCAACTCGATTTGAAGGTTTTGATTGTGATACTCCGAAAATCCGTTCAGCCAGTTTAGGCAACCGGAGTCAGGGTCATAATCGTCCTTTCGTAAACTTTGAAACTTGGTTAAATACGCGGCGGAGCAACCAATAGGGAAGTTCCCTGGCACCATAAGTGTCATTGCTCCTAGCTCTATTAACTCCTGCATGGTAATCGTAAATGATTCGTTATTAGATGAGAACCAACGATGTGATACTTATTACGAAACGTGAAGTTATGAAGGGAAGATAATTAAGATCTTACAATGATAGTTGAAGAGATTTTGTTGATAACTAAAGGAACATATGTTTTGATCTCTTCTATGCTTTTCCCCGCAAAGAATGGATCGTTGTAATCGTTGCCTCCAATTTCTCCTACAATAATTAGAGAATTGACAAGAAACTCCCTACAATCTGAAATTTTGATGTTAATTAATACAGTCTTAGACTAGTTAGGGACGAAAACGAGTTGAATTAAATGTAAAAATTTGAGGTGAATAGTGCGTGCTTTGCATAAACTTACATCAAAATGTTTTATAATCCTCATGGGTACATTTTTTAGAATTTGAAATACTTATGTATGCACTTTTACATCATTATTTTAGACTTTTTTACAAAAACAAAATTAACCCATTTCTAGATTTATCAAATAAATATTTATGGGTTATTCCCTGAAACTAATCAAACATATATTTGATAAGAACATATATATATATATATCCTCAAAACATAGGCGTTGACTTGTGCAGAATTTCAAAAATTATATAAAGAACTTACTTGGAAATGTTGTGCACAAAGAATCATCCGAAGACAACAACTCCTTAAACCAATCCAACTGAATTCCCAGAGAATTATTGGTGAAAACGTTATGTACTCCTCTCTTTTCGAAAAACTCAAAATCAAGAGCGGTCGCTCCGGCGACTGCAAAATTTGCACCTTTTTTGAAATTCGTGCCAATTCCATTTCTTTCTTTACTTCCCAAGTAGGCCGGAAGAAAAGGCAGGCCTAAGGATTCGGCTGCACTAACCACAATAATTAATTTATGAAAAACGAACAACTACAATTACATTGCATAGATGCATAAACAAAACGTAAACTTCATGGTGACATATCAATAAATATATAGAATCGATTTCAGGTAGGTACCGATGAAATCTATGATGAGACGCCCGTTGGAGCACCGACCGGGCCCGTGAAAGAAGGTTTCTCCATAGGGAGGAGAAAAGAGGCTCCGACGGTAAAGATTCGGGACGGGGTCGGACTTGAAGATAGTATATAAGTTCCCGGTATCGGTGAGCGAATCGCCCAGGCTAAAGATCGATGTGTAGCAACCTTGAGTTGCTTGTTGTTGAAGGATGGCCGTGGACAAGAGTAGGAAGAGGATCGGAAGAGCCATGGATGTGCCCAAATAGGAAGAAAAAAAATATGAAGTGAGTGACTTGTATACAACGTTTTTCTAAGTCCACTTGGGGTTGGTGAGGATGAGACCCTACCATGTGAGAGCAACTATGGATACCAAACAAATTGATTAAAGTTCTGTATTAATATTCGAGTTTGACTTGATTGACAACCCAAACTTTGAATCTTTTGGGGAAAATTTAGTTGTTTCTTAGAGCATCCACAGTCATAAACTATTACTTAATAGGTTCTTTTCTTTTATCTATGTTAAATCATTAGTTGTTATAACCAATTTTATAGTGCTGAACCACCGGTTAGTGGTAGACGGATAGCTGCTAGTGGTTAGCTGGTTTTGTAAATTTAAATAAATATTTAAAATTTGTATTTCACTAATTTGACGATGTAAAATACAAATCGTTACTTTACATTCCCGAAACATGCTCATAATCTCCAAATTTAGTCCAAATATACTCGATGAGGTCATTGTGGAGACGATCAAGAACTTATCGATCATGAACTCTTGTTCTATTCTCCAAGATATTGTGATGTTCACCGCTGGAGGTGGGCCTTGGCGGGTTGTGCGGACGAGACACCCACATCTACAACCGGATCAACGGAGTACCGTCGTCGTTTATCCTCAACGCTCATGTTGTGGAGGATAATACAAGCAGTCATAGTTATTTCGAGTGAGTTCTTATCCTACATTCGACTCGGACGAGTGATGATATGAAACAAGCCTGCAAAAGTCCAAATAC
This sequence comes from Erodium maritimum, assembly GCA_963921825.1. NCBI lineage: Eukaryota > Viridiplantae > Streptophyta > Magnoliopsida > Geraniales > Geraniaceae > Erodium > Erodium maritimum. The sequence continues at coordinate 2,122,641 of OY997593.1, read as the reverse complement.
TCGTTCCATATTCTTCCTCACCGCCTCTTGGAGTTTAGCAAAACATCTTTGCTTTAGCAGTTGTGGATATGGTATTGTTTTTACAAATGCATCTCAAGGAAGATAAATACCATCAGTCAAGTAATAAGGGGTTGTGTGGTCGTGGTCGTTCACCATATAATGAACCGGTGAAGTGAAACCTCAAATCGCATGCACAAACAACGTTGACTTACTAAGCATATTGATGTCGTTGTTCGAGCCCAGGATTCCAAAAAAAACGTGTCATATCCAGATGTCCTGGGATGAACGACTTCCAGCATGATTGTCGGGATTTTTCTGTGGTCTCTCCTTGAGAACTGTGCAGCCCATGCAACCAGACAGTTCTTCTACGCCTAGTGCATGCATTCGAGACTCTCTTACTAGCTCGGAAAGTCCCGTGTTTCGTTGATTTCCAACAAACGGCGAACATCTTCCTCGATTGGGGGTCGTAAATATGTTTGGTCGAAAATCATGATGATACCCAAGCAGTTATTCTAAACGCACTCCAAAGCAGTGCTACCTACCATTCGCAAGTACTCATCAATGGAATCACTGGCAAATCCATAACATAGCTGACGAAATGTTGTCGTGCATTTTTGGTGTGGGGAGAATTTAGGCTTCCCTCGAGCATTAGGTCATTGAAAAAAAATATGTTTTTCGCTAACTCAACACGTCCTTGATTCATAGGAAAACTGTCTTCGACATTCGAAAACAACAGCGGAATTAGTGTGCGATGTACACTGGATTAGGAGCGAAGTAATCATCCATCAATCGTTCTTCTATTTCCTCTCGCTTTCGATCCGCCCATTTCAGTTGTGGTATCGCCGACGATTGTGACCCTTTGGCCACCCAATCTTCTACCCTTTCATAGACCCTTGCCATAATTCGATCAGTAAGCCGTTGGGCAAGTCGTTCAGACAATTTCTACCCAACTTTTTTTAATTGTTGGGGAGTCATTTCAGCCAAATCTGTCATCGTTGAAAGTAGACCCATCAAAAAAGAAATAAAATTTGAAGAAGATATGTGAAATTGGGAGTGAGAGAGTTCATATGTAGAGGAAATTATGGCACCAAAATCATACGCAGCGCCTCCGTGTTGGCGACCAACCTTTTTGATCAACGCATCGTTGTAAGATCCTGGGACAAGCGGCCCTACAACCATGGTTGTAAAAGTCCTCGCCTAGTCCGTCTAGGCCCCCTAGGCCCCAAAATCCATAAGAACGCCCGACTCGCCGCCTCGCCTAGGCCCCAAAATCCGAAAACCACCTGACTCGTCGTCTCACCCGATTAGACAAAAAATTGGGACTCTGGTTTGTGAAATCGGACATTCGAAAAAGAGATGAAAATGTGAGAGAGACGATATGTTTGTAATGATCTTAAATTTCTTGATAAAAAGAATATGGCACGTGTCCCTCTTTGGTGGTTCATCATTATAATTTATATTTTTATTAAAATTAAGAGTAAAATAAAAATGAGAGCATTATTTGGTTTAGTATTTTGTAATTTGATACTTTATGTTTTTTTATATCATACAAACATAGTTTATATTTTGAATTTTTGATTATTTGTTTTGTAATATATATTTATTAATAATTAAAAATATTTAAAAAAAGTTAAATCCGCCTAGGCCCTGCCTAGGCCCCGACTAGTCCCCGTCTAACGCCTAGGGGTCCTCACCGTCCGACTAACGCCATTTACAACATTGCCTACAACAATGCCCCCTAGGATAAGCCCTCATGGTTAGGTGTGACAGGGGAATGGTTTTGTCTGAAAACGTTGTAGTATACTACCACGTCCCACTATAAGTGCTCTTAGTATACATCATTCTTAACTAGTTACTTTTACATTTAAACTTTTGTTTGATATGTTGGGTATGCCCTAGGCCCAATCGGGTCTCAAGCCCAATTGTGTCTTGGACCCAATATACTTAGTATATTAAGAGAAGATTAGGTTTAGAAAAGATAATTCATCTTATTCTCTTGTAGCCTCCTTTTTCTCTTCTCTCCCAAAAACAACAACGAAGAATCGTTCTTCATCTCTATAGTCGTCTCAAGTGGTTGAAAGCATCAAATCGTTGCTCGGTGTGGATACACTAGAGGCTTCGTAGTTTCGGAGCTAAATCAATTTTATTCTCCATATCAAGTAAGTAACATTTCGACTTTATCATTGATTCAATTGCAATAGATCGTTTTAGGATCGAATTAATTTATTCCGCTGCGAACATATGATGTTTATCGATCCTTCAATTGGTATCAGAGCCTGGTTTTTTGCATTTAAATCAATTGTGAAATCTGGCTTTATATTTTTTGTTGAAGCCATGTGTATACTTTGGCTTGATATTTTTTGTTGAAACCGTGTGTATAATAATGATGTTTATTCATATTGATATGTATGTTGATACGCATGTGGTTCCTGTTTGAGTTAGCATAGTTAAAAAGGAAATTGTTTTTTTTTAATGTCTTATGCTCGTGGGAACCCATGTGATTAGAAGCAAATGGGTTTTTGACTTGTATCATGAAAACTTGATTAGTAATCACAGTGATGATATATGATGCTGCTTTTAATATATTGTTTTTATAAGCATGAGTACATGCTTAATATATATGCATTATACATATTGAATCAAGTTGTTTTGCTATTGATGACTAAATATATACGTTTAAGTGACCCTTATATATATATATGAAAGAATGTGATTCTTTGTGTCATCACTTGCGTAAATATACTTGTATATACATATTTGAATGATATGTTTATACGTTGGTGATTTGGGGTAATTCAAGTTAGATGATTGGGTAATGATCAATTTTATTATTAACGATTATATACGATATAGTCGTTAGTGTTATTAAAATTGTTTCAATGACATAAAGTTGATCATTTTATAATTATTGAGTTTTAATTGATAAAATATGAGATATTTTATCAAAGGCTTTTCCATCGAAGTAGATAAATAAAATTAATATTCGTTTACAAGGAACGACCTGACAACCAGTGGACTTGTAGTTCGGAATAAAATTATCTTTGTTTACAAGGAGCGACCTGACTACCAGGGGACTTGTAGTTCAAAGATAAATGTGATTTTTCTCTATTGCATATGATGCAAGTATACAAATTTATTTTTGTTTACAAGGAACGATCTAACTACCAGGGGACTTGTAGTTCAAAGATAAATTTTTTTCTTTCTCCGTTGTATATGATACAAGTATAAAGTGTATAAATTTCATTTTTGTTTACAAGGAACGACCTGATTAACAGGGGACTTGTAGTTCAAAGATAAATATACTTTTTTTAATTGCATAGGATGCAAATGGAAATGAAAAGTTATATAATATTGTACTTATAATCTGGACTACTCAGAGGGTATAGTATTAATTAACTTTGGGAGGAAATGGTATATTCTGTTGCATATGATGCAGGTGAAATTAAAATTATTTAACATTATACTTATAGTCTGGACTACCCAGAGGGTATGATATTAATTAAGTTTTTAGAGAAAATTAATTTATTCTACTGCATATGATGCTAGTGTGAAGAAAAACTATTTGATGTTACACTTATAGTCTGGACTACCCAGAGGGTGTAATATTAACTGGTTTTATGTCACCAGGATGGATAAACTCAAATATACTAATAGGGCCGACCTGACAACCAGGTGACTATGTAGTATATAGCCTGTTGTGGTTTTATGTGATAAAATCAAGAAAAACTTTAATTATGTGTGAGAAACGACTTGACAACCAAGGGGCTCACTCATGTTTTAAAGTTTGTATTATCATTTTGATGAAGTCCATGTCTTAATGATGTATGCTTGTGCTATTGTTGTTTTCCTTCATGGTTAATTTCTGAAATGACTATTTTTCCTCTATGTGGCATACTAGATGCTAACAAAATGTCTGGTAACGTTTTTGATATGACTGGTACCGGAACCCTAGAATTGTTCTCATGCATGAAAAGCTTATCGATGTGATCGATAACCCCACTATGGAAGCTCCTACTGAGGGAATGACTGTTGTAGTTGCATTAGATGTATATCTGACGTACTGGGAACGAAGTACTACTACTCAGTGCATCATTTTGGCTTCCACGAGTCTTGTCCTTTAGAGAAAACATGAAACTATGAATCCACCACAGATAATAGAACATCTTAAGAAGATGTAGGAGTATCAGAATATGAATGCTAGATATCAGATATCTAAGTCTCTATTCATGTCTGAATTAAAGCTCTACGAGCTGGTGCGTATCCATGTTCTAAAGATAATTGATCTTATAGAATAACTTAAGAAGTAAGGATGCACACTAATAGCAGGGTTTGATCTTGCAGTCTCTTTGTGATACTTCTGTTATGTTAATTTTAACATGAACAGTGTGAATTGTGATATTCATGAATTGCTCAATATGTTGATCAATTATGAAATACAATTCACATCGAGAAAACGAAAGTATCAGGATCTGTGCATTTGATTGATGAATCTTTAAAGAGTAAGTGGAGAGGCAAATGGATGTCTGAGAGAAAACCGCTTGCACTTGAGAATGTTGTTGTGAGCACATTCAATAAATTAAAGATGAACATCGATCAATGGAATGTAGGACGTTTCTTTTGTAAGAAGTAAGGACATTGGAAGAGAAATAATCAAACAAATCAAGACTACTTTTAGCTTTTTAGGCTTGGTCATATCAATGAGAAAAGAGTAAACAAGTCGCATAAGACATTGTGTCTTAGGCAGTATGATTATGAATCATACGATACTTGTGAATCTTATCTCATTTGGAAAAATGACAAAATCTCCTTTTAATGGAACTGGAGAAAGAGCCAGTGAACTTTTGGGACTCATACATAGTGATGTATGTGGACCAATGAAAGTTCAAGCAAAAGGTGGATATTCTTACTTTATCACCTTCACTGACGATATGTCGAGATATGGTTTCGTATATCTCATGAGACATAAGTCGGAATCTTTTGAAATGTTCAAAAGGTTTAGAAGTGAAGTTGAGAAACAAACCGGTAAGAATATCAAGGCACTGAGATCTGACCGTGGGGGTGAGTATCTTATAGATGATTTTATTGATTATTTGCCACAAGAAAGGATACTATCATATTGGACTTCGTATCTTATTAGGTATGGTACAATCGATGATGTGATTTATAGATATTTCTATCTTCCTGTGGGGATATGCTTTAGAGACTGTTGCATGTTTGCTAAATAAGGTTCCCACTAAAGCAGTTGTTGAAACATCATATGAGATATGAAAAAGATGGAAAGCTAACCTTAAACATTTAAGGGTTTTCCAACCTATGTTAAGCGACTGCAATCAGACAAGCTTGAGGCTAAGTCTAACAAATGCAGGTTTATTGGTTATCCCAAGGAGACTATGGGATACTATTTCTATCTTCCTTATGAACATAAAATGTTTGTGGCTAGGAAGCGGCTTTTGTTTTAGAAAAGAAGTTCCTTGATATCGGAAGAACTGGAAGTAGAAATAAATCTTGATGAAATACAAGATACCAATGAGTCAGCGCCAACTCAAGAGCATGAGATGCATATTGAGCAACCTTTTCTTGATGTCTTATAGTTACCATCGAGGGTTTCAACCTTAAACGTTGAGGTAAATGATTTGGTTAATGAACCAATTCATGAACAATGGTAACAATAGAATCAAGAAGTACAAAAACCTCCTGGAAGATCAATTAGAGAATGTCGCGCACAAAATAGGATTAATCTATTAGTGTGCGATAATGAGGACAGTCATATTGATGATGACCTTATTATTAAAGACAATCCTAAGTGTTTTCAAGAGGCGATGGATATGTCCAGAGCATGAGAAATGGCTTGCTGCCATGGGATCCGAAATGGAGTAAATGAAAATCAATAAAGTATGGACTTTAATTGATGACTCTAAGGACTTAAAACCTATTGGGTGTAAACAGGGTTTTAAGAGAAAGATTGGAGCGGGGGGTAAGGTTGAAACCTTTTAAATCCCGTCTAGTTGCTAAAGGGGTATAATCAAAAGGAAAGTATTGATTATGAAGAAACGTTCTCCCCTGTAGCAATGCTCTAATCTGTTCGGATTTTTCTTGCTATTGTTGCATACTGTGATTATGAGATTTGACAAATATATGTGAAAACGGTTTTCCTTAATGGTGAGCTCAAGGTAGATGTCTATATGACTCCACTTGAAGGTTTCACATTATCATCTGCTCCTAGTAAAGTATGTATGCTACAATGATCCATTCATGGACTAAAGAAATATTCTCATAATTGGAATATTTGTTTTCACACGATAATCGAAAGGTTCGATTTTGTGCGTTGTGAAAAGGAGCCATGTGTGTACAAGAAGGTTAGTGGGAGCGTTGTCATTTTCCTAGTGTTATATGTAGATGTCATATTGCTAATAGGAAATTATGTGTCAGCAATGCAAGAAACAAAGATTTGGCTATCTGAAAAATGCTCCGTGAAAGATATAGGAGAAGCAGCTTATATTCTTGGAATAGAGGTCTATAGAGATAGATCAAGGAAGTTGCTTGGGATCTCATTATCTATGTACATTGATACTATCTTAAGAAAGTATCCCATGGATAATTCCAAAAGGGGTTACTTACCTATTGGAACTAGAGTTTCTCTTTCTAGGAGGGATATTCCTAAGACTCTAGAGGAAAGAGAACGAATGAGTAGAATCCCATATGTTAACACAGTGGGAGCTATCATGTATACCATGAGATGTACGAAACCGGATGTTGCCTATACGCTAGGAGTAGCAAGTAGGTACCAAGGGAATCCGGGTGAGGGAAATTGGAAAGTTCTCATACATATTCTTAAGTTCTTGAGAAGAACTGAAGACCAATTCCTCATATATGGAGATAAAGAGCTTAAATTGTTAGGCGATATTGATGTAAGTTTTGCATCATATTAGGACGATAGCAAATCTACCTCTGGTCATGTTTTACCTTAAATGGTGGGGCAATTTGTTGGAAGAGTTCCAAACAAGTTACCGTAACTAATTCAGTAACCGAATCAGAATACATAGTTGCATGTGATGCTGTTGAGGAAAGTGTATGGATAAAGAAGTTCTTAATTGAGCTTGGTGTGGTTCCTTCAGTAAAGGAAAATGTTCTTTTATTATGTGACAATAAGGGGGTTATTGCACAAGCCAAGGAGCCAAGAGCACACCAGAAATCCAAACTCATTTCTCGAAAGTTTCTTCTAAGTAAAGAAATAGTCGAACGTGAGACGTTCAAATTTTGAATTTGGAAGGAAAGGAAAACGATGCAGATCCTTTCACTAAGGTGCTTGGTTCAAAGGAGTTTGACTAGCACAAGTGGAATATAGGATTGAAATTCATGAATGTTTGGCTCTAGTCAAATGTTAATCTTCATGAAACATTTTTTTAGCACATTTCATATCGTGTTTTTCTTATTAGTGGTGACTAATATAATGGCTTTTATTGTTATCATATATGTATGTTTATTGACATTAGACATGATAAGTCCTTGATTAAACTGATATACTTGTCATCATAATAGGGATTATGATAATGAGAGTCAAGTATTATAGAGTTTGATCTAAATGTGTTCTTGGTCATAGGATCATCCTACTGGGACTAAGGTGATCCGGATAGACCAATATATGTATAACGGTACTCATTGGATGAGTATTAATGGATCTCATTCATTAATTTATAATATAGATGATGCATATAGTGGATATGATCATTGAACTGACCAAAAGTGAGATTTCCAAATGGTTGATTTTACCTATACTGTCAATGTGGAAATTTTCTTAAGGAGCAAATGTATATTGTTTTGTCCTTTGACCTGAGGTCACCATAGTGGTTAATAGAATGCTTGTTATACTTTGATACCGGACACCTAGTGTGTAAAAATGCTAGTTGAAAGGTCATTGGGTATAATTGAGTACATATATAACCAATGGTGAGTCAAGAGGGAATCCATCAACTCAAGGTAATGAGTTTGAACTCTATGTTGTTATGAATCTTATGGTTGAGAAGATCCTTAGCCAAGGCAGAAGAATGATTTAAGAAAGGAGTTTCTTAAAGTCATTCAACAACCAGTAACGATCAACATGAAACATAGTGATTATCTATTAGGGTTTGACAGTCAAACCATACCCTAGGATAATCCGGAGTTGGAAAGATGGAAGGAAAACAATTCATCATCCTTAAACCAGGTTCGTCTTTATTGGATATTGATATTAACGTTATCCGGCCGTCGGGGAGTGTTGTTAGACGCCAACCTCGATTAGTAGTTAATGGGATTAATTACTACCGGTTTAGCGTTGAACCTATGTGGTCACACACTTACGGGTGACGTTTGATGTTTAAGATCATTTAATTTATTATGAGATAATTTATTGAAATGATCTAGATGGCATATTTGTTATACCTTCTGCTAACACAGAAGTGTAATAAATAGTGGAGTTCTTGACAGATTGGATCTAGGTCAAGTGGGAGATTGTTGGGTATGCCCTAGGCCCAATCGGGTCTCAAGCCCAATTGTGTCTTGGACCCAATATACTTAGTATATTAAGAGAAGATTAGGTTTAGAAAAGATAATTCATCTTATTCTCTTGTAGCCTCCTTTTTCTCTTCTCTCCCAAAAACAACAACGAAGAATCGTTCTTCATCTCCATAGTCGTCTCAAGTGGTTGAAAGCATCAAATCGTTGCTTAGTGTGGATACACTAGAGGCTTCGTAGTTTCGGAGCTAAATCAATTTTATTCTCCATATCAAGTAAGTAACATTTCGACTTTATCATTGATTCAATTGCAATAGATCGTTTTAGGATCGAATTAATTTATTCCGCTGCGAACATATGATGTTTATCGATCCTTCATGATAACCCTTATTGTTTCTAGAGTTTCATTTTACCTGAATTCCTTCAAATCGGTCCATTTCCAGACAGACGTATTCAAGGTCTCATGTTCGAATCCAGATATATCCTCTAAAGAAATGAAAGTGAAATTGGCCAAAATGAACATTCATGTGACAAGAACAAGTGTTGGATCAAAGATGCCACAATCAATTAGGCTTTAACAAATCATATAAAAAGCATTCTAATGACCACAAGCCATTAAGAACTTATTCAAGAGATTCTTCTGTTCAAGTGAATGAAGCTCAGTCCCTGCAAATTACAACAGGCTGTAAATCCTCTGCTACACAAACAAAAATTGTAACCAAGTTCATGACAGCTCCCTCTATTTGGTATCACATCCCCGATTTCTGTAGGATTTAGGAACTCTGGGCAAACTTAATCCCCTTCTCGATTGAGGATTTGAGCTCCGGTAGGAGAATCTCGAGACCTTGCTTCTCGTAGTCTGACATGGGGCCAAGTCCGAGCACTTCCTCCACTCCGTTCTTCCCTAGCCTTACCTGAGAACACGTTATATGCAGATTTATAAGCCTCAAATGAAGAGGGACGTGGAATCAAAATATTGAAATAAATCGAGCAGAAAGCATGAGTGGTTGTAAATAGGGTTAGTTAGTTAGTTAGTTAGTTAGTTGCACATAACTACCTTTATGAATTACCCTTACAAATTTTCATGTGTCCCGTCATACAAAATAGACAGAAAATATTAATAAATAAATATTTTTTCGCCATGTGAGTTTAGAATTTTACAGTATCCCAAAATTACTTATCCCCATCCATTAATCTTCTTATTTCAATATTCCGTGGAGGATTTTGGATTTCAAGGACAGAATCAGATTAACTCAGAAGAGTACAGAGTGAGAAGTTTTGGGATATTTTAAAATTTAGGGGAAATCATGGAAAACGACCCTCATTTTTTTGCAGCGATAGTGAAAAGTAACGGATTTCATCCAAAATGGGTCATGTGTCATGCAAGTGACTTCCGAACTTTTTTACAAACACAACTTTACCCTTATATTAAAAAGGAATGATTGCAAAAAAAAATGTCCCTGAAGTATGACATTTTGGCAATTTGTGACCCTGAACTAATCAAAGGAATGAGGAGCAAATAAGTCTTTTTGTTGGTTCTTTAACTCCGTGAAAACGGTACGAAAATATGAAAGTTCAGGGGTACAAGTTGCAAGAGTTTTTTCTTCAGTATCACAATGAAGACATACACGAGGGTTGTTCTTCGCAATTTCCCCTAAAATTTACACTCACGTGACATAAAAAACAACATTTTTGATGCTTTCCATCTTGAACAATGAAGACACGTGAAAGTACATAGGGTAGTTTTGTGTCTGGAAAAATTACCATGAGGTTAAGTGTTTGTGGATGTAATATGGCATCAAGTGTTTGTGGGCAATTCATAAAGGTAGTTATATGCAATTCAGAATAATTAAATCAATCATAAACATGTATTGATTGATATCTTTAATTCTTAAAGAGTGTATGCTCTAGACGCATAGGGAATAATTTCAATTCAATTACCTTGGAGGCAAAGAAGGGCAATTCAGTGATGCTTGATTGGACAAAAGCACACTCAACAACATCCGGAACTCCATTAAGCCCCTTCAAGCATGCATCGGCAAAGATGGCTCCGGCATAGCTGCAAAAAAAAAACACTCTTTAGTCCATCGGATATAACATTCAAGAACGGGAAGAGAGAGGATATAACATTAAGGTATTAAAATAATATTACACACTATATAATTGAAGGAAGGCTTATTAATTTTCTTGATTCCATTTTTAAACTAATTGTAATGTCATTTAAAAAAAATATATGAAACAGCAAAAACGACGTCGAATTTTGACATAATTTCAACTACACTCAATATAGCTCCACTCTTTGCTACTTAGGACATGTGATTTTAACTTAGTATAAAGATGTATACCACAATTTTAACTATCCAATTTTAATTCTAGGGACAATTGCAAAAAAAGTAACATGAGGTCTTCACCTTTTGCAACTTGTATCCTCTTTGATAATTGCAAAAAAATGACATGAAATTGTCTTTTGTATAAATTTGTTAAAATAACAATTCTCCCTTGGAAAATTAAAATTTTAAAAAAATAATTACACAAAAAATCCAAATTTTCATATTCCTTAAGTTTCTTAGTTTTTGTAACATACAAAGAGGAAGAAAACTAAGGGATGTGAAGATTTGGATTTTTTTTTGTTTTTTACTTACGATTTTTTTAAATCTAAATTGTAATGGTAAAATTGTCATTTTATACAAATTGCAACAAAAAGAAAGTTCAGGGTACTTTTTTGCAATTATTCTACTCATTCTATATCAAAAAAATGCATCGGACATGATGTTATGGTCATTTGATAGATTCTATAATTTGAAATGTATTCTAAATGACAAACAAATTGTGTGGACTGTAGAGCAACAATTACAAAAAATTATCATTTTAATTCTCAATACTTATATCTAGAAGTCAAGAAAACTACATCAATATTCAGTCTTAAGACTTACGCCATTGAAAGGGTAGCAGACCCCTTTCCAGCTTTTGCCTCCACAACCTCAGTCCCTCCATCTTGAGTTCGCTTGGTAAGAGCCGTAATCAAATCATGAGGCAAATTTGCTTGTGGTGAAGCCTATCGTTATTTTTCACCAAAACAACAATACAAATGCAATCAATCAACGGGCGCTCATGTTGAACCTCAAAGAATCAAAAAATAAAGTCCAAACTAAAACAACCGTGAGAAAGAAAGACATTGATACCTGTGAAAAGAGGGGTAGAATGGTAACACCCGCATGACCACCAACAACTGGAACATTCACATCTGCAATTGAAAATGAAAAACAAGTCAGATTAAGATGGATGAATACTCCAGGGTACTTTTAGCAATTATCCCAAATAAATATTTGATGTTCGTTTTCAATGCTCGTGTTTCCCGGAAACTACAAAAGTAAACTTTTTTCCATCAGAGCTATGTGTACCGAGATTTAGGCTCACCTTCCTTGTGTCGAAGAAAGGGAGCGCCAAGCTTTTGATTTCTAATTAGACTTAAAAGATTAATGTACCATGGGCTTAAGACCTCCTTTAACTAGAAATGAGCTCTAACTTTGCCACTTAACAACACATCTTGCTCTATGTTTGAAAAACTAAAGTACCATCAAACATAAGATCGAAATCAAAATCAAAATCTTAAGCATGTAAGACTCGACCCAAAAACTAACATAGCATGAGATCAATCAGAAACTAGAACACCGCAATCACATTACAAATCATAACTATTGTAAACCAAACTCTCACACAAAACTAGATGCAAATCAGACAACAAACAATTTAACCTTTCAAAAGCTAGAAAAACAAGCATATAACAACACACAACTTTATAATTAGACTTAAAGGTTAACGTATCATGGGCTTAAGACCTCCTTTAACTAGAAATGAGCTCTAACTTTGCCACTCAACAACACATCTTGCTCTATGTTTGAAAGACTAAAGTACCACCAAACATAAGATCTAGCGAGTCAAAATCTTAAACAAGTAAAACTCTACCAAAAAACCAACATAGCATGAGATCAACTGGAACGTAGAACACCATAATCACATTACACAACATATTTATTGTAAACCAAACTCTCACACAAAACTAGATGCAAATCAGAAAACAAACAAATTTAACCTTCCAAAAGCTAGAAAAACAAGCATATACCTTCAACAGGAACACCAGCCTTGTCAGCATAAAAAGTCTTAGCCCTGACCACATCAAGCATGGTCACACCAAAGAGCTTCTTCTCATCATAAGTCCCAGCCTTCTTGAAAACCTCGGCAGCAATCGGCACGGTCGAGTTCACTGGATTGCTTATCATATTCACCACAGCCTAAACACAGAAATTAAAAAACCCAATTCAATCTTCAAACAATCCAAATCTCAAAACCAACAAAAAGCCCCAAATCAAGTGTGTGTGTGAGAGAACACTCACATGGGGGCAGTACTTGGCAATGGCAGTGCAGAGAGATTTCACAATCCCGGCATTGATGTTAAAGAGATCGTCACGGGTCATACCAGGCTTCCTCGGAACACCGGCGGGGATTATCACAACATCAGATCCCTCCAAAGCTTTGCCCAACTGTTCATCTCCGGCGAACCCAGCAACCTGAACCCACAAAAAAACACAACCCATGATTCAATTTCCCTCCTTTCCGAGAACCCAAACAGAAATGAATCGATCTAGTTACAGAAATGTACCAGGGCTCGGGAGTTGATGTGGCTGACGTCGGCGGCGACGCCGGGGGTACCGGCGATATCGTAGAGGGAGAGGCTGGAGACGAGGGGGTTGAGCTTCATGAGGAGGGAGAGGGGCTGGCCGATTCCGCCGGCGGCGCCCAAGATCGCGACTTTCCGATCTGGGTGTGACCCAGATGAGTAGGATCTGCGGCTGAGGTGAGACGCCCTCTTGAGGGATGAAACCAACATGGAGGCCTTCATTTTTTCACGGAGGTGGAGAGAGGGACGGGAGTGAAGAACGATGTGAAGATGAAGATAGCGAAGGAGAGAGAGGGAGAGAAATTGGGGTGAAGAAGAGGGTTTTATGGTGTGTTTGGTGCTTGGGAAAGTGAGAGAACCAACAATATTTCGATAAGTCCGATTCTATGTCCCCAATATTTTTTTTATTTTCTAGAAAAAACTTGAAAAATAAATTTTTAGACAATATTTTTTTTTTGAGCAAAGGAATAAGGACTAAAACTCGATACAAGCTAAGATAACGGTCGGAATCATCCGTTCAAAACAAAACATGTGATTCGGCATACGTGACTGAAACAACAATAATTTCTACAAAAAATTGTAGAATAGAAACGACAACTAGAGATAAACATAATAGCGCGAGGCCAAGATCTAAATACTCAATCGGGTGATTGTCTTGACTCACGGTTGGATAAACAGTCTCATCCTACGGAACATTACCCTTCCAAATAGAGAAAAAGGGTGGTTGGTACGCCGAGAGGAGTCGCCTGTTTTTAGGCCCAATAAGTATCCACTCTCAATTAGGCCCCGGCCCCGAAGGGTTTGGGTCCACGTCGATTCTAAGAGGCAGACAATGACGAGTAGGGATGTCATGTGTCTGGTGGTGATGATGGCACAGAATGAAGACGATTAAAGGCCAATGCAACAAGCGGACATCGATAGGATAGATCGGGGACACAGTAAAAACAAACGGACGAGGGAAAACAGAAGCATCCAAGTTCGAGAAGCCTAACAGCAGGGGCCAAGAGTCAGGAAGAATCGTGCACGGGTGCATAAACTCTAGAAAACACGAAGGAGTAATGGGAATTTCCCGGCCCACATGGAGGCGACCAGACCAACGACCCACAAAAAGGCGGCCACGACAAAGGCCCACAAAAAGGCGGCCACAGACAGCAATCGAGAGATGCATCCGAAATCCGGGATGACGAACCACCATTTCGACCGATCTCGGGGAGAGAGGGGGAGATGAACCACAAGGCAACCCGTCCCCCACCGACGAAACCTGGGCTAAAGAGTCGACAGACCGACCACCTAAATCAGATTTGGGCTTAGAAAAGGCCATGGCACAAAATATAGAGTGAAGGAGAAATATATCCCAAGCTCGGGGAGCCGACCAGGGTGTGGCGAGGTCCACAAGGCCTAACCCGAGGCTATAGAAGCAAGGTTGATCGGGGTGAGCAAGGATGACGAGCATTGCACTGATCAGAGTACTTCCCCGTCTGGCGAGACCCAGGCGAGAGGAACTTCCTCACTGTCGGAGAGCTTCCATAGATGGAGGCGAGGTCGTTCCGGCGTAGGGGAATGAGCACGGCGGCTGACTAAGGTCAGAGGAGAAGGGGTGGATGACGATAGGAGAAGGGTTTTCGTGGCTGAAAACAGGGGTGGATGGCAGCTGGTTTTGGAGGATCTCTTGAGAGCAACAACAAGCGACGAGAGGAGACGAAACTCTAGTAGACACAGAGCACATGCCCTCACCGACAGCCCCTAAGGTCGGAGCTCGAGCGACCACCGATGGTGGCGACAAGCACAAAACAAGGGTAAACCCATTAGGATTTTCAAAGAGAAAAGAGAGGTGTTGGAGAACAATTTTAAACAATATTTTAAATGTGAAGCTTTCATTTTTCTTTGCGGAGAACCCTTTTTTTCTCATTTTTTGTACTGTTGGCCTTCGAATCGGTTTTTCTATCACTTCCTCGTTGATGTAGGCTCTCACCACTCTGGTACGTTTACCGTACTTTCCCTCTTCACTAGCCCCTTTTATGTGCCCCAGCACGAACTACGTCATCCTCTCTTCATCGATGGCTTCCATCACCCCATTGGTTGTCTCCGATCTCGTTCCCCCACCGAGTTCATTCCATGATATTGTGGTTGTCCTTGTGATAGTGGTTGGGTTACCAACGTCGTCGCCACCCTCCCCTCTGCTACTAATGTCTCTCCTATATGAGTTCGTTCAGGGCTCCTTTCAGTTGAGTACCTCTTCATAGTCCATCCTGTCGGGGATACGTTACTGTCGCATTTATCCGTCAATGCCTTTTTGTCGATATTTTCGATATATCCGCCTACATTTACAATCCGTTGGACCCTTTCCACTGTCTTTCTATCACCGACTATAGATGCTCTAAACAAATTGACCTTCAGCTGAGATTTATTTTCAACTTTGTGCTGGTAGCTACATATTACAATTCAGGCTCTCACCTGACATGTAATAAAGAAACCTTCTAAACCGACAAAACTATATTAACCGGCAAGCATTTATAAATTTAATTGGTTGTTTCATTAATAAGTTATAAAAGTCAATGTTCAGTGTGTATGATTGTTTATTATTACTTCGTTCATAAAAATAATCTGAAACATTGCTTAGACCTGTCCAACCTTTTAGTTTTGTAAAGAGAAAATACCAAGAAACAATTATGGTCCGACTTTATAGCTCAAAATACAACTATAGAGAATTTTGTCGACCAAATCACATCGTCTCGAAACTTAAACTCCAAAAACCATAAACATCTGTCTAAAAATAGACGACCCGTTAACCGCGTGATGGGAAAACACTAAGAAACAACTATGGTTTGATTTTATATTACAAAATGCAACTATAGAGTTATGACTGAAACTGAGGGCATTTTGGTCTTTACACCTACGTTATTAACGGGCCGTCTAAATTTTGACAGATATTTATGGTTTCTGAAGTTTAAGTTTCGGGACGATGTGATTTGATCGACAAAATTCTCTATAATTGTACTTTGTGCTATAAAGTCAGAGTATAGTTGTTTCTTGGTGTTTTTCCTTTTGTAAACAATAGATCCATAATTATTTGTGAATCTACAAAACATTATTGAGGAAACACGCCCCCTTCCAATAGGCTTAGCACAACTCGATCCCAAGGCTCCTCATTTTCTTAGAGAACTCCTCAAGTAGTTCTTCATCTAATGTGGTCTTCATCGTGAGACCGACAAACATTTTAGCCAGCACAAGTCCACCCAAGTAGAACCAAGAGAAGTGATGGATGCGCCTACTCACAAGAATGGGGAATATCCCTTAGTTTGTCACCTGAATCAACCAGATATGTTAGTTGTACATATTTTTGGGCATATCCGAAATCATGTCTTACTCTTTCTTTTATATCCGAAATCATGTCTTACTCTTTCTATTTATTACCGTAATAATAATTCCACGTTTATGCTTCAAAAACATTTGTGTATCCATATTGATTCTACACGGGAGATTGAATGTAGGATTGAATGTTACTTTGCTATCTTTTTAAGTTTTTAAATTTTACTCTTTTTTTTTGAAGGTTAGGTATTTTTCAGACGAAAAAAAGTGTAAAAACTAACGGATTGTACTAAAGTGTAAAATTTGAAAGTTAAGGTATCTCTCAGACGAATTTTTTTAGATATAATTAAATGATAATCGATGATAATTAGATGTAGATAAACATAATTACTACTGTCGATTATGTTTCTTTTTTTTTTGAAGCGGGTAACCGGAGAATTGTATTAATACCCAAAGGTAATCAAACAAGAACGGACGAAAACGTCCAGGGCTCCATATGTATGTCCGAGCCGACCGTAGCAGGCCTAGCGCTCATGGACCCATAATAACCTACTTGACATCGTAGGTAACAACTCAAGACAACTCCTTACCAACGTCTCAAAACAGCGAGACTTGAAATGAAAAGTTCTAATCAACATAAGAATTAGACTGCCTAGCCAACAATTTATTCGACCTAAAACAGGATTAAAAAAATTAGCACGCGAACGAAATAACAAACTACCAAATCTGCGATACCAGTTCTTTTGGGCCCCGTGCCATTGGAGCGTTCTGGTATCGTCAATTCTTCGTCGTGATTCGTCCAGCCCCAGCCTATCGTCCCTCCTCCCGGATCCCAGATCCATCGAGGGAGCGGACCCATGCTGGCTAGGGTGTGCCCCTTTGGTGGATATGCCCTAAACTGGCCCGCTGCAGATGGGAGACGACGCATGGAGCATGGGCCCCATTGGACGACAACAGGAGGACCACGGTGGCCATTGGCACTAGCTCGGAACCAAACCGGCGACGCAGGATCGGTAGCGCGAGGTCGTGGGACGGTTTGAACGGGCGGCGGCGACCTGCGAAGATGGGCGGGGCCAAAAAGATGAAGAAAAAGATGTTGTAAAGAGAAGACCCTAGCAAGGGTACTGTTGAACCCATGAATGAGTGAACCCGTCAAGAATAGTAGAGCGCTTTGAGTCAGAAGCTTCAGTGGTGAAGAAGAAAGGAGAGGGGGAGGAGGCTGTGCAGAGAAACGCAACCCCTAGGGTTTTAAAGCTGAGCAAGTTTATGAGATGTCGATTATGTTTCTTAATCTTATTCAAAACACACACGAAAATAAGCCAAAATACACCAAACAAAGCTGCAAAAAACAGTTCAAATCAATTATATTTATAGCTGCACCTGTCTTCATAATTGTGTACACATACCTGCAAACTTAATTGACCATTCAATATCGGACGTACAAAAACGGTTGAGCAATAACACTTAGGGTTCATTCTCCGTGTATATATATTAATAGCAAAGTGTTGCAATCTAGTACCTCAAGTTTTGACACCATGATGAAACCTTGTACCCTCTTGTGGTCCTTGTGGCTCCTACACTCGAGTCTTTCTCCGGCAGCCTCGGCTCCCTCCGGTCCCCGGCGATACGAGTCCATCTTTAACTTCGGCGACTCCCTCAGCGACACCGGGAACTTCCTCCTCTCCGGCGCTTATGCTTTTCCGGTCATCGCTAAGCTCCCTTACGGTGAGACTTTCTTTAAGAAAGCTACCGGTCGGTGCTCCGATGGACGGCTCATTGTTGATTTCATAGGTAAGTAGCATTTTATAATGGTAAAAAGTTGGAGTAAAATATAATATTCGATACAATGATCATCAATTTCTCGGGTTAGTCTGACGGTGAAGAGCTCTCTTGTTGTCGTTTCTGTTTATAGAAGCATTATTACTGAATTAGTCTGGATTATTTTTCATTTTCTAGTTTGTAGGATTTGACCATCTTATTTCAGTAGTAATATTTGACCCTACAGTTCCAATGGATCATATAAACTTGTGATTTTTTTCTAGAGATTTACAAAAGAATTTCAACTAAGGTTTTATTTCTTAGTTTATTATTACGTTCGACTTATCTACTCCATCCAGTTAAAAAAGAATGAAAATTCTTGATTTTTGTGTTTTACTTGCTATTTTTTTTAAAGTAAAATCATCATTTTGAAACAAATTTGTACAAAACGTGATAAAGAAAACTACTTGAGGTATTCCTTTATCCGCAAAGCCCAACTAAAAATACTAGTTTTCACGATAAAGCGTCGAGTAAGGTATGATTGTAAAATACCCTAAAGTGCAATGCTTGTATGCCTGTTTGTTACTTTACGTATAAATTTGTTTTGAGATGACGATTTAATATTAAAAAATAAGAAGTGAAAAACACGAAAAATAATATACAACTTATTGAAGAGTGTTTTTCTTTGTTCCTTACTTATTATTTTTACAAGATAAATCGTCATTTTAAAACAAAACCCGCACAAAATGCAACTGAAGACAAGTTCATGACATCTTTTACTATTATCAGAACCGAGGAATATAACTTGTAAAAAAGTAAATGCATCAAAATATTATATTTTATATTTATCACTAGATTCAACTGACTATTATAATTACTAACATCAATGTACTATGCTTATCACCGTTTTTATGTGGACCGAAAATAAATGTAGCCGAAGCATTTAAGGTACCATACCTACCACCTTATCTTGCCATCAAGAGAGGCCAAAGTTTCAAAAACGGAGCCAACTTTGCGGTGGCCGGATCGACGGCGATGGACCCTAAGTTCTTCTACGACCAAAACATCGGATCGATACTATGGTCCAACGATTCCTTGAACACTCAGCTTCGATGGTTCAAGAGCCTAAAGCCCTCTCTTTGCACCTCCAAACAAGGTTCGACATGAAGAATATATAACAGTTGATTATTGATATTTAATTAATAGATCATAACGATAATCGTAAAAACGGGTAATGAATTATGCTATTTTGTAGTGTTTTGAAAATTCCGACCAGACCTTGTTTAGGCCTATATTTTTGTTGATCGACCCGATTAATCCACAAAAGGTTTTAACCGTCCGATTAGTGTCTAGCGATTTTTAAAACCTTGGTATTTTGCAAAAAAAAAAATTATGGTGAATTATTTTTCATATGCGAATTCATTATTTTAATGGAATTTAGTCAAGTGAAAGTCATGAGATATCAATTTTTTTAAGTTGAAAACCACAGTTTTACCTTTTGCACTATATGTGTTTTGTTATTTGTAATTCTTATGTAGACTGTGTTTTTCAATTTGAAACCCTTATATGTATACACTTTTTACAGGGTATTTGGGTATTTTTGAAAAACAATACAAATCCAGTTAGTAGATTTGCAAGCGGGAAGTAGTTCACCGTAAGATTTTGCAAAACGCATATAATTTAACTTTTAAATTCTAGGTGTTTCATAACCCTTATGTATACGAGTTTTTCAATCTGGAGCCCTTATGCGTGCATTTTTATAGGGGTATTTTTAACTTTTTACAAACAAAAAATGTATTCCTGTTAGTAGATTTGTAGACTGAAAATAGATCATCCAAAAAATTTTCAAAACGTTCATATTCATCGTAAGGTTTTACAATAATCGCTTTTAGTTTTATGCTAGCAAGGAGGGCTTACATTTTCTTGTCTTTGTTGTGTCACAAGATTGCGATACTTACTTTAAGAAATCGCTATTTCTTGTGGGAGAGATCGGAGGGAACGATTACAATTACGCCTCGTTCACCGGCGGGAGCATTCAAACACTTCGATCTATGGTACCTCTTGTTATCGATACTATCATGAAGGCTACTACGGTAAGCTTTGAACACAAACACTATACTTTCTGATATGTTTGGAAGTTTGAAAAAGTGTAGTAAGCTAAGTAATCTTTGATATTTTACATTCATTAAGATTGGTGTAGTTGATTAAAACTAGAACTTTTTTTTTTGTAAAATGGATAATATTTAAATTCAATCATAATCATTGATCAATGACAACATAGTCGGACTTGGGACACGACGAGTAAAATCTAGAGGAACTATTTCGCAAAAAAGGACAAAAACACGTGAAAAAAATAGATGTTGGAAGCACATTTAGGGTTTCATGAAAATCCGGTTCACGTATATCCTTGTATTTTGATACATATTCAGTTTGATAACAAAGTATGAGTATCTAATAAATATGAGATTGCTAGTTTGAATACTTATTGAACCGTGACATGGGGAATTTATTAACGTATCCAAATCAATTAATGGTAGGCGTTGATCGAGGAAGGGGCGGTGGAGCTGGTGGTGCCGGGGAGTTTTCCGGTGGGATGCTCCGCCCTATACTTGACACTATTCCAAAGTACAAACAAAGAAGATTATGATCAATATGGGTGCTTAAAAGGTTTCAATGAATTTTCAAAGTATCACAATACAAAGCTCAAAGAAGGTATTGAAATGGTGAGACAAAAGTTTCCACATGCAAGGGTTATCTATGCTGACTACTATGGTGCTTCTATCCGTTTTGTTCATACTCCGAAACGTTTTGGTAAGTTTCCTCTCCAATGATTTAGATTTATTAATGATAGTGGTTTTTCATTTTATATATTCAATTTATTCCTCTATTTAGAATTTCAATCATGTGTATATTAGTTGGGTCATGACTGTATATGGTGATTCCTCGGAAATATAATAAGGTATATAGTAATTGTTTTGAAACGAGTAAACATAGGGAAGTGCATTACTGTAGAACGAAATCAGTATATAGTAGGGTTAGAAAGTCCTAGGCTCCAGAATAATGTTCGGGATGATCGTAGTTAATCCGACGCTCATAGACCCGTAGAAATAACCTACTATGTTTCGTAGACAAAACTTGAGGACATCCCCTTACCAACATTTCAAATAAACTAAACCAAACACCTAAAACAAAACAACCGAATAATAACCAACTAAAACAATTCAAAACTGAAACTAAACTTGATCCAATCTAAAACAAGAAAAACGAACTACTTCCTTGCTCCTCCCGGGACGACCAAGAAACATAGGTCCTGGGTCATGATGGGTAGGCCCCGGATCTCAACTCTACTGACTGTATTGCTCCAAAATCTTCTGCAAACGGTTTGTGCGGGTGTTCGGTTGGTAAAACTTTACCAAAACTAAGCCTCGATAAATCGAAGCAACAAACTGTAAAGATCGATTCGTGAATAGCTCTGAAGGCTCATTATATTATCTTAGACTTAATATTACTTCAATTGAAGACGATGATGAGAGATTATAAACTACCACCCTCGGGCTTCCTCTTAGCGCTACCTCGACGAGAATGCTCTAATAGCAGACTATTCTATTATGTGCAAGTTGTTATATATGCATGGATAAATTTCATGGTAGAACGGTCTTTTGAGGAATTTTAACATAAAGTTACCCTATAGTAAATTTTGTGATGTGACCTTTTTTTATGAGCAAGAAAGCAGAAAATCTTAATCCAACGGAGTGTAGTCTAAGTAAACTCTTAAATTTACCCCACCCAAATACGCTCTCAACTAGCTACAAGCTCCCTAGAACTCGAACCTCTGACCTAGGGTGGTAAGAGAACTCACTGATCATCAGGTCAAGTATACCAAACAATGATCCTAAACGATATTCTGGGTCGTTTCTTTTTTCTTTTACGAGTTCGGGTCAATAAATACACTTGAAATTAGCACATCCCACCCATGTCCTAACATGTATCATGCATATTCGATCAACAGGCTTCAACAATGTACTAAAGGCATGTTGTGGAGGGGGAGGACCCTACAATGTCAACATATCGGCAACGTGTGGGAACATAGGGTCCAAAGCATGCCAAGACCCATCGGCTTCCTCGAATTGGGATGGGATTCACTTGACCGAAGCTGGTAATCGCCATGTTGCCAAGGGTTTGCTTGACGGTCCATTCTCTTCCCCACCTATACTCTCATCTCCTCTTCCTTGATTATGATATAAGTGTTGGTAGTTACATGTTTACAAGGAACATGTTCTACTACAAAACTATGGTTTGTATGTAATAAATTAGAATTAATCGCTTTATTTTCTATGGTATGTCAGATGTCAATAATGATAGAGCATGAAGGTTTTGTTAGTTCATGTAAGATAAGTAACAAAACTGTTTGAATTGATTATCTAACATGATATCGTTTCGGATGTTTAATTGGGTTGTGCTTACATGTAGTAATGGTCTACATAGAGGCTGTCTCTAACCTTTACTATGTGGTTTGATTTTTTAGAAATAAAGTAACTTTTATAGATAAAGTCAGGCATCCACAGTCATCTCGCCGGCGAGATGACATAAAATATTAAAATTTAATTACCTCGCCGGCGAGGAGGCAGCGACGTCTGCAGTGGGCGAGGAGCAGCCGGCGAGGAGCAGCCGGCGAGAAGGAGGAAAAAACATTAAAAAAATGAAAAAAAAATTGCAACATAACCCGCAACTTTATTATATTTATACATATACCACACATACGATAATTAAAACAAATTTTAACGATAATTATACATATAATTAGCACGCAGATAGTAAGTTAGTACATACTTAAAAGAAATCTAATTTTAGGACACGATCACGATCTACATCTCGTGATTGTACTGCAGGAATTTCACCTGGTCTCGAACGATCTCCCACAGACCCATCTTCATGAAATGGTTGCGATGGGCACTGTAGTGGGCAGCAGCTGCTTGAGAGCGAACGTGAGTCTCGGAAGTTCCCGGCGGGGCGTTATGAACTGCTGCACGGTAGCACAATTCATACCGGTAGATTCTCCGGGCGAGTTCCTGCCAGTGGTCTCGACACTGTTTCTGGGTTCTTGGCGGGGAATTGGCCGGAGCATTGTGGACAAAATTGGCATACACTTCCGGCCAATACCTATGATTTGGGCCCGGCCGGGCGTCCTGCAGCCAACATAGGACCAACACCATCTCCTCCTCGTTGGTCCACGGATATGAGCCTACGCCGGCCATTGGTGCTTCGAAGAAAGTGAGGAAAAATTGAAGAACAAAAGTATTGGAGATAGAGAGAGATTTGGAGAAGAGATGTGAAGAATGAAGGAGGAGAAGGGTGTCATTTATAGGCCAAAACCGCCGGCCACTAGGGGGCATATTGGTCATTTTGTGGTGGTGGTGGCAATAATAGCACATATCCCAATAATGAAGGCCTCATAATGTAAAAAAAAAATCTTTTTTTGACCAAATTCAAACAAGCCATTAAAATAAACAAATTACCAAAACATGAAATTAAAAACCATTCATTAAATAGGCATCTTGAATTACAACAAAAAAAACAAGTACGATAAGCTGGAAAAAAAAAAACAAGTCACTGGGCCATCAGATTGCGCAAAATATTAAGCTGCGTCATGTGGGCCTGTAGCTGCTCGGGGTCCATGCCCGAAGTGTCGGCTTTTTCAGCTTCGACCCACTGCTGGTATGCCATCAGCTTCAGCTGTGCAGCCTTCTCAATGGTCCTGGCTTGGCTTGCTTCTTTGGCCGCTATATGGGCCCTCTCGACACGATCGGCAACCGCTTCCTTAGACGATGTTGCTGAGCCCTTACCTCTGAGCCTTGCAGCCTTGGCGGCCTTACAGCCCATAGGCCTCTTGTACTGGGGTTGACCCTCCGTATTAGCACCAGTCGTTTGCTGACTGTCCTCACAGCCCGGCGTGTCTTCACGAGGGCGCTTGCCAGAGTCGGTGGAATCTTCGACATCGAACTCCGTAACCGGTGTCGGTACAACGGGCTCCTCAACAGCAAAGTAATGAGAAGTCCACTTGTGTTCTCCTCTCACAAGATCCCACCAGTGTTTCCATGTGAATGGATGACCACAGGCCTTTATGTATTGCTCCTCGGTCAACTGCATGATCGCCGCATCGTTCCGGCCGCTCCTGTAGTCCCTGCAGGTCTTCACAAACAGCCCATTGAAGAACGTCACTTTGGGATTTGTCCCCTGCCAGTGGTCCTTGCACTACTTTGCCCACCTCACCGGATCATCCGGGCCCCGAGTGGCTTCCATTTCCTCACCGATGGCCCCCTAGTACTTCAAATTATGCTTCTGGTTACCATGCACTGAGTCGTACGAGTGGTGCATCCAGGCTTTAACTAACCTGCAGTCCTCCTCGGCGGTCCATAAGCAACGCTTTGCTTTGGCCTTTGTCGGACGGACGTACTTCGGCGGGCTCGGAAAGGGTTTGAGAGGATTGGACAGTCGGGTTGGGGGAAAAGGAAGACTCCAAAAACTCTTGGGACAACGTTTCATTGGTCACATTCCTATAGTTGAGAACCCACTCGTTGAGATCGAAAGAAGACATGGCGAAAGAAATTTGAATTGGACTAAAAAGTGTAGTAGAAGAGAGAATTTGTGTGTGTTTAAAATGAATTTTGGGTTATGTATTTATAGGGGTGAAAAGTGAAAAAAAAAATTTAATGCTGCCAGCGACCAGGCCACGTGTCGCCAGCTCCTTCCTCGCCAACGGCCAGCGCGCCACCCGAGGAGATCAGATTCCTCCTCGCCAGCGAGATCTGCTGGCGAGGTCGTTAACGGCTACCCATCTCGCCAGCTGCTTCCTCGCCAGCTCCCCGCCTGTTCCTCGCCGGCGACATGATCTCGCCAGCTGCTCCTCGCCGACCACTGTAGATGCTCTAAAACTTGTATCGAAACCCCCAACCATCTTAGTCATGTTGCTTTATAGGAACACATGAGATTATTTGAAGGGTGGGGGTGTAATATTTTCGGCTCTTCAAAACACAACAATCAACAAGAAGAGAGGAGTCCCGGGTGAAGACTTCAACTCCTTTAGATCCAGACGTTGTGCTTTGCTGGGATCTTGTGAAGTGAGGCTCGGTGGAAGCTCGGTAGCCGTCAGATCTACGAGTTGTTCTCGATCCAGAATCGGTCTGGGTCGGGAATGGGGTATGGTCTCGGGTCATGGCATGATTCTGGGTCCAGGTTCGGACGGTGTGGGTCAGTCCCAGGTTCGGACGGTGTGGGTCGGCCCAAATGTTGTTGCCACTCCTCTTTGACTCGTCTCCGGTTCAATGGATATCCGGTGAGTTTTGGTGTCCTCCCCTTTCATGTAGTGGGACGCATTTCTTGGCTTCGGCTTCAAGATCGTGGGGTTAAGGTTGGGGCTCACCGTTCGTGGTGGATGTTGGTGTTGGCCACAACTCAATCTTGCCACTGCTGGTTTGGTAAGAAGTGGTTCCGATTTCGCTTCTCACCTGGTCGGTGTTGTCACGCCCCAAATCCGGTTTTAACCGAATTCGAGACGTGAGCTAAAACAATACTAATTTTAATCGAAAAATAAATCCAACGAGTTTCAATTCATACTTTTAAAACTTTAAACAATACCACGAGTCGCAGCTCGATAAACACAACGGTAAAATAGTTCAACAGTTAACGGTACGTCGCTAGACACTAGCTAAACTCTCGCTAGCTCCCAAGCCCCGAGAATCCTGCTAGTACAGATCCCGCTCAACACCTGAAACACAACAAGTAAGGGGGGTGAGCTTATGCTCAGTAGGAAAAGTAGTTAAGATTATGAACCACAGTTCATCACCACGGGTAACCGTCCAATTAGGGCATACTAGTAAAGTGCAACTATCAAAAACAAATAACCGATTTCTTCGGGACCACTTAGCCTTCTATCGGGCACAACCCGTAACACAAACTTGCAACGAACCGAACTCATACCACTTTCCACAACTAGCTCTTGACTCCCATCACCTAACAATTCTCGATGAACAACACCTACGGTTATCTCATAACCGACCACACTTGTGAACTCGCACTGCAACACAGGAAACAGGTACAACCACCTCGAGTCACCAAACACTCTCACAAGACCCAAGTCACCCTTAGTCCAAGGCACAGGGCCACACAGCCCGCATGGCTCACACAACCGACCAAGCACAAAGCCCAACAACACGCACAGCAACACACAACAGACATGCACAATCCCAGCAACCTACATAGCACACACACAACAGATCCTCCCTAAACATAGTTTAACCGATTCCAACTTCCCAGCTATCACAGCCGCCCATTCATGGCGCACCAGTACACGAAGCTTCGGGCTCGATATCCGGTTACCAATCACTTTCACTAAGTCATAAACATACTTAGAAGAATTGCATAAAGCCAAACAGCAAGAAAGGGCACACAACGAGATACACACCGATATCGTAAAAACGGTTCCAACGTCGTTGGATGCACTAAGCCAATTGCACACAATCACTTATATCGTACTGGAACACACAACATCAGTCATGATATCTTCCTCCTCACCCAGACGAAGGGTAACATCCTTGACCGGAAATCCCTCAGTCCGATGTCTAAAGCGGGAGCCAACTCCACCGAATGCACACAACTACTTATATCGCACCGGAACACACAGCGTCAGTCACGATATCTTCCTCCTCACACAGATGAAGGGTAACATCCTTGACCGGAAATCCTTCAGTCCGATGTCTTCCTCCTCACACAGATGAAGGGCGCTACTCTCATATGTACCGAATTGGTCATATCTTCCTCCTCACACAGATGAAGGGCACTACTCAATGTACGTATCGAACCGGTACACCCTTCTGTCAACCTCGTCTCGGTCTACAAGTCATAGGGGTACTGATCACGTCATCTTGGCCTCAACACCCTATACCGAAACTAAACACTCGATAATGGTGCTCTTACGGCTACGCCGTCCTTGAACACAAAAGCAGGGTTTTGCACACAACACAATCACTGATGGTCTCGGTATAATAGCTGAATCATCTTAGCATACACCCGGTCTATCACTCACCCGGTCATATCACAAACAAGGGTTCACGAAATCAAACATGGCACACTTTCCCACACACAATCACAAGATGCAACAACGAATCGATTTTATTAGATTCTTAACCACCCTCCAAACCGTCACGTACTTACCATAACTTACCGTCTCCACACCCCAGGTGGTAACCCCACCGACTTAACCGATATCAAATCCCCAACCAGCCCACAGTTCAACATATCAACTAAACAGGAAAAAGGCACACAGGTCATCGACATGCATCACTAGTTCAATCCTACTCGTTTTCATGTTCGTTATTTATTATCCGTTCAAACAACACAAAGCACACTAACAGAAGCACACAACAAACAATCCTACGGGCACGACATGGCCCGAAACTACCAGCACGGCAATTCCCAAGACAGAAAACGTAATTGTTCACAGTTCATACGTCTACGCTAGTTGTTCGCATCTTACATGCCAAACTACGATCTTTCCGATTTTATTATTATTACCTAGCATGCATACTAGTAACTTTCCGTAATTAAAGCGGTATCCGCTACTTTCCCTACCTCAAGGCGATACAACAGCTGTGTCTCCTAGCTGCTGATGACCGGGCCAACGCCGGTCTTCTCCGCGATCGAGATCAAAGCCTAAAGAACACCGATTCATCTGAGCCTGACCGGAACACCACAGCCTGGTGCTTTGCAGCACCTAATGTGTTCTCAAACCTCATGTCCTTTGCAAAGAAACCCCTCCCGGCAACAGCTGATAAACACGAGTTAGTGTCCAACCAACTATGTTAGAGTTTGATCAGCTCAATTGGTGATAGCATCACTCAAGAAAATGCTATAAAGGGTGAGGTCTTGGGTTCAAGTCTCACCAACAACCTAGGTTGGTATTTGTCTATGGACAGTACACCAGAGGGGTTGAGGTGTATTGGGCTGCAGACCTAACATCGCCGCGCGTGGGGCCCGGGTCTGGCACGGCGGGATGTTACAGGTGTTTTGTTGAGGTCAGGGTCAGATTGGTGGACTCTATCATCCGATTCTCCTAGGTCTTGGCTTGTGCCCGGTAGAAATACTAGGTCCTCTTTTGGACGTTTTTTGGTCTTGGCCGTAATCATGAGGAGGACCGGGTGCGAGTTAAGCTCTTGGGCTTCTGGATTGAGGGTTTTCTTTTTTGAGGTTTAAGATTTTCCCTTTCCTTGTTTGGTGTGTTCTCTCCACCCTTTTCCTAGCATTTCTACACGTATTGGCTTCGCTTCTTCTCGAACTGGTGTGGTTCGAGCTCGTCGGTTATAGGTGTTGGCCGCTCACGAGGTTCATGGCGTTGTTTACCCTCTTCAGAAGTCAGTTGCTAGGGTTTGGTTGGTTTCGAGGCTAGGAGTCATTTTCTTTCAAGGTTCTAGTTCTCCTCTGAGTTTTGGCTCGAGCAGTAGGAAGCTTTCTCCCATATGTGCTTCATGGTGGATACATTTGGGTACTCTAGACTCAGTATTTATAAAAAATGAGTTTCATGGTGGATATATCAGGGTTTCAGACCTGTTGTGATTTCTAGTTTTTTTTTAGAGCTTCTGTTGTGTTTCTTAGTTGTTACTGTTCTTAAGGGTTAGTGTACCCTTTTTGTTGTTGTATTTTTTTAGGGTGTTCATTTAGGTTTGCATATCCTATCTTGGTTGTTGTTTTCTTTCTGTTCTCTTGTATTCCTTTATATGTCGATATATGATCGTCTTACGATTTCTTTTTTGTGGATCTGTAATTGGATTTTATAACTCATTTTTCACCTCATAAGAATTTCAATTAAATTTGTTTTTCCCATAAAAAACAAAAATAGATAATAACTTGGACATATATCAAGAACACACTTGATGTCTTCGTGCTTCAAAACCATACCAAAACAACATCTATTGATAATTTGCCTCACAACCGTACAAAATTAAAGTAAAAAGTATACTAGTTCTTGAATGCTCTTTATGATTTTGCAGCCAACAATCAAGAGCTCATCATTTTCTTGTCTTGTGCCCTCAAAGAGAAATAAAGGTATGTATCATCCTCCAAAACTAACCATATTTCTCTTTCCACTTTTTATTTACCAAGAAAAAAAGAAGAATTACAAGATTCAAACTTCAAGGGTTCTAAGACTTTCTTGGTGATTTTCTGCTGCAAATAGGACCAGGCAATAAAGGTAATCACTTGATCCTTTTATTATTGGTAACAAAAAATTGAATTTTCTGGTTTGCGGATTACTATCTTGTATTGAGAAATAGAGAATATAATTTTGTAATTTTCAGATTTTTCTTAAAAAATATAAGAGCTCGTCGTTGTCTCGTGGACGTAAGCACATTGGCGAACCATATAAAACTGAGTTCTCTGTTTATTTTTCATGCACTTTATTAATTGTCCCGTATTTATCTGTATTGGACATTTTGCAATTATCAACTAACTCCTAAAATTTGTAATTGATCAATTAAGGATTGGTGTTAATTAGAAATTGAATCACATCGATTTATTTCTATGAATTCATATTTATTTCAGGGTGAATCTATTATTCGTTTTTGGGTATTTGATTTAGTACATGAACCCTAATTACGAGTCCTACGTAATTATTGTTGATCAAGGAAAACCAAGAATTCTATCTGACCATTACAATCATCACAATTATGATCAACAAATCAATTGTCCTACTTCCCAATACATCTACATATAAAGCAATCAATGATTATATAATATCAATGAACATAGCATCAAAAGAACTCTTCGTCCTCATGATCCATCAACTTCCAAGAACCGTCCTCTTGTTGCACCATACCCTTATTCTTCTCGCACCTCCAAGCCGCCGGGACAAGATACTCGTCCCTCAACGCGTCCAACGACTTGTTCACGAGCGCAATGTCGCGATCCACTTCCAATCGAAACTCCCCCTTATCCCCCTGAGTCCCTGCGACTCCATGTAAGTAGCCCTCGAGGTTATGTCGCGCCACGATGCCCCCGTTGCTCCTCAAGTACTTGGATTTTCGATTATCGATCACGAGCTCCTCTCCCACGTCCGAGTACCCTATGAAAGGGTAGTTCGGGACGATGTCGGGGGAGTTGCGGATCCGGAGGGCTCGTAGGTCTTTGTGTCCGGAGAAGAGTTTGTTGAAGTCCGAGTCCCCAACCCGCGGGCTCGCAAAGACTATGGCCGTGACCGGGCACGGTTTGTCGGGTCGGTCTTTCGGGTGGTTGTATCCGTTGGCTACTATGTCTAGTGCGTTTAGTGTCCCCACCGCGGCTCCTAGGCTGTGGCCGGTTATGGTTATGCTTATTTCTTCGTTCTTGAACAATTCCACTAGTCTCCTGATTTCACTAAGTACCTGTAGTTAAAGAGATGTCAAACATAATACCAATTAAATCTAATTTTTATTACCATGTTTGAGCTCGAGTTTTTGGGTCAGATGGGTCTTAATATAGTAATCGAGTTAGGTTTGGATCAAGGTCCCCATCTATATTTATACCCTTCTATGTCATCCTAGCTATACCAAAGTGTCACGATCCATGTGTCAATAGATCACTTATTACTTGTTCAGTTGTTCGGTTCAAGATTAGATTCTGTTGTCTGGAGGTTTATTTGGGCTTCAAGTTTTCCAAATCCGAGTATCAGACTTAAGTTTTTTTTTTGAACTTCAAGTCTGTTAAACCTAGGTTATTAGGTCTGGAATGTTTTATTGAACCTCTTGGTAGTCTGTTTTAGGGTTCATTTGTTGTTAGGTACTTAAGCCCTTGTTGGCTTATGTGTATTTTATGTCGTTTACGGGTAAAATTTGGGTTTGTAGACCTTTGTTGTGTCCAATTGGTTGGGATTGTTGTTCTGGTTTGAGGTGCCTGTTAGGCTTGCTCAGCATTGCATCTTGAGAGATTTCCCTTAGGCTTTGTTTTCATGTTGAAAACTTGATCCTTGATATGGTCCGTCGCATATAAGTTTTTCGGGGGAATGTCATCCCCACCTCCACCTATCCAACTATAGTTCTGTATACCTTTCTAACTCCGAACAAAGTCTTACGGTTTACGTGTCAAATCCAATAATCGATATTGGCTTGCATGAAAAAAGGACGTCAGAGTCCGAATGTAACACTACGTTATGTAACATGTCTAGTCCTCCAACTACTAATTTCTAAGAGGTATCGGTCATATTTCACTTTTTAATATTATACAGGCAAAATTATACGTAGTTACATCTAATTATCCTTGACTTTCACGTAGCTATATCTGACTATTTTTTTTTCATCTAAGAGATATATGAACTTTCCTATTTTCACTTTACTACCTTTTTGTTAGTTTTTGTGCATGTGACATGTCTTCCGTCCAAAAACTAACAGAAAAGTGGTAAAGTGAAAATTTTGCAAAATTAAGGTATTCCTCATGCATAAAAAATAGTTAGGTAAAAATCAAATATAATTAAGTATAGGTATATGTAGTTTTTCCTATTATATGAGGATTCATTATTACAAAAAATGTAACAGTAAACCCTTCGAACGTATGTACCAAAAATATCATATGTCATGTTAACACTTTTTGTCGCCCTAAAAGTTAAATACATACATAAGGGTTAACAAATTTATACCATTAAGTATTGATTACCTGGTCTCTAGCACTTGATTTGTTGAAAGGTGAGCGAGAGTCTTCGGAAGTATAGATTGAGTACCAACCTTGGTGCACCTTCGGGTCACCATCACCACCTTCCCCACCCTCTCCGAGTATCTTCGATGGCGACACCAAATTAAACTCAAAATCATCGACCCATTCGAGGGTCCGCACCGTCCCTCTCCAAGCCACCACTATGTCCCTCCGCCCTAGCACCGCCTTCCCCTCGTCGGTCGCCACCGCCACATACCCCATCCAGTTCGATTCCTTACTCCAAGCCTCTCGAGACATTGATTTTACGATGAATGCGTCGGGAACTTGTATCTGTCATCTCGTATAATAAATATCGATAAATATTACATTTTACAAATGGGTATTGCTCGTAAAGAACATAAAATCAACATTTTCTCAATTAGTACGCGATGTTATGTCCCCATCAATTTATTTGTGACACATTGTATTTTTATATTTATAAGTCTCACTTGAAATATGAAGGCAAACACTTTATTCATACACAAATATATGGTAATTAGATACGATAAACGATTAATAAGTGTATTTGATTTCATAGAAAACTAAAATGTCCGATTTTATTTGTTAGATTATGTGACATAAACCATGAACACTATGGAAACAGAATTTTGTAATACTAACTTATAACTTTATTTATATCATATCCAACGACATATCAAACCTTCCGGAGAGCTTAAAATATAAATAAAATAAATTTAAAATTCTACATATTTATAATATATATATAATAAACTGATCTAATAGCTTTTTTAAACGATCCGATCTAATACACTATGAACACTATGTATGGAAAAAGAATTTTGTAATACTAACTTATGACTTTATTTATATCAAACCGAGCTAAAAATTCTACATATTTATATTTATAATATAAATTCTACAAATTCTACATATCCAATGACATATCAAACCTTCCTGCGAGCTTAAAATATAAATAAAATAAATTTAAAACTCTACATTTTGCAATTTATATATTAAACCGAGCTAAAAATAGTTTGAAGTAAAACCGATCTAATAGTTTTTTTTCGAAACGTCCGATCTAATAGTTAGTTCTTAGTTTGTATTATAGATTATGTTTTTACTAATATATTCATATATATACTACTTTACACTTTGAATTATATCAATAGGTTTCATTTATTAACTAGATACAAAATACACATTATGTTTCAAACTTCAAATTTTAATAAAAATAGGTTCCGATCTCAAACACTAAACCTAAAGATTTCGCATACAATTATTCTAAAAACAATAGCGTACCTGCGATGTAGCGTAGAAAAACTTGGTCACCTCGTACTTGAACGGATTGTTGTGTTCCAACCCCACCTTGGAGAAGAACCTCGCCTTGGCGAACCGGCTGCTTCCGGCGAACTGCGACGCCTTCTCGGCGTTGAAGGCGTCGTAGGCCGCCTGAGCCATCTGGCCGTAGTGGATAATGTAGCGGCGGAGGTCGAGCTCGAGCGGGTCGAGCATACCCTTCCAATTGCTCTCCCCGCTCAAGCGCCTCCATTTCTTGGCTATATCGTTGTTGTTGTTGCTGTTGTTGTTGGTCTTCTTGTTTCTCGTCTTGTTTTTCAGAGCACAACGGTTTCTGAATATAATTCTCAATGCTCGAGGAAAAAGGCTCATGAGTTCTCGATTGAATTGATCGAGGGACAAAAGAAGCTTGTTCTTGAATTGCTTGCGACTTGGTATATATCAAGTGTGTTAAGGTTTGGACTTGGCCTAGAAGCAACTCTCGTATATAGATAGGTATGTGAATGTAACGTGTCTTCGTAAGTTTCTAAATTAAGCTTTATTGTTCCTATTTTGGGCATAAAGAAAAAGAAAGATGTGAGACATTAGAGATGTTTGTCTTAACCTCATCAATACATAGATGACAAAACAGGTTATGATCGAGGAGGATCAAGTATCTTTGTTTGATTAGGACAGATTGTTTGGGTATGTATAAGTAATTGTGTCGGTCGATCAGTTTCATGTTTTGACGTAACTCGAATTATTATTTATAGACTGATATTTAAAATAAATTGAAACTTAATTGTACTAAGGGTAAATTACGTTGACATATCCCGTACTATACGTGTTTAACGGATAAATACTCCAAAGTTATTTCGTAACGAAAACATACCCCTGAACTAACATTTAGTAACAACATTCCCAATTTAATCCATTTTTCCGTCTATTTATTGTTCATTTTTTCAGAAATTCTGAAATTATCCGTAGTGTTACAATCATAAAATCAACTTAAACCCTAAATCTAATTCTAAGTCTCTCTCCAAAGCTAAATCTAACCTAAAAAACGGACAAAAAAAATGGATGGAAATAGGGATGTTATTATTAAGTATTAGTTCGGGGTGTATTTTCATTACGAAATAATTTTGGGATATCTATCCATTAAACGCGTATAATACGGGATATGTCAACGTAATTTACCAATGTATTAACACTAGCTGAGCTAATAGAGGATTATAATTGGTATTTCACATTGGTCGTAATCCAATGTTTGACACTAGTACCAGCTCAAGCTAGGTTAATCAGGGTTTTCACTAACACATGTCGCGTGCCAAATGACTACAGTCTCTTTCTCCCCTTTACATACGGATACATGGACGAATGACCCGAACTAAAAATCCTCTGTCCGCAAGCTGGATTCACTTAACCAACCTTTTCTCCCATCAGATCAGCCAACCTTTAGGGGTGCTCTAACTTACCCTAAAAGAAAACAGTCAAAAGTTCAATGCTTGCATGTTCTTATGTGCAAGTTACATACATGCATGGTTACGATCCATACAATGTCGAAGTTATTGTGTGTTAAGTCAATTTCGAAGTTTTCGATAATCATTATGAAATTTTCGAGTGATTAATATCATACAAAACTGTAGATCATTATAAGTTTTGGGACAATAACACAAGATAATCATTATTATTTAACCTAATAAACATTAACTTTGCTTACAAGCATGAGTTAAAATTGGACAACTCAATGGAATTGCTTCCAAGGATCTGTGTACGAAACTAATGGAAATGGAGTGGACTTTAGAGAGACATTGTTGCTTGCAAGTTGAATAAACCAACCAACCACTGTTCTGATATCAAATATATACCTTGCTTAGCGTGTCCGTAACTGTCCCACGTCAGCCGCTTTTTTGACGTGTCATTTTCTTATTGGCTCCATTGCAAGTGTGGGCCCCTTACTATCATGTATAGCATTAAAAGATAAAAAAAAAAAAATAGGTCTGAAGCTACATCTAATCCTTCAATAAAAATTGACATAAGACCTTAGATCCGGACTTAATAGGCTAATCTTTGGGTTAAAATGGGGTGTCCTGTTTTTGTTGATAAGGTTAGATAACTTCATTCAAAGAGGTAACCAAGTACGGTACATATGAGACAAGTTCTTAAAACTGAGAATATAGTCAAAGACCTCTATCAAAAAATAGGTGTATCGATATTTTAAACTAGGTAATAGAATCCTATTAAATGACAGAACACATGTAGAAACATAACGGCTTAGTATGGTATGGTGAAGCAAACATAGAGTTAGTGACCCTGGAAGGTGGTTGTCTTGAGCTGTTAGAGCATTGTGGGCAACCCCTGTTCGAGGGAGAAAGACCGGAAAAACAGCCCCACAATGAGGTCCAATCCCCCCCCCCCAACCGAACCCACCAATCGAGATTCATGGGTCTCAACGAGGCTGATTGGAAAACCTCGTTGGAGACTTTGAGCCTTGTTCCTCGGGTTTCCCCACTGGATCTAGATCGACCTTCGAGAAGTCAAAATCCTGCTTCTTTAGCTGAGCCTTTACCGTATGGATCTGTTTGGCCTTTTCCCACGCTAGGTCCTTGGCGTTCTTCAAACAGCGTGTCCCATGATGGGAGGGCAGTTCTAGTGAGACCTTCTTCTTCTTCTTCTTCTTCTTCTTCTTCTTCTTCTTCTTCTTCTTCTTCTTCTTCTTCTTCTTCTTCTTCTTCTTCTTCTAGTCCATGTTTCTCGTTTACGGGTTCCCTCTAGCTTCTCCCGAGAAAGAAAGAAGAACTCGAAGATCCTGTTAGTAAGCGGTTGCATCACAACACCCTAGATGTCTTAGATTGCTTCCATAAACCATGATGAACTCGGCATGTCCTCGTCTTCCCTGATGAGCGACACCACGTTCATTCTGTTCTGGAGAGCCTCCAACGCCGATGGGACACTAAAAGAAAGGGCGGTTTTTGCACCATGGAGCTTACTCCAAGATAAATCTGGAGGAAGAAAGAGATGAGGGGAAGGCGATAGGGGAAAGGAGACGATACGGAGGTTGGAGGGCTATCCTCGTCCAGCTACAAGATAATGACGACAACAACACATCGTTTATCTAAGAAAAAACATAAGGACTTCATCAACTTCTAGAGAGAAATTGAGGAGCATTTAATTCACTCACTTTTTTTTTTGAGGAAAACTCACTTAAAATATGGTGTATAATTTACATGTAATAAGCTTTTATCCAATATGTTCTTCACTTAAAAAGACTTTATTTTCTCATCTTATTCTTCCTTTATTCGTTACGATGAGAGACCTTGAATAGGATGATCGTTTGACATCATTCCGCAT
Source organism: Erodium maritimum (assembly GCA_963921825.1). Lineage (NCBI taxonomy): Eukaryota > Viridiplantae > Streptophyta > Magnoliopsida > Geraniales > Geraniaceae > Erodium > Erodium maritimum. The sequence goes on along the minus strand of OY997593.1, from coordinate 2,086,109 downwards.
CTTTTCTTGATTTTAACAAATAACTTATGTTGCTCAAAGTAAGGTTGAGTATTTTTTTACCACAAAAAGTTATCGTTCGAGATAAATAGCATCGACTAGATAATAACCATGACTGTTTTGTTTATCGCTTATAAGTGAATTGAACGGAAGGTTGTCATACATGCAATAGTTTTGTGAATAATGTTGATTGATTGTGGACGTTGATATCATTATTTAACTTTGGTTCACCGAAGGATGCATGTTTTATCCACAAATCTTGAGATGCCACAATATCCAGCAAGGTGGTTGCCCCTTGTTGATCACCATGTGTGCATTTTCCTTTCCACTTCAACTGACAATTCTTTTATTGTCAATTAATACAATCGATGCTTCCCAACGCGTCAAGAAACCACGATCCTTGCTTCTTTGTAATAAACTATGAACAAACGTGTCATTGGGCCTTCTAACATATTCATGATTCTGGTCAAGAAAAGATATTCTAGATCAAATACTTAATAGATACTTTGTAAGTATCAATGGGACGTGCTCTTGGCCATACACAGATAATACCGTCATGAAATCTTTGGACCCAACATAAACGAACAAACGAATAGTTGTTGTGGATTTTGATATGGAGGAATGGATAAGCATTTAAACAAGAATTGTAAGACGAATAAAGAGAATAGTGAAACTCGATGGGAGAAAAGCGAATCGAAGCCAACAAGAACCAATGATGAAACAACAAGAGAAGGAACGAAGAAAGAATAGAGAAAGGAAGAAGAACGAAAAGGGACGTCGATAGCTCCCATGACATTAAAAGAGTCAAGAGAGTCATTGACGCCCGAAAATTAGGGTTACGTTGGAACCAGAGAAAAGGTCTTGAGAGAAAAGAACACAATTAGAGACATTGTTGTGTTCGATATAATACTATGCAATCAAGGTTACTTAAAACGGGCTCATGTGGTGGATGGCCCAAATTCATCACTTAATCCACCAAAAGATGTGAATCACATATCTTTGTTATCAATTATTTTCACACGAATTAACTTTGATAATTTTCAATAACAATCAAATACTTTACAATTGATCTTTCCCTTTTATTATTCCTTCCAATCAAAGTAAAATAAGAAGAACCCTTTGCCTCTATAGATATACAAAACAATGATCTACAAAATACACACCTTTCATTTTTCAATTCAACACATCTATAGAGCCGCATACAAAAGTTGGTTCCAAGTATCCGGCAGTCCCGGCAGGCACCAATGGCTACAGTCATTCCCAGCGTGGTCCCCACTATATCCCGACGGATGTGCATCCTTCCTCAGCTGTGAAAGCGTCGTGATATCGAGCAGGTACACCGGCTTCTGAATGCCGCTCAAGACCCTGCTGACCACTGCAGCCGCTGGAGGCTGGCCCGCGGGGTACGTGGATCCAGACAATGGCTCGAGCTCTCCGTTGCAATTCTTTCTTGGCGCATTCCATTCTTTACCTCTGATAATGGTCGTGAGATAATGATGATTATCAGAAATCCGACTCAACTAAAAGCTCAAACTGATGGATGGTTGACTTACTGGTAATGGGTGGGAGAGATGCCTTGAAAGTAAACCTTGGTTTTGGTAGGATCCACGGTTTGGTCAACCCACTTGGCCCATGTGGTGAGCCCTTTGAAGAATGCATCTAAACGGTCCATGTCTTTGTACAATTGTGTCCCCTCTTGCATATAATCCCATCTGCAAAAGGTCAGCTTGTACTCTTTAGTAATTTCTTATCGACTCCATGTTTTCGATCTGATTAAGATAAATTAAGATATCGGTATGTAACGATTGAAAAATATTAGTAAGTACTTATTTTGTAAATTGTAGTCTTGTCATTTAGTAATAACCCTAAAATTATTTATTTATTGTGTCAATTTATTTTAAAATAACGATTTATCGATATGGTACGAGGGGAGAAGACAAAATAAATGAAAATTCTGGATTTTTGTTGTTGTTTTCTAATGATTTCTTGAAGGGTAAAAGAATAATTTTAGAAAAACACAAAATACGACAAAAAGGCACACTCATTACATACATATTTTTTTTTTTACTGTTATCGGAATATACCTTTATTTTATATAAAAAAAGTGAATATCTTAGAGTAAGGTTTTACAATTATCCCTATTAACATTTAATCAAGAAACCACGTTAAGACAAGGGTTCTAGATCGTCAATCTAATTGTAATAATGTAATTTTATTTGAGCTTTTTACTATCGGTCAGAGTTTTTAGTTGAGCTCGTCCTCTAATTTGGTATCTCACGACTACGGTTACAGATTCAAACTCCACTCTATATAAATATTAATTTCTTTTTCATTTATCAAATTTTTCTGTAATTGTCCAACCGTTATTTGAATTCTCAGTAGGTTCTATTCCCCTTCTAAATAATTGGGTTTAGAGCCTATTTTTTTATTGGTAACACTCTTTTAGTACCTTGATGTATTGGTAACGCTATGGATAAAATTTTAGTCAAGTTTATGCCATTTTGATGATATATGACTAATTCGCAATGAGTATTAAATGTTTTGTTATCAATACATAAGGGGTATTAAATGATTTGTGACCAATTCATAAAGATTACTAAAGGACAGTTACCAAAACGGAGGAACTATTATTGCACGTTACGAAACTCAAGAGTACAAAAGGCATGTTACCAATAAAAAATGAGTACAAAAGATGAATAACCCTAAATAATTCATATCCAAACCCATAAACAGATTTAAAGATATGTCCATACGAGAATGTGTGTTAGAACATAACTAAAATACACGAAGCGTTCGACTAGTCATCAAAGATTTGACTCGGTGATTGGGAGAGAAAATTCTTTTAAAGTTTTTCTCCTTTATGTCGGCGAATTAGACTCGACAATTCAGATTAACAGAGAATAGTCGGTAGGGGTGGGCATTTGGTGGTTAACAACCCAATGGAACTCTTTACGAACCCAACCCGATATTACCAGTTTAACATACCTTGGAACCAGCCCCAACCAAAAAATCAATTTTTTACAATGAAACCAACCAGTTCACTGACCGGTTGGTTAATGTTTTTAACCAACCAACCACTTTACTACATGTAAGTACAAATTTAGATACCAATAACCATACACACAATTCTATTTCAAGCCAAAACATATTACTACATTCTCCAAAACAAAAGAAAAATTACATATAAGTCATCATATTTTATGTTAGCATTTGTGTGACACAAAAGAGTGCTCATGTGTCATTCATCTATATCAAATCAATGGTTATTATGAAGCCACATGTATATGATGAACAGTACCGGTTTGGTTGGTTAACCGATAGTTTGACGTTTCAAGAACCGACAACCAACCGTTAACTTTCCGGTTCGATCGTCAAGAACCAGAAACCAACCGTCAACTTTCCGGTTTCGGATTTTTCGGTGCAATTTCCGGTTGGTGGTGGTGGGTTTTAACGGTTTCGGTTTTTTAGCCCACCCCTAATAGTCGGGCTAATCGCAGCTGTAAAACACTAATAACCAAACTAATCACTGATCGTAATCTAATGACATTGTTAATGTTCTTAATCAACCTGAACTATATAAAAAGATATAGGAAGAGATCTTACGGCTGATCGTTGCCGGTGTGGGTCCACCAATGCCAAGAGTTGAAGATCAGAACGTCCATATCCTTCCAGATCTTACCGCCAGAGATGGTGTCTAGTTTCAGAACTCGGCCCACAGGATCTCGAACTATATCAACCAGGTACGGCGTACGATAAAGGAACACAGTTACTCCATAGTCCTGCGCACACATGATCCTTCACTGTCACATCTAATTTCCACACCTTTTAAACTCTTTTTGGTCATTATTATTACTATATATTACTTTATCAAAGAAAAAAAAAAGTGATTAATATTCCCATTACAAAAAAAATATATCATGACATTTAATTTTTGTCTGTTGTCACCTTTTTCTTCAGTAGCTCTAAAGTCATATTCTAGATTGTTTCTTTATTATAGTTTATATCAATTTGTTTTGAAATAATAATGTAATCTTTAAAATTTTACATTTAAAAAAATATGTAACTTATAAATCCAGAATTTCCACTTTTTTTTGGAATAAACGATGGATATTATTAAATGTCGACAATGAAAATACGGTAGAATGGCTCCGGTATAAACCCTCCTTGCCATTCCCAGACAGGGGAGGAACATGCCGCCCTGACAAACCAATTACATGCTTTGTTCGCTGTCCGGTTAACAAAATCGAGTTATAAGTACTCGAGTCTAGATAATAGGTAACTACAATCGTTAACGACTACTTCTATTATTATGATGGATTCTTAGTTTCATCAACAATGAAACAGATTCATTACACGGGTCATTAAGCTTAAGAGAATAATGGTCCAATAACCCTTGACAATGAACCGGTCCAAAAAATCCGTCAACAATCAAAGCTAAAACAAGAAATATAACTAAATCAAGAATTGAAGCTAAAACTAGAACAAAAATGAAATCCAAAATATTAAAACTGTCAAGAACCGCTTAAAGTAGCGCTTAAACGATGTTTGGACCCTACTTTCTAAGAATTCATTTTGTCAAAAAAAATTTTACACCGAATTCAATAAAAAATATAGGTTGATTTTTTTTGGTAGTTATCAGAACAAACTAAAACTTATAAAGTTTAAATACCTTAATACTTTTTGTTTGTTGTAATTACCACTTAATATTTCACCAAATGAAAACAGCTATTATTATGATAATTAATTTGGGCTTTTGATGTGGTAGGTAGTGCCAATGTTTTTAGGTAGAATGGATTAATATATAATTATTAAAAGTATTATTGTAATGATTTATTGCAACCACTATTAATAATTTCAAATGTGGCTGCTTAGCTAATAGACCGGCTCGTGATCACTACAGGTTGGCAATAGCAGCCTGTCAGCTTCGTTGGGACCAAACACTGACTTGTTCTATCACCAAATCTATGTGGCTAATCATTACATTAAATATATATACTATATATGTATGACATTTATCAGAAACTTTAGTAGATATAGATTAATCTTAGTCTAATTAATCTTAGAGCTTAATGAAGAACACACTAACCGTGAAAGTCAAGGAGGTTAATGAATCTTTCTTGACCAAATTAGTGTTGAGATTAGGCACAGACGAGTAAATCATGCACGAGAGCGATTGGAACATGTTGAGGCTGAGCGAGTCTCCCACAAACATTATCTTCTTCCCGCTCCATCTTTTAAGCAAGTCCAACCCGTTGAATCTTCAAGAAAACAATATAAGTTTGGGTTTAGGGCTGTCAGTCTGACTGACCCAAAAATTCGAACTGATGGGTGAAAGCCTGGAGATGCTTACCTGACCAGGTCGCAGGAGTCGGGTTTCCAGGAGTACTTGAGGTATTGCTTGTCAGGTCGGCCGTACTTCTGGCAGTCGAACTCGGGGTCCACGAAAGGGCACGAGTCGTAGAGAGGGAGGGATGGGTCGATGACCCATTTCCCCTGGAAGAAGTTGCAGCTACTCAACTGCTTCCTTCCTCTGTGGCGGCTGCTCGCATTGCGAGCAGCCCGAGCTTGTTCTGGTAGCGTTACGAACGCTACCAGAACCAGGAGAGGAAGCGAAGCAGCTGCAACTCGGGAAGAAAGACTCATCCCAATGTGGAGGAAGAGGAGAGGAAGCACAGACTTGGAAATGTTGTGGTTGTAGTGAAGAGGTATTTATAGAACAAGGTAGGGTTCTTGGGAGGGCTCACATGGCTTTACTGTCAAGCTACAGAAGAAAGTGGAGGCTTTGGAATGATAGTATAAGACATTTGAGTGTAGGGTTGTTGATTAAAACGTAAATAAGTTTCAAAACGGGAATGAGTTGCAAAACCATAGGAAGATTCGTGGAGAGAGAAAAAGATAGTATAACACATATCATTGTTTTTGTAACAATACGTTACAATCGATAAATTTATCAGTCTAAAGTTTTAGTTGAGCGGATTCTTTCTTAGGACATCCACAATGAAGAGGTTGGGAGCAAAATAGTAGAAGAGAGTCCAAAAAGTAAGAAAGAGAAAATAATATAATAATACTGACGGGGAGGGTTGGCTGGGAGCTCCATGCCGACTGGAAACAAAAATGTGAACAAAAAGAGTTATCATAAGCACTATAACCACCTAGCATTGTAGGGTCCTGGCGGGGAGATATGACTATAAGCCAACAAAAAATAATTTTTTATTCTCCCCGTCAGCCCCTCCCCGCCTGCAGCCGGCTGTAGAATTGGAGATGCCCTTATACGACTTACTCACCTTTCATTTGAATGAATTATACTCGTGTTACTCGACTTAACGATCTTAATTTGAAACCGAAAATGTGATATCAGACCTTGGTTTTTCTTCGATCTCAAAACGAACACTCCAAACTTAATGTATTAAATTGAACATGGGAAATGAAATGGGTTGTTGACAGCTTCTTCTTACATTCGATCGGCCTGCAAGTCACGGACTCACGGGTTGATTATCGGTCACAATTTCACATGCTTCTTTTTCATTTTTTTATTCCTTCCTTTTTGTTTTTTTCCACACTATTCAATGACTTTTGTTTCCTTTCCTTTTCCATCCCTTTCTTTTATTTATTTTCCTATGTGAATTAATTAATTCGTGTGTATTTTTCTCTCAAGCAAAAAAATGTTTGGTATTTTTGTAAAAGAGAAATGGGAATGCTTTGTTTGATGGTATTGAAAGGTATTTTATACTCTTAGAATCGGTATCAAATGCGAATATATTCTTATCGTGTAAATTACGAACTCACAGGAGGGTGACATGCATCTTTTTTTGCGCGCACACAACTCTGGTACTTCCTATGCAAAAAGTTGGTACTCTTCCATACAAATGCTGACACATGTCATTTTTTCGCGCATGCAAAATACACACATATTATGATGTACGATCTTTTTCGGTCATCCGGGATCATCTAATGGGTCAAATTCGTACTTTTAGATTCCGGGTGTTTATTTCCGTTTTATTTTAGGATTTTCTGATTTCCTTTATTCGTATTACAACTTTGGGATTACTTTACCTACTGTAAGATTAATTAGGCTTCAATCCCCCCATTTGACCCTTTTTCTCGGTACTTATGACCCTCGACAAGGCTTCTTACCAAAACTCGTTGGTAGCACCAGGTGTACCTTTATTTGTTGGACTGGCTGACCAGGATCGAGGTCAAGGAAGCCAAAATTCCCTTCATCATTTAGGCCTTGACTACGTTCCCCCATTTGGCTTTCTCCCTTGGTGATCCTTGACGTTTTCTTTTAAATTTGCAATCCGAGAGGAGAAGGTAGGTCTGGCTTTGTCCCCTTGCTCCTCTCTGTGTGCGTAGACGGTAGAACCGCTTCAGGGTGGAGGGTTTGGAGGTAGAGGTGTCCACCTTACATCCTTATTCAAGTTAGGAATTATATTGATCTGTGTGATCCTCTGTGCCACACCGACCTCACCATTCTCATAAGGATTGAGCACGAGGATAATTCTGGTCTAGGTCCTACAGGTTTGGTCGATAACACTCAGAGAATATGTGGATCCGTACAGTGACAAGGAGGCAAGGTGAGGATTTTTCTTAGCTGGGTTTCCAATTCTTTTGTGGGAAGAAGCCGCCTCCTGAGTTAGCCTGTTTTGAGTTAAGTAGGAGATGTTTATGTTTGTTGTTTTTTGTTATTCTCGGTTTGTTATGTAGATTTTTTTAATATGATAGTTTTTGGCCATAGAATGACTTAGGATTCAATTTGATTAACATGTCTCATCTTCCTTTTTTTTAGCGAGAGGTGTAGATTTTCATTGCTTCAAAACGATTATCGATTATCTTGTTGTGCATCGAGGAACATGCTCCTCAACCACACAAGGTCAGCATGAATGAACAGTGGTTCACTGAGCCTTTTCATATCAGAACTGTCACAAACGGTATTGAATTGTTGCCTCACGGGCAAGGGTAGAAGATAAGCAGGGAGACTAGAAGACCGGAGATCTCGATGGACTTCAACAGTAAAAGTGATAAGGGGAGGAAACACATCGTCTAAGGACCCTTCCTAGGGAAATTCTCGATTTCTTGTTCAGTAGGCATGACGTCGGTGGCTGCAGGGACGTCGACGGATTCAGGTGGCTCGACGGTTGGTTGGCATCCTCGGTTGCTTCTTCTCCAAGTAACTCCCTCCCCGCCTTCCTTCCTCCAAACCGTAGTCAGCATCCTAGACGGCGGCGACATCAGAAGCGGCGACGACGGCGGCTGTTTCAAGGGTGACGGCGGCAGCATCAGGGACGACGGTTGTAAAGACGGAAACCCCCAGGACAGCGGAAGAAGGCGTGCGTCAAGGGCGGCGACATCGACTGCAGAAACGTCGGTGGCGTCAGGCGACTTGAAGGTTGGTTGACGCCGAGGTGAGCCAGACGACATCCATCGGGTTTGCAGAGGGAGACCGAACAGTATAGGTAGACGCGTCGGTGGTGGTGGGGGAAAGTCCACGACGCGGTGGCTAGCGGCGGCCCGAGAGCAACCCTAGCAGAGAAAACTCGCGTAGGCCCGAGAAGAACCCTAGTAGAGAAAACTCGCGCAGGACTCAAAAGAAAAGTGCCAAGGAAATGATAAATAAAGAAAAGAAGAGGAACCATAGCATAGACTATGACAATTGCCATAGCCATAGCCATGGTACTGCAAACGGCGTAAGAGACTCAAAACCCTAGCAAAACTCTAATTGGGAATGTTCCTTCTCCATGTCTCATCTTCCTTGACCGTCTTGAGTATTAGATAATTTTATAAACTTTTACCGATAATAAAAATTAAGCATGATTATGCCACTTTGGTCAATAATAAATATTCTAATGAGACGTTTTAAGTCATGCGTCTTGCCAAAATAGTAATTCATGTTGACGTATATAATGATCCATGATTTATGGGATTTCTTGTATAAATTACTTGATTAATTATCACTAAATTCTTGGTTTAAGTAACCTTATAGTTATTTTGTCAATCCGTTCAGCCTCGATATCCTGGTTGTTCTATATTAATTTATAATATTATATATTTTATTTGATCAACTAAAAATGATAATAAATATGCATACAATATTGTTCAATTCACCAACTTGTAAAACCCTACCCACAACCTTACGGTGCAGTGCGTCTGCTTGGGTTTCAAACCCTCTAGTCTAGACGACGACTTCTTCTTAGGGTTGATGTCGTTTCTCTCGGTCTCAGTCCGATAATGCTTCTCCGTCGATATGACGTCCATCCCCTTCATCCTCTCCCTAGCTCGTCCGCTGTCCACGAGAGTCACCACTATCCAATCCCCGATTTCCCCAATCTCACCCTCAACTCCCATCACCACAATCACGCCGACATTAGCTGTTCCTTTCCCAACTGATTTTGGGAGTTCTCGCCTGTTATTGCCTCTTCCCCGATTGATCTCGAGGGCAATTCTCTGAAGCCTCCGCTGCCATCTCTACAACCGCATCCGCCGCCGCCTCTGAAGCCACCTTTGTCGTCTCTGAAGTCGCCGCTGGCACGCCCCTCTCCGTGGTCTCCACCACCACACCCTCATCGACCCCTCTCTCGGTTCTAGATCAGGCCAATCCAGTGGGTCTTTTTTATTTTTTCTGATTTTGTTTTTGCATGGTAAAAAACTAGCACGCAGAGATTCAAGGACTTGTGCCCTAGACACTGGCCTTAGGAGGGGTACCGAAAAAGAGCTCTACCTCCTCTTGAAATCAATGATCGTAGGTTTGATTTAATACAACGAATAGAGCATGAAGGCTACACCTTGAACAGTAAACATTGGTTTCGTCATAATTTAGTTTATTTTTAGTACGCCTTTATGGCACTTTCAACACCGGTTGCACCGGATTATTTGTCTCAGAGTTTTTTAGTATCCAACACATGTTATTTGAAAAGTCGATCAAACTCTAATATTTCCGAAACCGATTTTAATTTTTATTTAACCATTATCGGTGACATACCTTGAAATAAATTTCTGAATCCGTTTTTATATCTTGTTTCATTTTTTCCTTTGAGATTATGCGTTCGAATATCATTGAATTCACTAGTTTGAGAGCAGGAATAAGAGAAAAATAAATTAATCTTAAATTCGTTATACCATTTACTATCGTACCAACAAAATCAGTGGTTTTGAAGGAGAACGTCTTATGTCGGTTGAAGAGGCAAATCAAAGGTAGTTTATTATGTTTTGGATTTAATTAAATTCAACATCTTTTTGCTTCCTTTAAAGTTTGATTCACTACTTTTTTTTTGAAACTGGTAACCGAAGATTTTCGTTAATACCAATAGGTAATCAAACAGGATGCGATGTGATCGCCTCGGGTTCCAGATATATGTCCAGACCGACCGTAGCAAGCTCAGCGCTCATGGACCCATAATAATAGCCCACTTGAAATCGTGGGCACAAACTCAAGATAACTCCTTACCAACGTCTCAAAACAGCGAAACTTAAAATGAAAAGTCCTAATCAACATAAACAACATAATGTCTAACCAACAATTTATTCGACCTAAAATAGGATAAAAAATTAGCACACGATCGAAAGAACCAACTACCAAATCTGTGATGCTAGTTCTTCTAGGCCCCGTGCCATTGGAGCGATCTGGTAAAGTCAAATCTTCGTCTTGATTCGCCCGAATATTTCGATGTAGTGCGGGAGACGGGAGCAACGATTCGACCCGCAACGGTTTGTTCGGGATCGAGGGTCCCGACTTCGGGTGCCGTGAAGTCAGACCCCAACCTATCATCCTTCCTCCCGGATCCCAGATGCATCGAGGGAGCGGACCCATGCCGGCGAGAGGTGGCCCTGGGGCGGGAGGCCGTTGTAGATGGAGGGCGGAACATGGAGCCCGTATCCCGGAGAACGGCGGCAGGAGGGCCACGGTGGCTATTGAAGGATGCATCGAATCCGGTACCTGAGAAACGTCCAGGACGTCGGGCTCGAGGACGACTGCGTGACGACGATGGTGGTGAGGGGGAGAGAGACGGTGGTCGGCAAGAACTAACGGCGGCGGTGATGAACCCTAAGTGGGGTAGAGTGGAACCTCACCTAGAGGTAGAAGAGAGCGTAAATTAACATGATTGATTCTTATGTCCCAGTATATAATATACTTGATAATTATTAAGGACTATAAAAATACCACATGTCCCTCATAGTTATTACGCAAATACATATAAATTGTGTCACTTTTTGATTCACTACTTTGTGTGGCCACTAAATATTATTGATTACATTGAAGAATGTTAGAGCAATAGTAATGAAGTTGAGATGTGAACCACACTCACCCTCAAAGTGGGTGTGTCCTACACACCACCTCAGACCTCGGTGGTTCAGAAGTTCTGGCTCTGCCCTTCCCGACATCCTCTGGGACACTCCACTTGGCCCATACCATTGTTCCTCGAACCTATGTGGAGTAGGTGCAACGTTAGAGCGATGTTCAATACGTACATCATAAGCATTACTCGTTATTTCTTATAGACAGGCTCGTTCGATCAGATAAAAGATAATCGAAATCCGATTGTGTAGACATCATCGGACATGGTATCTTGTCAAATGAATTGATCGACATTAAGTCATGACGGGATTAGATAACATGTTGAGCCATCTCAGACCCCTCTTCTGAGCAGTATTCGCCGCCTCCACAACCCTCATTGAAGCCGCCACTGGTGTATCCACTTCTACCGAGACCTCTTTCTTGATCTCTCTCCTGGTTCTTGGTTATGATGATCGATTGGTTTTGTTTTACTTTACCTATTATGTTCCTTTTTGCAAGGTTAATGATTAGCGAGCAAAAATTCAGGGCTTCTATCCAAGGATTCAGGGACTTTTGTTGGGAGGGATCCCTGAATTACATCTATCATCATTGCTCTCCTCCCGTTGAAACTGATGAAAGCAGGTTCGATCGCACTCTACACTGTATGCAGCGTTTACCCAATACCTTTAGCACTCATAGTCAGTTTCGTCGTATTTAGTTTTGTCTGGCCTATATGGCTTTTCATCCAATACCGTCTATGATGGTTATAATGTTAAAAGAATAACGAACAGATATATTCTATGTCTATTTTTAGTGGTCCGAAAACTTTTTTTCTGATGCACTCACCTGTAGTTGAAGCCTAAATTAATAAAACTACACTTTTTAGTCTATTTTTTTTATTAAATAAGATTTTTTTAATATAATATCTTGATAAATATTTATTTGGAACATAATATCTAAGATTGTTTTTTTACAAAACTTGTTAAATATTAATTTTCAATTTAGTATCTAACCGTTACTGGTATCAATTTCGCCAGTATTATATTGATATCAATTTTGTAGTCATGAAAATTAATCCTTCGATCAACGATGCACGCATGTTTTTTCTGCTACGAAACTAACTATATATTTCAACAATCATAATCCATTTAATTTACCCTTCACTATAGCTATCTTTTTTTCTTTTGAACAATTTCTATAAAGATCAAACATCTGGTGAGACAATCTCTCTCTAGTAGCTTCAGCCTCAAGGTAACACACAATTATGTGGAGGGCAAACATGAATCATAGACCTAATAATACACAATAGTATGATTATTTCTTGAGCATCAATACAAGACTTGAATGATGAATTTGGGTGAGTAGGATATGGTGCCCACATTATCTTATATATGAGTGCTCAACTCAACTCAATAATATCATTTCTATTTATAAAATGGAAAGCACCTACTACTTGCTAAGTTGGTCCATATTAGTTGGATTGGATCACCAAGTTAGCTGTAGATTCCATGATGTTTATTGTATTAATTATCCTCATTATTTGTTGATAACAAGCACCAAGTTTATAACTTAAATATAAATAATCATGTCGATTAAGACTTCACAATCACATCACAATTTCTAGTTAATTTATATGTAACACATTATGTAAAACTGTGTAGGAAATTATACTTAACCTATATAAAGTGAAGAGAATCGGAGGAACTTTCGATCCCCAGGAAAAAAACTCAAGCCTAACCCAGAAGACTCCGACCCGTTAGGGTTGGTCTAGGGAGCAGATAGAGGCAACACCAATATTAAGGCGACGAGTGATAAACACTATCTTGGTAGACAATAGGTGGTTGGTAGGGACTTCCCACTTATTTTCCATATTCGGTAGCACCGGATCCACAAACCTTCAACAAGATAAGCTTTTTACGGTCTTGGCCCAACAATAGTGAAGGAAAGACTGTCTTGTCTCAAGGATCACTTCCAACAATCGTTCCTGAAGGTTTTGGTTGAGACTCACTCGATTAACCAGATCCATAATCGAGAGAGGGGTCAAGGAGGTGTAGTGGTGGAGGCCAGGGAGGAGGATGAGCCGGTGGCGATTTCATAGACGGAGGCGGCGACTTTAGAGACGACGATGACGACTTCAGATGCGGCTTTAGAGGAGGCGGCGGCGGCGACTTCAGAGACGGTTTTGAGGTCAATTGACACCGAGATGAGCCAGACAACAACCATCGGGGTTGCAGAAGAGGGGCCGAACAAGGTCGAGAGACGCTTCGTTGGTGACGAAGGGAGGAAACGTCGTAGCTAGAGGCGGCTCGAAAAGGGGAGCTGTAACAGACAAACCCATCACATGACCCATGAGGGAGATGCAGGGGAAAAGATATATGGAAGACAAAAACATAACCATGACATGCGCTATGGCAAAAGTCATGACTATAGCCGTGGTTTTTTCTCTTATGACGACGGAGAGTTTTAGAGAAGGCTAGGGTTTTTTTATTGTCTAATTTTCTTAGATAATGCCTAAAAATTCGTTCTCTTATTGCTTGTATTACATGATTGATGCAAGACAGAATTTCGCCTTCCATAAAAAAAGTAGAGTTGTAATAATGTCCTAGTGTTAGGATGAAACCGAATCATAGGAACAGATATAAATAATTCGAAGGATTAAGTACTTCATGTATACATGATTGGTCGGTTGGTCCTATGGATCCCAAACCAGAAAACAACCACATATTCGATAATGGATGTAATAATAATACATAATGGTCTCATAGTGCGGCTTGTGTGGTCCTTCACAAATTTTATATTATTGATCATAATCTTACTTTGTTGGCATATACCGACTCTAAGGCGAAATATGGACTCTAAGAGCATCCACAACCATCTCGTCGATAGTTGGTGAGATGGCACTGACGGAGAGGATTAAAAAAATGTTTATTTTCTTTCCCAGCCAGCTCACCGCCTGCGAGAGTTACAGTGACGGTTTTGTTGCCGGCGGGGAGTCGCCGGCGGTAAGAATTTTTTTTAAAACAAATAAATATATTATAAATTAAGACGATAATTATATTATTATTACGAGCACACACGAGATAGAGAAAAACCATCTTGCCAGCGGGCTCGGTAAGCGTTGGAGATGCATTGATTGTCGGATGGGATGGAAGGTTTGGCGGAAAAAACTCTTGCGTCATCGGGTCGTACGCCAACGACCTATAAATGCTTCCCCACTCGTTGAGATCGGACGACATTCTAATAGAAATTTGATATAAAAGGGAGAATAGAGAGAAGAGAGGATGAATTGTGGGTGGAAAATGAAATAGATGAGTTGATATTTATAGGGGGAAAAGTAAAAAAAAAAAATTATTTTTTGGCTGCAAGCGCGAGGACACGTGTCGCCAGCGCAGGGACAGTCAACGACCGGCGCAGTGACCGAGGCAGTCCGAGTCAACCTCGCCAGCGATAGCCTTAACGACTATCTTCCCCGCCAGCTCCTCGCAGCCATTTTCTCCCCGCCAGCGCCATAACGCCAACGACTGTGGATGCACTAACAAGGGGAGAATTTGCCAAATAACTTTGTTTTGAAATATCAATGCACCACATTCCATACTCCATACTTTAGTGATACGTATTTTTACGAAGTTATGATATTACATGTAATAAGCCTCTGATCGGGTATATGAAATATCTATATCGGCAAGCAAAAGACCTGATCGGATAAAATCCAAGTAACCTTCATTAAGGAAAAATCCGGATTTTTACTGAAAATGGAAACTATTGCGTAAAGAAAACTAGCCTTGGAGGCTAGACAACAAATATTTTTATTCATAATAAACCTATTTTGCTAATTCCCCCCTCTAACAGGGATACTGGAATAGTAGCTCGAGATCATCAGTTTGCACGAGGGACGCCAAGGATTGAAGGATCAAAAAACGACCCATCGGAAGACACAATAATGATCCTCAAAACTTAGGTGAGATCTGTTAAACAACCTTACCAGACCAATGAGTTCTCGAGGCTGACACAATTGGGATCAAGGAGTTCTTCTTTGTGCCTTATGGCCAGCCCTCCTCGACCCATCATGCTAATGTCGTCTTTTTCCTCATAATGTAAAGTTGATTCAGTTTTGTAATCCAAAACGCTTGTACTCCTTCCACTGTAACATGATCATAGACTATATCTTGAACGTTTTTATAGTTAATTCTTATTATGTTTCGGTCCTCTGTTATCGTATTTGACATCGATAAAGTTCCATATCCTTAAAAAAAATGGTTTAAAATCAATGTATTCAAAATTTCAAATATATATTTTCCAAAAATTACTACAAGATTGTAGATATGCCAAATCTTTTAACCAATTCCAATGAAAGAGATTCTTCCTATGGACATCTTTACACTAGATTGAAAAGGAGGCAACAGCAAGTGGAAAAGTTATGATCTGAGTTTAGCAACTCTATCACGAGTTTCTAGAGAGAGAAGCTCCCTCCTCTCTCCAGAAACTGACTTCCAAACCCTAACTCTCGCAGCCCCTTTCCTCTCCTTGTCGCCACCGGTGGCAGTCACGGCTTTGGCCATGACAGCCACCGGTGGATCCTTGCCGTCCCTCTTCTCTCCTTTCTCTCATCTGGCGTTGTTGCGGTGGCGAGGCCTGCTGGATCTCCTTCCTCGTCGCTCCGACCTTCGATCTGGCCGTGGGACTTTCCTCCCCTCCTCTTTGGTTGGGATCTTTGCAGATCGGGACTCGTGGGTGCTTGGGCGGTGGCTGGCTGGTGGAGATTGGGGCGTTTTTTTTGTAGATCTGCTCTTCTGAGGTGGTCAGATCTACTTTTCCCGGTGCTTGGCTCTCCGGCTTGGGGGTCAGTTCCTCGCTGCTTCCGATCTCCGTTGGTGGCTAGTCTTGGGCTTCTCTTTCGTGAAGATCCGAGGTAAGGCTACTCATCTCTTCCCTAGTTATGTTTGGTTTTCTTCTCCCCCCTGCCTCTCTAACTTTTCGATGGGATTCCAAGTGCTCCCGTTCATGTTTATGACTCGGATTCACCGGTTAGGGGTTGGCCGCCGGTGAAGGCATGAGGCTTTTTGCCTTTGGAATCCGATTGAATTTGTAGGGTTTGGCTTTGTGGGCTTCGGTGGATTACCACCAGAGAGGTCTCAGCCGTTTGTGGTCCTGGCCCCGGCATTTTCAAGACCTTTGTCCCGAATCTGGGATAGGGTTTTGTTGAGATGGAGTTGATGTTAATCCTTCATATCTTAGGGAAGAGATGATTAGGGGTGTTGGTTGCTGCTGTTTCTTGCCTGCGCTTTTGGTGGTCCTTTTCTAGGTGTTTTAGACCTGTATTGTGAGCTTATTTGTGGTCAAATTCAGATTATAGATCTATTATTGTCCAATTCATGTACACCCATGTTGGGTCCTTCATCTGGTATTGTAATCCCTCTTCTTGTTGAGGCTGGTTCTTAGACATTCCTATTAGAGTGGAAGAGTCTTGTCTGTTCATCTTCATCCCCTGCTCGTTAATTCAAAGAGCAGGTTTTATATACTGCTTTGCTGATCAAAAAAAAAAGTGGAAAAGTTGTATATGCTTTTCCGTTATTAATTTACTACAAAATGAGAATTAAATGATTTAAACGTTGAGTTAATTACTAAATTGGAGTGTTTTTTTTTCCATAATTCAGATTTAGTATCTTTTAGCTTATTGCCAGAACTGATCACATGCAATGAATTTGCTTGTTGCTAGCATAACAGTCTATTTTTTTTCCAGAAAAAACTATTGTATATTAAAATAACGAATGTGTACAGAACAAAAAAATTACAGAGATGAAAGAAGTTTCTACGACAGAGGATACTCAAACAATAACTTAAAAAACTCAAGGCAATGACTACCTTCTGAAAGCGTCTGGAAGGTGAGACTGCGATTGCGTCTGACGACACCGAAACAACGAATCCAGACTAGCATAAGCTAGGATAAAGCAGATACCTTACCGGATAAAAATATTGGTGGACAAGGTACTCCCCTAGGTTGTTAGCGTGCGTCGTCCTCCTTTGACTGATAATGGCAAGGCTCCAAAATGCGGGATTAGGGAAGTGTTGTGCCACTTTTGGTGGAACCGCTGCCACCTTACGTCTAGAGGGGCGGTACAACCAGCCGACCCCCCTGGACCATCTTGGACTCATTCGGCGAGGTCAGGTTGCTTAAAGCCCCCCACCGTTGAATGTGATGCCCAGTCTGATTCGACCATCCGAGCATGACAAAACTGGATAGATTTGACCGGGATGTGGAGCCTAGACGACTCGCTCTCCTGGACTGACCAGACCAAGATCCTCCTTGAGCCTACCTTGGGCCGACCCGCATCTCCCCGGGACCTTAAACCCTCCTCCGAAGGACCTCGAACCGCAATCCCATACTGAGAGCCCATATCACTCGGGCCTATACCCGCACCAGATAAAACCAGATCGTTGTTTCCTCGGGCCCGCGACCTGGATCTCCCTGGTTCACGGCCTAGTGGGTCTCGGCCCATGGGTATGTCATAACCCATCTGGTTCCGGCCGATGTATGTGCGAAGGCCCACAACTCGGTCCTACCGATGTGAAACCCTAGCTAGTCTGACCCCTTCATGCCGTCTCCAAGTCGGGTTGCTGCCTCTTCCATTCGAGATCTCAACCGGCACAACAAGTACCTCTGGCAACGTCGAAGGGAGGTCCACTAGAAAACTCCCCCTATAAGCTACCAACTCCTCGGTGTCTCCCTCCTCCGGTTCAAGCTCCTCCATCGAGGTCCTCCTTCACTAAAAGACACCAAAATCGCCAAATCTTGTGAGGCGGTCCGGTGACGGAGGCCCCGGCTTAACAATCCCCTCAGATTGGTCATCAATGGGTGTTGCGGTGCCCTTTGGTGACGTGGACGGGGACCCACCGTCGGGCGCCGGGGTGCGCCAAACAAATCCTCGGGGGCCGTCCATCAGCCTGCCCTGGTTTCACCAACCTCCTTGCCCTCGGGAGGCCGTGTTGGTTCCTCCTTCCACCGCTTCGATGGCGGAGAACACTACAACCAGTTTCCCCAACGCTGCCGCGCCAACCATCACTAGTGACTGGGGGCTGGGAAAGAGGCTTTTTTCCGAGGACAATGGGATCAGAGACGCCAATAAGAAGAATTCTATCATCCTTGTCTCTGAATCGATGATGCCGCTCGACTCATGGTCAGGATTCATTTGTAATGAGAAGATGGGTAACTATGCATAACAGTTGAATGAAACGTGATGTTGTAGGCCTATATGATACATATGTTCAGTCTTCACTTCTCTCACGCCTCTACAATGATTTGGTTTGAAAACGCCTCTTTTTCTCCAAATCTCTAAAATTCAGTTAATGTTGTTACATATTTTAGGATCGAGCTCTTGTTATTCAAACGACAATGCTTTCCCTAGCTTCATCTTCAACGCTTTCGGGATAGATTTTCACTTTGAATACTTTCTATGAAAGTCCTCTCCGTAGTGATGCAACACATCCCTCAATGTCTTCACATTTCTCACGCTACCACAATGTAGTAAAATCATGTAAATACATAGAAATAATACGTAAGTTACTTATGTAATATAGAATGTCCACTGTCTTCGGATTGTTCTCCATGTTCCAAAGAAATTTCTCGACCTTCTTCGAGAAATTAGAATGTCCACGCCTCTACAATGATTTGGGACTTCCACCTTGGAGTGTGACACACTTTCTCCCCTATTTTCCAATATCTGTTTGAATTTTTTTTAACTCAATCTTTGTGTTGGCTAACTCATCTTGAAAGTATCCCGAGAGCCTCTAACGTTCCCAGCTACTCCTTTACTGGGTCAAGATGTTCGTTTAGAATTTCCTATTGGAGAACCAACTCAACTAAAAGCTGAAGCTGAAAGTTGAAGGCCCAATAATATATATCTAACACACGCCCTCACGGACAAGCCCATTTACGGGCTTGGAGGTGGATTTGAGGATAGCCCATTAGGAGGTAGGTAGGAAGCCCGATGAGAAGATTTCAGGATAGCCCATTAAGAGATAGTTGGGGAGCCCATCGAGAGGAGATTTAAAGATAGCCCATTAAGAGACAGTTGGAGAGCTTGGAGGTGGATCTGAGGATAGCCCGTTAAGAGGTAGGTAGGAAGCCCGATGAGAAGATTTGAGTAGGATAGCCCATTAAGACATAGTTGGGGATCCCATTGAGAGGAGATTTGAAGATAACCCATTAAGAGACAGTTGGAGAGCCCATTGAGAAGTGGCTGGTAGATATCCAATGTAGAAGGAGTATAAGGGCTGGCCAATTTTAGGCAAATTTGATAAATAGAGAAGAAATTAGAAATTTTTGTACAGAGTGGGGTTT
Source organism: Erodium maritimum (assembly GCA_963921825.1). Classification (NCBI taxonomy): domain Eukaryota; kingdom Viridiplantae; phylum Streptophyta; class Magnoliopsida; order Geraniales; family Geraniaceae; genus Erodium; species Erodium maritimum. The sequence continues at coordinate 2,066,505 of OY997593.1, read as the reverse complement.
GAACCCGGATCCGTGAGGTAACAAGCTCTGATATCATATTAGAAAACCAACTCAACTAAAAACTCAAGCTTATAGTTGAAGGCCAAATTATAGTTATATTCTAACATTCTCAGTGTCTCATCCACAAGCCCCTCGTCACATTTGGTTTGTTTGGTAGACTCGCCTTCAGTTTCTGTATTTGTTCTTCCCCCATCTTTCACTTGTTCTCGAAACATGTCACACATGGTTCTAATCTGATAACAACATCTCGGGACTTGGACGTTCCCCTCTTCTTATACGGAGTAGTACGGGACAAAACATAAAAAACGACATGTACTAGTGCTAGTTTGAGACATTGTTCGTTTCTTTAGGCTGGTAAGTTTATGCAATAAAATAAACGATTTATTGATTTCTTGTTTTGTTCAAAAATTATTACACTAAACTAAACTCACCTTTGTTTGTTTTCGTGATCGATGAAAATGTTGGAGAGTATCACGTTGTGGTCGATGAAGATGCAGACCATTTAACGTGCTATCATTTTTTATGAATACCATCGAATAACACAACATAGTGATTCAAGATAAGACTCATAATAATACCAGGTTCAAGGCTCGGACCCTCAAGTTTTATAGGTAGGATAAGGCTTGCGATCCGATCCAGACTTCTGATAGTGAGTGGTATAAGAAAATATAGGCCTCGGTTGCCGATCTGTATTAGCTAGTTAATAGTGTTTCGGCCTTGGTTTGGCTCTTTTTCCTTTCAAGGATTGTATGTTTATTGTTTTGCAGAGTCTTTTGTAATCGTGGTTTTTTTTAGCTCTCTTCTTCTTAGAGATTGACTTTTTTAATAAGAATTTTACGTTTTAAAAACAAATCAAATAACTTTGAACATATCTTCTATTTATTAAAACTCAAGCACCTTATTGAAAACTAATTCAACTAAAAACTCAAACCCGAACCATACAAACTTAAACAATAGGATAGGAAGGCCTCAAACCAATACCACAGAGACCTTCCGGAGACCCAACATCTCTTTGAATCCTCATATAACCCTCCTCTCCCCATTCTTCTCCCCAAGAGTTCTTCACCAGCCAATAATTCGTGTCGTCCTCGGACGTCCCGAACCCGACCACCGTAACGGCATGGTTCGGTTCTATCCCACAAGGGTCGGAGAAGATCCCGGTCGAGTAAAAGTTAAAGTTCTTGGAGTCGATGGACACCGAGACCGGTTGCATGGTCACGGCCTTCAACAAGGCTTCCTCGTTGTTGGGAGGAACATCCTCGTACCTCGTGATCGTGGCGGCTGCTTCGGACATTGACTTGCATGTCATGTCCTTACCTATGTACTCGTAATCTGTTTCAGAGCTGATTCCTCCGTTTTGTACGACGTACTTAAAGGCGTCTTCCATCCATCCACCGTCACAACCTTTGCTGTTGATCTTTGCGCAATCTACTAGTTGTTGCTCGGAGAGTGAGACGAGCTCGTTGGTTTTGATCTGGACGGCCCCTTCTATGGCTGCTACGGCCGAAAATGCCCAGCAACATCCTGCGATTACGTTGTAACAGGTTCGTAAATGCAAAGAGTAAAATTGTCATTTTAAGAAAAATGATTTTCTTAGTCATGTGACTGTTACATAACTAATTTTTTTTTTAAATAACAGATGTACATGTGAAAGATAATTTACCGTGAGTTTTCACAAACTACGCATACTTTATTGTATGTTTTTAGCAATTATCCCTAAGATTTATATGTTTCATTAAAATGGATGTTGGTTAGTCAAACGACATAGAACGAGAATTTTTGTCGGGATAAATCGAAATACAAGATCATATTATGTTCAACACTTCGACTATATTTAATATAAGGTTTCCCTAAATAAATTAATACTCATTTCGTATCATCAACATAGAAGTATTTCGTCAAAATAATAAAGCTAAATTCTTAAGAAACGGGTAGCATTATTTATTATGTACAATGAATTGCGAAAATATCATGATCTCAAAATTATTAATTTATAAAACATTTACCATATTCATGATATATTTTTTGTCCATGTATGTGATATTATCCCTTCGCTGTTGCAGAATGTTAGTAGAGAAACGTAATAATTTTGTCTCTCTAGTGAAATGTTACGTCCCACCTGATGTAATGTTTACACATAACTTAAAATTATAACTAAACGACCACGATTAGTTTACGTACTGGTTTTAAATCCCGATCAAACCCAAGTTTTTCGATCATTTGTCGATTCACGATGCACGTAAAAGAATGCTAGGGTTTACTTACCACAACTAAGTTGTGACTTGACCGGCGTGACAGCTCCGTTCTCTCGCCAATCCATGCTAGAGGGAATTGTTACATTTTCATACCTAAACACATTGTTCTTCGATATCGAGCTCGTAGAGGGCATTTTGAAACCCGTATGGGTAGCCGAGAACTCTTCCTTGGTAAGGTCAGCAAAAGCATTGAGGCCTAACGTGTAAGTCCGGTTTTTCTCACTATTGAACTTCTCTATCAACTCCAAGTTCTCTTTGAACGTAACGAATCGCCTCTCCTTTTCTTCCCCGATCGTGTAAACCCTACCATAACGAGCCATCCATTGCTCGTATCTTTCGATTATGGTCGCTTCCTGCGACGTCGGAGCCATGGCTTGGGATGCGAAAGTTCCCGAAGCCAAAGGATTAGGGTTTGTTGAAGTGTTGAAGACATTGTTGCTTACAAACCACAGAGGATATGGAATTGGGTTAATTCGAAGCATCATAATATATGTTACGTTTTGGCCAAAAAAACGTTAGTGAAACAATTATTATCATTACATTGAAATAAAGTTTAATACTGCCCAAATACATTACATTTTTTGTGTCCATTTCACCTACTATTAATGGGATTATTAAAAGACCTTGGACTTTGATTCAAGTTGGTTTTGACTCTTTTTATGAGCTGAATCATAACAGGTGTGAATGTATTTTGATCTCTTTTGAAAGTTTTAGTTTATTATGTTTTAATATGATATCGGAATCTAGTCGTTTTTTTCAACTTATCTTTCTTAACAAATCACATTAAATACGTGTACCATAACCTAACAAACAACGTGAAAGTTCTACTAATCAATATTAGTATTCATTTTTAATTTGATCTATCCGTGCTTGAGGTTTGGTACTCTTGTAGAGAGAATCGTCGGTCAACCGACGCTAGTGATTTCGCCCTACTAAAATTTTCTCCTACTAAGTTTGAAAGGGATGAAATGAAAGAATCTTCAATGAAGAGTATAGATATGTGAGTTTGAGCTATTGAAACTCATTCTCACTCGTACTATTCCTAAATGAGCCCACTAGAATTTAACCCCACTAAACCTAGCCCAAAATCAAAAAACATAACCCATGAACAGAAATAGATACAATGTATAACGCAAGTATGAACTTAATCAATTAACTAAAAATTCGATCGAACATTTTTAAAATGTATGTGAACATTTCTTTGGTTTACCCGAATTCTAGTACCATATTGAAAATCAGTTGAATTTAAAAGTTTGAAGTCCTAAACAAAATTTATTATAATAGTACTCTTATTCCGTAAGTGATAACAATTGTAGAATTGTGTTGAAATTGATGATTGATACATACAATGTACATGAGTATATATAGCGGTAGGGTTTCCTAAACCCGATGCTAACCCTAACGAGCCATATGGGTTGGGCCTATACAACGTATTCTAACACCCCCCCTCAAACTCAAGATGGTGGTAATGAACTCAAATTGAGTTTGTCAACTAAAGGTTTGAACTTCCCTGGGATTAAGGCCTTGGTGAAGATATCTGCAATTTGATCGCCAGAGGAGACAGATCGGAGAGCGAGGGTGCCCTGATTGAGATGTTGTCGGACAAGGTGACAATCAATCTCAATATGCTTGGTGCGTTCATGGAAGACATCATTATGAGCAATCTGAATAGCACTCTGATTGTCACAATGAATGGTAGTGGCGGACTTGTGAACAACACCCATGTCATTTAGTAACCAACGAAGCCATATGAGTTCGGAAGTAGTATCAGCAAGGGCTCGATACTCAGCTTCCGTGCTGGAGCGGGCAATGGTTGTCTGTTTCTTACTTCTCCAAGAAATCAGAGAGTTACCAAGGAAGAAACAGTAACCTGTGGTAGATCGTCGGTCTGTGGGATCGCCTGCCCAATCTGCATCTGAGTAGGCCTGTAGGACTAAAGGTGATCCATAAGAGAAATGTAGTCCTTGTGATAAGGTGCCTCGAACATAGCGCAAGATCCGGAGAACGGCCTCATAGTGAGTAGTGCGAGGTGCGCACATGAACTGACTGACGATGTGGACAGCATATGCAATGTCAGGCCTGGTAACAGTGAGGTATACCAACCCTCCAACTAATCGGCGATATAAGGTGGGATTCTCGAGGACTTTACCATCTGATGGAAGGTACTTGACATTCGCTTCAATGGGAGTGGAAGCGATCTTGCTATCGGTTATTCCCCCCTTGGAGATGAGCTCGGCTGCATACTTGGCCTGTGACAAATGATAACCAGATGACAGAGAGGAAATCTCCAAACCAAGAAAGTAAGAGAGATGACCCAAATCCTTCATCTCGAATCGTTCGCTTAGTTGATGCTTGAGATCCACTATCCCGACAGCATCATTACCAGTAATGATCATATCATCTACATATAGAAGTAAGAGAGTATGTCCCCGAGAGGTCTGACGAACAAACAGTGAGTTGTCGTGCGGACTGGAGACGAAACCAAAGACTGCCATCGCACCACTGAACTTGGAGTACCATGCTCGCGGAGCCTGCTTGAGGCCATAAATGGATTTGCGCAAACGACAAACCATGTGTGGAGGGTGATCATAGCCTGGTGGGGGCTTCATGTAAACCTCCTCTGTAAGATCTCCATTGAGAAAAGCATTCTTCACGTCCATCTGGAAAACGTCCCACTGTCGACCAGCAGCAACGGCAAGAATGGTGCGAACAGAAGTGAGTCTCGCAACAGGAGCAAATGTCTCCTCATAATCAACCCCATGTTCCTGGGTAAATCCACGAGCCACAATACGTGCCTTGTAGCGCTCGATAGAACCATCTGCCTTGGTCTTCACCTTGTATACCCATCTAGAACCAACCACATGTTTGTCCCGAGGCAAGGGGACCAGATCCCATGTATGAGTCTTTACCATAGCCTGTAGTTCCTCAGTCATTGCTTGCTGCCATAGGGGGTTAGTGCAAGCCTCCCGATAGGTGTCAGGCTCATATACAGAGGACACTGTGGAAGCGACACGAGATGGGAGTGTTACCTCAAAGTCCTGGAGGTGAGATGGGAGTTGCCGATGACGCTGTGGTCGAGTCGGTAGCACAGGATCTTCTAGCACGGGATCCTCTGGCGGAACGTGGTCCATGGTAGGAGGTAGAGATGTCGGAGCACCTGCAGGAGTCAGCTCAATGGGAGAACCCTCATCATCATCAGAAAACAGATCAATATCGGGATTAGCGAAGAAAGGAGTAGACTCGGGAATGTGAAAAGAAGACATGGAAGAAAACATCTTATGTTCCCAGAATGTGACATGGCGAGATATGCGGAGACGTTTGGAAACAGGGTCCCAACATCTGTACCCTTTGTGTTCGATCCCATACCCAATAAAACAACAAAGACGAGAACGAGGTTCAAGTTTAGTACGTTCATGAGGTTGGAGATGAACAAAACAGACACACCCAAAGACACGAAGAAGATCATAGACTGGAGGACGACCATATAAGCACTCGTAAGGAGTTTTGTTACCTATGACCGGGGATGGAACTCTGTTGATGGTGTAAACGGCAGTGAGAGCAGCCTCCCCCCAGAATCGTTCAGGACAGGCAGCCGCAATGGCGAGAGCACGGACCGTATTTAGAATATGACGGTGTTTCCGTTCTGCCCGACCATTTTGTTGCGATGTGCCAGGACAGGAGCGTTGAACGATAGTACCGGTGGAAGCAAGTTGTGCAAGGAAGGATGACTCTTTAAATTCCATGCCGTTATCCATACGCAGTGTTTTGATAACCTTTGAAAATTGTGTGCGAACCATTGCAGAAAACTCAGAATAAATTTTGTTGAAGTCAGATTTATGATGCATGAGATAAATCCAAGTAAAACGTGTATGATCATCAACAAATATAACAAACCACCGAGACCCCCCCATGGTCGGAACAGGTGATGCTCCCCACAAGTCAGAATGAACAAGATCAAAAGGTGCAGAGGAAATAGTATTATTAAGAGAAAACGGCAGTTTATGATGTTTAGCAAGCTGACAAGACACACAATCACCAAAAGTATGCGAAACTGACCCTAACAAACCACTTGAAATAAGACTACGCAAACGAGAGGAAGACGGATGACCTAGGCGAGAGTGCCATAGATCAGCGGAGACGACAGCGCCACAAGCAGATGAGGATGATGATGATGGTGAGGGAACCACCAGGGAGGTGAGTTCAAACAGGCGACCAACTTTACGTCCTGTCCCATGGATTCGTCCCGTCAGTGGATCCTGCACAAGAACAGAAGAAGTACGACCAGAAAAGTTAACGTCAAAACCCAAATCACACAATTGACCAACTGATACAAGGTTCAGTGATAAATTCGGAACAAGCAAGGTGTTGGGTAGTGATAACTGGTCTTCGGTTGCGGTACCACAGTGTGTGGCAAGCAAAGCGGAATTATCAGCAGTGCGAATAGTCGGAGACTTGTTGACCGGGGTTACACATGTAAGTAATTCCGACTGAGGGCTCATATGATTGAAACAAGCAGAATCAAAATACCAAGTGGAAGTGCTACCTGGCGGAGTAGTGGACGAGCTACCTGACGAAGAAGTGTGAGCTGAAAGGAACGCTCGTATGTCACCCAAGAGAGCAGTCATGTCAGGAGAGTCGGCAGACACATCAGGTGTAGCAGCAACAGTGCCATTGGGCCTATTGGAAGGCCGATGATCCCCACGGGAGCCACGCCCCCCCCTAAAGTTTTGAGAGGGTCTGGAGTTACCCCATCGAGGGGTTTCGGAGGCAAGGAGGTGCCGAGCATGAGTTCTGCATTCAGTTAAGACATGTCCAGATCTGTTGCAGAACGTACAGTGGGGTTTGGCACTAGGTCCACCAGTAGCGGTAGAGAGAACAACATCAGGAGATGGAGACGAAGGTGTTCCTGTACCCTCGAACCTAGTTTCTTCAAAGAGAAGCTCAGCCACCACGGTGTGGAGATCAGGGAATGTTGGCCGATGAAAGAGAGCGCTCCGAACTGCTTCAAATTCAGGACGAAGAGCTGTGAGGAACTGAAATACCTTGAATTTATTCCAGTAGGTTTGAAAACTCGTCTCCGTTGGTTGAGCGACACTCATTTGGTCCCAAACATGTTGCATCTGGGAGAGAAAATCTTTGACAGATTGACCTGGAGCTTGCTTCATGCAGTGAAGACGGGTGTAGAGCTGGTAGTGATGCGAGATGTCAGCAGTGGAGAACAATTGGGCCAGAAAATCCCAAACCTCTTTCGCAGTATGGAAGCGAGCAAAGTGCACTTTAATCGATGGAGCGCAGGTATTACGAATCCAGGTAATGATCTGGTGATTCTTGCTGTCCCATTGATCAAAGCGGTCATTGAATGCATCTTTGGTCTCGTCTTTTGCCTGGACTGGTGCAGTGATATCGCCAGTAACGTAACGCCAGAGGAGTTTGCCTCGCAAAAAACTAGACATCTCTGCAGCCCACAACACATAATTGTTGCCATCAAAGTAAACGCTAATAGGTTTAGCGATATCGAATTTCTCCATTAGGATTACCTGAAACGAAACACTGAAATAAAGGATTAGTTTTTTTTTTTTTTTTTTTTTTTTTTTTTTTTTTTTGTTTTGAACAGAGGTCAACGGCGCGTGTGGTTCACGCGGTCAGCGGCGGCGCGCGTGGCGCGTGGCGCGTGGGCGCGGGCGAAGAAGTAGGCGCGTGTGGTGCACGCGTCTTCTTCGACGACTCTGATTCGTGTTTTCCGGCGGCGCTCGATTCCGGCGTCGGAGAGGCGGTGTCTTGCGGTGCGTTTCCGGCGTGGGTCGCGGAACAAGGAGCGGCAGATTGCACGGAACAAGGAGAGGCAGGTGTGGGCGATCGTGGTCGACCGAGGAATCACGCCGGCAGCTCCGTTTGCGTGAGTTTCCGGCGGCGGCGGGGCTGTGTCTGCGTATCTCCGGCGACGTGGGTCGTGACACGAGGAGAAGCAGAGTGACAGCAGTGAGGGCAGCAGCGAGGTCGTTCAACGAAGGTGAACGGTTGGTGGCTGCTGTGACGACGTCGGCGGTGACGTCGGCTGAAGCGGAAGCGATAACTAGAGCGATAGAGGCTCTGATACCATGATAACAATTGTAGAATTGTGTTGAAATTGATGATTGATACATACAATGTACATGAGTATATATAGCGGTAGGGTTTCCTAAACCCGATGCTAACCCTAACGAGCCATATGGGTTGGGCCTATACAACGTATTCTAACAGTCCTCTATCTTCTCTTTTCCGAGCACAAAATGGAGTCATGGTACGACCTCTCTAGATATGGTACAACAATAAATCTTCACTTGATTTTCCACCGTATTACAAGGTCCCCGTCGAGAAAGTAATTTGTAACATAACTCCGTGTACTATAAGAAATAAAAGAAATTGATGCCATACATATATTATCGTTCAAATTCTCTAAATTGTTATAGGGGTATTTTTATCTTTTACCATCAAAATACATAATATTTAGAACTTTTTTTTTTGTAGAAAACTAACTCAACTATTATAGTCGAAGGCCTAATTATAATTAGGGATAACTTTGTTTCCTAACCTTTACAAACGTTTCATTATCAGATCCTAACCCAAGCCAACGTTTGGTCTCAATTCCTAACATAATAGGTTTGGAATTTCTCAGAAACTATAAAAAGCCGTCTAAACTCACGATTCCGTCAACTCATCCAAGCGTTGTCGTTGTTGGCGTACATTACCCATGGTGCCTTCCTCAATGTTGAACTTATCCTCGTTCTCAAGCAACCGAACCCAATGCTCGACGAGTTGACGGAATCGTGAGTTTGGACGGCTTTTTATAGTTTATGAGAAATTTCAAACATATTATGTTAGGAATTGAGACCAAACGTTGGCCTGAGTTATGATCTGATAATGAAACGTTTATAAAAATTAAGAAACAGAGTTTTCTCTTATAATTATATTCTAACACTTCCAACTATTTTTTCTGCTTATTCAAACTCAAGTATCTTATCCAAAACCACATCGACTCAAAACCTTAACCACAACAACAACACTCAATCACTCCACAACTTTTCAAGCACCGAAACTCAAGCAATAGGATACGAAGGCTTCGCAGCAATACCACAAAGACCTTTCGGAGACTCAACACCTCTCTCAATCCTCATATAACCCTCCTCTCCCCAATGTCGTCCCCACGAGTTCTTCACCAACCAATACTTCGTACCATCGACCTCGGACGTCCCGAACCCGACGACCGTCACGGCGTGGTTAGTCTCGGTCCCACAAGGTCCGGTAAAGATTCCCGACGAGTACATCTCAAACGTCCCGGAGTCGATCGACACCGAGACCGGTTGCATTGTCACGGCCTTCAACAGGGCCTCCTCGTTGTCCGGAGGGACATCCTCGTACCCTAGGATTTTGGCGGCTGCATGGGACGTGGACTTGCATGTCCTGTCCTTTTCCTTGTACTTGTACTTTGTCTCGGCGCTGATTCCTTTGTTTCGTACGACGTATTCGAAGGCGTCGTCCATCCATCCGCCGTGGCAGCCGTCGGTGTCGTTGAACTTTGCGCAGTCTACTAGTTGTTGCTCGGAGAGGGAGATGAGTTTTTGGGTTTTGATCTTGATGGCTCCTTCCATGGCTGCTACCGCCGAAAATGCCCAGCAAGAACCTGTTGTTGCGACGGGTTTGGGAGAACGATGATTATCCAATCCGAAAATGGAATTACAGACGGAAATTATCACAAAATCGATGAAAGATAGATATACATAGTCGAAGATCCAACTATAATTTTATTGTGTAAGTTTATTTGCGAGTTTAGATATGAACTGTTTAGGAAACAAGGGCTGATGCTCTTTAAGGGACGCAATATAAATAAAAATATAATATCTTTTAAAAGAAACCGGTCTCTTATGAGAAATCAGACTATGATACTATATTAAATTATTAACTGATAGTTATATAATCTTAACACTTTAAATGTTTTCTGATCTCGATTAAAGACACATGTAACATATAAGAATAAGTCATAAGTCATAACCCAAAAACTAAACCTTCAATTTTTCGTTGTTATTGAGGTTCTCTTTAGTCCCCCAAACCCTAGTCGGGGAATTTTAGGATTCTGAATCCTCGATCATTTTTTAACTGATGATTGAGTTCATAGATCGAAGATATATTCAACACTTCAAGTTTTTCTTTTTCGTTTTGTATGCACTCGTACGTTTTTATTTTATGTGTAATGATTTTATATTCTAACACATTTCCAAATGACAACGATCGAGAGAGAACCAAAATGCAAGGTTTTCTTACCACATTCACCTTGCTCCTTCACCGGCGTGACGGCTCCTTCCTTTCTCCAATCCATGTTGGATGGAATTTGAGTTACATTTTCATACCTAAATACATTTTTCTTCGATTTCAAGCTCGGAGTATGCATAGGCATCTTGAAACCGGTGTGGGAAGACATGAACTCCTCTTTGGTAAGGTCCGCAAAAGCATTGAGCCCTAACGTGTAAGTCCGGTTCGTTCCACTATTGAACTTCTCTATATACTCCAACTTCTCTTTGAACGTAACGAATCGTCTCTGCTTCTCCTCGTCGGTCAAGTAAACCCTTCCATGAAGAGCCATCCATTGCTCGTGTCTCCGAGCAATATCGGTAGCTTCTTGCATCGTCCGAGCTATGGTTTGCGGTAGTAAAGTCCCGAAAACCATAAACAAGACAAAGACTAGGGTTTTGTGAAGTGTTGAAGACATTGTAACAAATGGCTTTGTAGGCTTTGTTAATGAAAGTGTGTTAGGTGATGATATATATATAGAGAATATGGAGTTGGGTTATGAAGGCATGCAACTTTATAATTCTTACAATATTGATGCATTATTTTCGGCTGAAATTGAAAAGCAACATACTTCTTTTTATAAGCAATGAATTTATTAATCTTTGAAATTTGAGATAAACTGTAGAGATGGGGACGTACCACCCGACAACGGGTTATCCCAAGACTTAAAAGCTCTTTCATCGAAAGGTAACAAAACAAACTGCACTTAAAACAAAAACAATTGACACCTAACAAATATCACTGGAAAAGATTCAAGAAGCCATTAAACTGTCTCCAGATCATTATTTTACGTTGTTTTAGAATTTTTTGTTCGCTCTAAGTTTCGTTCGAGTTTGTATAGTGTAGATACAAGATTGCGAGTGCTTTTTCCTCCTATTCACGTAGCTAATCATCATGTTTTAAGTGAGTTGGGCACAAACGTTGGTGGTTTCACACATCTTTGTCCACACTAATCGTTACAATTGAAAGCTTTGTTGGACAATTAACAGTAATGCTCCATTAGGAATAGTCCAACGTGTCCATTTCCTCGTATGATTTTGACAATATCCGATGTGGGAGTGGAGTAGGACTCCAAAGGAATATGTCTATATATAATGTATACGGTTGTTGTTGTTGATTACGAAGTGTAGGCCTATTTATGTTTAGTGGGACTTCCACAACCAAAAGGGTTTTAATGGTAGAAACCCTGTCTTTTATGATTAGTGAAATTTGTTTTTCGTTTCTTTTTATTCGATACGTAATAAAGATTTAATATGCCTAAACACCAATGACGGGATATCTGGATATCTACATATGGGTTGAAGGCCACAGAGTGACCGTCACAATCAGAGGATCAGACATGTCGTGTAGGCATATATATTCACAAAAAGGAGATAATGCATATTGTGTAGGCATATATATCTATTATATTAGTTAAACCAGACTCTAATACCATGTGAAATGGATTACTTATATCATGTTGGATTTCCACGTCATGTTAACATTTGTTAATTAAGTACAACTCTACCCTTTATAGGGGTAGAACGTCTATCTTCTCTCTAGAAAGTTCCTTCCAAACACTTCCTTCAACCCTCCGCCGTTCGCTCCGTTGGCCATCGCCGGTGAGTCTCAAGGTCCTCTCGACCTCTGAGCTCACCGGCGATGGCTTCACAGCTCCCCTCTCAGTCCAGGGTACAACTGTTTCCTCCCCTCGTCTTTGTTCCTTCTTCCTTGCTTCCATCCTCCAGCTTCATCTACCCAGATCTGCGCTCCTGTGTCCTTTGGTGACGTCTCTCACCGTTGTGGTTCGTCTGGTTGGTGCTGGCCACCGATGGGGTCGCGATTCTTCGTAGATCTGAGAGTGGGGCGTCAGATCTGAGTTTTTGAGGTAAGTTTACATCACCCTTTCTCATTCGCCCTCCTGAACTCGGCTCATTCTCTTCTCTTCTGGAAGACTTGGTGGCTGTCTCTCCCCCTTGGGGCCGACTGGTTGGTGTTGGCCGCCGTCGGGATCTCCACCTCGGAGGTCGGAGAGATGGGTTTGGGTTGAACAGGTTTGGGTCTCCTCTAGATCCTCTCTCCTTCTTTTTGGACAGGCCCGCTGAACCCTCCTCTCTTTAGCTTCCCTTTCCCGGCCACGGTGGTGTGGTCCGGGGCTCACGGGCGGTGTTGACCGCCGTGAGTTGTTTAGCCTTATGGCCCCGTTGGAAGCTTTTGGGGTTTGGATCTGGTTGGGTCTTCTCTGAGATGGGAGGATGAGCTGGTTCTAGGGGAACACACTTGTTTTTTGGGCTGTGGATTTGGTGGTTGTAGCCGTGGGTTTGGTTGCTTGGAGGCTCTGGTGGGGGATCTTTCCCAGTGCCTCTGGTCGCTGCTCCTTGACGTTTCTGGCCGACTTCCTCTCTTTGGACGGATCAGTGGTGATTCGCTGTCTCCGATCGTGTTGGTCGGGTTTCTTCATCTCCGGTAGCGGTGAGGGGCGTCTTCGGTGGCTCGGGGCTCGAGGTCCGCTTCCACTTCTGTTGTTTGTTGTTTAGGGTTTTAGTTTGGTTTTTGGCCCGTGTTGGCCCGTTTCGCCCCTGTTTGGGCTTGTTGTATTTGGTTTTGGGCCCGACCTGTATTTTTATTGTTGTTATCCTTTTAGCTTGGGCCCTTCTGGTTTGTATTTGGGTTTAGGCTACCGATTAGGCCCATTGTTGTTTGTTTGGTTGGCTTTTAAGCCTTGTTCGGGTTGTATCCCGATTGTAACTGGAGGGGTAGTACCCTCGGCCTTGTTTTTCTATTTTGAAATCAAGGTCTTTTATAAAACAAAAAATTGCTGATCAAAAAAAAAAAACTCTACCCTTTATAAGTAGCTAGTTCAATCAGTATTGGTCTTTCCCATTTTGTGTCATCACTTGGTTTAGGCTAATGAGGTTGCTTTCGTTGGTAGCGGAAGATCGATGAAGGATTCCGATCTTGTGCGACGGCACGTCCTCCGTAGTGTTTGCCAGAAGGGGTTACTTTCATTTGTTGGCCTTGTTGTTGGATTCTTGTTTGTGTGATGGCCATCGACTTCTAATCGTGATGGTTTAGAAGTTTGGAAAATCGACATGAAAAATTACATAAATATCATGATAATGAATTTGTAGTCATCTTATTGAAACCTTGTAGTTTTCACATAAGACCCGTCCCACACAGGGCCCCACGCGCGGCGATGTTAGGTCTGCAGCCCAATACACCCCAACCCCTCTGGTGTACTGTCCACAGACAAATACCAACCTAGGTTGTTGGTGAGACTTGAACCCAATACCTCACCCTTTATAGCATTTCCTTGAGTGATGCTATCACCAATTGAGCTGCAGCTCAATTGGTGATAGCATCACTCAAGGAAATGCTATAAAGGGTGAGGTCTTGGGTTCAAGTCTCACCAACAACCTAGGTTGGTATTTGTCTGTGGACAGTACACCAGAGGGGTTGGGGTGTATTGGGCTGCAGACCTAACATCGCCGCGCGTGGGGCCCTGTGTGGAACGACGGGATGTTATAAAAAAAGATTTTTCCAAAAACCAACCGCAATTTGCAACATTTTAATCAAAATTCCATTTTTCTACAATATCAAACTAACAATAATAAATCATCAATTTAAGATGTTGAAAATTCTATATATTTGATAGGAATTGAGTGAATGATAAAGCCTAAAAGTTGGTGAAAGGGTGATTTCCTCCAAACTCATCCAAACAAAGATATATTTGTTGAAATGTTAAAGCCATATCCAACCCAAAAACTCGAACTAATAGGTGGAGGCATCATGATGTATATCAAGGGGTCAATTTATCTACACACTTTTGATATGAGACAGATACTTCAACACTCCTCCTCACGTGTAGAGTTGGACATCTACACGTGGGTCATAGCAGGACTAAATATCTGCATATGGACCGGAGACCAAAGGGTGGAGGTGACAAACAGGTCATGGGCCGAACCAACTCTGATACCATATTAAAGCCCTATCCAACCCAAAAGTTCGAACTTTTGGGTTGGATTGGGCTTTAACAATATTCAACATTAACAAGACTTCAAATATATGTCATAGAGGGTCGATTTTGAGAGTTTATTTGACAAAAAAATAGGTTTTATTCCACAAATCTTCATAATGAATGTTGAATCGATAGGGTCCCGTGCAGAGAGGATTTCTACATAAAAGAGAGAAGAATTAGGATTCGGCATGATCACATAAGAGACCTATTTTCGATGTCGACGGTTTCATAGATGTAGAGGAGAAGAGAGAGGAAAAAACATTTTTATTAGAAGACGAACTCAACTAAAAGTTAAAATTAATAGTCCCAATTATAATTATATTCTAACACGGGTCCTCACGGAAAAGCCCGTTCACGGGGTTGGAGGTGGATTATTTAGAAGAAGAGGTATAAAAGCTGACCCATTTGAGACAAATTTGATAAATTGAGAAAAAAATTAGTATATTTTGTAGAGATTAGAATTGAACCCGGATCTATGAGGTACTAAACTCTGATACCATATTGTAGGATCAACTCAACTAAAAGCTTAATCTTGTTCCATTTAAGGTTCTGAGTGATGATTTCTCTTTTGTGGGCTTTGAGCAGCTGGAGTTCAGTTTGGTTATTTATGCTTCATGGTTTGGTTCAGTTGGTACTTGTTCTGTTTTCTTGTAGTTTATGGGTAATTTTTTTAGGGCTTTATGGTAGTTAATCAAGTGTCAAACTTCCCCTTGTTTTTTTTCAATCTTTAGTTATTGTCTGTTTCTTTGGTATTGTTTGATGGGTTTGGGTTGTTTCTCCCTTGTTGGGTCCTTGTCTTGTTGAAGTGGTAGTTCTGTGGTGTTGTAATTTGGTGTTTCTTCATCTTTGGTGTGTGGGACTCTGGTTTCTTGATGTTCTCTAGTCGGATGCTCTTAGGTTGTTTTTATTCATTCTTTCTCATTATGTTCTTTATTTCAAAGATGTTTTTATAATATACTTTGCCGATAAAAAGAAACTAAAAACTTAACCTTACAACTAGGATTCAACTGTAGTTATATTCTAACTACTCTTTCTCTTAATTTTCTTTCTTCCGATATATTCAACTGAAAGAAAAGATGTCACTTTAACTTTAAGTACCCTTAATTATAAAAACATATGATGCTTTGAACTCCGATTAAATATGTGGATAACGGGTGTTGGCCAAAGCATAGAACCTAGTCCGGTTGTGGGAAGTAACGAAACATGCAATGATAAATGTGTATATAGATAGATAACGTTGTTGAACTTGAAGATATAATATGATATCGAGGTGGAGGGCAGCCTAATCCTAAACGACTAGTCGTCAATTAAGTTTACTTTATAGGGTCTATTCAAAGTTGTGTTTCATTCATGCCATCATTAACTCTTCACCATATACTATATTGTAAGGAAACCGCACGACACGACTCGTTTCTAACGTTTTGATAAACAAAGTTAGTGGACTCTTACATCACCACATATATGTCTATTAAGACTATATGAGTATTTAACATGTCGGACTACCATGTATCAAGTGTCTCCTCGTATTCGGATTGTCATGAGACTGAGTATCGTATCAGCGTTCGATTCATTCACAAGTCTGTAGGTAGACCATCATCAACATCATCATATAGTCACTTTGATTTGTAAGTCTATAAGTAGACTGGGGTTGGCTTAGGAATATGTCTTTGATTTGTAATAGTTCTTTATGGACATGATCAATAATAAACTATTCGGAGATTTGTAAATCCATCTTTTATCGGATTTATCGGAGAATACTAAAAGGAATGGGAGAGATCCTTCCTCGTCATATTATCCAAACTGTATCATGTATTTTTTTACATAAGCTTGGTAGCAATGATTGATGCTCTTATAAGGATATTATAGCACATCACACCAAGATTTTTAAACAAAATTAAACACTATGAACACATAGCATATTTCTGCGTATATTGCCTATTGATTTCTAGGGGTGGGCAGAAAAAACCGAAACCGCTAAAACCAACCACAACCAACCGCAAACCGCACCGGAAAACCCGAAACCGGAAAGTTAACGGTTGGTTGCAGGTTCTTAACTATCGAACCGGAAAGTTAATGGTTGGTTGTTGGTTCTTGAAACGTCAAACCATCGGTTAGCCAACCAAATCGGTATTGTTCACCATATACATGTGGCTTCATAATAACCACTAATCTGATAAAGATGAATGACCCATGAGCACTCTTTTGTGTCACACAGATTGGTAACATAAAACGTGATGACTTATATGCAATTTTTCTTTTGTTTTGGAGAATGTAGTAATCTGTTTTGGCTTAAAATAGAAATGTGTATGGTATTGGCATCTAAATTTGTACTTACATGTAGTAAAATGGTTGGTTGGTTAAAACCACTAACCAACCGGTTAATGAACTGGTTGATTTCACTGTAAAAAAAATAGTTTATGGGTTGTGACTGGTTCTAAGATATGTCAAACCGGTAATATCAGTTTGAGTTCATAAAAGGTTTCATTGGGTGGTTAACCACCCGATGCCCACCCCTGTTGATTTCATTATCTCTTGTCTCTATTTAAATTGTATGTTCTTTTTACTTGCCTCTTTGCTCTACTTGATCCCCCCCAGGGCACTTTCATATACTTGTGGAGCCCATATACTTGCATATACTGACAATATATACGATAGTAAATATATAAACAGGAAGAATAAATAGATTAGGGTAGTGATGTCTTTAGTCTAGGTAAGCCCTTTGAACTGATTTATCCAACGTTTTATTATAGAGTCGACCGATATGTTATCGTAAGACTATACTGAGCTTATTTATAAAAAGTCATGTACATGTATATACACTGAGTCTTGTTTTTTAACATGACAACTATTTGCAAGATATAACTTGTTAGACGAAACGAGTCTCTACGGCCGAGCCTGGTAACTGAGGAAACCATATCAGGGGTTTGACAGTACAGTCAATAATTTGATATGATCTTACATTGTAGTTATCGCTCGGATAACTCGCCATCTCTACATGAAACAGTAAACCGGGGCACGAGAATGACCAAAGTCGCCCAATCACGTTACCTTTCTTCCAGGATGGGTAGCATGGCTGAATATACACTGTTAATATGGCACAGTTGTCATAGATTAATCACTTGGTTAGTCTCGGTAATTGATAAAACCATATGGCGAGCGCCTCACAAGTTTCCGTCACAACCCTTTATAATTTTTTGTAATTAGCCAAGAAGTTTATAAGTCACCTTTTCAAAGATTGAAAAGGAGTGAAAGCATCAAACTTCTAGCCACAGAAGCTGAACATACTCGAACGTTGACATGACAACTCAACCCCATGACAATCTCAACTCGGGAAAACAACAAATACGAGCACTGACAATAAAGCACAGCCTCAATAGAAACCCAATACGGGAGGACAATGGTGTGAGACCCTAATATGACAATCATTTCAGTACAACACAAAATGGCTAAAAATTAAGTTTAGAACCCGGATTTAACAACCATGAAGCACATAGAAAATGAGGTCTACTACCCAAATTTAGCAACCATGAAACGCAGAAAAACTAGTCGCCCTCCAATGAAAACTCATCACTTTACCCGAACTTGAGGAGAATACTGTATGCCATCGATACCTAATCTCAACGAGATGAAGGGCACCGATACGTGGACGACCAACCCAACCCTTTATAATTACATCTTGTGCCTGGTGCATTACAAATCCATGAACATGAGGTTTAGAGCACGAGTGGGTCTAGCATCATTGGAGGGCTAATTGTGGGTTGGTGTGAAAACTATTGCCGTGTGCATGATCATGACCACCACTTATATGGTTTGTGAACCTCGTTTCCTTTCGTTTTCTTTTTCTCAGTTGCAAGCTTTTGTTCTTTTTCTACGAGTCATGTGTTCCATGAAACATATGTTTGTTGTGGTCCAAGACAACTTTACTATCTTTTTAATTTCTAGGTTCGTTGTCAAGCGTGGACTGTTGACCACACATGCTTTTGTAGTAGATGATGAAGAATTAAGATTTATCACAGGATAACCAAAGACACATTGCAAATATATACGAGGGGAAATTACCTGTCAATCATGACTGTTGATCAGTAGTTGTCAGATAGATTGGATCCGTTATCTAAATCATTTTATCCGCCGGTCAAAATCTTGCCTGACGAATCCATCCGTCGGTCAAAATATTAATATTATTGAATATGTTGTTCGTACAATTTCTTATCTCGTAAAAAATACTCTCACTTATCACTATCACAAACTAAGTTTTACATCCGGTTTTTCAAAAATTGAAGGGACAACGTCAATAAAAAGATATCGTAATCAAATATTTCATAGAAATTACAATATTTCTTTAAGGTCAATAGTTAACTAATTAAAAAACTATTAAATAAATGGGAACGTTGGCGTTGAAAGTAATGGGAACTAGAACTTGTCGACTTTGGAACGTTGGTCTCATGAGCATAGGACGGTTATCTCTTCTTCCTCGTGGCGCTGTGTAGCGAGCTTGGTAGACAGAGGTTGATCGGATATGGCGATCAATAGTTAGATGCTTACTTCCATAAGAGACTAGATTTGAGCAGTGTGGTGGTGTGGTGGGAGAGGGGGGTAATTGAGTACTGAACGGAGAATCGAGGTTGTCGATCGTCTTATCTGCGATATGGAGCTCTTCCAGCTAAGGTTGTAAAATGTGATATGCACTAGTCGGTCGGTGAGGACCCCTAGGCACTAGTACCCTGGTTCCTGCTACAACACCTGGCCCAATTCCACCTCCAAGTTCAGTTCTATCTATGTGCCCAAACAGGTCCGGGGAGTCAGATTTCCTGCTATCCGAGGGCCGGTCGAATATCAAGTTTTTTCAACAAGGATCGGCGGAGCGGGTCGCACCGTTAGGTGCACTAGCCGAGGATACTATCAGGCCCCTGCCTCGAGACAAGGGGGCCTTAGGTGAAGAAGTCGAGGATATCGATTTGTGAAGACCGTCTCGTTAAAGTTTCTTGTATTATTTGATTTCGTTCGATCGGAACGTTGAGGTCGAAAATCGGTTTAATTCTTCGTTCGTAAAAAAAATGGTTTTTGAATAAGTTTTAAATAATAATAAAAAGAAAAAAAGGGAAGTCAGAACCGGCCAGGCCATATCCTGTTGCTCTTGTTTTGGGCTGTGCGGCCCGGTACTCGTCAGAGCCCGTTTCTGGGCCCAAGCCCAGTCTGAACTCCGGGTATAAAAGGTTGAAATTTAGGGTTTACACCCATTTTTGCTTCAACCTCAGCGTTGTCCTTCCCTTTTCCTCTCTCCCGACCTCGTCATCTCTGGTTCTTCTCAGTCCCGGCCGCCGTCTTCCTCCCCTCTCTTTTGTCTCTCCTCACCATTCAACCTAAACCGCGCCGCCCCAACCCTCTCCGACCCCAACCACGCCACCGGACGCCACCGTCTCTCCCTCTCTTCCTCCTCGTAGCCACGCCCTTGTCCTGCCTCCACCTCCGTTTCTCCTCTCAGATCCGAGTCCCGTCGCCCTCACGCTCGTCTCCGACCACCACCACCACCGCCTTCAACCGCACGTAGTCGAGCCCTCGCCGTCGCCGTGTGAGCCCTGAGGCGAGGTGAGCTCGCCGGCGCGCTCGCAGATCCGAGACCTAACCGTTCTCGTCTAGATCTGAGACGGAGCCACGCCGTGCTCCGCCGCCACGCCCGGCACCGCAACCACCTCTCGTCGCCGTCTTTTCCCACGGTGAGCGCAAAACCGTGAGGTTTTGGCCGGCCGGTTTCAAACCCTAGCTTCTCTCGCGTTCCTTGTTCGTCTTTTTCTTTCCTGTGCGTTTGTGTTGAGATCTGTTTTGGGTGGTGTTGGATCGAAACAGAAACAAACTAAAATCAAAGAATTTGATCTGTTAAAAAGGGTTTTTGATTTAAAACAACTAAGATCTGTTTTAATGAAGAAAAGATTTTGTTTTGGAACAAAAAAAGGGGTTTTGAATGGAAAAAGGTTTTAAATTAAAATGAAATTAAAATCAGAATCGACTAGAGACGTTTTTGGGACCGTGGAACGGATTTGAAACCTGAACGACTAAACTGAACTGTTAATTGGACCTTGAACGGGATCAAAGTGGAACGCTGAAACGGGTGCCTCGGGAACCGTGCCACGAAACCCGTACCTCGGGAATCGTGCACCGGGTGCATGGGTGCTCGAACCCGATTCGTCGTAATCCTGCTTTTAGCCCGCTCGAGTCTAAAAGACAACTTTTGAACTTAAATCGAAACCGTCGTAACCTTTTAAAATCCTTTTGTCAAACCGGCTTTAATTGTGGCTTTCATTTTAAATTAGAGTCCGGCTTCGATCGAAGAGAAGACCGGAGTTAAACCCAGACGCGGACTTCGCCCTAGAAGACAGTGTTGGCCCGGTCGTCAGCAGCTAGGAGACGCTGATGTGATATCGTCTTGAGGTAGGGAAGTAGCGGATACCGGTTTAATTGTGGAAAGTTACTAGTATGCATGCTAGGATTAATAAAACTAGAAAGACGTTTATATCAGATAATAACCGGACGAGTAGTAGTAACATGTAGGATGAGAACAACTAGCGTAGCCGATTGAACTGCGAACATTTACGTTTCTGTCTTGGGAATTGTTGTGCTGGTAGATAGGCCGCGTCGAGCCATAGGCTGTGTGTTGTTTTGAATTGCTTGTTGTCGTTTGAGGTGATTGTCGTGTGATTCGGTGTCGTTAGGGTTAATAGACAAGATTAGTATAACCGTTGAGCTTGTTGTTGTCATGTATGGGCGAGTGTGTCGTGGTTGTGTTGATTTGAACCCTTGGTTGTGTGATGGTCGGGTGAGTGATAGACCGACGTGACTGGTTGTGGTAAGATTGTTGGGCTTGGTAAGTCGTTCTTAATTATGACATTTGTAATATTATCTTGATGTGTGTTCGGGAGTTGTTTCCGGTATGGTACCTATGACCGAGGGGGTACGCCGGTGTAGGGTAGTACCTAGGCCGACGGTGTGGTCCCATGTATTCGCGGTCCCCCGGGTAGTGGTTCCGGTACGATAGCCTGCATCGAGGGGGTACTCCGATGTGGGACGTCTAGGCCGACGGTTACGTATTCTGCGCTTTGCTCGAAGGAGTCCCGAGAAAGTTTTTTCACCTTATCACATATCCTTTGCCCGAATGAGTTCCGAGGAAGAGGTCTAGGCCGATGGCGATTCCGGTATGATTATTTTAGATCGAGCCCCGGTTGTTTGACGGGAAGATATCTAGGCCGACGCTGTGTGTTCCGGTACGATATGAGGGTGTCGGGCTGTGGACAGCCGACCGAGTAGGGGACTACGGTACGGGACATTTTATGCTTTTATAGTTTACTTTATGTTTGATGACGACTTGGTGTGCTGGTTGCTGTTTGTGATGTCTGGTTGTTTATGGTTGTGAGCGTGGGTTGGTCTTGAGTTGAGGATGGTGGTTACGAGTTCCGTTAGAAATTAGTTGTGTGCTGTACTAGTATGCCCTAATTGGACGGTTACCCGTGGTGGTGAGCGCTTGCTTATAACCTTAACTACTTTCCTACTGAGCGAAAGCTCACCCCTTACTTTGTTGTTTTTCAGGTTTTAAGCGAGAAGTGTTCTACCTGGATGCTCGATGCTTGGGAGCTTACGAGGGTCCTAGGCTAGATAGTCTAGAGACGTACTATTCGTTTTTGTTAAACTCTTTTACTGTTGTTTTTACAGAGTGTCGATTTGTGGCATTGTAAAGGTTCTAAAATTTTGATTTGGAGACTCTTTGGCTTTATTTTCGATTAAAATTATCACTGTTTTAGTTCACGTCTCGAGTCCGGTCAAAACCGGATTTGGGGCATGACACGATTTGCGAGACGGCTGATCATCCCATTCTGTTGTATATGCCCTGGTTTGATAGTCCTTCTGGAATTCCAATATCGAGGAGTCGAACCGGGGAGTACCCACCATCTCTCGGTCGTACTCGGCCACCATGTGACCTATCATACCACAATTATAACAAAACACAGATGGTTTTGTATAAGTAAGAGTGACACGAACTAGGTCAGGAAATTCCCAAAAGCGAAGCAGGAGTTTTCTGCGTAGGGGGCGCTCCACCAGATGCCAGAAACGAATCTTTAATGATCCTCCCCAACATGTACCCTATTGATCCCACGGGACATGAACACAAAGCCCCAGCGTCGCACCGATCGTTTCTCCCGTGATTTTGAGACGGATCATAGGAGGGAGGACACAGACATGTACCAATAATTGGATCCTATCCAAGGTGGGGGCTCTCTAGCCATCGTGTCCAGGTCACCCAGCAGTAGTGGTCTCCCATCGAAGCACCACGGCTCCTTATCTCGAACCCATGCCCGAGCTTTCTCCGTCTCGAAATAAAACCAGAAAATACCCGGTCCGATGTCCTTGATCACAAATCCCTCAACTGATTTTCTCCATGCCTTGGTGATGATCCGAAGGAGAACCTCCTACCGGGACGGCTTGGAAGTCCACAATTTACCCATCATGTAAAATTCTTGTCTAGCTAGAACATATGGACTCATCGGAGTATACGATACCATCACCTCAATCTCCTCATCTTCCTCCAAAGAGCAAGCCGAGAGTCAATCCTGAAAGTTGAGCAGTTGGGAGTCCAGAGATGCCGTAGAGGGAGGCGCTACCAAGGTTGAGCCGACTTCCTTGGGTCTGAAAGTTCTTCGGCGGTGAACCATCCTCGTTGGTGGTGTGAGCAGCGCTAGGATCACGGGGACACGAGCAGCGTTATGAACCCGACCCCCTCACAGAGAGCATCCACATCCGCCCTCTTTGGCTCTGGCCTCCCATGTTCAGGTATGAGGGATTTCCCTTTGAGAGGATCTCGTACCAATAGGGACAATGGGGTGGTGATAGTACCGTCATAGGAGGCGCAACAGTGGGGAGAATCGAGGCGGCAACGATCTGAGCAGAGGTGGCGATGAGGGGAGCAAGTTCTACCAGTGGTAGGAGAGCAGGGACAGCCACAAGAGGCTGTAGAGCCTTCACATCGCCGGGAACGGACGACGGGGCAACCGAGTCGACAGTAGAGGACGGCAGAGTTGAATTCACCAAAACTCTATTGCTTGTAGACGAAGTTAGGGTTTGGTTCTGTAAAAACCGACCCCAAGTTACAAAGGTAAGAGTATTTTTGCTATTTAAAAAAAGTAATAGATATTTTAACAAAAAACTAACGTGGATAATTTAAAAAGAATAAGGGAGGGGTATGAAAATATGATTTAGCGGGGGAGTGGTTTGACTGATAAGGTTGTATAGTGTGGAAGACAGTTGAGCATGATCATGACCGACCGGTTTTGTTCTTTTGTTAATCCACGTGTTTCATGAAACTCGTCCTTTATCATTTTACTATTTTTTGAGTAAATGCGACTTTCATTGCTTTAAAAGAGTCAGTACATGCTTGTAAGCTCTACTGGGACAAACAAAATAGCCCTGTAACTACAGTAACGCCTAAGACGTTGTGGTGAGATGCCATAGAGGCAACCTAAACCTGACAACCAAAGATAATGAAGTAAAACAGTAATGAAATAAACACCCAAATCTAATAACAAGAAACCGAAAGACACTAAAACTAGAAACCGTTGACGATCACTGCTCAAGGAGATCTGAATACCGCTGGGTCTCAAGAGGGCGACGCTCTGCTTCGTTGAATAACCTGAACCTGTGATCGATAGTGGAGAAGAGCTGACAGGGAACCCTCAGAGACTCCTTCATGTCCCTGAGGCCTGCCTGGTGACTCATGCGTGTTGGCGGGGCTGTGTATCAGCCCTCGCCCGAACTGTGACCCATTGGCCACCCCATTCTTATACTCCGGTTCCCGACGCCCGAGGCCACTCCAGACCCTGGTGTGGGGACTCGGAGAAGGAGGCCAAGTGGGAGGCTCCTCTCTCCCATACGACATCGGTCTTAGAGTGAGGTCATGATTCAGCCGTTGTGGACGCCGAGAGAAAGGACTCAGAGCAAGGTCATGGATCCGGCGCCGAGAGAAGGAACCCAGAGCAAGGTCTTGAGCTAGTTGTCGTGGAGGCCGGAAGAGGATATCAGTGCGTGGAGACCAAAATCTCCCCCGTGCGAATCCCCGACGTGGAGAACACGACGACTTAGGTGGTTGTCCCCGATGGTAGCCCGATGCCCGACCTGCCTGACGAGGGATCATGGAGGGACCGGACCTTGGCCGGGAGAAGCGACAGCGCGACGCCTGTGCCATGGATGTAGAAACCCTGGATTTAGGGTTTTCTCTCGTTATGAAGAGAAAGACTCCTTGTCGGCGTTGCTGCTGCAAGGACCACAATCGAGGACTAGCCAAAACGTAAGGAGTGGGATAGCGGGAGCCGGATAGAAGCCAGGAGCAGGAACCGGACAGAAGCCGGGAGCGGCGGCGATGATGCGCATGTGCCAAGGGCAACAAAACCCTATCAGAGGAGTTCATGAGTTAATTCTAATGAACAATATCCTTATTATTTTACTATTGTTGGCTTTTGGTGACCGGAACCCTTGTTCATTTACTCGTCTCGTATTTATTTTAAGTCGGGTCTTTGCTGGGAAGGGGTTGGTGAGTTTTGCAGATATCATGGATGAGTTTTTTTACAATAAGAAATAGTCTTATTAATCAGAAAAATAGAGTTACAGCACTGGCCTGTGTTTTTGTATGGATAATGATCTAATAATCCTTAGAAGTCAACTGGTCTAATAAATAACGGTTATAACACTTAGAACTAAAACAAAAATATATCTAAAATTGGAATTGAAAGCAAAAGTATAATAGAAATAAAACCCAAAGGGTGTCGACTGCCAAAAACCGCTCAAAGTAGAGTCTAAACGCTGCTTAGTCCCTTCTCTCTAAGGACTCGTTTGGTCAAATGACCTACCGAATTTGAACCTGTCAATCTGGCTGGGAGTGTCTGCTCATCCCAAGGACTCCTCGGATCCCCGGTAACCTAACATCCCTCATGGCGAGGTTGCTTTCTAGTCCTCGTTTGATCCTCCCTCGGCTTTCCGGTTGTATCCCTCTTCTAACCCATCGGGCCTTGTAGTTTCCTAGATAAGACAAACCCAAGGAGGCCAATCTTTGAACACCTAAGGGGCTTATCTCTGAAGACTGACTGTAAGAACCGCCCCCGGTCTATCCCGGTCGAACCGTTGATTTCTAGACAAGTCATTCGGGAAAAGTCAACCGATGACTTAGGAAGTCATTCGGGAACTTTCCGGGACCCAAAAAGCTTAGCCGTCATCACGGTTAGCTTAGTTGGGTCGTTTCCTCCAGTTTGACTGTAATATTGGTTAGGTCAACTTTCGGTCAAACTTGGACTTTTTATCGACTTTTTCCGACTTAAATTTGGACAGTTGAACTTAATTTAAGAGAAGGTAGCTCCTGCAATGCCACATGGCATTAGAGCCTTGGATGAGAAGAATTGGAGTTAAAATGACTCTTACACCCTCCCACGTTACCTTTAAAGGGATAAGACCTTAAAGGCCTTTTGGTAATTGAACATATTAGGTCATTTAAAGCAAGTGAGCACACAATTCAGCTCATATTGTGTTGCTACAGCAGAAATTCACCTTAGGAAGAGAAGGGAGGAGAGTTCATTTCTTGAGGAGGAAGAAAGGAGGAAAAGGTAGTTACTTGGACCTTGTTCTTGATCATTTCTTCTCCATTTTCCTTCCATCTTCATCATCTCATCTTCCTAGAGGTATGTATGTCCTTAACTTTCTATTTCACCCACTTTCAAGTTTTGGGTTTTGTGGGTATTTGACTTGAAGTTGAAGAACTAGCTATTTTGATTGTTGTTGGAGAAGAATTAGTGAAGCTAGGTTGTTTGGATTGTGTTTTGGTTGAAGTTTTGATGAACCCATTGAGGGTGTTGATGATTGGAGACTTTTGATGGTTATTTTGGAGTTGTTTGGAGCTGTAAATGGAGTTTGTGGAGTGATTTTCTTGGAATCCAAGCTGGGGAAGAAGGGGGAAGGCTCTGGTCAGGTTTGGCACGGAACGTGACCTGGACCGGGCCAGGTGCCGGCACGGCAGGCCGCACGGAACGGGCCAGGTACCGGTACGTTGTGCGGCACGGAACGGGCGTGAGTCCGGCACGGAACCTCACACGGTCCGTGTCAGACTCCAGGCCGGTGCGTCGCACGGTCCGTGCTGGTTACCGGGCCGGTCTGTGATACGGTCTGTGACAGGTTCTGGCACGGCCTGTGACACGGTCCGGACCGCCTTCCGGATCAGATTTCCAGACCCAAAACCCTTCCTTTTGAGTCCATTTCGATTCCTAGATCATTTTTTGACCTTTTTTCTGATACTTGAGGAACGCTTTGTATTTTTGGTTGAGGAGCACTCCGTTGGGTTACTAATTTTGGTATTATTGTGGTCCAAGATCGTGAGACCGAGCTCGAAATGAGGGAAGTCCTTGGAACCGAGCTAGAGAGACGAAGACCACTCCGGAACCCGTGTGAAGAACGGAGGAGAGGCTAACAAACTTTATAGCAGAGTATTATTAGAGGAAGACCACAAAGTAGGGAAAGTACTAACTCCTCGTGTATTTCAATACTAGTATGCCTATTAGGTTAATAAAATCAGAAATGTCCTAGAATTGCATATAGGATGCGAATAATTAGAATAATTGTCTTTCAATTACTAATAACCGGACGTGTCTAGCAAGCATGCTTAGGATGTGAATCACTAGTGTAACTCGCTTTCAATACTTGGGAATTGATTTACTGGTAGAGAGGTCGTGATGAGCCCTCGGATTAGTTGTTTTTGCTTCACATGCTTGGTTGCCTAGTTTGGATAAGTTAAGAGTCTAATACAACTAGATGATTCGAATGTCAAATATGAATGCTTGAGTGTTTATGTGATTGAATACTTGGATGAATGATTGTATGAACGTTGAGTGTAATTGTTTGTGCTAAATGGGACATGATCGGGTGAATGATAGATCGATGGATCGTGGTTGGTAAGTAACTAGTAAGTGTAAGATTATGATTGATTCTTGTAGTGTGTTGTGATAGAATTGTGATTCGTTAAGTGTTGGCTGCTCGTTGATTGTTTGAGTGTGTTACCCACTTGTGAGTCTGGTTTCTATATCGGTATGGCACCCACTCTGCGGGTGGGGTAGTGCATGTAAGGTACCCACACCAAAGGGAATGTTGGTGTGGGGTAGTACCTAAGCCGATGACTTGGTATCCGGTATGGTACCTACACCGAAGGAAGTGCCGGTGTGGGGTAGTATCATAGCCGGTGGATTGGACCCTGCGGGGCATTGATTACTGGACCCTGCGGGGCATTGATTATTGGACCCTGCGAGGCATTGATTACTGGACCCTGCAGGGCATTGATTATTGGACCCTACGGGGCATTGGTTATTGGATGGTTTACCCTGCGGGGGATGGTTATTGGTTGATTCACCCAAGTGTATGCGTCCTGCGGGAGCAATACCTTGGTTCCCTATGACATATGACCCTTTGGAGACGTTTCTGAGAATCCCGACGATAAGCGCCCTCAAGGGTTGTTACCGGTGTTCTCGACGTTATACGTCTTTGTGATGTTATGCGTCTCCTCTGGACCGAGGGAAAATCTGACATGACACAACGAGTATTGTGGATCGGAGGGTGGTGACTTCATGTGTCACGACATTAATTGGACGCCTGTTTTCTAATGTCTCTTTAAAGAAATGCATTGATTCCCTTATTTTCCTATGATTATTGTTGACTCTTTGAAAGTGTTAAACACTCGGTTTGTCTCCGTATTTCATCACCTGTTGGTTTCTCGTCTTATTAAGATTTGAATAAACTTGTGAACTCCTATTTATTAAACTGAAAGGTCTCCTTGGTGGTGCATTTTCCCTACTGAGGGTAAGCTCACCCCTATCTGTTTATGACTGTTTTACATGTTTGCGTGATGAGTAGTGGACTCGAGGCTCGAGAGCTTCTATGGTCCGGGTGCTTGTCTCTAGAGGCGTTGGTCATATTTTTGGTCATGAACCTTTGTTAAGGAATTTATTACGAGTTTTATAAACCTTTTGTTAAAGGATTCATTATATGATCTTGATTTTGGATATGCTGGATTGTAGTAAAGTTGGAGGTTTTTTTATTGGCTTTATGGTATTTTATTGTTATAATTGTTTCTTCCTTAAGTCACGTCTCGAGTCCGGTCAAAACCGGATTTGGGGCGTGATAGTGACCAGGGACTCGAGGGTAGGACATCGCCCCGGACCGAACCTAGGACCTGAGAAACGGGTTAGGTACCGTGTTCGCGGTTATGTGAGGTTCCTTACCTCGAGACAACCCGTTCTTAGGTAGCGTTTCTGAGGTCAACGCTGCAAACCCAAACGGTGGAGGTACTTCTCGTCCCCAATTTGTGGCGTACGGTCTGTCCATCCTGGTAGTCTTTAAGTCTAGGATCGAGTCATCAAAACGAGTCACCAGTGGCATCTCTCAGTCACAATCTCTAACCATATGACCAATCCTCCCGCAATTGAAACGGAATCTGAGTACTCACGAACCGCATGATCATTGGTTCGCCAGAGAGGTCGGTGAATGTCCATCTTAAAATGAACCTTCATCGTACCACCCCAACATAGACCTCATTGATCACACATGGTTTCTACGTGCTTGCCTAGTGTAGCCCTTATAATTTTCTCCGGTCCCCTTGGCCCGAACAAGGGGCGGTATACCCCGAGCATGCACCCATAACTGGAGGCGGTCCATTCGAGGGAGCTCTCGAGCCAATGGATAACTATCCCCGAGCAAAAATGTATGGTCGTGGAAACACCATGGCTCGTTGTGACGAACACAGACCCGAGCCCCATGGGACACGAAGTAGAACGCGAAAGTAACTGGTTCGAGGTCCTTGACTACCACACCCACGCCGCGCGGGACCTATGCACGCGTGATGATCGAGAATAGCACCTCCTTCCAGGACAGGTTTGGAGAAACCAAACGGCCCACTATGCCAAACCGGAGGCACTCCAATACCAAAGGGTCTGGCGGGTTATTGGACACCACAATCTCCTCTGCCTCTTCCTCGGTGAGGCAACAGGCATAAAGGTGGTTTGAAGCTCTCCCATCGACAACGGAAGAATGGGAGGATCCAAAGCCCTAACATGAGTTGCCACCGCCGAAGCCTCCGGATGAGGGGTCAGATCCATGACGTGAAGAATCTAATTTATTATTGAATGTATCTCTTGATTTTTCTTTTTGGATTTTACGGTCAACAAAGAATCTAATTTAGTTTGACTTCCAATGATTCCAAAGCAGAAATTGTTGATTGGCAGAAGGATCAATCATAATCCGCACGTTGGGATGTAACGCATACTACACACCTTTGAAATCTCGAGCTGCAACTTGTTTGACTTACACTGTCCAAAACAATATTGATTATTGATGTACATGGTGGACGGTATAGAGAAAATTAAGTGTCTATACTTGCGCTCAAGACTAAAGTTTTCATGAGGGAGATCCAGAGTTCGAGTTTAAAATAATAAAATTGTATTAATTATAGACACGTGTGTATTATACGGTATAGTAAATATAAGAGTAAAATCAACTCTTTCTATCAACTCTAAGAGAAGTTCTCTACCGTAATATCTGAGAGTCACGGTTATTACCATGGTTTTTTAAGGGATTACTCCAAATCCAAATGGTGTGGAAAATGTGTACTTCACGTCTTAACTGTGACTCACCTTTTGTCACACGTCTTATACCGAAGGTGGTGTCATTTTACAAAACATGACAAATGACACCAAAAAAGTGGTATAACGTTTGCATTTGATGGTTTTTCCTCTTAATTTTTGTATAATTTGCGTTTATCAGTGCACTACAAGAGGTAGGTAGTATAAATTTACCAAAAAAAACACTTTTTTTTTTTTGTCATTTTTCATGTTTTGTGAAAAAAAAACCACATTTTGTATAGGACATGTGACAAAAAGTGACCTTTAGTATAGGACATGTAACAAAAGGTGAGTCACAGTTAGGACGTGAAATACACCTTTCCCACACCGTTTGGATTCGGAGTTATCCTTTTTTTAATCATGACCAATAACATGGTTATGCTTCTTTCTCATACACACATTCACTCTTGCATCCTCCTTAGAGATCATGCGAAGGTTTTTATGCTAGAGTTTCGTTCGAACCGCCTCTACCCTCTATGACGTTGACCTTCTTCCGTTACCAACACATCGTCTCTCGACCTGTTTTGGTCCCTCCTCTACAACTTCGAGGGTTTTCGGCTTTGATGCCGTCATCCCTGATGTTGTCGTCGTCGCCTCTGATGCCTCCGCCATCTCTAGAGTCGTCACTCAAGCCGCAGCCACAGCCGGCGCGCCCTTCTCCATGACCTCTACCGCTGCAATCGCTTCGACCTATTTCACGGTTATAGATCTGGCTAATTGAGCGGGTCCTTTTTACTTTATTAGAGCTTGTCATTGTAGGTTCAATGCCTAGTGAACAGAGAATCGGAGATTTTTCCAGGGAGGGAACCCCGATTCATGTATTACCTCCCACTATTACTGTTGAAGTCCTTGACCAATTTTCGGAGCAGGAATTTCAGTACCACCTTATCAACCCCCGTCTTCCTTCCTTGCATGTACGACATCCCAGCTCAGTGTTAGATGGCCCACCCAATACCATCAGGGACGGTTATAGTATGAAAAGAAATACGACACCATTATGTCTTTTGTCTGTTCTTCGTGGTCAGGGATTTATTCCTGATGCATTCAGATGTATTTGAATTTAAATTAATGAATTGCACATTTCGCTCAAAAAATATATTGTACCATATATAAATCATTTGGATGTTTGATATCAATTTTCTTAAGAATAAGGTGCGACTTTTATCTATGATCTAAGTGAAGAATACATCGAACTACATTAGAAAGGACACTCTCTGAACATTAAAGAACAAACATAAAACAAAGCAAAAAAATTGCATTTCTCTTGATAAGTTTGAGAGTTAGTCCCTCAGGAGGCTATTCTAGAGTCTATTCAGTTGATACTATGTTTGGAGGATAGTTGTATTTGGATACCCTCTGAAAAGGGTTTTACGGTCGATAGGATGCATGAGTTCTTTCAACCTAAACTAGTAAAGAGTGGGTGGGTGAAGGTGCTTTGGGTTCTGGGTACTCCCCCAAAGGTGGCAGCTTTTGTGTGGCTTAGTTGTCATAAGGCCATCACGACCAGCCTATTCTTGGAAGGCCGCAGTGTCTCTATACCTTGAGTATCTCCTCCTTCAGTGCCCTTTTGTGGGCTATTCCGACCAACCTAATCTTGGAAGGTCGTTGATGTTACCAGGAGGAAATCCTGATTCACGTATATCCTCCTGTTACTACTGATGAGTTCAAGTTCGGTCGCACTGCTCATGGCGAAAAAAGTCGTTATAAAATAGGGATCAAGCAGCGTTTAAGCACCACTATGAGCGGTTCTCCTTAGTTTATTAGCTTAAATTTCTTTCAGCTTTTTCAAAAAGAAAAACTAACTCTTGAATTTGTTAAAAGAACTGTGAACAAGGTTTTTACTTCGGTTTGTGTCTTGTTCTTCAATAATAAGATCTTTTTTCCTGAAATACTTCGTTTACGCTTCTTTTTAGATGATTAATAAAGTCATCACTTACTCTTAAAAAAAGCATTTGTTTAAATGACAGCATGTCTAACATTATTCCAAGTACACATAATGCTACATAAGCCCCGGATTTCACAAGTTATTAATTAGGTTACTACAAGGCATGAAACCATGCTAAATTTTGAGTTTCTTATTTCCCTTTCAAGTCCTCAAGCAATAGGATACGAAGGCTTTCTAGCAATACCGCAAAGACCTCGAGGCGAATCAACATCTCTTTCGATCCTCATATAACCTTCTTCGCCCCAACCTCGTCCCCACGAATTCTTCAATAACCAATACTTTGTACCTATTACATTGAACTCACGTCAGAAAACTATTTATAAAGATTAGAATCACATCCAAGTAATAAGATTACAAGTTTATAGTACCATGTTCGGACATCCCAAACCCGACTATCGTAACAGCATGGTTCGTCTCACTCCCACAAGGCCCCGAATAGATCCCACTCGAATAGAACTGAAACGTGTCAGAGTCAATGCAAACCGATACGGGCTGCATGGTCGCGGCCTTCAACAACGCTCCCTCGTTGTTCGGAGGGACATCCTCGTACCCTACTATCTCGGCGGCTGTCGCGTGGATCGATGCCTCGCAGGTTTTGTTCTTTGCCTTGTACTTGTACTCGGTCTCGGAGCTTATTCCTTTGTTTCGCACGACGTATTTGAAGGCGTCGTCCATCCAGCCGCTGTCGCAGCCGTTGGTGCGCTTGAATCTTGCGCAGTCGACTAGTTGTTGCTCGGAGAGAGACATGAGCTTGTTTGTTTTGAGCTTGATCGCTCCTTCTATGGCTGCTACCGCCGAAAATGCCCAGCAAGAACCTAAATGTGTGTTCAAGAATACAAACATATGGATTACTGACGTGTTTACGAAATTTTTTAGGAGCTGACGTCACAAAGATAAGGGCTAAGACTTGTTAAAGGTGATAAAACTATAGTTATATACAAGGTTCTAAAAGTCACTAGGCGCTAGTCGGACGGATGGAGTTTTTTAGGGATTAATCGGAGATTAAACGGGAATTAATTGGGGATTAACTCAATTAATTGGGAATTAATCGGGTCGGCCAACAAAGAAATGGGATTGGGCGGGTGCATAGGCGGAGTCTAGTCGGGATTTTTAGAACACTGATTATAAACCATATTAAAAGATCAATTCAAATAAAAACTCAGACCGATAACTAAAGATTCGATTATAACTTTATGTTCTAATACTTACCACAATCACCTTGATCCTTAATTGGGGTGACAGCCCCTTCCTTCCGCCAATCCATGCTCGAAGGTATCCTCGTAACGTTTTCATACCTAAATCAAATCAAGGATTTGTCAAAGGTATTAATTTGTACTAACAATGTCTTTTACGATCATACATGCACTTAATTACATCTGATTTTCACATGATTATCATATCTAAAAAAAATTAATTCGACGATATCATAAGTTTTCAAAATTTTCATGTTGTCTCAAAAGGGCAAGAGAATTATAAGCGGGTAATGCCTAGACGATTTTTTAGATAAGATAGTGATATAAAAACCGGATACAGTTAGGTGTAGTTAAGTATAATTATCCGTTTCATACCTAAACGTTTTCTTGGATTTCAAACTCGGAGCAATCATCTTCAACCCGGTATGGGAAGCCAAGAACTCTTCCTTGGTAAGGTCAGCAAAAGCATTGAGGCCCAACGTGTAAGTTCGGTTTCCTCCATTGTTGAACTTGTCTATGAACTCCAAGTTCTCTTTAAAGGTACCGTATCGCGTCTCTTTCTCTTCATCGGTCTCGTAGACTCTTCCATGCAGAGCCATCCATTGCTGGTGTTGATCAGCAATGGATGGTTCTCGCAAAGACATGGCTTGGGAAGCACATGTCCACGAAGCCGTGAAGAGAACAATGATTAGGGTTTGAGTAAGTGTTGACATGCTTATGGCTTTCGGACAAAGAGTATGTGGGTGTGCAACAATGGCTATTTGTGGGTTCCGAGGTGGTGTGTGGAGTGTGTTTTGATGAGATAAGGTATTTATAGAGGGTGGTGTGATATGATGGAGTGAGTGTTAGGTCGTCAAAGTGACGTAGGTTTTGTGGTGTGAAGTGACTTCATTGGTTGGGTCTGTCAACTAAAAGCTCAAACCGATAATTAAATATCTAATTATAGTTATATTCTAACTCGCTTATGGATTTTGGAGGTGAATTATTAGAAGAGGAGAATAGTCTATTGAGAAGAGAGATAAGAGTTGATCCATTTGTAGTAAATTTGATAAGTTGAGAAAAACGTGAAGAATCAAGTTTTGATACTATATTAGAGAATTAACTTCACTGAAATCTCAAACTGATAGTTGAAGGCCTATTTATAGTTATATTCTAACAAGAGGAAACACTTTTACATATTCTTTTTCAAAACAAAATATCCGAAAATCAACACACTTAGTTCTAGCTCGGGTTTCTTCACCATCACCTGTGAGAAACCTGAGTGTTCTAACATCTCGAGTTTGACATACACGTAAAAATACTAAACTAAATCTATTACAAACGTATCTCGTTTATTATACTTATTTATACTAAATAATATGATTTGTTACATCTATTACAATTCTCCTGATCATATCATAGCATCTCTCCATGAAAAGACAATAACCACATATGGACTCCCTTTTGTGGGATGGTCTCTATAAATAAGAGAAAATTTGTAAAATTATACCATACTTTATACTCTATAGTTCTTCTTCTATTTATATCAGCAAATAAAAGTTCTATTAGAAAATAGAGGACTAAGTTTTCAAAACTAAAACATTGGTCAAGGGGTGAAACTTGACACTTGAATACATAGAACCACACTCATCTAGGGATCAATATGCCCTATACGTGGATTTTACAATTATTAAGCAAACATGTACCTTAATCAATAAAGGTGAAAATACAACAATCGAAACAAGGTCTAAAATCTTAAAGTTACCAACCATGAAGCACAAAAAAAAAGATCCATACCCAAATTTTACAACTATGAAGTTCACAAAATACTACGAATAATGGTTAAAACCCCGGATTTCCCAACAATTAAGCCCACCTGAAACACGTGCCACAACACAAACCCTATTGAAACCTTTAGTGAAAGCACGGACTATTAGTGCCCCTAACCTCAGTGGAGAGATGAGCGACAATCAACAACGCCGGTGACCAACACCGCTAACGCAAGACGGGTTGGTGACTACGAACTTCACGCTTTTAACAAAGTTACAATGTCACCCTTAATGAACCTTCGACTGAGTAAATGAAATACCCGGGTCAGTAAAGAGACTAATATGTAAATAAAAATAGCCTTCAAGACTAGACATCATATTATATTTCAGGATATAATTTTGCGAATATCCTCTATAATCAAACTGGCTAAACAAAAGACGGGAAAAACCTTAAAATATCTATAAAGTAAGATACGTATTCACATATTTTTTATGTCGGTTAATACTCTATCAAACTTTTTTGTTATTGAGCCGGTCTATTATACTTTGTGACCTAGTATTAAATCAAATCGTCTCTTTGTTTTGCCGATGATAATGTTGTGGTGCCGAATAGATAGAATTAAGGACAACTTTGACCGACAGTTGTTGGTACGCGGAAAGAATAACGTAGACCAGAGCATGATCATGACATTGTTGTTGTTATTTCTGCTGATTGAATCACTGTAGAATCAAAATGGCCACACGTGCATGTGTCTCATGTTTTGTCCTTTTGATTGTTTTGGAAGACAAATAGAATGTTATTGTCATTCGAAGGGTACGTTATTATCGCACTCATGTTTTTCCTCAAATACAATATCGGAGTTTGGATTCCCACAAATACGGGTTTGAATCTCATGCCTTATTTATCATTTCTTAATTGGCATCTGCCTTATTTATCTTCTTAATGAGTTATCTTGCATTTTGAA
Organism: Erodium maritimum; assembly: GCA_963921825.1. Classification (NCBI taxonomy): domain Eukaryota; kingdom Viridiplantae; phylum Streptophyta; class Magnoliopsida; order Geraniales; family Geraniaceae; genus Erodium; species Erodium maritimum. The sequence continues at coordinate 2,030,391 of OY997593.1, read as the reverse complement.
TAATTATATCCAAACCATAAAATGAGTTTTTCAGTAACGGTGTATGTTAGACTATAAAACTACAATTAGACTTTTAATTATCAATCTAAACTTTTAGTTGAACGGGTCCTCTAACAAAATTAGTAGGTATTATGAGAGATTGTTTTTGGCGAAGTTAAAAAAAAAAACTATTTTTCTATCTCTCCCCCGATTACTTTTCTCTTCGACCTTATTCACAGTCGTTGTCTGTTGCCGGTGGCCTGCACTGGTCGTTGAGGCCACGAAGGTCGTCAGTTCCCTATCCCCACCCTTTTTCTAGCCTCCTCTCCTTCCTTGCATTCTCAGTTTGCGCTCGATCTGTTCCTTCTCGTTGGTGTGTCTTGGATGTTGATCTTTTGTTTGCGACAGATCTTGTTTGGTTTTCGTCGACGCGAGCTGCATAGGTTCCGTCGCTGGACCGCCGCTTGTCTTACGCTCTCTATGGTTCGTGTTTCGTTAGCATGTACTGGTTCCTCCATGCCGGATTGGTCGCCTGACCACGGAGAACTTCACCGAACTCTAGTGTGAGGTTGGGATGCCTTATGAGGACATCGAGACTATCTTATCCGGACCCGAGGAAGAAGCTATTAGCAACACCACGAAAGAAGCTATCAGCAACATTCCAAGCATACGACTAGCACCAAGGACAAGGTCAGGAACTAGAGCTTTACGAGAAAAATTCAACAAACAAGTGCACTCATAGAGCATGAGAAACTCCAAAAGGACGTGATCACCAAGGCAAATCAAGAAGACATTAAAAAACAATTCAAGATTTTTACAAATCTGTTCTAGGGTAGTGAGGGCTGAATTAATAGTGTTGATATTTATATTTGTATATATTTAACATGTCTAGGCTGATCACTGGACTGTATTGATAGTGTTGATATTTATATTTGTTTTTTAGCATATAGTCGTGGAATTTTATCACGGAAATAGAAAGAGGACAAGACATGGTTTTGGACTAACCTAAAACATTTATCCTATAACTACTAAACTCGGGTTACTCCAGGTGAAAAACTAGGGGGTCTATCCTTATTTTCGTGAGTAGGTGTTACTATCACTTCACTCGGCTCTACTCATGTGGACCCGTGTTGCCACAGATGTTGGGGTTAGGTATCCCCGGAACGTGATGGATGTCTGGTTGGGACGGAGGTGTGACGGAGATGGCACCGAGGGAGACAGTAGCAAGGAGCGGAGGGATGGGGATCAGGATCAACTTCGTAGGCTTCTTCGGGGGTCTCGTTGGCCTTATAAAGACGGAAGAGAGGCGTGGGGGTATAACTCGAGGAACTTCGGGACCCATCTAGTAGGTCAAAGATTCAGTAGGCGTACAGACCGAGGACAGAGGTGAGTTGTCAACGTGTGTGGTGGGTAAAGTAGCGTTTAAAGAATCCGTTAACTGGGACGACACCATAGAGGAGGACGAACAGACAAGATAAAGTGTTAACAAGAGGGTGAAAGCTAACAATCACATATTTATGTTTGTTAAATTCAGGCTTCATATATATTATCCACGTTAGTCCAAGAATTTAAATCTATAACTTACGATTATGTAGGAGATATATAAAATCGTTAAATAAATAATAAAAAGAAATAACTAAAAATTAAACATCACATACAAGAACAAATCAATACTAGCCATCCCAGTGTCACTTTAACGTGTCAAAGTTTGGCCCTATAATGCTCCAAAGTTCCTTTGTCTCATGAGTTGGCTAGGTCTCCCAGTGGTCCGTCCTATCTAAAATTTGGCTTAACCAATTTGATTTTGGAGAAATTTCAGATCAGTCCGATAATTTGACCTTTTCTCGCACGTAAAGACTGTCCTCACCTTTGTTTTCATGTCCTGACAGTCCACCTTTTCGATATTATCAGATAAGGACAAAATCTGTAACAGAGCTAACGATAGTATTAGAAAAGTCTAAATTACCCCTAACTATTCTTTCACGTCCTACCAATAATTTGACCTTTTTTTATTTTTTGATACATGAGTATGAAAAAAATCATATTATTTTTTAATTATCCTTAATTATTTGAAAATATTAATTTCTTTTTATAATTCTTTATTAATCTTAATTTTTAAAAAAATCAGTTTTATTTATTTAAATCAATCTTATTTACAAAAATCAGTTTTTATTTATAAAAACTTAATTTCATTTTATTTTTAAAAAACATTTTTATTTTTAATCTCAATCTCATTCCCTTTTAAACCTTTTCTTTTCGGTATCTTTATTTATGTTAAAACATATTAACAAATAAATAAAATCAAAATACATCGAAAATTTTCTTCTTCCTTTTTAATCATCAATCAACCTCAGCGATTCATACGTCCTCACTCGATGTGGCGGCGGAGGGAACGAGAAGGGAGCAAAGAGGAGCAGCTACGGGGAAGGGCGAAACCGCCGCTCCATACGTCCTCACCCGTTGTGGAGAACTCCAGTGAGCTCACGGAGAAGAAGAGAGAAAGGACATGGTTTAGATAGGGGTTAGAGAGTTTCTATAAAAGAGGAAGGATAGACTTGGTATTTCCAAAAAAAAAATTGGACATGTGAGCAGCACATGTATTTTCCATCCAAAAAAACTGTTAAGTTTAACAGTTTTTGCCTTTTTTTGAAAATGGAAAGTGACTTTCTGTATTGACATAATATCGTGAAAGCTCGACGGTACCTACTTGAAAAACGACCTTTGTCCACTGTATCAAAATGGGGTTACCCCTTTGATCTTTGAAGAAAATATAATGAAAACTAAGCAAAGAAGAAAGGAGTAATATCACTTAATTTAATTGTACACACCTACGTCTTATTCTATAACTATCCTGATTATAAAATTCGTTTGAACGGTATCATAAATATTTTAAAAAATTCAATTTTTTAAAATGACATATAAATTAGATGAAAATCGAATATTTTTTAGACTAATTTCGAAAACTTAAAATACCTTTAAAAAATTATAATTATGAACAAGCCAATGCAATGATACAAGTCATCCAAATTCAATGAGACAAGTCATTTCAACTCATTTCAATTGTCTTTTGCTGATAGTACATTTTTCCTGGCCCATTGTTCAAATTTAATGGAGTTTCATGATTTTTCTGGTTCATGGTCAACAAGGAATCTAATCTTGTCTTTTATGCTCTTAATGCTATAAAGAAGAAGGGACTGTGACATTAGGGTTAGAAGGATATGTAAGAAGTAAGTGGGTTTGGGGCCTAATAAAAACAAATAACCAAGCCCACATCAAAAGCCCATGTACACTCTAACCAAATTTCAGCCCAAAATAACCTAAAAACCCTACTCACTTATTTTTTTACTAAAAAAAGTGCAATTTCATTCATTAATTGGAATTCAAAGGATAATAGTAGTGCATCAGGGAAATCCCTGACCACGTATGGTTTGTTTACGCATAACTCTGTACCAAATGAATCGACACATGCAGTTTGTTGGGGAGTCATAAAGGCGAACAAAAAGTAAATAACAATGAACCTGGTGTCTGCTGCTCAAGGTCTTGCCCAGCTACTGCATATTCTGTAAAATACGACCGAACCTACTGACACCGGCTTTCAAGGGAGGCAGAGCTCTTTCTAGCAACCCCTCCCATGGTTAGTCCGTAGAGCACTTAGTCCCTTTCACTACTGGACACAAAATTGAACTAGGACACAACCAATGATTTCTACTCAAGGTATAGCCTTCACGCTCCATTCGTTGTATTAATGCGAACCTACGATCATTGATTTCAAGAGGAGAAAAAAAACTCATTCGAGTAGCCAAATCCATAATCGATAGAGGGGTCGAGGAATGTGCGGAGCTGTATGCCAGGGGAGAGGCGGTGTTCGGGACGACGACGATGGCGGCGTCGATTTCAGAGCGTGTAGTGATGGAGGCCAGGGAGGAGGACGCGCCAGTGGCGGCTTCAGCAATAGCGGGAATTGATCAAGATCGATGACCCGATACAGGGAGGTCGCGGGACTCCAAGGCGGTGAGGTTGATCGATGCCAAGGTGAGCCAGATAAAAATTGGGATCGGGAGACACGTCGTTGGTGGCGGGAGGGAGCCAACGTCGCAGTGGCTAGATACAGCTCGAGAGGAACCCTAGCAAGAAAAACCTTCGCATAACTCAAAGGAAAGGTGCAAGGGAGAAGATGAAGAGAAACTAGAAGCATAACCATGGCATAGGCCATGATAATAACCATGATCATAGTCATGACTTTGTCTACGTACGACGGCTTTACCTCAGACAAAAAACCCTAGCAGAGATCTTTTCCTTGGCTTTAAAGGTATTGTCTAGTTACCCTACTCACTTACTTTGTTCTTCATTGTCTCTCCTTTTTCATTGTTTTTAGTCATCTTAACTTCTTTTTTCTACTTCTTGACTTTCTTCATTCATATTTATTTTTCTCAGCCGTACTGTTACTGTCCTTTTTTCCCTCATTTTTCTTTCTTCTTGATCGTTACGACAAGGTTGCATATCTCGTTTACATCGTCACAAGAAAGGCTGCTCAGAATATAGTGTTCTACCTTCTGTTCTTGTTGTGTACGCTTTCATTTTCAACTGTCAGGTTAAAAACTAGCATCTATTGGTAAAATCGTCGACGAGAGAAACCAGGGAACCGGAAGATCCGGTTTGATTGCCGAAACTTTCGATTGGTTCCAATCACCGACCATTGTCCTTCCCCGTACTCGCGAACATGAGTATGATTCTCATTCTCTCCAAAATTCTAATTATTTACCTATTATTAATCTTAGGTTTTCTAATAAGGGTCAGGTCTATGACTTGAAAAATTAGGCAATTACCTAATGTTATAATTATAAGAAGTCTACAAATTTATTAATTTTTATTTGGATGTAAAATTAACTATCTAAAATAAACATCGAGGCTTAGAGACTATTTTAAGTTTTCTCTCTATAAGGGATAACAAGGGTATGTCGTCTTCTTCTCGCACAACAGTCGACGCCTTCCGACTATCTCTGCTCCTTTGATGGTCACCCTCACAACACTCCTCCCTGTCCCCTCTAACAGTACTCCATCTACGTGAAGTAACTCCGACCGGAGAATTACACGTGGACGTTCCGTCATCGATCCCCATCGTCAAGATGCAACCCTCACCGTCTGTTCAGGGCGGGTCGGCCTACTAGAATTACCTTCCGGGACCAGAGGAACTTCATACACCCACTGAGTCGGATGCAAGGGAAGGACAACTCACTCCGACTCGAGGAGGCATGATCCTATCCAAGACGGTTACTAGGTCGGGACCTCCATTAACACCAGATCCATACCTGATGGCCACACAACAAGACCAACTCGGGGCCTTCTCTATGGGGGCAGACGAAGATGATGAAGACGGGAACGATATCCTACAAACGAGAGTTGAAAAAACAACCTCACCAAGAATAATAAATCGAGACTAAAGAGTCGGGACTACAAAAGGGGATAGGAGGCTAGTAGCCTACCCCCATGGTCCGAGACTGGACCTTCCTTATGAGTATGGGGTAAGGGAGTTTCTCCCGACAATACAGATTACAATTAAAGGTTATTATCATACGAGTACCCTAAAAGTACTTGATTTTCATCCGAGTACCCTAAAATTACTTTGTGACAGATAAGTACCCAAACGAAACATTGTGTTTCAAATCTGTACCCGCCGTTAGTTTTCCATCCATTTTGGATGGAAAATAGTCATGTGCGAAGCACATGACCCTGATTTTTCAGAAAATGTCAACATTACCCTTTGGTCTCCCAAAAACCATAATTCCCTTTTATTTTCTCTTCTCTCTCCTTACCCTCTTATTCTCCGTCCTTCTCTCCTCCCACCTTCATCAAATGCAGAACCTCAAAACCTTCTCTACCTCAACCTCAAACACCACAGCAGAGGAGGAGGCTGGCGGAGGAGGAGGTCGGCGCCGGAGGAGGTCGACGCCGGAGGAGGTCGATGCCGGAGGAGCTCGACGCCGGAGGTCCTCTGTTCTTCGTCTTCAACCAGATCTGTCGCTGCTTCCGGAGCACGAAGCTGGCCGAGGCTTCTCTGAGCACGACGCCGTCCGAGGCTTCTCCGGCGAAGGCCCGCGGCTGCGAATCTTCTCTGGTTGGATTCAAGACAATGTATTCAATACCATGTTTCTGTGATTTTTTTTTCCAGATTCATTGTTTTTGAGTTTTGTTTTGTGATATTGGGTTGCAGAGATGAGTCCATTGAAGCCCTAATAATATTTGGTATTTGATTATGATATTGAGATCTAGATCCTCAGATTATGGTTCTGTCTTTTAAAAATCAAATTGACTTGAGATTAGGGACAAATTGTTCAGAGTTTTAATGTTCCATGACTATTGATGAAGAATGAATGGTACTTGTTCAGATCTGTTTATGTTTGCTAGTAAGGGAAAGGGAAAAGAAAAAAGAAGGTAAAAAAAGGAATTTTTAATAATAAAACTGATTTTTTAAATATATAACTGATTTTTTAAAATTAAAATTGAAATTTTAAAAATAAAAATAAGAAATAATTAAAAATAAACGTTAAAACTGATTTTTAATAATTAAATTGATTTTTTAATAATTTAAAACTGATTTTTAAAACAAAATGATTTTTTAAAATAAAAACTGATTTTTTCAAAATAAAAACTGATTTTTTTCAAAATAAAAACTGATTTTTTGAAAATAAAACTGATTTAAAAAAAATAAAAACTGCTTTTTTAAAATAAAAATCATTTTAAAAAAAAATAAGTTTAATTTTAAGAATATAATTTTTTTTACAAAATAAATAAATAAGTAAAAAGAAAATTTGAAATTCAATGGCATGAGTTTGAAAATTTGAGTGTTGGGGAAGGGTATTTTGGACTTTTTAATGCTTTGAATGGAAAAATGGATGGAAAATAGACAGAAACTAACGGCGGGTACTGATTTGAAACACAATGTTTCGTTTGGGTACTTATCTGTAGCAGAGTATTTTTAGGGTACTCGGATGAAAACCAAGTATTTTAAGGTACTCGTATGATAATAACCCTACAATTAATGACGTAAAATATTAAATTTATTTTATTATGATTATTCCTCCAAATATGGATCGTTGTATTTAATTGATATATATAATGACTACTAGAGTTCTTAATTTGTATGTCAGACTTCATTTTCATGGATAGAGTTTCATGTTTGTGATCAAAAACTTATTTCATTGCAAGGAGGATGTCCACATTTTTTTGTACCCATAATCCGCGAACATCACTTGCCACTGCAAAAGAATTGCATAAACACATTTATATACTAAGCCAAAAGCTAAACAAAAATGAACGAAAATGTGTAGACTATTTCGTAAAATAGAAGAAATAAAAAGATTCTTCTAATAGGGCAGGCTCTTAGAGCTCGTGCTTAGCACCAACGACTTGGGCATAAGAGAAGAAGTCGTCGACGACTTTCCCTCACAAAACCCGTCTTTCGCTCTCCTCGTTATCATCTCCATATTCTTATGCAAACTCTGCTGCACAAGTGTCCTCATCATTTTCTTTGCCGCGACGTGGGATTTACTCTTTCCGTCCTCCTCCGACATCGAGACCTCCGGTCGGGCCTGTGGGCCCGAATGCGGGCCCATCCTGGTCTGCCTCTCGTCCTTGAACCATTGGAGCAACTTGATCGCCCGTTTCTGGGCCAGAGCGGTGCCCAATAACGAAACCTCGAGAAGGACGGGCACGATCCCTGACCGGGCCATCTCGGCCCGTTGGGCCGAGCTCTGGTGGGCCAAGATCATCAAAACATAAGCCGATAGCTCTTGGCATTTGGGCTTGTCCTCCCATTTCAAAACCTCAATCAAACTACCCGGCACCATGGCGCTCCCCTCCATCGCTCTCTTCCCCGTCAGGGTCACCACCAGGAGTCCCAACGCCGCCAGGGCCGTCTCCGTGAGCTGCTTCGACGAGGACAGCCTCAGGAGCGTGTCCACCGCGCCGTTGGCGACTATCACGCCGGCGTTTTCGATCACGCCGGCGAGATTGGTCAAGCATGCCAAGCAAGACTCCTTGGTCGCGAGACTAGCTGAATTCGACTCGAGGACACCGACTAGAAACGGTACCGTTTCGGATGATGCTATTGGGAATTGGGTTTTGGCCAGAGACGACAACGATAGGAGCAGCTCCGCGAATCCGTGGATGGTCGCTTGGTCAACAACGGCTATGTTGTTTGGTAGTTTTGAAAAAATTCCTGCCTCCACTATAAGTGCCTTGTTCCTGAAGTAAGAAACATGACCATGTTAGGCTAAGATGCAACAAAAAAATTCTACCAAAATTCAACTCATGATGGATCTACAAGTCAACAATAGTTTTCAAGTATAATATTCAATGTTTTCTAAAATATATAATAAGGTAATTGTTACTATGGGTGATAAAATAAAACCCCAAACCCGAAAATCTAGAAAATCACACCGACCATACCTTACATTAAATGAATTGAAAGATCTTGGTTCATTCACGGTTTTAAAAATGATGAATTAGGATTTCGAAGCGTTGGTTAACTGGAGAAATCGGACGGACTAATACCAGTCCACCTATTACAAGCCCAAAACCCGAAAACCTAAAAGATCATACCGAACAGACATTACATTAGTTGAACTAGAAGATCTTGCTTCATTCACGGTTTTAAGAATGATGAATTAGGATTTCCAATCGATGGTTAACCGGAGAAATCGGACTAATACCAGTCCACCTACCACAAGCCCAATATAATACAGAATAGTAAAAACCCGGACATAATAGAGTTAACCAAAATTGGATTCGGTTTTTATTCTAAGAAAACCGGATGTATCGGTTCGAGAAAACACAGTCAGGTATGGTTAACCGAACCGTGAACATCTATAATTGTTACCCTCATCATCTTTAATAACTCGAGATCATAGATGTTTCTTTATACGCGAATTTTTAACATAATCTACCAAAAAGATGTAATAAACCTTATTGTTGTTACCAAACTTGTGATTTAGTTTTAGAAGAATATGCTTCAGCATCAGTATATGTCATTGTGGATCTGACCTTAATACTAGAATATTGGAGACATGTGTTGTGAAGTCAACGAGGCACTAAGATTAAGATCTTGTTGGGAAATGGAGGTCAACTAATCAACATATTTTATTACAAGAAAATAAGGTTTAGAGAATCTAAACACACACAAATCGTAAAGACTGTCATATCTCTGATTTTAGAGACAATGTGTCTGCTACCACCCATTTTTTTTCCTACCACCACCACGAAAATTAGGTGTCCGGTCCTCCTAGTTCATGGCCACTATATTTTTCTAATCAACAATATTAATTAATTTCTTAAAAACTAGGACCATTGTTAATAAAATAATTTATAGTTTGTGGGTTTATAACAAGGATGATCATCGACCGGTTTACAAGATCGGTCACATGAACACTTTACTGATAAGACCATACTTGGATTAGGGTGATCACTGGTCGGTTAATTAAACCGGTGACTTGAATTTCTTGTGAGAATAACATGATTACGAATGCCATTTGGGACGCTGCATTAATATTGGTATCCGATCTAATATATACAATATGATTGATATTTTCAAATCATTATACAATGTATAGATGTATTTACATTCGATTTGAGTTTGGATTTGAAGAACGTCAAACTTATCATGTATTGGATTGGATTCTAAACTAGTAGGGAATTTAACTATCTTGATTACATGATCAAATTAATTAGTTGTCATTATTTGTATAAGAATAAGAATTAATAAAATAACCAGGTTAACTAAACTAAATATATTATAGTTTTTTTTGTTCCTACAAACTATAAACTATTGTGTTATTGTTAATTAATTATTGTTTAGCCCATCGAAGCCACCGTCCAATGTACAGTTTTTTGCAGACAACCGGAAGACTCCTTGCATGTGCAATATGTTCTTCTTTAATTATCTGATAATTTGAGTCTTATAATCTAAGTTACTCATTTTTTTAAGTTCTATGAGTTATCAATATTATCTCATTTTCATCAGCAGAGTATTTCCACTTATCAATATTAGTCTGATCCGACTCCTAATTGAATCTCCGCTTACAATTGTTCCAAAATTGATTACCATATTTCAAAGAGATGAGAAAACTCGCTGACCATCCGACTAATCCAAATAAACTATATATATATTCTTATCATCAAAAGTAATGTTTTGCTTTGGGAAAACTACCAATACATACCCAAAATCATGTCCATTTAACTGATGTTTACTCTGAAGTTTAAAGTTAACTGATGCATACCCTGAAGTTACGACTTATAACTAAAAACCCCTTTTTTCAGCTGAAATGACGAAAATACCCTCAGTGATTTTTTAAAATATTTTTTTTAAATATTAGTGAAGTGATTTTTTAAATAAAAATGAAGTCATTTAATAAGTAAATATATATATATATATATAACAAAAGTAATTTTTAAATAATTTTTTTAACATAATTATTGAAGTGTAGTTGAGGGTATTTTTGTCATTTTAGCTGACAGAGGGGTTTTGAGTTACATTTTCGAAACTTCATGGAATGCATCAGTTAACTTTAAATTTTAGGTAAACATCAATTAAATGGGCATGATTTTGAGTAAATATCGATAGTTTTCCGTTTTACTTTTTATATCACAAGAACTAATTAAAAGGAAAGGGCTCCACAAATATTCCTACCAATGTGTAGTACTTATCAGCCAACATATCCATATGGTTTCATGAGGTACAAGTTGGTTGGCTGATAATAATTTTCTAGGATATTTTCTCGGGAAAATTCATGTGACTTTGACACCCCACTATAAAAACTTTACCCTTTTTTCCTTTCTCTATTCAACTTGTGAAACTATTTTTGGAATATATATATGGGTCCATCTCTTGAGGAATGTTTGATTGTTGTGTACATTAAATGTCTTTTTAGCATAGAATTATTAAGAAGATAGAATCAACCACTTCCTTTTTATATAATTTAGCTAAAATAATAATTTGTTTTATAGTTACAACTCTTTTGTAAGGTGCAACCTCTTCTTAATTAATAAGTTCCATTTTAGTTGGACCTATTAATTTTTAAATTTATACATAATTTAAAATCTCTCAATTATGTAACTATATTACTTAGTTTTCTATATCTATTATTACCTAACCCACTATGGATGACCTAAGCTTCTTCAAAATGGAATCAATTGCTTCCTCTAGCAACCCACTAACTATACATTTCTACCCTTCATTATTCTTTGCCACAAAAAAAAAAGATTATATATGAGAATCATTATTTATAGAAATAACATTTTATTCAATTGATAATATTAGTTCAAATTATGTTCCAATTTTTCATTATAATAAAATTCATTCAAATAAAATAAATCAGTATAATAAAATTTTAAAATAAATATTAATAATATAAAAATAATTACAATTATATATATTATGCCTGATTTTCACATAACTATCCGGTTAAGTTTTCAAAATTGGTTTAGATGGTATTCAATTTTCACGTCACTCCCGATCTTTTTTAAAAGTTTATAATATCCTTTAGATCAACTTTTTACAGTGTTCTAAAAATCCCAACCAGGTCTTGTCTAGGCGCCCGTTTAGGTCCCATTTTCTTGTTGGCCGATCCGATTAATTGGGTTAATCCTCGATTAATCTTCATTTAGTCTCCGATTAATCCTCAAAAAACCCTAACCGTCCGACTAGCGCCTAACGATTTTTAGAACCATGACTTTTTAGTCAGAATAGTTACACGAAAATAAGACATAATTACACATAATTATTATAATTATCCTATTAATATATAATTTAACCAAAAAGTAAAGGCACTCTAGTGAAATGAGCACTTACGTGAAAGTTCCATTAGCAAGCTCAACCAAGGCTTTCACGGCCGGCCGCCGGCCACTCGCCGTCCCGATCATCGCCACCAGCGCCGGGATGACCCCGAGCTCGGCCATCAACTTCCTCACCTTAACGTCTTCTCTAGCGAGCCTCCCGATCTCCTCAGCCGCCATCTCCTTCTCCTCCGAGCTCCCGAATAGAAGCCTCTTCACCGACCTTTGCAGCACCACCGCCTCATCCTCGCCGCCGCCACCGCCGTGTCCCGCGACAAGAACTTCATCTTTAACACCTCCGCCGCTATTATCATCGTTACCACTCTTCGGTGTGTCGAACCGGTCGGAGACGGCGCTCCGGCTTGTTCTCCGGCCGGCCTTGGAGTGCAAGAACCGCCGGATTCGAGCAAAGAATTGTAGCTTGACCCTTATGGACGACATGTCGTTTGAAGGAGACATGGTGACCTTAGAGAGATGTGAAGCTTAGTTAGCAATGGCTTGTTTTGATCTCTCTCTCTCTCTCTCTCTCTCTATATATATATATAATATTTCAATATTTGTATGAGGTTCTTGACTTTGTCTAGAGAGAGAAAGTATGTGAGTTTTTTCTAGAGAGGGAGAGGAGCACATGCATGAGAATAGTGTTGTCCCATGTTAGGGTCTAAGGGACTCTTTTAAGGACAAATAATAGTACTATATGTACAAGATCTCTATTACTTCACACCATTTTTAATTAGTATACAAAACCTAATTAACAAACTATTTGTCTCACACATGTGTATTATCAGTGTGTGAGTTTGAAGTTTAAATCTTTAGGTAGCTTGTTTGAGCTGCCATTATCTTATGTTATTTAAATTAGGATAAAGTATAAATGCATACCTTGAAGTTGGTATGTTTAACCGATGAATACTCTGAAGTTCAAAAACTATTAATGCATGTCTTGAAATTACAACTTGTTTTCGGCCACTAATGCAATCTGGGATGCCTCATCTGGAGGAGGTGGTATAGGGGAGCCTGATCGGACTTAGTGTACGATGATCCTCCTTCCATCCATCATATACCCATATCTGAGACTCATAGGGGCTGACAAGGTTGTTGAGCAGTCCTTGGTTGTCGGCCATCACAGACCTCAATGCTCGTTCATGTCCGAGTCTAAAACGACTCTTTACCCCTACTGCCCCCCATGTTTCTTGAGTTTAAACCTTAGTCGTAGAATCGAACCTCAGCTATGGTGGATCACCCACGAAACACGGTTTCCCCACAGATTTTCGTCGTCAACGACCTCATTATATCCTTATAAAGCCTTTCCCGCGTCCTCTGCCAGATTCCAAAAGGACACATGGGGATCCACCAACACCCGATAGGCCATATCACGCCATTCACATAACGCTATCGCCGTCCCCCTTCTCATGAAAACGTATTGAAAGCCTTAAGAGGGAAAAGCCGTTGTCTCCATGTACGGTGTCACCTAGTGTTTTCACAATTTGTACAAATTTTTTAATGGTAAAACGTCACTTTAAGTGAATCAATTCTTAATCTCATTATGATTCATGCTATTGAATTCTTAGTCAAATACAATACCGTAATATATATAAGAAAATGCCACTTAAGAGTTGACGAATTAAGTAAAGAGATGTTGTTATTAGTGGGGCCTAATTGTAGGGTTACGGATAACGGTAGGTCATCGACCTATCGCTAGTTGGCTGCACCTAACCACTTTGCTTGTTTCACTCATAATCGGCTTCATATTTTAGAGAAGTTTCTTAGAGCCATACGGCTCACACATTTGTTGACTATTTTTTTTAAAATTAAACTAGGAACCTAAGATATGGTGTTTGAATCTATTTTTTTGGTAGGCAGATAAATAAGAGTACGGGTAAATAAAGGTTCGTCGATGATATTTAAATTGATGTTTAAGTACTATCATTCAAAAAAAAAGGAAATTTGGTGTTTTACGGAACCTGTTTACGGATTTGGAGATGAATTATTTAAACGATAAGATTAGCTAATTGAGCAAATTTGATAAATTAAAAAGAAATTAGAATTTTTGTAGTTAATGGAGTTTAAACTCCTATCTGTGAGGCACCGGACTCTGATACCATATTAGAGGACCAACTCAATTGAAAGTTTAAGCTGATAATTGAAGACTCAATTATAATTATATTCAAACAAGATTATCCTTGTTTTCAAATAAGAAAATAGAGGACAAGGGATACACCCTCAATTACAACAAAAAACATGTCAATGGAGACACCTCAAAACAACAAGGACTTATATCCAAATATACCAAACATGGTTCCTCTTAAATGAAGAGAATATAATAGAATAGACCGAACATTTCCTAATGAAACCTCAAAACAACCTAAAACAGGACAGAACAAGTGAAAAACCCGAAACAAGTGAAGGTCTTGAGTACCTAGATTTGACCACCTTAAAGTCCAGAACAAGAGTAAGAAGAGAAGCCAAAAAAACGTATAAAAAGTCTTCTGCCATAACCACCACGATTTACCAACCTAAAATCTCACAAGAGCACCAAAGAAGTGTACCGGTTACCGAGGCCAACACTGAGACCGGTAAAAAAGTGGTAGATCCAACCAAAGAACTCAACACCCGAGTCCCTGATCCACTAGTACTCCCAACTGTCGGCCAACATTACCGATAACAACACCCAGCGCGGCTAGCACCAGCAACGGGCCCCGAGTACACCGTTGTACCATCGCATGCGGGATCGGGATAAAAGACCCTAAGGGAAAACGTTGACCAGGGAAGGAGGAAAGGAATAGATCAAGGAGAACCAGCAGCCAAGTCACGAATCAAAAGCGGTGGAGCAGATACAGAACCACCAGAGTAGCGACGACAAGGTAAACCGACGAGCTAACTCCGACGGAAAATCAAATCTAAAATTCGTTCTCCAGATCTAACACCACCATGACCAGCCACGACCAACCTTACCATTGGTTGATGAAAGTTTTGCTATACCAAATCGTCTTGCTTCAGGTCGAAAAACCCAATCCTTCACTCAATAACTTATTTTTCAACCGTTTTTTATGCTCATAAAATGTGCATGTGCATTGTTAATATACTCCGATCTTTACGGTCTATAGTTGATAAGTAAAGGTCAATATGAAATTGTTAATGAAACTATCCCTAATTTTCATAATCTTTACCGTTTATTATTGATAAGCAAAGGTATAAAGGAATAATTCGATCACTAAACATAGAAAAGAATTACGTGATTAAATAGTCATATGAACCACATGTATGGCATGTGGAAACCAGATAATACTGCACCAATGCTCGATCCAACGAAGAAATTGCATATATATTTATTTTATTTCGGAGGGATTAATGTGGCATTCATGCAGTGATCAGATCTCCACGTGTATCTCTCTTTTTGGCTCCTTCTGTTCCCATAAAATCTATTATCGATCGTTATTCTGATTTCCCACATGCATATGACAGTTTCTCTATTTTTCTCAACTATTTTTATAGTAAAATGTTACAAATTATTTTTCAAGATATGAATATAATTCCTCTATATTCTTCAACTCTTAATCTCAAGCATTTGTTTTGTTCGATAACCAATATGTAGACACAAACTTTCATTATTATCTTAGGCTATTAGTGTCTTGGTGTTGATTCATTTCAAACTTAATTTTATAACAATATATATTTAAGGGATGATCACAAAAATGTATGGTAAACTATACCACTAGACGAAAGGGACAGAAAGAATCGAAAGAACCCGAAGGAAGTTGGTGCCTAGTAAATATTATCAGTTAATTATTTTTTTATTAATATTATAGATGAACTGTTTTTCGGCTGTTATTCGATTAACGGGATCAATATTTTTGTAAGAAGTTGAAATTATCCTTGCAAAAAAAACTTATATACAAGTACTCTAGATAACAAAATATGTATACATTAGAGTTATAAATTGTAAAACATGTAAAAGGTAGAACTGTTATTTAAAAAAAAATTAAAGTCACGTGACTGTTACACAACTAAACTTTTTCTCTCAATATATAAATCAACAACGATGGATAAAATTAATTGTTTTATTATATTTTTATTTTAAATGACAGCTATTTCAAAACTAGAACTTAGAGAGGAAAGTTGTTCAAACTTCAAAGTACACTATTGGCAGAGTTGGGGGCTTTCCAAATAGAAGTTAGGTTAGATTTAGTAAGAGATCGCATAATTCACGAGATATACAAAAAAGCTGCTTACTGAATAAATAAATTTTAGTATTAAAATATATATTTATACATGCAAAAGAAAGTAGAACTAAATTTTAATTTAGTCTTTTTAACCTAAACATTTGCTCTATGATTATTTTGTTTTCAATATGATGATCTACTACAGTAGCAAGATTAAGTCTTCTACAAAGTGTTCATCTTGATCAACCATCAGTTCAAATGGAATTATTGTTGTGATTTTTAATAGTAAAATCTGACTTATTTACTTAACCAGGATTATACTAAAGCTTGGGATTTCTAGACTGCTTGCTTCAACGAAATAAAAGGTATTATAAACGAAAGAGATTATAGATAATCCCGGAAAGTCCAATTTGGAGATCTTTGGCCTTTAGGTACTTTCTTTTTTTGCACGTTTCTTCTTTCTTGTCGTGTCGTCGCCTATATCTGGATCAATTTTATCAGGAATTCAGCTCTCGCCCATCAACTCACCACTCCGAATGTCCGTACCAGCATCGTATATGTACTCCCCGCCTGCCATGATAAGTTCTGGGACACCTCCAACTACCACCATTATGACTTATCCGCCTCCCCTCCACGTGGTGCGATTCTCTCCATGTGTCATGTTGTCATCCCCACCCCGTGGGTTTATAAAGACGATCAGGCCAAAGAGACGGATAGATCGTCCACCATGCCTTTTGTTTCTCTCACGACCACCGCCACCACTACTTGCTCCTCCCTCCATCTCATCGAGAGAGAACAACATCATCTCCATATATTCCATCATCCCTATTTTAGGTGCACCTGAGCGGGCTCCTGCAACCCCCACTAACAATACAGTTGAGGAACACTGGGTCGGGTGGAGAACAACCAGCTCCTGCTCGGATTTCTTTGTCAAATCTTGCCTGTCCACCCTTCCCAGTCCATGGTCGGACTATCTGAAGTCACCGCTAATGCGACGACACACATCCTCACCTATCCACCTTAAAGGGGAGGAAGCTCCTGAGGTTCGTTCTTTTCCCTTGGCTTGATAGCGATGCTCCCATCTCTAGGACCCTCGGTCTGGCCACCCTATATTGTCTACGATTTGGTCAATCAAAACAGCTCTCCACAACCAGCCACGATGTTCTCATCGAAAGGATGTCATGCAATCGGGAATGCCTCCACTAGACGCTAGAATGGACTTGCCGGCACCTACCACCCCCACTGCTACCGACAGCTCCGGATCCACGAAGAATGTTGAGGGACTTCCAAATGATCTCCTAGCCGACCAAGAGATGGCTCGCCACCCCTTGGGACGGATGATCGGGTTTGTGACCCAAGATCTCCGGCCTATATTTAATTTTTGTTCTAAGATTTTTTTAATATATGAACCTTAATTATAAAATATTTTGGTGCCACAACTTGCATACGTATGGTCACCATAAATTGACTTGCCTCGTTGAATTCCACATGGGGCGTTTCTCGGATGGCATGACACTTCTTCCTCGTAAGATCCCACAAGAAAACCCTATTTAGTCACGTGTAAATTTAAACAATCGCAGGATAAGTTCCACATCACACTTCTCTTGAATAAATAAAAGGGCACTTCCATACGTGAATTAAGAACATGCTTCCAATATAACTTTAAAATTATCATTCTGTGTCTTTTTAGCAATTAAAATTTAACGAGGTACTGCTTGATTTCTTTGTCTTTAGTAGTGTCTTCGATTTTTACTTTGAGACGGAGAAAGCACGTACATGCGTTTGAGAAAATGAATCGTGGTATTTTGACGGGCGATCACTTCTGTTGGCAGATTTGGATCCAATGATTAGGGAGTCTCCCACCCTGGATTGCTTCCAATTATGGGTACACGCCCATGGTCTTCCTCTTTTGATACGAACCAGAACCATGGGAGAGACGATTGGTCCGGTACTGGGGTTGTGTTGATGTCCCTTGTGATAAATGGGGTACATGCTGGAGCGGAACGGTTAAGGTCCGGTTTTGGCACCTCGTAGAGCGTCCTTTACGCCGTCAGCTTCTACTTCATTTCGGGAATTCCCCGACTCGGTTCATGTCTCACTCACTTATACAAAACTACCTGTGTTTTGTTTTAATTGTGGTTTGATAGGGCACATTATCAATGAGTGTGATCGAGAGGTGGCGGGCACCCCACGGTATGACTCATGTATCCTGGAATTCCAAAAGGATCGCCATGAAAAGATCTATGCAATATGCAATAGATGGGACCGTCAGGCGTCCCCCAAACCGGTATCCACGACTTCTACACCTAAAGACCCCTTGTCTCGAGGAAGGGGACAAATTTTATCCGCAGCTACTACACTTAACAGTGCACGTCCTCGGGGTGTCACCCAGGGCCGCTTGGTGGATCCTGGCTAGAAATTTTTTGGGACCGGCCAACTCTCTGGTAGCTGGACACCTTACACCCCGGGCCTGTTTGGGCACAGAGATAGACCCGACTCTGGAGATGAACCTGTGAATGGAGCTGGAGCAGGAGCTGGGGGAGTGAAAAGGGGGTCTACTGGGGAACCCCGAGATGACCAAGACAGTGTGGGGAAACAACCCCGCATGGAGGAATGAAAGGGATTCAGTGCTCTATGGCTGGCCCTATGAGGGTCCCTGGGAAGAGCTATGCCTCCTTTTGAAGCTAATGACAGCAGGTTCGGTCGCACTCTACAGAGTATGCAGCGTTTATGCAATACCTTGAGCAGTAGTCATTGGCTTCGTCATAGTGTAGTTTTTATTTCAGTTTGCCTTTATGGCTTTTTCAACACCGATTATTCTGGTTCATCTGTTTCGGAGTTTTTTTTTATATAGAGACCTTCTGGGACTCTATTTAGTATAATGACTTTTTTATTTTAATTAATAATATATATGTACCTTTTAGTAAAAAGATAATTTTTTTTGAGGATTCGCTGATGTGTAATTGATATATATTTTTTAGCTACGCCTAGTCAACCTTTTGTATTTTAAATTAAAAAGGAAATATTACATCTTATAAGGCGTAGAATTTTTGATCCAACGAAGTATACAAATTTAATTGAGATATGAACAACAAGAGGTACGAAATGAACTAAAGAGAACCAAATACCTTTGAAATAAGCCACTTTGAGGCATCAAAAGTTGATCGAGGGCAGTCGAAGCCACATATAAAATATACGATTCTACCTCCGAGACATGTCAATTCTTCAAAACATCATTTTAAACCGTCTTTAAACGCCAAATATTCAACTAAATCAGGAAGAAAAAACTCGGGTCCGGAAACAAACTATCGTCCCATAAAAACTCGGGTCCGGAAACAAACTATCGTCCCATAAAACATCTTCCAAATGATTCCTAGCCACCATGTTCAAACAGATCTTCCAACAGAACCCCTTTTGCATTTAAGCAGGTGATCAATTAAAATTTGAATATTAAACTAAATGTTTATTTTATCATATCAAACCAACTCTAGTTAACATTAAAGTGAAATATATTTAAAAAATATCCAGAAGCTTACAATTAAGACCCACCACTATTTCAAAATGGTGCCAACATTTATAAAAAGCAATAAGATAGTTGAAAAGTGAGGTGTCCCACAAGTACAAAATAGGTCCATTTAAAGATAGGGAGGGGTCTTACTTGGCTCCCAATTCCTGTGAAAGAGTGGTATATTTGTTAATCTCTATGTGTCATGTGCCAATATCACACATCATAACATTCTTCAATGTTATGTTATGTGCCAAAAAAAATACTCGAAAACATAAACTATCGGGCTTATATGTTCGAACAATACGAACTTGGTCATCCTTCATATAAACCAGCATGGCCTAAACGACCAGACCTAAAACACGTGGACCAATATCCCACATAACCAAAGCCAAATCAACCACCTCAGAAATCCGAACGCCATCCACACCACCATCTCGGGAGCCACATGACGCCGAACGACGAAGATCGTACCCCGTGCTCCCCAACCAGCACCCCCGTCTCGTGGCCAATAACACAAAACGGCGACGAGGAGGAAAAGGGACCACGGAGCTACCACGGCCTGCTCTGACCAAAACCAAACGATGCCCTCAACTGTCGAGGATGGGAGAATAAAACTAGTTAAATGACTCCTTTTGAAAGAGAAAAGAAAACTAATCTTTGGGATAACATTAAAACAACCCTATTAACCTTATAATGATAATATGTAAAATTAAACTCACACCAACAATTAATCTATATGGGACTTTTGGACTAAGTCAAAAACACAACATGAACATGTTCATGTTCATAGGTTTTGTAGACTTGTATGTATCTATATTTGTTCGTGGAGTTGACTGTTGAGAGATATAGGCAAGTGGCAAGGTGGGATATAATGAAGATGGAGATTCCACGAAGTGTAAGTGAATAGATTGGAAGGCTTTTATTGTTTATCAACAAAGTAAATTATAGAAAAACCCATGAGGATAAAAGACGAGACATAAGGATATAACGCGTACCGATGTTGACTGAATTATATTTAATCGAAACAGATGGACCAAAGGACGAAACAACTCTTAACATCAAAACAAATTATAGATCCGCAAATGATCTAACCAATAAACAGAATGAGCGTTCATTGGGAAAGAATCTCACCAATCTAACAATAGCGTAAACCATAGTCTAATAACCAGATTGTACAATCATCGAGCGCTAAACAAGTAAAGAAATAAAAGTTTAGAACCCGGATTTTACAACTATGAAGCACACAAACTAAAATACAAATTAAGTCCAAAACAGGTTTAAAACCTAGATTGACCACCATGAAGCTCAAAAGTAACGAACTCGCCAACTTTCAACCTCCACTCTAAACACCCCATAGCTTATTCGAGCTTGTTAGGAAAACACTCCATCCCATCGGAACCATCAACTCAAGAGTTAATAGGACGGCAGAGATAATACGGTAGCCAAAAACCATCTAAACTCTTAAATCATATAGAAACAAAATCCGCACGACTTCAAAAGGAGGCCAAAAGACATATAACAATTCGTCGGGGGCCAACACCTCAACTGACAAGCCCCCACTAAAAAATAGTTTGAGATACATAAAAGATCGAACCGGACCAAGCATAGGGCAAGAGTAGAGCCTTCACAAGTGATTAAGTAAGCATAGTAATTTTTGTTCGATATGATGTAGTTGAACGACTCTTTGGGCCGGTCTTACAACACTGGATCCAATAGATTAGTCTTCGTTAACGCAACAATATTGCTTTGACTATTAATTAGAACAAGAAAAAGTTCGTAGAGTAGACTTTTCATCAGCGTAGTGATCTCAACAACTTCATTTTTCTCCCAATAATAATTACGAGGAGACCGATCGAGAGTAAAGTGCCTCAACTCGATTTCTGTGTGACGACTTGGAGTAAATTGAACTTTTCGTCGCCAAAAAAGAGCAGGCTTCTTTATAATCAAATATAAAGAAAATTTCACTTGAATATACTGAACTATGTTCGTTTTTACCTAAAAGCATACATAGTCGTTGGCGTTATGGCATTGGCGGGAGAAAACGCCGGCGAGGAGTTGGCGCGGAGCTCGTTAGCGGCGAAGGTACCCGTTAAGATTATCGCTGGCACTCCTCGCTGGCGAGGTTGACTTGGACTGCCTTGGTCGCCGCCCCGGTCGTTGGATGTCCCTTCGCTGGCGACACGTGTCCCTGCGCTGACAACCAAAATTAAATTTTTTTTACTTTTCCCCTTATAAATATCTACCCATCTTTTTTTCATTTTTTACCCACAATTCATTCTCTCTCATCTCTCTTCTCCCTTTTATTTCAAATTTCTATTAGAATTTCGTTCAATCTCAACGAGTGGGAAAACATTTATAGGTCATTCGAGATGATCTGATGACGCAAGAGTTTTTTCCGCCAAACCTTTCATCCGATCCGACAATCAATGCATCTCCAAGATTACCGAGTCCGCCGGCGTGGTTCCACCGAAGGCTATAGGGAAGCGATGTTTGTGGAGCACTGAAGAGGACGAGCGGTTAGTTCGAGCTTGGATGCACCTTTCGTACGACTCAATTCACGGGAATAGGAAACATAATCTGAAGTACGGGGCGGTCATCGCTGAAGAACTTGCTGGTACGCGTGGACGGGATGATCCGTTGAGGACATATAAGCAGTGCAAAGACCTTTGGGGTCAAGTCAATACGAGAGTGACGAGCTTCCAGGGGATGTTTGTCAAGAACTGTAGGGACCACCGGAGCGGCCGTTCAGATGATGAAATCATGTCATTGACCGAGGAGCAGTACGAATAGGTGAATGGGCATCCATTCACATGGAATCATTGGTGGAAACTAGTGAAAGACCAACACAAGTGGAATCCATATTATTTTGCCGTCGAGGAGCCCGAGGAAGTCTACGGAGGGACATCGCGTAATCAGTTCGATGTAGAGGAGTCTAGCGACTCGGGGAAGCGCACTCGTGAAGACATGGCGTTTGAGGACAGTCAGCAGACGACGGGTGCTAATACGGATTGCCAAATGTCGTACAAGCGGCCTATGGGTCAGAAGGCTGCGAGGCTCGGAGGTAAAAACCCTGTAGCCTCTAAGGAAGATATGGTCGAGAGTGTTCATTGGGCCCATTTAGCGACCAAAGAAGCA
Source organism: Erodium maritimum (assembly GCA_963921825.1). Classification (NCBI taxonomy): domain Eukaryota; kingdom Viridiplantae; phylum Streptophyta; class Magnoliopsida; order Geraniales; family Geraniaceae; genus Erodium; species Erodium maritimum. The sequence goes on along the minus strand of OY997593.1, from coordinate 2,007,780 downwards.
AACACCGTCAGGGCCATTGAGACCGTCGTGCAGTAGAAGCTCAAGGCATTCGATTAGTAGGTGCTCGAGGAAGCAAAAGACACTTCGGCCATGACTCCCCCTCAGCTCCAGGCACACAATGCGAAACTTGCGATTTTACGCAGTCTCATGAAGTAGTGACGCCGCTTTTTATTTTAAAGAGTTTGTGTTTTTTTAGAGTTGTATTTTCTGTTTCGGTGATGAATTGTTGTTTTTTAATTAATTAAAAATAAATTGTAGTTTTTTTTTTTTACATTTATTGCATTGTAGGTTTCTTGGGATGAGTGACATTATTGCCACCAGCATGAAAATGACCAAAACGCCCCTACATGGTCGGCGGCTTGGGCTATAAAAGGCACCTCATCCTTTCATTTTTTCACACCTCTTCTGCCAACAACCTCTCTTACTCCCAAGCTTTTTTCGTTCTAATTTTCTGCTCTTGTTCAAAGGTCCAATGACCGGCGTAACAGCACACCCCTGGAGTCCCGAGGAAGAGATGGTGTTGGTCTTATGTTGACTACACGATGCCCGGCCGAGGCCAAATAATAGGTACTGGCCGGAAGTGTTCGCCAATTTTGTCCAACATGCTCTGGCTGGTGCCCCGCTGCGCACCCAAAAGCAGTGCAGGGACCACTGGCAGCATCTAGCCCGGAAAATCCATCGTTTTGAAAGATGCTACCGTGTAGCAGTTCAGACAGCCCCACCGGGACAAACTGAGGCATACTTTCAATCTGCAGCAGCGGACGAGTATGTTCGCCGACATGCCCAGCAATTCACGAAGTGTTATCTTTGGGAGGTCGTTAGAGACCAACCCAAATTCCTCCAATACGTTCACGAGTTTTAAATGTAATATCATTTATGTCTTTATCTAGCTTGTGTGTGCTAATAGTAAAATTATCGTACTAATTTGTAATATATTTAATTGTTTAAAATATAATTTTTTTTTTCCCTTACCGCCGACGGCTCCCCGCCGGCAACAAAAACGCCACTGCAGCATACGCAGGCGGTGAGCTGGTTGGAAAAGGAAAAAACACTTTTTGATCCTCCCCGCCAGCACCATCTGGCCAGCTGCCAGCAAGATGGTTGTGGATGCTCTAACTATACTTAGTTATATAATTCGCCCCGAGTGATTCTCCAACTATTCAAAAAAAGTCATTTTATTCATTTCCATTAAATTGTAGACGGAAAATAGTTATGTGTCGTGCACAATAAACAAAAATAATCTTCAATCGATCAAGTGTGTCTATCAAGAACGGAGCCTAGAGGGATTTGTCACGCCCCAAATCCGATTTTGGCCGGACTCGAGACGTGACCTGAAACAACCGAGATGAAAGTAGTAAAACAGTAATAAATTCTTTTAAAGCTGAAAGCGAGTCCAATATATTTCTCAATAATTAAATCCAAGATTCAAATAGTGTCAAAACTTTGACCAGTAACAAAAGATAAATAAAGTTCAACGATGTGGACCAACACATCTCTAATACCATCCTCAAGACATCTGGAAGCTCCCGAGCCTCGAACTCCCCAGATCTCAAGCACACATGTACACGCAATAAATAAACAAATAAGGGTGAGCTTATGCTCAGTAGGGAAAATCGTAAACAACTTTAGCCTCCAAGTTTAATATTAAAACTGCTTTAGTTCGATGTCACAAAAGTATTTAAAACCCTTAGACCAAAAGATGTAATGAACAAATAAGAAGCAACGATAACAACAACGCATTCTCAAGGATGACGATAATTTCCTAGAGAATAAATGGAGAACATTATAATAAAATAGAAAACCGACACAACTGGGAACGAGTAAATACTATTAATCAATGAAATGTTATGGAATCTGTGTAATGAAATAGTATCGCTTTTTCACAGATAACTGTAACTTAAAAGATACCATGGAAACAATAAAACATAACGTAACGATTTAAAATGGGAGTAATTGATGTCACGCCAACCACTTGCTTTCTCAAGCCTCCAATCCATGGATATATTCTGGGATCACCTCGGTTCCCATATACCGATCTACCAGAGTATCCATATCATATCAGATTTTCCCTCGGTCCAGAGGAAGCACATGCGTTGCGGCACCAGAAACATCCCAAATGGGTGCTTATCATCGGGATTCCCAGAAATGCCTCCAAAGGACCATATGTCATAGGGAACCAAGGTAGTGCTCCACTGGGACGCACGCCCTTGGGTGAAGCCTCAGTAACCATCTCTCAAGAAGTAATCCAATCGATATTCCGCAGGATCTGCCAATAACCAATAAATATCCGCAGGATCTGCCAATAATCAATAAATATCCCGTAGGATCTGCCAATGATCAATTCTCGTAATATCCAGTAACCAATGCCCTCAGGCTCCAATACTCAACCAATACCTCACTGCATCTGTCCAACTCCATCACCACAACGGCACCGGATTACCGCCCCCCCCCCCCCCCCCGGTGTAGTACCGAACCAAACACACAAACAAACGAACAAGCATACATTTCAACAAAATAAGAATAAAGGAACAAACATTAACATTCAAGAATAAGAATAAAGGAAACATACAATAATACGTCCATCAACCAACACTCATCGAATCACACTTTCACCACAATACACCAAAGACGTTCACTTGATCCTCAATCTTAGAAGTATACACGTTCATCCATACACAACACACGAGATTCATACCCACGGTTACACTTACCGTCATACTTACCTGTCACGAACCATTGGTCCATCGATCACCTGATCGTGCCCCCCTTTGGCACAATCAGTCATACTCGATCATCCGTTCAAACCACAATTAAACACCACTCAATCAATCAACCGATCATTCAAGCATTCAAGTCAAATCTTCAACAATCAAGCATGCAATCGATCTAGTTCCATTAGACTCTTGATTATCCTAATAGCTAGCACCCAAGCATGTGAACCTAGCATACAACTAATCCGAGAACTCATCATAGCTTCTCTACCAGTAAAACAAATCTCAAGTATTTAAAGCAAGTTACACTAATTCTTCTCATCCTAAGCATGCATTCTAAACATTTCCAGTTATTAATAATTAAAGGACGATTATTCTAGTTGTTCGCACCCTATAAGCCAGTCTAGGACGTTTCCGATTTTATTATCCTAATATGCATGTTATTATTGAAATTACTCGAGTAGTTAGGATTTCCCCTACCTTGCGGTCTTCCTCTAATAATACTCTGATGAAAGCTCGAGTGGCCATAACTCCGTTCTTCACACGGGTTCCGGCGTGATCTTCGTTCTTCTAAATCGGTTCCAAGCCCTTGATCTCGGGCGAAGTCCCGTCTAGATTTGACAAATAAAACGTCCGAATCAAAACCAGTAAAAGTTCGAAGGTCCACTGATTTAACCAAAAAGTCCTTTAAATTCTCACCTTTAATTAATTAAATTCATTAATTAAATCTGTTTTTAAAATAATTTCTGTCAACCGGGTTGACCCGGATCCGACCCGGACCCAAGCCCAAACCCGGATCCAGACCCGGTCCGGACTCGAATCCGAACCCGAGCCCGTTCCAGACCCGGTTCAGGCCCGAACCCAAGTCCAAGTCTCTGGGCCCAAGGCCCATCTTCTCTCGTTCGGCCCGCTGTCAAGTCTGGCCCCAGTGGCTTGTGACCAGGCCCACAGTCTTCTCCTGGCCCAAGGCCTGCTCAGACACAAGCTCCGGTTCGGTTTGGCTCCAGCGACGCCTCCGGCGAGCCATGGTGCTCCGGCCTCCATACACAGCGTCGGATCCGCTCGAAAGAGGGGGAAACGGGGCGGTGACGGGTGTAGCGACTCTGGCGACACCGTGGCTGTGTCGAGGGTGCCTGGAAACGAGACCCATGGCCTCCCGTCTCAGATCTGACGGAGGTGAGAGTCACCGGCAACGGCTCAGGTCGCTAACGCTCGTCTCGAGCTCGATTGGGTACAAATCCAGCCACGGCGAGGTCGGTGAAGGAGGTTGCGACGGGAAAACAGCTTGGGCTTGCGCTGTTCCCTGTCGCCGGCGACGTTCTGGTTCGAGAAATAAACGTCGAGGGGTTCAGAATCGAGAAAGAGGAGTAAGAAGAAGAAGGCGATGGGTTTTGCGGTGTGTGTCGCTGGTGGGGTTTGAATGTCCAGCGAGGTGCGAGAGAAACCGGAGAAGGGAGGAGTGACGGCGATGCCGGTGTAGAGGGAGAGAGACGCGGGTGCGAGAGGAAAGGGAAGGGGATCTGAATCCCTCGGGAACCGTGCGGATGTGTTGAAGTAGAGGATGGCTAGGGTTTCACGCGGTTTGGGCTTGTCCTTTGATGGCCCAAACTGATCCAAACAAAGCCCAGCCCAACTTCTCTTCCCTTTCTTTTCTTTTCTTTTTTTTTTCTTCTCCAATTTCACTCATCGCAAAAACCCACCTTGACGTTTCGATTTTCACCGAATCACCCCTTTGTAAAAGTGGGGTTGTACATGATTTAAGGTGTTGCATGGAACACCCTAGACATATGAGAATTTGGTCCAATGGTATAAATCCCTAAAATATTTACAAGGAAATATGAGTTCGAATTGCCACTAGAAGTGGAACACCCTGATATTTTTTAGTTGATCTCTTGTCGATCGTGTATGATTTTTGTCTACAACATACCTTACATTTCTACTGAGGAATGTGCTCGACATTTTTGGGTTTGTCGCCTCTATCACGGTCGTGAAACGCCCTAATCAGGGCGACCGTTTTTTTTTTGGTTTTGCTACTCTCATCGGAGGCCTCAGCCATTAAAGCGATTGACAGTAAGAATGGTTTCAAGTATAATGGATAATGTCAAGTTGTAAAAGTCTTTGAACCCAAAACAGGGAGGCTCTGTTTTTGATTTTGGTAACTCCGGCGATCGGGTTGGGGAGTTTGGTCGGAAAAAGTCGTTTGAAGCCTCAAGCTACAGTTGATCAGGCCCAAGCTAAGTGATCTGGTATAAGTGTTGCTACTGAAAACTTGGTTATTTTTTTCCAGTGGGACATGCTCGGGTGAGATTGTCATCCCTCTGGTAGCCATAGGTTTTGTGGGGGAATATTTTGCATCCACACCTCTCGCGTCTATCCTTCACAATCATCGGTGGTTGTATCAAACAATTTAGGGTCTTGGTTTACAGTTGTCCTCAAACCAAATGCTCGTATGGGGATTAGGGGATTTTGACTTGCTGGGACTGAGGAAGTGGTTCGGTAGGGATAGTTCTGATGGTGCTTGCTTCGGAAGGAGGGTTACGGTTCCTTTTTTGTGGTTTTGTTTGTTTCTGTAGTTGGGTTGTACTTAATTTGTGAATTTATGGTTTCTTAGAGTCTTTGTTTTAGTTGCTTTGTACCCCCTGGTTGGGTTGTTTAGGTTTGCGTAATGGCAGTGATATCCGGGTATTAGATCCTTGGATCACAGTGTGGGATTGTAGTTCTGGTTTTGAGGTGCTTCTATGCATACTCGTGGTTGTAATAGTGGGCTTCGTCCCATGACTTTGTTTTTCAGTTTGAAAACCTGGTCCTAGATAAAATTTGCTGATAAAAAAAACAACGCTATGCTCCTCACTTTCTTGTTCCACTCATTCACAACCTGTCGTATGTCTTGTTTTTTTTCTTCTCTTAATTGATTCATTTTCTTAATATAGAAAAAAAAATGACAGGGTTACCTACACTTTCTCTCTCCTATTATCTTTCCTACTAGGCACGTTATTCCTTTCACCTAAGTACCTTTTTTACTCTAATTGGACAGTGTTATCAATGAGGTTGTTCTAACACATACAAAACCAAGCTACAGTATGAAAACCCGATCAAATTTCTAGCGAAGAGGAGCTCGAGGAATCAGAAGAAATCCTCCGCCTCTTGTATGGGCGAGTACTTCTCGGGGAGTACTCAAGAGCGCCCGACACATCGAGTACATAAGTCAGGGACCGACGAATAGAAGCTACGAGAAGTTGAAGTGCATCAGAACAGGCATCACCATTTAACATTTGTTCGCTAATGGATAAAACGAACTCGTTCTTCACCCGCCCTCCCAAGGTCGATACTTCAGCTTTGATTAGCTTTAGTTTTAGTGCATCGAGGGCTTGCTTGAGATCGGTCATAAGCTCGGGCCTATAATCACAACAAAGAGATGCCCGAAAATACAGGGCTCCATCTTCTGCGATCGAATCTAATGGTTCGATCCTCACTTCATTCGAATTCATAGGAATGAGAAAACCTTTGGTTGCTTCTGTGGCTGTGTTCTTCAGTTCTTTGACTTGGGTTATGACCGCAGCCAATAATGTGGCTTTGTCCATCTACAAAATGCATTTTGTTCATAGAATTAAATTAAAATAAGGTAGAATAAGCATAAAGTTATCTCATTCATTGAGGTCAAAAGTTTCAATGGGCACATTTGTTTGGAGAGCAAGACTGGACCGGGTAGGTACTAGAGTCGGTCATGTTTGTAGAGAAGCTAATAGAATAACCCACAAGCTTGCTCTTAATGCCCAAGTTTTGATTGGAATTGTAACTGCTTACCTGCTTCCTTCCCGGGGTTACTGGCCTTTGATTCCGAGTAATGAAAATGTTATTTTCAAAAAATAAAGTACATTTTCTTAGGGAAAAGGGTAAGAGAGGGTGATTCTGGTGGTGGATCATTTGTTAAGAGAGTAAGCTTGACGTGACGGCCAAAAAGGAGGTCTTTGTAGATACATTTGTTTGGAGAGAACGGTCGGTTTGTTGGTCATAGAGCTGTCTCCCCTCCTTAAGGTCAGAGGTCCTAAATAGATATGCGTGTTTGGAGAGTAGGGTTGACGTGACGATCAAAAGAGGAGGTCTTGATGGATATATCTGTTTGGAGAGAATTGTCGATTTGTTGAACAAAGAGTTCTCTCCGCTCCTTAAGGTAAGAGGTCTTGCTCTCTCACCTCTTTGTGAGGTGAGAACTCGGCCCCAATTAAAACAACCTAGATCAGGATTTTCCCACTTTCTTGAAGTACAAGTAAACACAATTAAAAGTCTAAAGTTTCAAACCTCGTGCCCCTTTCATTGGTCAATTGAACATAACTCGTTTTTTCATTCAATAAAGACGAAAATACCCCTCATCCTGATCTAAAAATATCATAATCAACCAAAACATTTTGATTCAATGTATTAAAAGATGGGATATGAACACAAACCTTGGATATAGATGGAACAAGACCACGAAGAACAGCGAGACGAGCATTGATCCTCTCTCTTCTCCTTCTCTCTGCCTCACAATGGTTCTTCAAAGCTACCAACGCTTTCTCCTCGGAGACTCCTCTCTTCTCGTCACGCGCCGCCGCCGCCGGCGGCCCCGACCCGCCACCCAAAACCCCATCAACACCACCAAAACCACACCCAAAAGGAACGAACAAGTCGCAAAAACCAGAGTTAGTATCTAAATCGAAAAGGGCAGCCATGAAAATCGACGAACTGGGTCGGAGATTTACGCGCCGGGCGGGCGAGTGGTGGGGGCGAACCAGAAGGAGAGCTTGAGGAGAGGGGAGATCTGGTGCTTGACGATGAAGGGTGTGGAGAAGATGGTCATGGCTTCCATTAACGTTGAGCTGAAAAGGGTCGGAGGAGGAGGAGGAGGTCTCAGTTGGAGAACATCCACATTTTCTTCTTCAATGTCTTGATTTCGACCATTTTTGTTCGAGATTCGAGATTCGAGCTTCTGGGTATTGTTAAGATCTCGATGAAGATTCAGGGGAGAAGAGACAGAGAAAGCAGAGACGAAGAGCACAAAGACGACTTGATGGATATATATAGAGTGTGGGCTTGGCCTATCGGGTTTTCACTAGCCATTGACTCATCAAACAATTAAGATTCTAATCATGATCTGAAGTTTAGGAATTGGATTATTTCAAATCGTTGTGTTAAGGGAAAAGGTTGTTTCTTAACCTTATGTGATCTTTCATTAAGACTTTTTAACCGACTTCGATTTTTTGTCACATATTCTAACCTAAAGGTGGGTTTTTTTACAAGCTTTTTTTGTAACTTAAAGGACAGTTTTTCATAAATATTTATACAAGCTTTGTGAAAAATACGACCATTTGTGTTAAGATCTGTCACAAAAGGTCGAGCACGTTTAAGAACTGTAAATGACTTTTCCGATAGGCTAGGAATCGACGTTATCCCTTATGTTAATTCAATTATCTCTCGTATAGATTCTTTATCTCGTTCGTATAAATCGTCCTAAGATTGGTAAGTACTATTGATCATCTAGTATTGGATTGTTGGAGTGTCTGGTTGTGGGCTTGTCTTTTGATTCGTGAAGGAGTATTTGAACGGGTAGGTCATGGTATTGAATATTGATACATTCATTATAAATTCGCTAAAACTTGAGGTTCCTCCCTATTACAATACCATCAAGTTTTCAGGTTTGGAGAAGCCGAAACGTGTTGGTCTGTCAGAAACCGAGCCTGTTACTCGGATTGGGAACACTGGGAGCGATACTACGGCTGTTTTGTCGCCGGAAAGATTGGAGGATCTTCTTCTCCAACAAGCTTCGCCGGATGGGGTTGGTTCGGAGCAGCCGTGTGAAGATATGGGAAGATCGAGTCAGGCGGAGAAATACTCGGGATTGACTTCTCAGCCCGTGATTTCTGCGTTAGTTGCTGATCTCTTTCTCATTCGATCGCAATCGAATCCGGAGAAGCAGCCACGCGTTAATGACAAGGATCGTGACGTTGATTCACTTGGACTGGCCCAAATGGCTACAGGGCCGGTTCTAGGCTACGGGCCTGGTGTAAGTATTGGGCCACCCAGTGGTTCTGCCCCAGTGAAACTGAAGCAGGTTAATCCCTGTTTGTCTGAGGTTTTTTCCCGTATTGGTGCCGATTTGGGTCCGGTTGTTACGGAAAAACAGACCGTGCAACCTCAGGATGGAGAATCAATTCGGGAGTTCGGATATCAGGGTAGTCCGTGGAAGGAAGCCTTAGAAAAACCGATCTCTAGGGTTGAGCCAAAGAAACGCGGACGTCCAAAGAAAGGTCAGCCGAAGGTGATCGCCCAACCAGTGGTTGTGTATCAGACAAGAGTCAGGGCTGCCGATAAATTGGGACGTTTCATTGTGAACGTTTCTAAAAAAGATAGCTCGGGTACTTGGAACCATACCTCGAAGGTTTGTAGAAAGACAGTTGACCTTGACTCCTTGAGGCTGGCTCAGTACAAGAAGGACTCCGAGGATGGGAACGAGGAGTACTTGGACTCGAGTTTAGAACAAGCTTTAACACCCGTTCCGGTTGCTAATCGGTTTTCTTGTTTTGAATCCAACTAGTTATTAGGTGTGGTGTTTTCTTGTTCTGTTTCTGTTTTTTGTTTCCCGGTTTGTTTGTTGCTCTTTGTAGCTGTTTTGGTAGGAGAAAGGGTCCTTTCGGATCTGCTCTCGGTATGTGTCTACTCTTTATAGACCATATCCTTAATAAACTTTTCGCTTATCAAAAAAAAACAATACCATCGGCGTCTACTTGGGATGCTGGAGTTTGTTGCCTCCTGTGATGGATGGGTAGTGAGATGAAGGAAAAATTGACATAGTATTACCGTCGATGGATAAAGCAAATGTCCCCTTATTCCACTTTAGAGAAGAGAATGATATAATCCACTTATACTTGTCAAACTCCTTTGAACCAAGCGCCTTAGTGAAAGGATATGTGGCGTTTTCCTTTCCTTTCACCTTTTGAATTTTAACGTCTTCACGTTCAACTATTTTCCTAATTAGATGAAACTTATTAAGAACATGTTTGGATTTTTGGTGTGCTCTTGGCTTCTTGGCTTGTGCAATAGCTCTCGTATTGTCACATAATAAAGGAACAATTTCTTTTACTGAAAGAACAACACCAAGCTCAATTAAGAACTTTCTTATCAGCTATGTACAACATGTATTCTACTTCAGTTACTAAATCAGCTACCGTAGCTTATTTGTAACACTTCCAACCAACTGGTCCATCATTCAAGTTAAAAAATATATAACCAGAAGTATATTTTTTATCGTCCTTATCTGATATAAAACTTGCATCAGTGTAGCCTACCAATTCAAGCTCATTATCCTCATATGAGAGGAATTGGTCTTTAATTCTTCTCAAGTCTTAAAAATAGTTTTAACAACTTTCCAACATGCATCACCCGGATTTCCTTGGTACCTATTTGCTACTCTTAGCGTATAGGCAACATCCAGTCTCGTACTTGTTATGGTATATATGATAGCTCCCACTGTGTTAGCGTATGAGATTCTATTCATGAGTTCGTTTTCCTCTAAGGTCTTAGGAATAGCCTCCCTAAAAAGAAAAACTACAGTTCCAATAAGTAAATATTCCTTTTTGAAATTATTCATAGGATACTTCTTAAAGATAGTACCAATGTATTTAATGTCTTATACTATTAATATTTTTTATATAATATAATATAACATTTGACAATATATATATATTAAAAATAATAAAATACTAATCTGATTAATTCCCGATTAATCCCCGCCTAGCATCTAAGACCCCTTCCCGCCCGAATAGCGCCTAGTGTATTTTATAACCTTGATCGCAGTCCACATTGACGAACCCCCAAGCGTCGTACTTTTTTTCGTGCACGTGGTCACCGGTTTTGCATCCATCAGGATATTAGATGTCCGAGCCCACATTTTCATGTGGTCGAAACTGAGGGTTGCACCACTTCTCGAGGCGACAGATCGACAAGATGAACGGGGCCCGCTTGAAGCACCATGTATCCCCGCTACGTTCCCGATTCTTCGCTTCCTGAGAAGAAAAGTAGAATCTTGTGACACTATGGCCAAGGTCCTTTACCACGAGGCTTCTCAAACCCCATGTGACTGACATGAGCCCACAGAAAGACTTGAGGTTGTACGGACGGGATGTGAGGAGTCGTCCCGTCAGGGTGAAATGTCTACATATCCGATTATCATCAGTCGGCTCGAGGGGCACCTCAATCACCTGTTCTTCATCCCTTCATTAGATATATGTGCCCGAGCCTCCTTCGGAGAACCAGAAGGCCATCAGATGTCGGATTGGGTGAGAACAAGGGGACAAGAGAGGGAGAGATGGTGGTGGTTTCATGGTTCGTGGGGGAGAGAAGGGCACTCGGTTCAAATCTTGTAGGAGCCAGAAAGGACGCCTTGGGTTAACCACGTCATGGAATGGTCTCTGAGGAATCTCGGGAAGGAGCATACGACGCCTTGGGTTAACCACGTCATGGAATGGTCTCTGAGGAATCTCGGGAAGGAGCATACGAGACTGAAATACAAACACGGGTGTCAGGCATGTTGCTGCTGCAAAGGAGGCAAGGACGTGGTTGGGTGAGAGGACGACACCATGACTATGTGTAGAGAAACCCTAGTTGTAAAAACCCGAATATGTATTATTTTTTTTTCAAAATCACACTTTTAATTCTTGGACTTGCTATAGAGGTTCAAATACAAACAACACTTCATTTTTTTTTTTAGATGGTTAAAAATCGAATCTCGGAAACGTGTACAACTCTTATCTAATGGTGAAGTTTGAAATGTGATGATATAAAATTTTAATTTGGTAATTAAGTCAAAGGACAAAATAATAGTTGGGCAAGAGTAGATGCCCCATCCCTTTACAATGCTCAATAGGTGAGGTTCCTTTCAACAACTCTTCATTGACACCAAGATTCCAACTTCCTATTAATTAAATAGTCATAGCAAAACCAAATTTTGTTTGCTTAGACAAACACTTAATTACTAATTTATTAAACTATTACCAATTATTTATTTTGAAGACTTTCCTCTTAGGGGTTAGACATGTCTTGCTTTTGTCATCGGCTACTAATAATAGTAAACTTATTGGTCAATATCAATGAAACTTTTCTGATATGGTTTTAAACAAAAATTTATCTCGTTCTAAGAACAGTTACAACGGATCGACTCATGTCCCGATTTACGATTTATGACTCATTTAGCGGTTGTCGTTTAGTCGTTTCAGCGGTGTCATCGTAGGCCTTACAATGGCTTGCTGCCACGGCTCACCGTCGCAGCGGTTGTGGTTTGGGGTGTCGTCGTAGGCGGTCGCCTTAGCTTTCTGCAACAACGCGGCTAGCCGATGCAGACCAATGGTTAGTCGGTGGGCCAATCCCACGTCGACACATGGCGACGATAGTTTAAAAAAATCCTATAAATACACAAAAAACATTGTCTCAAATTCACACCCTTCTCCCTTACACTTCTTCCTTCACATCTTCTTCTCTAAGACTTCGTTCTTCAAACTTTCTTCTTTTATCGATGAACCGTTTTCCAACATTGACAAAGTTACAGAATATGACTCTTGAAGAAATAAAAGAAACGATGGGAAGGGTGGATGCATCAATTGTAATACGAATTCAAGACCGTCTTTTGGGAAGTATACATCCAAGGGAAGAAGATGAGGAGGTTGAGGGTTCACAATCATCGGCGCCACCAAAGAGTAGAGTGATAGAGTGTTATCGAGACGAAACACACGAGCGGTAGATGGTTGACTACTTCGCACCTACTCCGATGTACATCAACAAACAATTTCGACAACACTTCCGGATGTCGAGAGAATTGTTCCTACGGATCATGAGTGCATTGAGTGACCGTACGCATGCTTCCATCAACAAAAGAGTGGTACCGAGAAGCACAAATTCTCCCCACACCAGAAGTGCTGGTAGCACTTCGTCAGCTTTGTTATGGAGGTCATGCCGATGGCGTTGACGTGTATTTGTGAATGACGGAGAGCACTGCTTTGGAGTGCGTCAAGAAGTTCTGCATGAGAGTCATCAAGATTTATGGGCGGATATATCTACGACTCCTAACTAAGGAAGATACCCACCGTCTGTTGGAAATCAACGAAACGCCCGACTTTCCGGGGATGATAGGGACTCTCGACTGTATGCAATGGGATTGGAAGAACTGTCACGTGCCATGGGCTGCACAATTCTCAAGCAGGGACCACGGGAACGTGTCCACAATCATGCTACAAGTCGTTGCTTCTCAAGAACTGTGGATATGGCACTTTTTTTAGCACTGGGCTCCAACAACGACATCAATGTGCTCAATAGGTCTACATTGTTTCACCAAGCAGTTCGAGACTTCGCTCCAGATGTTAAGTTCAAGGTCAACGACAACGAATACACAACCCCTTATTACTTGACTGATAGAATTTATCCCTCTCGTGCTACATTTGTGAAGACAATACCAACACCATAAACGGCGAAACAAAAGTGCTTTGCTAGAAACAAAGAGGCGTGCAGGAAGGATATCGAACGAGTATTCGGGGTTCTACAGGCTCCCTTTCACATTGTTACTCGTCCGAGCCAAATGTGGGATAGGGACTCACTCACAATCATCATGACTTCTTGTATTATCCTGCACAACATGATTGTTGAGGATCAATAGAGGTCGCATCCCACTGATCTGTTTGTAGATATTGGTGTCCCGTACCCAATGACCCGTAGAGAACCACCATCAACGGTGGACTTGGATAGTATCATGGGGAATAAAGGAAGGATCCGGGATTGAGATGTTCATAACAGTCTCCACGACGACCTCGTCGATCACATATGAGCTAAATTTGAAGATGACGCCAAACAATAAGAGTAATATAATAATATATTTCAAATTTGGCATATATAAAAATAGTAGTTTAATTTGGAGTGGTTTTTCAAATATTGAAAGTGAAAACAATGGCTTTAAACAACTACTAGTTGTTTGTCATTGGAGGTGTAGTGGTATGAGGTAGTGGTTTGAAGGAGAGAGAACCTCAAAATGTGCCCAAACCACTACGCGTTGTATTACCATTGGAGGTGCTCTTAGTGGTTCGGAAACGTGAGTCGCACGCTGTGGTGTGCGGGTTTCGCGGTTTCGACCCACTAAATAGTGGGTCTTGGTCAAGGGTCGTGACTGGCGACTCAAGTTAGTGGGTTTCTGGTTCACGACTCACACGTACGGGGCCAACCAATCCTAGGCTGACACGTGGCATGCTCGGAAAAAAATAGATCGTTCCTCCAATGGTTATATTTTTTTTAATTAAAGTAAATTCAAATATAACATAAAAAATAAAAATAAAATCTATCTATAAATACACATCTCATTCATCAAACCACCAATAGTTTTTAACTATCTCTTAATTTTCTCTCAACTTTCACTCTCAAATTGCCAACTTTCTCTCTCAAAATATCCGATAAAAAATATCCGACGATGGGATTCAGCGTGCGTCTTCACCGAAGGCCAAAGATTACAACCCGGATGATCTCTAGTTCAACACAGATCAACTAGACGGCTTTCAACATATGTTGAACATCAGCCCACCTTTTAGTCCTACCTGTTTCAACCCTAGCGCTTTCAGTCCTTATATGCAACCTGATTGGAACCCAGGTACTTTCAACCTCTCATTTTTTATATGTAAAGTATAATTTTTTTATTATAAATTTTTTTAAATGAATTTCAACTCAGGTCAATTCAACCCACCATCTTTTAACCCCCCATCCTACAACCTCGGTCCTAACTATTGCGGGTACCCCGAGGTTGATGGATCACAACAGCACGTCGACGGCAGCAGCGACACTTGGATGTCGTCTTAGTCGTCTTCTACTGACCCTTCCCAACGAAGGGATCCAAACCTTAGAAGAAAATAGAGCCATGATGCAGACAATCACCTCATCCATGTATGGCTACGAAAACCAAAAACCTAATTAAAGGAAACTCCGAAGATGACATTTCATTATGGGGCACAATTTCCAGAAGGTACAACAAAGGGGGTGCGTTTTCTGGAGTTTGGCTAGAGAGAAATAAAGAACCATTGGAATAGACAGGCGCCTCGGGTGCGGAGGTACCTCAATCTTTTGAACAAGTTGTTGGTCGAAACCCGAAGCGGATGGAACTAGGCAATGTACGTCGTCGAGGCTAAGCAGATCTACAATCACATAATGAAGAAGGATGAACCAAAGAATTTCGACCTAAATCATTGGGTTGACATTTTGAGGCACGAAGACAAGTTTACAGCGGAGGAAGGCACGATCAGTTTTGTACGGCGTCAACGATTAGATGAAGATGAGGCTTACATCTCAACCCCACCCATTTTTCCTCCCACCAATGATGAAGACATTACATCTCTCGGTGGTAAGTCCCAACAACTAGATTGGGTATCCTCCGATCTTACCAAGGAAGGTAGTAACTGAAGCCCCCACCCCCCTCCGCGTGTAGAAGAGAAACCATTGGGCAAGAAGTACACGAAGAGAGAGGGGAATGGTCTCCAAGAGCAAGTGAATTTCATTGCCAACATGGAACGAGCAAAGGCCGAGCATGAGCGACAAGATCCGTGACTGACCAGATACGGTGTGAGAAAGCGAACAAAGTGATGATGTTGTCTAACAAATAGCACGATCTATTCACCAAATACAAAGCAATGTAGGAATAGGACATCTCAAATTTCACCGATGAGTGGATTATCTGATAGGATGTTATATTTGATAGGATGTATGATTTTGAAAGTAAATATTTGATAGGATGTTATATTAAAATTTTCTCTATTATCTGTAGTTGTTTTGGTCGGAGGAAGATATTTTTTTTTGGATTTCTTACATTATGTTACTGTCTTATAGAACGTTTGTTTAATAAATTTTCGTTTATCAAAGAAAATCTCTATTATCTTTTAACTTACATATTAAATCACCTCTTAATAATAAAGATCATTTAAAATTGATTTCCTATATAACATGATACATGTGTAGATGTCCCATCCCTTTACCATGCTCAATCGGTGAGGTTCTTCCAACAACACTTCATTGTCATTATAATTCAACTTCTTAAAATTGGATTAAAAAAATTACAGGAAAAACAAAAATTGATTTGCTCTCAAACAACCAATTGAATATTTATATAAAAAGATATCAACCAATTATTTCTTTTGAAGACTTTCTTGCTTTGTCATCATCTAGTAGACTAGTAGTGACCACAAAGCCACTTTATTAAAAGAAATATATATATTTAATTAAAACCCATTATGATTCTAATAAAGGCTTTGGTCTGGTCCAACACATTCAAGACAAGAGAGTATGATAGACTAGACTGCGGTTTGCTCTTTTTATGGTAGTCATCGCCATGGTCTCCCTAATAAACTCCGTTGTCGTCTTCATTGATCTACTTTTTTCCGGACACTATCCTCTTAAGCGAAAAGTCTTCTCTTCCGTTCTTTAGATACTCTTTTTCGGTGAATATCATGTATGAATCCCGTCTCTCTTTGTAGCCAGTGTTTGTCATGCGACGGTTATCAGAGGACAACGATTGAAGACCGATCGTGAGCTATTCGGTCAATGGGTTTGGGATCCGGATCCCGACACGGTAAGAAGGTGTATCTTTCCATGACACCTTAGGTCGGGTTATCCCGGCGAATCAAGACTAAAGGTCGACAGTTGCAGACCGCCTCGCCACGAAAGCTATGGATCTCAGAAGAACTGACATCACTTACTTTTTAACTCATAGAGGAAGAAAAGAGGGTACCACTGCACGATCCTTCGTTTTGATGCTTTCTGTTTCAATGAGGATCATTATGGTTCGTTTGTTTGGTTAGTAGTGTGGTTTCGTTTGATGTGTTGCTTTAGAATTTGGATTTTTGTCATGGGTAGACGGGGTTTTACATTGTATTTGTCTAAGATGCATTTTAGACTCTTATTACGGACCCACTAGAACCGAATCACCTACCGTAGATTCGGCCACATTCTAAAACCTAGGGTTATTCACCCAGGTTGTGTAACTGTTGATTATTAAGATTAATAAAAAACCGTTGTCACCTGTTTAAGAAAAAGATGAGATAACATGAGACTGTATCCATGTGCATGCTTAATGGTATCTAGAGTACCTCTATCGGGTGTAATCAAGTCGTCGATTACGTCGTAAAAATTGAAATTGGTGTCAAACCCTTGAAAGTGGGTCGGATGCACAATCAAATCGTTGCGTCTAGAAGGTCGGGTTAAACAATCTATCGACACTGACAGATTCTACACTAGACCCGAATAAATCGTCGATGACTTTGATCGGTCAATCCCATTCTTCCATGTGGCCAATCATAATAAAAAAATCGAGTTTGTCTCATAAATACCCACAAGTTTCATCTTCGTTCTCACACCAAACACTCCTCCCGATTCTTAGCGCAACCTGTCACTATCCGATTCTTCATTATATCAACCGCGTTATGCAGCTTTTATTTTTGCATTTGGAAGATATGAGATGATAGGTGAAGAAAATAAATGACGAGCAAACTTGTACTTAGGTTTAGGTTGTAGTTAAAACTTACGCCAAATTCAAAACATGTATTATTAACTTGTTGAATTCTAACTATTAAACCCAACCTAGTAATTGACAAAGAACTTAAACCTATAATATAAATGTTAGAGTTTTATAACAAAGTGTTGAAATCCATAATACAAAATGTTGGAATATGTAATACAAACCGCTGTAACATATTATAAATTTCATTGATGACAATAGTTCGAAGTTTTACAATAAGATTTAATACGTATTCAAGAGTTACTATATCAATTCAATAAATCTGAGTAAAGTTATCAAATGGGAGCACCTTTTTATCACTATTTTATTGTTCTCTTTCAAATCTTGAATCACTTCAGCTTTCAATTGTTATTGCATGTAGAAAAATAAAAATAAAAATAACTTGTAGTTGGATGATACGAATTTTAAACAAAAAGCTTTTGTTTTTTTCCTTTTAGCCTCTGATTGTAAAAAATATCATTTTCAACCGATTGATACGAAAATTTATTAATAATTTATTCATTCAGTTTCTTAACTGTTGTTAAACTCCGATTCAACACCAAAACTCAAATTGATAGGTGGAGGCATCAAGATGTAAAACTAAAACTGATAAGTGGAGACATCAAGATGTATATCAAAGAGTCAGTTTATCCACACACTTTCGTTGTGAGACACACATTTTGACACTCTCCCTCACGTGCGGGCCTCGCACGTGACATATTCGGGCATCGCGGGGAAGTTCATTAACACATGCCCAAACCAGTTCAAATACCATATTAAAGCTTGATCCAACCCAAAAACTCAAGCTGCTAAATGAAGGCATCAACATATATATTAATGAATTAATTTATCCACACATTTTCCTATAAAACACGTACTCTAACAACCGTCAATGCTCTTACAAAGCTGATTATGTTTTGTAATTGTTTATTCCATTGTTGATTTATCAACTATAACAGTCCAAACAATAAAATTTTAAAACATATTTTACTACTTTATATTATTTTTCTCTGAAACGCATGGAAAGGAGACAATAATTGGGCGATTCACAACGTTTATGAGTAAGTTTTAAGTGGCCACTCAACACTTTGAAGAATCAACTAGCTTTTGCCTAACAAGACAACACCAAAAATCAAAGCACATAAACCAAAACGGCGCCACAGTTAAAATAACATTTAATTACATGGTGATCACATTAACTATGTTATAGGGGTGGGCAGAAAATACCGAAATCGGTAAAAATTGATGTACACGATAATTATTGGCACAACACTTATGATCAAAGATGGATTCAGAAGTATGCTATACATTATGCGGTCACGCCTCATTCTGTTTGATTGCCTTTTGACATTAATGAAATCTCCGGTTATCCATTTCAAAAAATACATCATCGATACCAAATGACTTAACGTCTTCATGTAAGTTTAGGTTTTGATTTGTAAGATATTAAATCGAACGAAATTCAGATATCTATAACTTCTATGAAGAATTTTAACTAGTAGATGAGCTTGTACACGTCGTACGAGTCAAACATACGATGTATACATGGACGTATGTAACAAACAATATTGAGGATACGTTGTTAGACGGAAAGTATGTGTCTGTAGAACTTATAAACCTCTCCTATCGCGCTCTAAATTTTGTAATCGAGACGACAAAAATAGATTACATCAGTTTGAATCTTTTTCTTCTTCGGCCCCGTCAATCACACTCATCCGTCATTGAGATTTTGATGCTCGCCTCCATCATTCGCCTTTTTTGCTTTCTCCATCACAGATTTGGAATTTTCTCGCTCGACTTGTTTAAGCCAATGACCAACCAGGTTAAAAACCGACCAAATAACATACTGTTGTACCTAGGTCCTTGAATGAAATAACACAACAAATCGATTAACAGATCGTACACACCACTAACCATAGACATAGATTCTTTCTCGGAGCACCCACAGTGGGCGTCGAAACTCCGTCCTAACTTCAGTCGATTCGGCCAAAAATGACGAAAATGTGACGTTTTCGCTTCTCTCTCGACGGGTGGCAAAATTTCCGACGTCAATTCTCTCTTTGCTCCCTCTCTGTCTCTCTCCTCTTTCTTTCTCTCTTGTCTCTTCTCGTTTCTTCTCTCTTCCTTCCTCTTGTCATCTATCTATTTTGATCCGAAACAACCTTTCGAATCCAATCTCCAACATAGATAAGTACCATATCCGATTTTAAATCTAATCGAATCGACGTCAACGAATTTGTCATACTATTTGTGTTGTTGGGAATAGGATAATCATGTACAACATAAGATTATCTGCCCGACACGTTCTGTCATGTTTAATATACACACACACAAAAAATAATTATTTGTTAATTAAGTGTATTCATCCCAAAAATACACCACGTGACCCAAACACAAAACCCAACAAGACCCAAAACGGCGCCGTTTCATCCTCACTCCACTCATACATAGAGAATCGAAGCACACCCTTCTCTCCCACAACTTCACTCCCCTTTCTTCTCTCAACCACTCTCCATGGCCGCCGCCACTACCTTCACAACTTCCCTCTCCGCCGCGCCGCCATCGGCGCCGTCGAAATGCGCGGCTCCGGCGGTCAAGCTAGGCCTAGTTCCGTCCCCTGCTTCCGCACAGAGGCGTCTGATCTGCAGCGTCTCCGCCGGAAATGGAGCGCCCAACGGCCGATCGCCGGTCGCCGCCGTGGCGTCGGTGACGTCTTTCAATCAGGAGACGTCTCTGGACTTCGATACCTCCGTTTTCAAGAAGGAGAAGGTCACTCTCGCCGGTCACGATGAGGTGGGTGTGACGGAACAGGACATTTTGATTTTTTTTTCTTTCTGTTTTGGTTGTTTTTTTTAGATTTGTGAATTGTGATATTGTTGAAGATGGTGTTTTGGTTGTTGGGTTTTGTTTTGATCTGGATTCTGAACTGGGATTAGAAGGTTAATCACTGTTTCGTTGTATTGAATGATTGTGAAGTGGAAATTGGATGTCCTTTTTGCTTGGAAAGTAGAGGTGACAGAAAAATGGAAGCTTTGGATTACATGTTTTGTATAGTTTTGAGAGGAAACGTTATTTGCATACCCACTTTGACGTTTCGCTTTCAAAAACCTCTAAAGGTGAGGGGTTATTAGTGGCGATAACACCGAGAACTAACTATCATCAATTTGTACGTTCGAAAACTAATTGTAGACTAATTATTTGAGCTTTTCCTAACGTTTTCTGTCATTTCTAATGGAAAATGTTAGTTTGTGTAATGTCAAATTGATCGGCTAATAAGTCTACTTTCAGTTTTTGAAAGGTACAAGTTGATGACCGTTAGTTCTCAGAGTTTTTCCTTATTAGTAACTCGCGGTCACAAACCCCGAAAAGGTGATCGTTTTATCAGGAACACACTCATCTTTCTCATTTATCAGTGTTTTTTTAGGGGACAAAATGACCCAAAATCCCTTTTGATGATAAACGAAAGGTGATAGTATGTTACTGATGACGCCTCACCCATATGGTGTGTATTTGAGGACTAAAGTTCGCTGAATGTGTGTTAATGAAGTTACCCCTAGTTTTGATATTGGGAGTTTGGGTAAGTTCTTATTTGGCTGTTTATCATATTGGGTTCCTAAAAAGATGTAACCTTTGTTACATTTTGTAAAATTCTGAAATATTATTAATTATGGTTGATATTCTTGATGTTTCAATACAATGAGAGCACCCCTTTATATAGGGTTTAACTCTATGCGAAATAGGAAATACTAATACTAAACAATATAGGAAATCTAACTTAAATAAGAATAGGAAATACTTAAACTGGAAATAAACTAAACTCTAACACATTTCATTATGTTTTTGCATTACCTTGTTGGCTAAATGGTGTGAACATAAACTCTGCACATTAGTCTTTGTTTCTGTTGCTTTGAATAAGTGTGGGGTTGAAGTTTTCTGTCTGTTTGCTTGGGAAATAGAGGCGACGAAGAAAATGAAAGTTTTGAAGTTCATGTTTTGTGAAGTTTCGGTTTTTGGAATTTGGGTAGTTCTTGTTTGGATGTTTAATGTATTGGGTTCCTAAAAAGTTGTAACCTTTGTTGCATTTAATTGTGTTTTTGCATTACCTTGTTCGGTGACGATGTGAATATAAGGTTTGAATCTTATGTGCACATCGTTACCTTAAATGTTTAGTGTATCGGGCACCTCAAGCAACTTGAATCCTACATATTTGGTTTCATTGATTTTGAAATGAACAGAAAATACGCAAGGCGGTCAAAAATTATTTTGCGTACTTCAATTGTTTTTGAGGTCTTTTTAGCCATTTTTATTACATTATGCTAGTATTTAATTTAAATTCTTTTGCAGTATATTGTAAGAGGCGGACGGGATTTGTTCCATCTGCTGCCAGATGCATTCAAGGGGATTAAGCAGATCGGAGTTATTGGTTGGGGATCACAGGTTTTGCCTTTACCTCCTCTGAAGCATCTTCTTTGCATCAATATCGATCCTAATTATATTCGTTTGACACATATCATGTTCTGCTCATTTTTCTGTTGAATAGCATGGTTGACCGATTCTTCTCATCTCTTATGTTTCAATCAATTCTGAGGCCCTCTTAACTTATGTGTTTAAAACCGTCTACACAGGGACCGGCTCAAGCACAGAATTTGAGAGATTCTCTTGCCGAGATCAACTCTGATATTGTTGTAAAGGTACCTTTTGCTTTTCCTTTGATTTCCCATTCCTATTTTTAAGGGATAATTGCAAAAAAGTACTCTGAGCTATTCACTATTTTTGCAAGTTACATCCCTCATCTTTGATAATTGCAAAAACATACTTTGAACTTGCATTTTCATTGCACCTTGTGTAAATTTGTTTCAAAATGACGATTTTACCTTTGAAATTTTAAAACTAATAAGTAAAAAACAAAAAAAATCCAGAATTTTCACATTTCTTAGTTATCTTCCTCTTTGGACATGCAACAGGGAAAGAAAATTAAGGGAGTTGGAAATACCAGATTTTTTTTGTTTTTACTTATTATTGGTAAAATTGTCATTTTGAAACAAATTTATACAAAGAGCAACAAAAAGGCGAGTTCTGTACACGTTTATGCAGTTATCAAAGAAGAGGGCTACAACTTCAACAACTACATTTAAATTGATTCCATTCCTTTGAATTGGTACAATGCAGATCGGATTAAGGAAGGGTTCACGCTCTTTCATTGAAGCACGCAGAGCTGGATTCACCGAAGGGAACGGAACTCTAGGAGACATATATGAAACAGTTTCTGGCAGTGATCTTGTCTTGCTATTGATTTCCGATGCAGCTCAGGTTCATTTTTATTAGCCTTTGTACTAATGTACTCTTGATTTTATAATTGTTATTTCCCGCCATCTGACTTACTGTTTGGTTGCAGGCGGATAATTACGAGAAGATCTTCTCCCACATGAAGCCAAACAGCATACTCGGCCTTTCACATGGTTTTCTTCTTGGACATTTACAGTCACAGGGGCTTGATTTCCCGAAAAACATAAGCGTTATTGCTGTTTGCCCGAAAGGGATGGGGCCTTCTGTCAGAAGGCTCTACGTTCAGGGCAAAGAGATCAACGGTGCAGGAATCAATTCGAGTTTCGCTGTCCACCAGGTCTGTCACTAATATACATCTCTGTCCTATAAATGGGCTTGTTTCACTTAACATTTACTTGTCAGAAAAATGAGATTAAGTTTAAACATAGGGATAATCTCACTTAGCTACCCTCAAGTATTCACCTTTCTTAATCAACTACCACTACAAGGTCTTTTATTCGTCTCAATTTATCCTGATTTTGTTAACGTTTGGGTGTGGAATGGGTGCATACTCCGGTTTTAACCCATCAAAATACATTGAGCAGGATGTTGACGGTAGAGCTACTGATGTTGCCTTGGGATGGTCGGTTGCCCTCGGTTCTCCTTTCACATTCGCCACGACCCTAGAGCAAGAATACAAGAGTGACATCTTCGGAGAGAGGGGTAAGCTAAAAGTTCATATCGGTCTTGTCTATCATTGGTTGTACAAATTCTATGGTATGCTTATATTTGCCTTGTCCTGTAGGCATTTTGCTCGGTGCTGTTCATGGAGTTGTGGAGAGCTTATTTAGAAGGTACACTGAGAACGGAATGAGTGAAGAGCTAGCTTACAAGAACACCGTTGAGAGCATAACAGGAATCATATCGAAAACCATTTCGAAAAAGGTGATTTTTCTCTCCTTCCTTGTCAGTGTACTTTTTTTATCAACTGAATCAGATGTATCGAAGCATTTTGGGCTCAAGACCTTGCTTACGTAGAAGTAGGGGAACACCAAACAATTTTTTATCCTTATAGAACTTTTGGAGATAGATGTATCAAGCAAAAATTGGTGTTTGTGACAATGTACTTAACCCGTGATTTGTGTGATTTTCTTTTGTCATCGACGTTTATAGGGCATGCTTGCCGTGTACAATGCATTGTCGGAAGAAGGCAAGAAGGAATTCGAGGCTGCATACAGTGCTTCGTATTACCCTTGTATGGACATTTTGTACGAGTGCTACGAAGATGTTGCCAGTGGGAGCGAAATTCGTAGCGTTGTGTTAGCTGGCCGTCGATTCTATGTATGTCGATCCTCTTCAACTATCCTTTCGTGTAACTTGCATGAACCCGTCGCGTCTCCTAACGATTAGCCTTTCTTGTGACTGCTTACCCATTGTAGGAAAAAGAGGGCTTACCCGCTTTTCCCATGGGAAACATCGATCAAACACGGATGTGGAAAGTCGGTGAGCGTGTTAGGGCAACACGTCCTCAAGGCGACTTAGGCCCTCTTCATCCTTTCACCGCCGGGGTTTTCGTCGCATTGATGATGGCTCAGGTAACTTGGACACATATTTTCTTAAGTATAACCCACAAAACTACAAAATACTCTTACATTTCTCACTTGACTGATAATAAATTTGTAGGGGTATTTTCATCACTTTATAACGAATCGATAAATGTGACATGTCTAGCGTACTTCTGTGAAATCATTTGCATCTTCTCACTTTTGCTTATATTCGATCAATCCAGATCGAGGTACTGAGGAAGAAGGGACACTCGTACTCCGAGATCATCAACGAGAGCCTGATCGAAGCAGTCGACTCTCTGAACCCTTTCATGCACGCCCGAGGCGTCTCGTTCATGGTCGACAACTGTTCCACGACCGCCCGTCTTGGAGCAAGAAAATGGGCCCCGCGCTTCGACTACGTCCTCACCCAGCAGGCTCTTGTGGCCGTGGATGCCGGAGCTCCGATCAACCAGGACCTCCTCAGCAACTTCCACTCTGACACCGTTCACGGCGCCATCGAGGTCTGCGCTCGGTTGAGGCCGACCGTGGACATCTCCGTCCCCGCCGATGCTGATTTCGTCCGTCCGGAGTTGCGCCAGTCTAGTTAAGTTCAGGAGCTTGAAGCTCTGTTTCTGAGAAGTGGCTTCATAGTTCGGTTAAAACTAGGTTTGTGTCCTGTCTTGCTTGTACGGTTTAGTTTTGGTTTCGGACAATTTCTTCTACCTCGTATCTTATGTCTTTACCTTGGAACATTGTAACCTCGGATGGGTTTTGTTCGATCCAACGTATTTAGTGAAGTCGTGTCTGTCGGAAATCAAGTTCCCACCGGAGCTCGATTATTCGTGGTTACATCTGTTTCGGAGCAATGAAAATAAGATTTTATGATCTCGATTGACGTCGGGAATAGCTCTTTAATAGGTTATAATGGCGAAAAAATGCCACAAATTCATTACGATCTTACCGTGAGTGGGAGGTTGTAAGGGTGATTGCTCGATTGAAGACCATGTTCTCTGAAATTGATGGGGATGCTTCGTCTGATAGGGAAGGGACGGGATAACACGCCCCGTGGGTTTTGCGGGATAATACACCATCCTGTCCTACTATCCCACGACCCGTATCTCAACTCATGGCTTCTGGCGAGACTATAAAACAGTTCTACTATGAGTTGGGGAATCAATATATGTGCCGGTCAACGGATTACCATTTGAAGGGTAAAATTGTCATTTTAAAACAAATTAAAATTAAAAACAATTTATACCCACATACTAGTATGCTTGACTTAATGTTTTTCATTACCAATTTTTATCCACATACTAGTAGCTAATTAGGTGTGAAAATAGAGTTAAAAAGGGGGATGGTTCAACTATTCTATTATTGTGATTAGAATCTCCATTATTGTTGAATCATTATTTATTATACAATAAAAACTAATATTCTATTTTTATTGAATCATAAACTATATGCAACAAGTACTCGAGTAAAAACCATGTTTAGAAATTTATTATAAGCCACTAGAGTGGTTATTAGAGAGTTTGTATTTTTAAAATAAGTTTAAAATTTTGCATTTTCATAATTAATTCCATTAATATTTAAAAAAAAAATTGGAACATTCTTGACAATCAACCAGGCGAGGTCATTTCATGTTCTAACTTGTTATTTCAATAGTTAAGAGAACAATCAGTTGATACAGAATTTATTTATGATCAACTGAAACAACATCCAATTCAGTTCACTGATTGTTACAGATAATAATTTTCACATTTTAACTGAAACCTATCATAACTAAAAGATAGCTTTCAAGTTTACAAACCAACCTTAATCATTAAAATTCACTAACATTTTACAAACCTTTATTGAATCATATACAATAACTTACACATCACCGGTACACACTAATCCAAATCTATACAAGTTTTAACCATGAACTTGTTGTGTACATGACATGGACATATTTAAATACCCAAATAACTATACTATAAAACTATGTAACTATACACGATGTTTATATGGTACGAGATTTATTATAAATCTTGTACCATATAAACCATGTCCGACATAAATCATGTTTAGTAATTTATTATAAGATACTAGAGTGATTTGTAGGGAGTTTGTATCATAAAATAAATTCAATTTTTTTGCATTGTTATAATTAATTCCATTGATAATTTTTTTTTAAAAATAAGAGCGTTCTTGACAAACGGATAGTTCAGATGAGTTCCAATTATAAATTTTGTCCTTTCAATAGTTAAGAAGATAATCATTTAATACATATTTTATTAATGATTATGATTTTTTTAACTGACAAACCAACCTCCATATTTAAAATTTACAAACCTTTATTGAAACATAACTTACACATCACCAATACACACTAATCCAAATCTATACAAGTTTTAACCATGAACTTGTGTAAATATCCAAATAACTATACTATAAAACTATGTAACAATAGACTTAATGTTTATGTGGTACGAGGTTTATTTACGTCTTGTCTTTCAAGTTCCGACATAAACATGCGACCGAAACAAACCCTACACATGATCTCTCATGCGATCGGATAAGAGGCGTCCATGGCGATGCCACAAAGCCCTTCCTTGGCACTCACGTCTCTCTCCATCCTTATGTATCCGTTCTCTCCCCACTTGGACCCCCACGAGTTCTTCACCAGCCAGTACTTCTTCCCGTCGGAGCTCGTCCCGTACCCGACCGCGGTCACGCCGTGGTCGAGGTACGTGGTGCAGCTGCCCGTGAAGACGCCGGAGGAATAGAACTGAAAG
Source organism: Erodium maritimum (assembly GCA_963921825.1). Taxonomy (NCBI): domain Eukaryota; kingdom Viridiplantae; phylum Streptophyta; class Magnoliopsida; order Geraniales; family Geraniaceae; genus Erodium; species Erodium maritimum. The sequence goes on along the minus strand of OY997593.1, from coordinate 1,980,935 downwards.
TCGAATCCTCCGGCGTCTATGGCCACAGAGACAGGGTGGTTGGCGACCGCCTGCAATGAAACGTCAGATTAAAATTAACGAAAAAATTAATTTCTAGATTACTGGCTTCTGATTTTCATTAATAAATCCCTAACTTTCGTCAAAAAAAAATAAAAAATTTATTTAATTTATTTTTCAGGGATACATATGTAAATCTAACCATACATTTATTTATTTTTCGTCTACAAATCATCTACCGGGTTAATTTTTAGTTTCCAAAAAGTTATAATTAGTATTCTTATAAATGTGTATAAATAGGAGTTCCAAAATCACAAACCCGTATACAATAACGAACCACATATAATACAGATGATAAAACTTTCATTTTCGAAAAAAGAGATAACATATTTGTAAACAAAATATAGGCAAGAATTTAAGATAAAATAGTTTACTATAAGTTTTTATAAAACTCGTATAGTTCATAATAAGTTTTTGTTCTATTTCTATTAAGTAGAGTTATATGTCCAAAATATATCGTGGTCTAATTATTTGATCTGCATGACCGTAAGTTTTTCGTATAATTGTTTGTCACCTATTACGTTTAAAATCGATTTGTATGCCCAAAATATATCGAGGGTCTAATTATTCGACCTGCATGAGGGCTTTCTCGTTGTTGGCCGGGACGTCCTCGTAGCCGGAGATGGAGGCGGCGCGTAGGGCCGCCTTCTTTTTGTTGCACGCGCCGTCGGTGCCGGAGTAGGGGTAGTTGGTCTCGGTGGTGAGGCCGCGGTTGCTCTTGATGAACTCGAAGGCGGTGTCCATGAGGCCGCCGGAGCAGCCCATGTCGCCGCTCGTGACGTCGCAGTCCACGAGCTCTTGCTCGGAAAGTGACACTAGCTTGCCGGTTTTCAGCTGGTTGATTCCTTCCATGGCTGCCACGGCCGAGAATGCCCAACAACAACCTATGTATAATTCAAATATTAGGTACAATTGTAAAAAAATTATGGTAAATTATGCGTGTTTTGCAGAAAATCACGGTAAATTGTTTTCTGCACGTAAACTTATTACAGATGTTATTTTTAAAAAAGTCGAAAATACTCCAAAACATGTGCATAAGGGTTACAAATGGTAAAACACGTATACGTATGGTTATAAGTTATGAAACACATGTATACAACGGCGGAGCTAGTTTTTTTAGTGAAGGGGCACCGAAATTTTTCAGTCACAATACGTGACTGCAAAAAAAAATTGGGGCGGGGAGGAGGGGGGGAACAACTACGAAATTAGATAGAATTAAGGGGTTTATTTGAAAAAAATAATCAAAAAACATATAAAAAAATGTCAAAAAAAATTTGAAGGGGGGCACGTGCCCCCCAGGGCCCATATGGCTCCGCCACTGCATGTATACGTAAAAGATAAAATTGTCATTTTAAAATATAGTGACTGTCATATGACTATTTTTTTTAAAGATTATACATTTACGTGACGAAAAATATTTCACAACATTAGTTTTTACAAAACACAAATAATTCATTGCACAATTTAAAATATTATGTTATGGGATGAAATGACCATTGAGCATACACAGACACGTTAAATTTGATATATTTTAAAAAAAATACATAATTTGGGGGCAAATTGGTCATTTCAACATTTGAAAGCAAACATTATTGGACTATATTGTTGACCATTTGAATCAAATTTATAAAATACACTTCCTTACCGCAGCTGCCTTGATCTTTGACGGGAGTGACGGCACCTTTCTTCCGCCAGTCCACGGTGGCCGGGACCGCCGTCAAGTTCCCGTACCTAAACGACGCCGTTCTCGAGACGGTCTCGCTCACCGGCCTCATCTTGTAACCATTTCTCGTGGCACGGAACTCCTCGTTGGTTAGGTCCGCGAACTCATTGACCGCCAACTTATACTTGCGGGTAGGGTCACTATTGAGAGCCTCTACGCGTTTCACGTTGTCTCTAAATATCCCGTAACGTTTTTGTTTCTCTTCTGTGTCTACGTAGACACGACCGTGCTGAGCCATCCACTGGTCGTGCCTCTGAACCATGTAAACCTCGTCTAGTGGGCAAGAAAAAGCCTGAGAAACCCACCCGACGAGGAGAAGGAACGTGAGGGTAGTTAAACTAGAGCCCGCCATGGGAGGAGAGAAAGTTGTAACTAGGGTTTTTGATTGGGTGTTAATGTTTTGGTTATGGCTATGAGTTTTTTGGGGGTTTTTATAGGCAAAGATTAGAGTCTTTTGATAGTGTTATTAGAGAGAGTGCGTGCCTTGGAAGAAGTTTGTGATTTGCATATATTTAGACCTACGAAAGCTTTGGAATATAGTGACTAATTAGGGTTTCAATAATAATTAAAAAAAGAAGCTAAAGTCGTGATTTTTTTTGCATGCATGCACACACGATCGAGATATTATTGATGGGTTCAATTCATTTTCGTGGCTCGAATCATAAATATTTACTATAAGTAGAACACATATATATGTGAGAGCGTGACTATATTTATAGTAACCTTGGAGATTACTTTGACTATGTTATAAATATGTACTATAAATGGGAACACGAATGCCGAGTACATGACTGTGTGTTAGTAACCTTGGAAATTACTTTGACGTAGATCATGAACTAGGTTTCTTCTTGTTTGAATTTCTAAGTCTAGATTGACTTGGCTAAACTATTGTTTCAATATAAAGATCGAGTGAAATATTATAGACATAAAGATTAAATCTTTACGATATAAAAACTCAACGTCGTCAAATTTTATAAGATTAACATATCTTGTGTGCAACTCAAATACAATATTTTTTCGAGTCCGAGAGACTTAGGGTTGTAAAAACCTCTCTTTCTCTTTTCCCTTTCTCCAATGACGTTGCTGCTACCATTCCCATGTCTCCACCACCACCTGCGCCGGAACAACTTCCCACGGCCGTGATAGATTCCCCCACCCTCCATGCATGAGCCTCTCCAAAAACCATGGATCACATATTTCCTCCGCAACCCACATCTCCAAAGGGCTTCTATCGATCGGTACAAGATGTATCGGAGAACATATCTGAATGGGAAGTTAACGGTTGGATAAAAGTATTGGTAAATGTTTCGTTTGGATATTAAATTATAAAAAATATATACTAAATTATTATTTTGAAAATAAATATTTAACCGAGTATTATATTGAATTTTTTCTTTAATAAACATTATGAACAATAATACTTACATGCGAAACTGAATGTTAAATGATATAAAGATAATAATTTGTAGGCGAGGATAGGGTGACACACAACAAATACTATTAGTATTTTTGTTGCTATATATTATACAAAATATTATATATTTTAATTTTTGTTGTGAGATGATGCCCCAACGAATTCGAAACTTTTGTGGTTGATATAGATGCCAAGGCAATTTCAAAGGGTCTTGTATGTTGAAAGTAAAGGCTCATATCATACAATTATACTTTGTCCACATACTAGTTTTGGACCGACTACATAATAAATGATAATTGTTTTTTTAAAGCATGATAAATGATATTGAAAAATCATACCTACTTATTGACTGTCAGTAACACTATAGATTTAGATGTTTAGCTATTTAGGTGTGAAAATAGAGTTAAAAGGGATGATTCTGCTATTCTATTGTTGTGATTAGAATCTCTATTTTATCGAATTATTATTTGTTATCCAATAATCCAGTATTATTCGATCTTTATTAAATCACAAAATATATACAACAAGTATATTCGAGTGAAAACCATGTTTAGTGATTTATTATAAGCTATTAGAGTGATTTTTAAGGGGTTTTATTCTAATATAAATATAAAAATAAGTTTAAATTAATTTTGTGTATTTATAATAATGCCAGTAATGATTTTTTTGAAGAAAAAAAAATCTTAACCATCAAATACTTGAGATATGTTTTCAATGATAACTTTTGTTATTTGAATAGTTAAGAGGATAATCACCTGGTAAATATTTTATTAATGACCGACGGGAACAGCATACAACTCAGTTCAATCACTGAATTATAGAATAACTTTTAAAATAAAATAAAACTTATTATATAGGGTAGATTACGTTGATATACTCCGCACTATACACATTTAACAGATAAGTATCATAAAATTATTTCGCAACGAAAACACATTCTGAACTAACACTTAGTAACAACATCCCTCTCTCATCCATTTTTTCGTCCATTTTTAGGGTTAGATTTAGGCTTGGAGAGAGATTTAAAGTTGAAGTTGGTTTTAGGATTTTAACACTACGGATAGTTTCGGAATTTCTGAAAAAATAAACAAAAAATGGACGGAAAAATGGATGAAATGAGAGATGTTATTACTAAATATTAGTTCGGGGTATATTTTCGTTACGAAATAATTTTAAGGTATCTATCTGTTAAACACGTATAATACCAGATATATCAATGTAATTTACTCTATTATACATATAGAATAACTTTCCAGTTTATCCTTCCTTGAAATACAACTTAAGAACTATAAAAACACAAGTTACTAAGTGTTACCAATTGGCTCTATAAGTTAAGCCAACCCTACAAAGGATACCAAAATGGCTACTAACACATGTACGTCCTAATCAATTACTTAATCATGGATGATACATATCAAAATAAAGTATATAGTTACTAGTTATAAATCCGAGCATTCTAGTTAGTTCGGGGTATATTATCCTCATCTAATAAATATTTTACCATGGTTAACTAGAACAGCATGCAACTCAGTGTTTTGTAAATCGGCAAAACAAATTGAATTAAAACCGCTTTTAAGGTGAAAGAGGAGTTACACTTGATCCAGCTACAGACCATCAAAACAATCCCCAAGTTGCTCAAAGTCAACTTATAAAGGATACTGAAACAACCACAAGAAAAAGACCACACTTGTAGAAACTAAACGAGACCAACCTAGAAAAACGAGCGTTCTTCTACAAGGAACCTCGGCTTCCCCACAGGGGAGCAAAACTGAACAAGGTCTGAAAAACCAGATATGACAACCATGAAGCGCACACAAGAAAAAGTCTATAACCTAGATTTGCAACTCAGTTAAACCGTACAGGGGTGCGTCAGGAAAATCATTCTCTAACCATTAAAAAGAACAGACATAAAATATAGTTGTTCGCAGTTCTTTTAACACTATAACCGTCATGAACGGTATTGAAGCGCCACATAGGCAAGAAGCAAAGGTGGGGGTTGGCAAACGAAACTAAAAATCCTGCTCACGGTAGTGCCTAAACGATGCATCTCGAGGGGAAAGCGACCGTATTTGAACTACATCAGTTGTATTGGGAGGATATACGTGAATCGGGGTTCCCTTCCTGAAAAAATCTTTGACTCTCTGCTCACTAGTTATTGACCCTACAAAGACGAAACCAGAAAAAAGAAAAATAAACCACTGATTAGCCAGATGCATAATCGAGAGAGGGGTCGAGGATGACGCGGTGGTGGCTTCAGAGACACCGACGAGGCTGTGGGGCTCTGAGGCGGTGAGGTCCATTGATACCAAGGTGAGTTAGACGACAACCATCGAAATTGCATAGAGAGGACGGAACAAAATCAAGAGACGCTTCATTGGTGACGGGAGAACACCAACACTACGATAGTTAGAGACGGTTCGAAAAAAAACCTAACAAAAAACCATCGCAGGTACCAAATTAGTTAATTACAAACGTATGTCCTAATCAGTCTGTTAATCATGCACGATACATGCATCATAATCAAGTAGATACCATCATGGATCGATCGCTATGTTAAGATTCCTCCTTGTTCTTATCATATCTATTAATTATTTTATGTTTGAAAATAAATAAGATTCCTTTGAATCTCTCATCAGCAAATTTGGATATATTATCTTGACAAGTCACCATTGAAATGATATGCTCTTTAATCATATCCGTGCAAGAAAGACCCACATTAACATAAATAGTTCGATCCCTACGTTTTGTTTTGATTCATTGAGGTCTTAAGTGATTCGAATTATATCAATCTAATCCTTGAAATCGTTGATAAATATCAGTTTTCTGAAAATTCTGATTAGGTTCTGCTTAGGCGTCCGCCTAGTCGTTATTTTCATGTTAGCCGACTTGATTAATTCAATTATTATCTGATTACTCTCTACTTAATCTTCGATTAATCTCTAAAAAAATCCTATTCACCTAACGCTTTTTAATATAAGGTTCCATCTAGAAGATTCATACGCGAATTGAGGGAGTTCGGATTAACTTTTAGGGCGTTATCTAGAGAAAACAATCTTAAAATGCCAACTAAGAATTTATGTGGACCATTATATTAAGTGGAAACAATGATCTATATGTCTTTTATGGAGGTTTAAATATTAGAATAGATTTAAAATTTTGTATATTTGGATCAACTTAATCTGATGATCCAAATATGTTCTTAGGACATCCACAGTGGTGGGTTGGGATCTGGCGGGGAGATGCAGGTGGGAAAAAATCGTCGACGAGGAGCTGGCTGAGAGCTAGCGGAGAGGTCGCTAGCAGGGAGGGCTGGCTAGGAGCTTCACGCCTCTTCTCACCGCCGACTTGGGACAAAAATGTGAATAAAAAGGGCTACCATAAGCACTTTAACCATCTAGCATTGTAGTGTACTGGCTGGGAGAGTTGACTATAAGCCAACAAAATATAATTTTTTATTCTCCCCGTCATCCCCTCCCAGCCAACAACCGGCTGTAGCACTGTGGATGCCCTTAGTTTGTATCATAAAAATTAGTTTACGTATGATTTTATTCGCTTTTATAACTTTTTTCTAGATTGAACTTGTTTTGTTTTATCACTTATAAATTGAAATATAAGTGAGTAAGTAACTCAAATTTTTCCGTCCACTTTTTTTCCTAAACTATAGGTAGTTTATTGATCAGAAGAAAAAAAACGATACAAACACAGACAAATTTGTGAAAATTAAAGTAATACTGAAAAACAAAAAGGGTGACACAGAAGTCCTGACCCCTAGGTACTAGACGCTAACCATATATTATAGTACTCGGCTATTCCACGGGAAATATTTGTGAGGGATTCCTCATGACGATGGCTGATCAGACACAACTGTTGGTGGCCAATATTTTCTGACTCAACCTGAAAATGCTTGTGGTATGAGATAAGACACATATTTAAGGGGAAAGCAGGCATCCAGAGGGAACATCAGGAAATGAGGGAATCATGAGGTTTGTTTGATACCGAACTTGGCAGGATGAGGTATCCGTCCCCACGCATACCTCGTTGTTTGAGGCCTCCCGATCCAACAGATGGGTTAAGGCGCCAAGTTGGCACTTACTTATGTCGACATGATTAATAGCTGGTTCCACCCTCCATGACTCCGATAAGGGGTGTCAGGGCCCCAATCCAGCGGATGGGAATGTGGGGTCTCTGCACAGATACCCCGACTGGTTTGATGCGCCACAATCATGACGCCTGATCCAAGGTCGGTCCTCCGATGACCGTGAATGACCGGCATACGGTCGAGGAAGCAGACATGCGGTAATGACGGTGCATGAGGCGGAGGCTGATGCTCTGGTGGCGAAGGAGAAGGTTGCGGTGGCGGCTCTGTGGGTAGAGGAGGAGGTGGTGGTAGTGGCGGTTCTGGTGGCAGGGGATGCAAGGACGGAGGTGGTGGCGATAGAGGCGACGACGCTAGTGGCAGATGAGGCGGTGGCTTAGGAGTAGGAGAAGGCGGTGCTGGTGGTGACCACTACTACGATTGAATTTCGTAGGCTCAAAAGCTGCGGTGGGGGAAACAGAGGGGATGGGACGACTTGTTGCGGTATTGGTGGTGGTGACGAACGAGACGGCGACTTGGAGGATTATGGCGCTAGAGGCCACGACATGGGGGACGAAGGCAGCGTAAGAGGCGGAGGCGACATAATAGGCGGAGGAGGGGACCGAGTTTTCTTCTTCATGGGTCGCTTGGGTCTTATAAACCCCATTGGTGGGGCCGGGGGAACGACTTGAGGTCGATCTGGCGACATGACCACATGGGATAAATCAGACGTGGCCGGGAGAGTTGGTACCTGAGTGGGATTCAGCATTGACGACGACAATTTTGGGGGTGGTGGCAGTGACAACGACATGTTGGCGAGATCTAATTTGGAGTACTTCATCTGTTTTTGTTTCTAGATTCTATCGTTCCATCTCAAAGGGTTTCCACCCGCTTTCAATTCACTTATAAGTAAATTATTTTGATCTAAAAATATTAGGAAGAGGCATTATCTACTAAAAAAACATTATTTCAAATAATAAAATAGAATCTAAAATTTGATAAAGTGGATCAAACAACCCAAAATGGTAGGGGGTTACATAATTAATAAAAATAAATTTAAAATTATATATTTACAATTTATATCATTAATGATTTAAAAAATAAATGATTTATTTTATCTGGGCTAATGACTATAAATGATTTTTAGTTTTTATCGATATGGATTATAATGGATAATATACCATATCAAAAATACGTTAAGACTTTTGAGTTTTCTTTTTGTATGACAAATTGTAATTTTATAAAACTTTAAGAACGATTACATCGAAATGTATCGAGGAACAAGCCCCTCGATCATGAAAGAACAATATGATTGAACATTGGTTCACTGATCCTTGTTTTGACGACGTATGGGCACAAATAGAAGGCGGGAAGGGGGAATTTCGGTCAACTTAGAAGCAAATCCATACATCTATCCAATAATCAAATTTACAAACTAGACCAAAGTAATTTGGATAGTTCCAAACAAAATGGAATATTGTGTGCTATGTGGAAGCAAACTTTTGTAAGTTAAGTAGTTTCCCAAAAGTTTGGGGAACTTGTCTTTGTTCATGAAAAGCCCATCAACTTAATGTTACATGTTATTTGGATTGGCCTTATTTGTGGCCTTACATGGTGTTTTGCTTTGACATTTTTTAGTGTTTCAAGAGTGTGATGATTGAGTGTAGTGTAAGCTCACTACACATTTGTGACATGACCTTGTTGCAATTTCAGATGTGAATGACTTGTTTTTGATTGGATGGGATGTATATAGATTCTCATTTAATGATTTAAAAATATATATTTGAAAGCTATTATTATGACATTTTCATTTGATGTTTCAGTTTTGCTGTTAGAGTTAGTTAACTTAACAAACAACATCTTTGTCCTAAATGTTAGGTCCAATGTTAGTGTTTCTGTTGAACAAGCCACCAAAATGATCTTGTCACTACATGTGAGTTTAATTTAATTGAACAAATTGAGCCTAATTATGAGCCAATATTTCTTGTGGCTATCCTGTATTTTAATGGTTTTTATTCGTGTATTTTTCGATAGTTTTTTTTTTTTAAATAAGAAGTAGATTTTATTAAATAGTAAGGAGGACCATTACAACGGTCAGTATCCTGCAAGCAGTGGCGGATCTAATTTTTTTAGTGAGGAGGCACCGAAATTTTTCAGTAGTAATATGCGACTGTAAAAAATTTTGAGGGGAGGGGGGGGGGGGGGGGGTGGGGGGACACAACTACAAAATTAGGATGAATCAAGGGGTATTTTTGAAAAAAAAATCGAATAGCATACAAGAGTTTTTAAAAAAAAATTAGGGGGGGGGGGGACGTGTCCCCCCTAGGGCCCATGTGGCACCACCACTACTGTTACAAGAGATAGTGATCCAATAATCCTCAGAAGAGAACCGATCCAAACGGAAACGATTATAGTCATAATAACAAATACTGAAAACGTAACTAAAACATAAATTTAAACCAAAACTAGAACATAAATGTAAACCAAAAGGTGCCAACTGCTAGGAACCGCTCAAAGTAGAGCCTAAACTTTGCTTGGTCCTTGCTCTCCAAGGATTAGTTTTGTCAGTTGAGCTGACTGAGCTACCGAACTTGAATCTGGTTGTGTGGCTAGAAGAAATAACTCGTATCAGGGATTTTTTCAATCAAACCAATTTTGTTAATATTATCTCAATCAACTGATTTATAAGTTTTTAACTGTGTTGGGTCTTTAATATGATATCAGAGTCCAATACTTCACAAACAGAATAAATATTATTACTCTATTTATTTAACGTTCTCTTAATGGGTTTATTTTTCTTTTGGCTCTCCACTTACCTTTTAACGGGCTATCTTCAACTCCACGTTCAAATCTATAACGGCCCTATTTATAAGAATTTTCTCCTACTCTTTTTATCTCCTGAAAATTAATAATTTCCCCAAAATAGTCATTTGTACACCTTTTATTTATATGGAGAGAGCAAGTTATCAGATTCAATAATCTAATATACAACTTTGATTAAACATTTAAGGCAAAACAGAAACTATTATTATCTTTTAAAAGAAAAAGATTGTTATCATACAACAATTGAAATCAAATAACATATATGAAAAAACAGTGTAGTTAAGAGCACTTCCAATATCAAGCGAGTGCAAACCAGCTAAAAGTAGGGTTTTTGGCGAATCGTCCACTTGTCAATGAAATATTCATCATCCCGTTCAATTCGTCCGTGCACTCAGTTAGTCTGTCTTTTGGTCATTTGTCACGCGAACGTGATTATTCACCCTTATTCACCCCTGCACCGACCTAATACCACCGTGAGAGGTTACAAGAATCGATTGATAAACAAGTTTGCCTGAAACTAATCGTCTCTAACGTTGAAGGTGCTCTAATAGCATTCCTGATCGTCTAAAAACGATAAAAGAGGATAAATAACATATTCGACACGGTCTATATTGACTCTAGGATGGCATAATAGGCTATCAACACTGGCGGCGACACTAGCATCCCGAATATCACCCTGTAACACAAATAATAATATGAACATTATTTAAATATTAATTAATAGAAAAATGGGTTTTAAATTTTAATCATGTGGAGTAATTAAATTAACTTACGCAGTGCTAAGCACATCTGCATGAAGCTCGTATTCTTTGGCGAAGATGAACGATGTTATGGCCTGTGGTAATGCTGCCTGTAACAACAAATAAATATTCAATTCAATAAATTAAATGTGTTGTAAACTATGTTTTTTCTTTTCATTAATCAAAGAAAATTAAATATATTAGTAAGATAATAGTGTGGATCTCGGGATGGGAGTCATAAACTGTTAAAGTGAAACCCGACAACAAAAATACAGAAAAAGAAGAGCAATACAAACAAGAGTCCACCCCATCTCCCTTAAGGTGAAGAAGCTCGTCAAACTGGACTAGTGAACGATACTACAAAAGACCGTAAGATATATCTCATACCCTTGGAATGGATAAACAAAAGAAGGTGGACCAGCCTTGAGAATAACTCTCGAACAAACACTCACCAGACTCAATCTGAGAACCAAGACGCACCTAGACATGACGAGGGACAAAAGAATTAGAAACGAAACTTCGAATGCAATCATTAGGGGTTTGGAGAAGGACGGTCGTGGGAGACTCCAACTAAGCTAAAAGATGTTGATATGCTGCCCAGACGCACCCGACCTAATAAACGTATCGTGTTGAACTATAGCGAGGAGAATTCCCGACTCGATATTCCCAGTCCTAGAATACCCCTTCCTGTTACGCTCCAACCGAATGTGCCAAACACCCAATAACCATTAGGGAAGACCACAAGGCCGGAGAGGAAAGAAGGAGGCATCCAATATTTAGGACTGACCGGACTAAAACATCAAATAAAGTTAAATTCTTAAACTCGGAAACATCTTAATCTATTAAACCGTTACTCGAGACAAGTTTTACTTTATTTTCCAAATTTCGAACACAAGATTTCTCGATAAATATAGTACGATGTAATCATAATACCTGAATTATAGCAATGTGTAGGACATCACCACGCAAACCAATGACAAAGGACACGACGGCCATTACTGCTGGTCCTCCAATAAACCTCAATATCATACCCAAAACCGTTAGCTTCGTCCCACAAGCTACCAATTTCTCTTGCTGAGCCATGAATATGCCTGTCATGCAAATTATTATTATTTTCTTCGAACGACTTTTATTAAAGTATACACGTTACAGTTATATTTAAAAAAGAGTTAAATATCAAAACTTATTCTTAAGTATTGATTACGAACACTACACTATCCAACGTTTCAAAGTGGCAAATACAATACCTTAAGTATTGGTTATGCGATTTTGTTAGTAAAAATGGACGGAATATTTCATTCCGTTAACCACATGACCTCAAGTGTCATGTAATAGATGGTAAAATGACGTTTTTCCTTAATTATTTAACCTCTATATATTTTTTAAGGAACATTACCATTATACCCTCGTTATTGTTCCTTATAAAATGTATAGAGGTCAAATACTTATGGGGGAATGTCATTTTATCATCCATTATATGACATTTGAGGTCATATGACTAACGGAATGGAATATTCTGTCTATATCTACTAACAAAATCATGTGACTAATACTTAAGGTACTGCATTTGTCATTTTGAAACGTTAGGTAATATAATGTTCGTGACCAACACTTAAGAATACCTTTAAAAAATATGTCGAATAATACTTACGCCGTCAATGTTTTTGAAAAACTAATGGTCACATTTGTTTTTATAGGAGGGTTTTTTATCGGGAACAAACTTTACAAAGGTAACATTTAGATAGATGCATCACTACTGTTTAACAAAAATTGTTGTTGGCTGATCTTAAATGAAAGCAAATAACAGTACACTAACAATAGACCCGATACCTAAAGTGAAATTGTCTCGAGGAAGGGGAACCGGCATGACAATAGACCCGATACCTAACCCGGGTCCCCGGTTTCCTACCAGGGACACCAGCCAGCCGCCCGTGATAGGCCTCCCTGGGCGGTCCGCCCCAATCCCGGTGTCTTTTGTACATGAGAACATCCAGCAGGGGGTGGGTGGAGATCAGCTCTCTGCTGATTTGATTGCGGACCACCTGCCCCAGGAGCGTGGTGGGTTTGGAGGATGCCCACATCCTGGGGTGCGGGAGGTTAGAATTCCATCACCCGTCACCCTGGGGAGCGCAACTGCTGGAGCGTCGAAGAGGTCAGCGCCAGCTCCTAGTTGGGGAGCCAAGCTACAAGCGGGGAAGAGGCCCCGCCAGGAGGGATGATAGACCATCAATGCATCGGGGACTGGCCCTGGGAGGGGTCCCCAGACGATGTTTTGCCTCCCACCATCACCACTGTTGAGCTCCTAGAGTTCCGGTACCCCGTTCCCCCCCCCCCCCCTTCGTATTCTGAATTTGCCCGTGGGGCATCCAAATACCGTCTGTGACGGTTCTGATACTAGAAGTCTCAGTGAACCATTGTTCATTTATACTGACCTTCCGTGGTCGAGGAGCATGTTTCTCGACGTACAACGATGTAATCAATATTAAATGATTTATAATATTGCACCTTTCGCTATAAAAAAAAGGGTAATACACGCTTGTGTAAAATGAGTAAAGGCAACACGTAGCGTTTAATAAAGATCGTTCGAATGCATTAGTAGGATTTTCCCTCTATTTTAAATATAAAAATGCTAACAACATATAATAAACTCTGATTAAGTACACTGTGAAGTCTTAATTACTTACCCATACTGAACATGGCAGTTCCTGATCCAGCTGTGGACAAGATCAGGATAGACCCTTCAATGATGCTTGGCAACTCCAAATGCCACCTACAATTTCGTAAAAATTAACATAAATTAGTACACACTCATATAAAAAGTATAAGACTAATTGCAATTAACTAATCACAGATACAAGTATATATATGAAGATAAATTGTTCACACGATAATCGATTACTGTACCAAAATGGACGAAAATTGTACATGACGGACGAGCAGTCTAGCAAATGGTGGGAATCATACGATGATTAGATGATATGCTACCACCCCATATTTTTCGATCAGTTTTCTGTTCAATATTCGAAGACTAGTTTCGTCGAATTTTCTTTTTCGTCCGTTTTATATCGTAGTGAAAAGTGAACAACTTATACTATAGGGATCATTACATTTAACTACATTGAACTAACCCTAATTTTCACATAACTAGCCCGCCTAAATTTTTTGATTCCGTTGTACCCGATTTTCATCACTCCCCTACTCTTTTGAAGTAGTTCGAATTTTTGGAAACTTAAGGTACCATTCGAACGAATTTTGTCGGGATAGTTATATGAAAATAGAACATAACTAGGTATAGTTAAGTGTAAGTATCTCTAATGATTGTCATGTAAAAAATTTATACCAGTCAATTGTTGATTTCTGACTGGATTATTGGGTCGGGAATGAATATTCATTTCCGAACTAATTATTGGGTCGGAAATGAATGGTCATTTTTGATCCAATTTTGGAGGTTCGGAATCTAGCTCGACTGACATATGGGTCGGGAATGAATCAAAAAATAGATTCATACTCGACTGATCTAACCCGACTGACATATAGGTCAGGAATGAATCAAAAAAATGGATTCATATCCGGTTGATCTAGCCCGATTGACATATGTGGATTCATACCAGACTGACATATGGGTCGGAATGAATCAAAAAATAGATTCATACGCGACTGACATATGGGTCAGGAATGAATAAAAAAATGGATTCATACCGATTGATCTAGTCCGACTGACATATGGGTCAGGAATGAATCAAAACATGGATTCATACCAGACTCACATATGGGTCGAGAATGTATATCACCGACTGAACTGCATCATTACTCATGACTCAATAATTGTGTCGGAAATGAATGTTTCTGCAGCAGTGTAATACATATATGATTATCATGTGAACAATTTATACTTAAACTAAGATACTCAATCACTTAAATCACTAACCTGTTAGCTACAAGAGCCCAAGCAACCCCAAGAATCGAGGCATAAGAGTTAGGGTTCACAGCAAGCTTCAAGAACACAACCCTAGCGAGCTGCCGGAACGACGGCTTACTCCCCTCCAAGTCCACGCTGGAGCTCCGGCGAAACTCGAGCACGAACAAGAGCAACGTCAGCCACACGATCCCCTGAAACACCGAGGCTTGGACGATGAGATCAACCCCAACTCTGCCGTACATGGCCTTCATGAGGGGGACACCGACGACGAGAGAGTTGGTGAGGGTGGAGAGAGAGAAGGTGGTGATGGACCAGCCGTAGCTCTCCTCGGTGCACCGCCTGACGGCGACGTACACGGCCAGCGCCGCCGCTATCACCGCCTTGGAGGCGGCGTCGGCGGCCATCATGTTGAGGTTCCAGGCGAAGGGGTCGGCGTGGGTGGTGAACTCGAAGGTGTAGAGTGGGAGGGTGAAGTAGTAGACCAGCCTGTTGACGGCGGCGCGTTGGTCGCCGGTGAACACGCGCCACCACTTCACGGAGGCGTAGCCGAGGACTAGGGCGAAGTAGAGTGGTGCCATGGCCACCACCACCTTGTACACGTCCTTCCACCCGATCATGTTTTTTTCTTCAAATTTGTATCTATAAATATATACATGTAACATGTATTAATGAACAAGCTTAAAACATATCCTAGAACATGTGTAGATTGTAATCTTGATCGAACAAAAATAAAAACGGGATGATTTATGGACGTTTTGTAAAATTTACGGTGAATTGTTCTATTTGTACATATGTTATCCTTAATAAAATGGAAAAACTCCAGGTACTAACTATGATTTTTTTATCGATCAGAAACGCACTCCTGACTTAAAGGTAATTACACAAACTAACATTTTCCGTTAGAAATGACGATGAAAGTTAGTAAAAACTCCAAGAACTAACTACAATATGACTATTGAACTCAAAAACTAACCGTAGACTTGTTAGTTTTTTGCAGCTTTTACTAACGTTTTCCGTCATCTCTAACGCAAAATATTAGTTCATAACGAAAAAAGTTACTTTTTAGTAAATACCTAAGTCAACCGTGCGTTTCTGATCGGAAAAAAAGTCAACCGTAGTTCTTGAGCGGTACAACTCGACGATAGTTAGTTCCTGGTTACATTTTACATTATAGGGGTAAAACCAAGAACTAATTATCGTCGAGTTGTACCGCTCAAGAACTTGTTGCTGACTTATTAGTCGATCAGATCAGTACCCTTATGCTAATTCCACAAACTAACATTTTCCGTTAGAAAAGACAGAAAACATTACGAAAAACTCTAAAAAGTAACAAGTCTACAGTTAGTTTTTGAGTTCAATAGTCATATGACAGTTAGTTTCTTTGAGTTTTTTCTAATGTTTTCTGTCATTTTTAACGGAAAATATTAGTTTGTGTAATTACCATAAGTCAAGGGTACTGATCTGATCGACTATTAAGTCAGTAACAAGTTCTTAAGATGTACAAGTCGGCGATAGTTAGTACCTGGAGTTTTTCCTACATTATATGTGTTACGTTACCCGTAACCCTTGCGTTTCACAATTTAAAACCCTTATGTATTGTTTTTAATAGTGTTATTTTATCATTTTGCAAAAAAAGTATTTGGGTTAGTGGATTTGCGGATGAAAAATAGTTCATGGTTAGATTTTGTAATTGTCTCATACAAACATAAATACCTGTCTCGATTTAGATAACAAGAGCGTCGATTAAGTATCAATTCTCAAGCGGCTCGAGTTAATAATTTGCAATTAACAAGCTAATAATGAGTGTTTATGATATGTTAGGAAATTCTAAAACCCAGCTTCAAGATCGTAAACAAGCTTAAAGCAACCTAGAACATGTCGAGATTATAATCTAGATCGAACGAATATAAAACTATAAGCGAACCTATCTCGTTTTAGATAACGAGAACGCCAATGTATAAATTAATTAATGTTTATATGTTCATAATAATTTGCAACAGATATGAACAAATTGCCAACAATGTATAGTTAGAGATGGATTAAGAAATTAGGGTTTACAAGTGAGGAAGAAGGAGAGAACCTGTGGTGATGCGTCGGAGGTGGGTGGCGGTGGCGGCGGAGAGAATCTGCTGGCGGCGGCGGAAATGTGCTCTTCTGCGAGGTTAAATTGCGAAGTGGATTTGGAAATATATTATCTTAGATTTCCATATATACACAAAATAATAATTGAATTAAATATTTCATTGATTAAGTGTGCATGTGATGATAGAGGACGTGACCGGGGACCCCCACCTTAATTAGTTAACATTTTGGCATAAGAGGGCAATTTTGGTAGGGGTTGAGGTCGACATCGAGAGATAATATCTATTTCCCCATCATTGCAGGATGGAGGAGTTGGCATCGACGTCGATGTTGGACATCGAAATCGTTGCGGGCGGGGGTCGTGAGGGGTGCGACCGATGCGGAGTTTCCATGTGGCAACGAACTTTAAAAACTATGAATGTTGATTGGAACAGTGTTGTAAAAATCGGTTTATGCGTTGAGGATGGATTTTATAATCCCGACTGGATTTTAGCAAATTAGAAGACCGTAGATAGTTTTCGAAAAATCGGATTCATTTTGAAAAGATCGACTCAAACAGGTCGCTTGGGCGCTATATGTTTTTATCTTTTTTAAGAAAACAGGTGACAATGGAATTTTATTAATCATGCCAATGAATAGTTACATAACCTGGATCGGAGACCTCTGTAGGTGACCCGGCTCTCGTGGGCTCGTAGACTAAGTCTAATTTTTATGTTAGACAAACATAAAGTAATCCAACATCTACAAAAACAATAATTAAAAACCTAAACCAGAAAAAAAAAAAAAAACAAAACCAGACAAGCAGAAGTCTGAAAAACAGAGCAAAACGAAAAAAAAAATAACCCCTTTGCTTCCCCGCGGTAGGTTATTTAGACCCAGCCCTAGATCATGGGGGTAGGCCACCACCTTTCTGCCTCCCTAGGTCGTGGGCAACTCATTGCTCCTGGCGGGGTTGGTTGGCAACCCTCGCTTGAAGGAAATCCTCTCCCTCGTCATCCAACAACTGGTGGTGCGTGGTGGTGATTGTACTAGCCAGATCGAGCGCCTACTTCAGCTTGTAGGTTCGGCAATAGAATTGACCCGACTTCCCTCACCCCTTCGGCTTCCAACTCTTAGCCTTCTCAGGCCATAAACCACTCATTTGCTCATGAGGCTCTTTCTACTTTTCCGTCAGGTGATGTTCCCCTACTTCCACCCCCCATATCCATGCTTTATCCCGAAGCGGCAGACCTCCCGATCCTGTACAGAATAGAGTTTGGTTCTTATGATATCATAAGGAAACACATCGTAAGGCAAGCTTGAGCTCTAAGGGAATTTTTTTTATATAATGCCTTGTCAAACATTTATTTGCAAGATAATATATTGATATTATTTTTTTACAATATAATATTCTACCAACATTTATTTGCAATATAATACTCTGGTATAATTTTTTATGATATAAAATCATGTCAAACATTTAACCATAGTTTGGTACCTAACTAGTTAACTTTCTATTATTTTTCCATCCAAAGAATGTAAAAAATCCAAAATACCCCTCACCATGAAATGCCCACATTATCTTTCATTCATCTGCAAATTTTCAAATTCTACCATAATAACTTTTTTTGAAAATTTGAAGATAAATGAAGAGTAGTTTTGACATTTTAAGATGATGGGTATTTTGGACTTTCTATCTTCTTTGGATGAAAAATTAACATAAAATTAACGATTAGATACCAAACTGCAGTTAAATATTTGACAAGGTATTATATTGCCAAAGACTATGTCATGGTATTATCTTGCAAATAAATGTTTGACACGATTTTTTTTTTGAGTAAATATTGTAATTTATAAATAAATCATAAGAAACGAGTTTGGTAGGTACTGAAATGTACCCCACCTACAAAACATCCAACTAATAAATTGAAATGAACTGAAAGCAATAAAATCGGCTCTGGTAATGGGTTTTGCGGACGAAGGGGAAATCTGCGGTAGCGTCTGGTGACACCGATACAGCAATCTTCTTCCAACATGGGACGAGGCGAGCCAACCAAGTTTAGGGGAATACTGGTGGACCTACATCTCCCCCGGTGTGTCAGCGTGCGTCGTCCTCCCTTAAATGATAATGGTAGGGCTCCTGAACGCGGGATTGCTGACTCCGGACTGGCAGGGGAGATTAAACACAACTGATGATGGTGTCGTCTCCATCCATCCGCCGGGGAGGGGCCAAAGTTGACCCACCCCTCCCCGGGCCACCGAGGCCTCATTTCTGCAGGCGGGGGTGCTTGACGCCCCCCACCTCAGCCTGTGAGTCCCCATCTGCCTCTGTCGAGCCGTTCGACTCATCCTGATCTTCCTCCCTGTCCAGTCGCTTCTTCCCAGACAACGACGGGCTTCCTTCCTTCGTCACCCAACCCGTCGGGGTGTCCTCCGAGTCTACTTCATCAGTGTCCCCCTGATCCACTCCGGGGTCCGAGTCCATGGCTGGGGTACGGGAACTACCCCGAGCCGTAGACCTAGCCTCCAGATAGGACCAGTTCGTCCCCGGGATCGCCTTCCCGTGCTTGGCCTTTTCAAAAGCCGAACGCGGGTCCGCCGGGGCTCGGAGTGAGTGGCCCCGTATACCTCCCGCAACCGGACACGACGGAAAACGATGCCCCGCACAGCTGCACCCATAGCAGTGGTCTGGTAAGTGCTCATACGACACAGAGAGTAGCGTACGTACCTGTGATTCCGACAAGCGGAACCAGATCTGACTCTGTAAAGGGAGACGGATATCGGCCCGAATCCGGACCCTCATGAAGTCCCCCTAGCAACGGCCAGCAGCGTCCACATCCACCGCTTGACACACTCCCAAGGCGCTCCCGATACGAAACTCTACTGCCCTGTTCCAGGCCCCCACCGGCAGGTTTGATATCCTAGCCCAGACCGAAAATTGGTGAAAACTCAGCTCACCCACCTGCATGTGGGCCCTCAGGTCAGTAAACAGGACCAGGGACTCCCAGAACGCCCAGGGTTCCCCCGCGAGCACCCTCTCCCGTTCTCTTGCCGTGCGGAAGAAGAAACCTACCAGTCCCCCTTCCAGGGGTCTAGCATCCACCTTCATTCCCCACAAGTCCTCCATCCTCTCAACCAGGGATCTCCAGAAGAACCGCTTCGATGTCAGCACTTTCGCTGCCAACGCGAAATGGAACTGCATCGTGTCCTGGCCAACATCCCCAGTTGGGACTACCACCTCCGTGATTCGCATCGAGGCCAGCTGCTGCCCCAACTCGGGAACCACTCTCCCCGGATCTCGACGGGTCCCAGTCTGTTCCCTATCCGATGTCCGATCAGCTCCTCCCGTCCTACCCGAGCCATACCGAGCCGCCTAGGTAGCTACATCCCAGGCCCGGCCGGTCCATCTCTGCCTCCACGACCTGCCCGGGGAAGCCAGTTACCATCCCCTCGGCCCCCACGGCGGGCATCTCCCATGAAAGCACCACCGCTTCCCAGTGCTCGCCCACGCTCCCCCTCCGAGCTGGTCGCCTCAAGATGGTGCCCTTCCGTCACCACTGCCTTGCCTTTCGCCCGGCGCCGCTCCTGCGCTTCCTGGGACTCCGGGTACCCCTCCTCCGAGTCCGACGGGATGATCACCGGCGCGACGGCTTCCTTCCCATCGGCATGCAACAGCCCCGGGGGCCTATAGTGTGCCCCCCGACGAGCCCAGGACCACATGCCCCTCACCGGCACCGGATCTCGTCCCGATCCCGCCCTAGTCCTCTCACTTCCGCCCCCGCCGACAACGACAGGACGCCTGACCGACGAGAACTCCATAACCGGAGCCCCATCGGCCGGTGATGCCAGATCCCGTGCCAGCATCGGCACAGTGTTTTCCGTCCCCGCGCCGCCGTCCGGCGCTGACCAAGCCTCGGCCCTCGCCTGATGGCTCCCCACGTTCGCTTCCGATCTCCGCCCGGCATCGCCGGCGTCGACCTGCACCACAGCCACCGATCGTGGCCGCTCCCCTTCCACTGGATCTGCACCAGCCGGATTTCCGAGTACCAGTCCCGTACCCACACCATTCTCTCCCCCGGCCAGCGTCTCCTCTACCGGATCACGCCACAGGGAAGAGTCACCCGAGATGCTTGACAAATTCGCCGCCGAGTTCACCATCTTCTTCTCGATTTCCGAACCTAGGGTTTGGAGAGCAAAACAGAGGCGGCACTTTTTAAACAAGTAGACTAATGTTTGACACGATATTATATTATAAAAAATTATACTAACACGTTATCTTACAAATAAATGTTTGACATGATATTATATTGAATTTTTTCCAAACAATAACACATAATAAAAAAGATCAAGCTAAACAGCCTCAAACTGAACATTGTGATTAGATATAGTCAATTTCTTATTGTAATCCACAAAAGTTCAAGGCACCAAATCAATCACAAAGCCTTAACTTTGCATATTGCTATTGAACAGAAACAGAGCATGCTATAGTGAGTACTTCATAAACTGTATTGTCTAAAACTTAAGGTGCAAAAATAATAACACAATCTTAAAGGATCGAGCTAAACAGCCTATAAACATTGCCAAGTTCATGTTTTTTTTTATCAGCGAAAACATATGATAAATTACCCTCTCCTGAGGAAAAAAAAGGTTACAAAAAAAGCAATCTGTCTACAGATTGCAGGCGGAAGTCCAGAAAATAAAAGTAAAGCAGTAAACAAAGGTGGGTACGCAGACCCATAAGTGAAAGGGTACACAGACCCTGAGAGAATGGGCACACAGACCCTGAAGTGAACGGGTACAAAGACCCAGTAGTGAATGGGTACGCAGACCCTGAGTGAATGAGCATGGGTACGCCGACCCGTGAATGGGTACGCAGACCCTGAGTGAAAGTGAATGGGTACGCCGACCCAGAGAGAATGAGAATGGGTACGCAGACCTAGAGTGAAAGAGTACGCAGACCCTGAAGTGAGAAAGGGTACGCAGACCCAAGAGTGTGTATGGGTACGCAGACCCGGGAGTGAAGGGTACGCAGACCCTGAAGTGTGAGTGGGTACGCAGACCCTGGAGTGTGAGTGGGTACGCAGACCCAGAAGTGTGAATGGGTACGCAGACCCGGGAGTGAAGGGTACGCAGACCCGAAAGGAAATAAACTGAAAAAGACGGCTAAAAAAGGAGACTCACACCCGAATGTAGCCACCATGAAGCACAGAAAAATAAAGGTCTCAAACCCAAGTCATCAACCATAAAGCGCTGTAAAGCTAGCTGTCTTCCAAAGCAATCACCAAAGGCTTAACCCTAACTAGAGGGGAAATCTGAATCTCATCGGTTCCTAAACTCAGAGAGATAAAGGAAACCGACACACCGACGACCAACATCGTATAACGGCAGAGAAAAAACAGTGCGGTAAACACCGAAACTCAAAACCCATAAGAAGAAGGACTTCTCGAGTTCCAAGGCCTAACGGCCCAGTACAACCCGTCATAGGCCAACACCTAGTGACGGACCCCGCAACAAGGCAGGAGTACAAAGGAAAACGAAGAAAGCCTAAATCGAAGGATGAGCAGAAATCCTACTAGATGAAGTAAAGCCCAAAAGAGAAGAACCAAACCTTCCGCGACGACCGGTGTCGAGATCAGAAGCACAACGAATCCGAAACAGGAAACACCTCCCACTATGAACGGACGTCGACACCCGAGTGCACCACGAACAAGTCCGAAAAACAGCCAAGCAACGAGATGGGCCAGGCCCAAAGGGGTTCAGGCCCAAATAGTGGACCAACCCCAACTTAACAGACCCACCCGACCCGGCCGAGCCCTACCCTCGGGTCAGGATGTCCCAGCCCAGATCCGGGCCGAACCCTACCCGGACAGCACCCGGACCCGAGCCACCAGTTCGAACAAGATCCGCCGTCACAAACTGAAGCCACGAACTGGCCGGATGGCCGGCAATCTGAACGGAGAGGGCCGGAGAAGAAGGCCGGCAACACACTGAAGCACGACCACGCCGGAAGGAGACCGACAACTGACGGAGGGGGCCGGAGAAGAAACTGGACGGACCATGCCGTGGTGGACAGATCTGAGGGCGGGACCGAGACGACTCCGGCAGCCGAACCACGCAACACCTCCGACCAGAAGACGCAGAGCCACGGGTCAAGAGCAGCAGCAGCACAGATCTCCGGCAAGAGGACGTCACCGGCACGATGGAAAGTCGGAGCAGAAGCAGCAAGGCAAGAGCACCCACAAAGTAGCAAGGAAGGGGGAAGTGTAGAGGGAAGGAGAAGAGAAGAAGGGAGGAGGGAGATGAGTTCCCGCCGGCAACAACCCAGACGGCCGTCGCCGGCGGGAGAAGCAGGGACAAGGAGAGTGTAGTTGGCGGCTAGGGTTTGGAGGGAACGCTTTTCACGTCAGAGGAAAAGTGTTTCTTATTTGCCTTCGATTCGCCAAGTTCATGTTATAATGCTAAAAATACTAAGGCTCCAATCATGCAGACTCTACAAGGCATTGAACTAAAAGGCCTCGATTTGCATATCGCTATTACACAGAAATGTGAGCATACTATAGTGAATACTTCATACGGGGAGTCCAAACCGTATTTGTCTAAAGGGGTAACTTCATTAACACCCCTTAGGTTTGCCGTGTTTCTTGTGTGCCTACTCTTCTTGGTGGCCAATTCTTGGATGGTGGATGTTGCCTTGCCCGGTTGTTCAGGGGTGTTTGGTTTGGCTTTTCTTGTTGCACTTGGTGGTCTTTCTTGAGGTCTGCCCTTGTTGGCGGTTCTTGTAATCTGCACCTTCTTTTACTTGTTGCACTTGGTGGATATCCTTGCGGTCTGCTTTTGTTGGCGGTTCTTGTATTCTGCCCCTTCTTTATCTTGGTTGTATTCTTATCGTCTTTGGTTTCTGTCGTGTTCCATCAGAAGGTTGCGTACTCTTTGGGCTTTTGAAGGTCTGTAGTCAGATTTCATGTACTCCTCTTTCCCCTCATAAGAGGTTTAATTTAAATTTGTATTTGCCGATCAAAAAAAACCTTCATTAACACCCCACTTGACCTTTGGGTGTAACACACATACTGTAAAGGTCAGGTGTTATCAATAACAGTGCCACCTTTCATTTATCATCACAAACATCCGGATTTGGGTCACTCTGTCCCCAAAAACCACTGATAAATGAGATAGGTGGCAATGTGTTCTTGATAAAGCCATAACCTTTTGTTGTGTAAATCCGAGTGTTTTTTATTAATGCGAAAGGTGGACGGTATGATACTGATAACCCCTCACCTTTATAGGTGGTTTTTTGATAGTGGTCAAAGTGGGTATGTAAATAACGTTTCTCCCCTGTCTAAGACTTAAGGTGCAAAAACAATAGCACATAACCTAAAAGAGCCTCAAACTAAACATTGGGCTTAAACATAGTTAAGTCCATACCGCAATCTTTAAAATACTATGGTTCCAAAATAATCATGCCTCGACTTGCATATTGCTATCAAACAGAAGCAGTGAGTACTTTGTAAGGCAAGTCCTTAAGGTGCAAAGACAATAATACAAAATGAAAAAGGATGGGATAAAACCCAGAATTAACTATCATCGACTTGTATTGTTCAAGAACTGATTGTTAACTTATTAGTCGATCAGATCAGACCTATATACTTAAGGTAATTACAAAAACTAACAGAAACATTTATTTGTCAAGGGATGAGCTATAACCTCTTCAAATTGTAAGTCAAAACATATGTTACCAGAAGATAGCAGGCGTTTCAATTTGTAAGACCCTGAATCAAACATTTATTTCCAACAAGTTATCATCGGTACAATATCTTGTATACCAAGCCGATCCCCAAATCATTTCATAATCACTATAGAACTGATATTAAACCAAACAACTGATGAAGTTCAAGCCAACAATGTCATTGTTGCAATGTAAATTGCAAATCACATAGTATTATTGTATGAATTATCAAAGAAAGCATACGTAACATAACGACGAGAAACAAAACTACTTTCCTTCTTCGCTTCTCTCAACCTCGGGCCCTTGTCGTCGTATCTTTGTGGGAGAAGCAAGAGTGGGTGTGTAATCAAAACCACGTAGCTCTCCAGGAGAGTGACAAGGCCTAAGGAGATTGTTTCTCGGGTCATAACTATATAGCCTATACGAGGATTCAAATGGGGGATCACGATCATAATACGTCATGATTATGCATCCATCAGTTGATAATTTTCGCGGCACAAAATATCTATATTTAACTGGGGACCAATTAACTGGGGACCTTAGAAGATTATCAATTATCCAGTTCTTGGTCCAAACCAGTTCGCTCGATGATTTATCTTCTTTCCTCACCCATATCTCTACATACGTGGTAAAACCGTTAGGAAAGTGTCCTATTCGGTACCCAGCTGTGGCGACCAAACAACGATCCATACATCCCAATTGATACATCTCCTTGCGAGCTTCAAGACGAGGTGGAGGAGTCGATCCAAAGACCTCCTTGGCAAGGTCAAAAGTTAATATGCTTTGAGTTTTTAGCGGCCAGTGAAAAACACCATTGACACAAGCCGCACGGGCCTCAGGGTCCCCAAACTCCCCAAACTCCGGGGCCAAATGCTCGAATGGAACAGTCTTCCATGATCCTGATTGGCTAGGGTTAGGGTTTCCGAGGGTGTATATTTCAAGAGAATCGAATCTCACCAATGCGAGCTTATATTTGTTACTAGTCGGACAAAACCCTAAAAGATAATCTTTAGGGTTGCCAAACCCTAAAGGTTGGGGCAAGTTGATATGTTCTCCGAGGATGGGATTGCATATGTAAATACTACGATGGTATAGTTTTGAGTCGAAACATACCAATCCATTGCAAGACGACAAGGTGACTTGATGGTATGGCCAGTAACCTTTGATTCTCCATGACGAGTCGAGGGTCTTCATCCAAGCAATCTCGTGTGTCTCGTCGTCGAGAACTCCAAATCGGTGATGAACATAATCATAACCCAAGAACTGGACGTCGCCTTTGGCTCCGAGAAGAGGGTCGTCGGAGATGAGGCCGGAGATGTGGTTGTGCCACTGCTTACACACAAGCTTGCACTTGATCATGGACTTCAAGTCCAATGATGTGAAGATTTGGCTGATGAGTTCTTCGGGTAGCACCAACCACAGATTTACTCTCTTCTTCTTCATCATCGGTTATACCCTAACCCTAATTCACTATTAGGAACAAATGATGAGGGTTGGTATTTTGTTTTTGTTTTGAGGATTGGGTCTGGGTTATATATCGGATACAAATCGTGTATGAGCACTATAATTAGGAATAGGAAACGGTAGAATTAAAGGGAAATATTATATACCAATATATAATAGTGTAATTAGGAAGGTTTGGTTGTAGCGAGGGAAGTCCATTGTTGCATTGTCTTGCAGTTGAGGTTCGGGCGGCTGCAGAGTGGGCAGGTTAGGCTTTGTTCTTGGTTGGTGGTAAAGTGCACCGGGTCTTATGCTTGGGGGAGGCGGTGGATACGTTCTAGTCGTTGTCCGACGGACAAAGCGGCGGAGATGGCAGCGATGGAGGACAGAGGGAATGCAGTAGGAGATCCGCAACTGTCGTTCGTTTAGCTGTAAAGTGGACAGGTACCATAGGGACCTTACTCTTGGTTGGCGTCAGCATGTACCTACATGCTCTTAGTGCTCGGACTATTATGGTCTGATGCAAACTCTGGCTCTAACTCAAAGGGGCCTACGATGTCCAATGGGAAACTCCAACCGGCGAGGGTCAGAATGCACCCTTTCCTTAATCAATGAGAACTTTGTGGTCCCGTGAGGGGTCTATCAATAATGTCGTCTCATTGGACGCAGAGTGACATCGATTCCACCAAGTACCGGCGCGTCATTCTCCAATCAGAAGGATGTTTAGTCCATTTGAGCCGTTTCAGTCTCTGTTACAAGACTGCCCAGGCTGACACTCTCAAGCTCCAGCAACTGTTATAGTGGTATCGACCGCTTATGTAATATTCTTTGGGAGCATAATTCATAGTCGATCGATGCCTATTCGGACCATAGGGCTTACTCGGCTTATCCCATAGTCTTCAGTCGTTGTACCGGTTGCATTAGCAGCTATCGCAACATTTTTCTATCGACACCTTTGAAATACTTCGGTGAAAGAGTATTTTTTCAATTTCATAGTGATCCCACGATGTGTGGATTTTTTATTTGCTTCCTTGTAGTTATTTTAATTGTTAGTTGTCTCTCTCTGGTGACTCGTTATGGGACTGTACCTCCGGAGATTTTCTTTTATTAATATACTATTCTCGTTGCCCGCTCAAAAAAAAAATAGGAATACGAAATAATAGAATTAAAGAAATTTATTATACGTTTCTCCTTTTCTTTATTTTTATTTGTATCTTGTTTCACATATAGAATATCGGGTCCGATTAGGGGAGTCTTGGTCGTTCAATCGGGCACATTTGATTATGAAAGACATCGTCCCTCAGGTTAATCAAGCAAAAAAAAACCTTTCAACAGCCTACAATTGTGGACTCGAGTGATCGACCTACCACCGGAGGGGATGGAGACCACTACGGGGCTCACGGTGGGTGACTACGTGGGTCAATGTGTTGAGGTGAAGGCTGCCTACGTCGTTGTTTTCATCTCTAGCTACTTTTTTCGGAGATGGTATAGAGCTTGTGTGTGTGAAGGAGCACTGAGTCTAGAGACAAAAACCCGAGTTGAAGATGCTCCCCTGGTCAATCATGAACCGGGTACGGAAGAATTTCATGACTTCACTAGCGTCCATGAACTAGAACTAAGAGCATGTACATCGAAGATGGGCGTGAGAGGGGCGGGAGAAAGAGGAGTGTGCCCTGGGGTTCGGGGTTCGAGCTCCCCTTGATGTGGGGAGCTGTCGAGGCGGGGCGTGGGGATTGGGGCGTAGCCCCTCACGGTCGGGTGCGGAGTGTGGGGCTGAAAGACGCCTCGCACCTCTCTCACGGATTGGGGCTGTCGGTTTTTAAGGATTGTGATTTTGGGGATGGCCTTCGGTGATGTTTTCGCGGGTTCACCGAAGTTTTATCTCGCCAAAAATCAGTAGACGTGGGGGTGGGGGTGGGGGGTCTCGGATCTGATTCGTCTACGGAAAATATGTGGCCCTCATCGTTGCTGCCCATGAGATCATCTGGATGGGGACCTGCCATCGACTGCTTGGATCTCCGGCCTCGGTGCCTCCTTCTCCACCTGTGTGCGCGCTCCATTCGACCCTAGTTCTTAGGAACCGCCCCATCTCCGTCTCTCGTTGCTTCCTTCGACTGTACCTCCGATGACTCACACCGTCTCTTCCTCGTCCTGTAGTGGGATGCGCTTCACAACATTGGCCTTCTGGTGGTGAGGATTTTGTAGAGGCATTATCGTGTGGCTGCTGTTGGTGTTGGCCACAATCCGATGTTCTCCGGTGCTGGTTAGGAATGCTCGAGATCAGTGGAGTTATTTGCTGCTTGGGGTGTTGGTTACAAGTTCTACTCATCTCCTGCTCCGAATGGTAAGGAGGTCGATCAGACTCGTGGCGTAGCAGTATTTTGACAGTCCATGGTTGGATCTTTGGTAAGGTCCCTCTCTTATCCTGCTTTCTTCGTTCTTGTACAAAGCTTTTCGCTTATCCTTAATCTAGATTCAGTTCGATCTCTATGCTTTCCTGTCTCTTGGTTGGCAGGGACTCGTCGGTAGTGGTGTTGGCTCCCGGTGGGTGGTTAGGGTCTTTCGGCCTATTTGAAAGTCATTTGGATTTAGTTTTAGGGTTTGTGTTCCGATGGATTTTGTCCACCGGTTTATCTCTGCCGTTTCAGCAGTGTTAACTGCTGGCGTGTCGGCGACCATATTACTCGCTGAGTTTCTGATCTCGATGAGATAAATTGCTTTTTACTTGTTCGATTTAGGTATGGATTTTACTGTCCGGAGTTTCTTTTTGCGCTTTAAGTTGGACAAATCAGGGGTTTTCAGACCTTTCTTTGGGGGCTTATCTGGGCTTCATGGTTGATTAATCAGGGTTTTTAGACCTCTCATTGTTGGAGTTTCATGGTAGTTAAATTCGGGTTTCAGACCTCTTTTCTGTTCACTTGTTTCGTGCTTCATGGTTGTAAAATCTAGTTATTAGACTGTTTATTGAGGTTCCTTACATAGGAATGTCCGCTCTTTGTATTCTTTGCTCCCTTGTTTGGTAGCTGAGGTTCCTGACATAAGAATGCTCTATCTTGTACTTGCCTGTTTGTGGTTGTTCTGGTGTTCGATTTGTGGCTGTTTCTATTCAGATCACATAGTATTTCTGTTGGGTCGAAAATAGTTCGGTTCTCAGAGTTTTCAGGCTTTGCCCATTCGGCTTTGATGCCTTCCTTTTTCATTCTCTAAAAAGGTTGTGTTTTTATAATACTGCTTTGTTGATAAAAAAAAGCTTTCAAACCCTTGATCTCCCCATCTTCATTTCTACAAATAAGGCCTCCTCCACTTGTCACACTGTTTAAGATGGCGCCGTCTACGTTAATATTGTAAAGGCCTTTTCTTGGTTTCGACCAAGCCAAATGACCTTGTCTAATTGTAACTGTCCTTTTTTTGAAAATGTTGTTGTGCTAGCATCCACTTTCTTAAGTGATCTTCCGTTGTTTGCACGATAAAAAAAGTTGTTTCTAATCTTTCTTTCCCACAAACGTAATGCTAGATTCTCAGATGTTGTGGGAAAGAAAGATTAGAAATCCGGGCACGATAGATTGTAGTAGATATTGTCTAGAACTATCTCGCATTTCTCAGATCTTATCGGAGTTTTTGGGTAACACCTAGGAACGCTAGATTGTAGTAGGTGATGTGTCACATTTTTGTTGACTGTGTCTGTGTTCGTTTTGGGGATCCCAAACCCAAGAGTTGGGAGCAGTTTATCGCGTTGACCGTCTTGGGGACTCTTGAAGATGGCTAACGGATGTAACTCCCGTGTCATGTAAGGTCTCGTTCTAAAATATAAAAAAATGAAGCTTTAGAAAGAAAAAAAATAACCATGGTTATCCTTATTCATTTATTAGGAATAAAAATGGATTCAATGTTACTTTTTTTCAACAACAAAAATGAGTTTGTGAATAATTGACGAGTTGACTGTATATCCGCGGTTGAAGGTACCAAGTCGGGTCACCGACTCACCCGCCCGACCCAGCAAAGGAGATGCGACGTCGTCTGAAGGTTTTTTATATTTCCCGCCAGAAGCTTTTCCCCTGTGTTCATAGCTTGGACAATGTTGCACTCAAGTTGTAACTGAAGCTCAAATACTTAGAAATGAGATCAGGAGAGGAAGGATGTGGTTCGATTAGTTAAGAAAGATTACAAATTGTTCGAGAGAAATGAAGAACAGAAAATGAAAACCTAGCTTAACCAAATACAAGATAACACCAAATCAAAGATGAAAATGACAGAGAGGACGATGCAGCCTTTTGTATCATGTAGAAGATCTGCTTCTGTCGCAGAGAGAGCAGGACCACAACATTGCCTGACTCCCACGCAACAAAGAGCTCGGCCACATGAAGACGATGCACGTGAATGACACGCGAGGCTCGCCGGATGAAACACACCGTTTAACTAATGGGAAGGAATAACTAACTTACCAGTATTGTTTATTGCTTCAGTCACAAGCAATCACGAAAAATCCCCCTGCTTCAAAATGGCTTGACCTCAAACCAAGGCTTTAGCCAACCACTCCAGAAAATGGTTCTGAATCGTTGGAGCCTCTTCCCAAGTTGCATCTTCAGGTCCAGACCTATCCCACTGAATCAAGTAATGCACTACAACAGCATTGTTGCATTTCACAATTCTCTTTTGGAGCAATGCTATAGGATGAAGCTTCAAATGGCCCTCGGATGTAGTGTCTGGCAATTGATGCAAGAGTATGTTCTTGTGCCCCAATTGTTTCTTCAGTAGTGATACATGAAAGGCGGGATGAATGAGAGAGGTATCAGGTAATTTTAGTTTATAAGCTACCTTGCCTATCCTCTTAATGACTTGAAAAGGTCCATAAAATCTTGGAGACAGCTTCAGATTGGACCACAAATTGACAGAATTTTTCCTGTATAATTGTAGCTTCAAGTACACCCAATCTCCCACCACAAATTCTCTCTCAGTCCTATGCTTATCAGCAAATTGCTTCATTCTTGACTGAGCCTGAATCAAGTTTTCCTTCAGCATTCTATTCAACTCCTCCCTATAGTTTATAAACCCTTCAACAACAGCAATGATTGCACAGAGCCAAAGTTAACCACTGGAGCTGGAAAGCCATAGAAAGGCTCAAAAGGGGACATTTTAATAGCATTTCGATGACATGTGTTATACCAGAATTCAGCAAATGTTAACCAAGTGCTCCATTTCTTTGGAAAAAAATATGTGTCATTACCCTCAAATAATTCTCCAAACACTGATTTACCCTTTCAGTCTAGTCATCTGTCTGAGGATGATAAGCAGTTGACATATGTAGCCTGACATCCAATTTTTTGAACAACTCCCTCCAAAAATTCCTAAGGAGTAGATGGTCTCTATCAGAGACAATGGAGGAAGGAAGACCATGGAGCTTGTGATTGTTACGAGTTTAGGTCTCTTCTTAGGCCTCTGATCGAGGTTGTAGAGGCGCTCACATCATGCGGGACCTCAGTTGGTAATGTGGACATAGCATGTGAGAAGGCAAGGGAGGAGTATCACACTCAGGATGTTGGTCCATCTGTTCAAGCTTTGGAAATTCTAGATGCTTTTTTTGAATCTATCAATGATGAAATCTTAGTCATAGGAAAATATCTTGACCCCTTTTACTTTGTGGAAAATCATGAGACTGTATAGTTACAGGCAGGTCAGACTATTCATGAGTTTTTTCAACTTTTTGTGGACCATGGTGAGTTGGAAATTTTTCAGGAAGAATTGAGTCTGTATTTAACTGGAAACGATGAACTTTTCAATGAATTGGCCATACAGGCATGGAGAGTTTGATCGATGCCTTTTTTCCTTATGAAAGAATATAATAGAAAAATAAGTAAAATTATTCATATAGAAAAATTATACTATATGATATTCAAAAAATGAGCTTCAACGTCTACTTATAACACTGAAAATCCAAAATGGACGGTAGAGATTAATTTAATAACAAGACACCTCCATGGATAAGATTTACCGTCTAAAATTCTATACAAGAATTCAAAAGTTTAAGGACTCACATTTATCTATAAATAAGATACATTTATGTTAAGTTCAAATATGATAGGTTCAATATAATTCTATATAGTTACACCAAATTATGTTAGCATATATGTGGCGCCGTGTATGACTAGCTTTATCATCAAGTTCTAGATATTTCCATATTTAAAATCTTTTTTAAATACTAAATATATGTTCTAACTAGGATCAATAAAATATAAACGAAAATAAGAAAATTCATAACTGACACTAACGACGCAAGATAATAGATAGCTGAGAATTTTCAGGAACCAACGACATTTAGTATCGAAACTCACTGGTTAACTGATAAAACAAGATAGGACAAGTCCAACACAATCTTTAGATTATCTTAGGATATATGTCCAAGTTTATTTAATGTTATTGTTGTCTAAATGTTATATAAGTTTATAAACAAGCTCAGGACTAAGGAATCAGAAACAAATAATCATTCATGTTCATGACCTTTGGTCTTTCCTCTACGTTGAGCATCTCCATCTCATATGAGTGAATCATTTCCCAGGAGTTTGGATAATACAACTATATGTGATAAGTATATAAATCCAACTTTATTTATTTATCTATATGTGATCATGAAACGAAATTTTCACAATACCACTTCTTATTGCAATATTTTTGGAATAGTTTCTCTTTCTATTGACTCGTATTTTGGTCAAATTACTCTTGGTTTCTTACAATACTTTCATATTTTATAATGTATAATAGTACCTTCCAAATTTCAATATTTTCGAACTCTACGAGACTCATGCTTCTAGTCCATGAACTTCATGGATTATTGTTCGATAAATGATCTTGTTTTTTCAATAAATATTTTAGTACAAAGCCAAGACATTCTAAAACCAGATGTTAATACATGTCATGTTTCCCTTTCAATAAGACAAGATGCATAGTTTCATTATTTGAATGTCTAATAAATTGGTATACAAAATATTAAGGGAAGTAGGGAATACCAAATCAACACTTAATGGATTTCTCACATGTTTGCATCATATTTTGTTTTTGCTATGATCAAACATCTATATCCAATATCGGATTTTGTTTTCAATTTTGACGGCTTACTTTTTCCAAAGTTCTTAGAATGATCAACCATAAAAAAATTGTCTTCTATTTGTATGAAAATTGGTTCATCTGAAAAACAAATTCGAATAGAGATCAAAATTGGGCCCAACTTGTATTAAAATTTGATTTCAAAATTAAAAGTTTAGTACTTTCGCTTGATTAAGTTTCATCAAATGGTAACGGGTCTTTAATTTTATAGGGCATTTTTTCATCTACGCGTTAAACGGCTTCTTATTTAATTTTACGGGCCATTTTCTGATCTGAGGCTTTAAGCGATTGTTTAACTCACTTAAAGCATGGGTCGGCCCTGTTTGGTAGAGGGGAAAGTTTGGCTGAGTGGATAGTTGATGGGGTTATTATCCCTTTCAATATTGTACATAAGTGATTCACAGGTCTATAGTGTGGTTTTTTAAGACTCAAGTGATTCCAACACTTATTGCTGGAGAATTGTTGTCATGTGTATAAGCTACTTCTTGTCAGCGGTTTCAGAAGAACAGAAAAAAAAAAAAGCAGTTCTGTTATGTGGGTTTATGTATGTTGGTTCTACCTAATGTGTTTAAGGGGATGTCAACAACTTTTTAAGTTTAGAGGCAATTCTTTCAACTTTTTGAGGTGGAATAACTAAGGTACGCTTAATTTTTCCATGAGGGTATTTTTGTCATTTAAGACCAAAAGGTTGACCGGAATCGAATAAACGGATAATAAAAAGATTTCAATGGGTTGTCAAGAACTTTTTAAACTTAGAGGCAATCCCGTCGACTTTCGGGTGTGGAATGATGAAAATACCCTAAACTTTTCCCATGAGGGTATTTTTGTCATTTCACAGCAAAAAGTTGACTGAAATCGGATAAACCGAGAATAAAAAGAGTTCGGGGGCGGTCAAGAACTTTTAAAACTTGGAGTCGACTTTTGGGTGTGGAATGACGGAAATGCCATTAATTTTTCCACGAAGGTACCCTTAATTTTTCCATGAGGGTATTTTCGTCATTTAAGACCAAAAGGTTGACCGGAATCGGGTAAACTGATAATACAAATATTTCAGTGGGTTGTCAATAACTTTTTAAACTTAGAGGCAACCCGTCGACTTTCGGGTGTGGAATGATGAAAATACCCTAAACTTTTCCCATGAGGGTATTTTTGTCATTTCACAGCAAAAAGTTGACTGAAATCGGATAAACCGAGAATAAAAAGAGTTCGGGGGTGGTCAAGAACTTTTAAAACTTGGAGTCGATTTTTGGGTGTGGAATGACGAAAATGCCATTAATTTTTCCACGAAGGTACTAATTTTTCTATGAGGGTATTTTCGTTATTTAAGACCAAAAGGTTGACCGGAATCAGGTAAACTGATAATAAAAGTTTTCAGTGCGTTTTCAGGAACTTTTTTAACTTAGAGGCAATCCCGTCGACTATTGGGTGTGGAATGACGAAAAGACACTAAACTTTTCCCATGAGGATATTTTCATCATTTCACAACAAAAAGGATCGAGCTAAAGAGCCTGTAAACAATCATGCCAACTAAAAGGCCTTGATTTGCATATCGCTATTACACATAAACATGAGCGTACTATATAGTCTAAAGGGGTAACTTCATTAACACACCTATTTGACCTCTGTTTCTAAGTTCTAACACACACTGCAACAGTCAGGCGTTAACAGTAACACTATCACCGTTCGTTTATCATAAAAAAAAATACCCGGATTCGGGTCATTTTGTACTAAAAAACACTAATAAATAAGAAAGGTGACAATGTGTTCCTGATAAAACCATTACGTTCCAAAACAATCATGCCAACTAAAAGGCCTTGATTTGCATATCACTATTACACAGAAACGTGAGTGCACTATATCATCTAAAGGGGAAACTTTTGTTTCTCCGTGTGTTTTTTATTAATACGAAAGGTGGACAATGTGTCACCGATTACCCCCCCCCCCCCCCCCCCCCCATGTAAATAACATTTTCCCTTGTCTAAGACTTAAGGTGCAAAAACAGTAACAAAGAATCGAGTTAAAGTGCCTCAAACTGAACATTGTGGTTAAACATACTCAAGTCCATACCGTAATCTTCATCGACTAGCATGTTGTTATTAAACAGAAACAAGAGTTTACTATAGTGAGTACTTCATAAGGCGAGTCCACGCTAAGTCATATAAAACTTAAGGTGCAAAGACAATAACACATAATCTAAAAGGATCAAGCTTATTATAGTCAAGTCTATATTATAATCCTCGCCTTGCATATTGCTATTAAACAGAAGCACGAGCATACTATGGTGAGTACTTTATAAGGCAAGTTCACGTTATATCATATAAAACTTAAGGTGCAAAGACAGTAATACGGAATGTAAAAGGATCCAGCTAACCATAGTCGTGTCTATATTATAATCCTTAAAATATTAAGGTTCCAAAACAATAATGCAGATTCTACAGGCATTGAACTCAAAGGCCTCAACTTGCATATAGCTATTGAACAGAAACAGATCATATTATAGTGATCATTACCCTAGAGCTGAATGTTAAGCATTGCCTGTTGCCTCAAGTTCATACTGTAATGATCAAAATACTAAGGTTCCAAAACAATCATGAAGACTCTACAAGAGTTGAAATAAAAAGGTCTCAGCTTGCATATTGTTATTGAACAGAAACAGTGCATGATATAGTGGATCATTACCCTAGTGCTGAATGTTAAGCATTTCCTGTTGCATCAAGTTCATATTGTAATGCTCAAAATACTAAGGTTTAAAACAATCATGACGACTACAACCATTGAACTAAAAGGCCTCGACTTGCATATTGCTATGAACAGAAACAAAGCATGATATAGCTATCATTACCCTAGCGTTCAACGTTAAGCATTTCCTGTTGCCCCAAGTTCATACTGTAATGCTCAAAATAGTAAATACTAAGGTTCCAAGACAATCATGAAGACTCTGCAAGCATTGAACAGAAAGATCTCAACTTGCATATCGCAATTGAACAGAAACAGAGAACATAATATAGTTATCATTACCCTAGCGCAGCAGAGCTGAATGTTAAACATTGCCTATTGCATCAAGTTCGTACTGTAATGGTCAAAACACTACGGTTCCAAAACAATCTTGAAGACTCTAAAAGCTTTGAACTAAAAGACCTCAACTTACATATTGCTATTGAACAGAAACGGAGCGTAATATAGAGATCATGAAGTTAAGCTTTGCCAATTGCCTCAAGTTCATACTGTAATGCTCAAAATACTAGGGTTCCAAGACAATCATGAAAACTCTACAAGCATTGAACTGAAAGACCTCAATTTGCATGTTGCTATTGAACAGAAACAGATAATATATCGATCATTACCCTAGCGCTGAATGTTAAGCATTGCAGAATCTACAAACATGGAACTAAAAGGCCTCAATTTGCATATTGCTACTGAAAAGAGAGCATTCTATAGAGAGCATTACCCTAGCGATGAATGTTGAGCATTGCCTTAGCCTCGCTCTGCTCCTCCAAGAGCCCGTCACTCGCATACTTGCTCAGCAACTCCATCTTCTTCTTCTGCACCACCATCCTCTCAATCTCCTTCTCGTCCGGCAATGGCACGTGCACCACGAACTCCCGCTCCTTCTCTTGACTTTCTCTGGCCTCCCTCTCCCTCATCCTCTCCTCCTCCACCACATCCTCCTCTTCCTCGAACAGAACCTCCTTAGCCACAGCCTCCACACTAGCAATCTCCCCACTCATCACCCCCTTCCTAGCCTCCCTCCTGATATCCTCCATCCTCTTCCACTCCTCCACCGCCTCCGCCCTCATGAGCTCCTCCGCCGGACCCTCCACCTTCCCCAACACCCCGTCCTCATCGTCCCTGTACCCGTAATAGCTCGCATCAATCCTCTTGTATATATCATACCGGGTCCTCCTCTTCCTCAGCTCCGGCGGCTTCTCGAAGAGCTCCCTGACGCCGGGAAGCTTCTTGGCGGCGCCGAAGTAACGGTACCCAGGCCCGCGGCCGCTAGGGTTCGGGACGTCGACGATGTTCCCGTCCAGATCCGTCATCTTGGCCGAGTGTTTGGAGTAATTGGGTCCGCCGAGCTCGACGATGCGCCGCTCCCAGTGGACCTTCTCGCGTATCAGCTTGTTGATCTCGTCGTTGAGGTCGCGGAGGCGGTGCTCGCCGAGGCTCTCGTTCTGGATCTCTGCGACCTTCCGGCCGATCTCCCTCATGATCTGCTGCCGCCACCGGTCCGCCTCCGCGAGGTCGCGGCACTCCGAGGCGAGGTACGGTCGCCGCTCCTTGGGCTTCTTCTTCTCCTCGGCTTTCATGGTGATGAACCTGTTGAGCATGGACTGCGCCTTCTCCTCATTACGCGCCATTTTTCCAGAATCAGCGAAGATCAAAGAGAGAAGAAGAAGAAGAAAAAAACTCGACTTTGGAGAGAGCTTTGGGGATTTTTGAAGTTCGAAGAAAAACCCTAAAATTGAGATTTGCGAGAGGAGGAGGAAGAAGATAGGCGGGTCACGTGCTTATCACGTGCCCGCTGAATTACTAAAATATTTAAAATCAAAATTTATATTTATTACCCTTATGTATTGGTCACGAACACTATTCTACCCTTCTTTTCAAAATTACATTTGCGGTACCTTATTTATTGGTCACGCGATTCCGTTAGGAAAAATAAACGGTAAAATGCCGTTTTTTTCCATTCCGTTAATCATATGACCTCAAGTGTCATATAATGGATGGTAAAATGTCGTTTTTCCTTACTTATTTGACTTCTATACATTTTATAAGAAACATTACCATTGCACCCCGTTGTTGTTCTTTATAAAATATATAGAGGTCAAATATTTAAGAGAAAAAAACGTCATTTTACCATCCATTATATGACACTTGAGGTCATATGACTAACAGAATGGAAAAAACAGCATTTACCGTCCTTTTTTCTTAACGGAATCGCGTGACCAATAGATAAGGTACCGCAAATGTGATTTTGAAAAGGAATGTAGCACAGTGTTCGTGACCAATACATAAGGGTGAGTTTCAACATTTAACCCTTATATTTATATATGAAATGACACTAATACCCTCGATTCAGTGTCTAATTTTCAATCCACTGACACTCACTCACTCGTACTCATATTCTCTCCACTGGTTTTAAACCTCGCAGAGCATCCAAATTTCGCCGCCGTCGATCGGAGCACCCATTTTCTCCGCCGCCGATCATTGCGAGTTTGGTTGCTGCAGATTCTTCGTGTCACAGGTTCTCTTCTTCGCTTGCAAACCCTAATTTCTCCATTTTCATCCCTATTTTTTACTGTCTTTTTGTTCATCTGTAGCGAATTCGTTAAGTTGAGGATTGAGAATGGGTTTGGAGATAAAAATCTACATAATGAAATCGAAATAAATGTTCTCTGCTGATGAAAATTATTGGGGGAAAATCATTTGGATTGAAATTTGTGAAGATATGCTTTGTTTTTGTGTGAGTTACATCGAACCCACATGCAATTTGTTCTTGATGTTCTTGTTTTGGGTGTTTTAAGCTTGTTCATGGAGACCCTTTGTCTAAAGCTTTGATTTTTTCCACCATGAAATGTAGTTTTCTGATTAGCTTGAAGCTTGGTTTCAGAATCTGTAGTGCATTTGTTTGATAGTGTGATCTCTTCGGACTTCAATTTTGATTGTGTTTTGTAGTGATTGTATATGTAAAGATATAAATGTATTGCTTGATCTTGTTTAATTGTAAGCTTGTAGTAATTGTATTTCTGGATAACACCAGAAAACAACTATCGTTTGACTTCCTAGTACAAATCACAACTATAGACTTTCTTATCGTCCATAGTACACAGTCCCGTTAGTTAAATTATCACAAACCATGAATTCTGTCCAAAAAGACGGAATATTCTGTTCAAAACACGGAATATTCTGTCCAAAAACACAGAATATTCCGTGTTTTGGGGCGGAATTCATGGTTTGTGGTAATTTAACTAACGGGACTGTGTACTATGGACGATAAGAAAGTCTATAGTTGTGATTTGTACTAGGAAGTCAAACGATAGTTGTTTTCTGGTGTTATCCCTTGTATTTCTTCAACTTTGCTTGATTTTGTAGGATATGAACACCCTGTTGATCTTGTTCTTCGTTTAATTGTTGTTGTTCTAAGCTTGTTCATTGCGATCCTTTGTTTAAAACCTTGATTTTTTCCACTACGTAATGTAGTTCTCTGATTAAATTGAAGCTTGGTTTGAGAATCTCTGGTGCATTTGTTGGAGATTTTGATCTCTTTAAACTTTAATTTTGATGGCATTTTGTAGTAATTGTTTGGATCACTTCATGGCTTTTTCCTCTTCTAAATTCAATGGTTTAAATGTATGAGATGACTGCAAAAAAGTACCCCGAGGTATTCATTTTTTGCAACTTGTAGCCCTTTGCTTTGATATTTGTAAAAAAAGTGTCATGAACTTGTCTTTTTGTTGCTATTTGTGTAAATTTGTTTCAAAATGATGATTTTACCCTTGAAAATTTAAATCTAGAAAATAATAGTTAAAAATCTAAATTCTTGCATCTCTTCAATTTGTTGCTCTTTGTACGATGCAAAGAGGAAGAAAAATAAGGGATTTGAAAATTTGGAATTTTTGGTTTTGTACTTAATGTTTTTTATATCTAAATTGTAAGTGTTAAATCGTCATTTTTATACAAACTGCAACTAAAAAAATCGTCATTTGCAATCATCAAAGAAGAAGGGTACATGCTGCAAAAAATTTAATACCTCGGGGTACTTTGTTGCAATTATCCCTAAACATATTGCTCTTCGTTTGCTTCCAGGTAACATTCCATTCTTGTTGCTCTAATCTTGTTCCTTCCAATCCTGTAGAGAGACATTTACGAAGAACACAAGACAATGTTACATCGAAGCATATATCATTGCTGCACGAATCTCCATCCCTCACCATCCCATACCCAAGCTCTTCGAACCTTCTCCCTCTGGTCAATGAAGAAAGACCCAGATCTCGAAAAGGCTCTCTCAAGAAACCGGCACTGGATAGTGAACAATCAGATCAAAAACATCCTCCTCCGGTGCCCAAACCAGGTCTTGCCCGTTAGCCATCTCCAGAAGAAGTTCAAGAGCCTTGATCTTCAAGGCAAAGCACTAAACTGGCTCAAGAAGTACCCGAATTGCTTCCAAATCTACTTCCACAACAAAGAGTATCATTGCAGGCTAACGAAGCGAGTAATGGATCTAGTAGAAGAAGAAGAATCGGTGAAGAAGATGCAAGAGCCTGTCTTTGTTGATCGGTTAGCGAAGATCCTGCTGATGAGTGTGAACCACAGGCTCAATCTGATCAAGCTCAACGAGTTGAAGCGGAGTTTTGGGTTCCCAGATGATTACTTGGGTAGAATTTTACCGAAAAACCCGAAAATGTTCAGGCTTGTTAATGGCAAGGAGATCGAATTGGTATCATGTGATCATCATCATCATCGTTTAGCTGTATCTGCCATTGAAGCCACTGCTATGAAGACTGGCTCAAACCCATGTTATCAATGCTCATTACCCGAATCATGGGTTAAAATGCGTGAAAGGTTCGATGAATTCAATTCAACCCCTTATGTTTCTCCTTACTCCGATACCAAACTGTTAGCTAGAGATCCATCATCGATTGAGAAAAGGGTAGTGGGTGTCGTGCATGAGTTACTATCACTGAGTCTCTGGAAGAAGATGTCCATTGTGAAGCTGGGACATTTCAGGAGAGAGTTCGGGTTTCCTGAGAAGCTGAATGTGTTGCTTATGAAACATCCTGGGGTGTTTTATGTATCGAATAAGTACAAGGTTTGTACTGTAGTTTTGAGAGAAGGGTACAGAGGGTCTGAGCTGGTGGAGAAGGATGAGCTTGTGGTGGTGAAGGAGAGGTTTGGGGAGTTGATGCAGGGAGGCTATGGTGGATGTGAGAGGAGGAGGTTGGTGAAGGAGAGGTGTGGTGATGAAGATGATCATGTAGATAAGAAATTTGGATTGTTTGATCCTGAAAAGAGGAAGAGGTTTTATGATATTTTGTTAGATGGTGATGATGATGATCCAAGAGATTGAACATTGTTTTTAAATCGTATAAAAGGAATTTTGTTTTTGTTTTTGTTTAGGGTTAAGTGTAAAAACCTACTCTTATGTATTGGTCACGAATAGTCGTTGGAGGTATGTAAATGGCATGTGACCAATACATAAGACATGTAAAAGATTTGTGATCAATGTATAAAAGTATGTAAATGATCTAGGCCCAATTCATAAGGCATGTAAATGATATGTGACCAATTCATAAAGGCATATAAATGACACGTGACAAAAACATAAGTTATTGATTTAATATTTTTAAGGGTAAATTATGTTGTCATATCTCGTACGATACATGTTTAACGGATAAATACCCCCAAAGTTATTTTGTAACGAAAATATACCCCGACTAAAACTTAGTAATAACATCCCCCATTTCATCCTTTTTCCGTTCATTTATTGTTCATTCTTTCAAAAATTCTGAAACTATCCGTAGTGTTACAATCTTAAAACCAACTTCAACCATAGATCCAACCCTAAATCTCTCTCCAAACCTAAATCTGACCCTAAAAAATAGATGGAAAGGGTGTTGTTGTTACTAAGTGTTAGTTCAGGGTATGTTTTCGTTACGAAATAACTTCAGGGTATTTATCTTTAAACGCGTATAATACAGGGTATGTCAACGTAATTTACCATATTTTTAAACTTTAGATAGTTTACTATTTGTAATCAATACGCAAGAGTAAGTTTTTACATTTAACCTTTAATTCATATTTAATAAAAAAACACCTTTAAAGGATAAAATTAAAAATTATATAAAAGAAAACAAATATTTTGTCTTTTTTTCAAAAAAAAAGTACAAATAAAAATTAAAGCATAGATTAAGTTGCTCTTTTTTATTTAATAAAATAAAATAAAATTATTTTTTTGGTAGGAAAGATTAAAGATATTTGTTATGGTGGCATGAATTTGACGCCAATTCCAACCGAAATCACATGAAAATCATTTTCCCGAGAAAATTGGATACGCGATTCGCGAGAAACAAACACGAGTCTCACGCCACAGTCCAATGATTCGAAGAACAAAATCTGAAGCAAGGTATGGGCTCTGATCTCTGACCCGACAACACATAAGCAGAGCATAAGAAGAAGATAAGCGTTAATGGCGTTGATTTCGATGATGATGACGACGACGTGATCGCGATTTCTGAAATCGACGAGAAATTTCAGGGTTCTCTCTCCTCATCATCACCATTACCGTCACCGTCCACTGTTTATATATATGTATATGTATTCAGATATGGCTATTGCTCCTCCTCCGCTCGTTCATGCTCGTTGCTCCTTTTCTCTCAGTTTCAACAATTTCAGGAACAATCCGTCTCATGGACCTTTCTCCTCGTCAACGTCCTCGTCCTGTTCTTCGGCTTCGTCTTCCTCTTCTTCTTCTGGTAATTTCTGAAATTTGTTCACAGTTCAGTATCGCTTTGTTATCTGTATTGTGCTTGTTGGGTGTATTTTCCCCTAATTGTTTGGTGTTCAAGAGATTGGTGAAATGAATTTGGATGTGGATGTTGAGAATCTTAATTTTGATAGTTGAAAATGAGGGAACATTTTGATTGTGGATTATTTAGGTTTGGTGAATTTTGGGGTTTTTGATTACATTATAGGGCTTGTGATTGAGTAGGGTTGATTGGTGATGAAGAATGAGAGCCATTTTGTGGTGTGGGCATATTGGCATATTTATTTGGAGGGTTGGAACTTGCTTGTTGAGGGAACTTGAGTATTGAAATGCCTTAATCTTCAACGCGGGAGGCGAATACATACGATTAGCCCAGACTCCCACGTGCCGCGTGGCAAGTGGCCACAACCCTTTCTCTCCCTCGTTTTCTCCTTCGCCCACAAGGTGTGCAATTTGCCTGGACCCACCCTAAAACCCCCTTTTTTTTTGGTGATTCACCCTGCGTTATAGGTGCTCTTAGAGTTGGGATTTTTTCCTTGCTTCTGAGGGAGGAT
The DNA here is from genome assembly GCA_963921825.1 of Erodium maritimum. Classification (NCBI taxonomy): domain Eukaryota; kingdom Viridiplantae; phylum Streptophyta; class Magnoliopsida; order Geraniales; family Geraniaceae; genus Erodium; species Erodium maritimum. Next base: position 1,937,821 of record OY997593.1, on the reverse strand, counting down.
TAAGGATGTACTTATCTATCACTGTGGATTAGCAGAGGAAGATGTAAGGTGCTAATAAATAATGACTCTGAATTTGGGAGCTCTTGATGTTATTTCTATCCAAGAGTACTGATGACCTGTGAAAAATGGTTTTGCTCTTTAGCCTCCAAGGTTTTGCATTTTGCACCATAGCAAAACTGGCCCGCCTTTTAGACTTCGGGTGAACCAAATTTTTGCATTTGAATAGGAACCGTTGAGGTAGGATTTCAAGTAATAGTTCTGGGTTTATAGTTCTTCAACTGTGTTGTCCAGTTCTTAATCTTCAGAGATGGAAGCTCTTTTATTAGCATCCCTCATAAAAAAGATTACCTTTCTCCAAGTTTAAGTACATATGAAAATTGAAGTTTCCTAACAGATTGATTATACAATAGGACTGATAGGGAACAAATAATTGTACAATATTTATTCCCTCATACCGTTTTAGTTTTGGAGTACCTAAATATTAAAATTAGTCTTCATCCCCTTTTTAGCACCTTGGTGCATTTTTTATCCCCATAGTTTATTAATATGTAACTTTTGCTCTACCAAAGAATATACTGATGTGTATTACCTTATTACTTTGTGCATGTTTTGCATGTAATAGTTAAGGATACGCATAGCAAGTGGATATTTTAATTTTTTTTCTTTTTGAACTATAAATATAGTAACTTTACTACACACATGCCTTTTTCTTAAGGATGTGTATGATAAACTTGTGCAGGCATAAACGATAGTTGGAAACTTCAAGGCCTTCGAGGTAAAGGCATGGGTTTCGCAACGCTTGGAAGTGTTGCATCATCCAGGAACATCTTGGATGTGAAAAATGAGCCGGATCATCTTCTTGTCCTTGTTCATGGCATTATGGCTAGGTATGTGACAATCCAAATCGATTTCAAGATAATAGGTATCAAATTCATTTGTAAGGAAGAAAAAAAAAACTAGTTATTTAGTTCTTTGTGTGTCGGTTCTTTGCTGTTTTTAAATTCTGTCACATATGTTGGCACAAAGTTCTATACCCTTCAACTTTTTTATCATCGAAGGAAGGGAAATGCATTAAGAAAGTTTCAGGGAATGAAATGAACAAGTTGCCCAGAAGGAAATTGAAAACAAGAAAATAAAGCCGCATCCTTCAATTAAATTAAGAAGAGGTTGGCCCCGACTTCACATTTACTCATCATTTGTGTCAAACCATTTGTTAAGTAGAGTATGCACACATCAAAATAGTATTGCATTGAAACAAATGATCTGTTTATTGACCTTTGAATTGCAATGGGAATTCATTTATATAGGATGAAAGGGTTCATTTTAATTGCTCAGGCTAAGTCTTGTTCAAAAAAGTATTGATATTTGATATGTTGTAAAGAAAAATGGGATACAGTCTTTGAAGTATATACACTTATGCAAGTTTTCCCATTTTTAGCATTGAAGAACATTATCTTAAAAATGTGAACTTAGATTCTTGTTAACAAGGCATATCTTATCCAAATAAACAAGGGTTAATTGTTAAAAACTACCCTAAACTATTGTCCACAAATGAAAAAAGACCTAAAGTTTTGTCCACCGACTTCCATCAGAAAAACGTAACAGGGAGTAACTGTGATGAATGTTCAGAATTAATGGTCTGGGCAGTTCTTCGCAGATTCAATATATTTGTGGGCAATGCATAATGCATTCTCAAGTTGTATGGGCAATTTATAATGCATTCTATAGTTGTGTGGGCAATACATTAGGGTAGTTTTTGACAATTAACCTGTTATGTTTTTCTAACGGAAGTCGGTGGACAAAAGTTTAGTGTAGCCTAAAAGTGTGGATAAAGCTTTAGGTAGTTTTTCGTTTGTGGACAATACTTTAGGGTAGTTTTTCGTTTGTGGACAATACTTTAGGGTAGTTTTTGACAGATAACCCAATAAACAAATAACAGGGCATATGTTTTCTTTTGTTTATGTTTTTGATAATTTAATTGCTGACTGCTATTCTAGTTCAATGCCACTTTGACCTTTGTGATAATTGCCACTTTGACTCTATATTGTAGGCGAGTATGCTATATGTCATGTTCTCTCCTGTCAACCTTCACTTCGGACTTCAATCTGGTTTACTAATACTCTTTTAGTGTTGCAGCCCTAGCGACTGGATATATGTGGAGGCAGAGTTGAAAAAGCGTCTTGGAAAGAACTTCTTAATATACTGTTAGTTTGTTTCCTTTAACTTGTGCTCTTTATTTACTTAAGCTAGCTAATACACCAACTTTGTCGCTTTTCTCACTTGACTACACTGACGTTTAAATTTTCTCACTTAGCAACCCCAAGCTTTCAAATTTTCTGGCTTTACTCTATGTTGGTAATAAATGACAAAAATGCCCTTCGTTAATTTTAAATTTTTCAAAAATATGCCACTACTGTACTGAATCGTTCCCGAGTTCCTCAAATTTCAAACCTTAGTTTAGTGAGAAAGGTGACACGATCAGTGTAGTTTTGTGAGATTATCCCTATACTCTAGTAACTCTTAACAAAGTCTCGTCCTGCACAGATTGCATGAGTCATGAATAATGTCACTCTTAGTGTAAGCTTGAGACCATATGTTTTTCTTCTCAGTTGGTCTGTCTTAATTGTGCAGCGAGTTCATGTAATACATATACTAAAACATTTGGCGGCATCGATGGTGCTGGCAAGAGATTAGCAGATGAAGTGAGTCTTCAAACCTTGAAAACATATTTGTCTTTAAATTTCAACATTCATCTTTATTCGATATAAGTTTTTTTCTTTTGTAAATACCTTGGCCTAGTGATTACAGGTCACGAAAGTTGTACAAAAGACAGAGAGCCTCAAAAGGATATCCTTTTTAGCCCATTCTCTTGGGGGCTTGTTTGCAAGATATGCAATCGCTGTCCTATATTCACAAAATGGCTCGGCGAATAGTCCATCGGGTGATCCTGTCAATTCTTCATCAACAAGTTGTGACCCAGCAAGCTCGCCAAGTCGAGGTATGATTGCTGGATTGGAGCCGATCAATTTTATTACGTTGGCAACTCCACACCTTGGGGTGAGAGGAAGAAAGCAGGTTTGTTCTTCAGATTATCTTCTATAGATGTTCATTAGATAATGTTATTGAAACAATTTGTTTTCATATTGGCTTGGCTCTATACAACAGGACACTGGAACTAATCGATAAAAATTAGTCCCTCGTTAGACTGTGTTGTCTGCTCTGTGGTGCTAGATTAAAAAATATAGTGCTCGCTTGCAGGATTAAGTGCACATAACTACCTTTATGAATAATTTCCCACAAACACATGACCCCATAGTAACTTTTCCAGACACATGACTACCTTTATAAATTTCCCCGTCTCACTACCATACAAAATTAAGGGATATAAAAATTTGGAATTTTTGTTTTTTTTTTATTATTATTATTATTATTTAAATATAAATTGTGAGGGTAAAATCATCAATTTTATACAAATTGCAACAAAAGACAAGTTTATGGAATTTTTTTTGCAATTATCGAACAGGAAGGTTACAAGTTGCAAAAAATGAATACCTCATGGTACTTTTTTGCAATTATCCCTTTAGTTTATCTCTAGTTACAAGTATTCCCCGTTCCTAGTCCTATTAGCATTTTCCTTTTTCTATGTTGCTTAGCATTATTGTATTTCCTATTTAGTAGAGTTAATCCCTACATAAATGGATGCTCTTGTTGTATTGAACAACAAGAATTATCAATTAAACGTTGAATTTAACAAAAGGGTAAAAAAATCAAAATGACATACAAGACGAATTTTCTTTGACATTCATATAGCCATTAATCTTTACATGGTCCGTATGTAATGTCTTTTGATCTTTCTTTTCAGCTTCCATTTCTCCTCGGAGTACCTATCTTGGAAAAGATTGCTGCACCGATAGCTCCAATTTTTGTTGGGCGAACGGGCAGTCAATTGTTCCTGACTGACGGTAAACCCAACAGGCCACCACTTCTCTTAAGGATGGCTTCTGATTGTGAAGATGGAAAGTTTCTGTAAGTTGTGAAGTCCTTTCAGTGTTTGAGATTCTTTATCCAAAATCAATCTCACGAGTTGGTTATAACTTATCATTTTTGCAGATCGGCCCTTGGTGCTTTTAAATGTCGCACTCTTTACGCTAATGTATCTTATGATCGTATCCACTACAAGTTGTGTTTTTAGGATTATTTTGGCCTTTTTCTTTTATCTGTATTCATCTCTAGTGTTGAATTACTTAACGATATGTAGATATGGTTGGGTGGCGGACATCGTCTGTAAGGAGAGAGATTGAACTTTGTAAGAAGGTGAGCTTGTTATTCTCTTCTACTGCTTTATATCCGATTTAATTGTGTTTTTGAATTGCTAATATAATTGTAATTTGTTCATTCAAGGGATGAAACTTCAGAGTAAATTGCCCCAAGACCTCATAGTAAATTTTCCACATGACTACTCTTATGGATTTTCACGTGTCACCATCGTACAAAATAGATGAAACTCATTAAATTGTTCGTCTTTTTTGGCATATGAGTAAATCTAAATATATCCCAAAATTACTCACTCTCACGCTTTACTCTTCTGATTTCAATTTGGTTATGTTCTCGAATCCTCCATGGAATCATATTGAAATCGGAAGATTAAAGGATAGGAAGAGTAGTTTTGGGATATTATAAAACCATAAACTTACACGACGAAAAAAATTGAAAATTTCGATGGTGATACATGGAAATTCGTAAAGGTAGTCGTGTATAGAAAATTTACTACGGGGTCATGTGTATGCGGGAAATTCATAAAGGTAGTTATCTGCAATTAACCCAAATATCAATCAAGGTCATTCCAAGTGTACTATCCAAACAGTTTGTTCCGATCGATAAGTTATTATTTTATCTACTAGTTTGTCTATCTTTTCACTCACGCCTTCTCTCTCTCCTTATTTTGCAGCCTGCTCGTCGCTCTTTAGACGGTTACAAGCACGTCGTAGACGTAGAGTATTGCCCACCGGTCTCCTCAGAAGGCCCTCACTTTCCTCCTGAAGCAGCAAAAGCAAAGGAAGCCGCACAGAAGGCACCAAGCACGCAAAACACAGTCGAGTATCACGAAATTATGGAAGGTGAGTAAAGTTTGGGGGGATGCAGAGATCTTGTGAAACAAGTTTGAGGTTGCTCTGGTTCCAATCACCATACTTGTAGTTACTGCTGAAAAAATAACGGGATAATTGCAAAAAAGTACCCTGAGGTAATCGTTTGTTTGAAACTTGTAGCCCTCTTCTTTGATCATTGCAAAAAGTACCTTGAACTTGTTTTGTGTTGCAATTTGTATAAAAATGACTATTTGACCCTTCCAATTTCAATTAAAAAGTACCGAGTAAAAAACAAAAAATACGAATTTTTTTATCCCTTGATTTTCTTCCTCTTTGTACCGTACAAAGATTAGGAAATTTAATGGATATGAAAATTTGGATTTTTTTTTGTTATTTAATTATTATTCTTTTAAAATTAAATTTTCAAGGGTAAAAGCATCATTTTGAAATAAATTTATACAAAATGCAACAAAAGGACAAGTTCAGTCACTTTTTTTGCATTTAACAAAGAAGAGGGCTACGCATTACTAAAAGTGAATATCCCAGAGTATTTATTTGCAATTATTCCTACTTATATTTCGGGAAGAATAACGTTGGTTTGAGTTTGTCAACAGATGAAATGATACGCGGGTTACAGCAGTTAGGATGGAAGAAAGTCGATGTCAGCTTCCATTCCTCGCTATGGCCTTTCTTGGCGCATAACAACATTCACGTTAGATCTGAAATCGGTTTTATCGGTTTTATTTTTCGGTCTTGTGGATTGAAAATTTGAAATACGTGTTTAGATGCTTTATTCGATACCTAAACTCGATTTATTTTTCGTTTTGGATACAGGTGAAGAACGAATGGCTACATAATGCCGGTGCTGGAGTTGTTGCTCATGTTGCTGACAACATAAGGCAGCAAGAATCGACTTCGTTTATAGCTGCTAGCTTGTAGTCTTCAAGCTTTCCTCCGTATTGTGTAGTTGTTGCAACCAAATACATGGAATAGAAGTATGAGTCTCGTTGTGTTTAACAGTGTAGTTTTTCGGGGGTTACTAATGTACACTACAAACTATAAAGGTTGTGTAAGAAACCAAGAATAACTTGATTAAAATACAAGTCAAAATAAAAATAAACCCTTTCAAAATTAATGTTATAAGAAGATGTATTATGAAAATTTCATTTTATGATTAGAAGATAAATAGTAGAGTTGGCTTTATACATCTATCACACGGAGTCGTATTGTCTAATCAATATTTTTGTATCACACAAAAAGACTTCCGGTATCATAGAAAATCCGACGAACCCCGCACTTGCTTTTGAATGAAGTAAAAAACCTATCGAATGGAAAGGAGATAAATAGATCCCTTTACACACGACAAAATTCGATTTCTTCAACACGCCATTGTCAATAGAAATGTGTTGTATGTATATTGAAAAGGGTTTATTCTTACTCAATTGGAATCCATTTATAGAATACTAATACAAGCTTCAAAGAACTGATTTACTCATAAAAGACGGAGATGGTTCCCAATCATGAACATTAAGATGCTCAATAAAGAGTTCAGACTACAGAAAAATCATTACTCACAGGAATGCATCCAATTTTTACCGTTTCAATATATGAACTTTAGTGAGGTTTTTTAAAAACTAAAAGTTCATATATTGAAACGGTAAAAATTTACGTTTTTTACTAACTGATATCAAAGTTCATATATTGAAACGGTAAAAATTGGAAAACCCTCACACATTAAAAATGGCCAAAGTTGGACTAGTAGACTGGGTGAATAGTGATTCTCATCGCAAGGAACTAGGTGATGGATCGGCTTTTCTAGGACGATGTAATTATGTCTCGCAAGGACATAGCTAAATAAGAGGACGACACTAGTACATATCGACTGTATCGAGTTTGTTATCTATTAGTAAAGTTCTAAACATTCTTAAATTTCACAATCCTATTTTTATAGGTTCAAGAAGAGAGATGTGAGTTCAAAAAAGGAATAGGGGTAAAATGGTAATTAAGATTTTACCTAAACGAATAAGGATTAGAGCAATCACAGTTTTTTAGTCTAATGGAGGCTAAACTAAGAAGGCTAAAATAAAATAAAAAAGGTTTCTCTCTCCTCTTTTAACCGGGTTAAACAAGTCAGTGTACCGTCTATTAGTCTCGTATATGCTAAAAGATAGGATGAAACGAGTTTATTTCTCCAAAAATATCAAATAATGTTATCGCCGCGTGAAAAACGACGCGTGTTTTTGCCGGTGTTTACAAAAACGTCATGTCCAAGCGCCGCTAATTGCAAATATCGTTAGAGGGCCATTCAGGTTTGTTACTTGTGAAGAGAATCAAAAAAAAAAAAATCAAAACACATCGAAATGTCCAATTCTTGTGGTACACGCCAAAGCTAAGTTCATAAAGCAGGGAATGCATGACTTGGTGGAGTAGAACACACGGAATTGTACATTACTTGCATATCTATATATACTTGGATGGTAGGTTAGAGGTCATATCACCTACATTCTACCCAAAATAAAGCACAAAACGTCTTTGTCTCGATTTTTGTAACCGTATTGGGTGATTTGGATGTAGTCGGACTATATCCAAATCACCCAATACGGTTACAAAATTATATGACAATATATTATATGTCGCTAAGTTCAAAGCTATACACGTACCGACTACATCAAGTCATCATGTCTTTACTAGGTCATATTGTCATATAAAGAAATGTAAAAGCCGACTACATCCAAATCAGCCAGTACAAAATTATATGACAATATATTATATGTCGCTAAGTTCAAACTTATACACGTACCGACTACATCAAGTCATCCGGTCTTTACTAGGTCATATTGACATATAAAGAAATGTAAAAGCCCTCAAATTGATTTGAACCGGGCAACTTGGATGTAGCTTTTGCATTTCTTGATGTGACAATACGATCCCGGTAGAGATAAGGTGATTTGGATGTAGTCGGTCCGTGGTATTGGGAACGGGCATGGCATTACACTCCTGAATGGCCGAGTAAGACTTCTTCGTTTGGGTAAGATCTCAATTACCATTTTACCCTATTTCTCTTCTCACATTCTCGGACTCACATTTCTCTTATGAAACTAGGATGGTGAAGTTAAAAGGATGGTCTGAACTTTACTAGTAAATAATTGAATTGATACAATCGACATGTATTATGTGATACAAATTTAGTGTTCGATCATAGTTTGAAGATTAGATTAATGTCATACTTATGAAAAGAATTTTGGCTAAAACGAATGCGTTAATGAAGACGAGAGGAGAAAGAAATCGATCGGATTTGGGAGCCAACCTCTGCCGGCAGCCTCTCCGACCGAAGATGGTTCGATATTGGAAAGGACTAAGTATCCTAAAGTTCACAGTACGAAGTACTTATGGTTGCAAGAAACTGTACATCACCTAGTTATTAAAAAAAACATGAAACATAAAATTTACATCTCAAACGAAATTAAAAATTCCGACGCCTAGGGTGCTCTTGCCGCGGGGGAGGCACCCCGGGCTGCGCCGGAACACCGTAAAACTGCCCGTTACCGGGATGCCCCGGCCACCAACCGCCACCCTGTTGTGGCTGAGGCTGCCAAGCAGCAGCGCCGGCACCGGTTTGTGATCCTTGAATCATACCCATAGGAGGCTGAGGAGGTTGCAATGGTGGGTAAGCCATCGGCTGTTGCTGGTGGGTCGCTAATCCTAACGGTGGCTGGTGCTGCAACACATGTGGCCGGAGCACTTGGTGCTGTTGAAGGCTATGCACCGGCTGTGCCTCCGCCGGTGGTGCCGCCAGCTGTGGCTGCCACTCGGGAATGTCATCCTCGTCGTCATCATTCCACTTCCGAATCCTGGCATTGTCTTCAGGCTTCCCGTATTTGTTTATAAGCTCCCGGATATGATGTGCTGGGCGAGGCGGGGCATGGGCGGCGGGGGGCGGGTTATACCTCGACGACGCTGCCTTCTGACTCTGACTCGAAAAGTTGAACTCTGGCAAGTCGTCCTCATCCCGGGCCACTCCTGGCCCAAATCCGGGTGGGACATCATCTTCATCATCATCGTCAGCCGGCCGTCTAGCCCGGGACGGGCCAATCTTGGCCACCGGAGTCGGATTCAGGTTCTTTTCTTGTTGGTGCTTCCTTGAAGAATGGTGCTGCTTGTTATGGTGCTTATGGTGTGAAGGAGATGTCAATTGACCTTTCCTAAACACAACAACACCAATCAAACCATTGTCAACTCCATCCAGCGCCTCCGTGTAGTCCTTCGGGAGGTGTGTGCTCAGCATCTCGATCGTTTTCGGGTGAGAAGGGCAAAAGTATAGCTCCACCCCAGGAGCGGGTTCAGCGAAACCCACCCTATCATCAGCTACATACGAATCCACCAGCTGCAAATCACAAGCTAACATTACACAACTTCGAAAAGAAACAAAAACAAAGCTCTGGGCAATCGAAATCGCAAGAGATACTTACCTCTCGGATGCTAGCAATCTCACTCTCTGCACAACCATCCTTGGAAGCAAAGTGCACAACCTGCACAAAGTTTAGAACTTTTCATCATTAGACCAATCCAGATTCATATAAAAAAAATAAAACAAGTACTCTTAATGCACTGTTGAAAGGACAAAAAGAGTATAGACATGAACTTTGTTTGGCAAGTACACATCCATCCCTATTTTTTTTCGATTCTTGCTTTAGCATGACCTTTTAAAGTTGATATCTTTCTCTATAAATCTCAACCCAAGTAAAAACGTTTTCCCAGTTCAATTCCATTCGTATCCAATATATTACAAACACAAATTTTGAACAACATATCGGATATACATTGTTAAAATCTCGATGAACAGCACTTATAAAAGCTTGAGCTTTCAACTCAGAATGGACTTTATAAACAACATTCAGAGATGTGTGAGGATCAACTTGGGGTCTCTGGATAAAATACACATTGGCTTCTCTATGCCAAGAACTGATTTGTCTTCTGGGAGATGATGATCTTGGTAAATTAGTTATGGTATGTATATAGTAGATTTTCATTATAATTATCATCCTACACCAAAAGCTGATGCAGGCTCTGATTTGCCCGAAACAGATGTCAATTACCATAATGGCTCGACTGCGTGACACTCGCAGATCTTGAAGGAACTTTTCAAAGGCATTGAGTCTGACTCTTCCTTTAATATCGAGGCAGCTTGGCCAATCTTTTGCAGATGTTTTTTCGCCACTGTGACAAGAAAAAACCAGAACGATGAGATGCAACAAGACAAATATCATGAAGATCATGCAAAAAAGTAGTCTGAACAAATGCAGTTCTTTCATCAACTAGACTATTAGCCCAACATTTTGTGTATAGTTATTTCAAATCTGCAAATGTGGGATTGGCTTTCTGTGCGTTTCATGTTACGGACAAGGTAATTCAAGAATATTGAGGTGTAAAATGTATACACACCTTTTGAAGTATCCAACAGTTGTTGCTTTCGATGAAATACTCAGCTGAAGAAGTCCTTCCCAGACATCTTCACCTTTAGGCACGGAAATAGGTGTGGTCTCTGATTTTACATTACTATCACTAGATATCAGATCTACATTGAATTTCTTATCGACTTTCTCTGGCTCATCTGCAGCCGTGCCAATACTACCTTTCGGGCTTTGAACGGAAGACTTTGATGCTAAAGCAGAATCCAAGTCGTTATTGTCTGTAGTCATGGTTGATTTCCCAGTTTCGTCCTTTAAGTTCTCAAATGGGGGCTCTGAATCAAGGGACTGCATAAACTCATCCAGGGAGACAATTGGAGGAAGATCTTTGTCCTTCACTTCATCATCTGCCATAAGCCCTTGCATTAAATCACTACCCTCAATTGAAGGAATGGTAATGGTGCCTTCATTAGTGTCATCGCCTACACTACTCTTTTCACCTTCAGTATTCGTATGATCTTCTGATTCCTTGGGTTTAGCTGTTGAATGGGCTTCCCTTTCCTTGGCCAGAGACTGAGACCGAGTAAGTAAACTTGTCCCGACAGCAACCTCAACTGAAATACCATCGTCTTGTTCAACTTCTACTTGAACCTCACCCTTGTGAGTTTTCTTCACGAGACGTCTAACATCAACATCTGTATCCTGCAAAACCACCATTTGAGCAAGCTCCTCAGCTTTTGCTATCCTCCATTCAGAAAGTTCCTTCGAAGCAAGCTCCTCTGCAGTCATGGAACAAAGTCTTTCTGGGGTAATATCACCTGACATAACTCGTTCTCTTAGTTCAGGGTTATTACGGTCCTTTAGATTAAACAACAGAGACCGACCCTTCTCTTTATACTTCTTATTCACGCCTCCAAATAATTTGAAGAGTTCTGCTTCGATTTCGAATGCTAAATCTTGTGGAGAATGAACGGGTTGCTCTTTCACTGCTCCACTAAATTCAACCTGATCCGGCTTCTCTATTTCAGGAGCTGTAATTTCCTTTTCTTCTGCAACAACCTTGTCTGTCTCCATAATCCAGGTGAGCCCATTCCCTTGTAGAAGATCATCCTTAACAAAAAATGCATCAGTAAATGATGTGTCTTCGTCTATCGAAATAATACTCGTTTGGAAGTCTTGCAAACCACTAGAAACCTGTGTGGCATTGCCAATATCTACCCCGTCAGTATTCTTCCTTTCGGAAGGATTTTTATCACAGGGAATGATCTGCTTGTCTTCAACTGCAAAAACAGGTTCAGCAGGTTGAGAATTCTCCACTTTTTCTTCTGGTGAATTTGTAGCCTCACCTTGAGAACTTTTCTCTTCTTTGGTTGATTTTTCTTGCTGTTGAGAAGCCAAGGCCAATGCTGAAGCTAGAGATTCCCTCATCTTAGACCTTACAGATACAAAAGACTCAGTTCGTGCTTTGGAAGATTGCATCTGTGAAGTTTGATTCTTTGCAGATAACGAACTTTGTGGCCCAGACTTACTTGTTACCGAATCCAACTGAACCACCTTCTTAGTCGAAGTTGGCGACCGAAGCTGCCCTGCAGCTTTGGGCATTGATTGCATCTGCACAACCTTTTTATTCGGTGCAGACATTTGCTGCAGCCACGGCCTATGCTCCATCTCCGCCATTCGCTTATTAGGCATAAACGATTGCTGCGGTGCACGGATATTCGTCAAAGATCCCATTGGCGCTTTACGCTTGTTCTGTAAGTGCGGCAATCCAGCATTGTGCAACATAGCCTCCATCTCTTCAAGCTGCATGTTGGCCATTACATATTGATGCGACCCAATACGCCCTACCTGTGCTCCAGGATCATATGAGGTCATCTGCATAGTAGGCATCGAGATCTGTTGAGATATAGGAATTGCAGAAATTGATCCCATTTCTCCAATTTGCATTGTTGAGTCCAGTTTGTTTGGGTTCGGTTCCAGCTGGCTGATTTGGTTGTTTGTCATAGAAAACTGGTGTTGCATGAAATTGTTGGCCATTTTAAGCTAGCACCATAAAACATACATATATTAGATGGAGTACAAATTGGCCAGAGATTCGCTGACCAAAGTCACAAATAAGCTGCAAAAACGTGCAATTTACTGTTATTGGAAACAAATGGCAGTTACCTGAGCATCCTTTTTAACTCACAAACAAAAATAAATTATCAATAGAATTATAGACCAGACTTCATGGATAATACATGAAGCTCAGATCCACATATTTATATCAATCATTCAAAGAAAACGGTTATAGTAAATACAGGCAGATATATAGAGATGAAAGCATGCAATGACATAGAAAAATAATTTTAAACCATTTTTTGTTATATATTGACATAAACGTGTTTATTCACTTGCATCATCGATTCGACGAAAATGGATACAGCTTCAACCTACTCTTAGCGTATTCATCTACTACATGCATACACAAAACAGAACCGTCCAATATATACAATTCCATACTCTGAACTTCCGGATGATGAACAAACAAGGCACAGGACAATACGAAAATAACTAGAATGAAAAGATTAAGATGCAATCTTCGACAATGAGAACTTTTAGCATAGGACATAACTATAAGAATTCATCTTCTAAAGACAGAAAGTCCAAAACCAGTAGTTACAAAAACACCAAAAACCTTTTCACTAAGGCTCGTTTAGCCTTCACTAAATTCCATTTAGTAAAAAAATACATATTTTAAAACTTCTAAAATCATGCTGCCACTTAGACGAGTCACATCTTCTAGAGACAAAACGTTCCGTGAAAACCCCCAAATACAAAAACACCAAAAACCTTGCCACTACAGCCTTTTTAGCCTTCACTGAATTCCATTTCGTAAAAAAAAAAAACATGTCCTTAAAATTCCAAATCCATGCGAGCTTAGTTTTATTCCATCAAAAAATCAGTCTCTATGCAATATAGATACCCAAACATGTGCATGTGACAAATACAATCACGCAGTAACAATTAAGTACATAAATAACACAATTAACAATACCCATATCACCAGATTACCAAAACTCTTGACCATCAGATTGCAAAGGTAAAAATCCCGACCTAATTCGATTCAAGAAATATTCAATTCGACACAGAACACAAACTCTGGGGTTCCCAAACCCACCCGATCGCAAAAAAAGCTCAAATTCGGAGGAAACAGCATGGATTCGTGATATACGAAGAGATAGCGATCGATTCAGATACAAAAAAAAAGGAAGAAATTAAGCAAGGATTAGGGGGAAATCAGGTACCTGAGCTGAGGTTCTCGAGAGAGGAACTGGAGGCGGCGGATTTTCCGGCGGGTCTCCGCTACTCTGCAGTGTTTGGGTGAATCGGCGACGAGGAGAAACGATTAGGGCTTGAGTCGAGAAACTGTGAGAAAGTGGGAGAGAAAGACTGATAAAAGGGAAATGTTTTGGGGATTTATGCAAAACGACATGCTACTTCGAAGGAAACGACGAGGATTTGAAGAAGATAAAAGAATAGTTATGGGCTTGGTGGTGTCTTTATGGGCTGTTTGTGATATGTACTGGGAAGGCCTTATGGGCCTATAAATATTTTATTTACTATAAAAAAGGAAAACTTCAAAAACATATTTTTTTTTACCTTTTATTATATAAAAAACACACCCTAAAGGTCGTTCGTCGTTAATAACACACCGTGACCCTGTCTTTTTTTACAAAAAAAAACCCTCGGATTTGTTCCAATTCCCTGAATTTTGGGACTCTGATTCAGAATCGAAAGGTGTGGAACTAGAAATTGGAGATCAATATGAATCTGCCACTGTGTTTAGGCTTGTATTTAAGATGTATGTTGTTGATAAGTGTTTTACTTTTCATCGTACCCGAAACAAGAAGGATTAAATAGGTGCTATTTGTAAACAAAAAGGTTGTTTGTTCTATATTGATGAAGGTTTTTGCATACAAAAAGGTGTAATTCTGAATCAGAATCCCAAAATTTACAGAATTGGAACAAATCCGACTGTTTTTGTAAAAGAGCACAAGGTTACGACGTGTTACTAATGAAGAACAACCTTTAGGGTGTGTTTTTGATAATGCAAGGTCAAAACGAGGACGCTTTTTAAGTTTTCCCCAAAAAAATTAGATTTATCTAACGGTTTGAGTTTTAGATTGATTTAAGCAACATCCTCTTGCAAAATCTTGGGATAAGAAGTATGTCACATAGCATCCTCTTTCATATAACAATAGACGATGAAACAAAAATATTGCAAGGGCCAAGCCATTTAAGCATACAGTGGAAAATGATATTTAGCAAGAATGAGCTACTTAAGTTTGGTAATTGATGGACATAATTCAGTAATGATGTCAACTTTCCTGTAAAGATAAAAAGGATAATTGCAAAAAAAACTAGCGGTTAATTATGCGCTTTTTACAAATACTATCGGAGTACTATGCTTTTTTTTTTACAAATGACATCCCCTCACTATTTTCCTTCTCCAAAAGCATATTCACAAGGATTCCAAGTTGCAAAACATGTAAAATGTAAAGGGCAAAACTGTATTTTGCAGACAGAAAATAGTGGGGATGTCATTTGCAAAGTTCAGGTAGTATTTGAAAAAGACACATAGTTCATCGCAAGTTTTTGCAATTATCCCAAGATAAAATGATTGAACAACAAAATGAAGATTGAGTTCATCTGAGATTACCTTATAGTTACATATACAGTTAATGGGTAAAACCAGGAACTAACTATCGTCGAGTTGTACCGCTCAAGAACTTGCTGCTGACTTATTTGTCGATCATATCAGTACCCTTGATTTATGGTAATTACACAAACTAACATTTTCCATTACAAACTAACATTTTTCGTTAGAGATGACAAAAAACATTAGGAAAAACTCAAAAAACTAACAAGTCTACAGTTAGTTTTTGAGTTTAATAGTCATGTTGTAGTTAGTTCTTGGAGTTTTTCCTAACTTTCTCCGTCATCTCTAACGGAAAATATTAGTTTGTGTAATTAACATAAACCAAGGGTACTGATCTGATCGACAAATAAGTCGACAACAGGTTCTTAAGATGTACAAGTCGAGGACAATTAGTACCTGCAGTTTTTCCTACAATAGATTAGCTGTTCCCGGTAGCATAGCTATAGTCTGTCTCATCCATTTGAGCATATTTATACATCTTCTCATTGAAGATCACCTGAGGATCCTTCTTGATCAAATTTCCACTCTCATCATAAGCATCCTTCAAGAAAACAACCCAGTTCATCTCTGTTCCTGCCAAATAAAATGTCTTGGGTTGCTTCAAAAGCATCTGGTAAGTCTGCCCGGTCAAGCTGAACTCCTCCTTGAACTCGACAATCTGATGTATAGAAGCCATCTTCTCCAACGTCAAGCTCAAGAACTCGTGCAACACCCCGACCCTGTACTTCTCCGCCTCCAATGTCCAAACATCCAACTTTGACCCGTCGGAGTATGGAGAAACAAGAGGAAGTGTACTCAACATGTTGAGCTTCCTCGTGTCCTCGTAATTTAAACCCAAATCCTTCCCGTGCTTCACCCCAAACTTGAACGCTTTCCTGACCCTATCCTCATCGACCATGAACTCCCTCTCTAATGCACTCACAGCCAGCAACGGATCCCAGTTCACCAATTCGAGCATCTGCTTCCCATCTTCCTCATCCACAATGAGGAAGTAATTAGGGTACTTTTCAACCCGATCCCGAAAATCCTCTGGAATCCCAAACAAATTCCGGCAATGTTGAATCTTATTCAATGGAACCCGCTTACCAGCAGACATCATCAGCAGTTGCCGCACCGTATGAACCCTATCGACTTCCATGGAGTCCATGATCTTGCCCTCCTCCTCCAGCAACTCCTCTATTAGATCCGTGAACCCGAACCAGAGCTTTCCATCCTGGCGGAAGATACGAAAGAGGAGAGGGTGGCGTTCGACATAGCGGATGAGATTGCGGCCGCGGGGGAAGCCAAGCTGTTGGTATAGCTTTGGGGCGTCGTCGAGGGGGAGGGCACGGCTTGGGAGGGTGGAGAGGTAGTGCTTGGATTTGGTAAGGAAGTGGAAGAAGGAAGTGCGCTGGACGAGGCGCTCCAGGTGGGGAATGAGGTTGGGCTCTGACTGGACTAGCTTAGTGCGTGGGCTGTCCTTCTTTTTGCGCTTTTTCCTGAACTTTTTGGGGATTTTGGTGACAAGGAAAGAGGTGGAGAATTGAGAAGCGAAGAAGAAAGGTTTAATGTTTAAAAATGGGGTTCGATCAAAGGTTGGGGTTAGGGTTTTAGTGGAGTGACTGAACTTGGTGAATAAGCCGGAGAAGAGGCTCCAAGCAGCCATGGAAATGATTTTGAGGTTACCTGAGCATCCTTTTCGATTCACAAACAAAAATAAATTATCAATAGAAGTATAGAACAGACTTCATGGATATAAAATACAAGAAGCTCAAATCCACATATTTATATCAATCATTCAAAGAAAAATGGTTATAATAAATACATGCAGACATATAGAGAGAAAAGTATGTGATGACAAAGAAAAATATCAAAAGCAACACGCCTTTAGTACACCAAAGTTTTATAACGTTCAATAAGACTCCTTACGTTTTGGTAACACACATTTAGTACCCTTATGAATTGGTCACAGATCATTTAATACCCCTTATGTATTGGTAACAGAACAATTACATGTCTTATGAATTGGTCACAGATCATCAAAATGGCGTAAACTTAACCAAAATTCTGTCCAGTGTGTTACCAATACATAAGGGGTACTAAAGGAGTGTTACCGATACATAAGGGGTGCTGAAGGTAATTAAGCCAAAGCAACTTTTGTCATACATTGACATAAATGTGTTTATTCACTTGCACTACGGATTCAAAGACAATGAATACAGCTTCAGCGCATCCTTGGCATATTCATCTACTACATGCATACACAAAACAGAACCATCCAATATCTACACTGAACTTCTGGATGATGAACAAACAGGGCACGGGACAGTACGAAAATAAGTAGAATTAAAAGATTAAGGCGCAATCTTCAACAATGAGAATTTTTAGCATAGGATTCTAACAAGCCATTACCCCGGTCTTTCCTCATATGTATGCATCTCCAATATAAGAATTCCTTTTCTAAAGACAGATTGTCCAAAAACCTTATCATTAAGGCTCTTTTAGCCTTCACTGAATTCCACACTGTAAAAAAAACTTATTTTTGAAACTCTAAATTCATGCATGCTTAGTTTTATTCCTTGATAAATCATTTCCATGCAATAAACATACTCAAACAGGTGCTGCTTAGACAAGTCTTTCGTCGTAGTTATGCACCTTCAATATAACAATTCATCTTCTAACAATAACCAAAACACCAAAAACCTCGCCACTGAAACTTTTTTAGCCTTCACTTGAATTCCATTTCATAAACAAATATATTTTTAGAATTCTAAATTCATGCATGCTTAGTTATATTCCATAGTAAATCATTTCTATGCAATACAGATACCCAAACAGATGCAAATAACAAATACACTGATACAGTAACAATGAAGTACATAAATAGCACAATTAACAATACTTATATCAAAGCTCATGATCATCATAATATAATGACGCATTAACAATGAACTACATAGATAACACACAATTAACAATACCCATATCAAATTCAGCACAAACAGAGATACAGATTATCAAAGCTCACAACCATCAGATTTTGCAAGTAAAAATTCCGACCTAATTCGATTCTAGAGATACTCAATTCGATTCTAGAGATACTCTAGGGCTCCGAAAGCCATCCGATTGAGAAAAAAAGGGTCGAAATCGGAGAAAAGAGCATGGATTTGTAATATACGAAGAGGTACCGATCGATTCAGATACAAAAGAGGAAGAAAATTAGGTACCTGAGCTGAGGTTCTCGAGAGAGGAACTGACGGCGGCGGATTTCCCGGCCGGTTTCCGCTACTCTGCAGTGTTTGGGTGAGAAGAAAGTGGGAGAGAAAGACTGAGAAAAACGAAATGTTTTGGGGGTTTAAGCGAAACGACATGCTACTTCGAAGAAAACGACGAGGATTTGGCGAAGATATGAGAATAGTTATGGGCTTGGTATCTGTATGGGCTGTTTGTGAAATAAGGCCTTATGGACTATAAATATTTATTTGTTAAATGGGCCGTTTAGCTCATGTCCTACATGCTACGTCTAAAAGGCCTGGATTTGTTTAATATTTATTGGGTTAATTGTTGAAACTTACCCTTATGTATTGGTCACGAACACTATGCTACCCTCCTTTTCAAAATGATTATTGCGCTACCTTATCTATTGGTCACGCGATTACGTTAGGAAAAATAGACGGTAAATTGCCGTTTTTTTCCATTTCGTTAGTCATATGACCTCAAGTGTCATATAATGGATGGTAAAATGACGTTTTTTCCCCTTAAGTATTTGACCTCTATATATTTTATAAGGAACAACAACGAGGGTGCAATGATAATGTTCCTTATAAAATGTATAAAAGTCAAATAATGAAGGAAAAAACGTCATTTTACCATCCATTATATGACACTTGAGGTCATATGACTAACGGAATGGAAAAAAACGGCATTTTACCTTCTATTTTTCCTAACGTAATCGCGTGACCAATAGATAAGGTAGCGAAATAATCATTTTGAAAAGGAGGGTAGCATAGTGTTCGTGACCAATACATAAGGGTAAGTTTCAACAATTAATCCATATTTATTTGAGTAAAAAGTATTTATGGTTATCTATGTGTTTGAGTTTTTAGATTAAGTTGATGTATACCTTATATACGTTTATTATTCAAGTTTGAACTTTATCCTACTTGTCGAGGCGTCCTGCTTCTGTTCAAGGAGGCCGTCCTCAACTTCTGTACACGACGTTTGTCTATTACATTGGTCATCGACTTCATGTTTTTGATGTAATCCTGCCACCACCTATGTCTGTGCTTGATTGTATCTCTACGACTCGTGGGAACCCCCCGTCTATCCAAACGACCTTCCATTCCGGATTGTCGTTACTCTCTGCTCTCCCGATGCTATCGGGGGTGGAGGATATCCAGGGTCATTTTGGGTTTCTCTTGCTTGAGGAGGGTGAGAAGGATGACAAGGACGTTGTGTCACTTGATGTCGCAAGCATTACAATCACCCCGACTTGTCAGTTGTGGGAGGTAGGGGAAGATTTTTTTCCCTCAAGCGAAGGCCCTAGATCTGTCGAGAGTCCTGACCACAAGCGATTGGCTCGTCGATGAAGAGGAAAATAAATCTGATCAGGCACGGGATGCAAAACAGCCCCGTCAGGCCCCATGAGGCAAATTGTGGCTCGAGGGTAGATGGATGGTGGCCTACCCCTCACGACCCGTGACCAAGTTCGCTGATTTTGTCTTGGGAGAGCGAATATACACCAAGGACTTCCAATTGTTTTTGCTGCTTATGTTTATTTCCTGTTTTGCAGTATTTTGGTTGTTATTGCTTTATTGTTTTGTTTTTAATTATTTACTTTCCCAACACAGGGTAGGACGTAGAGATAAGTATTCTTGTCTAGGCTGGAAACTAGACTATTTCTACGGATTCATGAGCATCAGATGTTCTACAAAAGACTCAAACAATATTTTGTTTTCAAGACTTTTAGCTCTATTTGTATGGTTTGACTCACACCAATAATACAATTTTTCGTCGCTCGTTTCAAGAAAAACTACATGGGAACACTGAACAGCATACTCCATGTTCTAATATAGGTTCTAATACATTTTTATAAATATGTGAGAGAGTGTAATGATTTGTTTAAATTCCAAACCCATCCTATTAGAGCTAATGATTTGATCCTTAATTAATTCCCTCGATTATTACTATTGCAAAATGAAAATAATAATACTACATGTTCAAAAGATCTAACATATCTAAATAATGACCTATATATTGATCAAGCACATGTAACTATAATATTTAATAATAATAAATGTTTAAACATATGTATAGGTGAGGCATGTTAAAAGTTGGTAGTATTTCTCTTTCTTACTATATGTATATACAAGGGTTACAAACAACGAAATACATGCAAAGAGTAAAATTATTATTTTCGGGAAAAAATCGATGTCATTTGTCACATGACTATATTCCATTAAAGATCACGGACTTATTGACGAAAAATGATTCATCATAAACTTTTGTAAAGAAAAAGGATATTTGTCCAAAATCACCCTAAAGTTTCGTCCACAAATGAATTGATGCACAAAGTTTTGTCCACGCTGTGTGGTTATCTTGAAGTTTTGTCCTCGTTTTTGTGGGTGCATCGAAGTTTTGCCCACGCTTTTGTGGGTGCATTGAAGTTTTTTACACGTTTCTATTCAATCCGGGAAGCATTGCCCAGAGGTCCCAGACCATCATTTTGAACATCCCTATTACGTCAAAAGTAAAAAAGTCGTGGACAAAACTTCAAGGTAGTCACAAAGCGTGGACGAAACTTTGTGCATCAACTCGTTTGTAGACAAAACTTTAAAGTAGTTTTTGACAATTATCCTTAAAATAAATACTTCGCCGCATGTAAAAACAAAACGTGTATTGTTCATCATAAATTTTTATCATTCTGTTTAATATCGTATTTAACAGGTTTTAAATAAAACATTAGCCGTAATATTTTCATTAATCGATTAACTTCAACTATATCATCAAATCATGGATACAAACATATCTCAACCCCTACTTCAAATTCAGTCACCGGAGTTCTCAACCCTCCGCCGCTTCACCGGGAAAACCCGCTGGAAACCACCGTGCACGGCGGCAACACCCCAATCCTCCAACCCACCATCCCACAAGTCAAACCCTTCCACCCCAATCATCTCCCGGCACGGCGGCTTCACCTTCCGGCGACCGGCCCCCACCGGAACGTTCCGGAGGGCCCCGCCGGCCGTCCAGTACCGCTGGCAGCCCTTGCAGAAGTGCCGGGGCTGGTTCACGTTGTAGTTGTTGAAGTAACAGAACTTGGTCTCCATGCTCTTGCACCTAGGGCACGCTATGACCCTCTTCGGCTCCTCCCGTTGACTTCCCTGCTCCGCGCCCTGGATGTCGTTGTTGTCGATCTTTTTGTTTGGTATATGGGTTTTGTCTTGTTGGTCTTGCAACGTTATCGTTGCGCCGAAGAGCTTGATTCCGGCGCCGGCGTGTGCTCCGGCCATGATTTTTTTTTTGGTGGGAGGGTTTGGTTTGGCAACAAAAGTGGAGATGGGAAGTGGGTTTTTTATAGGGAGGGGTTTGGGAAAGAAAAGGGGGGTTTTTTGTCAACTTTTTTGCATTGAAATTTAGAAAGTGTTTAAAACGTTACGACATTGTGTGTGGATAGGGAAGAGACAGCTAGTTGTATTGGCCAGCCGCCAAGGAACACAAAATGGTGGCTTGGAGAGGTGATGAAGATATATATGTTTATTAAATTAGTATGTAGGTGGAGTAAGTATTTGTGTTCATATTAGTTTTGATTTTATATGTTGTTTTCGGGGTAATGTATTTCGAGTTTAGTTGTCACGGTAATTAGTTTTATTATTTCTTTATTATCTCGTAATGTTCGATTTTCCGTTTAGTTATGATCTACCGTTTGGCTGGTATAGTTTGTTTCACTTCCTGTAGTCGGTTTAGGATAGTTACCTTCGGATGACTTCTCTGGTTTGTTGCTGAGGATAGAGGTTTCTGCGAGTGATAATTGTTAGGCGAATGCTTGGTGTTGGCAAGCATTTGTTGTTTTCTGAGCTTTCTAGTGGTTTCTTGGTTATTAGATCTTCGTTGTTTGTTAGGGCTTCAAAGTTGATCCGGGGTTTTTAGACCTGTTTACGGTTGGGTTATACTGTTGCTCCTAGCTTGTCTGTGTGGGTCTTTAGACCGGTTGGTAGTTTGGCTTCATGTGCCTTTGTCGGCATGCTGCTTGTTTGTTCGTTTTTTTTTCTATTTAGTCCATGGTAGGAAAATAAAGGATGTTAGACCTTTGTTTGAGGTAACCTGGTCGGTATGCTCTTGTTCTATTCTGCGAGTTTACTCGTGTCTTTTGTTTACATCCCAAAAATATTATTATTAATTTATTTGCCTTTCAAAAAATAATATATTGTTTCTACATTAAAAAG
Organism: Erodium maritimum; assembly: GCA_963921825.1. Lineage (NCBI taxonomy): Eukaryota > Viridiplantae > Streptophyta > Magnoliopsida > Geraniales > Geraniaceae > Erodium > Erodium maritimum. The sequence continues at coordinate 1,915,200 of OY997593.1, read as the reverse complement.
GGAAAAATAGAGTCAAATCCAGCCTAATAAACTTAATATTTTAGTAGTGAAAATCCGACTTCACAAAAATAACACATATAAAACAAAATTTAAGTGTGTTTTAAGTTTATTTATCGATTATATGTAAGTATATCAGGTTTTGGGGATTGAGTTTTACTGGTGTCTTATAATATCTTCTGTCACGCCATAGTTTGTGACAAGAAATTTTCTAACATTATATGAATAAGAGCATGTGCAGTCATAAACGTCTCTTGGTGTTACCGACTACTGCTCTAAAGCACGACAAGAAAAGAGAAAAGATAAAACACATCTACTTACAAAAATCATCGATTGAAAACGTCAATAAAACGTTACCCATTGCTCCTTATCTAAATCACCATTGTAACTCTTTATAATAATATACATGGGTGTCAATATGAGATTGTTGGCCTATGAACAAAAGTGCCTAAGACAAGTTCAAAAGAGATAAAACTATTTTAGTTGGAGCAGAAAGAGAAGTTCTTAATAGGGAAATTTCATAAAATATGCCTCATAATGGTATAAATTTGTTTTCTATGTTAGTATAGTTCAAAATTTGAAAAATATGCTTTTCAATTAGTTTAGGACAATAATACCCTCATTCTAATTTAAACAAGATAATTCATATTTTATTAACTCATTTAAATATATTTTCAAAATAAATATTCACTTCTTAAATAAAATATTTTTTAAAATTTTAAATTATATTTTATTTTCTTAAAAATCAAATTATTTTGACAAATATTTTTAAAAAGATAATTCAACGATGATGTTTCAAACAAAAATATTATACTTCATTATTTTTTCCAGTTTTATTAATTATTAAATTCCTATTTAAATTTATATTTTTTAAATCGGATTATTTTGAAAAATATAATATGAAAGATAATTCAATTTTATAAACTTTTGAAAAATAATTTCGATTTTATAATAAAATATATTTTATATAATTTTATTAGTAATTCGTAGTTTATTTTCTAAAATTTAATTTGAAAAATAAATTAAAAATTAAAATATTATTTTCATAATTAATAAAATATATTATAAATTTAATTATCTTTAAAAGTTATTTATCAACATAATCTGTTTTTTATATAAAAATAAATTAAGATCTGATTTTAATAATTAATAATATAGAATAATATTTTTAATATAAAAAATATTCTTTCCCTTTATATATTCGTATATTAGAAAAAAAATATTTTGTTAATATTAGTAATTATAAAAATCAGATTTGAATTTATTTTAAAAAGAGAATACTCTGATAATAATTTTAGAAAGATATTTAAATTTATAATATATTGTATTAATTATGAAAATCAGATTTTAATTTATTTTTCAAATTATATTAAAATTAAAATATGAATTTAGTAATTAATAAAATTTATTTTTGTAAAAATACATTTTGTTCAATTTTATTAGTTACTACATTTATATTTTATTAATTATGAAAATCTGGTTTGAATTTATTTTTATAAAACTTAATTATCTTTCAAATTATATTTGTCAAAATAATCCGATTTAAAAATTTATAAATTAAAATAACAATTTAATAATTAATAAAACTGGAAAAAAAAATAATGAAGTATAATATATTTTTTTGAAAAATTATCGTTGAATTTTATTTTTAAAAATATTTATCGAAATAATTTGATTTTTAAGAAAATAAAATACAATTTTAATAATTTATAACTTTTAAAAAATATTTTATTTAAAAACTGAATATTTATTTTGAAAATAGATTTAAATGAATTAATAAACTATGAATTATCTTGTTTAAATTAGAATGAGGGTATTATTGTCCTAAAACAATTGAAAAGCATATTTTTCAAATTTTGAACTATACTAGCATAAAAAAGCAAATTTATACCATTATGAGGCATATTTTATGAAATTTCCCTTCTTAATATTTACCTACATAGAAAAAAGAAATAAAAAAAGAGATAATATTAAAGCAAATTATCCTAAATGTTTTTGCTTTGGAAATCAAACAAGTGAGTTGTCATTCTTTTGATGGATTGGTTTGCCAAATCATAGCCCTTGGATTAAGCATCTCATAGACACTATTTTCTTCTTTATATTTAAAACTAATGATTGATGTTAGATGAGGTTAATGTTAATCTATTAGTGTTAGGTAGGACCCACATAAAATAATATAATATTATTTTGACATTTTTGTTAACTTGTTCATTTTCATGACTTGACTTATGTATTTAGATAATTGAGTTGTCATTTTCATTATTATTTTTTTATTTATAAAACGTGTCTTATAAATAATTATACATATTAATACAATCTTAAACAAATAATGGATATTTTTTTATTGTTGTGAACTAATTTAGGACTTTCAAATTAGATCAATTTAATTACAGTTTTTAAAAGAATAAAGCATAAAGCAAGTTTCAACTATTTCTTAATTGAAATAATCATAAATCAAAATTACCAACAAATGTTTCCATTTTAATACCTAATCTAAGTCTTCTCTTTTTTTCTTCTCTTCTTTTATGATCTTTATCTTTGATGCTCTAGATAGCTTAAGGTGCTATAAAAGTTTGAAAAAGGCATAACACCTTTCTTTTTTTCTAAAGTGCAACCCAAACTAACTTTTGAAAAGAAAAAAAAAGATGATATTATCTTTAGTTATTAAGCCATCTCTCAATTTGGAAATCTTAATGGCAAAAGGGTTATCTTAGACTCGTGATCATAGGTAAATTGATGTAAGATCAAATAAACTTACCACTCTGGTCTGATTCACGCAGTGGACTGGATACTCTCTCAGGATGTCAACGTACGTCCTCCTCCCTATAATGATAGTAATAGGACTCCTAAACACGGAATTATTGGCCCACGAGAAGGTAGAGGGGTGTCTTACCGGATCTTGATGGAACCTTCTCCACCTTACGTCCAGTGGGGCAGTGAAACCGACTGAACCCCCCCCCCCCCCCCCCCCTCCACTAGGCCGTCTCAGCCTCATTTTGTGAGGCGAGTGTGCTTAAAGCCCCTCGCCGCTGTACTTGTCGCCTCTCCTGATTTAGAGGAGCCTTCATATTCCGCCTCCCCAATTTTCCTTACCGGCCTCTTTCTTCCAGTAGATACTGAGGTACATACCCGAGTTCTCAAATTGGCCTCCGGACTAACCGACCTTACTCCCCTAGGATCTCTATCCTTCCTTGACTGCCACCTTGTTTCCCCTCGTATGCCTCCTTGTCATTACTCATTCCCTATCTCCTTAGTTAGGTTGGTGCCTCCAGTGCAAAGCGACGAGTTTGATGTCCTGAAGAACCTTCTAGATAATCCCATTTTGTTCCAGGGACCGGTTTCCCCTGTCTTGATCGTACCAGAGTCGGCCTAGGGCATGTTGGTAATCTCAACGAGGGACGTCTCACCCCCCTTTCATTGGAAAAGATGTAAATAAATGACCGGCACGACTACAACCAAAACAATGGTTGGGAAGTCTTTCATACGAAACATGAAGTATCGTACGTACCTGAGACTCTGTAAGTCTAAACCATAGTTGGCTCTGAAGGGAGATCCAGATATCGACTCAAACCCAAATCCTCATAAAGTCTCCCCAACACATCTCATCCGCGTCATCGTCTACTGCCTGACAAACCCTCATGTCGCTTCCCAATCTGAAACCGACATCTCTCCTAACTAATACTTTGGACACCTAGGTAACATCCGCACATGTGCCCGTACCTTGCTGGTGGGATGACTTTCTTTGGTCCCGAGTTATTCTGGATGTGGATAAGCTACTACTTGGGGAATCCGCCTCCATTTCCCGGGTCACCTAGAGCCCACAATTGTAGGTCTTCAATATGAAAGGTTGTCGGGGTTCTGTGACTGATGTGGGAGGCTCAACCATTGGATCTGGTCCTATCAGGCTCACATCTTGAGAGTGGGTAGGGAGGAGGTCTGTTTTGATGACTCTCCCAAGGTCTAGAAGGGGCTTGATATGGAGCAACTGCTCAAGATGGAGTGGGGAGCGCCACGGGAAAGACGGGTGCCCCTAGTGGAAGAGCTGCTGACAACTCTCACCCTAGAATTCGAAAGGGAGAAGCTGAGAAATGGGAGGACTCTCCTCCCTCCTCCGGGTTTCCCGGTACTATTCGGGACAAGGGAGCCTGTTGCGAAGACTTGTGATTTGGCTGAGGAGCATCCCTCGGGTATGATTCTAGGAGTTCAGTGGGCGCACCTAGGATCGTCAAATGAGACACGCAAGATAGCAAAGACCTGTGATCTGGATAATGAGAACCAGACCGACGGAAGGGACACACAAGAAGGAGAGCTCAGCTACATCGGTGGGATCCCTACACAATCACTAACACCTTCTTCGATAGGCCCACATGAGGACACTGAGACCCCTTCTTAGATGGGGAAGCAGAAAAGGCCTCAGGAGCACCCGAGCGGTTTTGGACCCAAGCGATCCAAGGTCCTGAAGACAAAGGGGGGAGGAAAGGCGAGGCAATTCTACACTAATACATGCCAGTTGAAGCGGACCCTTGACCTCTCAGTGGTCCTTACCATAACCCGTCAGCTTGTGGATGAAGAGGAGGACAACTTCAATCAAGTGAAGGCTGTTAAGCAGCCCTTCTAGGAACCATGAATTGGCCCGGGATGGGGGTATAGGGTTAGTGACCTACCCATAATCCGGGACCGGGTTGGCCTACATATCTCGGAGAAGCAAGGAAACACCACACTTTTTATTTTATCCTAGTTTATTGCATTTCTGTTCAACATTATTGTTTTGGATTTATATTGTGTTAAGGGTAATACGTTGGAGTTATGTTTGTTTGTCTAGGATGAAAATAGACTAATTCTACGGGTTCGAGAGTATCGGTTCACATACAGAAGTTCCAATCATATTCTGAAACCCATGGTCTTTACCCTATCTCTGTAACTATTGCTTTACATGATTAATTCACTTTTCTTATTACATATTAAAAAAAAAACTATTTTTATAAATATTATCAATCAAAATATGGAGTCCATAGATGGATTACGCCCAATCAAGTGTCATTCTTATTCAACGGTAAAAAAATCTATGTTTAAGACCACTTATAGTGGGGTGTTTGTGTGTCGATTCAGGAGTCGAATCAGTTACTTCTTGAGAAAAAGCCGGATTTTTTAGTTTAGACCGTAAAACCTGTTGAGGGATCCGTCGATCATCTATTCGGGTCTAAATCACGATTTTCCTATAAAGAATCGTCACGTGACATCAAAAAATTTAATAATATTATTAAATATATTTTGGACTCACTTTTTCCCACGAATCGGATAGATTCGGCCCATCTTTTCTCTACATTTTGTCTAATTAATTTATTCGGTCTAATTCCACCATGAGTGGTCTAATAATATTTTTCAATTGAAAACGATCAAAACATAACCATCCTTTTCAACCATGACTTTTGTTGCTTTCTTTTATCTTTATTTGTTTATTTTATTTATTTGTTTGTTTTGTGATCTAATTTATCAGTAGCTTTCAGTTGCAATTGTAAAAAGTGGAACGATTTTGATGTGGGTTTTGTTTATAAATAAAAAGGTATCTTTTGGTTAAATTAATTCAAAGCTGCCTTATTTCCAACTCTTTTCCAAATATAATATGGACAAAGAAGCATTTTCCTCTCTTTTGCTCGGAAAGAGAAGCACTTTTCTTCTCTTTTGGATGCTTATAACAATAGTCACACTTTTTCCGAGTATCGGTTCTTCTATTTTGATTGATCTTTACGAGTATGTATTAATCTTTTCAATCAAGATCATGGTTTATTTTTATTTATATACTTTGTTACAGAAGTTATTGTAAAGTCCTTGTAATTCGTGGTCTCTAGCTTTTTCAACCATTCAGTCGTTAGAGTTACTATTTTCAACGATATACTATATTGTTGCTCGAGTTGTATATTAACGAAAAGCGCTCATTATCGTTTTCCGACTCCCACTTCGATGCAATAGTTCTTTGGTGAATGTATAAGGAATTTTTGCGACTACATTATATAGTCGTGGAATATGTTTTTTCTAGTAGCAATATATGATTTGATTATTATATTTTCCATTTTAGATTTAGGGATTCGTGTGTGCCGGGATCTCTCTACTAAACCCCAAGAGAGAGTTGTCAACGACAACGTCATCAAGGAGAGGGACGGCAAGACAATGGGTGTAGGCCGATCGATTTCACAGACCAACGAGGCGTTTGACGTTGAGAAGAGCCCTCTACCCTGTCGTGCGTTGCAGCGGGATACAGGACCAATTTTGGTGAGGGTAATTCACCGATCCTCGATGGTAGAAGAGGAGTTGAGGAAATGTGGTTAAAGACTAGGGTTTTGCGTCATGTTGCTCTCGTATTCTCTTGTCTTTACGGTCCCCATTAAGGTTTCCAAGTCGACTAAAGGATAGAGTCGGGCGCCCCAACGCACCTCCTCAATAGAACCAATATGTCCTCGGAGTTGACCTACTCTGGAGGTCTTGAGAGCCAGTTGGTCTCGGGTCTGTAGGGGATCAGAGGGAGGGCCTCATTTCCTGTGTTCCCGTCAGGCAGGTCGAAACTAGGTGTCCCACACAACTACACCCAAAGCAGTGATCCGGTAAACGCTCATAGGAAATGTACAGTAAAGTTCGTACCTCTGATTCCGATAGTCTGAACCACAGTTGGTTCTGAAGCGGTACTTTGATGTCCACCTTGATCTGAATCCTCATGTAGTCACCCCAGCACATCCCATCTGCAGCAATGTCCACTTCATGGCATACCCTTAGAGAGTTACCCAACCGGAAGCCGACGCCTCTGTTCCAGGCCCCTTCCAAAAGACTCAAAACACGGGCCTACACCGAGAAGTGTGAAAACAAGATGTCCCATGGTCGCATTTGAGGATACAACTCCGTCAATATAACTAGTGATCTTCTGAAGGCCCATGGCTCCCCTAGTAGTACCCGTGCTTTCTCCCTCGTCAAACGGAAGAAAAATCCCACCACTCCATCCTCAAGTGGCCGGGCAACGATGTTAGGAATCTACTAAAGGTCTGCCATCCAGTCCACCAACAACTTCCAAAAGAAAGTTTGGGGCGAGAGTACCCGAGAGGCCAAGGCGTAGAAAAAATTGAGCATTGTCCACACAATTCTGTCGGTGGGATGATAATCTCTAGAATCCCCAGACCCCCAAGCTCTGGCCAAGGTCATCGACCTCCTGTTAAGCTGGTTGTCGCTGTTTAAACCGACCCGACCCGTATCTTGTGCAATCCGACCCACGCCCGTGCTCGTCTGAATCTTCTCGGACCCGAGAGTTAAGCCGGATCTCCGATTGGACTCGGTCCTATTGGCCTTGCGAAACACTGGCCTAGGCCCTAGGGGAAGTGGGTCGGCCCAATACTCGCGGCCCAGGGACTTGAGGCGTCACCCTCGTTCCTCTTCCAGCCTCACGTCTCCACCGCCCCATTTATGGAAGTACCGGTCGTGTCTCCGGTAAGGGACCCATTTCCTCCCCTTTTGTTGTATTAGAAACATCCCTCAAGACCGTCTCTTCTCCGATGGGCTCCTGACTTTATCCCTGGAACACATGAAATACACTCCTCATCGCAAAACGAATCGGCTATGGTAAGCCAGATGCGATCCCCTCGCCGTTGGGGGAACCAAAGCCGGGAATGGCTCTTCCTCCAATAAGGCCCTCCTTTGATGCCGAGGCGAGGACCTCGCACCTGTACGCCTCGAACCATCCCACGAGCCAGTCTCGATGTGTCACCACGTCTAACTCTCGGCCCTGGTAACACCACTGGAACCGTTGTTCCTCGTGCCGATAAAACCATCTCTTCCCCTATAACTGGTGATTCTCCAAATGGTCTGATGATCGGAACCGAAAGAGAAGAGTCGCCAATCAATCCGGACATAAGGATATCCGGACTACTGCCCGCCGTCAAAGTCCTTGAGGATGACCGGAAGGAGCTGTTGTCGTCGTCCATAGGAGAAACACAATCGAACTCTACAAACCCTAACCGCAGAAGACTCTGAGAGCGGGAACTTCGTTTTTTGAATTAAGTTGAGTTCACTCAGTGATTTTTATTTGATTGTATTCTATGTTTTATTACAATATAATTACACATATACTTCTTGTGAAAAATATGACAAAAAGTTAAAGTTATAAAAAGTATTTAAAAGTTGGATTCACTTTTGTTGATCACTAAGTGCTTAGCATAAAGATAAGACCCCTGATAACATTTCACATAATCATAATATAAAAATTGAAAGATATGTTTTGGATATGGGTTTGTGATTGGAAAGCTTAAGAGGCATGTTGCTTGTTGTTGTTTGTGATTCTTCATCAATCAATACAACTTGCTTTCACTTCATTTATAAATCAAACATCAAAGTCTCCTCCTTTTCTTATTCCTCCTTATTTTTAACTATATTTAGTGTACACTTTTTCTTTGTCTTCTTTTATTCTAATCACTCCAACTTGGAAGCTTTAGAATCCCCCCTAACCCTACCCAATGTATTAATATTCACATTTGTGGGCTGCTTTAGTCTCTATGTTCATGCACTTTCTTCTTCTTCTTTTTTTCTTTTTAAAAGAAAGCAATCCTATTAAAAGTGTTCCTTTTTCTTGTTAATTAGGTTGAAAAGATTTGGTTGTGATCATAACTAATATTGTTCATATTCAGAATAATTGTGCATTTTTATGTCATTTCATTACTCTCATTTTAAGTAATTACCATGGTTTTTACAAAAAGATGATTATATATTTTTATGAAATTATCCTTGAAAATCGTTAATCGTGATACGTTGTTACCTTATTTTGTTAATTTACATCAAAGCATCCGGAAGAATGATGATTTTGTCATTTTGTCGATAACAGAGTTATAAACAAATTGAAAAGACTAAACTACCCCCTAAAAATCGTCTTTTTTGTAAGTTGTCACCTTTTGCTTTTTTAATTCACATCCAAACAAGAGGAAGATCGGCAATTTTGTCATTTTGAAAATTACGCAGGTCACACGATGCATTAACTACAGGTTGTTATTGTCGTCTTCTTTTTCTGGCAGGGTGTTACGATATACTCTTTTTAGTTGCACCAGCTAAAGCGGAATTAAATACCAAGCGAAAAGACCAGACTACCATTCCTCAAAAATCGTTATTTTTTAAACTCACGTCTAAACAAGAACGTAATTTTAAAAGTATACAGGTCACGTGTGTGTCGCATGCTGCTTCAAATAGCGATTTCTATTAGTTTTAACATAATTGAACTAACAAAATGTAAGACAACAATCTACAATAAACTGGAATTACACAATATATTTATACAAGAGTGGAAAAGTGAATTATTCTTAATACTCAAAAAAATAACAAAATTACATATACATCCTTCATATTTAGCTCAGCTCACCATCCACAATCCTATCCCTCTCAACAGTGGCTGTGCAAAACAAAATGGAAGCAAAGAACCAAAAGCAAATATCAGCTTATAAAGAATGAGCAACAAGACCTAAAGCTAATTACAAAAAGATCACCAGACTATTCACATATTATGATATAGCCTCTCCAAACTCTTGAGACTTGGGGATCACAGGGTGAGTGTTTTTTTGGATAATAGCAAAAAAGTACCCTCTTTTCGCTAATTGTAACCATCTTCTTTGATAACACAGCAAAGTGGCACTCTAAACTTGCCTTTCTGTTGCACTTTGTGTAAATTTGTTTCAACATGACGATTTTACCCTTTGAAATAGTAAGTAAAAAACGAAAAGTCCAGAATTGTCATCCTTTTTTATTTTTTAAATTAAATATTTTAAGGGTAAAATCATTATTTTAAAACAAATTTACATAAAGTGAAACATTAAGGCAAGTTCATGACACTTTTTTGCTATTACCAAAGAAGATGGCTACAGTCAGCAAAAAGCGAAACATCAAGGTAGTGTTTTGCAATTATCCGTTGTTTTCTCATAGAGAAGTCAAGTGTCGCTCCAAGTGTCTTCTTCCCCGTCATAGCTAGCAACAGCCTGAGAGAGTTTCAGGTTCGATGAGAGTTGAGACATGGGAAGCTAAGGCATGAGAAAGAGAAGCAAAGATCATAGGCTGTGAAGAGATTCAAGTACCTGTCTGATTGCATTTGCTTTCTCCAAGATTGCAGTGACTGAGACATTGGAGGTCGGGGCAGACACAGGGGCAGGTTTTGGCGGTGTTATGCGTCTCAGATTGAACGACTGACAAAACAGCACAAGAACATGCACAAGGGAATCAACATAAGCACCTATATTCTTAAGGCCGTTGATCAAAAGGATAACCTCAAATAACTACACTGACTTTATCACTTAACGACAGTGTCTTTTAGGTTTTCTCACTCGACTACACTAAACTTCCAGATTTTGTCACTTTACTCTATTTTATTAATGAATTACACAAATGCCTCCGAAGCAATTTAGGGAACTTGGGCAAAAATGAATAACTCAGGGTGCTTTTTTGCAATTATCCCTATAAACTATCACGTAAAGCTGACTTCACTTTTGGGTTTGGGAAATGACAGTCAGAATAGGAAATGGGAACTCACTTGTGTTCTGATTTGCTGTAAAAAATCGTCCCTTTCCACTGTTCCCTTGCCATTTGAAGCCTCTTTAGCTTTGTTCTGTCTATTCATCTTGGGCCATTCCTGCAGCAGAACAGTTGAATTTAATGATTCATGCTTATACATTTCTAGCTTCTCACTTCCTAAACTGAACATAAATGAATTGTCTGATCAAGACCATCACCATACCTCGTTCTTCGATTCAAACCCAACAGCCCCATTACTTTCATGCTTCACAGCAGAATCTAACCGAGCTTGCGGAGAGATGGAAGGTTTCACAAGCTCAAGAGCTTCCTTCCTATCCTGTGGTTCTTGTTTCATCTCCGGTTGCGATTTCAACACCCTCCATTGAACTGGAGGGAGAGGTGGGGGAAGAGGATCAGAATCACCTTTTGGTTCTTGCTGATGTACAGAGTTCATAACATCTAATCTTGGAGGCTCTTGTAAGGGACAAGAACGAGTATGTTCTACACCGTTCTCAATGCTTAAATGATTACCATCACTACTTGAAACAGACTCTGAACCTTCAACTCTGCAGAAAGCATCGTAGAGCTCCATGTCCTTGCTTCCAATGTTTTCACCGGCTTCCCATTCCTCAGAATTCAAATCAGATTGAACACTGTTACAGTCATCTGATACATAAGGTGATGATCTACAGAACGTGCCATCATCAGAATCAGAATCGAAATCAGTGTCGCGCGGTGGCATGGCAGAGTCTGGAACAAGCTGAAACGAAGGAAACATGTCTTCTACACTCTCAAGATTCAGTTTCATCTTAGAAGTCTCGAAGCCATTTACAGGATGGAAAGATATCTTCATATGTTCAAGCGGGGGCGAAGAAGAAGGAGAATCCCTGAAGGTTGTCTCTTGAATTCTTTCCAATGAATTACTCAACATGGGTTTATCATCATCATCATCATCAGGAACAAGTGTTAACTTTCTATGGAACCCGTTTACAAGCAATCTATGGCCAAGTCCAAACATTAAAGAGGCTTTTTCATCGTTCTCCAGATTAGCATGACAAGATCTCTTACCATTGAGAAGATCATCAGATTCTTTGTCTTTGCCACCACCATCTTTGATTGTACTCGAAGAAACCTCTGTTTTTGTATTTGACACAGCGAAATCAGGAGGTTTTGATGGCTGAAGACCCAATAAGCCACCGTTAGTCCATAATTTAACCGGCTTGGTGCTAGAAATTTCAGCAGGAGATTCTTGAGAGTCAGGGAAGCGGGTGATGACCTTTTTGCCTGATTGGTCCTGTACATCATGATCACTGGAGCCAGAGGACAAAGAAGCATTACTTATTGTAGGAGATTCTTGAGAACCGGGGAAGAAACTAGTGATGACCCTTTTGCCAGATCCGTCCTGATGATCACTCGAGCCAGAGGGCGAAGAAGCATTATTGTTTGTAGGAGATTCTTGAGAAACGGGGAAACTAGTGATGACCCTTTTGCCAGATCGGTCCTGATGATCACTGGAGCCAGAGGGCGAAGTAGCATTACTGATTGTTGGAGATTCTTGAGAAACGGGGAAACTAGAGATGACCCTTTTGCCAGATCGGTCCTGATGATCACTGGAGACGGAGGGAGAAATAGCATTATTGATTCTAGGAGATTCTTGAGAACCGGGGAAGAAACTAGTGATGACCCTTTTGCCAGATCGGTCTTGTGAATCACTGGAGCCAGAGGCCGTAGAAGCATTGTTGATTGTAGGGGATTCTTGAGAACCAGGGAAAAAACTAGTGATGACCCTTTTTCCAGATCGGTCTTGTGAATCATGATCACTAGAGCCAGAGGGCAAAGCTTTACTGATTGCAGAATCAACCTTAGTTTCATCATGAGTATCAGCACTTCGATATGCATCGATTCTAGGTGAATGATGATCTGAATTCGAAGATATCTCCATAACTTCGGGTTCATTTTCATGGACGGTACTCTCTGAGGATGCTGAACCTAGTAAATTTGAAGGCACTTCCTTGTTCAAGACATTGTAGACATGAAGCTCATCGATTTCATCTTCCATTTCTTTATGATCCACATTCGAATCTCGCTTCACCTCTTGTTTCGTTTGACAATCATGATCATACTCTGATTCAGATTCGATAGTGTTAAGAGCATCGACATAGTTGTCTGTTTCACTTTCAATGTCATCAAGCTCACTCCTATCATCAGACACAGTATCCATTTGATCAACATTCTTCACCAGATCTATATCGGACTTTTCAAGAAGATCTTCATCACCATCATCATCATAATGTTGACCCTTAGTCTCCACAATTTCTTCCTTTTCTTCCCAACTAACACAAGATGAGCCCGGGGCAATCTTCTCTTCAATCGAATCAGAAAATACCGAATCAATGTTATCATCATGTTGTGGCGATCTAGGGGAGGCTTTCTTCGAATCTTGAGGGAAAACACATTCAATGTAGCCTGATCCAGTTCTTGAATCGAAAGAGTTTGAATGTTCTGCTTCAGATTTCAAGGTCTTATCAACTGTGGAGGCTGTTTGGGAAGGAGAAGCTTGCCCGTTACCAATAGAAGAAGCAAACTGCATTCTGCAGAATCATACATAATGAAGAGTTGATTTTTTTTTCTTCTGAACAAGACATGGTAACGACTTTAAACTCAGCTATGCTTAAACATACCTGCCACTGCAACTGTATATTGATGTACCTCGTGAAAATTCTCCGTTCCTTAGAGATGATGACCGTTTCTTCTGTTCATTTGACATTTTTTTTGGTGAGACTTGGTTTCAGAAACCGATAGCATTGAGGTTGTTAAGTTCGATGATTTTCTAATTCTTGATTACATTCAAAGATGAATAAAGTAAGCATTTGATCAAGGGATGATCGCATAAAAAAAAGTTATGTACTATACATTTTCTTGCAAATCATATCCTTCTTCTAGAATAATAGCAAAAAGGTGCCTTGAACTTCTAGTTTTATTGCACTTAGTATCGATTTGTTCCAAAGTGATGGCTTTGCCCTTGAAATTCTAAATTAAAAAAATAAAAAACAAAAAATCCAGATTTTCACCTCCCTTAAGAGCATCTGCAGTGGGGGGCAGAAAGGAGGGGCGATTTGGCAAAAAAAGTGGTTTTTGACCGATTTCGCAATCCCCTCTTCTCTTGAGCGAAGGATTTATCGCCCCTATTAGTTCGCTGGTGAATCCAATTAGCCTAGAAAAGGTGGTTTGTGGCCACTTGCCACATGGCTATTCGCCCCCAATTTGCCCTGTGTTAGGTGAATACCACTATGGGGATGCTGGGAGAATATGTATTTTTTGATGGATTCGCCTGACTAATCTCCCCGTGCACTGAAGATGCTCTAAGTTTCTTCTTCTTTGGACGGTACAAAGAGGAAGAAAACTAAGGGAGATGAAAATTCTGTATTCTTTGTTTTTGATTTTAAAAAGTGATGGACAAAATTGTCATTTTAAAACAAATCATTACGAAATGCAACAAAAATCCAAGTTGGAGGCGTTTTCTTGCCATTATCAAAGAACAAGGCTATGCTATGATTTGTAAACAGTTAATATTTTTTTATCACAGGGCACGTTTTGCAATTATCTCTTTGATCAATCATTGCTTTTATGTGATATCAAATTAGCAAATCCAACAGCAAATTGATCCATGGTAAGTATTTTGTTATAATGATTGCAATCAGAGTTTCTTAAAACCTTATGGGTTTAGTTCCAGTTCCAAATATTTACTATTCCTAGTTTCCTACTAGCTTTCCTATTCCTATATTACTTAGCATTATTGCATTTCCTATTTAATATAGAGTTGATCCTTGTATAAGGGGATGCTCTCAATGCTCTCATTATATCAAACAACAAAAATTATCAATAAAACGTTGAGTTTAACATTTATCAAGTAAAGATATACCTTAATTTTACGAGTCTTCTTATCCTTCCGGGTTTTTTCAATATTTTTATCATTAGAACTGGTCGATACTCTTTTGAAGAATGTAGGATCCGAGTACCTCTTCATACAGGAGCCCGAGCCACCGGTATCGAATCTGAAATGCAAAGCTGATCTTATCAGTGCATAGAAACCAATATGATCAAGATTTAAACCCCGCTATTAGATTTAAGAGATAATTGCAAAAACAAACCATGAACTTGTCTTTTGTTGCAATTTGTATAAAAATGATAACTTTACCCTTCCAATTTAGACTTAAAAAAAATTATAAGTACAAAAAAAGTTCAGACCCTTGATTTTCTTCCTCTTCGTACCGTGCACCGAATATAAGATTTAAAGGATATGAAAAGTTGTATTTTTTGTTCTTTCATTATTATTTATTAAATTTAAATTTCCAGGGGTAAAATCGTCATTTTAAAACAAAATTATACAAAGTGCAACAGAAAGATAAATTTGGGGCACTTTTATGTAATTATTAAAGAAGAGGGGCTACAAGTGGCAAAAAGTAAATACCTCAGGGTACTTTTTTGCAACCATCCCTATATTTAAACAAGGTTGATTATACCTGTCAAGCAAATGCAAACGAGGAGGATCGCGACATTCTTCGTACGAATCCATAATAAATCGTGGTAAGTCATTGTATATAAAATGATTCTGCTCGTTCCCAATACGAGGATGCCACTCTACACCTGCAAAGGAATGGTTCTTGTAAGATATTTAACAAATGATAACAAAGTTTGTTATTATTGGATTAATTGCACATGACCACCTTTATGAATTGCCCACAAACACATAAAACCATAGTGAATTTCCACAAACACACGACCCTATAAGTAAAATTTTCACATACACATGACCACCCTTATGAATTTCTAAGCATCACCATCATTCCAAATAGACATAAGCCATCAAAAAAATTGACTTATATGTGAGTTTTAAACTTTATAATAGGGGCAATTTTATTAACACACCTTCAGCGAACTTTGATTCTCACATACACACGGTAAAGGTAAGAAGTTATCAGTAACACACTATCAAGTATCACCTTTCATTATTCATAAAAAAAACACGGATTCCATTCTTTTTTTTTCCAAAAAACCATTGATAAATGATAAAGGTGACAGTGGATTCCTAATAAAACCATCACCTGTTCACTAAGAATCCGGGGTTTTTGATTAATAACGAAAGTGACAGTGTGTTTTTGAAACATTGGGGATGAAGAAAGTAGAAGAGTCGTACCAGGAGTATAAGCAAAATGTAAGTGGCTGGATTGAGCCTGTATAGATTTCTCAATGGGAGGAAGTGCAGCTTCTATGTTTTGGACCCGAACCATCAATTTATGGCTCCTAGAAGCTGTCATCGTCACTTGTTCCTGTAAGCCATGGAAAACCTCCCCTGCAAATCTACAGCAAAAGAAACAGTTTTAGTCGACACGTGAAGTTAGTTTTTGCTAAAAACTGACGGCGTCAGTAACTATTAAACGGAAGTCGCTGTTTTCTGGTATAAAAAAAAAGACAATTGGGCGTGTTTTTGAAAAAAAAATAGGTGATCAAACACGTTTCTGCTAGAAAGGATCGTTCGAGGGTGCGTATTTGGAGTTCCCCCCAAAAAAACTTTGGGGTTGTCAAAAGCTTTTTAAACTTGAGAGGTAGTTGATTAAAACAGGGGCATACTTGAGGGTAACTGAGTGAGATTATCCCTATTAATTGTATATAGTTGGCTAAGTTGAGATATCCTAGATTTCTCTACTTCATTACATGTATAAAAGAAAACAATTGCGGATACCACAAACAAGTGCTCAGGCCGCGGAGAATTCCTAGTCTAATTCATAATTTAACCTCTGCCCACACTTGCTCCCAGTAAAATGTACCCATTGAGGTTCGAACATAGTGGGCGTCCACCAGACCAACCCAAGTGGGCGTCCAGTCAAGGAGGTATCTTTTATCTTCCGAAAGAACAATACCCGCCCAAAATATACCCTCACTCGGATAATCCAGCCTCCATGTTTACCTATAAAACTCGTTGCGGGGATAAATTATAATTCTTGTTAATCAACCTCACTCGGACCTATGATGAGCTTCACATAGTGAAATATTTCAGAGTGTGTATACAAGCTCTCAAACTCCAAATTATGATGAGCTTGATGACATAGTACTCAATTTCGATATAACCCGACCGATAACTATACAATTCTCAATGCCGAGCAAAACCCAGAAAAGGCTTGCTAGCTTAAAACCCAATTACGAACCAAAAGGATTCAAAGAGATCAACGAAAAATGCCCACTTGGGTTAACCTGGTGGTCAAAGAACTCTCTCACCTCCTTGAGGCCAGAGGAAGCAGGTGTGGGTGGAGGTTAGGTTAGGAATTAAACTAGGCTAGCATATGATCTCCTAGTTTGTTTCTGATAAATAAATGATCAACCGAAAAATAAAGCTGGAAATAAAATTCAAAACCCCATAACTCTATTCAGAGTTATAGCTACTTCATAGAACACATCAAGCAAAGAGCAATCAACATTTAATGCCAGTACATGTTTTAACATGATACATGAGTCGGATATCTTAAATGCTAAGTTTAGATATAAGAAAATTCAAAGGAAAGAAAAGGGGGAGCCCAAAAATTAGTTGGGAAGTTGCCCTCTACTTCAGAACTTTTGTCTTCGATTTTACAATTCACCTAACATCAACAGCTAACATCCAAAGCAGAAATTGACTGAATAGCTATTTCTCCATCCCACATCTTTTCCAAGCCTCAAAACATAAGGCAAAATTACCCAAATTTTCCATTAACTAAGTCTTGAACTCATAACTAGTTAGGAGGAAGACCCATCACAGTTCAACAATATAGACTTAAACTCATAACTCCATCTATTTTTGTTCGAGTTTTTTTTATTGATCTCTGTAATTAGCCTGGGCTAATAGTCCAGTCTGAGCTAATCCCACAGTTGGACTGTTTCAATTAATCCTAAAAAATGCTAATAGTCCAGTCTGAGCTAATCCCACTCAGATTAGGAATAAATGTGGTTTTGGGGTCTTTTGGCATTTCTCTCTACTCCTCCAGAGTACATATCTGCCCTGAACGATTTTGCTCCGCGATTTGGAATAACACAGAATAGCCGGGCTGATAACTGACCGCACTGTGGGAGGCTCAGCAATTTCAGGGTGAATCAGACAGATTAGTCGGGCTAATCTCCGACCGTGGGCTAATCCCACTGTGGCTGCTCTAATGGGAACACAATTTGAGCTCATCAAACAAATACTCAACTTGAATCAGTTCAAAAAATAGCTCAGCTTGGCTTCATCCCACACAAGTAGACAAACCAGAGCTACACTACTATAAGGTTACATTGGCATTACCCTTAAATCTTATTAAACCAAACAAACAGGTACAGCTCCTAATGTTAAAGCACGGATCAATTCATCTCTCAAAGCTCTCATCTTTCCCAATCAGTTCATACATAAACCCAACCCCAATTTGGGATCAGGAGCTCCATCAAAAACCCAGAAAAGGAAATTTCAAGGAATCCAAAAAAAAAGCAACACAGGAGAAAAAACCCAGACAAGCAAAAGAGTGCAAACGAAGAAAGGAAGAAGAAAACGTACTCAGCGAGGTCACCCAATTGACGCAAGATCCCGACGAGTCCGGCGACGGCGACGCCGTCGAGCACCGCCTTGGGATCTCCTCCGTCGGCCTCCGAGTACAGCTCCGGCTGCCCCAGGCCGTACTGGTTCTTCACTTGGAACCTCACCAGAGGCATATCTACAGTCCCTCAAAACCCAACAACAAAAACAGCTGAAACTGTCAATGGAGCGAGCAATTTAGGAGAGGGTTGGAGAGATTGGAGCAGCTGAGCTGCGGAGAGACTAGGGACTGTTGATTTGGAGGATTGGGGATATTGGGTATGTGAATGAGTTGGTTTTGAGAAGTGGGTCGGTGAGCTGTGGGAGAGAGAGCTTTGCTGTACGGAGGAGCTCAGAAATCATTGCTGATTCTGAATATTGTGAAGGAGAAGAAGAGAGAGCGACTGATAACTACATCAATGGCCCAGAGGTTTACCTCTCTTCATCTGGAGTTACTGCATCTGCAAGTAAAAAAATCATTTTTTGTATTGACTTTGAACTCCACTAAATGTGTGTGATTCCATTTCAAATACTACTTATCACTAGAGTTTAGGGATGGCAATGGGGCGGGGACCGCGTTCCCCGTCCCCGTCCCCGTCCCGCCTCACCGGCAGTCGCCCCATCCACGCGTTGACCCCATCCCGCGGGGACCCCGTGGGGATGGGGCGGGGAACGAGGATTTTATTTCCCGTCTCATTCTCGCTCCGCGGGCGATTTTATTCCCAACTCTCATTATTGTCATATTCTCATTAACCGAAAAAATACACAAGTGTCAAATTTTGATCCATTTTAAATGATATTCAGATTTTTATATGTAAAATCTATGTCAAAACAAAGTGTCTGAACCAGATTGTTGATAAATTGAATTGTTTTTTTTAGAAAAAAAATAAGCATTTTGAAAATAACCAAAAGTAACAGAAGAATGGTATATCCATGGACAGAAAATACCCCAACAGTGGCCACATCTACCTCGGCCAGGTCTGAAATTACAGAGAAAATAGAAAAAATATATGTTGAAACCGTGTGTGATTGTGTGTGGCAGCCATGTGTTATGTATATATTATTAAAAAAATATTTATTTTAAAACTAATAGTACGGGGTGGGGATCCCCGCGGGATGGGGACTGATTGCCCCGTCAAAGTCCCCATTTAAATCCCCGTACCCCGTCCCGTTTAAAAAATTCCCGTCCCGAACCCACCCCACGCGGGGCGGGGATGGGGATCCCCGCGGGAGACGGGGTGTTTTGTCATCCCTACTAGAGTTGTCTAATACCATCTAAAATGGGGTCAATCCATATGTCCAATTAGGAAAACACCAAAAAAAAAAAGTTGATGTTTCGTTGACGTTTTTTCTTTCCTATCGATTCTCTTTTCTTCTGGTCTACTTACTTATTGACGTCGTTTCTTTCTCATATCGGTTTTCTGTTCTCTCTATCTCTCTTCTCTCGCATCTTTTTTTTTTCTTCTCTCTCTTTTCTAAACGAATATTTTCCTTACATGTGTTGATTTTGGTCAGATTCGACCCATCGAATCCGACCCTCCATTACAGAGTTTGTTGAATCAATCTCTAGTTTAGGCCCGTCGATTCGACGTGTGGATTGACCTCTATTTTGGATGGTCTAACAATTTTGTTTAGGTAAGATTTGACAGTGAAATATGGTTATAAAATCAACTTACAAATCAATAGATTTTAGGATTTAAAAAAAAGATATTAGAGCGAAATATATTAATTAAAAATCTAATACACGACAACATGTACAACATTTTTTCGTAACCATTTTAGGGTTTCTCTTTCATTTTTCATTTCGGCTTTTTCTAACTCATGTCCACCATAACAGTGCATTTCTTCCGCCGTTACTCCTTTCTATCCGTCGTTTTTTGCGCCGCCCCACCCTAGTCCGCCCGGCATAATGGAGCCCATGGACTAATCCTCGAGCAACGAGCTAGCCCCCTAATATGTCATCACTTCTCTTATTGGTTGGGATCGTCTGCATGAGACATCTTTCCTCCGAACCGGATAATCGTCTCTCGCTCGCCAAGTTTGATGTGCTACCAATGTCGCCTTGAAGATGAGTGGTCGACCCCAGACTGATTGTTCTTCAAGGATACCACTGAAAAACGTGCTCTTCCCGCCTCTTGCCTCATCCTGACCAATCGGGATGTGCGGTCCATCCAGCGTCCTGGTACAGATGGGCTACCACCACACAATTGTCATTGAAACCCTTCGATCTTCGAGAGTCGGGGAAACCCTACTCCGAGGAAGAGAAATCCTCCTTCACCGCCTTAGGAACCTCATCGTGAGCGTTAACACCCCTAGGGATGATCCATATGCAAGAGCTCGTGGTGGAGGCGCCTGTCCAGCAATCACTTGGACATCGGGGGGATTCTCGCCCTAGGGACTTCCTCTTTCAGATCAAGATCCTGGTCGACATTCGGAAAACCCTATCAAACCCGACCCGGATGATGGAGCGAGGGATGCATGACCCGTAGTGTTACTTAGTCAGTCTGGTACCTCTCGAACGTGGGGGGAGCTCACCTAGACCCATACGGATCCCGAGAAACCAACTAGTATGCCGACCAGCCCTCCCATATGGGTTTAGGGGTGGCTATCCTTCGAAGTAAAACAAAGGAACCTGGAACATTCACTCACGAAAGGGAGACGGCCTCGATGGGGCAGAGGCTAGACCTACCAAGTAGTCTCGCTGGTTCTTGTGAGAATGATAGGGCATCACAGGGTATTCCAAAAGAGCCACACCCTGTCCCTTCAGGCTCGGATCCTATCTGACCCCCAACCTCCTCTTTTTCCAGTGAAATTTTTTGGTAGCTTGACGTTTTTCTCTCTTCCACTTCAGAATCTCCCTCGGACCAAGTCAAGGCATGAAATTTTATTTGGTTTCCTCATGCCACTCACTGTATGAATAAGGAACTCCCTTAGATTGCCACCTAGAATAGCCGAGTATCATTGTTATAGGGTCAGCGTTTCGATTTTCACCAAACTGTGTCTTACTATTTTCATTTTTTTTACTTGATATATGTTGGCTTTCGGTTGTTATGCATTTAGTTAATAAAAATTCTCGTTTATGATGAAAAAATATATAGTAAGGAACAACAAAAATAACTCTTGATGAACTATGAAAAACTAATTAAGTTGGGAAATGGGCAATCCCATTGTTATGTCGACGCACGTAATGAACCACCGTCTCTCTTGCAAATTTATAGTGTCCCAAATACCCTCCCCGATAAGATCATCAAGAATGCCAAACAATTTAATCGAGAACAATCGAATCCATATTTGAGATATCTCATTCTACCTCCAAGACTCGTCAACCCATCCCCACACCACTACAAGTCCTCCTTCAATGCCAAGCATACAACAAGATGGGGATATGAAACTCTCGCTTGAAAACGAAACTTTACTTCAAGAACTGTCCCTTTATGGTTCTTGACCTCTATCAGTCCCAGATTCTAGGGTCCATGAAACGAGGAAGATCGGACCCGAGTGAGTTGACCTGTGTCGTCCTTGCACACCCATCATGTTCCCATTTGACTTGTTGACGCGAACAAATCTTCATCTGTGTTAATGGCCCAAGTTCCTTGAGGAAGGTAGGTCCATGCCGTTTCTGCTCCGCTAACTGTTCGATTTGGGGATGATTCTACCCTCTCCTTCCGATTTTTGGCGTTCACCCACCCTGCATTTAGTAAAGCAGCCGTGTGTTGAATGGTTGATGTCGTATGAAAAATATTCTCACATACCTTCTTGTACATGGTTTTCCAAATTTCTCATAGGAGGCAACCCACCATACCTCTACTTGTCGGAGGGTTAAGAAGTAAAATGGCTCGCAACCATTTTATGATGTCTCCAGTTGCAGGCCGAAGACTTAACCCTCTTCGTGACCAACATTCTACCGCTACTGAGCACGTGAACATTATAACGTAGGATATCAAGTTTCTTTCATCTTTATAATTTTAATCTTACGGCTAAGATTGATTTTAAAATATATCAACCTGAGATTCTTTCACTAACAAAAACAAGTCATATTCACATACAAACTAGAAGTCATATTCAATAAATTTCACATAAGGTATATAGAGCTACTACTAAATATCAAAAAATTGATCATCATTTTGACTTGTATATATTTAAGTGTATACAATAAATGTGGGTTTTGTGACACCTAGCTTTGATTCATAACTACAAACAGCTAATACATAGGGGACCATATTAGCATGAATGGATAAGCTCCTCATTCATTATTTCAATAAATGAAGATTGTAACTGTTTTTTCACTTCTAATGTCTTGTGTGGTCCTATCTGTGATGTGTACTTTTATTGTAAGATATATCCAAATCTGTTTTGTAATGTTGTTGATCATACGTCTACATTAGTCATGATCAACATATATATTGTCAGTGAAACTAAAAGCCTAAAATAAATAAATTTACATTCAAAGTATAAGTTTGGATAAAAAGTAGGTTCTAAAAATAGTTGGCGCTAATTGAACGGTTAGAACCTTTGAGGATTAATCGAGAACTAGACCGGGATTAATAGGGAATTAATCAGATTTATATTTTTATATATTTTTTAATTTTTAATTGATCTATTAATATATATAGGAACAAAAAATGAATTTCATTATATTAAAAATGGTAAATAGTTAATTAAAATACTTAAAAAATAATATCAAACAACGTAGAAGCACAACTTCTAATATCACTAACACCAAACAACTCTACACAATCATCTAATTATTTTAATTTAGTCACTATACTATACAAAATTGTTCTGGGTGTTTAGGCGAGTCGGTTAGGCATAAAATGACGCCTAGACGGCACTCAGCCGAGATTTTTAAAACACTATTAAATGCCACATATTGTTATGTTCTCTTGTAAAATTAAGTTAGGTTAGCATTTATAATGGAGTCTGCGTTCTCAGACTCGTTCTGTATCATCTGTTACAAAATTTTGATTAAAATAAAGTTGTTCAGTGGTTACAAAAAAGCATGAACTAAAAATTATGTGGAAAAAGCTAAAAACCATAACATGGAACATAACTAACTAATGTGACAACCCCTAGCGGGCCAATTGCCAATAGATTAACTAGTGATCTTCCTCTTGACAAACAATGTTAGGTGAGCGACAACCATTCAGAGAGTATTCAACGAAAGATCGAGTAGGAGGTTTGGCTTTCCCATCTTTGATGAGATGGTTTGGTCAAGTGGACTTTCTCTCGTCCTGGTTATCAACCTACGATGTTCTCACTAGGATATATGTGAAGGCTTTGTGCATGTAGAGTGTGTAGATAACCGTCAGACATGACAAGAGACAAACTGATACATACTGGTGTCGGCATCACCTTAGGTGATAGACATCAATCTTGGAGATCAAGTGAAGCCCCCACGAGGACACGGGACATAAGAGCGGAGGACAGTCCTGGTCCCGCCACCTTTCCGGTCCCGCCACTCTCCTGATTGGCTACAACTAATTGTACTCCTCCTCCATACCACGGACAATTCATTGAACACTTGGTGTATTCCTCTCCTTTTTCCATAGGTCCTCATCGAATGACCAAATGCAGATTCGGCAACACTAACTGTTCGAGTCGAACTCTAGAGGTGATTTCTGAGACTTCCTTTGATGATAAAGGACCCTCTATTGTTAAGGTTGGAATAACCAGATATGATATTGATAAGATCTGTTTTTTTGGTTTGTCTGAAACTATGTCTGTTCATATTATTTTAATTCCAATTTTTACCTCTATAACTTAATAAAATAAGGGTAAATTACAAATGCATACCCTTGAGTATGCATGTTTAACCGATGAATACCCTGAAGTTTAAAGTTAACTGATGCATACCCTGAAGTTTCATATATTAACCCAGAACCCCTTCCGTCAGTCAAATCAGTGTTTTTTTTGTTAAATGGCGAAAATACCCTTGACAATCTTTCAATATTACAACCATTTCTTTCAAATATTTACGAAAATGCCATTAGTTATTTACAAAAATGCCATTATGACTAAAATATTTAATTTAATTATTATATCATTAACTATAAACATAAAAGTAAAAACATATTTTATTTTTTAAATTCAGTTTTTTTCCTTTATAAAAAATATTTATTAATACTTTATTGAATTATGTAAATATGTATTAATAATATCTAATAATTTTCTTTAAATATTTTAGAAAAGTAGTGTTCATATGTTCTTCGTTTTACCCTTTTTATTCTTCATTCCAAATCTAAATCAACAACACAATTAATTTTTGAAAGCAACCAATAAAATCCCAAGAGATTGAGAGAATAAGTAGTCTTCCCCCAAATCCCCAACCCAGATTCATCCGGAAAAGAACAAACAAGATCTCCGGCCAGCGTGTTCGTCTTCTCAGGTGTTCTGGGTGAAAATCAATTTTCTAAAGCCATTGACAAACTATTTATCACTTCGTTCAAAGGGTATTCTGGAATCAACTCGAGCTCATGGATCTGGAAGAACTCCGCAAAGTCGCGGGTGAGGGCAGGGCAGGGGAGTGGCGAGGCGTGGCGTGGCCGAAGGAGGAGCTCGTGGCGGGGTTTCCAACCAGATCTGCCACGGAGGCTCGGGCACGAAGACCCTCCTCCCAGATCTCAAACGAAGACGGCGTACGAGCAGTGGCCCTCAGTTATCGCTTGAGAAGAAGATCGAAGGTGGAAGAGAAGTTAAGAGACGATATGGGCTCGTGACCGCCGAGGTGTTTCTTCGTTTCTCAGGATATGACACTGACGTCTTCATCAACCTTGCCTCCCTCCTCGAGTACCGTCTTTGATGGATTTGCATCTGAACAAAGATTGAGGAGTAAGGAGCTGATTTAGGTACTGTAGGAGAAGAACTTGTTTCATGGTGTTTGTTCGTCCTTTGCTGGAGAAGATGAACTTTCCAAATAGTAAAATTCTTCTTCTGAAAATTGAAAACCATGAAAAATAAAAACTATAAACAAAGAATAATGGCATTTACAAAATTAAGATATACATTTTAAAACGAATAATGAGTTTCAAAAAATAAATTAATTATAATACTGTTTAGGCGTGGGAGTATTTGAGGTATTTTAGAAAAAATTGACAGAAAGTGGATGGAAAAACTGACAGAAGGGGTTCTGGGTTAATACATGAAACTTTAAGGTATGCATTAGTTAACTTTAAACTTCAGGATATTCATCGGTTAAACGTGCATACTTAAGGATATGCATTTGTAATTTACCCATAAAATAATCATATTCGGTTAAAAAAATAAGCCTCTCATGCTGCAAACAAGTAAGCTTTTAAGACGGACTAATTAATATAACCTCGAACATTTCAGTTAATTAATAGAGTTGACTAAATCACACTGTACTAGTCAGATTTAATAGTGAAGGGTTGACTCAATTCAAGAACCAAGAATCTAATCCAATCGAAATTTAAATAAAATAAAATAATTACTTATCGCTTGGTTAAGAGTTAAGACTTAAGACTCATTGATTTGAATTAAAGGAGGGTAATTAAGACCAAACTTGTGGCAGACCAATTAATTAAGTAGGTTTTGGAAGCTAATATCAATAGATTCCTCATCTTAATTAATTACTAGTGGCTAATTAATGTAATGTTCATCAACATCTCTATCATTTACTATAAATGTCAGTCCATAGAGTTGACTAAATGACCATTAATAAAGTCTATTACACAAACCTTCATAAATCCAATACCCAAATAAGGGTTTGTTCCAATACCAAATAATAAAAACAAAAACAGACCACCAAAGATGTTTATCCTGATATAGCTCGGGATCATAAATACGAGTCTTCAATAATATAGGTATTTATAATCATGGATTATGAAATTCTGATGTCTTAATAACTGAATGTTGAACTTCCCGACTAACCACAAGTTGGTTACAAGTCTTTCCATTAAAAAAGAAATCCTCTAATAATAAAATAAATTTATTAATGTTTTTAGTCTGAAATTACTTATTATATTGACTTTTTTTACTAAGAAGTGCAATTTTATTTCTTAGACTTTAATGTGACAAAGATAGTGTGCCAGATAAACCCCTGACCACATTTAGAAGATCTACTACATGGCATCGATCATTAAGGTCTGTCTATTCATAACTATGTACCAAACGAACCGACGTATGCGTTTATGTAGGAGCCATAAAGACGAACATAAATTAAATGACAATGAAACCGATGACTCATACTCAAGGTAGTGCCCAACTGCGGCATATTCTATAAATTACAACTGAACCTGCCGACACCGGTTTCCAAGGGAGGCAGTGCTCTTCCCAGGGGACCCCTCCCAAGGCCAGTCCCTAGAGCACTGAATTCCTTTCATTCTTCCACACGGGGACTGCCTAGCAGCCCGTACTTGGTCGTCCTGGGGATCCTCAACATAACTCCTCTCTACTCCCCCTTTCTTTGCTACGAGGCCCTTCCCCAACCCACTGGCCATCCCGGGCCTATCTTTGTGCCCAAGCAGGGACCGAGATGCCGGTGCCACCATACCCGATGGCTGACTGATTGTTAGATGCTAACTAGCCCGATTCCTCCGGGGTGGCTGATGGCCTTCCTAAGGATACTCCCGGTTAGGTACAGTAGTCGGGGATACGATTGGGTCGTTGCCTTGATGCAATGAGGCTTCAGGTGCATTAGTCGAGAACAACTACTGTCCATGCTCTTGTCCACCCCAATCTGTGGCATAATTCTCGATATGTTGTCCCTTTCGAAATTCTATGACCAAGGAATCAAGCCGGGGTAGGGCCACCACCTGTCTATCGCACTCCGATGCCTTGTGTCCGAGCATACCATAGTTGTAACAAAAATGCGGGGGTTTGGTGTATATAAGTGCGCTACAAACCGGATCAGGCAGCCCTTGAAAGCGTAAGAGAAGATGTCGATGAAGGGGGCGTGTCAGAAGATGCTAGTACCTGATCCTCACCCCCCGAACATAACCCACATTAGTCGTAGGGTACCTCCACACACAAACCCAATGTCGAACCAATCGATTCCCCCGTGATTTTGGTACGAACCTCGGGGGAAGGCTGTATTCTTGAACCCATAACTGAATCCGATCCAAGACGGGGGGGGCTCCTTAGCCAGAGGATCAGGGTCCCCTAGAAGCATTGGCCGACCGGCTACCCACTATGGCTCGTGTCTTCGAACCCATGCCCTAGCTGCATCGGTTTTGAAGTAGAACCCAAAACACTCGCAGACCCATGCCCTAGCTACTCTATACCTGATTCGAACCCTCATTCGATCCAGCGAGAGTTCTTAGCAGACCTCTCCGCATTGCTTGGATTCCTCTGCCACCTCGGGGGTCGGGAGAGGTCGTTGAGTAGACTTCGCATGAGCATCGTGGAGGAATGAAATTTTACCAACTTGATTGGAATCGAAGGTTTAACTCTGACATCCAAATGCATTGAGAAAAGTAAGCTCATGTCGTTCGTATATCCGACATCCCTAACAAGAAAAACTAGCTGTTATAGAATCCGAACCGTGACAAAGCACGGAAACCTAACCGAGTGAAGGACAATTAGCTCATTTGTGTACATTTCTTTCAAATAATATTCGAAATCCCCTTATTTAAGTAATCCAGATGCAATCATTTTACTTTGAAATAAAATACATTTTTGATAGAAACAAAATTACATATTCTGAACTATATATATGTTAGTACATGCATGCATGTGTCATCAGTCATCATATTCATTTCTGCAGAAAGATAAAGATATCGGAGTAGGTAGGCTTTTTAAGTTGTTATTTGCGGGATATCATGTGGTAAAGATCCACCACATTGTTCAAATAAATTAGATGAACAAAAATAAAAATATTAAATTAGGGCTTTTTTTTAAACGTTAGGATGTAGATTATTATTTGAATTGAGATAGAATACATGTTAGTGCATTCGGGACAGTAAAGTCGGACCACGACTGGACAGACATAGAACGGGCTTCCCGAGCTAGTCAGTTGGCTGCTCCGTTCGCTGACCTAGGAATATACTCGAGTTTAACATCCTCGAGAATAGCAAGATGAGACCGACAGTCGTCAACTAATCGGTCCATAAGGGAGAAAACCTGATGGGTCCCCTGAATCAGATGTACCAGGTATTGAGCGTCACTTCGAACAATGACTCTTGAGAGATGTGTCGATTAAATTAGGGTTAAATCCAATAAACAAAAATAATATTTAAAATATAGAATGCAATACAATATGAAATCATTTGTACATATTGGTTTGGAATGAGTATCATACGAAACTTTAATAAGTAGAGTGAATTATTGAGAATGAAAATGAAAGCATGAAATGTTGGTGGGGTTGGTTGAGATTTAATGTCCTTTTGTGCCATTAATTGGATACACAAACACACCTCATGTTTGCATAAAGTGTCACATGTAAATTAAATGACCTAAAATGGAGTGTAGTGTTTCGGGACCCAACACCAGTACTAAAACCACACTATTCAGTCCTTTTGAAGGACTAACTCGGTTTATATTTTAGTCGGGTTGTCGTAAGAAAAGATAAATATATAGAAATGAAAAATAAAAATGCCTGAAATCAAAAGAATGTGACAATATACATAATTTATCAACGACGCAGGGGGAGAGTTTTCTCCCCAAGTCTCGTATCTCCGAGGGAATCTTATTTACTCTAATAAGGTTGTTTTCCTGTTCCCGCTTGATCTTGTTGTAAAACTTACACAATAGCTGCATCCTTAGACCAAGAGCCCTTTTGTTTATAGTGGTTTCTTTCGGCTTTAGGGCTTTCCAAGGAAGGCATCTCTACCGGTTGATCCACAGTGAATGGGGGTGGTGGAAAAATAGGGTATAAAACCCCTGATGACCCCCATGCGGTGTCTATCCCACATAACTGTAGGTTATATAAGATGTCTAACGTTATATTCGACGGTCATCTCTGAACTGTACCCTCCTATATATCTACCCGCACGGAAATGATTATATGTGAATCTATGTCCACGAAAACTTTATTATAATTTCGTATTCTAACAAATTTAAAGGACCAACGATAATGAGAACAACATTGCTAAAGAACTTTAGTAACATGACCTTTCCTTATTTTTGTATTATAATCATAAAAAAGTATGACAATCGTGCATACGAGGTGATCACAAAATAGAAAATTTAAGGATGGGTTTGCTTAATAATAATTGCTAGGCTCTACAGGGTGATGCATGTGGCCCAGTACAATGATTTTGAATCTTATTTTGGCCTGTTGGGTACTAGATAACTGGGCCAAGAGCTTGCTCATCTGTTGGGCCATTACAAGATTAAGAACTACATTGTATTGATATATATTTTTTTGAGTTACATTGTATTGATATTTCGAAACTAGACAAGTCAAGTCAAACTAAGAATAATGGAAACTATTGTTCTATTATTAAGAACTATACCCCAAAGTTAGTTAAAAGCTCTCCACACACCTCAGTGAAGTCTCTCTCTTATCCTACTTAGAGTGGTCGTCGCCGTTCACTCTCTACCATCTCCGATCATCTTCTACCCATCTCGCCATCACAATCCCCGCCCAAGCCTTCCTCTGTCCGCTGTGCCATCGCAGTCAACCACACAACCGATTCTCCTCAGTACTGCCTTCTCCTCCCCGAGCCACAGTCGCCGATACTTGCAGCACCGTCGCCGCCCTTCCTCCATCTAACTAAGCCATTTCTGCCCGAACGATGCCGGATCTCCCCACCCCTAGTCCCCACGGACCGGAAATGGTCCCCCCCGATCAGACCCGACCCCATGTAGAGGCGGTCCCCCGCCTCAAAGTCTCTGCCCAACGAGACGACGGTCACGACACCGCCCTTCCGCCGTTGACCGAGCCGGATCCTGCTCCCCCGGTGCACCATCCTCGGCTGTCCCCACGGCCGTTGGATCTGAAAGACAGGCCGGGCGCGTCTTTGGTCCTAGGCGTGCCTCCGTCGTCATCGGCGCCGCTACCAACCTATGCCGGATACAACTCAACGGTGAGGGAGATCCACAGGGATCTGATATCCCTTCCTCGGCCACCCCCTTCTCCGGTGGTGACTCGTTTTCTCCCGCCGTCTGAGCGTATACCGGTCCCGAGGCTTGACGGTCCGGTCACCGGAAGCTCGTCGGGGTCGTTATCTAAGCCCCAACCAAATCGTATATCCCCGATCCCGGACTGGGAGGACGAGGATGTTAGTCTTAGTGCCCGTAGTTCAATCCTAAATGTCCAAATGTATATATCATCGTTAGCAATAAAATTAAAGCGGCTTTATATTACTTATGTGTTGGAGTAATATATCGATGTGTGCTCTGATCTATGCCCACCATGCGAATAGAACCATAGATCGAGATAAATCACACTCGATGGGTCCCTAGTCAACAAAGCTTCACTAGAACCGACTAGTATGAAAGATGGCTCTTTATGGCTTACGTTCTGTTAGTCATTGGAATGGGATTCCGGAGTCTGATCATAGATATCATGTGGGACATGATATTGGACGACCCGCCCTGAATATGTTCCATAGATTAAGTCATGAACATATTCAGTGTTGTAGCTTGTCATGTATCCTTAGACCAAGGAGTCTTTGTGATCGCTATGTAGTCAACAACTGAGTTTGACCTGAGCCTAACGTTGTCCGTAACAGGGCTTCCATAACGGCCAGGATTGGCTTGGGGACGGGCTACATGAGTGACACGAAAGACGGCTAAGGGATTTATCCCTCATACTAAGGTATGGGAAAGATATCGGTTCTCGGCCACTTGATCGAGAGTGACTGGAAGAATAGCATGGCCATGCACATGATACTGGGTATCATATCTTCAGTCATCTCACATATCAAGGAACGGTGATTGAGAATAATAAGGATGACGACTCTATGCCTTATCTCAATCAGGATATCGGAGATAAAAGGATAATGACAGGGACGACGGAAAGGTTAGAATCGACAGGGTCGATTCGTTATGTAATGTCGGGCAATACTAAAGTCTCGTTAGTTGCCACTTAAATAGGATCAAGTAAAATGGGATTTTACGTTGATCTATTGACATGCATAAACCTAAGGGTCACACCGGAGGATGAAACTCATTGACACATTTATGGAGAATGGCCAAAAGGGAGTTGTCTCGGGACATGACCAAAACTGGGTTTTGGGTCATGTGCCCGTAAGTGAATAGGACTTACGGATCGAGACAAGGCTTGGAGTCTTGGGATTGATCGCGTCGGATAATGTTGGACATTTCCGGTATGGAAGGCTTGGAGGAGATGAGCGAATCACGGGACCTCGTTGGAAATGGCCGCGGGCCATGTTCCAAGAGGCCCATGAAAGGCCCATGCAACCAAGGCCCATGGAACTAATTAATCAAGTCTTGATTAATTAGTACTAAGTAAGCAAGACAAGGATTAAGGTGTTGGTGATTCACCACCTAACCCAATCTTGTCTTGCCATACTTTGTCCTATTTACACCTTACTTGACACCATACTTGTCCCATGCCTTTAGTTGGACAAGTATGGGTTTTGTTATGTTTAAGTCATCTTTTTTCAACATAACAAACACAAGACAAGAATAGGAAACACATTTTCTCTCCCTCTTCCATGACCATTTCGGGTTTGGCTAGTTTCCACCTCCATGTTTGTGTTCTTGAGTCCTCAAAGAGAAGAACTACGTGGCTTTGATTCCCATGTGGATACGTAGGCGTCTTGGAGACTCAAGCCAATCATTCGTTAACCGGTGTTCTTGTTTTGGTAAGAAATAGTGCTGAATTTTTCTCTTGTGAATCTATTCTTTGTTAGTTGTTTCATGGTTTAATCGTCTCTTGGTTTTCATTGATTTTCCGCTGCGAGTTGGTTCATCTCCAACCCTACCTCGAGACCCAACAGTGGTATCAGAGCCGTGCTACCTTCGGGATTCACAAGACGGTGTTCAAAGTTTCGGTTTTGCTTGAAAGTTTCGTTTTTGGCATGTTGTTTTGCTAAATTGTTTGATAACATGTTTTAAATTATTGTTTATGGATTTAATGCATGTAAAATGAATTTTTTGAAAATTATTTCAAATCTGGAAATTTTGAAAAAAAAATTGATTTTTCGGGTCTCGGGAACGGGACTCTCGGGGAGCCGAAACCGGGACCGAACGGGGCTCCGCTGGACGGAGCTAGGCCAAGCATGACCATTGGATGGTTGATATGCCAAGGCTAAACCGTTTTGTTAGTTATGACGAGTTTGGAACCGTCATGACGAACTCGAAGATCAAATGTTCAAAAGTTTCATTTTTGAACGGTTTCGATAAACCGAGCATCAAAAATTTTCGAAACTTGGCTATTAATTAAAACCGGAAAATCACATGATGTTTGATAACATTCTTGTTTGATAACACTATGTGTGATGTGATGTTGGCATGGTGTACATAATAGCCCCGAGCTCAATTTATTTATTTATCGCTTTTCACGGCCTGCGAGCCGTTAGAGTTAACGTGTAATTATTCTTTCAAGGTGTGGTCGTCGAACCACTTGTTTGTAATATTTATTTATTCCCGACCTGCGAGTCGTGTATTAAATTGTAATATTTTACTCAAGACGAAGAAAGGGCGAAAAGGTCATTTGGTGGCTTTTCGGGTATTGGCATCGGCTTGGAGTCGGCGGAGCTCAAGAAGCTAGTGGGAGTTAGTTTAGGGGGCTATTATGTGCATATTTATCGCTTTATGCTTGGTTTAGTTTATGCATGATTAATTCTATGTGTTTTAGAATTGCATGCTTAACTTTATTTACCGAGCATATCACCTCACATGCAAAGATAAAATTGGAATTTTAATCCTTGTGTGTGAACCCTTAGAACCGCCATTGCATTGGATGTAGTTGACGGGTTCAAAGGAAGAATTACATTGGATGTAATTTGAGGCATCATTGCATTTGGAATGTAGTTGATGTGCTCATCGCATCTAGGATGTGCCAAAGTTTTGAACACAACTGGACAAGTAAAAGCGGGTCATGTCCGATACCTCCCAATCATCAACACCTTACTACCTCCCCGTCCTATGGTTGTCGTGCGCATTAGCGGAGCATCCATGGGGAAGCGGGGTAGTAGGTTTGGACGACATATGTGGGTGTCGTGCGCATTAGCGGAGCACCTACATAGTGACGAGCCATAGTTGAAAATTGGTGGACCCGACTACGATTCTCGGCCTGAGGTTGAGCTAGGGTAACAGATAGGGTAAGTCGTGTACATAAGTACATACCCTAGCCAAGAGTCACATTGGATGTGATTGGATGGAGTCCTACCTACATAGCTCGATTAAGTGGTGAGCATTAGTTCAGCTTAATCGAGTGAATCAAGGATCTTGATTTCAGATTCTAAAGGTTTAGAATCGATTGTTGGTGTTTAAGCTTGATCTTCATAAAATTTATTCAGTTTACTGATTGAATTTTATCTGTTGTAGATCAAATGGCAAATTCAGCGAACATTAATAGTTTGTCATTAAAAACCATTCTTGACAGGGTCAAGCTAAATGGGACAAACTATTTGGACTGGTACAGAATTTTGAGGATAGTCCTCAAGTCTGAACGCAAAGAATATGTCCTTGACAAGGCTGTGTCTAAGACCATATCAGAGTTACATGAAGTGTCATCAACTGCTGAGAAGAATATCTCAGGGATCTGGGATCCAAGGATATTCTGATGGTCAACAAGGGAATTGGAAGTGGCAAGGGCTGGGCCCATGCGCACTTGGCAGGAAAGATGAGACACCTGAGAATGTCTGCTTCTACTGCCAACAACCTGGTCATTGGAACCGGGATTACAGGAAGTTCACGGCTGATCTGAAGAAGGGCAGTGGGACTGCGCCTTCATCAAATAGCCTGGATGATCTGAAGAAGGGCAGTAGGACTGCGCCTTCATCAGGAAACCTGGATGATCTAAGGAAGGGCGGTGGGATCGTGCCTTCATTCGGTATTAACTCTATAGAGCTACATCTCTCTACTTCCAAAGATTCATGGGTATTAGATACCATGACTGAATCTCACACATGCACTAATATATGGTGGCTGAAAGTAGGAGAGATTTGGAAAGCACGAAATGGACCTCAGAGTTGTGGCAACTGCTGTAGGATCCATGAGTCTTGCTTTGCCAAGAGGCCTTGTCTTAGTATTGTATAATGTATATTGCATACCTACTTTTAGTAGGAATATTATATCTGTATCCGTGTTTGACAAGGAAGGATATAATGTTAATATTGGAAATAGAGTTTTCAATGTTCTATGCAATGATATGTTTTATACCAGTACTGACTTGGTTGGAGGATTGTACATATTAGATATGGGTAACAATGCCTCAAGTTCTATATATTCCGTTAATACCAAGAGGTTTTAAATCCAACGATTTAAACCTAACTCTGTTAAGGCACTATCATTTAGGTCGCATAAACAAGAAGCACCTATCAGCACTTCAGAAGTGCGGACTTTCAGGTTCATTCGAATTCAATTCGATCGATAGGTGCAAGGTTTGTTTGATGGGAAAAATGACTAAAGTTCCCTTTTATCGATCTCGATGAAAGGGCGGGTGAATTATTAGGGCTGATACACTCGAATGTGTGTAGACCAATAAGTTCACTTGCCAGGAGGGGTTTTAGCTACTTTACCACATTTATTGATGATTACAGTAAATATGGTAATGTCTATTCGGTGAGACATAAGTCTGAAGCTTTTGATAAATTCAAAGAGTTTAAGACTAAAGAAGAAAACCAGCTCGACAAAGGTATTAAGGCACTTCGATTGGATCGAGGTGGAAAATACTTGACCACAGAGTTATTAGATCATCTAAAAGAGAATGGGATCCTTTTAGAATGGACTCCTCCTGGGACACTATAGTTGAAAGGTGTAGCCAAACGGAGAAATCGGACATTGTTAGACAATGGCCCGTTCCATGATTAGTTGGACTGATCTCCCAATCTCTTTCAGGGTTTATGCTCTAGAGACGACCGCATTCATAGTGAATCGGGCTTCGACAAGGGTGTGGAAGGGACACCATTTTAAAAATGGAATGGGATGATGCCCGCTTTGTCCTTCCTAAAGATTTGTGGTTGCGAGGCTTATGTGAAACATTTGGTTTCGACTAAGCTCGAACCAAGATCTGAGATATGCACCTTCGTGTGGTATCCCAAAGCAACAAGGGGATGCCACTTCTACAATCCCAGTGAGAACATGGTGTTCATCGCATGGGGTGGGGTCTTTATGGAAAAGGAGTTTTGTTTCCAAAGACGTCATTGGGAGGACTGTGCATCTCGAAGAAATTCAGGATGGTACAGATCTGTCTAAACCAATTGGCAACCCAGTAGAAAGAAGCTAGAGATTGTCGTAGAGTAAGAACCAATTCCTGTTACAATTCCGGAAGGTCCAAGGCGATTTGAAAGGATCAATCTTCCACCTCCAAGATATGGTATCCGGAGGTGACAATGAAGTCATGGTGGATCACGATGATCCAGCCACCTTTCAGGAAGTCGTGGATGGGCCCAACTCCGAGTTATGGCTAGGAGCCATGAGGGAGGCAATGCAATCCATGTCGGACAACCGAGTCTGGGAACCGGTTGATCCCATCAATGGTGTGAGGACCATAGATGCAAATGGATCTTGAAGGTGAAGATGGACATGGACGGCAACCCTCTGACCTACAAAGCTCAACTGGTGGCGAAAGGTTATAGGCAGATCCAATGGATTGACTATGAGGAAACCTTCTCCTTAGTGGTTATGGTCAAAATCGATCCAAATTCTTCTTGACATAACTGCGTATCATAATTACGAGATATGGCAAGTGGATGTCAAAACCGCTTTCCTAAATGGAAATTTGACTGAGTACGTTTGTATGTCTCGGCCCAAAGGTTTTGACGATCCGAAGAATAAAGGAAAGATTTATAAGTTGTTGAAATCCATTTATGGATTGAAACGAACTTCTCGGAGTTGGATCCTTCGTTTTGATGAAGCTGTAATTGGATTTGGCTTAATCAAGAACGAGGATGAATCTTGCGTTTATAAGAAGGCTAGTGGGAGCAATATTACCTTTCTGGTTCTCATTGAAAATGACATCCCAACCTTGCACGAGACTAAAGCTTGGTTGAGGAAGTGTTTTTCAATAAAGGACTTAGGCGATGCTTCTCATATCTTAAGGATTAAGATATGTAGAGATCGCACCAAGAGGGTCTTGGATTTAAGTCAGGGAACCTATGTGAACAAGGCATTGAGTAGGTTCTTAATGCTCGATTCAAAGAAAGGACTCTTACCCACTAGTCATGGCATTCATCTCAGCAAGACTCAGTGTCCTAAGACACCTGATGAGCTGAAAAGGATGATGAGAATCCTATGCGCCTGGGGGCAGGATCGATCATATATGCCATGACATGTATGAGACCAGACGTCTCGTAAGCCTTATGTTGTACCAGTAGACATCATTCTAACCCGGGGGAAAGATGATGCTGAACTAGTCGTCGAAGGATGAGTAGACGCTAGTTTTCCAAGACAAATCCAGATGACTTTAGAAGTCAATCAGGATATGTGTTTACGCTGAATGGCAGAGCTTTAGCTGGGAAAGCGTAAAGCAAGATACCATTGCCGAATCTACGACAGAGGCCAAGTACATGGATGCTGCAGAGGCAGCTAAGGAGGCTATGTGGATTTGGAAATTCATGGCAGGGCTGGGTGTAATTAAAAACCCATCCAGTCCGGTGAATCCATTTTGCGACAACACAAGGGCCATTGCGCAAGCTAAAAGCCTAGATCGCATAACAAATCCAAACATGTACTGCGGCGTATCCACCTCATCAGATAAATACTGAACTGAGGTGAAGTGAAGATAACCGATATTGCAACAGATGATAACATAGCCAACCCGTTGACTAAAGCAGTGTCACTGCCTGAACATGTTAGACATGTAAAGTCGATGGGGACATATTGGAGTTTAGATTGGAACTAGGGCAAGTGGGAGATTGTTAGTCTTAGTGCCCGTAGTTCAATCCTAAATGTCCAAATGTATATATCATCGTTAGCAATAAAATTAAAGCGGCTTTATATTACTTATGTGTTGGAGTAATATATCGATGTGTGCTCTGATCTATGCCCACCATGCGAATAGAACCATAGATCGAGATAAATCACACTCGATGGGTCCCTAGTCAACAAAGCTTCACTAGAACCGACTAGTATGAAAGATGGCTCTTTATGGCTTACGTTCTGTTAGTCATTGGAATGGGATTCCGGAGTCTGATCATAGATATCATGTGGGACATGATATTGGACGACCCGCCCTGAATATGTTCCATAGATTAAGTCATGAACATATTCAGTGTTGTAGCTTGTCATGTATCCTTAGACCAAGGAGTCTTTGTGATCGCTATGTAGTCAACAACTGAGTTTGACCTGAGCCTAACGTTGTCCGTAACAGGGCTTCCATAACGGCCAGGATTGGCTTGGGGACGGGCTACATGAGTGACACGAAAGACGGCTAAGGGATTTATCCCTCATACTAAGGTATGGGAAAGATATCGGTTCTCGGCCACTTGATCGAGAGTGACTGGAAGAATAGCATGGCCATGCACATGATACTGGGTATCATATCTTCAGTCATCTCACATATCAAGGAACGGTGATTGAGAATAATAAGGATGACGGCTCTATGCCTTATCTCAATCAGGATATCGGAGATAAAAGGATAATGACAGGGACGACGGAAAGGTTAGAATCGACAGGGTCGATTCGTTATGTAATGTCGGGCAATACTAAAGTCTCGTTAGTTGCCACTTAAATAGGATCAAGTAAAATGGGATTTTACGTTGATCTATTGACATGCATAAACCTAAGGGTCACACCGGAGGATGAAACTCATTGACACATTTATGGAGAATGGCCAAAAGGGAGTTGTCTCGGGACATGACCAAAACTGGGTTTTGGGTCATGTGCCCGTAAATGAATAGGACTTACGGATCGAGACAAGGCTTGGAGTCTTGGGATTGATCGCGTCGGATAATGTTGGACATTTCCGGTATGGAAGGCTTGGAGGAGATGAGCGAATCACGGGACCTCGTTGGAAATGGCCGCGGGCCATGTTCCAAGAGGCCCATGAAAGGCCCATGCAACCAAGGCCCATGGAACTAATTAATCAAGTCTTGATTAATTAGTACTAAGTAAGCAAGACAAGGATTAAGGTGTTGGTGATTCACCACCTAACCCAATCTTGTCTTGCCATACTTTGTCCTATTTACACCTTACTTGACACCATACTTGTCCCATGCCTTTAGTTGGACAAGTATGGGTTTTGTTATGTTTAAGTCATCTTTTTTCAACATAACAAACACAAGACAAGAATAGGAAACACATTTTCTCTCCCTCTTCCATGGCCATTTCGGGTTTGGCTAGTTTCCACCTCCATGTTTGTGTTCTCGAGTCCTCAAAGAGAAGAACTACGTGGCTTTGATTCCCATGTGGATACGTAGGCGTCTTGGAGACTCAAGCCAATCATTCGTTAACCGGTGTTCTTGTTTTGGTAAGAAATAGTGCTGAATTTTTCTCTTGTGAATCTATTCTTTGTTAGTTGTTTCATGGTTTAATCGTCTCTTGGTTTTCATTGATTTTCCGCTGCGAGTTGGTTCATCTCCAACCCTACCTCGAGACCCAACAGAGGATGACGAAGTAGTGGTGTCGGAGGAGGGTGTCCCGCTATTCACATCGGGCTCGTACCAGTTCTCCCTTGCAACAAAGGTCGAAGGGGATCGGACCTACAACCAACACATTGCCTGTGCGATGATGCTGCGTAAATGGAAAGTCACGGGGATTAAAGTGGAGTTTATGTCCCCGGAGGTCACGTGGTACCACTTCCAGTCCGCCAAGTCAATGGAAGCCATCCGTCATAGGGGTCTCTAGAGCTTCAAGGGATTCCCCCTCCTCCTCGAACCGCTTAGGCAGTTTGACCGGGCAGACGAGATTAGCTTCGACCATGTGGAGCTGGGGGTCCGGGCACTGAATATCCCGGGAGGAGCCAGGAATCACTACATCTGTGGCCTCATTGCAGGCAGTATGGGTACTCAGGTCATGTCGGCCCCGATCCCGACGGCTCGACGGGAGGATATGCATCTCTGGCTAAGGGTTCGGATGAAGCTGATTCGACCCCTACGTCGCAGAATCCGCCTCCGGTTCCCAGGTACTGATACCCCTGTTGTGATTGATCTACAGTATGAGAGAGTGGTAGATTTTTGTCGCATGTGCGGAATGCTGGCACACAGGATCTCGGGCTGCCCGACTCTCCTGCCCGAAATTGGCCGGGAGGAGATCCGGTATGACCACTCTATTCTGGGCCCAAGGGATTTGGATGTGGACCGGTTACTGCGAACGGTCTGGAATGCACCCCCTTCGGCGTCACATCCGACGGTCACTTATCTCCTGAGTGATCTCTCACTGAACCCTCTGATTCGGTCTAAGGAGATCACTATGGGCGCATAATCATCCGATGCAGGCATCCCGAAGCCTGACTACCTGGCTAAGGTTAACCGACAAGGGTTAACCAATACACTACAAGGGGT
Organism: Erodium maritimum; assembly: GCA_963921825.1. NCBI lineage: Eukaryota > Viridiplantae > Streptophyta > Magnoliopsida > Geraniales > Geraniaceae > Erodium > Erodium maritimum. The sequence goes on along the minus strand of OY997593.1, from coordinate 1,875,564 downwards.
GGCCATGGAGTACCTACACCGCCACCCAAGTCCACAAAGCCTGACTACTTGGCTAACGTCCACCTTGCAGTGACGTGGGACGAGAAGGAGAAAGATCCCCTGGGACAGCGGGGAGACACCCATGAGGGCTTAGGGAAAGGCGGGCCCAGTCGAGGCAAAGGCAAGATGACCACCCTGAAGACCAGAAGTGGTTCGTTGTATGCACGCCCGCCGGAGACAAAGAAGCAGAGGGGAGATCCGACTCCTAAACAGCGGACCTGGTATCCGCCCTTCTAGGGGGAGGGGAGAGCAGATGAAGCGGAGGCACTGAGGCCTCCGATGGAGGAATGATCTGCCCCAACATGGGAGGGTGGAGTCGGCCCCGGACTATACCTACAGACCCGGGACAGCCACTGCTGGGCGGTCCCGGGCAACTTGCATTTTCAGCATCTATTTTTTACTTATTATGTTATTGCTTGTGTTTCTGTTGGAATACTTTATTTTTTGCGGATTTTGGAACTTGGTATTTTTTGCCTCGTTATGTTGGAACGATGGTAGGGAGTTGTCTTGAGTTTGTGCCCACGATTTCAAGTGGGCTATTATTATGGGTCAATGAGCGCCGAGTTTGCTACGGTTGGCCCGGACATATATCTGAAACCCGAGGCGGTCACGCCTCATCCTGTTTGATTACCTTTTGGTATTAATGAAAGTCTCCGGTTACCCGTTTCAAAAAAAAAGAATAATGGAAACTGAAGAAAAAAAATCTTGCAATTCGAGATCTCTTCCTTACCGAGGTAACCCTAGCCCTACCTATGGAGCCCCTTACTCCTGTCGTTGACATAATTGATGCCTCTATCGCCGGTCTTGTCCCATCGCAGTCCAACGTGGTATAGCACACGCCACCTGTGCCATCACCAAGCCCCTCCTCGGAGATTGTGTCTCCTATTAAGATGAGAAGGAACCGGAAGACAAAACAATTTTTGGCTTTGGTCCCTCTCTCTTCTTCTCCCACAGTCATTCCTTCGGCTCCGACGCTATTGGTGACCACGACCTTCTCTCTAGGATCCTCTGAACTGCTGGTCAAACCAAGGCGGGGTCGACCCCTCAAGTCTAAAACCCTAACTTTTATCCCAAGCTATGTTAGGGTTTTGACGTTTCCACCGGCTTCGTCCAAACCTGACGGCCCGCCTCCGTCATTGCCTCCGGAGATTTCCTCAACTCCTCATCTGCCACCAGAACCTAATTTCCATGGCACGATGCGATCGACGGTGGACCCTACCGCCTCTCCGTCATCTCATATGGTATGAGATCCTCTTTGAGGCAAGGCTCCATGTCCAGCCCGGAGAAGGGAGAACCAGGGCGGAAGGAGGTGGAAGCCCTCTATGAGGGCGTCCGGAGTCCCAATAGGGACCGTGTTCCGGTGATCCTACCGTTTATCTCTCCGTCACCGGAGATGGTACACCGATGCAGGTCTTTTAAATCAAAGGAGGTCGGCTCCACCTCAAAGACCTCATCAATGCCATCTATGGAGTCTCACCTGACCAAGCTACAAGATGACCTCTCGGCTTTCTCCTTATCCTTAAAGGAGGATGAAGAGGTTGAGGTAGAGATGTCGTATGCGCCGGTGAGCCCCTCTATCTTGGCTCGACAACAGTTTGTCATGCTAGGAAAACTATGGACCTCCAAGCCACTCCGAAAGGAGGTCATCCTCAGGATCGTTACTGAGGCGTGGGGGAAGTCGGCCAACGGGTTATTCATTAAGGACATTGGCCTGAAAGTGTCCGGTTTCTACTTCGAAACAGATGCAGCTAGGGCATGGGTTCGAAGGAATGAACCGTGGTGCTTTGATGGCCGGCCACTGCTACTGGGTGATCTAGACCCAATGGCTAGGGAGCCTCCTACTTTGGATTGGCTTCAGCTATGGGTTCATGCACATAGACTCCCCTCGTTGGTGCGGACCAAAACCGCGGGATAAACGATCAGATCGTCTCTGGGTTTGTGTGTTGAGTTCCCATGCGATCAATGGGGCATCCGGTGGGGAGGGATAGTAAGGGTCAAGTTTTGGCACCTTGTGGAACGCTCCCTTTGTCGACAGCTTCTCTTTCACTTTCGGAAATTCCCCGACCCGTTTTGTATAACACTTACCTACATAAAACTCCCAAATTTTTGCTTTAATTGTGGTATGATCGGTCACATGGTGACTGATTGTGACCGGGAGGTGGTGGTTCCTCCCCGCTTTGACTCTTCAATCCTGGAATTCCACAAGGAGCAGCAGATCAAGATTTATGCAACTGATTGGGACATGAAGGCGTCCAGGAAGCTGTTGTCCTTGACTACTGCACCTAAGGCCCTATTGTCTCGGGGCAAGGGCCCGATAGTATCCCAAACTACTGCACCTAACCGTGCGTATCCTTGGAGTGACTACCAGACACCCCAAGGTGATCCGGCCTGGAAGACTCTGGCAATTGGCCAACCACTTGGTAGGGTGGCACCGTCCACTCAGCACTTGCTTGGGAACAAAGGTAAGTCTGGACTTGGAGTTGGATCTGAGCCATGTATTGGAGCAGGGACAGGAGGAGTAAAGAGTGGTTTTGCAGGGGAACTCTAGCCAAATCTCGATTTTTAATTCAATCCGAACAATTCGATCAAGAAGCGGGGTTAAAACTTGTGAACCGAAGCCCAAAACATTCCGAATAATTCTATATCATTTTAACTTAAGTTTCTAAATTTATGGAACATATAAGTCAACATCATGTGTTAGCATCTACTGTTGTTCATCACATAACATCATTAATCCCAAGAGTAGGAAAAAGAAGAAGACAAAGACATCACTAAAACTTGAAAATACTTAGCAAGATTCAAGGGCTTGTATTATTGCTTGGTACGATTTGGACAGAAACCTGAAAGGCTGAAATGCAGAGAATGTAGATAATTTATGTGACATATCAAACAAAAGTATCAAATTAGGTAGGACCTTAGATCTATTGTTCAAAGTTTATGTGTATATATGTATGTATTAGGACCCACATGATTCGTGAAAAGCCAAAGTTCAATCAACGGCGAGGAAGGAAAAAAATATGAAAAAATACGGCATTTTCGGGTTAAGTGTGGATTGGGTTCGATTTAAGATTTCATTTGTGATGATTCAATTTAATGTATCGTGCGAATATGGTAAATTTCAACTTGATACAAGAATAGCTAACAAAGTTGATATTTTAGTTTGATGTGTTATAAGTTATCTAAAATTAAAATTTGGAGAAATTTTAATATAATATTCTGACAAACATTTATTTGCAAGATAATACTTTGACATAATTTTTTTTCAATATAATACCCTGTCAAACATTTAACCATAATTTAGTATCTAACCGTTAACTTTATGTTATTTTTTCATCCAAAGACGGTGAAAATTTCAAAATTCTCCTCATCATGAAATGTCAAAATTGCCTTTTATTCATCTTCAAATTTTCAGATTATTATAATTTGATTTTTATTGTAGATTTTAAAATTTTGAAGATGGATAAAAGGCAATTTTTACATTTCATAGCGAGGGGTATTTTGTACTTTTTATACTCCTTGGATGGAAAATAACAGAAAGTTAACGGTTAAGTACCAAACCGTGGTTAAATATTTGGTATGGTATTATATTTTAAAAAATTATGCTGGAGTATTATCTTGCAAATAAATGTTTAGCAGTATATTGTATTGCAAAAAAATAATATCAAAGTATTATCTTGTAAATAAATGTTTAGCAGAATATTATATTGAAACTTTCCTTAAATTTTACCCACACCTTAGCTTTTTGTCACACCTTATGATTTTTGTTTTGTATGCACGTAGATGTCTGGTTTAAATATAAAGGAAAATTATGATGATATGCTTTTGAACGATATATTTTAGCACAATCGTGCTGTTTTCACTTTTTCCCCTTCAAAAACGTAATTATACTTTTCGTCTATTATCATATACGGAGGTTTGAGCTATTTTTTAAAAAATCCATTAATGTGGGCGGAAGATAAAAAAATTAACGGAATTCTCATGTTTATTTCTAAAAATGCCTTAAATACCCATCTCCAAACCCTAACACAACATTTCTCCATCGCCACCTCTACCACCACCACCACCACAACCACCTCAACGGAGCCACCACCACCATTCCCATGACCCAATCCTCCTGCCTCTCCCACTTACTCCACCTCTTCTAAATCTAGATTGAAATTTTTGTTTATAAAATCTACAAAAAAAATATGTAAAGTGACGGTCTTTTTACAAACAAATAAAATAAAAATAAATAGAAATTGTCGTTTTCTGACATTGAACGACAGACTGAAATAAAATAACGATATGTTTATGATGAATAATATTGTTTGAGGATATACTATTAGAATTTTTCCTAAATAAGCACTGACGACCCAACTATCGAAAATGATATTCCACTTGTAACACCCAACTTGATATTTGTGCCAAAATAACAAAAACCACAAATACTAAATCCTAATGTGATTCACATGTAGAAGTTTATGTCATATACACATTGCTACAAAATTCAATACAATCATTGAGGAACAATAACCCCTAGAATATGAACAAGGTTTTAAGAATAATAAACTATATGATAAAATAAAATTGTAGAGAGAGGTGGGTCGTTCTTTTTTTAAAAACACTACAAAAACAAGTGGCCCAAAGTTCACGTTTCCATGGATGCAACAAAACATGTAAAGTAATAGGAACTTGTCCCACACAAGATCTTCCCAATATATATTCATGTGCCTTTGTCTAGTTTTTAAAACCTAAAACCTGATTCATTTGTAAAAAGTATTAATTAGGTGGTAAAGATTTGTTTTATTCGATAAGGTAATGCTATGGTATAGCCCTTTAAAAGTAATCATGCAAAGCGTATATTCGATAACACGATTTTGTAAATATTATTGATAAATTATGTTTTATCTGCAAATATTATCGATGAAATCTCAAATTCTTCTAACTTATTCTATTGAATCAAACATATATTGTTAGGAGGAAGAATTTGGAAATGATTTGAGGAGCAATTTCGACATTTTTAGAACTCTTTGGGTCATGTGTCAGGCACATGACTATTTTCCGTTCAAAAATGGACGAAAAGTGAACGATGGGTACTAAAATGATACAAACTCAATTTTAGAGTAGCAAAGTGAGAACAAAAAATTAGGATAGTGGAAATGAAATCTGAAAAATTTAGGATAATAAGATGGAATTTACTCTATAAAATAAAAAGTTTTTATAAACCGCCGTCCTACTTCTTAATCTACTTGGGACAGTGGGGATGTTTTACATAGTCCTTCTAAGACTAATTAAAGGGTCACTTCTTTAATCTTTTGCAATATTGTTCACTAATTTGACGTATTTAGTTTTGGACGATTTCTTCCATCCTTTTTAAACGGCGTGATTGTATCTTCATCTATCTTGAAAGTAATAAATATGAATGGTTAACTATTAGACCTATCAAATTAGAATTTCATAAAAATGTGAACAAGTTCTTATTACCTATTTAACCAAATCTAATAGACAAAATTTCAACAAATTGTGTACAGATTTCCAACCCTAACACACATTACTTTCTGACTATTTTAACAAACACTAATTAATCATATCACCCATAACTTTTCACCCATTATATATACCCAAATCTATGATTATGTTTATTTAATTTGATCCTTGACTTTTGAAAGTTAATGATTGAGGGCATATTTGACAATAGTATACATGTCCTTCAAGTAAATCTTTGAGTGTGGGTGCAGAAAAGAAAAAGATGAAGCTACAAATATTCACCTCACAATATATAGTGCAATAAAAAAATTGGAAAATAAAGCTAAGGGAGGAGCCATGTATATATAGCTCATAGCTGATAATGATACCAATATTCTATGTGTCTAATGGGTCCTATCTCTATTTTAATCAATGGCTATGATTATGCTTCTAGAGACCATTTTGATACAAAACCTACCTACCTAGCTTAAGTATTGTATAAAGGGATAATTCCATTTTAGTACCCTAAAACTTTCGGATTTCGTTTTTAGTACCCTAAATGTTTTTTGTGCCACTTCAGTATCCTAAATCTTTGTTTATTCCAGTTTAGTACCCAATGTCTGTTTTTTTATTTATAAAAAATCATTTTTATTTTTCAAAAATTCAATTTGTTTAACCTACCGAAGGGTAGTTCTGGTATTATTATAAAATATAGGGTCATGTGCAAGGAAAATGACGTTTTTCCATCCAAAAATGGATGGAAAATCAGACATTGGGTACTAAACTGGAATAAACAAAGATTTAGGGTACTGAAGTGGCACAAAAAACATTTAGGGTACTAAAAACGAAATCCGAAAATTTTAGGGTACTAAAATGGAATTATCTCTTGTATAAATGAATCATTACTTAGAAAATGATAAAAATAATGAATCATTTTAATACTTTATTTTAACAAATTAATCGAGTACTTGTATCCAAGGTTTTAAATACCAGTTGCAGTGTTAAAGATATTTCAATATAACGAGGAGATCTTGGTATATCACATTTTTTATTATATATATAATACATATACTAATAAAAAAAAATAAACTAGTTTAATAAGTGAGTTAATTTCATCTCACTACTCTACTTATTTTTTGTGGCACCTCACTATCATAAAATGTATTTTTTTTTCACTTTCATACCCGCCATCAGTTTTCCATCTATTTTTGGACAGATTATAGATCTTATTTTTTCTAAAAATTACCTAAACTGCCCTTTACCTTCCTCTTTTACCCATCTCATTTTCATTAAAACACTAACAACCCTTTTCTAATGTCGGGTTGTTTAGGGTTTTAATGAAAATGAAGTGGGTAAGAGAGGGAGGTAAAGGGTAGTTTAGGTATTTTTAGAAAAGTAGGGTCGCGTGCTTCGCACATGACCATTTTCCGTCCAAAAATGAATGGAAAATTGACGGCGGTATGAAAGTGAAAAAAAAATGCATTATAGGGTAGTGAGGTGCCACAAAAAATAGTTAGGGTAGTGAGATGAAATTAACGCTTAATAAATTGATTAGTAGAAAAATAAACCAGTAACGCCTCGTAAATACTTATGATATAATACATACAAATACTCTATTATTCTCTATCCGTAATGGTTAGTAAATACTATCCTTGAGTAAAAGGTTGGCGGACTATTTATTTTATTCTGCTTAATCTTGAAAACGGGTCTAGAGCGCTCCGACCTCTAAATTAGTGACACTAAATATATGAATGTTGTGTTTCAGACGATGTTATTATCATTCGATAACATTTCATCTTTCGCAAAATTAGATCATTTATTTCCTGCCTAGACAAAAATCTTTTATTTTGTTTTACAAAGAACATAAATAGTGATCAGTTGATGACAGTAATGATGGTGTATAATAATTATATATAAAAAAAATACAAAACTAAAATCCATACACATGATGACTAGTCACCCAATTAGTGGAAAATAGTGACACTGAAACAGATTGAAAATAAATATAACAATATAAAAAAAATAGTGAGAGACTTATGAAGAAAAATAAAATAAAAAGAGAACAAAGGCACCTTCATAGGGCCCATGAAACGTCTCCTCATAGAGATGTGAAGATTTTCATCTTTCTTCCCAACTCTTCTCTTTCCTTCCTCAACCCTTCTTCTTCATTGATCATCACAAGTTCCGATCATGTCAAGTGAGGTCGAAAAGATGGACTCACCGGCCAAAGGTGGCACTTCCGGCCAAGCTCCGGCGCCGTTGAGCCGGTACGAGTCCCAGAAGCGGCGGGACTGGAACACCTTCGGGCAGTACTTGAAGAACCAGCGGCCGTCGGTCTCGCTTTCCGAATGCAACTTCCACCACGTGCTGGAGTTCCTGAGGTACCTCGACCAGTTCGGGAAGACCAAGGTTCACCTGCACGGGTGTGTTTTTTTCGGACAGCCTGAGCCCCCGGCTCCCTGTACCTGTCCTCTGAGACAGGCGTGGGGGAGCCTGGATGCTCTCGTAGGCCGCCTCAGGGCGGCCTACGAGGAGCACGGGGGCTCAGCTAATGTGAACCCGTTTGGGAACGGGGCCATCAGAGTTTTCTTGAGGGAGGTGAGGGAGTGTCAGGCTAAGGCTAGAGGGATTGCTTACAACAAGAAGAAGAGGAAGCAAAGTAAGGGTTCTGAGCTGGTGGAGGCTAAGAAGCAAGCCCCTTGATCATGAAGCCAAAAACAATTGGTAATTGATTAATTAATTTTTAATTTTTGTTTCTAATTATGGGTGTGTAATGTTGATTATTTGAGGGGTTTTAGTTTTTGACATAATTAGAAACTGTTGCTAATAAAAGGAATGATCTATTATTGAACAACTACAGATCCCCAAAAAATAGCAAAACCCTAAAAAACTTCATAGCTTTTGCTATTTCATTTCACTACCCAAAACCCTAAATTGGGCTAAATTTCATACCTTTTGTTTTGTCTATATAGAGAGGGACAGTGGGATCCAATCAAAGAGGTAGGTCACTATACTTTAACCCTAAAAAAATTGCTAACATTAGATCTAATGATTGTACAATTTGGCTCTCTCTCTCCTCTCTTTCTCTCTCATGTCACTAAAACCCATAATTTATGATTTTTATAATTAAGTATACAAAGTATAAATCTTCTTTGTTCTTCAAATCTCTTCGGATACCGTTATGGTTTTTCTATTAAGGTGATTCAATTATGTCTCGATTTCAGTTAATCGATCGATGATTAATATCGGTTTTCAGATAATTTTATCATTTCACATATGATTTGTTACATGTTTCCTCATTGTTAAATTGACGTAACCGTATTTAATCATGTACTTGTTTTACTCATAGATATATCATCATGAATGATGTGAATTTGATAGAATTTCATATCTGATCTCATGTATCATAAAATTTTATGAGAAACTGTATTCAAATAAAACACATATATAATGTATAGATATATATTAGCTTCTAAAATCCCTTAAATAATGATTATAGTACATTTCCCTCTCATTAATTGCTAATTAAGAAACTATTTGTTAGGTTGTTTACTGAATATGCTGCCCACATCATTTGTATAATATATAAATTTGCTAATGCTAGTGTATATATATTTTGTGTGTATATATATATATATATATATTTATAAATGTGTGTGTGTGAATTATTGCATGACAAAATGATTGCAATGATGTGTACATCTATTTTTATATTCGGCATAGTGCTTGTCCTTGATTACTAACCAGAGACAAATAGTACAGTTCTTCAGTGTTGTCATATATCCTATTGCTGCAATATATAGAGGGGTACATTAGGTTAATAATCTCTTTTAAAATATAAACTAAGAATCTATGTAGATCATGATCATTTATTGGTTTAATTATGCTTACTTATTCCGTATTATATTTGTTAAACGGACAAATACTTTAAAGTTATTTCGTAACTAACAGTTTGTAACAACATCCTTCTTCCATTTATTTTTCTATCCATTTTTAGGGTTAACTTTATGTTTGGAATTAGGGTTGGAGTTGTTTTAGGATTGTAACACTACAGGTAGTTTTAGAATTTCTGAAAAAATGAACAATAAATGGACAGAAAAATGAATGGAATGAGGGTTGTTGTTATAACTGTTAATTCGGGGTAGATGAATGTAATTAACCCTCATTTACTAATCTTAAAAGATATTTTTATATAAAATAAATTTAGAGTTGTGTATATTTTTAGTGTTCATGTGCTTGATGAGTTTTTTTATATTTTAAATCAGAGTCTTTCATCTTGTTCTTAGTTTGTATTCTAATGGTTTTTACATGAATCTTATTCTATGAATATTTTGTTATCTTTTCTTAAAATGTCAAAGAAGAAACTAATTTAGATTGTTAGATCAAAATTAGTGGACATATGAGATTGATTCTTACGTAAACTTCGTATATATCAACACAAGATTTCATTTTTTGATATCATATATATATTTTATTTCTGATGTCGTATGTATCATAGTATATTTTATTTCTGGTATCGTGCGCATCATAGCTTTTTGTTCCGCATTTTGAATATGATTTTCACCTGGATTAATCTCATACATTTGATACTAATTATGAATAAAATAGGTAATATAACAAATAAAATGATGCCTTTGAATGTCATTCATTCCTTGAACATTACCCTAAATATGTGGGACATGGATAATGTTTTGCAACATTTCCATTGAACACTTGTTTATTGAAAGTGGAAATACATTTATTATTCAATTCTATATGTCACCAACATGTATTATTTAATAATTCAAAACTAGTAGGCTACACCTTAATCTATTTGTTTTCGTTTTTCTTTTTGTTTTCCATGGACAAAATGATACTAACCCAACTAATATGGCTAAGAAACTGGTAGGCTACACCTTATTCTTAATTATGAAATTTAAGTGCATGCTACATATATATTATATATATATATGTCTCCAATTATCATATCGTCATAAGCCATGACTTTGTAGCAAATGGAGAAGGATTCAACTTCTTATCAGATTCATCATCTGTTCAAAACTAATACCCAAAATGCTATTGTTCAATATTTATTATTAGATATAAACTATGGATAATTCCACTTCAGTATCTTAATTATTTTTATATTTTATTTAAAATGTTCTAAATTTTTGTGTCACCTCAGTACCCTAAATTTTTATTAATTATATTTTAGTACCCACCATTAACTTTACCCTAAATTTGGTTGTTAGTGGAGACTATTACGCTCATTTTATCGGTTTTGGATGAAAAATAACATGGAAAGTTAACAGTGGGTACTAAAATGGAATTAATGAAAGTTTAAGGTACTGAGGTGACACAAAAAAATTTAAGGTACTCTAAATGAATTAATAAAAATTTAAGATATGAGGTGACACAAATTTTTTTAAAACACTGAGGTGGAATTACACAAAAAAAATTATTAAAAAGCTTTCGTTAAAGAATATGCGTCTGAAGAAGCTATAAAAGTAAATTTCATATAGAAATAAACTACTTTTATGTATGTTTTTATCCCGACCATAATTAAGAGAAGAAGAATAAATAAGTTCCATATGGTAATGTAGAAACAATATTCCTAATTTTTCGTAGTTGCTGCATGGCTATTCCTTGGTACGTAGCATCTGTCATGCATGCATATATCTACTTGTATATTGTGTTGTTAATATACATGTTATCACTTCACTGTTATCTTCTGTTCTAACGTTAATTAATATATGTTAAAAATAACGGCAAAAAGTATATGATAGTAGTTTGCTACTTTTTTTTCAAAATTGTTATACCGTGTTTTTTTTTTACTTTAAAAATAATGAAACTAATACGGTTTTTCCAAGACCCAAAAGATTTTTGTGGCTGTAATATAGTCTTTGCTATCGGTATGTATTGTATTTCTATAGAAGACGATGTAATTTAAAAAAACTCTATAAAGTATCAACCTGCTATAAAATTAAGGATAATAATGTAACAATCCACGTATTATTTATAAATATACGGCATATTTATATCACTATCCCTTGATTATACATGTGAATATAAACGATATTTCTATGTTGTCACCAAAACTTAATATGATATCAATGTCCTATCACATGAACCATAAGATATTTGGGAGTTTTGACATTGTTTAGAGAAAGTGAATGTGCTAGAACACCAAAATTATATCGACCATTGTCATATTTGTTACATGTAATTAAGTACGTAATATTGATATTCTATCGTTCTGCGATACTTAACCCGATAGTTGAATGTTTACTCACAATTGTCATTTTGTGTAGGACCAAATCAAGCGATCACAAGATCAACGAATGTATAGAGAAAGACGGGAAATGCAATGCCACCTCTACTCCGATATAATCATGTTACATTAGTCTAGTTCTAAAATGTAGTTCTTATAAAGTTACAGCTTATCGATTTAAATAATTTTGGTAGAGGATTAATGTAGCATCTTAATTTACAGAAAACAAAAGGACAGAGGATTTACCTATCACCTCTTACAGTATATATGGTAGACTATTTAAAAATACAATTAAAGTACACTTGTTTTAGTATATTTATTATTAATTACATTGAGATAAAGATTGTATTAACCTTATATATACGTCATTAACGTTTCTTCGTTCACATTTTCATCAAAGTTTCGGGCGATAGCCCGTCATTCTCAACATATTCGATAGCTTGAAATTGTCAAGGGAGTGTAGACAACTGAATCGAGAATGATTTTTCGGTTTTTTGTTCGTAGAGCAACAAATAGGGATCCTCGTTGGTTAGCTAAGACGACCCATTCTTATATCGATTAGTCCTGAAGTTGTCACATATAGTCCTGATTCTTTAAGGGGTATAACGTGTAATTGTTTGGGTTAATTATCTTTAGTACCCCTTTATATATTGGTGACACAAATTTAGTACCTTTGTGTATTGGTAATGTAATAGACAAAATTTTGGTCAAGTTTACACCATTTTGATGATCTGTAACCAATTCATAAGGCATCTTATGATTATGTTACCAATACATGAGGGATATTAAATGATATATGACCAATTTATATGGGGTATTAAATGTTTGTTACCAAAACGTAAGGACTCTTATCGGATGTTATAAAATTTTAGGTTGCTAAAAATGTGTTACCAATTTGAAAGGGTACAAAAAGTAATTAACTTCCAGATACTACCCCTTACTAAAAGCTTTTTAGTTTCATTGTATTTTTTTAAAATCACATCAACATTCTTGAAACATATATACATTTTGATGGTAATGATCGATTTTGATTTTTTTTGTAAGGACAATGTACGATCCCGGGTTTTCAAACCGAACGAAGATGGAAATTCATAATATGCCTCTGGAAATTCATATTGTCCCGAACCTGTATCGAACATAACTAAGATGGTGATCATGATTAAAATTTATTCCGTTGGAACTATGGTGTTAACGTTATTTTAAAACCCCGGGCAGCTCTAAAACCATGGACAAAGAAATGCTTTAAAATCCGATTCGTTCGACAAAAATCGCTATTCACCCTGTCTAATCGCCCAGACCATTGATGATGCTGTAAGTATTTCCAAAGCAATTCTCCAAGATAAGATCACTCAAATACTATAGGAAGAACAACAATGCCTATGTCTATTGTGCTACTGTGAGAGTCATATAAGAGTTCTGATGATCCTATCTCATATCCTCGTTCCTGAGATCAAATAAGCTCGCCTATCAGTTCAATTCACGAAAAAAAACATCGATTATAGTTTTCGTATCACAACATTTGTTTAAACAAATCTCTTAGATAAACCACGCATTTCGACAGTTGAAACTCCAAAATCGATCGGGTATGAACCTCAGACCACCAGAAACAGAGCATACTTGTAGAGCAACAACAAGAGGCTCAAATCAAAGATCATAAGAGGATTATTATCATACTTGAATGATTCAAACACTACCAAATAAAACCAGCAGTATCTAAGAACTAGCAGTATCTAAGAACCTTAAAGTCTCCAAACCAGCTTTGAAGTTTAAACCTATATAACGGGATAGGACCCGAAAACTAACGTTATTTACACTCCCCGGCGACTTTTGAGTTCTAGGAATCTTTATATATAGGTGATGGGTTATTAGTAACACACTGTCCCCTTTCCCTATTCATCAAAAACCACGGATTCAAACCGAATAGGCGGTGATTTTATCAGGATAAAAAAACTACCATTTTCATGGGTTTTTTATGAATAACGAAAGATGACAGTCCGTTACTGATAACCCATCAGTCCATCGCCTACACAATGTATTTTTTAGAATCAAAACTCGTAAAAGGTGCGTTAATAAAGTTACCCCCTTATAGTAAAGGTTATTCACTCTATTGCTATTCATATCATGGAAAAAGTTGAACAGAGCAATATGCAAAATATAAAAAACACAACCAGTTGGTATAATAGGATCAATTCTATGCAACATAGCTCAAATCTAGATGCACAAAGGAACAAGGGAAAACGCCACAAAACAACTATGTCCCGACTTTATAGCTCACAAAACAACTATTGACAATTTTATCGTTCAAATCACATCGTACCAAAAGTTAAATGTCAAAAACCATAAAAACCCGTCTAAAAATAGACGGACCGTTAACCGTGTGATGGAAAAACACCAAGAAACAACTATGGTTTGACTTTATATTACAAAATACAACTATAGAGTTATGACTAAAACTGAGGGCAGTTTGGTCTTTACACTAACGCTGTTAACGGATCGTCACAATTTTTATGGTTTTTGACATTTAACTTTTGGGACGATGTGATTTGAACGATAAAATCGTCAATAGTTGTTTTGTGAGCTATAAAGTCGGGGCATAGTTGTTTTGTGGCGTTTTCCCAAGGAACAAACATAGCTCACATGAAGCACTAGCAATATCAAAGAACCTTAAAGTCTCCAAATGATAGAAAAGGATGAACAGAGCGATATGCAAAAGAGACATATCCAGTTGGTGTAACATGATCAATCCTAATACTGTAACAGTACTCATCATCATGAATCATGATACTTGAACAGATCAAATTAACATTTATACACCAATGAACACTAGAGTTCACACAACAATTGAGATCATCATCATCATTCAGCAGATTGAAGTTCTTAACATCTACAAAACAATCATCATCATCCTAGAATTTCCCAGAAGAAGATCAATGGAGCCACAGAATGCACAAAAGGAATCGATCAAAGCAAATGGGGTTAACAATAAAGATCAGAACTTCGGCTCACCATTATCGGACCCATGTCCCTTCCCTCTCCTGACCCTCTCCAGCTGAACCTGAGTGTCCATGAACATCTGCATCCTCTGCACCTCCAAGTCCTTGGCGAATTGCATCCTCTGCTTCTCCATCTCCACCACCTGCCTCAGCTTCTCCTCCTCCACTCTCTCGTACATCACCCCAAACCCCTCAATCACTCTCGCGAGCCTCCTCACCGATTCTTCACCTTCGTCGTCGCTCTCGGCGGCTGCCGCCGCCGCCGCCTGGGCGGAGAAGTGCCTCCGGAAGAACCCATCATCGGCCGCGGGCCGCTTCTGGGAATTGGGTCTCCGGTGAGGAAGCGCGATACCCAGATCTGGAGATCCGATGAGGGGATCGAGGCGATCGAAGAAGACCCAGTTGGAGGAGGGCTTCGATTTCTCGGATTTGAACTTTTTTTTGATGGTGTCGATGCGGTTCTTACACTGGACGTCGGTGCGGTGGGTTTTTTGGGTGCGGCCGTGGAGGGAATTGACGGCGGCGGCGACGTCGTGCCAGTCCTTGTGGCGGAGGTGGCCGCGGTTGAGGTCTTTGTAGCGGCTGCCCCAGGCGGCGATGAGGGTCGCGGTGGCGTCTTCGCTCCAGCAGTCCTCGCCCATTGCGGCGGCGCGTGGGAGGTGGGTTTTGGGAGAGAGAGAGATTTGGGGGAGAGAGAGAGGAGGAGGAGAGGTGTTAATCGTTTCCGGGGAAGAGGAAGGGGTGTGGGACCGATGAAGCGCCGGTGGAGAGACGCTTGAAGCGCATGTGTAGGGGCTGCTACGAGGTCGCCGGTCGATAGCGCGTGTGGGTGACGCTCCCCTCATCGGCTTTCCTCTCCGGCTCGGCTCATTTTGGGTTGGGCTTGGGATTGGGCCGGGTTTTGATGGGCTATACGGACCGGATTGAGTTTTGTGTCCGAATCTTGTCTTCGTTTCGTATGTCATGAGTTCGAATCTTATCACGATACATCTCTGTAGAGTCTAGTGACTCTAGTCCAGGCTGATTCGGTCGATTTTTCGATCCTTTCACGATGTACAAAGCGATTAATCAGGTTAATCTGGACGAAAAATCGTTTGTCCAAAGTGGGCTGTTTGTCAAAAAAAAATTGTTCGTCTCGATTCATCTGTCGAATTCACCCTCATTTCATTTTGTATTGTACATGCTCTTAGATTAAATAATTCGATCGATTTGTCGATCCTTTCACAGTGCGAAAAGCGATTAATCAGGTTAATCTGGACGAAAAATCGTTTGTCCAAATTGGACGGTTTGTCAAAAAAAAAACGTCTCGATTCATCTATCGAATTCGTTCTCATTTCATTCTGTATTTCACCTGCTCTTAGATTAAATCAATTTATGAATAAGTTGTGTAAAAATAAACTTGATCGGTTTCTAAAGACACGCCCCAAGATATACGGTATTTTGAGATTAAAATATAGATATAAATATATTTATAATCCAATCGTATTCAAATTTCGAGACTTGGATGGTCCAAAAGCTTTCTTTTGTGTAGGAGAGATTGAGGTGATGCATCCATCCCAATCGGGACGGGTAGGTTTAAATAATTTGAATTTCGAATCTGAGTCTTAACTCGCTTCACTTACTCCATAACCAATATATAAAAACGAAAACTTGTTAGTCTAGTCAGGTTTTTAACAATAGTGGAAAAATGATCGAAATCTTATTAAAAATCAAGGAATTCGCCTCGCCGTGACTACCACCCTTTGCCTTACCATCGCCACTTCGTCATTGACCTTACAACAGAATGTTTAACAGGTATTCGAACCCAATGTCGATATTGACAAGTAGACAATCCGATTAACCCGACAGTGTCTATCCCTATCAAAAAAAACATATGATAAATATTATAATGCCATCTATTGAAAATTATAAATCATTGTTTATGCAGACAAGGCTCCTTGTCCGAATATCACCCATGTATGGAAGATCGTGACATAAAGTTATGGGAAATATTTCTAATAAAAAGGTTTCATGATATCAATTTTGTTTCCTCTATTGCCATTTTATTTTATATATTTATCAAGAATCATATTGAATCTATTATATACCATTTATTTTGATTAATCACTACTTGCAAAAATTCTTTAAAAAGTATAATAATTCAGTCCATTAAGGAGTCGACAAATGGTTTTTGAATTTTTTTTTTTTAAGATTGAGATAGTGATGGCTCTTATTTTATTGCATTCCGGAAATGATTCTTCGTGCTAGTATTGTGCTTGTGCCACTTACTCACTTGGCACAAAAAAAAAAAATGAAACAAGGGTTATATCTTTGCATGATTGTATAATTTGTATTGTGTGTGTAACCATCCTATCGAGGGAAAGTTTAGGGGACGGTAAGGGTGGCGATAACGTCGATAAGTGTTGGCAAATAACGTCTATTGATGAGGCAGATTGCGTTAAGAGGACGTTCCTCCAACTATATCCACAATATGCTATAGGTTGATTTTTTTATTTTTGGGTTAATTACACTTAGTTACACTCGATTATGTTTGATTTTCCCCTAGTTACGCGTTATTATGAAATTCTTCTGAAAGATACTCTAACTTTCCAAAATTTTCACATTATTTCAAGAGGACGGAGAATGATCTAAAAATCGATACGGTCAATACTCTCCCTCAAATTGGAGCATGAACGTTAGAAATGTCCAACTTAAACAGGAGCTCATGAAACCGATCACTTCTCAATGTTTTGGTGAAGATGTCAACAAGTTGATGTCGACTGGGGATTGGTTGAGGTCGAAGCACTCCGCTTGTAGTTGTTGACGAACGAAATGACAATCAATCTTTATAAGCTTTGTTTGTGGAAGATTGGATTGGAAACAATGTGTATGGCTGCATGATTTTCACAAACGGTCATACTCTGAGGGACTTGGAGATCGACGAGAAGTTGTCGCAGCCATACTATCTCACGACTAGTTGCTGCCATGAATCTATATTCCGGCTCTCTTCTTGAACAAGATATTATCGTTTTCTTTTTGGATCGCCAAACAACCAGGGACGATCCAAGGGACATAATATAGCCAATGGTAGATTTTCGAGTGCTAGGGCATCCTGCCCAATCGGCTTCACAATATGCTCATAGTGTAAAGGTGTTATGGGCCGAGAAAACAACCATTATCCTGGGCTACTCTTGAGATAACGAAGGACATGAAAGGCATCGCTCAAATGTGTCTACACGTGGACTATAGCAGAACTGGACATCTGCATATGGATCGGATATCGTATGATGGAGGTGAAAAACAGACCGTGGACCGAACCAACTCTGATACCATGTAAATTTAGGTCCACTTACACATGATTGGTTTCCACAACTTTAATTGTGGAAACTCGACCTGATATAAGTATATCATTTTATAAACAAAATTTACATGGTACTAAAACCGATTCTTATTTTAAAAACATGTCGTTGCTAGTTTTCACAAAGAACCGTTTGTTTTCTCCTCAAAACTCACCCCTTATCTTATAGTTCACAAGAATGAAGTGGGTGCATTATTATATCAAAGTCACTCCTTAATGGGTTTTGTTTTATTTTGCAAATGAGGAAGGTGATTTAAAAGGTAGAGAAGTTCCCATTTTGCTGGGTTTAGTTTTTTGAAATGGCAATGATCATGGAACAAGTTCTCATGGGGTTGTGTAGTGGTTGCCATGCAGGTAGGGTGCAGGAAGAAACTTAAATCTACTTATCCGTAAAAAAAGTATATTTTATTTATTTTCAATAAGGATCGATGTAGATCACTTTGTTTATTTTTATTTTATAGTCATTGTTTTGGAAGTCGGGTACTTCTCGTACAAGTCAATCACCATCTCAAGTTTTTAATGTATATCACTATATGGACGGGTATATTCCGTCATTTTACTATCTATTATATGACACTTGAGGTCATATGACTAACATAATGAAATATTCCGTCCATTTTTACTAATATAATCGCGTGACCAATACGTAAGATACTGCATTTGTCACTTTAAAACGCTGAGTAGTGTAGTGTTCGTGACCGATACTTAAGAGTAAAGTTTGATATTTAACACTAAAAATATTAATTTATTTGGTGTACTTTATGCTTTAGTTTAAATACCCCTAGCCCAAGTTCATTTCTACCTCTAAACTCTAAATACAGATGTTGAAGGATAACGATAGGGTGGAGTTATGGTTTCGATTTTTTTCAGTTAGTTGAAATTTTAATACCGAATCACCGAAAACCCATCACAACCGTCCCGATTCTTCATTTATTTTCATCGACACTACACACGGTTTCTCTTCAATTTCGATTTTTTCGAAACTAATATCGATCAACATCAGTCGCTTTTCCAATCCGGCATAAGAAGTGATCAACCCTACATGTGATAACATGCCATGTCCAATCCACCACTTTGGGTTATTCTAAAGGTAGAAAGCAATGTGTGAACTATCATTTATATCCATCCACCTCATGAGACCCCAAAACCCTATATAGTCCCAACTCATAAGAAACAATATGCAACATGCCTCTCCCCACCATCAACATCTCATGGACTCTACTAATAATTATATTTACTATCCTCCATATATATCCCCATTTAGGACAATTTTGGTGATGTAATTGAAAAATATTGGCATTATCAAAAAAAAAATATTGGCCCACCACTAACTCAGCTTTATCCACCTATTCTCTTTAGCCAAAAAAAATTTATTGACAAAACAAATATTATAAATTTTACCTGTTCAGAGTTTGAATAAAACGGACCAAATACAAATTTAATCGAAACCTCTTAATATATATTCCTAATTTGATAACTATAAATGAGTTTGAAATAATATACATATTTTAAATATTTTTACAAGTATGATGGTGATTAAAGCCGATAATTTTATTACTATTAAAATAGACATTTTAAATAAATATTTGTTATAATTTATCCTAGTTACCATTTGAGTTTTACAACCTGTCAAATCTTCTAAATTAATTGTCTTTGAAGGCATTGTTTAAAGCTTTTGAAGTTACTAAACATTCCTCATGTTTGAATATTTGAAATAAATACGAGAAAAAAGAAATTAAACTTTCCAAAGCTACTCGAGCTTGTAAGAATGATCATGGTTTTCTTGCAGGGTCGTCAGAATACGATAAAACAATATCAAAGAATCATTTTCAAACTGACAACGACATAATGTCCTTGAGATATCTATTGTCGGTCTTATGATCTGATCTTATTACTCTTCATAAACAAAAGCATCTGGATTAAAAAAACAAACATATGATCTGTCTTTCCAACTTTTTCTTTATATATATATGCCTCTCCATGGACACACAAAAAAGAGATTTTTTTTTTTATAAATATCATTAAAAGGAAATTATTGAAAAAACAATAGCAAGTATCATGAACCCTAAATACATGAAGGTTCGAATTTGCTATCGATTTTCACTTTTCCAATAAAAAGATGATATTTTTTTACTTAACATTTGATATATATCACATTATTACTTCACTTGTAGTCTCCATTATGCTCTCCAAGTGGGGCCTCCAGACCGCCACGCGTCCTCGCCGCCGATCCTTTTCCGGCGCCGGCGCCGGCGACACCTTCTCCGACATAACCTCACTCAAGTACCTGTCCGAACCGACCACCTTGTTGTCGTCCGATGACGTGTCCCTCCTTTTCTTCCTCCTCGCCGGCTTCTTCTCCGGCGCCGGCATGAGGAAGTAAATCTTGCCCTTCCTCAGTTCCGCCTCCGGCGGCACCACCACGATCTTGGGAACCACGCCGTCGTCGGAGGCCGAGGAGGAGGCTCTCTTCAAGACATGTCTAGGGTAGGCCTTGAGGATCTCGCCGGCGGTGACGCCGCCGGCGAGCTCGTCGACGCGGCCGCTGGCGTGGACGATCCTGACGACGTCGAGGACACCACATGGGAGGATGCAAGAGATGCAACACCTTATGGACTTCTTCATAGAGAAGATATGAGAAATGAAAAGAAAAATGGAGCAAAAGAGAGGTTATATATTAATTAGTTTATGGGTTGTGGGAATCAAAAATGATATCAAATGACCCAAAAAGAAATGGGTTTTGTAATAAATGTTGATTTATACCTATTTTTATTATTGTTTTTTTTTTGTTTCCATGAGGTTCTCTTATTTGGGTTTTTTTAATATTTTTTTTGGTGTTGGGGGATGATATATCTTTTTAGGGTTTTGCTTCCATGGGATGAATAATTGCACCTTCAACTTTGTACCTTACCTTTATAGATCTATCAATCTATGAGAGGCCTTATCACACACACTAAAGAGAGTCATGTGGATCTAAGACATATGAAAAAGACAAGTATTTTTTTCATTTAATATATTATTTTAAATTTAAAACAAACGATAATTTCATCTTAATATTCTAATTTTTTTATATTTTATTTAAAGTATTTTAAAAAAAATTGTATCGCCTCTGTACTTTAAATTTTTATTAATTCATTTAGAGTACCCTAAATATTTTTTGTGTCACCTCAGTACCTAAATTTTTATTAATTCCATTTTAGTACCAATTGTTAACTTTTCATCTGATTTTCCATCCAAAACAGGTAAAATAACCATAATATTTTTCACTAACAACCAAATTTAGGGTAAAGTTAACGGTGAGTACTAAAATGGAATTATTAAAAATTTAGGGTACTAAGGTGATACAAAAAAGATTTAGGATACTCTAAATGAATTAATAAAATTTAGGGTACTGAGATGACAAAAAAATTTAGTATGCCCTAAATAAAATATGAAAGATTTAAGGTACTGATGTGAAATTATCCTTTAAAACAAAAACATGGTAGAAAAAAAATCAGAAAATAGATTTCGTGTTACAGATAGATCAGAATCGTCTATTTTACTAAGGAAAAAAAACCATTTATATCATATGTTGATGAACCTTTTGGGCAGGGGTTTTGCAAAGTTGGGTGGGATGATATGGGTTGCACATGCTAGTGTAGGATTGAGATTTGAGAGTGCCAAATAAGCAAAAACAAGCTGGTTAGGCCAATAGGCCCCCTTTGAGAGGGTGTGATACATGACATGTGGCTCGACAGGAGCGTGACAAGTGTCGAAATACCATTGAATTATGCTCCTAATGTTGGTGAGTAGGATTAGTGATGTGGGTCACCATAGCCACTTAGAGAGGGAGAGAATGTGGATATGTTGTTGGGTATGTTTTTTTTCTTTTGGAGTGAGATCTTCTTTTGAGAAGGGTTTGTGTGATCTCTCAAATATCTCCAAACAAGGGCATGTGGGTTGTGGTTTTCATTGAAAAGGGGAGAGGGTACATGTAATGTGTACATGATTATGAATGTGATTTGAGAGATTTCATCATTTTTATCTTTTGTGGTTTTAGGTTTTGTCAAAAGTGCAACTCAACTTGCACATATGGTTTGTTTTCACCAAGAGAAAGTTTTGTTCCCAATTGCTTAAAATCCTCTTGTTGCATAGTAAATGTTAAAGTAGTTCGTATCTGATCTAAGATTGTTTTCCCGTTATTAAATCTGACATGGTTGATTAAAATAATTATTTTATCATAAGTTTTATTTTTCGAATGATGATAAATTGATGTACAAAACTATTCAATTGATAAGTTATATAAGTCGAACGATGAATTATTAGTAAAAAATAATAAGATAATTATTCGTCAACAATAAATAAATAAATAGATTATAAGTTATAACATTCTTAACACTTAGTGATAAAGCCAACTTTTTCAGTAAACGGGGCATTAATTTTTTTTAATTATACATAAAGTTAGAATAAAATAAACTAGCATTAAAATTTGATATCATAATAAATAATAGACTCAAACTTTAAAAAAATACTTAAAAAATAAGTTTGTATAAATAAACTAGAATTAAAATTAAAAATGAAAAAATGAGGAGGCATAATTAGAAAATAAACAAAATTAAGAGATATTATTGGAATTTTTTAAAAGATAGGTAATAAAATAATATAACAAAAAATTGAGGTGACACATACGCTCCAGTTAAACCCTTACATCTTCGCCTTAACACTCATAAGATGCGTATTGAAATTCAGCATCTAATTTATTTTAAATAGATTAGATAGATTAATTTGGTTTGACTCAATGGAATCGAACCAAATCGAAATATTTTATATGTGTTTAAAACGTTTTAGAAAATCTCTTTAAATATTTACTATTGAGATAACATTGTTGACATTGATTTGGATAATGGGAATATATATTCCAACAAAAATCTTGTTTGGCATCCAATGGTGTTAATGGATGTGACATTTACCTATAATTCAGAACAAAGGTCATGTGCACTTAACAAATTGGTCATCCTCACTATAATGTGATTGATTTGATGTCATGGACTATGTAGTATGGGCTGGGCTGGACCACCCCATTTGTGAGATTGAGCCCACAAAAAGTTAGGGATGGTTTAATAATTAATTTTTATGATCTATTACATGTAGTAATTAGGTACTTAATTTGAGATTTGTTTGGGTTCAATTTCTTGTTGTCAAGCAAGGTTTTAAAAATTGTTACGTATTAGTGGGGCGGTTAGGATTTTGGATATTAATTGGGAATGAAATGGGTCGGTCAAAAAAGAATGTCAGCTTAAACCGAGTCTGGTCGGGATTTACACTATTGTCAAGTATGATCTATTTCATTAATAGTTTAAATGTACATGGTAGACAACGACGTGTTTGTGCTCCGTTAGGGTTTGTTCTCTAGCTAGAGTTTTTTGTGTTGTGTCTTATAGCAACTATTTCGCGATAATGAAGGTTAATAGTGGATCTTTTAGGGAGGGACGGACATAAAGAGGACACAGATCTAACGAGGAAATCAAGGGTTTGGGGGTATTTTCACTAAGGAGACGTCTCACCCGTTAATATCCTCAGACTCTACTATGCAACAACTTGTTGGGTTCATGCAACATGCATATGGTGCACCTCTAACGGGCAACAATTTGTTTTTGCAGGGATTCGAGGGATAATTGTTTACCATCGTTATTGTTCCTTATAAAATGTATATAGGTCAAATACTAAAGGGAAACAAAATGTCATTTTATCATCATTATATGACACTTGAGGTCATATGACTAACGAAATGAAATATTTTGTCCATTTTGACTAACAAGTCGCGTGGCCAATACTTAAGGTAGTGCATTTTTCATTTTGAAATGTTGGGTAGTGTAGTATTCATTTTGAACTACGAGTATTCGCAATTCTTCTATCTAGTTGAGGCTGAAAGAATACATTAACAATAAATTTTCATTTTAGCCTGACTAATAGACTATTTTTTTACAATCAAGAGGCCGAAAGGGATAGACTGGATGAAAAAAAGAAGATGTTTTAACTTTGTTTTTCTAACTTTTTAGTATCAGCCGGTTGAAAGTTCCTACGATTAGCCTACCATCGCGTGTTTCAGTCAACGCGTTTCAACTCTCTTTCCATCTACATTTTTACTCTTTCAACCAGCGTTTTCTTTCTATCGATGTCATTCAACTGCCGACTACAAGAGCTCTGAATTCAAGTCGAATTTGTGGGTTGAGATCACAAAATCTTATCATAAAATGTTGTGGGCCGAAGCCCAATAGGTATACTTATTTTGGGCTTATATGGCTAAACAAGAAGGCCCAACCAAAACAAGATAAACCCAAAACACTCACTCACTCCAACTCAATCTAATCCAAAAAAAAAAATCCCCAATTCCACACCCTTCCTCGCCGGAAAATCCCCAGAACCACCGCGCCATGCCGGTCTTCAAAACCCCATTCAACGGCTACTCCGTCAAGTTCAGTCCCTTCTTCGAGACCCGCCTCGCCGTCGCCACCGCCCAGAACTTCGGCATCCTCGGAAACGGCCGCCTCCACGTCCTCGACCTCCCCGCCGCCCCCGGCGTCCCCGTCTCCGAGATCGCCGCCTTCGACACCGCCGACGGAGTCTACGACGCCTCCTGGTCCGAATCCCACGAATCCCTCTTAATCGCCGCCGTCGCCGACGGCTCCGTCAAGATCTACGACCTCGCTTTGCCCCCGACCTCCAATCCCGTCGCCTCCCTCCACGAGCACTCCCGCGAGGTCCACTCCGTCGATTACAACCCCGTCCGGCGAGACTCCTTCCTCTCCGCCGCCTGGGACGACACCGTCAAGCTCTGGACCGTGGATCGACCCACCAGCGTGAGGACCTTCAAGGAGCACGCGTATTGCGTCTACACCGCCGTCTGGAACCCCCGCCACGCCGACGTCTTCGCCTCCGCCTCCGGCGACTGCACCGTCAGGATCTGGGACGTCCGCGAGCCCGGATCGACGATGATCATCCCGGGTCACGAGCACGAGATTTTGTCGTGCGATTGGAACAAATACGACGATTGTCGCATCGCCACGGCTTCGGTCGACAAGACGGTGAAAGTCTGGGATGTCCGGAGCTACAGGGCTCCGATCACCGTCCTCAACGGCCATGGATACGCCGTCAGGAAGGTCAAATTCTCGCCGCACCATCAGAATCTGCTGGTCTCGTGCTCCTATGACATGACTGTGTGTATGTGGGACTACATGGTCGAGGATGCTCTCGTGGGTAGGTACGATCACCACACTGAATTCGCAGTTGGGGTCGATATGAGTGTTCTCGTGGAGGGTCTTCTGGCGAGCACGGGATGGGACGAGATGGTGTATGTTTGGCAGCACGGGACCGATCCTCGAGCACCCTGAAGGTAAAGCTAAGTGCTTTGATCGTTTTGATCGTATAATTTGGTCTACATTGTGTTATAGTTCATAGGTTTTGAATGAATGAAACACATTTAGATATAAAAAAAGATTGAGACTTTGTAC
This sequence comes from Erodium maritimum, assembly GCA_963921825.1. NCBI lineage: Eukaryota > Viridiplantae > Streptophyta > Magnoliopsida > Geraniales > Geraniaceae > Erodium > Erodium maritimum. The sequence goes on along the minus strand of OY997593.1, from coordinate 1,850,010 downwards.
ATGACATGTTGGTATTGTTGTTGTTGATCCTTTTGCTTAAACCATTTGATCTTCATTGTGTTATAGTTCATAGTTTTGAATGAATAGAACACATTTGATTTAGGTGAAAAACAGATTGAAACTCTTGAGTTGGGGTTGATACTTAGTACATGGCATGTTGTTATTGTTGTTGTTGATCCTTTTGCTTATACCATTTGATCTTCATTGTGTTATAGTTCATAGATTTTGAACGAATGAAACACATTTAGATGAAAAAGTGATTGAAACTTTTGAGTTGGGGTTGATACTTAGTACATGGCTTGTTGGTATTGTTGTGGTTGATCTGTTGTAGAACGATTGATGTAGTTTTAATAAAATATAACCAATGGTTGTGCTCTTCTGAATTGTATACTTGTTTACTTCTGATTGAACATTTTGTGTCAAGTAGCAATTTGGGTTATACCTCAACTAGGTTTGGAGATGGGGTTTTAATGAGGTTATGTTCTTTCCCAAGTCCTGTATGTGTTTTGCTCAGGTGTCATTTTTAGGATCGTTCTTCTACCTTCTGAATACTTGAGGGGTGCGTTTTGATCTGTCTCTTTGGGGCCAGAGGATTCACCTTCTGTGGTTTCTTATGACATTGTTCACAAGTTCGGTGTCTGGAGTTTTGAGTAGGTTCATTTACCGGTCCTGAGCGGTGTTGCTGTTTATTTGTTGTTGGTTTTTCCCCTGTTTCGGCTTGTTGGACATTTGTTGGCTTGGTGATTTGTGGTTTCCTTCCCGAAATCCACACTGCTTTTTAATATATTTTTTATTTTCTAATATAAAAAAGTGATAATCAAAGGTTATGTTCTGAATTGTATACTTGTTTACTATAAATTGAACATTTTGTGTTAAGTAGCAATCTGGCTTATGCTCATGGGGATTGTTTATTGGGGAAACCATGGGTCCTAACCCTTCTTGAGATTTGTTTTGGCGATCCTAACTGGGCTTGACCTTTCCTTGCACTTTCCAACTGTGATCTTTCCATTTTTTTACGAAAACTAACATTTTCCGTCTATTTTGACGATTCCGTTAAAAAATGCTACTGTGCACGTGACCAACACGTGTCAAAAAGCTAACGGAATCCGTTAAAATAGACGAAAATTGTTAGTTTTCGCAAAAAAAGGTCAAGCGTAGTTGGGAAGTGCAAGGAAAGGTCAAGCCCAGTTAGGATCGCCAAAACAAACATCAAGTGGGGTTAGGACCCATGGTTACCCCTGTTTATTTTTTCCAGTTTCCTTATTCAATTGGGTGTGAATTGTGCAACAAGAATGGCTTCATTTTTTTGTGGTTACATGCTAGCTGAGGCTTATCAACCTAAGTTTGGTAAGATTGAGTCTAGATGAATCTACATAAGCGGCTTTGTTGTGATTATATCTTTTTTTCTCTTATCAGTAAGAGAGCGGGGAAATCCCGCTCTAGTCTAATCCGGATCTTAACTAAACTTCTACTCACAGCTGCTCTTAAGCAGATGTACCTACTGAGATACGAACCTCTGACCTTATGGTTGTGATAAAGCTTTGTTGAAACAGTGCGGAGAAGTATTAGGTCTTCAGATTTAATTGGGATTTCTCTTCATTACACGGGAAAGTTGGTAGAAATAATCGTGACTCGTATGATTTTATTAGTTATTTTCTTCTACTTTCTTACCATTATTATCGAATTGGAGTCTTCGATACGATGAAGTGATCAACTGGGCTCTGGTCCAGGAAAAGAGGGGTAAACTTTGCTATTACTTCAAAATTTGATGAATCCTTTGTTTTGGTGCTCTCCTTTACTTATTTCTCCATGTCCTGTTAGAGCATCTTCAACGGGGCGAATAGGTCTGGGCGAATTCAGATTTTCAAACATTTGTCAGGAAAAAGTACGAATTTTGAACAATTTGTTGGACAAAACGGATGAGAGCAACATCCTGAGCGATGATTTTATCGCCTGGCAAATTGTCCAGTCCATTTCTTGGTTTGTATCATTTAAAACGAAATATAATTCTAAGCGTTAAAAGATATCTAAATAATATAGCTTCAATGCATTTTATTTCAAAAAAAAGATATGAATACACTCTTTTAATTTAAATAGAATAGTGTATATGAAATGATTGATTTGTATAACACTAAGGATAGAACTCAACAAAATCAAACCTCTGTCCCTGTTTTTTTAGTAGAAGTTGCAACTTTTGATCAAAAATCTGTTGACATTACTGTGCGTCGAGGAACATGCTCCCCGACCACAAAAAAGACAGATTGGATGAACAATGGTTCTCTGATTTTTGTAATACCATACTGTTACGAACGGTATTTTGATGCCCCATGGACAGAGACAGAATACGAATGGGAGAAAGGGTACCGAAAATCCTGAAATATCTCAACAATGGTGATGGTGGGAGGCAAAACATCGATATGAGACCCATCCCAAGGCAAATCCCGATGCTCATCCGGCCTCTCAACCTATGTCCTTAAAGTTCCTTACTCTTCTATATACAAAAAATAAAATGACAACGGAACCTTTTAAATTCTATATTAAATCTATTTCAAAAAATAAAACTCTATATTAAATCTCTAATTAATAAAAATATCCTCAACACAATCGTTGCCAACGACCTCAAATCACATGTAACGATCGTGTCAGCGAAATGTCCACGTGCTCTCTTCATTGCTCCCCGTCGGCACATCCACGACTCCGTCACCATGTAAAGGAAATGTTAAACAAAAATGTATTGTTAAATATCATTCTTTAGAAGAAAAAAAATATGTGAAGGATACTGTTGATATTTTTTAAAATGGTCGGTAAGATAAATATTATTATTATTTTATTACAACAATACATTTTTAAATGTAAATTGTATTAAATCACAGCAAATCGATGTTCAAAGCTACTAACAAAATATCAAGTATAAGTGTAGTTCGTCAATCAATATTAAACCAGTCAACTGTATGTCTGGCTAGAGTATGAGCTATTATATTTGCCTCTCTACGAACAAATGCATAACTCTAAAGCCATCGGCTCACTCAGCTTCAACTTGCACTCCATGATAAGTACCCTAGAGAGGAAATCAATTGAGTTGTACTATTTATCGCCTGAAGCACTCCAACACAGCTGGATTCAATCACCTTGTTCCCCCACCCCATCTCTTTAATTCAATCGACTGCTGCATTCAGGCTCAAAACTTTTATCATTTTTGGCTCCTTAGCCCCATCAAACAAGATCACACAGGCTGATTTGGTCATTCCGTCTAACCCCTTACATACCATACCTCCACCGCCACGCCCAGGCCCACCATCGCTCCATCCACATTAAGTTGACCTCCCCCTCCCTCGGTTCCGAAAACATGATCGGTAACGCCTCGCCGGCCAACACCTACCGAGGACCCTAGGGAGAAGGCCTGTAATAATACTGAGCACGATCCAACCCGAATCCGAACAGAACTAACACCAAAGCCAACTGAGAAGCGCAACGCCACACCGAAAGCCAAACAACAACCCTTCGAAAACTACACCCCATAACTGGTAGTCGCTGAAGCTCACACTCGATCCTCTAAAAATATATTTCGGCCAACACCAAGAAAAGCCCCAAAGGGGGAGGATCAGTATTTCTACCTATAGTGAGTCCATACTTCCTAGCTAGCTGAGGAAATCATCACTACCGGGGATCGAAGGCTGGAACTCGAGCTGAGTGTTCCGATACCAAAACTGGTAACCCCTCGCCGGCCAACACCAAGCGAGGACCCCAAGGAGAAGGCTTGTAATTATACCGAGCACGAGCCAACCCGGGCCTGGAAACATCTAACACCTAAGCAAGTAAAGAAAACCAACCCTTCCTAGCCACGAATCAAGTTGCCGCCACATGCACCTACACACACCCATTTTCATCGGAGAGTCCCAAACAATAGGACCCGAACACCCAGAAAGGCTCCCCCCAAAAATCTAGCCACCGATCACCGGTTAGCACCGATTAAACCACCAACAAAAACACCACCAAAACTAGAACAAACAATAGGGGGAAACGACCTGAGTAGAGACGCCACCGAGTTTCTAACCAACCCAACATGGTGCAGGTGAAGGGTCTCTATGAACACACGCAAGAATCCAGCAGCAGCGAACCCAACAACAACGAACGGAAACGAGGTCGAGCCGTATTAGAACAGATCTGAACCAAGGAAATGCGGAGAAAGATGTTTGGCGAGAAACCAACGGATGAGAGAGCGCGGACTTGATCATTTGTAAACGATAATGTCATATATAATCGAGATTGGCGTAGAGCATATAACTAACACGCGTATGCACACGACGAGGAAGTGGTGGAGGTTCAGACAGGCCTTGGTGACGACGAGGAGCTCGTGTGACTAACATGGGCCTCCAACACCCCCAAATCCAGGCCCATCTCCACCAAAGGGTATAAACGTCACTAAACCATCCAATCCTATCCAGGTAACATACAAAATGACAAAAACACCGATCATTCTTCTCTGAGTAGAGTTGACTGTTAGGTCTTGCAAACATTTTTCACATCTGCCTAACCTTCCCATCACCAAGTCAAGCCTCTGAATTGCAGCCCAAAACAACCAAAACATTTAGGTACCTCAAAACCCAAAAAACAAAAACGTTGTCATAACAACTCTCCACCCAAAATTACCCATCTGCCCTCAACCCCAATCCCCCCATTGCCCTTCCCATCCATGGGCATTTTGGTCTTTTCACAACACCAATCTTCTCATCCCAACTTGAAACATTTAGGTACCCAAAAAACGCAAAACGACAACGCTTCCATAACAACTCTCAACCCCAAAAATACCCATCTTCCCCCAATTAACTCCTTTCCACCCCAATCATGACCAGGGGCATTTTGGTCTTTTCACAACACCAATCTTCTTCTTCCTATCTATCACCAAGTTGAAACAATCAAGAGAAACAAAACATAAACAAGTCGAGCTTGACTGGTAGAGGATCGATTTACACCTCCGAAAATGGCTCCTTATATACAATCCGATCCGATAAACAGAAACCCAAAACCAAAACCAAAATGGGTTCTTCACACATTACCCAACTAGCCCTCCTCTTAGCCATATTTGTCTCTCTAGCTAGCTCAACCTCTCTCACCGACTACTCCATCGCCGGCCATGGCTTCCCCTCCGAGGAGAGGCTCGCCGAGCTCTTCCAAGGATGGCAGGCCAAGCACCGGAAGGTGTACAAGCACGCGGAGGAGGCGAAGAAGAGGCTCGAGATCTTTAAGGAGAACCTCAAGTATGTGATTGAGAAGAATGGAGAGAAGAGCAGCAAGGATGGATCTTCTAAGGCTCATGTTGTGGGGATGAACAGGTTCGCGGACTTGAGCAATGAGGAGTTCCGGAGGACTCACCTGTCGAAGGTGAAGAGGCCGGCGGGGAAGAGGAGGGGTCCCCGGAGCGGGAAGGTTCATACCTGTGAGGCTCCCGAGACCCTGGATTGGAGGACCCGCGGGGTTGTTACCCCCGTCAAGGATCAGGGGGATTGCGGTGAGTTTTTTTACTGGATAGCGTACCTAAATATATATGTATATCGGTGATTTGTTGTTATTCGATTTTGATTGTGAATTAAGTTATATGATCGGAGTAAGACATTTATTTTGAGACAGAAGTAAGACTAAAGTGTTAGTAGCTAACATGGAGTGGCAAGAATGTTTGGATGTAAAAAAATGACAACCTCATAACCTTGACTTTTTTGTAATTACCATAATGCCCTTTTTATTCGTTGACTTTTTTGGTTGGTTTAGGACTGTTAGGTGTTTAGATGTGTCACTTTGTCTTGCATTGAATTAAATATGAGATTAAGGAAAAATTGATATATTCGACCTGTCATCAATAGGCGGTTTGTTTAGGTGGTGTTTTATTTAATTATATTTACCGATATGTTATTTCATCTAGTGATATTAAGACAAGGAGAGATGTCGTATCTCCTTATTAGCTAATGAACAGATTGTTTTAGAATCTCTCTTCAGAGTATCTATAAATGGTGAAAGTCACTTAGATGGACCGTTTCAAAAAGTGATTAGAGGGTTTGGTTGGACAAAAGATTCTTTGTCCGGACTATTCGCCCATTACCAAGCGACATGTAACGATGATAATCAATATTACAAGTCGAGTTTGGGCTAGTATTATTGTGAAACGTTCAGTTAATAACCGTTGAAATTATTAATCGAGACTATCATAGAGGATAAAAAGTAATGAAATTAACAATCTAATCCAAGTTTGGGTTCTCTATATTTTAGTATTAGCATTGAACAAACGACCCAATCATCTATAGTTTCACACTTGATCACAATTAATCATAGGAAGAAACTGACCCAAAACTCAAGAACCCTAAGGTTTCTTCTTAGTTTTAGCTCTACAATCTCCTAATCGTTACCTTTTTCGTTGCGATGATCACAGGAAGTTGTTGGGCATTCTCATCGACCGGAGCCATGGAGAGCATCAACGCCATGGTCACCGGAGACCTACTCAGCCTGTCAGAACAAGAGCTCGTGGATTGTGACACCACCAACGACGGGTGTGATGGAGGCTACATGGACTATGCTTTCGAATGGGTTATACAAAACGGTGGGATTGACACCGAAGGTAACTACGCTTATACGGGTGTTGACGGTACCTGCAATACCACCAAGGTACATATCAACTTTTAATTAAAATTTATAGTTTTACATTTTAACAGTCTCTTCAGGAAAAAGAACATCTCATGGTTATTCAAATCAAAACTTGTTACATAAAACGTTAGCATGTGTTTTTTTGGTCTTTAGGAGGACACCAAGGTTGTGACTATTGATAGCTACACGGACGTAGATGAGACCGAGAGTGCTTTATTTTGTGCATCGGTTCAGCAACCCGTAAGCGTTGGGATTGATGGTGGGACGATGGATTTCCAACTATACACAAGTGTGAGTAACTCTTTTTATGCCACCCATTTTTTGTTTGGTCGTCGATTTCGATACGAAATGATCAAAATACCCCTAAAGACTCTGCATATACTATCCCGTACTGTCACGGTTTCGCAATAACAGGTCGGAGACAACATTTTTCGCAAAAACAAAAAAAACGATCAGTGTCTGCAAAATTGTAAAAGGCATTTTGATCATTTTGTGCTAAAATCGACCGCGTTACAACGGTTGTAAGATAATACAAAGTTTCTAAGATAAAATGTGGGATTGCGCGTAGCGTATGGTACATGACCGGTTGTTGGAGTCATCCCTTTTCGAGAAACGAGTTACAATTGACTCGAATCGATATCCTTAGTAGACATTGATAGCAACCCACATTTGTTGTAGAAATTGCGATGCAACGGTTGCTTCACCGTCGATTTTAATATGAAATGACCAAAATATCCTTAAAAAACGTGCATGTGCTGACCCCACAACATAAAGTCGCTACATGCTAAAACTCTGGGGTATTTTGGTCATTTCGTGTCAAAATCGACAACGCTATAACAACCATACTATCTGGTTATAATTTATTCAAATCGATATGAAATGACAGGGAATCTATGACGGAACCTGCTCGAGCGACCCAGACGACATAGACCACGCGGTCCTAGTAGTCGGATACGCCTCCGAAGACGGGGAAGACTATTGGATTGTAAAGAACTCATGGGGAACCGAATGGGGACTAGACGGATACATCTACATCCGAAGGAACACAAACCTAACCTACGGTGTGTGCGCCATCAATGCAATGGCTTCGTATCCTACCAAGGACGCCTCCGCCCCGTCGCCCTACCCGGCGCCTACTCCCCCTACGCCCGTGTCGCCTCCCCCACCGCCGCCCCCGACGCCCACACCACCGCCTCCTTCTCCTACACCGACTCAATGCGGTGACATGTCCTATTGTGGGCCCGACGAGACATGTTGCTGTCTGTACGAGTTTTTCGATTATTGTCTCATCTACGGATGTTGTGAGTACGAGAATGCCGTGTGTTGTGCGGACAGTGAGTATTGTTGTCCTAGCGACTATCCTATTTGTGACATTGAAGAGGGGCTTTGTCTTCAGGTACGTAGACTCTACTTAAATATTTGCATAATTGGGTATCTAAGAAGTAAGAATAGAGGGTGAGTCTTGGGGCAACGTTGAAGTTGCTACGTCGTGACCTAAGAGCGTCTCCAATGCACATAGTCTGGTTTTAATTATTCGGGACTAAGCAATAGTTATCTTATAGAAGTGAGAAAATATAAAAGTCCGGCTAATAAAAACAGTCGAACAATAGTAGTCCAGACTGGACTGATAGAAAAGTTATCATATGAAATCGTATAATTTAAACTAGACCGAATTTACAAGCTAAATATTATGTAAATTTATTTACTTGAAAAATTATGACAAAATGAAAAAACAATATACATTACGCTGGGCTTTCTCCCTGAATTGGGCTATGTGCTCGTCACCCATCGCCTAGGTTAAAATATCTGTGTGTTTCGTTTACTGATTCGCCTACCCCCCCGTAGATTCGTCCTAGCGAAAGGATCCAAAATCTCGATTCGCCCGAGCTATTCTCCCCCATTTGAGTTGCTCTAACGCCACACTATAATTGTTCACCATGCACCGACCGACCCATTAGGTCGGTAATGAATAGAATTTCATTGGTGATGGTCATCACCGACGTTCAGGTTCTTCGGTTATGTTCTGTCGGTGATGAATTGTTTTTTGTTTTATTACCGACCAAATTTTAGGTGTCAGAATTTGGTCGGTGTTGAAATTTCATCGCCGACCGTTCTATTTGTTCGGTGATGAAAGTTCATTACCGACCAAAAACACTGTGTTCGGGTACATGAAACGTAAGAACATCTGGTGTAGTGTAAGAGCATCTCCATCACGAAGTGAATTGAGTTGGGCGAGGTTTGAGGGTTGGCTGGGCGAATTCTTCGCCCGTCCAACCGCTCATGCACGCAGACGGGGCAGATGGTTGTAGTTACTTACTTGTCATACAACACGTGACTATTCGTCCATAACTGACTTCGATTGGACATAAAGTTCACACTCCATTTTGTTTACTCTTATGTTGTGACAGAACTCCCAAGACTACCTAGGAGTGGCAGCCAAAAAGAGGAAGATGGCCAAGCACAGGTTCCCATGGACCAAGCCCGAGCACTCAAACAAAGAGTACCGATCTCTCCAGTGGAAGAGGAACCCATTCGCCGCCGATATGCGCTAAGAAGTTCAAAAAAACCCTAATGAACTTGAAGTTTGATTTTGCTTTCATCAATACTTCTACATACATTACTTTCTACTTTATTGCACTTCAAGGCATTGAACAATAACTGCAACCAATGGCTCGTTTCATCGATACGAGCTGGCTCGCCCGGGATCATGTTGTTCTGTAATTACGCTACGTGTTGGTATGATTTTTTTAGTTCGGATTATGTATTTGCTGGATTCGGGAACGGTTCATTTAAAGCACGATGTCTTTGAATTATTATGAAAACATTTGGATGCAATTCTTACAGGCATTTTATCAAAGTGTGCATGTGTGAGTTTCACAAGGTTCAAGTCACATTACCGGTACCTTCTTTTACCTTTATCGTTATTTGTCCAAATCGTGTTTAGTCTCTCTATGTCTCCCAACTTCTCTCGGCCTTCTTTCTTAAGGTAAGATGTCTTGTGACGATATTAACTCTTTTTTGAATATATCGAAGAATAAAAGAACTTGTATTTTTTATCAGAAAATAATTAACGCATTAAAAAGTGGAGTGGGTTTCAGGAAGGAAACCACAAACCGTCAATCAAACAACAACACCTAACAAAGAGACAAATGTCTAAATGACATAAAAAAACAAGGAAACAAGAACACTGCTAAAAAAGGGAGGAGCACTAAGAAAAATGAGAAAGAGGTCAAACAAGCTGATAAGTAGGCTCAGTCGGCGAAACCAACCAAGAAGTAGAAGATTGAGCTTGCCCTTCCGCCCGCGTCAAAGTAAGAGCTTTATATTGAATACTCATCAGAATGATAGCCGGATCGGGGGCCGGAGCTCACCGGAAAATCCTGGCATTCCGAGTTACTCAAAGAAACCATAAGCCCAAAAGACTGAGACGAGCCCAAGACTTACGCAACCAGCACACTCCATAGATAGAAGACCAAGAAGAGATGAACAACTTCCGATCATCCACGATCATTGGAAACCCGATCCTGGATGCAGAGACGTCACATTCCCATCTGTTGGATTATAACCCTAACACCTCTGATCGGGCACACAGAGGGTGGAAGCAACAAATGATCGTGTCGACATAAATGGGTGACAACTCGGTGCCTCAACCCCATCCGCTGGATCGGGAGTCCTCAAACAATGAGGTGTGTGGGGACGCACACCTCGCCCTACCACGGTCGTTATCACTACGACCCACTGTATCCCCTGTTTTTTGGTGTTCTCCCTAGACGTCCGATACTCCCCCAATCGCTCCGAAACGGTCTCCGTCGTGAGATCAGAGTGTTCAGCAGACACCACGGGCGTTGTTAGGTCGAGACAATAAAAGATCGAAGTCAATCAAAGCCGGGATATCATTGAAAAGAGGAGCTACCTCCTCCATATTCACCTGGATTCTCCGAGAATTTTACTCATAAGATTATCGTCCCGGACATTTTGTTCGGAACTACGTCTTGACCTTTCATTCAGATCATTTCTCTTTCCTCTATACTCCTTTAATTACTCAAATCAATAAAACCATCACTTTCATGCCAAAGAAAACAATGGATAACAATATCATTCCTTCTAGGCTTCTGCTACTTTTTGAGAGAAGAAGCTAAGGTGTCTAAAATTGATCTAGAACCCGGTCCAACCAACTTCACTTGGTTTGTCTCCATGGCCTATTGAGACAGTACCATATCACCAAAAACTCAATTAAGAGTAAATGGGCTCAGGTTCGGATTCAAGGATCAAAACCCACGAATAATTTGGTCCATCCGATCAAATGGAACACACATGACTTAACCTTTGATTAGAGCTCAATAGGATAGGTGATTTTTTCATCATTAAGAATCGACTGAATTGAGTGCTTGTAAGCACTATTTGGTACAAGGTTCTAAAAAACGTTAGGCACTAATCGGACGATTAATGCATTCAGGGATTAATCGGATTTTTATATTTTTCTACTTTTTAGAATTTCTTAATAAATATGTTATTATATAAGAGAACAAAATATGAATTATATCATGAAAAAAAAGTAACAAACATTTAAAAAAAATACAAAAAAAAAACTATATTTGTTACATTCATATCCTTAGATGATAAAAAAAAATTCAAATAAACAACGTGAATATCCTTATAAAAAATAAAAAACGAAAAACAACAATTGAAAATAAATGTGATATTATAAATTTTAAAAAAAGTCAATAAAAAAGTAAACAACATTAACATCCACAAGAATTTAAGATTTAAGTGTATATCATCTATGATTAATAGTTTTATAATTAAATATAGAAATAAAAGTTACATATATTTAAGATATATTTTAACAATATTAATATGAAATATATAAAACGATTAATAATAAATATTTAATATGAAAACATAAAATCGGATTAATCTTGTAAAAAATCCCCGCCAAGAATCGATTAATCCTCGACTTGTCCCTGATTTTTACAACACTAACTCGATTTTTTCAAATCTGCCTAGACATTGATTAATCCTCACCTAGATCCGATTTTTAGAACACTGATTTGATCACTTTCTTAAGGGTTTATGGCCAATCAAAAAAAAGTTTATTGTGTTAATATGTTGAATCTTTTGAATTTAAAGCTACAAATAGTATGATTATAATAAATTCGGGTGAATCGGTATAAACTGATAAACCGATTCATACTCTGAACGGACCAATATAACCCGAACAAGCTAGATAATTGGTTATGGGACCGAGGTCCTGTCCATGGACACCCCTAGAAGAAGCATATAAATTTCAATTACAAATATCCAAAAGAACCTAACTATTATGGTAAGGTTCATGTCCATTACTATTATGAGCTTGCCCATTCAATACGTTGTTGGATTTGGAGATAGTGATAAGGGAAGTTATGGGAGTAAAAGGTCCAAAAATGTAGTCGTTATTGTGTAGGGTATAAGATGGCATGAATAGATGTACCATATTTAATTTTATGGTTGGATTTTTCCTTATTGCCCAAACATCCCATCCTTTCACCTTGGACCGATATTAGCCTTCACATATATTTATTTCATTGTTTTGGTCAATTGTGTGCACTATGACACCTAATTTTTTGGTCCACAAATGTCTTGTGTAAATGAATCTTTTGACAATGTTGTTAAGTTTATTGGACTGTTTCACATTTTCCACAAGAAAGTAGGCAATAATTTATTTTTAAAGTATGTTTAAAACTAAACCTCTTACGAGAAGAAAGAGGAGTACAAATGAATCCAGGTACAAACTTTAAAAAGCTTAATTAAACCAGGCAAGACCAGACAACTACAAAGAAAAGGTACACTGACCCGGTATAACACCAACAAACAGCCCATTCAAACCAAGCTAGATCAGACAACACAAAGAAAGGATACGCTGACCCTAAAGAACACCAGAAAATTACACCAACAAAGACGATGAAAAAAAACCCTAACAACTCACAAAAGGAACCTTCCATGAAAACTGAAAACCAAACAGGGTTTGTAACCCATATTTCTCCACCATTAAGCCATAAATTTAAAGCAAAGGGTCTATGTACCCAAAATATTTGCACTATGAAGCGTATTTGGGGAGAAAACAACTATGATCCAGAACCAACTAACAGACTGATTTTAATCCCTGCTCGAGAAGGAAAAGAACCCACTCCCTACTCCTTAGACTAGCCTCCCTCAAAGGAGAGAAGACCAGATCTAAGATGTCGGTGGCCAGCATTGCAATCGGCTGAGACAAACCATGTTGACCATGCTAACCCAAGATTTTGGCTTTTGAAGAGGGCCAATAGTGCCCAGAGACCTCGTCGGAGGTTAACTTCAAGCCGACGAGATCGAACTACACTTGGGTTCGAGAAGAAGGGAAACTGAAACCCAGGGGAAAGCATTATAAGGGAGGGAGAAGATTAAACCTTACAAGGAACGAGAGAAGAAAATACCTCGAAATGTAGATCTTCATACCAGCAACCTGAAGGCATGAACTCGCACGCTGTCATCTTCACGCTTCCGACCAACCCCGAGAAGAAACGCATAGGAAGAGAACTGATACTTCTATCGAGCCGGAGTCAAGCGAGAGGGACGGTTAGATCTAACCTCTAGGAGCACAAACAGGAGCGCGAACACGGAGGAGTCGGAGGTCCTAAGAGCGAGACCAGATCAACGAACCGAGCATCCATCGGAGAAAGGCCCACATCTCCAGAGGTGCTGAAGCTAGATCCACAACAATCCTTCAAAAGATGGAAGGTTGACCCAGGACCAGATCTGGGCACGACACCTGGATCTGAAGAGAAAGCCACCACCAAAGGAGCACCGGAGGAGCGACCACCACGACATCTGGACCGGCCAGATCCGCGACAATCTTAACCCTAGAGCGTGAAAAAAGTCGTCCCACTGCCAGATCTAGCACGACCCGACACCATCTCAAACAAGAGTGCCTGAGAGAGCCTTAAAGCACTCCACCCTCTCTCAAATCTCAGTCCATCGACGACGCAAGGAAGAAGATCTGAGGAAGGATTTGAGAAACTAAGAGGAAAAGGAGGAGGAGAAGGTTTGGGAGAGGGGCAAAGGAGGGAGAAGCTCGCGAAAAGGTGGATGTCGTCACCGGTGGTCGTCGCCGTTGAGGACGAATAGGAAGAAGAGGCGACTAAGGTTTAGCTACAAAACCCAGACAGACAAGAACAAGCCATCGGTTCCTCAAAAGACCATACTATAATGAAGAATAACCAACAACAAACTCGAGCACGGTCATAAAAGCACAACCTCAAAACAATCCCAACAAGTAGATACAGACAGATAAATGGTCTTAAGTACCAGATTTTACCGACATTAATAACATAACTATAAAGAAGGTTTAATACCCTGATTTTTCTGCCATGAAGGCCAAAAAAAAAAAGATAAGATCTAAAACTCAAAATTTTCAATCATTAAACCCAAACAATTGAACGTCGGGGATGAATCCAACAACTTGTGTCACTCTCTCTCAAAATGATGGGGACCGAGGGGGATGAAGAAGGGTTAGGGGATGGTGGTTGGATGGAGCATTTCGATCCCTAGTCCGATAAAGCTGAATATGGATGCGGGGATCTAGATGGACGGTATCAGATCGGATATAGCGACCTGCTTTCGGGTTGGAAGCTTCTCCTCTCATCTGATGGAGGTGGCATGTTACTAATGTTACAATCTTGAAGAGATAGTTCGAAACTTTGAGAGGGATTTGGTAAAGGATACTTGCTCTTCTTTGGAATTATAGTGTGATGTAACAATTCAAGAGCTACCCATATACACCAATCAGACTACACATTTTGTAACACAATTAACTTGTGTTCCTTCTATTACTATGAGATTAAATCATTTAATGCCACGTTATCTTGTTTTAACTTTTAAGTGAGTCTTCACAAAAAAATCCAACTACAATTACATTGATATGTCTAATTAATCTGATCTGATGTTTTTTTTTGTCATACATTTTGATCTGATGTTTGAACTTTGTTTTATCTGTTCCCTAAGTCAATACTGTCCTACCACTTAGCCATTATTTTCTATGGAGTTTATATTTGCCTCCTAGACATTGACTCCCAAACCCATATTGATTAATGATACAATTAATCTATTTAGATTATTGTTATTTTGTGTTTCCATTAAAACAGTTCATAAAACGATTGAGATAAATTCTCTCTCGAAAAAACCGTGATACGAACTCCTCTCCTTTTCAGCTCGCCACAACAATCGTCGACAATCAAAGTGGCTTCGACCACAAGTGTTGATGGCGGCCTCCTCTTCTCACCCCCTTCCATTCATGGTCGGTGCTTTGCTTCAATAGCTCTGACCTTTTGTCGTGGTGACTTTTCTTCTCCGATCCCTTTCTTTCTCCGGTTATCTCTTTTCAACATAAATGGTATGCACCCCTTTTGGGGCTTCCTCGATATGTCTCCCGACTTTGGGGCGATATGGTCGATTCTTTCTCTCTTTTTTGTTTTGCAGGACTTAGAATCAGTGCTACTATGGATCTTTCTCTAATGAGTTGTGGAAGCTAGATGTATTGGTGGATTGCTATATGGCATTATACTGTGGTTTGGGAAGCAGTAACAGCGAGACAGAGTTTGAAAGCAACGGACAAGGGTTTTGAAGAATGCGGGACGAAGATGAGGAGGAACATCCCGATCCCACTCCTCCTTCTCCTGGAGAACTCCTCGACTACCTAGCGTTTTGTATTTAATAGGGTCTCCATCGCGGGATCAACAAATATTTTAGGCACCACAGGTTCACCCGAGAGAACCAGGAGAAGTGATAGATGCACATCATCACTAGAATAAGGTCAGATCCCTTAAGTATACACTTGGATTAGTCATCATTAATTTTTATGTGTTTTACTAACTATCAAAACTGCGATAAAAAACAATAACTATTATTACACGGTCAACATCTTGAATCTGTCCGAGACTATACCTAGTCCTTTCTTATGGTTTTCATAATAAAAACAACTCATTATGCTAAGAAACCATTTAGACATGGAGCACTCCATTTCTAATGAGTACAAGTGTATTAATACTTCATAGAGTGTATTACATCTAACTCATAGTAGGGATTGCAATGAAATTAATTAATTTTGAGAATTTGTACTTTTGTAGATTTAAAACCCATTAATGCCATTACATGGAGTAGCTAGAGCCTACCACTTTTCTTTATAAATCATTGACCAGAAAATAATCCATTTTTATTTATTCAATTGCTTTTTTAATTGTTAGTTTGGTTGAGTAGATGGAGTAATTGGTGGGTGAACACAAAATAAAATGTTGAGTTTAAACTTAGAAGGGTAAAATAGAGAATACAAGAGAGGACTACAAAATCGTCCTAATAACAGGTTATCGGGATATTCCTCCATTAGAAAAAATGCTATACAAATTCGTTTTTTCTTTCTTGAATGTACACTCAAGAGTCAACAGAAAAAAATCTCTAGGAAAAATGATCGAACGTGACGTGCAGTCATCTTATGCGATTCGTGATTTGAAAAAACATCATCTTGTTTAAACATGTGTCAAACACGTGACCCACATAGTTTCTTGAGATCCAAAATATTTGCAGTGTTCTAATCGAATATTGTTTAAATTAACAAAAATATATTCAACAACTGATAAATCGATTGTATCGAAAAAAACCCAAAACCCCCTAGTGAGTAAATATTTGGGAAGAACTGATGGAGCCCAGGAGGCACGAGCTCATGATCCAAAATCAATACCGACATGGCTCCATCTTCTGTGTTCCAAGTCACTGATCATTCTATGTACCTCCATGAGAATGACTTGTCTTTTGAGTTACACCTTGGACCCCATTTATCCCCTCTCTTTTGGCCTCCATAAATATATCAGATCGATGTGAAAACTCGATATAAAAGCGTGTATCAAATCAGGGTTTATTTTTAAAATATTAATTTTATTAGTTATGATCGAATATTACTTTGACTCATCTTTAAATTTATTATAGATATCTTTAAAATTCGATTTATGTCCAAACTCATTCTTATATATGATTATATTTTATAGTTTGGTCAGGCGTGTGACCATGTTTCAATATTTCTTTTGAATGAAATGGAAATATTTATTCAAAATAACCATATTTAAAAAAAGATATGACTTAAGGATGGATATTAGAACCCCACTTCTTGTTAAAAAAGATGAAAAATTCTTCTTAGTTATACTTATACATAACTATCTTAGGCTTAATTATTAATTAATATCGTCTGGGTGATACTCTAAAATTCTTAAATTTTCACTTTACTACAAAAGGATATGGTAGTGATATGAAAATCGGGTATTGCACAAGACAATATTAGGAAAATTAGTATATGTCGAGACAAATTTATAGCTAGGTGTAGCTAGACAAAAAACGGATATAATAAGATGTAGTTAGGTATAATCAACCCCAAGAAAATGAGAAGGTAACTTTTCAACATATCCTCTTAATTTAAATTTGTTTTCGCTGACAAAAAAACATATTCTCTAATAACTCTCACTCGAGTCTCGAGCTCTCTCTAGTACTGTATACACAACTTTATGGATTTGTTTTCGTCACCCTAATCAACCTATTTCGATCCACACTTTCGGTTCCAAGCCTGTCTAAGACCAAACACTCCGCCCGACGGGGGAGAAGCCGTCGGCCCCCAAACGGTCATACTTCGATATCAACCGAACAAAAAACAATTGATTTTGTATACGACTTTTAAAGTGATACGGCATAAATTTGTAATGGTGCTTTGCCGACCCCATGATTTAGGGGACAATGGACTCGTGAGTGACTTAAAAATATATGTGTGGCTCCGCAATCAACGGGGAGAGAAAGAGGAATTAGATTGAAGACAAATCATAGGCACACGACAAGGAACCTTGGAATAACTTAACATGCTCCTTACACGAATTTGGACATTTGGGTAAATAATATTTAATAAAAAAAACACATTCGATGTTATTACAACACACATGAAACAGCTTCGAGAAACCAAGGTTTGTGTCCGAAAATGACATTGGTTTGTCTTTTTATCTCCAAGTTTCTTGAAGGAGGTGAAAAAAAAAACATTAAATTGATTCTTAGACTGGGTGAATCATCTAGGTGAGCGCGGAATGAGTAGGGATGAACAAAACAAGCTGAAAATTTCCAAAACCGGGATAATCGTATTGAATTGGAAGACGTTTCAACTGAAATGAACTCGGACAGTGAAAAATTGAAACCGAATTAGATGAACCGGACCATACGTTCTGGTTTTGGAAACCAAAACTGATGGTTAACCGTGTTTACCCGATCCACCAGCGTCACCAAGCCTGGCCTCAGCAACCTATTGAGATACCTACCAAGGACGGTGCGTGGTTCGAACTTTCAAAAGAGGCAACGGTCGGCTGGGTCTCCCATCCCTGACTGACACGTATCCTTATTCAAAAGAAAAAAAAAACCTGAAAATCGTAATTCTTTTTGTTGATCCTCTTGATCGTATATTTGTAAATTATTTCATTAATTAATTTTAAATAATAACGTATTAGTAAATTTGAAACGGTAATTTCATAATACAATCTTGTTCATTCAGTCTGGATTATCTTCATTGTGTTACAATTTCTATTAATCCAAGTTTTACGGTTCCTTTTTTTCTATAAAATACCCCATCTAACCTCGTGTAACTTAGACGAGATTGTTTGGTCGGAGATGTTCTTATTTTGCTGAAGATAATACTTGCCTCGATCAACCCTAACAATTTTATCGGATGGTTTACCGATTCTTAACCGAAAATTTATGTACCTCTTCTATCGAATTTTGTGACATTTTTACAACTCGAGAACTGGTTGGATGGAAAATTTAGGTGCTAATACCGAATAAAAACCGATATACTAATACATAAAATAATTTATTTTCTTTCATGTGTGATGATAATTTTAGGAACATTCAAATTTGGCCATCAGAGAAGCCACATATGCATTTTAGCCACACAATTTGGGGTTGCTTAAGGTTAATAACTTTCTTTTCTTAGTAATTAACTATAAGATTAAGGGCCTATTAATTAGAAAAATGGTCAAAATTAAAACCAGACCGTAGACAATAAATGTTATCATATATAATGGGTCCCACCTAATGCTTGTTTTTGCACTCAATGGCAATTCAGAACCGTTGGCCTTTATAACAACCTTTAACCGTGTCCGTGACCACTCACCTATATTCAATCTACATTTATAAAACTATATTAAATGAAAATAATTATTTTTCCATTTTTATAGGAATTAAATATTTCTGTAAAAGGGTCCTAGTCCAAACTAAATAATTCGATTAAGATATGTTGGATAATTTAATATATTCTATTCAATTGAATAAAAAAACATCATCAATTTTTGTTAGATCTAATTTATTTATTTTATGTCAGGAAATAAAATACATGATCAAAAACCACCCGACCAACGGGATGGACATGATCTGCAATCAAAATCATGGACGTTATATGCTTCTATCCTTCTCCTTATGGAGTTACCCCACATGTAAATGGAACCGTTGTGTTTTCGCCACATGTAGATTGAGATACGGACGTTCAACATCAGGGCAGAGGTGCGAACGTCTCAGATGCGATGTATTATTACCTCGACATTGGGATCAGAGGTATCCTCAAGTGTACAACCGCGACGAAGATGGTGAGACTACTTGTGGATACAAGTACAACTCGATGAGTTTAGGTCGCCCTTTCGCCACGTCCGCCTAGCTTTTGAGGGGAACCCGGAGTCGATCAAGGTGCCACTCTAATACGAATGGCTGCCACGCTTCTACTTGCGTTGTGGGTTGCTATGTCATGCCATCCGAGACTACATGGAAAATCTCCCGAGACTGGGATCGGAGGAGTTAAGGTTCGACTTGTCTCTTAAGGTAGGGGGCTGGAAGCCAACGTCATGCCAGTATGGGTCTGGTTCCTCGATTCTCTTTCACAGAGAGGGCAATCCGAATTGTCCTAACAACTCATGACAACCACACAATAAAGTCTCTAACCTTTTGTGTTTGTTTATCTGTGCCTAACAGTTTGTTCCGTCGTTACTTATGCTTCTATATAGGTGTTGGTTTTGTGACTTATAGTGTTGGTATATCTATTTTCGGCGGACGTCTCAGACTATAATCTCGGTCTTAAAGACTTGTCCCCATATTTGTGTAATCAGACTTTACCCTTTTAGAAGAATAGAATCCAATAAATGTTCAACGTACTGAAACAAGCTAAAAATAAAAAGAAACAACCGCATCACCCATAACGCGTGAATGAATATATCCAAACTCCATACATCGAACTAGTTAACATCATCACAAGACACCGTAGAAATTGAACCTTCAAACTAAATACATTAGACGAAAAAATGTCACAAGTGACCGCGAGAAGTGAACCTTTGGGCATAAAAAAAATTGAACAAAACTCGTCCAGACGCCAAACTAGTAAACAGTATCACACAAGACCCTAAATACAAGTCTTCTGCTCTCGAAGATGATAGGAGGGAGAAGACCGACCAATGTAACATTTTATTTAATCATATCATAGTGTCGTATAAATTTATATAATTTAACATTTGTGAATATTTTGAATAATTTTTTCCTTGGTAAATTATAACCATAAATAAATAAAAACAATTAAAAATTTGAGAAAAAAAAAAGTTATCATTGGCGAGTGACTCCAAGCTCCAAGTCTCTAAAATTCTTCACTCTCTTCTTCATTTCTCAAAAGCAGAGCCAAGCTCAAGTCTCTCTCTCTCCTCCATTTCTCGAGCTTTCCTTTGCTGTTACTCATTCCTCAACCCTCGCCATCATTCTCGGCCTCTATCTAACCCAAAGCAGAGCACTTTCCAGCTCCTTCACCATCACAGGTTCGTCTCTCTTCTGCTTCATCGATTTCTGTTTTTTTTTCAATGGTGAAACTCGATGAGCTCAATTGGGTTCTTTGATCTCTGTTTCTCGCTTCTGGGTTCATTGGGTCCTCAGTTTTTGAAGCGTTTAAACCTTAAAGGCCGAAACTTTTCTGGGTTTTTGACCCTTTTGGTTGAAGAAGCTGTTCATGGTCACGAGATTGAGATGAACATTGAACAGTTGATTTCTCCAGAAACCCCATTTGGGTTATGTACAGAAACTCAATTGATGCTTGATTTCTGAGATATGGGTGATTTTTGTTGGCTTCCGAATCCAATTGGGTTCAATGGATATGATTTGTTTATTGATTTTATAATTGTTTCTTATTTACAGTAGTTGAGGTTGTTAAGATACGATTTTGTTCATCTTTCAGATGTTGTGTGTATGGTTGTGAGGTTGGTCTGCTATATCTATTCTCACCAAAACCAGTGATAAGCTTTTGAATTTCGTCTGGTGAAGACCCGATTCGAAGAGGGTTTTGGCTATGGCAGAAAGGAGATTGAACATCAATGCACCTCTCCTCTCTGTGAGGAGATTCTCGATGAAATCATCGTCATCTTCGAACGACGAAGATGGGAAGGTGTTTGGGAGCTCCACACCCAGTAGAAGGCACAATGTGGGTAACTACAGATTGGAGTCGGTTTTGGATCAGGTGACCGAGCCTGTTGCAGTTCCTTTTCGATGGGAGCAGATCCCAGGAAGGCGCAAGGACATGGATGAACATGAACCGGCTCATGAGCCGGTACAGAAGGAAGCTGCGGTTACCCCGAGGCTTCCCCCGGGTAGGGTTTTTGATGATCATTGTGAGGATAGGCATAGACTCGGAGTTTTGCCTCTGACTGAGAATGTTACTAAACTGAAGAGTTTTGGGGGTAATGAAGACGATGAAGACCATGATGTTGCTTTCTCTGATGCCCTCGATGTCTTGACTATGGACGATTCATCCTCCATGACTTGCAGTGTCAGTGGATTGAGCAGTGTTGATGTGAAGCCACCGGATGTGCAGGCTAGAGACTTCATGATGAGCCGGTTCTTGCCTGCAGCCAAGGCGATGACTTTGCAGCCAAAGAAGGCTGAGCCAAAGAAGTCTGAGGAACCGAGGCAGGAAAAGATGGTAGTGGCAGTGAAGAGACCTCCTTCTCCTATGAAGTACGGGGGTTTCACCTTGCCACATTATGGTCAAGATAAAGAACAAGAAGAAGAAAGCGAAGAAGAGCCAGATGAAGAACACTATGATGCAAGGAGTATAACTGCTAAGGGTTGTGGATTATTTACTCGTTTATGCTTGCAGAGTTCTCTTCGTTTATTGAATCCGGCGCCGGGGATGAAACCGAGAACTCGGGCTCTCATGCCTTCTAAGCCTGAGGTTGAAAGACCGACCCGAACTCATATTCCTGCCATCAAAAGGGTAAAATTACAGTGTTCATTTGTTTTCACTGTGATATGTGGTTCTTTGTTGCTTATACATGTTTTGTTGTTTTGATCAGGATGTTGCTTACAAGCACAAATCAGGTGAATTGCCTAAGCTCATCCATAAGGTAACTTGTGGGTCCAAATGGGTTTTCTAGGATTTGTAAGTTTATCATTGTTTTGCTTACCGTGTTCGTCTTTTGATCAGGATGTTCTTTACAAACACAAATCAGGTGAATTGCCTAAGCTCATCCATAAGGTAACTTGTGGATCCAAATGGGTTTTCTAGGATTTGTGAGTTTATCATTGTTTTGCTTACCGTGTTCGTCTTTTGATCAGGATGTTCTTTACAAACACAAATCAGGTGAATTGCCAAAGCTCAACAAAAAGGTAAATAACGAATCCAAATGTTGTAGTTACTATTCACGTCTTGAAGAAAGGCCACCCGAGGGGCATGATGAGATATTAAACTTGGATCAAAAAGAAATAAAGTATAAAGTGTTGCTTATAGTCTGACCCTATATACGTATCTGTTTATTTACAACAAGTATGCATTGTTTTTGCTAAGATAGTAGGTTTATTGCTTATATTCTTCTTCATTGTTTGTATCAGGATGTGTTTTACAAGCACAAATCAGGAGAATTGCCAAAGCTCAGTCAAAAGGTGAACAGAGGATAAAAAATGATCTCTTTTGCATTACTATTTACAACTATGCATTTTTTTTGCTTACAATGTTCATCTTTTGATCAGGATTTTCCATACAAGTATAAATCAGGTGAATTGCCAAAGCTCACACAGAAGTTGACGGGTGTATCTCAACGGTTTTCTTTCTCGGGAAATCTAGAGACGATGGGTAGGTTGTCCCCTTCCAGGCGTTCGGGGGGAATATCCCCTTATCGGCGTGAAGCACCTCAGTCTCCTTTCCGAGGAGCGGGGTTTTTGGGCGTTCCTAAGGAGGTTGAGGGCAATAAGGTGAATTCACCCAAGAAAGGTGAACTTGTTGATAAGAAAGCCCTATCCCTTCTACGAACAAGACGAGGCCCAGGGTCGGGCTCAGTCACTCCCACATCTGAGAAAACTGTGTATGTAGATACTATAAGTACATCTGAAACACTACGTCCGAGCTTCAGTTTCCCAGATGCAAGCTCTATCTCGGATTTTTCCTTCCACGATGCCAACTGCTTGGAAATCGTGAGTGATCAACTCAAGTTACATCATACAGTCTCCTCGGGTGCAGTCGAGGTTGCGGACAAGTTTTCTTTCTCAAACGGTTCACTTGCCAATGATGGTGAAGCTCCGAAAGTGGAGGACTTGGCGATAGTTAAGGTTGATTCGGAGGACTCTCCTCTTCCTCCACCGTTACCGAAATCACCCTCTGAATCCTGGCTATGGCGCACTTTGCCTTCAGTGAACCTGCAGAGCTCTCAGCTGAGAACGCAGTACTCGAGAAAAAATAAGGACGTCGTCAAGCCTTCTACTCCTAATACCAAATGGGAAACCATTGTTAAAACTTCAAATCCTCGCCATGACCATGCCCGTTACTCTCAGGTAATAACTATTCATCGTTCTTCACATACTAAGTTTACTTCAGTAACAAAAGAAAGCTAGCTAACTGTGGTCTTGATCTTCACAGGAACTCATATCCCATCCATCTCAACCATACAAAACATAAGAAAATGCAAATGTTTTCGGGTATTTTTCTACATTCCCCGATCGATTTAGGCTTTGTTTTCGTAACAGCTTGCAAGAAACAGTTTGTTTCTTGTCTCAAGATCTTGTGGATTGAGGCTGTAGTCACATCCACAAAAATTGTTTTACAGATTCGATGCGAATTATCGAAGGTCTGCTATTGAGTTGTGTATTGTATAGGAACTAGATGTTATGTTCTTTCTTGAGTTTGGAATAGAAAGCTTCCTTGATATATCATATATGTTTGAATATCAGGTGATT
Source organism: Erodium maritimum (assembly GCA_963921825.1). Classification (NCBI taxonomy): domain Eukaryota; kingdom Viridiplantae; phylum Streptophyta; class Magnoliopsida; order Geraniales; family Geraniaceae; genus Erodium; species Erodium maritimum. Next base: position 1,826,100 of record OY997593.1, on the reverse strand, counting down.
GAAATGGAAACAATGTAAACACGTCTTCAATGTTACACTTTTATTTAACTCTGATGATGAATTCTCTTCATTTACTTTTGCTAATATGATTGAATCATCGATAAAAATGAAGTACTAATTCTACTAACCATCGATAATATCCGTTTTCAAAATGTAGAACATCACTATCAGATAAACGAAAGTTTTGGTTTACTGAGTAGCTTACACTAAATTTGATCAGAGCTCATGCAATCTCAAGACTTTACTATCGATGCTCCACTAAATTTGATCAGAGCTCATGCAATCTCACGACTTTCCTATCGATGCTCGCTCTGCGTTAGAAGCTTCGTTTCATCTGCAATAATAGTATTGGTTAGGGTTGTGCAAATTTAAAAACTACTTGGGAGTATTTTTGTCATTTCATTCGAAAACCTAACAGATTTGGATGAAAAGCTAACGGTGTTTATCAACTGTATAGGTTGGTTCCTCCTTCGCTAAGTTTGAACTTTAGTGTATGCAGGCGTAAAACGTGTATAGTATAGGTTTCGATCATTAAGCAAAATCAAGGGTAAATTGCACATGACCACCTTTAGGAATTGCTCACAAGCACATGAACCCATAATAAAGTTTCCACATACACATGACTACCCTTATATATTTTCATGTGTCACCATCATACTAAATAGACAGAAACTACTTACCAATGAGTGTAAAGCTTAAAACATACCAAACTACACAAAATCACATTGTAATCAGAAGATTAAAGGACGAGAATGGTATTTGTGGTATATTATAAAATTTTAAACTCATGTATAAGTCACTGCCGAAAAAAATCAATTTTTTTTACGGTTTCCTCTACTTATTATTTTTACCACGGTGAAACATGGAAATTCATGTGTAAGTTGAAAATCTACCATGGGATCATGTTTTGTGAAAATTTTCTGAAGCATGTGTTTGTATGTGATTCATAAAAGTAGTTATGTACAATTAACCCCAAAATCAATGTCTGAATCAAATCGAGCTCATGTTTAAACCGGTAAAAAAGTACTACCCACATTCAGCAGCAAATGATCTAGAAACAAAACTACACCAATATCATCGCCGTTCTATAATCTTTTTGAGACTAGGAATAAAATGATGAACAATGTGTTCATATCAACGTACCTGCAACGCCTTTCGCATGCTCATATAGGTTTTGAACGGATTTTTCGAATCACCCTTCAATCAAAGGCTAATCCCGTGAACAAAGAACTCGTTCCCTCTATACATAACAGTCCTATCCTCAGCTCCAATACACCATAAATGGCCCTGCAAATCCAAACCAACCTTAGACTTCCCAGCCACTTCCCAGACAAACCTGAAAAGCCCAAGAACTCGATCCAACTGCTTCAAGCCATTCTCGATCATCTTCTCCTCATCCGATGTCAAAACCTTCCCCACACAGAAAGTGAACCCATCTCTGCTACCACCACAATTCCCACCACATATATCGACTTCATCATCTCCAATATGCCCAAATAAATAATACATCAGAAGTGTAAACAAACACTGAGAGGAATGACCTAAGGTTTTCGAGAGCTTCTTCTGCACCAAACTCTCTTGATGCCGGACCTCCTTGAACCCGATACTTTTATCTATCGACACGTCCTTGATCTGAGAAAACCCTTCTCTCATGGCACTGAGCTTGGCAACGTAAAAAAGCAATCTTTTTTCGTTTCTCAAGCACTTGATGAGATCGTTACACATATCAAGAACATCTTTCCATTTCGATGAATTATGATGATCGGGTTTCTTTGTTGGGGCGATCCTCATCCAGGAAGTGGTGTTTGGATTATGGGAGAGGTCTGCTAAGAGATGTAGGCAGCAAGAAACTATCTGCTTGGCCATCTCAATCTCATACCTCGGAGCTTCGTGATTTAAAGATCCGAGTTCTGATTTCAACATGTTTAAAATCTCTTCAATCACACCCATCCATATCTTGTGATTCGTGACCTGAGGGCATATTTTGAATCGAACTTCCTTCCTTACCTGTGAAGGTATGTTCAAGAAGTTACACACCTTGGTGAGTGAATCCACGATCAATGACTCTTTGTGACAGACAAAAGGAGCTTCACCTGTAAATGCTGAAAATGCAATTCTATTTCCATGGAGTGATTGCTGGAACGATGGAGAGTCAAGATAGACCCTGGTGAGGGACTTGAACATATGCATTTTACTCTCAATACCATCGGTGTCAATGACGGAATTATCATTGACATCAATCAACCTCCCATTGATTATACCGACTTGTTTCAATATATTGCCTAATTTTGACATCTTTGTGATAACCTTGGAAAAATCAGATGGTGAGAGCTCACCAGAACTGTGGTAGAGCATCATCTTCAAGTGCAACGGGCCAATCCGCTTGGTTCTTAGAGACCTTGCACCTTGGAAGAGTACTTGTACATGTTTATACGCCATTGTTTCTCAGCTAAGTCATGGCCCTTCTAGTCAAACCAAAGCCTGCAGCATAAAAGTGAAAATTCAGAACTGAATATAACAATGAACCGACAAGAATTCAACAAGTAGACTCGTTCCTTCAATAATAAAAAAACTAGACTCGTTATAGTCATCACATTGAATCAACAAGAACAAAATTGGGATCAGAGATCTAGGTGTATATTCATCAAATAGAATCAATGTAACTCAAATCCTAATTAAAACAATATCTTGATGCTAAGGCTACATGAAGTTGTTCACACTTCACACTACTTCTTGAATCCGGTGACAAATCGTTGAACGCCAGCAAAATCAGAAACTATGTGCACATCGCAAAAGCAGCCTTTGTGTTTATTGTTCAAGTACTCTACAAGAAGCTTGCAATGTTCTTCACCGTTTGTCTCGAAAGCAAAAAACCCACCCGGTTTCAACATTTGAGCAGCCCCATCACAGAGATGGAGAAGATCATTGATGCCATTAACACCTCCATCTAATGCTTCTCTTGGTTCGTGTCTACCAACTTCGGCTTGTAGGTGAGGGATGTTATTGCTCGGTATGTATGGTGGATTGCTCACAAGACCGGAGAGTAATCCATTAACATCCTCCAATGGTTTGAACCAAGAACCTTGCCTTATTTCAACTATATCATCAAGATTGTACCTTTGCACGTTGAATGAAGCTACTGCAACAGCTATTGAGCTTAAATCTGTTGCTATGACCCGACCTTTCAACATCCTAGCAATCCCAATGGCGAGTGCACCACTACCGGTTCCCAAATCAGCCCACAAACCGTCTTTAAGCTCTTTACTATTAGAAACCGCACTATCCACCAAATCCAGAATCATCTCAGTCTCCGGCCTTGGAATCAAAACCCCTTCTTGAACACTCAAAACCAAGTCCCTCCAATGCTCACATCCAACAATATACTGCAAGGGCTTTCTCTCCTCAATCCTTTGCTTCCACAAAGAGTAAAGCTCATCCACTTCGATCCTTAATCTTATGTTTCTTGACTGAGTATTGTCGTTCTCAATGCCCATCTGGGAAATTATTGAGTGATCTTCAAGAGCATCCTCCATGAACCATCTGAGCTCTCGGCATAGGAGAGAGGGGTCTGGGCCATTGTCTAGGTCGGCAAAGGAGGACCCAACAGAGGACGCAAGCTGTTTGGCCCATTGGTGCCATTTGTGCAGGTCAGATAGAGTGGTCGAGTGTATGGGCTGCCTCAAAAAGAGGGGGATTTGTGGTTTAACAGAAATGGGTGTTTTTGACTTTTGATAAGAGCAAATGGGTCGATGGAGATTGGTGCAAAGAGAGGGTTTAGAGAAGATTGGGGGGCGAAGTGGACAAAAGAACCTTAGCATTATATATTGTGTGCAAGCTCCTTCCTTGTACAGTGATCGGCACAATGTCTGAACCAAGAAAGCAAAGAAAAGCACCCAGAGAGGTAAGATTCAGACCGAGAATGCCTAATGATACTTCACAAGGATTTGTTTTCTAGCACTAAAACCATTCACATTCCACACAAGAAACAGCCTAAAAAAACTATGTTTATGAAGTAGCCTTGAGCCCCAGTCTACGTTTCCATATGAATAAGCTCATGTTCATAATTAACATCAATAATAATCCACACGTTACCCCCTAATAAAATGCAGACTAATACTGTCCAATCCCTAAAAGTTCAAGTGCTAATAATCAAACATCACTGCAGCAATGAAGTTTATACAGAAGATTAAGCGCCATGAAACTTTACACTTTCAACTGGGAATTCCAAACCCCCCCAAAAAAAAATCATTCAACACATTAGAAATAGAACTCACAAGAGAAGGAAAATGAAAATTCCCCATTCCCATCAAAATTCAATAACCATAATTCTGAAATCTAATAAAGCTCATGGTTCGTGTCGTGAATCACATAGTCGATAATTCTTCTATAGAACTTAAGTTATACATAAGGGTAAACACTAAACATCAAATAAATACCCTGAACAATAAGTCTTTTCACATGAGTACTCTGAGCTATATATTTTTTATCACTTAACTACCCTAAAGCATTTCATATGTTAGCTGATACTACTGTTTTATCCCTAATCTCATTTCAAACTTTGGTATAATATCACTGAACTATGCTACTTACTCAGAACTATGCTATAAATATAATTTATTTATTCAATGTCATATGATCTAGTTCAAACAACACATAATTTCATAGCAAAGTCACCAAATTCATCAAATTGCGAATTATTAGTCTTAAAATCATAACATTCATCCCTAAGAGCATCCACAACGGCATAGACCGAATCGGTCTAATGTGGGGTTAATTTCGTTTCTTTTTCCTTAACTTTTGGGCCTAACATATTCTGGTGCCACAGTGGTATTAGACCGAATCGGGTCTAATGAGTAAGAATCTGCTGAAATAATTACTGGCCACGTGGTGAATCGGCATTGGATGCCACTGTCTGATAGACCTGAAAATCGGTCTAATAGATTCGACACCCTATTAGAGCATGTACAATGGAAAGGCTCGTATGTAAGGCTCACATGCTGACTGGACAAAATAGTGGGACTTGGGACTCAAAATAGTGGGTGTTTTACAATGGGGCGCGGATGTGAGGCTTGGATGTGCGGCTTGTATTGTGAGTGGACCAATCATATTTAGTTAAATATGATTTTTCGTATTTAAAAAAAAATATAGGACGCGTGGCAGCACGGGATTGGGTGGCAGCCGGACACGGGACGCGGGACTCGGCCCGGCCCGCGTTTTTGCGGGACGCGGGGCGCGTAAAAGCCGTCCCACAACGGGACGGCCCGCGTCCCGCAAAAAAGCGAGCTGAGCCTCAGGGCCGGCCCGTTGTACATGCTCTTAGACCCAGATTAGACCGATTTTCTGTTTTCGAGGTCGATATTAGACCCCGTTGTGAGTGCTCTTAGCAACTCATAAGGGCACATTTCAGCAATTCCCCCAATATCTATTCCATTTCAGCAATTTTAGTTACAATTTACTCATTCAACAATCACTACTGCTATCATAGAATTTCCCATTCAATAATCACTACTGCTAACACAACACACAACACACAATAATCAATATGTTAATAATTAAGTCATTTCTTAGAAGATTCAAGCACAAATGAGGGTTTAATCTCCAAAACTCATCTTCTCTTAAGAGTCCAAAACACGAACAAAAACAGAGTTAATGGTTCATTGGTGCCGGAAATTAAAAGCTTACCTGAGATCGGCCGGCGACTGAGATGAGCTCCGGTACTGAGCTGAGACGCGCGATAAGGAGAGACCAACAGACTGCGTTAGGGCTTTTTTTTCTCTTTCTTTTCAAATTTTAGATATTTAAAAGATTTAACTCTCCATATTTTTCATTTTTTAAAACCCTTACTTATTTAACTACGTGAAAAAAAATAGAAAAACTGAAATATTATTTTAAAAACTAAAATTACAATTACAATTACGATTACAATAAAATAAAAATATTATATTTCTCAAACTAAAAAAAAAACAGGTGTTTATAAAAAAATAAACGAAAATTATTACTTTTTAATTTAACATTTCAAACACCTTATAAACCAACTTAAGAATAATACAAAACGTTTAAAAAGTATTATAAAAAATTATATAGTTCTAAATGCTGAAATTTGAACATTATATATTTCTAAATGCTGAAATTTGAAATTATTTGGAAATGAATTTTTTATTTTGCTTTTGTTGTGTAATGTAATGTAAGGTTTGTCTTTTTTTTTTTTATCAGCAAAAAAAAAACAGTTTTTATTAAAGGCCCGAAGGCGAGATTGGATACATGAAAGGGCCCAAGGCCCAAGAAGAAAAAATGTGCCCAATAACATTGGGAAGACAAACCGCGACCCATGGGGACTCGAAACGACTCCTCGAGACGTTGCACGACCCACGCGCGCCAAACCGGAGACCGGTGCCGGTAAACGAACAGAGATCGTGAAAAGTACAATGTAAACTAACTGATTTTGTATAAGTTTTAAAATGATGTAAGGAAATGAAAGTTAGAGATCGTGAAAGTAATTTAAAACTTGAGTGTAATTAAGTGAAATGGACCGGGCGGGACAAGTCTGCGCGTAATTAATCCAACTTTTTATTACATGACGTTGTTTCAAAACTTGAAAGACACTCAAATTACTTAGTTTACATTGCAACACGCATTAATCTCGACGAAAATCATTGAATAAAACAGATAATAGTCACGTAACAATCAAATTTCCCTATAAAAAAATCGATTTTATTCATATATTAATTAGACAAATCACAACATGGTAGGTAGGGTTGGGCATTGGGTAGTTAACCACCCAATGAAATCTTTTACGAACCCAACCCGATATTACCAGTTTGACATATCTTGAAACCAGCCCCAACCCAAAAACCAATTTTCACAGTGAAACCAACCAGTTCACTGACCGGTTGGTTAGTGGTTTTAACCAACCAACCACTTTACTACATGTAAGTACAAATTTAGATACCAATAAATATACACATATTTCTATTTCAAGCCAAAACATATTACTACAGTCTCCAAAACAAAAGAAAAATTACATATAAGTTATCGTGTTCTATGTTAGCAATCCGTGTGACATAGAAGAGTGCTCATGAGCCATTGACCATTCATCTATATCAGATCAGTGACTATTATGAAGCCATATGTATATGATGAACAATACCGATTTGGTTGGTTAACCGATGGTTTGACGTTTCAAGAACCGACAACTAACCGTTAATTTTTCGGTTCGATCGTCAAGAATCAGTAACCAACCGTTAACTTTCCAGTTTCGATTTTTCGGTGCGATTTCCGATTGGTGTGGTTGGTTTTAGCGGTTTCGGTCTTTTTGCCCACCCCTAATGGTAGGAACTAAATGGTGTTGTGGTGCTACACCACTATCTCCTAAAATAAACAAACACTGAAGGACATGCACGCACGCATTGTCACAAACTCAAACGTGTCCGGTCAACGGAGAGAGAAAAACATGTCTCCGAAAACAAAGGAGCTCCACCACCTTCTCAAACAACCCACAACCCGCCGTCGACCAACCACTTCCTCGGACAACACCGAACCTACCTTCCCTCCGACGATCATGCCACGTCCCCTCACCGGGTCCCACCGTATCCAAATTACAACTCAACCGGGCCCACCAAGTTAAAAATACGATTTTTAATTTAGAAAAAACAGAGAGGAAAAAAAAGGACTCGGCTTTGGGGTTGGGGGAAAAGAAAAGAAAATCTCCGAGAAAGGGAGAGAAAACGAGAGAAAATCTCTCTGGGAGAGAAACGAAGAAAGACCCAGATGATGGTGGGAGAGAGAGAAATCTGAGATCATCCTGCAGAAAGGGCAGTGATCGGAGAAGAAGAAGAAGATCCAAATCCAATTTCGTTTTTGTTCTTCATCATTGTTCATTGTTTTTTTCAGTTCTCCACCATCAATTACTGCCTTTTTCTATCGATTTGATCCTCAATCTCTCATACCCACCATTGTTGTCCCAATCCTCTGCAACAATCTCAGCTTCTCCGACCTGGGTTTTCACGGAATCAAAATAAAGTTTCGATTTTTGATTCTGTTCCATGTTTGATTCCTCATCTTGCTTCCTCTCCAGGTTATTCCTTCTCTTTTCGAGCTTTTGAGCGTTCTGGGTCATTGTAAATCTCTCTTCAGCTTCTGCAAAATAGTGTTCTTTGTTGGAGGATTGAAGCTCTGTGGTTATGGGGTTTGGTTGCTGTTGGAGATTTTAGGTTCATCAAGCTCGTGTCGTCGTCGTCGTGTTCATAGGTTGATTAAACCTGGCGATTCTGTGTGCCTTGTTGTGTTATCATCAATGTGGGTCCGGAGGAACTCGATCGGAGCAGCAGCAACAACAACAACCATGTTCTTCTATCGTTTTCTGGTTGGTTTAGTTCTTGTTTGTGGGATCCGAGGATGTTTGTGCCTCAACGATGAAGGTAAGATTGTGTTTCGTTATTGTTTTTGCCTTGTTCGCTTAGATAGGCCAGGTGGTCAGAGAACTCTTTTTACTTTCTCGAGGTTAGAAGTTCGAATTTCCAGATACATTTGTTTAGGAGAAAGTGTTAGTACAAATTAGACTAGATTAGAGTAGGATTTCCCGTTTTTTTGTTGTCGTTGTGCCTCTATGATGAAGGTGAAAACTTGCTTGAGAATGTGTTTCATGGTTGTTTTTGTCTTGCCCGCTTTCTTTTACTTTTTCGGGGTTAGAAGTTCGAATCTTGAGATACATTTGTTTGGGAGTAAGTATAGGTAAAAACTAGATTAGAGTAAGATTTTCCAATTTTTCCTGGTTGTTGTAGTTATTGTTTATGGGATCCGAGGATGTGTGTGCCTCAACGATAAGGGTGAGAACTTGATTAAGAATGCGTTTCATGATTGTTTTTGTCTTGTCCGCTTGGATTGACCAGGTGGTCAGAGAACTCTTTTTACTTTCTCGAAATCAGAGATTTGAATCCCAAGATATATTTCTTTGGACTATATTAGAATAGGATTTCCTGCTTTCTTGCTGATAAAAAGACGGTTTTTTCTAGTCTTGTTTGAGTTCGCTTTGGGTTCTCCCAAGGATGTGTTTTCTTGGTTGTTTCTGTCTTGTCTGACTCGGGTTTTCGGGTTGTTTCAGGATTGGCATTACTGCAATTCCGAGGTGGAGTTGAGTATGATCCTCACCATGTTTTGACTGGTTGGAACACAGGGGATGGAGATCCTTGCTCTTGGGAGAAGGTTTATTGTAGAGATGGGAGAGTGGAGATATTGTAAGTGTTTTTGCTTTCTATGTATCGAATTACTGGTTTTAATCGACGATAATCTTATTCAGCAATCCTTAAGTATGCACCTTTTTCAATTGACTATCTCTCAGTTTCAAATGCTTTGATTATTTGTAAGTTTGTTTAATCTCGATTTACCTTCATCCTGTCAATTTTTCGTTATGAAATAACGAAAATTTCCCGCCATTATTCGTTTTATTTCTTTCCAAGGGTATTTTCATCATTTCCCCTCAAAAGAACGGATCACCACCTATAAACCCTAAGAGATTGTCTAGAGCTATTCAAAAATATCCTTGTTCTCATTTTATTATATTTCTTTATAAAGGTATTTTTGTCATCTCACACCCAGAAGTAGACGGGAAATTTTAGATTCTCAACTTTTGAGTGTAAAATGATGAAAGTATCGTCGTCTTTATTTTATCCCATTTCTCTTGTGAGGATATTTTTGTCATTTTTTTGCAGGAACCTGAGTCGTCTTTCTCTGAAAGGAACTATAGCTCCCGACATCGGGCGACTTAGTCACTTAAGATCTCTGTAAGAATCCTATGTTCATGTACTTCGATTCAACATAGGATCAATGTCTTGTCCATTGTCTCTATAACGGGTTTGTATCCGTTTGATCTCTCTATGTTGGTAGCGTGCTCTACAAGAATCATTTCCACGGCGCCATCCCCGAAGAGCTCGGGCGGCTTCCGAGCTTGGAGCTGTTGGACTTCAGGCACAACGACCTGAGCGGGACAATTCCGGTGGAGATATGCAAGAGCCCGTCGTTGAAACACTTGTAAGTTGGCGACATTGTGTCGATTCAATGTGCATTCGTTGGTTTAAGGTTTGTGTTCTTTGTTTCGTGTATTGAACTCGATCGAATTCGAATCCTAGGTTGGTGTTCGATGATGAGTTCGAGGGTCGTGATTCGTTAGCGATCCCGATCAGAGGAGTCCTCAGTCGTTTCCTAAACGCCCTATCGTTGCCACTGTATGGAACTCTATACTTCTGGCTACTTTGTTATTAGGTAACCGTGTCGTTTTTTTATCGGGTTTTCTGACTGTCTGGTTTCGTTTCATTTCAGGTTCAGATTCGGGAATACCTCCCATCAGGGTTGCACGGACGGGCTATTTGGTGTACGTAGAGTCCAGACTGCACGGGCTGTCGGTTTTGATCATCGCAGGCTGTTGCAACAGCCTGGTGATTTTCCGGTTCAACCTCTGCTAGAACCGTCAAGTACTAATATCCCGGTTTTAGCTGTGCCCCTACAAGAACCGGGAAGTACTAATATCCCGGTTTTGCCTATACCTCAGCCAGAACCGTCAAGTACTAATATCCCTATTCAACCCGCCCCTCTACCAGGATCACTGGTTCAACCTACACATAATATGCCAGAACCGTCAAGTACTAATATCCCGGTTCAACCTGTCCCTCTGCCAGAACCGTCAAGTACTAACATCCCGGTTCAACCCGTGGTTTTGCCAGAATCGTCAAGTACTAATATCTCGGTTCTGCCTACACCTCAACCAGAACCGCTAACTACTAATACCCCGACCGCACCTCTGCCAGAACCGTCAAGTATTAACATCCCGGCTCTGCCTCCACCTCCGACTCCTGCAACGCTAACCACCGACCCTATCATCACTCTTCCAAGCAGTCGAAGCAGCGGGAGTACCCCCGCCGTGCCCGTTCCAAAGAAGACTCCTTCCCCTGCAGACTCACCAAAATCGAGCCCTCCCGTTACTACAGGGCAGAGTAATCACCGACCTAACGACACCTTTGGAAGGAGCATTTGGGCGCGTTACGGGAAATACATCATCGTGTTCTTGGCACTCAATCTCTTGTTCGTCGTCAGTGCAGTCATGATCATCAACTTTCGCAGGCGTGGAATGACTGCAATTCGACCTTGGAAGACCGGGCTGAGCGGGCAATTACAGAAAGCTTTCATCTCAGGTGATTCTACAATCAATAACAGAGTTAAAACTATTTCATTGTATTGCAATGTGGTAACATTGTTCCTAAACATGTCCTGATTGTAGGAGTTCCAAAGCTGAATCGATCGGAGCTCGATGTAGCTTGTGAAGATTTCAGTAACATAATCGAGACCCTCGATACGTGCACTGTATACAAAGGAACGCTTTCGAGTGGAGTTGAGATCGCCGTTGCATCGGCTGCAGCTAAGTCTTACAAAGAGTGGTCTAATAGTGCAGAGAAGGCTTTCTGGAAAAAGGTACTACATTTCTTGTTCTCCAAGTTACCATCTCTTCTTGTGCTCCTAGTAACTTTGTTTAAATTTGTTCTAAAATGTCGATTTTACCCATAAAACTTTAAATCGAACTGATGATAATTCCGAGAAACCCAAATTTTCATATCCTTAAATTTCTTACTCTTTGTACGGTATAAAGAGAGAAAATGAAGGAATACGAAAAATTGGATTTTTTTTTGTTTCAAATCTAAATTATAAGGGTAAAATCGTCATTTTGGACAAATTCCAACAAAAAAAACAGATTTGTGGTACTTTTTGCAGTTCTTAAAGAGGAATGCTACAAATTACAAAAAAAATGAATCCTGTGATTACTTGTTTACAATTATCCGATCAAGCTTTGTTGAAAGTGAGGTTTCCGATGTTTTTCAGATTGATACATTATCGCGGGTGAATCACAAGAACTTCGTCAATCTCATCGGATATTGCGAGGAAAACGAGCCTTTCACCAGGATGATGGTTTTCGAGTATGCACCTAACGGGACTTTGTTCGAGCATCTTCATGGTAATCTCTTGTTCCTTGAATTGATCACATTTCGTTTAAGGATGCACATTTTGCAAATACTATCAGTATTCTATTTATTTATTTTTGCAAATGACACCCGTTTATTTTCCGTTTGCAAAGTCACTAACAAGGGTTTTTTTATGCAAAAAGTTGAAAGAGCCTGCAAATTTGTATACATAAGGATCACAAATTGTAAAACAGCTTGTAATGTAAAGGGCAAAAATGTCATTTCAAAAATGTTGAAGTCACGTGCCTGGTACATGACTAATATTCGAGGCTGTCATTTGCAAAAAAAGAAATAAACTATCGATAATATTCACAAAACGCACATTGTTTATCAGTGGCTTTTACAATTATTACTTCGATTCATGATCGTTTCGTGATGGCTCGATCTTGATCAGGTGAAGGAGTTGAGCGTTTGGATTGGAGTGCAAGGATGCGAATTGTAATGGGTACGGCTTACTATCTTCAGTATATTCACCATGATCTGAATCCTCCCGTTGTACATTCAGACTTGCAATCGAAAAACATCATTTTAACGGACGATTATGCTGCCAAGGTATTCCATTCCGTTCTCTTGTCTTCATTGCACATAACTACCCTAATGAATTGTCCACAAGCACAATACGTTTTGTGAACACTTACTAAAGGTAGTTATGTGCAATTTACTCTATGTCTTCTGATCTTTCTGATGTAAGTGAGTTTCATGAACTAAACTGCTTTTTTCAATCTCTCGGCTTCACTCAGATCGTAGACATTGTTTTCTCACCAAAATGTAAACCCAAGTCAAAGATCTCCGATGAAGAAGAGAACTCTGAACCGCTTCCAAGGACGGATACAAAAGCAAATGTCTATAGCTTCGGGATGTTCTTGCTCGAAACCATCACCGGAAAGCTTCCCTACTCCGAAGAACACGGTTCCCTCGTCAACTGGGTAAGTCTAAATCAGGATTTACCGCTTTATTGTTGATAAAAAAAAGGATTCAGGTCGTTCTTGAAACTTAAACTCGTTATAAACTTTCACAGGCTTCCCAACACTTACACGACAAGAAGGGCATCGAAAGGATGATTGATCCAACCCTCAAAACCTTCAAGAACGACGAGCTTGACGTGATCTGTGGCATTATCCAGGATTGCATCAAACCGGACCCGAGGCAGAGGCCAACGATGAAGGAGATCGTTTCTAAACTCAGGGGAGCGCTAGCCATCTCCCCCGAGCAAGCAGTACCCAGACTTTCTCCTCTCTGGTGGGCTGAGCTCGAGATTTTATCTGCAGAGGCCGCTTAGGTTCTCTCCCTCACTCACTCTTCTTTTTTTATCAAAAATATCGATTTTCCCCTGCATACGCTGTTTACGATTCGTTTGTTTTTTTTCTACTGATATCATTTTGTGTAATAAACGAGTTGCATAGTGTTCTGCAGAATTATGCAGTAGAGTGACATTGATATTGTGCATGACTGTGGGGATATACATATATGTATGTACTGTTGTGATCAAAGTTTGGGATGTAAAATACTAACATAACACTAATTAATCAGTGTTGAAATTATTTGAGAATTCGACAGATTATTTCGCAATATAAAGTAACAAAAGCAATGCTCTTTGTCAAAACCCGAATTATTATTTTTTATTCAAATCTTCTCGTCCCTTAAATTTCCTACTCTATGGACTACACAATAGGGAGAAAATTTTATTTTTAAATCTAAATTGTCAGGGTAAAATCATCACTTTTATACAAATCGTAACAAAAAACAAGTTCAAGGTACTTTTTTGTAATTATTAAAGAAGAGTGCTATAGGTTGCAAGAAATGAATATCTCCGGGTAATTCTTTGCAATTAACCCCGAAAAATCAATGAGTAGTGAAGTGTATTTTAGACTTGAGTTTTTGCAACATGAACAACAAAAGCAATGCCCTTCATCAAACCCAAATTAAGATTTCCTGCTCTTCATTTGTGTAGACAGACATAACACAATAATTCATCATACTCTATTACAATTATTTGAAAACTCGACGAATAATGAGGGGCGTTTCAGACTTTTTACTTTCAATTTTTTGCAATATAAAAGAACAAAAGTAATGCTCTTCATCAAAACCAGAACCAAAATTTCCTGCTCTTCATTTGTGTAAAAGTAGCAACAATCCAAACAACTGATCCGACAATTTGTTTCAGACATTACAGACCAAATCACCATAACAACACTTCTGTGTGCACATTTATTATGTACTATGATTCATGTGCAAAACCTTATTCTATGTAAACAGAATGTAAGAAAAAACTGGAACGAATTCAGAACGAATTCAGAGAGCTTTACAATGGTGCTGATCGAGTTTGCTGTTGATCGCTCGCATCACTGAAGAACTCTGGTGGTATTGATCTGCTGCAGTACTTCTTGGCTACAAACTTGTACTGAATCATGAACAAATATATAGTAACATGTCAGTTCCCGATCATATAAGTAACATGTATATTGCTTAAAATTAATGTCAGCCGATAAAAGAATTGTCCTGAGATGATTATAGGGATAATCGTAAAAAAGTACCTTGAGGTATTCATTTTTTGCAATTTGTAGCCCTCTTCTTTAATAATTGCAAAAAAGTACCTTGAACTTGTCTTTTTGTTGCAATTTGTATAAAATGACAACTTTAGCGTTACAATATAGATTTTAAAAAATAATAACTAAAAAACAAAAAATCCACATCCCTTAATTTTCTTCCTCTTTGTAGTTTGTACCGTATAAAGAGTAAGAAATATGAAAATTCAGAATTTTTGTTCTTTAATTATTATTTTTTAAATTTTAAATTTCCAAGGGTACAATCGTCATTTCATACAGATTGCAAGAAAAAAACAAGTTCAAGGCACTTTTTTGCAATTATAAGGAAGAGGGCTGCAAGTTGCAAAAAAGTGAATACATCAGGGTACTTTTTTGCAATTATCCAAAGAATGTAATCAATAAAGAAAGAAGATAAAACCTTTTCTTTCTTTTATCTGTTTATAATGTAATCTCTGCAGATAAAAGGAAACGAAGACTGTTTAGAGATATGTTTAAGCTTGCCTTATGTTGACTGTACTTCTCTCTGATTGCCGGTAAATGAGAGCTCACACTTCCATGGCAAAGGTGGTGTAGCGCGTTGACACAGTCATGCAAATCGGAAGGTTGATAAAGGGTGTAATGATGCAAAGTCGCGTCCTGCATACAAAAATCGGACGGTTGATAAAAAGTTCAGAGATGGGGGGAAAATACAGAACATCTCAGAGACATACCCAAGGCTTCTTTGACGGGGCAAGTATGAATTTGGCCAAGAAAGTTGCAGAAGCTGCTATGAGAGACGGTGCAAAATGAAGCATGTTGTAATCCAAGAGTGATAGCTCGGCGATGTAGTTGACCAAGCACTCAAAATTCATGGATGAAACCTACGGATTAAAACAAAGTATCATCACTCCTAGTCGTCACATGATTGATTCATGGTCAACATTGTAAAAAAGTAATGAGGTATTCACTTTTTGCAACTTGTAGCCTTCTTCTTTGATGATTGTAAAAAAAGTGCCATGAACTTGTCTTGCACTTTGTACAAATTTGTTTCAAAACGACACTTTTACCCTTGGAAATTTAAATTTTCATATCCCCTAATTTTCTTACTCTTTGTACGGTAAAAAGAGGAAGAAAATTAAGGGATATGAAATTTTGGATTTTTTTTACAAATTGCAACAAATTGACTAGTTCAGTGTACTTTTTGCATTCATCAAAGAAGGCGACAAGTTGCAAAAAATGAATACCTCAAGTTACTTTTTTGCAATTACTCCTTAAAACAACATAGAAATACCTTATTGGCCGCTTGAGCAGCACAGATAAAACGCCTCAAGAAACATTTAGTAGTTGGAGCCGTCATTTCAAACTTCAGGTAATTCAGCACGGTGAATTCCATTTGCAAAACCTGTAGCAATCGATTGAATCAATCACATGCGTTTGATCAAGACATTTAAACTCAGTTGATGAAGATCGAATCCCGACCTCTTCCTTGAGATATGTGTTATCAGTTACAAAGCAAAACTCTTCCACTGGGAGTGTATTAATTTCCTCATGCTTTCTGGTAAAATTGTAAAAATCAATACTTGACGAGGGTAAATCGGTAAGATAAACTAAGATGTAATATCTTACGCAGCGATCATCAAACAGGTAATTCCGAGCAATTGCAACCGATGTCTGTTAATGGCGTTGCCAGAGAGGTACCGATCAATGTAGTTGACAGCTAAAAACAGTGTTTCGGGCAGAAGTCTGTACTCTTCAGAAACCTACACTCAGATTAGGATTTAAGATCATGAAATAATATTGGCAATGCGAATTTTGAATAATACCCATGATCAAGAAAATAAATTTATACCTCTACAAGCCAATCAATCATTATTGCACGCATGACGGGATTAATGTCGTTGTGAACTCTTTCCATGAAGTCTACGCTAGGCCTTTTTCGTGCCTATCAAATTATACAGTTCAATAAATATCAAGAAAACAAATACAGATAGCAAAACAATTTTCTTGTTAGTATGGAAGTTCAGTTATGTCCCTAAGAACTAACGAAATGATGAGCTTGTTTCATAAATCTCCAAGGAACTTAAACAAATTCAATGCATATAATTTTGGGTCAAAAGTCTTGGGATGAAACAAAGCAGACATCACAACTGAGGCAAACCCAATATTTCAATTAAGTACACACATCAAACATAGAATTAAGGGAAAACGATATTTTACATACTCACTTTAACCTTTCGCTATCAAAAACACCCCCCTAAAGGTGAGGGGTTGTCAACACACTGTCACCTTTTGTATCAATCAAAAAACCCGGATTTACACAGAAAAGTGATGGTTTTATCAGGAACGATTGTACCTTTCTCATTTATCAGCCGTTTTTGGGGACAAAATGACTCAAATCCGGGTGTTTTTTATGATAAACGAAAGGTGACAGTATGTTACTAAGAACGCCTCACCTTTATAGTGTGTATGTTAGAAACGAAGGTCGGGCTGGGGCTGGTGTTAATAAAGTTAACCTTAGAATGAACACTGATATGCTTGGAGAATTACTGTATGGAGGAGCATCAACAATTTTCTATAGAAAAAAAATGCAGAACCTCAGATTCACGCAAGTGCTTGTAGATATCGGAGGCAAAGGTTGCACAAAACTGAGGGTCGACTATGTTGTCATCAATATCAACAACTTCTTCCATGTCAAGTATATCTTTCTTGCAAGTATCCCCTGAAATTAACATCAGCATGATATTTGTTAACACATTATAGTCATTTAAACTCAAAATATTTGTTAGAACACAAACCTTTTATTTCTGCACGCTCTGGAAGAAAGAGACGGATACTTGACTTTCTCTCGGTTGAATCAACTAGACAGGTATTCCCAGCATCTACATATTCAACTTCTGGACTATTAAAAGAATCGCATATCGACATGGTCTCATCCAGAGATACAGAACAATTAGCTGATCCACTTGGAGAGACAGTGCTGACACTAGGAACTGCAGAACCCATACTTGGAGTA
This sequence comes from Erodium maritimum, assembly GCA_963921825.1. Taxonomy (NCBI): domain Eukaryota; kingdom Viridiplantae; phylum Streptophyta; class Magnoliopsida; order Geraniales; family Geraniaceae; genus Erodium; species Erodium maritimum. The sequence continues at coordinate 1,808,557 of OY997593.1, read as the reverse complement.
CCAGTTTTAGGTCTCGCCAAAGATCCATCTTCCTTACGAACACAAGCACTTGATTTCAAACTACAAGCCACAGGTACACTCTTCTTGGATTCATTCTTCGTCTTGGCGATTTTGGAGGTACATGGCACCTTCAAGATTAAATTTTTGTCAATCTTGCAAGTATTACGAAAGCAGAACATGTACACCTCTGTAGCTTGGAGAAAATTTTGGATACCATGTCAATAATAAATAGGAATAATTGCAAAAATTGCAGTGAACTATGCGCGTTTTGCAAATACTATCGGCGAACTATTTTTTTTTTGTTGCTAAAAGCACCCCCAACTATTTTCCGTCTGCAAATCCACTAACGTTTTTTTACCCAAAATGTTGTAAGTAACCAGGCAAAAGTGTAGATATAAGGGTTCCAAATTGCAAAACATGTATACATGAGGGTTACAACTTACAAAACACGTGTAATGTAAAGGGCAAAATTGCCATTTCCAAAAATTGAAGTCATGTGACTAATTTCCTTCAAGATAAGGGATTAGCAAACGGAAAATAGTTGGGGGATGTCATTTGCATAAAAAACAGTTCACCAATAGTATTTGCAAAATGCATATAGTTCACCGCACGTTTTTGCAATTATCACTAATAAATATATGTCAACTAATGACCAAAAGTAAACCACATAAATATATATCCCTAACATACTATGATGACTTAATCTAAGCCCTAAAAATGAGTCAAATCCAAATCACTAAAGCTGTCACAATATAGTAGCAATTTCTTATTACATTAACACCAAGTCAACAACCATACATATACATGAAGCAGTGACATCTTTAACTTAAATCTGATTTTATCTCTGATCAATTACCCAATTGTACTAATACTAAACCCTAAATATCCAATTAACACAATACCATTGGGAATCCAACCAAAATTATTCATAGACCTAAACACACTTTTGCTTGTAAGTTGTAACATGAAGAAAGACAAAGACCAAAACTTGACCCTGTCTCTTCTAATTTGACCCGAACCAAACAGATACCCAACAAAATTAACACTTCTAAAACAAAAAATCGATGAACAAAGAGCAAAATCTGATCATTTCACGAATCTCCGATCGCAACGAAACCAAACCCAGAAGGCAAAAATCCAAGAAACACGAAATCGATCGAAAAGCTCACCAGGGGCTTCGATGAAGCGAGCGATGGCCTCTGAGTCTGAGACCCAGTAGATCTCTGGTTCGTGATGTTCCGCAGAGCAGGTCGCTTCTTCTCCGATTGCGACTTCGCCGCCTTAGCCTTCGCGCCAGAGCTCGCCGGAACCGAATACGACGCCGCCGTGCGGCGAGGACGAGCCGACATTTCCGGAAAACCCGATTCTCCGATTCGATCGCGTTTGTCTGAAGAAGCAGAAGAAGATTTGGGGATTTTTCTGATTTTGTTGAGAGTGAAGAAGATACTTTCTGGAGAAGATTGTGATTCTTATTTACGCGCGAAACGTGTGTATTGGAGATCCGGATGATCTCGGCCGTTGGTGTGATCGTGATGAGATCTTGGCCGTTGATTATCCCGGAGAAATAGCTTCATAGAATCAGTTTTTTCTTCTTCTTCCTATATGGGAAATTTTATATGACACAATAAAGTGTAGTTAATAGCCTGGCTGTAAAATGGTGCATAACCAGTTGTCTAAACTCGAATTTGTAAATATTCGATCGCAAATCGTTATGATTAAATTAATATACGACTTTTCTATTTGTATAATTTTTAGTAAATTATATTCATCGAATGTAAGTGACTTGTTTAATTTTTAGAGATGATTACAACAATTTGCAATGAAATATGCATGTTTTGTAAATATCATCGACGGATTATTTTCCGTCTCAAATTGATGAACTGTACAACATCGATGAAGTCAAAGGTGATCAATGCTTCTTGGTGCCCCTTGTTGGGTTTTGTTCTGTTCACCGCTCGTTGGGTTTGTTGAGTGTGCTTCAAGGTTGCAATATCTGGGTATATGATTGTTAGACCCTTCCTTAGTTTGCTTGGTTTGTTAACCCCTCGTTGGGTTTGTTGCCCTTGTTGGATGGTTGTCCCTTGTTGAACTTTGGTTCGTTGCCTCTTGTAGGGTGAGTTGCCCTTGTTGGTTGGTAGTCGTGTGTAGTTCTCTTCACGTTAGCAAAATCTGGGTTTGGAGACCTGTGTTGTACCCACTAGTTGGGATTGTTGTTCTGGTTTGAGGTGCCTCTCAGGCATGCTCGGGTTTGTATCTTGAGGGGTTTCCCCTTGGCCTTGTTTTGGTTTTGAAAACTTGGTCTTTTAGTAAAAAAAAACTTGTTGATAAAAAAAGAGTCAAAGGTAATCAATTATCATCAAGTTGAATCTTGTCGAATATAGTTTCGACTCAACTTGTTCACATCATATCATGAGGTCTATTTATGCCTGGTAAAGGTCCATTAGTAAGTCTATTAATCCCATTAAGGTGTATACTTGTTATTATATTGTTTAGGTGTATTACATTGCGTTGGTTTTTATTTCGGTCTGGAGTATGTATCTTACCGTTACCATTTGACATATACGCTCATCAGATTTATGTATATATTCTCGTTTGATATATAGCTCAAACAAAATAATTATTTGGATTGGATCCCACTTGTTCACATTTTATCCTTGGGTTCATTCAGGCCCAATAAGGCCCAGTAAAGGTTTAAATGGGCTTGTAGCTAAGGCCCAATATCTTCCTCTTGCTCCATCTCTCAAACCGAGCACCACCACCAATGCTAGACCTCTCTCTCATTCCTTCTATGCTACGAAAACCCTAACCGCCGCAAACCACCGTGCCTCCTCCTCCACCGGCGGCGAAGCATCTCGTCGTCCTCGGCGAGGAAAGAGGTAAACTCACTACCATTTCATTCCCACCCGAGCTCGAGTCTCCTTCGTCTTTCATAGCTCCGCCACCGTGAGCCGCTGCCACCACTCGCCTCCGCTACCTCTCCGGTCACCTCCAAGCATTGGTATTCACTCTTCCTTTTGGTATGCATACTATGTGTAAAATCATTTTTTAACTTGTCTGTTTGTTTGAGATATGAAATTGTTTTGTTGTATGCTAATATTGATGTATTGTGCCTGGAGTTATATGAAGGAGTAATTGCAAAAAAAATGCCTTGAACTATGGGTGTTTTGCAAATACTGTAGGTGGACTATTATTTTTTGCAAAAAATATCCCCCAACTATTTCCCGTCTGTAGTCATGCAAAAGTGTATACATAAGGGTACCAAATTGCAAAACTCATATACATGAGGGTTACAAATTGAAAAACATAGGGTAAAACTGTCATTTCCAAAAAAATGAAGTCACCTGACTGTCATGTAACTAATTTGCGTCTATGGTAACGGAACGGGAATTAGTATATGAAGAAATAATTGCAAAAAATTGCCTTGAACTATGGGTGTTTTGCAAATACTATAGGTGGACTATTTTTTTTTGCAGAAAACATCCCAACTATTTTCCGTTTGTAATAATGCAAAAGTGTATACTTAAGGGTTCCATATTGCAAAACTTGTATACATGAGGGTTACAAATTGCAAAACATAGGGTAAAACTGTCATTTCCAAAAAAAATGAAGTCACGTGACTGTCATGTAACTGATTTGCGTTTAATATAACGGAATGGGAATTAGTTGGGGGATGTTTTTGCAAAAAAAAAATAGTTCGCCGATAGTATTTGCAAAACACGCATGTTTCACCGCCAAAATTTCCAATCATCCCTTTATATGAATACTGTGCTGTGGGTGTTTGAAATGTTGAAACTTTGTTTGTAATAATCAGTGGATTCATTTAGGATGTTTTGGTTTCTGAAACTTCATATTGTACTGATTTCAGGTTGCTGAAATCAATGTCTATACATAACTGAACAGAAGTTGAGAATAGAGAATTCGTAGTTTCCTAAGAAATGTTCTCATCAAGGCCTCTGTTTCATAATCACACATCCCTTGTTAACCAAATCGTATCAGCCATTGTTCAAAACCGTCCGTTTGATCCCTGTGTCAAATCTTCAAGCATTCAACCATGGACTGTTGAATCAGTTTCTGAAGTTCTCAGATCCATACCCAGGTTCTTCTTCCAATCCCCACGTTCTATAGGCCGCCAAACTGGCTTCCGCCACCGCGCACCGTTGAAACAACGCAACCTCAGACAAGAATCCGATAAATTCCACAACAATGAACTCGTTCTTGGCCCTGCTGCTCATAGAGACCCTCAAAAGGTTCAACTTGGATCGGACAAAGCCATTGAATTCTTTTACTGGGTTGAGGCTGGTTTTGGGTTTAACCACAATGAGACAACTTGTAGAGAGATGGCTTGTGTGTTGGCTAGAGGGAACAGGTTGAAGGAGCTATGGAATTTTCTTAGAGAAATGTCGAGGAGAGGAAGAGGTAGCCTTGTGACTACCGAAACTGTCACGTGTTTGATAAAAGTTTTAGGCGAAGAAGGCTTGGTTAATGAAGCATTGTCTGCCTTTTACAGGATGAAGCAGTTTGGTTGTAAACCTGATGTTTATGCGTATAATACGGTTATACATGCTTTGTGTAGAGTTGGGAATTTCAAGAAGGCCAGGTTTTTACTAGGGCAGATGGAGTTGCCGGGGTTTAGGTGCCCACCAGATACTTACACATACACGATACTCATCAGCTCTTACTGTAAGTACAGCTTACAAACTGGGTGCAAAAAGGCCATTAGGAGAAGATTATGGGAAGCAAATCATTTGTTCCGGTTCATGCTGTTCAAGGGTTTTGTTCCCGACGTTGTCACCTACAATTGCTTGATCGATGGATGTTGTAAGACTTACCGAATTGAGAGAGCCTTGGAACTTTTCGATGATATGAACAAAAGGGGTTGTGTACCAAACCGGGTTACATATAACTCTATTATAAGATACTACAGTACTGTTAATGAGATTGACAAGGCCGTTGAGATGGTGCGAAGGATGCAAACAAATAACCATGGGACTCCCACTTCGAGTTCTTATACTCCGATCATCCATGCCTTGTGTGAAGCTGGAAGGGTTCGGGAGGCTCGAGATTTTCTTGTTGAATCTGTTGATGGAGGTGTTATTCCTAGAGATTATACTTATAAGCTTGTCTCTGATGCATTGAGTTCTCGGGGACAAGCCAATTTGCTAGATGATGAACTGCGTAGGAAAATCGAAGGTGATATTGAGAATAGATGTAGGCAAGTTATGAAGCTAAAACCAGTTCTAAAAAGTCACATATCGGTGTAATGTGAGAGTATGGTGAATCGAATTTCATCACAGTTGATGTGACTAGCAGCAATTTGATGGTTGCTATGCGACTCTAGAGGTAAGAATTCTTATCATTGCTTGTAGCCTTCTTTTACTCATTGTTTATGTTTATTTCACTGTATAGTTATAATTTCACGCAGCTCCCCCTAAGTATGCATCTTTATCAATCAACTACCCCTAAGTTTTAAAAGTTTTTGACAGCCCCCTAAGTTTTTGTAGTCCCATATTACCCCGATTCCATCAACTTTTGGGTATGAAATGATAATAATACCCTCTTTATCCCCATAAGGGTATATATGTCATTTCAATTCCAAAAGTTGACGGAATTGGGGTAAAATGTGAGACTAATAAAACTTCAGGGGTTGTCTAAAAAACATTTTGAACTGAGAGGCTGCCGATTTTACCCCGATTCCGTAAACCTTTGGGTAGGAAATGAAGAAAATACCCTCTCTCCTTGTATTTTCATAAGGGTATTTTTGTTATTTCATGTCCAAAAGTTGACGGAATTTGGGTAAAAAGAGACTAACAAAACTTAACGGGGTTGTCAAAAACTTTTTAAACTTAAAGAGGTAGCTGAGGAAGGTTTCCCCTTATTTCTGCTCTAAATTGTTTTGTTTTGTTCTTTTCTACTTAAGCTCTTATAAAATGTGACGTATGATCCGTATTGGTTTGTTGAACGTTGACAGTGCACAAATAAGCTGTATTTGGGGGAGTTCTTAACTGGTGAAAGAAGTCTGTTGCCTCTTGATATTCTCCTCCAGAACATAAAATAAGCTTCCAAAAGACGGTACGTTATGTGTTGGCTCATCTTCTGGTTGCTCTGTTTATAACATGTATTATGAGATGACATGTTGACCCTATTGTTCTTATTTTATGTCAAAAGTTATTTGAAGCAAAGAATATGCTAGGCATTGTATCTTAAATAGTGTATGATAGAACAAAGCGTAAATTGCACCTAATTGCCTTTATGAATTGCCTAGAAACACATTATCCCATGGTAAATTTCCCAGACACGTGACTACCCTTATGAATTTCCACGTGTCACCATTATACAAAATAGACGGAAACCATATAAGATTTCAATTTTTTTCATCACCAGACTTAGCGTGAGTTCAAAATATCCCAAAACTACTCCTTCCCATGTTTATGTGGAAGATTTCAAGAACGGGATCAGAAGAGTAAATCGTGAGAGTGGGTGGTTTTGGAATGTTTTTAAACTTACAGTCAAGTGTAAGTCATTTGATGAAAAACAAAAAACAAAAAATTGATGGTTCGAGATGAATGTCTGTACGATGTACCAAACTATATATGATCTGAACATCAACTGTTAAACAAGTATGAAACTTAGGTAGTGTCGGAAGACTGTTCTCGAGTTACCCATCACCTTGACATGCATTTTTGAATAGGGAAAACATTATTTACATACACACTTTGACCTTTAGCTATCAAAAGCATCCCTTAAAGGTGAGGGTTTATCAACAACACATTGTCACCTTTCTCGTTTATCAGTGTTTTTATTTTTTGCAACAAAATAACCCAAATCCGGGTGTTTTTGATGATAAACTGAAGGTGGGTGTTTTTGATGATAAACTGAAGGTGGCACTGCGTTATTGATAATCCTTCACCTTTACCGTGCATAATTGAGAAACAAAGGTCAAAGAGGGTGTTTTAGTGAAATTTCCCCCTTTAATTATGTTACTGTACTCTGTGTTATGTTCTGATGTTCATTTTGCTTCATCTCTTGATAACAGGAGTTGTCTTCCTCCATCAGAGACCTATCTTGCAAGACAAACATGCAAACTTCAAATTGTTCGATACACGTTTGAGTACCCGTTTTCCCCGAAAACAGTAACCAAAACGTTATGTTGTTGAGTTTCGATATCGAATATTTTGCAATATAGATGACAAATCAACACCACAAGTATCGATGATTTTCAGTGGATTACATATGGCTTCTCAACCACTGAAAACAAGGTAAAGCTATGATTGTCACACAGTTTTGAGCATCTTTTATAGATTTATGGATGATTTTCAATGGATGGTGAGTTTTGAAAGTTGGTTTGTGGTGTGTGAGATATGATTTGGTATCTTCCTCCTATGGAGTTGGAGACATATGTATCTATCAATAGCATGGGTGGTGGGGCCATGTATATATCATGATATCACGGCATGGCCCTACCAATAATGCAATTCTTGTCCTTATCTTTTTTTTTGTCACCTTATCTCCACCAACCCTATCCCTAATTTGGACCATTTCTCCTCTTAAAGAAATGTTTCTTTATTACTCATTACCCATTAATGGTTGTGGTTGTGGGTTTGTTTTTTATGATTAAAATTTTATTTTTGTCTCAATTTAAATTTCTGATCAACAGGTCATGAGAGAGTTTCAACTTGTTTGTCCTTCATATTCATAATTTAGAGGTTCTATGTATTTCATTATTTTGCATGTTGTAACCTCTTGGTTGATATTTACAAAAAATAATGTTCTGAAATATTTTTAAGTGATGATTTTACACTTTAATAAGTAAAAAAACAATCAGAATCTTCATTTCTGTTGAATTTCTATATCAGGAAAAAGAGGTAAAATATTTGGATTTCCTTATATAATATTTCTCAATGGTAATACCATCGTTCTGAAACAAATTTATCTAAAATGTAATAAGAAGACAAGTTCATGACGTTTTTTCGTAATAATCAAATAATTCAGGTCCAATTTGTAAAAAATGTGTTGGAATATTTTTAAACGGTCATCCGGTTAACTCATTCGATATCCTCTTTTTTATTGTCTTGCTATGAAATCATCTAAGTTGACACAAAGTTCTCAAAATAATGTGCAAATGGAAGGAATCACAAAAAAAAAAACATGTGAATCTAATTCAATCTCAATTCTAAAATGATGAACCAACAATTCCAATGGTGTTAATTTGTGTGGTTTTTGGTAAATGAGGGTCATTTTCATTCATGCTTGGTGTGGTACTGACATCACTATGGGCCTCCATAATAAGCCCACATGCCATGCACTTTTGTTCCTTAATGAGTGAGGTTCCAAGTGGACCCCCTTGACTAGTTGATTATTTTAAAAAAGGAGAGTAATATTACAAGTTGTTGACATCTATATGCCTAATCACTAATCCAAAATCATAATCAAATGATGTCATAAGCTTGTTTCTTAGACAAAACTTCAATTATACATTTTCTTCATCACCACCACAAAAGAGAAAAGGTGTACTGATTCACCAATATTTACTATTTTTGTAGTTGCGTTATTACTTAAAACGGGGTGAGAGCTCAATCCTGATTCGATACATTGATAATCAGATAATGATAGCTAATTTTTTTTCTTCACTTTTCTGGGTAATGTTAAAAGAAATAGGCACTTATAGAACTCATTACGAATAAACCTTTCTTACAAGTGTCTAACATTCAAAACAAGATAATAACAACTTTTATAGTACGTATCGTTATCATTAGTCAATGTTAATTATTAACACAAAAGAAGTTTAAAACGATGTCTGAATTTGTGTATTTCGTCACGAAAAACATCAACATCCCATCTTATTCAAACTTGAAAAATTGATCAAAGATTTGCTAAGTACAAGAACCGTACATTTCTAATTTTACAATTTAATAAGCTACACACATGCCCAATCAATAATCCAAGAGTCACTAATCAAATTTAATTATTCAAATTATGTCACAACTTTGTTTTTTAAAAATGTTTCTAGTGATTCAAAATTACCCTTTTAATTTCAAACAAATAAAATATCAGAAAGTCAATGAAATTAAATAAACAGATATACACAAAAGGCCCAATAAAGTTACCATTTTTATCTGCACAATCAACTTTCTTAATCAGAATAATCAGATAGGGATCGGTGATGATTGATCACTTCGAGAGAGCAGGACAAAACGAGAGCATTGAATCGGGACTCGGCTCGGCTCGGTGACGCGCATTTGACTCATCTTCTTCTTCCTCCTCATCGCCCTCAAATATAGACCTTTACAGCAGGGCACAAATCGCCATGTCTCCTTATCCACCACCGTTATCGAATCCCACAGAGCTCTCTCCGATTCCTGCTCTTCGCAAGGTCAGTTTCGCACCCAATTCCTCACTCTCTCCATCTCTGTCTCCGACCCTTTTCATTTATGGCCGAGAGATGCTTTGAATGACGAGAAAATGACCCGATTTTGATCGATTTGTATTCTCTCGCGACCTGTCCTTTTCTTCAACCGATTTTACTGATACCCATTTGATTTATTTGGTTTTGGAGAAGCTGAAACAGTATAAATTTACTCTTTTGTTTGTGGGTCTTGTTTAGGTTTCTCTGAGTGTTGGAGAAGAGAACTGATCTGGAATCTGCAGAGGCCAAGGGGAGTTTCCACCCAGAAGCCATATTTTTGTGTTCTGCTTCTGGGTGTGTTGAGAGAGGAAGCTAAAACAATTGCAAGGTTTGATTTGTTTTTTTTTGTTTCATTGCTGATTAGATTTAAATTTGGTGATTAATTAGTGCTTCATTTCATGTGCTGATTGGGTCACTGTTTTGGTACTACTTAATCTTAGGTTGATGTTCTAAATGGACATGTTTTATCTTTGATCCTCAGTTCTATGCTCTATTGTTTTAAGTAAATTCAATTTTGTCCAAGAGCACCTGCAATGCAAGGTGAGTTGGGCCGAATTTAATTGGCAAATCTGCGAAAAGGGTGGGTTTTGACGGTTTGTCCACCTCTGAGGCGAAGGATTCATCACCCACCTTGTGACAACTTGCCTTGCCCAGTTCGTTTGGCTTATCACCTCCAACTTGGAGGCTCCAATGGCTAATCCCATTGGTGATGCTCTTATAGTAGTTTGTGAAATATGTTGTTTTCTGGTCAGTCTCATGCTTAAGATGCCTTATATGTGGTTGGTTTTACCCTTTTTTGATACGTAGCTGACAAAGTATCTATAGTTTGTTTGCTTATTGGACTTAGATTGTTGGAAATGGTGTTTCAGTCGAACAAGTTAATTAGATGTCAATTTTGGTATTTGGACCTTCAATTTTATGCTATATTGATTTTTAAAGTCAATTCAAATTTGTCTAATACTAGCTCTCTAATATATGATCTTCAATTGAAAAAGCCAGTTTCTAGTTTTTTTTAGTAGTTTTATTTTTTAAGGAGTCTTTTTACATCTACTCAGTCGTTTTTCACATCTAATCAAAATGTTTTGGATAATTATCACATCCTCTTTGAGGTTAGGGTCTAGGGCATTTTCGTCATTTTCCTATACTTCAAAACAATCACATAGCTCCTTTTCGCTGGAAGATGACAAAAATGCCCTTGACCCCTAATCTTAAAAAAGCCATTTCCCGTCTTTCAAATAGTTTTCTTTGAAGGAGTCTTTTTACATCTACTCATCCGTTTGTTTTTTGCATCTAATCAAAATGTTTTGGAGAGTCTTCTTTGAGGTTAGGGTCTGTGACTGGTGTGCACATTTACATCTTTCACGATCCCGCCTTTTTGGAGTGGGTGATAACTTTTTTTATCTAATCAAAATATTTCAGGTAGTTAGTCTTTTTTGGTCAAGGACATTTTTGTCTTTTTCTTATTGACATCAACATGTATATCTTTCATTACCACAACACTATTAATTTTTTTTATTTTATCAAACTTATAGGATGTTTGACAAAGATTTCCTCACCGAATACGGCGAGGCGAGTCAATACGAAATTCTAGAAGTGGTCGGGAAAGGAAGCTATGGCGTCGTAGCCTCTGCAGTCGCTACCCACACGGGAGAGAGGGTAGCGATTAAGAAGATAAACAATGTCTTCAACCATGTCTCTGATGCCACTCGCATCTTAAGAGAAATTAAGCTCCTTCGATTACTTCAACATCCAGATATCGTCAAGATCAAGCACATAATGCTTCCTCCGTGCCGAAGAGAGTTTAAAGATATATATGTTGTTTTCGAGTTGATGGAGTCTGATCTTCATGAAGTTATTGCTGCAAATGACGATCTTACCCCTCAACACTTTCAATTCTTCATGTATCAGCTTCTTCGAGCTCTGAAATACATACATGCTGGTTTGAGTTCTTTCTCTTCTTTGTTGATATGTAGTTTCTTTGGTTTTATGCAATCTTTGATTCAATACTTTTTTTTTGCAGCTCATGTGTTCCATCGCGACCTGAAGCCGAAGAATATCCTCGCTAATGCTGATTGCAAGCTGAAAATTTGTGATTTTGGGCTTGCTCGTGTGTCGTTTAATGATGCTCCGTCTGCCATATTTTGGACTGTACGTGATTGTTATTTAATTACATCGAAGTTTACACGTTTTTCATATAGCTGCTTACACCGAAGTTCTAAATACGTTTTGCCGCTCTTTTTGCCAGAAAATGATGAAAATACCCTTGATCCTAATCTAACAAAAGACTCATAACTACCCAAAACATTTTTTATTAGATGTAAAACGGTTAAGTTGATGTAAAAAGACTCCTTAAAAGATATTAAAAAGACAAAAAAGGTTTTTTTTAGATCAGAGTCAATCGTATTTTTGTCATTTTCTGGTGAAAAAGAGCTATGTGAATTTTTTTCCCTTTACCTATTGTTTTCCTAACTATACCTATTTGTACTTCTCCCAGGACTACGTTGCAACTCGGTGGTACCGTGCTCCCGAACTCTGTGGATGTTTTTATTCCAGTGTAAGCATACAAACTAATTAACGTGAATTGTATGTTGACTTTCACCTTGTCAGTGCAGTTTAAGCTTAGTATTGTATGTTGATATTTTTTTTTTTGCAATTATCCCTTTATTCAATCATATTTGTGGAGTTGTGTAGTGTCTCAAAAGTGTATAAGCTATTATCTCTGATATATGTAATCTATAATTGACTGTCTTGCTTGCATTTATATGCCTTTTACGGTGAAAGTGGTAGCTGATAGTTTATGATGAAGCGCTATTAGATTTTGTTTATCGGAGTTTCATGAATGTTTTCATGAACGAAATTAATATATGTTTTTTTAAATAATCTATTTTTGCAGTACACTCCTGCTGTTGATATTTGGAGCATAGGATGCATATTTGCGGAAATGCTAACGGGGAAACCCTTGTTTCCCGGGAATAATGTGGCGCATGAACTCGATCTAATCACTGATTTGCTCGGGTCTCCGCCTCCCGAGTCCATAGCGAAGGTTTGTTTCTTAGTTACCTCTTTATGATCTTACAAAGTCTTTTAGATTTAGTTTAATCGTATCTTGAAATAGTTTCAGACTAATTAATTTACTTGCCTCTTTTTTGTCGGTATATGAAAAAAATACCCTTGACCTTAATCTCAAAAGACTCTAAAATTACCAAAAAAAATAGTTGAGTAGATGTAGAAAGACTCCTCAAAAGATAAAAGTTTTAAAAACACGTTTTAGATTATGGTCAAGGGTATTAATTATTATCGTCATTTGGCAGAAAAGAGCTATTGTTTAAAAAAAATAATGGTAGGTGTAATAACCCTTAAATTTAGTTTAATCTTATCTTGAATTGGTTTCAAACAAATTTACTTAGCTCTTTTTACCCCAAAATGCCCTTGATCCTAATCTCAAAAGACTCCATAACTACCAAAAACACGGTTGAGCAGATGTAAGAAGAGTAAAAGATTCCTCAAATGATGAAGTTTTTGAAAAAAGAGAGACGTTGTTTTAGATTATGGTCAAGAGTATTTTGGTCATTTTGGGCAGAAAAGAGCTATTTAAAAAAAAATATATAGGGTACTGTAGTTAGGTGCAATAAACCCTTAAATATAGATTAAACTTATCTTGAATTAATTGGTCTCTCGTCTCACCATATAGATTCATATTCATATATGTAGATCTGCAATGAAAAGGCTAGACGATATCTGAGTAGCATGAAGAAAAAGCCACGTGTTCCGTTCTCAGAAAAAATCCCCAATGTAGATCCTTTAGCGCTAAGTTTACTCGAGGGCTTGCTTGCTTTCGATCCTAAAGATCGGCTATCCGCCGGAGAGGTAAGACATACTAACCCTGAGTGGCAATTTTTATCCCTCATGTTTGCGCGTGTTTTCCCGTACAGGCATTAGCGTCTCCTTATTTCAATGGGTTATCTGATTTGGACGATGAGCCAATGATTGAACCCATTTCAATACTCGAATTTGAGTTTGAAAAAAGGAAACTGACGGAAGACGATGTGAGAGAACTGATATACAGAGAGGTACGTATGTGTGTATGGTACTAGATATTGTTTCTGGGATGATTGCGCATAACTACCTTCATGAATTTCCCACAAACACATGAACCCATAGTTGCACATAACTACCTTTATGAATTTCCCACAAACACTTGAACCCATAGTAAATTTTTACGAACACATGAACCCATTGTAATGATTCCACACACATGTACTCATTGTTATGTTTCCACGCACATGACTACCCTTATAAATTTTCACATGTAACCATCGTACAATATAAGACAAGAACCGTCAGATTTTTTTATTTTGGCTTGCACGTGAGTATAAATTTTGATGTATCCCAAAACTACACGTTTTGCTTCCAGTTTGATACAGTTGAAATCCTCCATGGAATTATATTGACATTGAAAGATTAAAGGATGAGAATAAGTGGTTTAAACTCACATGTTGAAAAGAATCAATTTTTTTGATTGTTTCTGTCTATACTGTACGATGGTGGCACATAGAATTTCATAAGCGTAATAACGTGCCTGTGGAAATTTTACTATGTGTTCTTGTGTTTACATAAATTTTCTGGGAATTATGTACAATTAACATATTATTCTTTACTCGGCGTTTTATTTATTTTCCCATGTCCCTAAATCGGGATGTATTTTATGGAAGCAGATACTCGAGTACCATCCACAGCTGCTGCGCGAGCACCTTGAAGGTGCCGATCACACTGGCTTCATGTATCCGAGGTCACACTCTTAATTTTTTTTAAGGTTTCATACAGCGTGAAGGCCCGCTCTTCCTAACCTCGTTGTGTTTGTGTCTTTACAGTGGCGTGGATCGATTCAAGCTACAATTCTCCGATCTAGAGGAGCATTCCTTTAGGTCTAAAGGCGAAAGACACACTATGCTGCAAAGGAAGCATGCCTCATTGCCTAGGTGAGAGCTGAAACCATACATCATTTCCACAGTTAAACGTTATTTTGCTCCTTATTTTTCAAGGGCAAAATCGTCATTTTGAAAAAAATAAGGGATAAGTACAAAAAGTACCCTGATATATTCAGTTTTTGCAACTTGTAGCCTCTTTGATAATTAAAAAAAGTGCCATGAATATCTTTTTGTTACACTTCGTATAATTTGTTTCAAAATGAACGATTTTACCCTTGAAATTTAAATTTTAAAAATAATAATTGAAGAACAAAAGAATCCGAAGTTACATATCTCTTAAAGTTCTTACCTTTTTGTACAGTACAAAGAGAGAAAATTTGAAGGATATGAAAATTTGAATTTTTTGTTTTTTACTTATTATTTTATAAATCTAAACTGTAAATATGCATATTGCAACAAAGAAGGGGGTATAATTTGCAAAAAAGTGAATACCCCATGGCAATTATCGCATAGATGAATTCAAAGTGACACAAAATATAAGTTCGTGTGCAACCTTTTGCCACAGGGAGCGGATATGCGGACTGCAAGACGAGGATTCAGACGAGGAAGAGGATCACGGGAAGCGTAGCTCTGCTTCGGTCGCCCGGGCGAGCCGTCTCAGCCCTCCGAGCCCGTTGGAGATCAAAGAGTTTGAACCTTCACATAGAAATGCAATTCCTATTCCAAATCACTCGGGCAAACCAAAGTGTGGTGCCTCTAAGCTGTTGAGGAGTAACAGCATAAGTGCTTCCACTTGTATGGGAGTTAAAGGAGCTTGACATGTTCTTCAATCTCATAGCTTGTTGGTTTGTGATGAAATTGTGAACTGCTACTAGAGCTTTGTTCTAACTTCTATGTGCTCCACTTGAACTCTATGGTTATTGAGTACTCAAAATCCTATTGTTCAAAGCCTGTTGACATTGTAACATTCATAAATGGTGATGGTTTTATGAAGATCTGGTTGTATTCTGAAGTGATGATTGCAAAAAACATCTCTTAGGTATTCACTTTTTGTAAGCGGCCGTTGATAAAAATGTTTATTTTTTAGGAATTGCTCACCCTGAGGTGAATGTCTCATCGTCCTGTTCGAACGGTTGCATTTTGTATAAATTGTTGTAAAATCATAATTCTATCATTTAAATTCAAAAAATAATAATCAAAGAACAGCAAATCTCATTTTGTTATACCGGAAATGAAAAAAATAATCAAAATTGTAAGGAGTAAAATCGTTATTTTTATATAAATTGCAATAAAAAGAGGAGGTATATGTATTTTTTCCAATTATCAAAGAAAAGGATTGCAAGTTACAAGAAGTTAATATCTCAAGACACTTTTTCACAATCATACTTATTCTGAAAGCTCGTAGCATCGATCCTGATAAACCCGCTTCATTGCTTCGTCTCTTTATAAACAATGCCTATTCCTTCATAGGGAAGACCTTAAATCACACATCTAGCATGACGTTTCCTTACTACGAACTAGTTTAGAATGTTTTGAATTCAATAGAACATGACAAAATGATGGATACAATTTGTAACGACACACGTCAATTCAAGATCTCCAACTGTCTGTGAGTAGATACGTGCGATTTTTGTGCTCGAATCTTTATACCTAGCGGGAAATGTCGTTGAGCAAGTTTGAGCGGGGGCGATTTTCATCTAGCCGCTCCCGTCAAGTTGTCCATGGGAGAGGAGGTGTGCCATGTATTGCTACAGCCAAGAATGGAAAACTTTAACAGCACTGAAGAAATGAACTTCACATTCAAATTTATCAATGTAGATACAAATACAATGTGGATACAAATACATGTAAACCATATAATCCACAACCTCAGGGTACTTTTTTTTTTTGCAGTTATCCCTATATCTTTATAGTGCTATACCTACCAACAGAGCCTAACACCCGATTAAAGTTTCATATCTTGATCAGATCCCTAAACGTTTAAAATAAGTTTTGAAGCCACAAGCAAGAAATGTATGCGAGACTGTCACCAACTAGTCCGATAAAAAAACTATATTTGCAACTAGGCATTCTCAAGACATCATAACACCTATATTTACAAACAAAACAAGTAATTTCATATCAAGAGCAACCCGAACAGGATATATCGATAAATAAACTTACAGCGTGATAAGAGTAGGGCATGTTCCCTTGACGCTCAAAGTGTTTGGACATGACCATGTATTCGATCGGACCCCAATCCTCCTCTTCAAAGCAATTTCCAAGTGCAGCTTTGTACAACTACAAACAAACACCGAAACTCACCATTTTATAGCAACTGAATCGAATAGATATCTCAAACATGATATCATGAACTCACATACCTTAGCTGTATCGGTTAGGAGCTCAGTTCCAGCTGGGTATGATGCATAGAACTGATCTGCTCTGGAATACCCGGCTCTAGTTCTGCAATACAAGAAAGAAAACAACATTGTATCAACCCACATAAGCAAAACCCCAAACAAATATAGAGAAAACGTTATTTACAACCCCTTGACGACCTCCCATCCTCAAAAACACTTCTAAAGGTGATTTATCAGTAACATACTGTCACCTTTCGTTAACACTGAATAGGCAATGGTTTTATCGAGAACACACGGTCACCTTTCTCATTTATCAGTGTTTTTTTGGAACAAAATCTGTTTTTTTTTATGAATGACAAAAGGTGACAGCGTGTTACTGATAACCCCTCATCTTTACGGCGTGTATTTGAGAATAAAAGGTCGCCGAAGCTATGTGTTCATAAAGCTACCCCACAAACATATTAGCTAAAACCCATGTATATTTTTAGTGACATACGTGTTGTTAGTGTAAGCATAGCTCAATACAGCAGTGAAGCAGTAGAATCCAGTGTAGGACACGATCCTCCTGAACTTCTGGATCTTCAATATCTCCTTGCACCCATCGTAGAGCCTATACATGATCATGATCTCGATGTTCCACTCCAAATCAAGGTTCTACAATTCGACAGTTTTGATTGGGGAATTTTATCGAACACCTTGCGTGCCTGAACAAAATTTGCATGTATATGAACTACCAATAACATACTAATCCAAAAACGCATTCCTCTGCTGTTCAAGTTCATCAAAACTAATACGAATCATCTATAACATAACATGAACAATCATATGATTCTGAAAATCGAAATTGAAATGTTAAAATTGAGCAAAAAATATTGTTTCATGATCATGAGAGTTCTGATAAATGGAGAGAGAAATTGAGCTATGAACACGAAAATCTCAGCTCTGCTTCCAACCAAAGGGGACAAATCCTAGAGGGAGAATCGGAATCGGGGAGCAGAAATGGGGGACGGAGGAAGGTGGAGAGTGAGCGGATCGAGAGCAAGAGCATCCGTCAGGCCACCTTCCCGAAATCGCCGCTCCGGCGAGCTCTCCGTCGTCTGCGACGTCGATGTCGGTCTCGTCGTCGTCTTCTCCAACCGCGGCGGGATCTACGAGTTCTATAGCTCCGACGGATGTGAACAGAAGAGATGAAGAGAAGCGTACCTGAAGAAGCCGAGAGGGAAAGCTCCTTTTTGGTGGTGGTGGGCGAGCTTCGACGGCGGCGCCGGGAGGTTGTGCAGCCGTCCGCGGAGAGGCGCTTGTTAGGGACGCGCCGTAGAGTTGGATCGGAGGTTTCAGCAACCAATTGGGGTTATGTGTCATGTAGTTGAAACATGGATGGACTTGGACCATTGGGCCAAAAGTGGCCCAGTTGAAGATGTGGGCTTCTGGGCTTATTTTTTGACTTGTCGTTTGTTTGGGCTTCAAAGCCCATAGGACACAAATCCGAGTGCAACACAATCAAGTGAGTAGTTTGATTTTATTAAGGGTTAAATGTAAAACCTTATAGTATTGGTCACAAAAAACTATTTTAAAGTATCGATCATTATTATAGACATGAAATTGATTTGTGATTTATTCATAAGAGGTAAAAGATTTGTGATCAATTCTTAAAGATATGTAAATGATCTGTGATCAATTCATAAAATATGCAAATGATATGTGACTAAAACATAAGGTCGTTCATTTAACACTATAAACTTTGGGTAAGTTTTTTTTTATATATATAACCAATAACATTGAAGAGCATATCCTTTACGATAAAGAAATAAGACGAGGGCAAGCCCTCAAAGAAACTTACAAACAAGAGCTTCCCTATGAAAAATGGAACTCAACCAAGGCCTACAACCGAACAATTGGTTTAGAGTGTCTGATTTGTCAAACAAGTAGAAAACAAGGAATCCTAACGAGGGGCAAAATACCTAACACCAA
The DNA here is from genome assembly GCA_963921825.1 of Erodium maritimum. Lineage (NCBI taxonomy): Eukaryota > Viridiplantae > Streptophyta > Magnoliopsida > Geraniales > Geraniaceae > Erodium > Erodium maritimum. Next base: position 1,789,913 of record OY997593.1, on the reverse strand, counting down.
GTAACCAACAAAGGTGTAGGAACACAACATGTCTTAAAACCTAGAGAAACAAACGATGAAGTACAAACATAAGCCTCGAACAAATGGGAAAAAGACAAGCTTCATAAAAAAACTGACAAAGAAGAGGGAAAGGTTGAACCTCCTCAGAACTGAGAGCTTCCCATCTCCAAAAATCTGACCTGCTTGAGAATCTCTATTACCGATCAACTCCCGAACATACCCAATTATCGGCGGAGTCACGAACAACCCCGTCAAGTCGGTGGCCAACACCATAATGGTAGAGTAACTCGTAGAAACCGCTTCTGGCATATTTGCGAACATGGCTTAAAGCCATGACCCTAGACGCCGACCAACACTAGTATCGTCGAGCCTCCGCCACCACTGTGAACGGAGGAGTGCGAATACGCCTAGACGAGAAACCACGGGTAGGTATACCTGAAGAAAAAAAAACAGAACCACGACAATCCTAACCTAGAAAGATGAAGAAGTGTGTCCCACAATTGGATCCAAAAAAAGACGCAAGAGGAGCAGCTAGAACAGGAGCGAGAACGGTCTAGATCCATGACGATCCTCACCTAGGGAGATGAGGAAGCGCGTCCCACATCCAGATCTGAAACGAAACGCTTGATTCGGTGGAAAGAGATGTCACCAGAGCAACGTCGATCCACCAGAGTCACGACCCAACACCACCACGAACTTCTGAACCGGAAAATCAAGCGAGAAGCTCCACCCCCCCCCCCCCCCCGAATGTGAACCCACAAGCACAGGGAAGGGTAATATCTGGCCATACCCCCATCGAGAGAACGAACTTGCCGAAGACAGAAGCATGGGAACAGAGGGAGGAGGCATGAGTGACCCTCTAGGGTTTGGTCTTAAAGAGAAGGTAAATAGGTTTTTTCTAGAGAAAATCTCCTTTCAAAATCAATACTAACGTTCAACTTAAACTTTGGGTAGCTTACTATTTGTAATTAATACATAAGAATAAGTTTCTACATATAATTATTTTATTAATATACTCGTTAAAGTAATTTTTTTGCATGATTTACATTAAGACACACCGTTATCCTTGATACGTCGGAGGATATGGACCTAAAGTCCATAAATCAAAACAATGTGCTAACTCTCGAAGTGGTTAAATGTTGTCATCTGAGTCTTGATGTACTACATTTTCATTCATATGACGTCATGATGTCTTATAGTGCACAATGATATGTATTTGCTTTGTGGTGGTGTTTTTGAGACGTACTTCATAGATCTCGGTCTTTAGCTATTCGTTGGTGGTGCTTTGAGACACACCTGATGGGCTATACTTATATTTTTAATTTTTTTTCAAAAAAAAATTCCTTAATTTCTTATAATTTCGCAATTGTGCTCCCCTCAATTTTTTTGAACGTTCTGTATTATCATTGAAAAAAATTACGTACCCCCTCTTTGAAAAAGCTAGCTTCGTCATTGTAGGTATTGTGCCATCGATGAGCCACAATTTGACGTTTCAAAACCGATAGGTTATTCTATGCTTAGCTTATAGTATTTTATTCCACAACTTGATGCTTTTGGCTCCCGTTTTGTTTTATCTTTAGATTTCCAAAGAATCCACATGGAGTTCCACTCTTTTTTTTTCAAGTTTGTCATTATTTATCCATAAATGAAAACTACATAAATGCATATAATTATTTTTCACGTGTCAACATCGCGCACGTTCTAATGATGTCATCTTGGTCACATCCTGTGACTTAGATTAGTCCTTAGTTTACACGATAATAGTAGTTTATATTGGATAATCATCCCTTAATATGTAAGTCCTAATAAAAATATCAACCAAATAAATATGTAGAAAATTTTCCTCACTCTAATATTAGATTAGGAATTAACACCTTATGTAATTAAACAAAGATCAAGTTTAAACTTAGATTAGTAATGAACAATAACAAAAATATAAATTAATTGGGTCCCTTAGAGTCCACAACTAGTCTCTCTAATATAATTAAACAAAGACTAGGGTTTATAGATATGTGGAGGCAAGTAGCAGAAGAGACCAAAATTATTTAAGATGTCATAAAAAAATACAAAATAAATACATAAAAGAACATCAAAATGCCCAGATGAGAGTGACAACCACACCTAACATGTGCATATATGGACATACGAAGATGACATATCCCTTTTTAGCAACTTATTAATTACATTTCATTAGTTTAGTATATTATATATTCACATAATTTTTTTGTCTAATCAAAAGTAATTAAGTTAGGGTCAAGTATAAAAATATACCCGGTAAAAGATCTAGAAGTCAAAAACGGACCCGTCGTAAGGTTTGTTTCTACGTACATATTTGATAGAAGGCAAATCAATGTATTTACTCATTTAAATTATTTTGGGACAAAAAACTACCGAAGACCAGTATACACATAATATAACCACCAATTTAGTAGACTTTTTTTGTCTAAAAATTAAATGAAAGAGATAAATACACCGGGATTGACATTTTATCATATATGTACGTAAAAACAAAGATCACGACTAATCAGTTTTTGTAGTTATCCCATTAAGTTTTTTTAAAACGAGTAATTGGGGATGTGCATTAATGCAAATAATAAACCATGCAAGGTAGGGCGTACAAGCCCTGAGTTCCAGATATATATTCTTGTCGCCCGTAAGCAACCCGGTGATCATGGACCCGTAGAAAATACTGCTTCTGCTCGCAGATACTAAACTGAGGACATCCCCTTACCGACATCTCAAAAGTACGAATTAAACGACCTAAAAACCAAATCCTACCGCAACATAAAATCCAACTAAAACATTCCTTGCAATTCAAAATTGAACCTAAAACTGAATCCAACCTAAAACATGAAAGACGATTTGCTTCCTTTCTCCTCCCGGGACGGCCAAGCAACGTCAGTCCCAAGTCATGATGGGTAGGTCCCAGATCCCAATTCCACAGACTGTAGCGCTCCACAACCTTCTCCAAGTGGATAAACTGTGGAGGTCGGTTCGTGAATAAACCCGAGGGTTCATTATAGTCTTCTCGACTCTGTGTTACCTCTATCGATGACGATGGGGAGATTGCCCACCTGCGGCTCGCCCGATTGAAACGTAGATCCGACAATGGGGCAGGGACACGACGGTGATAGCGGCGGTTGTACTCGAATGGAAAAAAATTACATTTATTATGAAGGCAAAAACGGCTACTAAGAGAGTGGATCAATAACGAAAACTATTGGACTACCACATAGGAAAGTTCTTAAATATAGATCATTAACATAAAATACTATTAAATAAGGGTGAAACAATCATCAATGAAGACTCAAATTTTGAGCATAATAACTAAAAACATCAGTGAAATAAAAAACGCTCTCTAGCTTGACAACAAACTCTAGTTGTCGCTAAAAAACCTCACAGAGGTTCCTCTCAAAACCCTTCTAGGGTTCCACACTTCGTCGCCGCCTGCCCGTCGCCCTCCTCCACGATCCGCTCACCTGGTCCTACCCCCTTCCCCCGTAGTGCTACTCCCCCATCACTATGGTGTTCCCGTTCCATCGCTATCATCGCGAAGGACACCCCCCCCCCCCCCCCCCGGAATCCATGGCTGCCGAACCATCTCACTCCGGATCATCCCGTTGAGTCTGGTCGTCCACACCCTCCCATGATCGATCAAGCCAACCCTATTTTGGTTCTAGACAATAGGGGATGGTCCATGCACAACATGCACCACGATCCGACGTGGTTGCATAGAGATCCTTGGCACCGCCCTCTACCGGAGTCCGTCCGGATTTTTGCAGCCAATCCCGGCAACTGTCGTCCTCTCCCGGATTGGGATCAGCCACTCCAACGTTAGGAGGCACTAGCTCGGGGCCTGATTCCAGTTCCCCCACCAGCGGGCACCGGGAATCCGGGATTTCCATGGGATCCGGTGCACTATTTTTCCTGGTCTTCGGCTTATCAACCAGGATATGGCCAGCCAGAGTTTGGGAGGCAGTCGGGTAGGGCTTCCCAGTATCCGGGTCATGTCAACCCGAGAAGGACCGAGACCGGCAGGAGCCGGGCACACTAGGAGCATCGGAGTACTACTGTCAAAGTGCTGCACCCGTCGCCGACAATAACCAAACGTCAAGCCACGGATATCCCAAGCCCTAAATCTAGCTTGAAGATTGGGGTCAAGTGGAAGAAGCCTGATCCACGGGTGGGGGAGCTGATGAACTGCACTTTGGCTCCACGGGGGATTCTGCGCTTCACCACAACCGTTGGACCAAGACCCAGGGTGATCAAGACGGGTCACAAACCGAAGCCTAACGGGCAGCCAACCTCCACTGACCAAGCACAGGAACGGGACACTAGCCTGGGGGCCTGCAACCCCCCCGGGGAGGAATGATCCCCCAGAGCGGGGGTGGGAAGGACCGTCAGGGACCTATACCCACAGACCCGGGACAAATAAGACTTTGGCTAGGTAGATTTCATTCTGTTAGTTTTATTTTGTTTGAAACAGTGGATCGAGGAGTTCCTGAGTTTGGATCTGCGAAACAAAGCAGACTATTGATATGGAACCATGTGCGCCCGATGGGCCACGGCCGATCGGGACAACAGCTGGTATCCGGGACTGTTAGGTCCCACATTGTAAGCACATTGATTTATTAATACTACTTCCTTCCCGTTTCAAAAAAAAAAACTAAAAACATCAACAAGAATTCGTCACCTTCTTAGTGGATATGAGTAATCTTAACATTTTAAAAATGAAAGACAACCACTTGACTAAAATTAATTAGGGTTCGATTTGAATGGATCATGTCACCATATGCTCCCACATTATTTTATAGGACTCTCTTGAGTAGCTTTTGTCTCATAGATCACACACTAGTAAAGAAATTTTATTCCTTTTCACAAGTTCAATATATTCTATCTGTGCCTCGAGGGGGTTGTTATTGTTTTTTTTGGCAAAATTATGGAATAAAGATGAATGAGAAGGTGAAACGTATTTATCATGTCGGCTCGAAAAGAAAGGAAAAATATTATTGATATAACGATTTTGACATTTCGTTATCAATAACCCAGTGTAAAATTCAGTGCATGCTAATAAGATTGTCATGTTATGCTATCATCTGAGGTTTTTTCCTCGTTCCTTCTTTGATTTTCAAGGTCTGATCTATCTGTTATTTGCTGATATTAAAAATATTATGCTATCATCACAAAATTCGCTGAAAATGCGGGTTTTGCATCTTTGGAAAAGAACCCTAATTTCAGAATACAATATTACATAACATGTTTTGACTTAAGTTGGTTTTTTAATATGATATTAACTTTGATTCTTCATGGAAACGAGTTCGAATCTCGTTATCTTCAAAATATTAATTATTTATCATATAAGGTACATAATGTTGGCTTATTGTTAGAAGTCTTATACCGTTGTGCTTCAAGTTGGTTAAATCTGGATGTTTGTAGATCTTTTTTTTATCCTTTTGCGCTTCATGGTTGGTAAATCTGGGTATTATACCCTGTTTTTATGTTTCTTTCTACCCGTCTATCTTGTTGGCTTCCTGCGTGAAGTAGGGTTGTTTCTAGTTTTGGTTGTTATTGCCTTTTCTGTGTTGTAATTTCTTGATGGGTTGTTTCATCTTCTTGGTTGTAATCCCATGTCGGTTTTTTGGTTTCAGTTGTGCCCTATGTTGTGTACTTCTCGGGCTTTTGGTGGTCTGTAGTCTTCATGTACTTATCTTTCTCTTTGTGAGAGGTTTTATTTAATATATACATTGTTGATAAAAAAAAAATATAAGTCTTACGTACGGAAACATTTTCTCTTTTATAAATTAGCTCATCTTGTAAAATAAATTCTCCACATCCGAATCAGAAAAATACTAGTTCAATATTGTCCTATAATATAAAATTATAATTTTAATAATCAGTTTAAACTCTATATAAAGGCTAGCAAGCTAAAGACATCCTCACCTCCACTCCATGGAAACTTAGCTTTCACTTCTTCAACACTCTCCCAAATCTCTCTGAAGTTGGCTTCAAACACTGATAACATTACTCAAAAAAAATGGATTCCCATCTCCTTCACCTCCTCCTCCTTCTCGTGGTGAGATTCTCAATTTATTTATCGTCATTTTCTTCGATAGAAGAACTAAATATCGAAGATCATATTGTTGTACAAGAAACTGTACCTATTATTTGTATTGACGTTCAGTCGTATCGAATTCACTTACTAAGTTGAAAATAAGTCGTTTTCGTAGATATGTCTAGCCAGATATAAGGATATATATATATATATAGTTTCCCATTAATATTTTGATGTTTTCTTTTTATTTCCCATAAAGAGCTTAGAACTATAGTTATGTGTATTAGTGTTAAATTTTTAATTAATTGTTTCCAACAATATTGGGGTTGCAGCTAGGGATGGTGGTGCTCAGCCATGGAGCACTTTCACCTGAGCTTTACTGGAAATCTGTGCTACCAAACACTGCCATGCCCAATGCCATTAGAGGTATGCAATTCAAATACACACATATTTATCAATAATATCTTATAAGTTGATAACAAGTATTACATCCATAAATGTATTATTAATTTATTATATATGGAACATTGTTTAGGAAAAACCAAGTTCATAGTATAGACTAATAATTTATCTAGATCTTTAATCACAGTAGATCCAATAGCATGTGATTTACAAGAGTTTTAATTATAAAATATAATTTTTGCATATTTATTTAACTTGATCCATCATTTTTAATTTGGATTATAAATTATGACTTTCCCTTAAATTATGATACATTTAAAAATAGGGAAAATTTTCAATTTAATACCCTGGCAAACATTTATTTGCAATATAATACCCTAGCTTATTTTTTTTGCAATTTAATACCCTGACAAACATTTATTTTCACTTTCATACCCAACCGTTAACTTTCCATCCAAAATGGATGAAAAGTCCAAAATACCCCTTGAGACCAATCATATTTTTAAAACCTACCACAAAAAAATCAGATTTTTTATATATTTCAAAAAACTATATTTTATTTCAAAAAATATTTAAAAAATCAGTTTTTATATATTTCAAAATTCATATTTTTATATAATTAAAAAACTCATATTTATATCAAAAAATATTTAAAAAAGCAGTTTTTATATATTTCAAAAATCATATTTTTATATAATTAAAAAAATGAGATTTATTTAAAAAAATATTTAAAAAAATCAGTTTTTATATATTAAAAAAATATTTTTATATGTTTTTAAAAATAGTTTTTATTTCAAAAAAATATATTTTTTTAAAAACAGTTTTTATATATTTAAAAAATAAACTTTTATATATTTCATAATAATATTTTTATACAATTAAAAAAGAAGATTTATTTCAAAAAAAATAATTAAAATAAGTTTTTTTTTATATTTTAAGAATCTGATTTTTATATATTTAAAAAATTAGATTTTATTTCAAAAAATATTTTTTTAAAATCACTTTTTATATATTTTAAAAAAATAAATTTTTATATATTTCAAAAATCATATTTTTATGTAATTCAAAAAACAGAATTACTTTTATAAAAACAAATAAAATCAGTTTTTTATATATTAAAAAAAACAGATTCTTATATATTTCAAAAAAATTATATTTTATTTCAAAAAATATTTTTTTTAAATCGGTTTTTATATATTTAAAAGAATCAAAGATTGAAGGGTGTTTTGGGTATTTTTTGAAAAAATAAGGTCATATGCAAAGCACATGACTACTTTCCATCCATTTTGGATGGAAAGTTAACGGTTGGGTATGAAAGTGAAAATAAATGTTTGCCAGGGTATTAAATTGCAAAAAAAATAAGCTAGGGTATCATATTGCAAATAAATGTTTGCCAGGGTATTAAATTGAAATTTTCCCTAGTTATAATGACCCAAATAAGTTTGAAGTTTGCATTAACATGTTTTTTTTGTTAAAGTTATTCAACACCCCATCTATTCAAAAAAAAAAATTAAATGTAAAACCTACTTTTATATCTAACAATAATTTATGTTAAAGTATTAATTATTATTAAAAACATATAAATAATCTTTGACTTATTCATAAAACATATAAAAGATATGTGGTCAATTTATAAATGTATATGTATATACATTATTTATAAAATATAGGGAAAACTACCAATACCTACCCAAAACCATGCTCATTTAACTGATGTTTACCCTGAAGTTTAAAGTTAACTGATGCATACCCTTAAGTTTCGAAAATGTAACTCAAAACTCCTCCGTCAACTAAAATGATAAAAATACCCTCAACTACACTTCAATAATTATGTTAAAAAATTATTTAAAAATTACTTTTGTTATATATATTTACTTATTAAATGACTTCATTTTTATTTAAAAAATCACTTCATTTATATTTTTTTAAAAAAGTTATTTAAAATAATCACTGAGAGTATTTTCGTCATTTAGCTGACAGATTGGGTTTTTAGTTACAAGTCGTAACTTCAGGGTATGCATCAATTAACTTTAAACTTCAGGGTAAACATCAGTTAAATGGGCATGGTTTTGGGTAGGTATTGGTAGTTTTCCCTAAAATATATGTGATCAATTCATGTATGTATAAATAACATGTGACCAAAACATAAAGTCTTACCCTTAACATTTTTGGTAACAAACCTTGTAGATGACCTTGAAGGCAAAAGCACAACATGGGCTAAGTCAAAGCCGAGTGGTGTTGATGTTTCTTACGGCAGTCGTACGGCCTACAAGCTTGGAACAGACAACAAAGACAACCTTCAAGTAAGTTATGGTGCTCGTGATGCCTACAAGCTTGGAACGGACACCAAAACGTTACTAGACAACGTCAACGCGGGTTATGGTGCTCGTGATGCCTACAAACTTGGAACAGACAACAAGGCGTTACTAGACAACGTTAATGCGGGTTATGGTGCTCGTGATGCCTATAAGCTTGGAACGGACAACAAAGACAACCTCCAAGTAAGCTACGGTGCTCGTGATGCCTACAAGCTTAGAACGGACACCAAAACGTTACTAGACAACGTCAACGCGGGTTATGGTGCCCGCGATGCATACAAGCTTGGAACGGACAACAAAGCGCTATTAGACAATGTCAACGCAGGTTATGGTGGCCGTGATGCCTACAAGCTTGGAACGGACGCCAAAACGTTACTAGACAACGTCAACGCAGGTTATGGTGCCCGTGATGCCTACAAGCTTGGAACGAAGAGCAAGACGTTAGTCGACAACATAAATGCGGGTTATGGTGCTCGTGACGCCTACAAGCTGGGAAAAGACACTACCGAGCTCCAACTACGTTTAGCTAACCCTAATAACTTAAACCTCTATTTCCTCGAACAAGACATAAAGAAAGGAAAAACCATGAACTTAGACTTCTCTCCAAACCCTAGTACTAAATCAGCAAAATTCTTGCCCCGTCAAGAAGCTGAGAAAATTCCTTTCTCGTCGGAGAAGTTTCCTGAGATATTGAAGCGTTTATCGATAAAATCTGGATCGATAGAAGCAAGAAGAATAGCGCACACACTCAAAAGCCTAGAACAACCGGCAACAAAAGGACAAGTTGACTTCGCAGCCACTTCACTCGAGTCCATGATTGACTTTGTCATATCGGAAATCGGAGTAAAAGCCAATGTACTAACGGTAGAGGCTACAACAATTGAAGCAGAAGGATTAAAGGTTTGACTTCTATTTTGACATTTACTTTCGTAATATTTCATTTCATTTTATATTTCAACCAATACAAACTTATAGTTGAAAATCCAGTTATAATTTGTACTCACAAACAAATCAACTTATAATTGAGATGTGAATTATTTTAGAAAAGAAAGTCTATTAGAAAGAGTCATAACACATAAGGGTTGAGGCTCATAATAGAAAAATGAGACAAATTCGTTCACGGGTTTGGATGTAAATTATTTGTAAGAGGAAGAACCCATTAGAAATAGTGATAAAGGCTCAGGTCTGCTAGAGAAAATAAGACAAATAGAAAAATAATAATACATTTTAAAGATAGCAGAGTTTGAATCCGTGTCCGTGAAAGACGTCATATTAAAAAAATCAACACAACTAAAAACTCAAACTGATAGTTCAAAATCCAGCTTCAGTTTTATATTCCAGTAGTTTTAATCGTTTGTTGATTTCAGGAAGATACAAGCATTCTGATACAACGATACACAATAACAAGTGAAGCCTTGAAAATCGTGTCCCCGAACACCAAAGATCTTGTGTGCCACAAACTGAAGTACCCTTATGCGGTATTCTATTGTCATGGACTTCCTAACACAAGAGCTTATATGGTTCCATTGGAGGGAGCTAATGGGATGAAAGTGAAAGCCCTAGCTTTGTGTCATGTTGATACGTCTCAATGGAGCCCTAACCATTTTGCGTTTAAGATGCTGAAGATTAAGCAAGGAACGGTGCCGGTTTGCCATTTTCTTCCTGAGGATCACATTGTGTGGGTTCCGAAGAACTAGGAACGTATGTTCGAATCTTAATTATCTCGACCTTGGATAATGTTTGGTATTGTTGTGTGTTCGGTGTTTGTGTGCATGTACATAGTTTTAGAATAAAGAGTTTCGTGACTTTATGCACCATGTAATCATGTTACGATTGTAATATATATCTCCTTTTTTATTATGAAATGTTGCTATCATTTTTAAATGTCTTGTTGATTTAAAATGTGGGAAACCGCAAAAACTTACTCTCCAATGAATTTTTCTTTTAACAATTCAACCGCCGTCACTTTCGTCGCCACGTATACGTGTACACCTTGTAAAAGGGTTTCGATTATTTTAGGACAAAATCCCCGAACAGGTGATGTTTCTCAGGAACTCCTACGTTCCACCTTCACTTCCCGGTGTTCTTTTGTCCCCATGATGTAACTATGTGGTAACGAAAAAAACGGTGGATGAGTTAAGAGAAGGAAAGGTTATTGACGTCGGATGGAGATGGACCAGTAACTTTAAAGTAGGGCGGTCCTTCGGAGGATCAGGGTAGTCCTTAGAAGGATGTCCTCCTCCAACCCTTGAAACGCACAAGTCGGTTTTCTAACCACCTTTCGGATTATTATGTTGCTAAATCCAAACCAAGAGCCCGATCTTTGAATCGTGAATTTTGTTGATCTTTGGAAGCGGATCGTGCAAAAACGAAACACTCTGAAAGCTCATCTTGCTCGAGCGAAGTCCTTTGACGATCCAAACTTAACTTCGGAAGGTGAAGAGTGGGTCACCGATGAGGGTTGATTTTGTTTCGTTCTTTTTCGTGTCAGTTTTGAGCGTATAATTAACTAACAAAAACTTTATAACATCAAGATAAACTCTTTCAAATCAACATCGATAAATAGTTCCAAAACTTCCAATGAGTCATAGCTCAACATAAAGAGTCAAATAGATAATGTTTAGAACACACGACCAACGTAACTCTAAGATAAACCCCAAATGTCCAAAAGCTCCCGAGCCTCGAACTCACTAGACATCAGCTACGCCTGTAAAACAGTAAGAAACCAAAGGGGGGGGGGGGGGTGAGCTTACGCTCAGTAGGAAAAACCTTAACAACTCAACCCTTAGATCAATACTGTATTGTTTAAACAGATAACTCAATTAACCACAAAATACGGTTAACAATGAAATCATGTATAAAAAGATAGAATAAGATAAGCACAATGAAATAATATATAAACAAGATAGAATAAGATAAGCACCGTACTCTTAAAGATGACAATAACTTGAAAGGTTCCAAAGAAATATTATAACGTATCATAACGATTAAAAAATGGGAGTAATTGATATCACGCCAACCACTTGCTTTCTCAAGCCTCCGATCCATGAATAGATTCTAGTGTCACCTCGGTTCCCATATTCCGATCCACTAGAGTATTCATATCACATCAGATTTTCCCTCGGTCCAGAGGAGGCACATACATCGGGGCACCGGAAACCATCTCATAGGGACGCTCATCGTCGGGATTCTCGGAAATGCCTCGAAAGGACCATAAGTCATAGGGAACCAAGGTAGTGCTCCCGTAGGACGCACACCCTTGAGTGAAACCTCAGTAACCATCTCTCATAGAGTAATCCAATCACTATCCCGTAGGATCTGCCGAGCCCTTAGGCTCCAATAATCATCAATATCCTGTAGGATCTGCCGAGCTCTCAGGCTCCAATAATCAATCAATATCCCGTAGGATCTGCCGAGCTCTCAGGCTCCAATAATCAATCAATATCCCGTAGGATCTGCCGAGCTCTCAGGCTCCAATAATCAATCAATATCCCGTAGGATCTGCCGAGCTCTCAGGCTCCAATAATCAACCAATATCTCACTGTATCTGTCAAACTCCAACCACCACAACGGCACCGGATTACCCCCCGGTGTAGTACCGAACCAAACAAACAAACATTTCAAGAATAAGAATAAATGAACAAGCACTATAATTCATCCAACAATGAACACTTCTCAAATCACACTTTCATCACAGCAAAGACATACAATAACACTCCACACTTACCGTATACTTACCTGTCACGAATCATCGGTCCATCGATCACCTGATCGTGCCCCTTTGGCACAATCAGTCATACTCGATCATCCGTTCAACCAAACAATTAATCACCACTCAAACAATCAACCAATCGTTCAAACATTCAATTTCAATCTTTCAACATTCAAGCATGCGTTCGATCTAGTTTCCTTAGACTCTTGATTATCCTAATAGCTAGTAACCAAGCATGTGAACCTAGCACACAACTAATCCGAGATCTCAATACCGCCTCTCTACCAGTAAATCAATTCCCAAGTACTGAAATCGAGTTACACTAGTCATCTTCATCCTAAGCATGCATTCTAGACACTTCCGGTTATTAATAATTGAAAGACAATTATTCTAGTTATTCGCATCCTATAGGCAATTCTAGGACCTTTCCGATTTTATTAACCTAACATGCATACTAAGCGTTAAATAAGAAGTTAAGACTTTCCCTACCTTGTGGTCTTCCTCTAAAACTCTGTTGTAAAGCCGGTTAGTCTCTCCTCCGTTCTTCACACGGGTTCCGGAGTGATCTTCGTATCTCTAGCTCGGGTCCAAGGCCTTTCCTCCTCTTGAGCTCGGGCTCACGGTCCTGGACCACAACAATACCAAAGTTAATAATCCAACGGAGCGTTCCTCAACCAAAGACACATAAAAGCCTCCAAATAATAGAAACAAAGTCGAAGGAATGATCTAGGAATCGAAAAGGCCTCAAAAGGAAGGGTTTTGGTTCTGGAGGTCTGACCCGGAATGTGACCCATCCCATGCCACTCAGAAGGTCGGAATGTGACCCATTCCGTGCCACTCAGAGGGCCAGAATGTGGCACGTTCCGTTCCACTCATAGGGCCGGAATGTGGCACGTTTCATGCCACTCAGAGGGCCGGAATATGACACTCTCCATACCTCGTTCCGTATCTGTCCATAACAGACCCTCATTCTTCTTCCCAAACTCGGATTCCACGAAAATCACACCCAAAACTCCATTTCCAGCTCCCAACAACTCCCAAATAGCCATCAAAAGTCCCCAAACATCAACACCCTCAATGGGTTCATCAAAGCTTCACTCAAAACACAAATACAACAACCTAACTTCACTACTTCTTCTCCAAGCAACAACCACAAAGCTAGTTCTTCAACTTTAAGCCAAAAACCCATAAAACCCATAGATTGAAAGTGGATGGAATGAGAAGTTTAGAGCATCCATACCTTGAGGATGTGTAGGAGATGAAGCTAGCTAGCTTGGGAAGGAGGAATGGTGGAAAGATGAGCCAAAAACCTCCTCTTTGCTCTCTTTCTTCTTGCTCAAGCCAAGAGCTCCTCTCCTCTCTCCCTTTAGAACTTCTCTGCATCAAAATGAAGGGGAAATGCTGAATTTGTGTTCAACAATTGCCTTTAATGACCTACAAGCTAAATGACCCAAAAGCCCCTTACTAGTTTTATCCTTTTAGAGCCTTTAGGGAGGGTCAAGAGGTCATTTCAACTCATTTTCTTCTCATCCAAGCCTCCAATGCCATGTGGCATTGTGGGAGCCACTTTATTTTAATGAAAATCCAGCAGTCCAATTTTAGTCGAGAAAGTCAATATAAAGTCCAAGTTTGACCAGAAATTGACCGTTACAATATTACAGTCAAACTGAAGGAAATGACCCAACTAAGCTAACCGTGATGACGGTTAAGCTTTTTGGGCCCCGAAAATGTCCCGAATGACTTCCCGAGTCTTCAGTTGACTTTTCCGGCCAAAAGTCAAACTTGTTTAGGATTCGCCGGTTCTACCGGGATCAACCGGGGCGGTTCTTACATTAAGGACCTGCCTCGGGAGGAGTCCCTACTAAGAGCCAATCCTCCCACTTATATCATCATATTCAAGTTTGATGGCTCAATTGACAAAACGAGTCATTGGAGAGCAGGGACCAAATAGCGTTTATGCCCCACCTTGAGCTGTTCTTGGTAAATGACACATTTTAATTTTAATTTTTTTTTATAGTTTTGGGTTTAATTACTATCTTAGTTATTTTTTCTGTAATGCTATGATCGAGTTTTGAACGATTCGCCTCTAAAAATTATTGGATCACTGTTTTTTTAAGGATAACGACCATTATAATGATTCTTTCCTATAATTAATGAAAACTATTTCTTATTCTTTTTTTTTTGATGAAAAACGGGAGGCATCAATTTTATATATCAATCAAAGTGACATACGTACAATCTGATGAAAGCGCACAAGCAATCGATAAAAATTACAGACTCCAATCTAACAACCCTATAATATAATATTACCGAACTCCCTACTAGAAACGTACATAGGACGCCCTAGAACGTGCAAACACGTGCACGTCAAAAGTGCAACAAACGTGCACACCAAACCGTGCCACATAACGGGCACACCAAACGTGCAACTAGTGCACACAAACCGTGCAACTAGTGCACACCCAATCTGCACCAAGTGCAGTTATTGAAAAACTGAAAAACAAAAGGAAAAAAACCTAGTCGATTCAGAGTCTCCACCGTCTAACAAGGGACCTTGACCCGAGGAATCCAGAAAACGCAAAACTCCAAATCCCCGCTAAAGGTAATCGTTCAGGCCGGATCGGCAGCGTGACGAGTCGCCGGAGCTGCCCACCACCGCTCAGACCCACCTTGCGAGTCCGTTGGCACCAAAACAACATCAGTCGGAGGCGGACACAGACACCGAACAACGAAAATCCACGTCGGCCCTGAGATGAGAGAGGGAAAAAAGGTGGGAAGGGGTTGAAGTCGGGGAAAAACGGAGTAGTAGATCAAGGGGACCTACCGGCGACGTCCATGGCCTGAGACCATGGCGTCGCCGGCAGGAAACGGAAAAATCAAAGGTGCGGCGGCTAAGGTTGAAGAGAGGGGGGAGGGGTGCGGCTGCGGGTTTGTTCAGACTGACTAATGGTTTTTTGATCACACGCAAGACTATTTCTTATTCTAAAAGAAATACTGCCTCGTTAATCGTTAAAAACTTCGGCTTATCTGCCCCATATGGGTCACCGAGAGTCCACAACTAGTCACTATAGTATAATAATAATAAAAAAAAATAAAAAATAAAGACGAGAATTTGTAGATATTTGGAGGCAACTAGCAAAAGAGACCAAAAAGATTCAAGTGTCATAAGAAAAATACAAAATTAAATCTTATAAAAACATCAAAATGCTTATATAAGAGTGACGACTGCACCTAACACATGCATATACGACGATAGCATACTCCTCTTTTAGCAACTTGTTATCTACATTTCATTTTTTTTTAGTATATTTATAAATTCTTATAGAAAAAAAAAACTAATACGGATTCTAGCTAGTTGGATCAACTGTTTTATGGATAAAAGACATACTTTTGTCTATAAGAGCGATGAGGACGACCCTTTTTTACTTAGGGTTTGAGTCGTTGTCGTCGCTCGTACAAGAATGCAATCGTCAGGGTGGCGAGCTTTCTCTGCTTGACCTCCATTTATATGGGCATGGGGTTGCTGCTCGCCTTGTTTTTCGTTTGGGTGGACTGGAGTGGATGAATCCGAAGGGTTGGCATAACCGAAAACACTTCGGCCAAGGGGATCCAATTGCAACCTAGTTATTGTGGTCTTGAACCGCAAAGGGGACACACAACATCATGGGATATAGTGTCCACCTGCCTCTATCGGGAAAATCTTCAGAGTTGATACACAACACCGCCCAGAATGCGTCTCCTGCTAGTTTGAGTTGGGGAGAAAATATCCCTAGACATCTGTATTAGAGGACCAACTCAACTAAAAGCGAAATTTGATAATTTAAGGCCCAATTTTAGTTATATTTTAACATGTTCCTTCACGGACAAGACCATTTACGGGTTTGGAGGTGAATTATTTTGAAGAGGAGATGAGCCCATTAAGAAGAGAGATATGGGTTGGCCCATTTGAACTCAAGTAAAAACTCAAACTGATAGTTGAAGGCCCAAACATATTTATATTCTAACAACCTGCATTTTCTCGCGGTCCCATATCGATTTGGTCATACAAATAAATGAAGATATGGAAGATTTGGGCTTAAGAGTCATGTACCTAAAGGACCCCTCAAGCTGAGGAAGAGGCCGAAACCTAGACTACCCATTCGGGAAAAACTCAAGCCGAGTAGGAGACTTCAACTCAAGCGAGGAGTGGAAACACCCATCCTCTTCCCATGAAAATCTCGAGTGAAAGTAGATAATCTGGAGGTCTTCCACTTATTGGTACCACAAAACTCCCTACTAAAGCTTTTTACATGGTGTTTTTCCAACAATTCTATTTACACTCACACCCTCGATTCATAATGTGTTTTATAAATGTTGAAGTGTGTGAGTCCCACATCGAAAGTGTGTGGATAAATTGACCTATTGATATACATCTTGATGCCTCCACCCATCAGTTCGAGCTTTTGGGTTGGATAAGGCTTTAACATGGTATCAGAGCTGGTTGGGCCCACGACCTGTTTGTCGCCTCCAGCCTGTGGTCTCCGGCCCATATGCAGATGTACAGTCCTGCTATGGCCCACGTGTAGATGTCCAGTCCTACACGTGAGGGGGAGTGTTGAAGTGTGTGAGTCCCACATCGAAAGTGTGTGGATAAATTGACCTATTGATATACATCTTGATGCCTCCACCTATCAGTTTGAGCTTTTGGGTTGGATAAGACTTTAACATATCACATAATCATCGTCAATAATAAATTCCAATAGATCCTTCTTGACGGACTCTTGGTTACAGAAAACTATACTTTAGAGATGAAACGACTCAGGCTGACTCCAAGAAAGATAGTACGTAGTAACGGAACCACATGGGCCTTAGGGGACACGTACTCCCCTCGGTTCTTCTATTGAAAAAATTGGTTTTTTATTTTTGACAAATTAGGATTTTTCTTTCGGTAACATTTGTCTCATACATCTCACACTCTACTAAAGAAGTTTTATTCCTTTAGATGGGTACAATGTATCTTTTATTGAAGGATGTGCCGAAGATCTTTTTTTTCGTTGAAGGATGTGCTTGGTTTAGGTATTGTTATTTTTGGCAAAATTATGGAATAAAGATGAATGAGAAGGTGAAATGTTTCTATCATATCGTCGTCAAAAGTATGTACTTCCAAAAAAGAGTACGAAAATGACATGCACAACATATTCCATACTATACAATAATGAGAAGTGGTTGTAAGAATTTAACATATGCTCACCTCTATTTATGTTTTTTGTTTCAAAGATTAGAATACTTAGATTAAATATATGAAATTAAGGCTCAACAACAGTATTATATGTATACTTTGTCTCCAGTCGAGGGTGACGGAGTGTCCATTATTACTCTCGGAACTTGGGTCTCGTTATTTGTCTTTGTTCTCGGCTCCCAGTCGTGTCATCGCATGATCCACCTTCAGTGGTTGGAGTCCTGGTCATCGCTGCTTACTCGTCAAGCATGGTGGTTGCGGTGGCGCAGTCTCAAGGAGTTCAATCGGTGTTGGTGTTGACCTCCGGAGATTCGACTCTACTGTGGATCTGTAGTCATCGGTGGTATTGGTGGAGCCACTCTTGAGTCATCGGTCGTGGCTTCTTTCTGTTCTGGTTGTAGGAAGCATTTCTTCGCTCTCTCGAGTGTCGATCGTAGTGGAGCAGAGTTAGCAGTGTCCGCGATTCGTTTGGGTGACCTGACGGTTCGTTTAGATCTGGTCGTGGGACACATTTCTACCCCTCCCGGGTGTGATTCGTTGTGGTTCTGACGTCGTCATAGTGTTGGTATTGACTCTCCATCCCTTTGGCTTTTGATCGGTGGCCCCTTATTGTCCCTTAACTGTAATTTGCTTGGTGTTTAACTACTTCCTTCCAATTCGTGGTTAGGGCTCGCCGGTTTAAGGTGTTGGCCGCCGAAAAATAGTTTGGCTATTTTGCCTAGTAGTTGCTTACCTTCATATTATGTTATTGAGTTTAGTGTGTTCGACTCGGTGTTGCCCTCCGATCTGTCTCTATCGTTTGCGGTGTTGGTCGTCGACTTGTCAGTGGTAATCTTCCAAACTTTGTGTGAGGTTGATGGTCCTGATGAGACAGGGTGTTCCATTTTGTTTGACAGTCGGTTGGTCTTTGTCAGTATTTTTTTAGCTTAATGGTTAAAAAATCCAGGTTTAGTTCTTGTTTACTTGTGTGGGCTTAATGGTAGGAAAATTCGGGTATTAGATCTTGTTTTATGCTTTGTGCTTTATGGTAGAAAAATCTGGATAATTAGACTTTCTTCATTGTTTATCCTTTTGTTGGGATTGTCATGAGGCTGAGTTGTCATTTCAGCTCGAGTTTGTATCAGTTTTTGGTCGTTGTTTTCATCTTCTAGTATGTAGCTAGACTTTTCATTGTACTCTTCTTTCTCTTTATAAGAGATTTAATTTAAATTTGCTTTGTCGATTAAAAAAAAACTATCACTTCTTTCATTATCATATACATACATCGTAGAAGGTCAATACCTTACAAACTACGTTTTTCATTAGAAACTCAGATGAAATCCGTTTTAGAATTTAAAATGACCAACTTACCCCTGCTTCATCCTTTACTTCCTCCTCTCCGAGTTCTTCTTTCAAATTTGCTCGTCTTCTAGAAAATCATTTCCTCCCAACGTATAAAAACTGTTCGTTTGTTAAGACGGATATTAGAATATAAAATTATAATTAGAGTTCCTACTACTGGTTCAAATTGATCGAACTAAAAAATACCTCAAAAAGATTCTAGAAGCATGTGAAACTCTATATAAAGGTTACCAAGCTGAAGGACATCCTCATCTCTAATCCATGGAAGCTTAGCTTTCTTTCAACACTCTCTCCCAAATCTCTCTGAAAATGACTTCCCATCTCCTTCACCTCCTTGTTCTTCTTACGGTCAGATTCTCATTTTGTTATTTTCTTCGATTTAAGAGTTAAATATCGAAGATCGTTACACATATTGTTTGCATTGAGTTCACTTATGCACTTAATTGAAAATAGGTCATGGTCGTACCGGTATTGTATTGAATTCACTGATCTAGTTAAAAGTAAATCGTTTTGATTGACTTGTTAGGTCGAAAGTAATGATTGAATATCAAGATTGTTGTACGAGAAGTTATACATATTGTTTGTATTCAGTTCACTTATGCACTTGTAAATAGATAATGTTCGTCGGTATTATATTGGATGCACTTACCAAGTTAAAAATAAATCATTTTCATTATAGTTTCCAATGAACTTAAAAACATGTCATATTCTTATGTTTTATTTTTTATTTCCCAATAAAAATTCAAAACTATATAGTCATATGTAATTATATATTGGTTTTAAGTTTTAATTTTATTATTGTTTCCAACAATATTGGGGTTGCAGCTAGGGATGGTGGTGCTCAGCCATGGAGCACTTTCACCTGAGCTTTACTGGAAATCTGTGCTACCAAACACTGCCATGCCTAAAACTATTAGAGGTATGAAGTATTCAAATACACACATGTTTATATCAATAATATCGTATAAGTTGGTAACAAATATGAAATATTACATCCATCGATGTATTACTATATAGGGATAATTGCAAAAAACGATATCGAGATATTTGTTTTTTTTTTTTTGTATTTTACAGTCTCTTCTTTGGTAATAGAAAAAAAATGTCTTGAATTTTTGTTTTACTTTGTGTCAAAAAGACGATTTTACCCTTAATTTTGAATTTAGAATAAGTGAGTACAAAAAAATCCAAAATTTTATATCCTTAATTTTCTTTCTTTCTGTATCGTACAAATTAAATAGCAAGATATTTTAGAGATGCAAAATTTTGAAATTTTACTTACAATTTTTAATAGTAAAATTATCATTTAAAAACAAATTTATACAGCGTGCAACAAAAAGGCAAATTTATAGCACCTTTTTGAGATTATCAAAGAAGAATGTTACAAATTACAACCAATAAATACCTTAGGGTACTTTTTTGCAATTATACCTACCATACTTACTCATTTAATATACATTTCAAAATAATATCTTATTTGAAGTTGATTTAAGTATTCATCCATCACTTATAACTTTTAAGTACTCTAAAACTTCTATCTACTAATTAAGTTATGAGTGTTTAGATAAATCTTATTAGAGTTTTGTTTGTATCCTCTTGAATCTTTTTTATATAACTATGTTCTCACAGTCTACATATAGTCCTGTAAATCTGATATGTATGTAAGGATATTAAAGTCTTTTAATGGATTGGGATTTCAACATGATTTTTGACTTCCATAACGCATTCACATTAATCCTAGTTGATGAACAAACGTTGCAGATGACCTTGAAGGCAAAAGCACAAAATGGGTCACGACCAACACTAAATCAAAGACAATTACCGTTGATGTTGTCGGAACAGACAGCAAATCCTTAGCGGACAGTCTTAGCATTGGTTATCGCGCTCGTGCTTCGTATAAGCTTGGAGCGGACGACAAGTCATTAGCAGATAGTCTTAGCATTGGTTATCGTGGTCGCGCTTCCTACAAGCTAGGAACAGACGACAAAGCCCTAGCAGACAGTCTTAGCATCGGTTATCGCGGTCGTGCTTCCTATAAGCTTGGGACGGATGATAAAGCCCTAGCAGACAGCCTTAGCATTGGTTATCGCGGTCGCGCTTCCTATAAGCTTGGGACGGACGACAAAGCCCTAGCAGACAGTCTTAGCATCGGTTATCGCGGTCGCGCTTCCTATAAGCTTGGGACGGACGATAAAGCCCTAGCAGACAGCCTCAGCATTGGCTATCGCGGTCGCGCTTCCTATAAGCTTGGGATGGACGACAAAGCCCTAGCAGACAGCCTTAGCATTGGTTATCGCGGTCGCGCTTCCTACAAGCTTGGAACGGACGATAAAGCCCTAGCAGACAGCCTTAGCATTGGTTATCGCGGTCGTGCTTCCTACAAGCTTGGAACGGATGACAAAGCCCTAGCAGATAGTCTTAGCATCGGTTATCGCGGTCGTGCTTCCTATAAGCTTGGGACGGACGACAAAGCCCTAGCAGACAGCCTCAGTATTGGCTACCGCGGTCGCGCTTCCTACAAGCTTGGAACGGACAGCAAAACGTTACTAGACAATGTCAACGCGGGTTATGGTGCTCGTGATGCTTACAGTCTTGGAAAAGACACTACCGAGCTCGAATTACGTCTAGCTAACCCTAATAACATAAACCTCTACTTCCTCGAACAAGACATAAAGAAAGGAAAAACCATGACCTTGGACTTCTCCCCAAACCCTAGTACTAAAACTGCGAAGTTCTTGCCCCGTGAAGAGGCTGAGAAAATGCCTTTTTCGTCGGAGAAGTTACCGGAGATACTAAAGCGTTTCTCGGTGAAACCAGGATCGAAAGAAGCAAGAACAGTAGAGACCACACTCAATGACCTGGAACAACCGGTGACCAAAGGTCAAGTCGACTTCGTAGCCACTTCACTCGAGTCCATGATCGACTTTGTCAACTCCGAAATCGGAGTAAAAGGCGGTAGCATAGAGGCAGAGGCTACATCGGTGGGAGCAGAAGGATTAAAGGTTTGAGTTCTATCTTAATTTTCACTGTTTTAATATTTTATTTGAGTAATCCGAAGACAGTAACATGCGATGATCTTTCTTCTTACAAACTCACCCGCCTCCATCTTTCTTGTCAAGAGCATATGGAGAATTATTTCAAAATATCAAATACTCATGGTCTTATAAACCATCACCTTTATGGTAGATTTTAGGGACAAAATGAATTAAACACGTTAGTTTCAAGCAGAGATAAGAGTCGATGACACACGATATAGGAAGGACCTCTCTATCTATTATTAGCTAACAAGTTGTTGTATTTTCATCTGTTTTGTAACATCCCGTCGTGTAAGACCCGGGTTCCACGCGCGGCGATGTTAGGTCTGCAGCCCAATACACCCCAACCCCTCTGGTGTACTGTCCAGAGACAAATACCAACCCAGGTTGTTGGTGAGACTTGAACCCAAGACCTCACCCTTTATAGCATTTCCTTGAGTGATGCTATCACCAATTGAGCTGCAACAACCTGGGTTGGTATTTGTCTGTGGACAGTACACCAGAGGGGTTGGGGTATATTGGGCTGCAGACCTAACATCGCCGCGCGTGGAGCCCGGGTCTGACACGGCGGGATGTTACATGTTTTTTTTATTTTATGTATATTGAAATAGTTTCTCAATGTATACTTGGCAATGAAAGTGGGGGCGGACGGTTGGCGGGTGATCTTTTGGGGTTTTCCCTTTTATTCTAAGTATTTGACCAAACGTTGTTAATTATGATTTTTGGTTGTTTTTCAGGATGATACAGATATTCCGATACAACACTACACTATAGTAGGTGAATCCTCGAAAATCGTGTCCCCGAACACCAAAGATCTCGTGTGCCACAAACAAAAGTACCCTTACGCGGTGTTCTATTGTCATGGACTTCCCAACACGAGAGCTTACTTTGTTCCATTGGAGGGAGCTAATGGGATGAAAGTGAAAGCCCTAGCTTTGTGCCATGTTGATACGTCTCAATGGAGCCCTAACCATTTTGCGTTTAAGATGTTGAAGATTAAGCAAGGGACGGTGCCGGTTTGCCATTTTCTTCCCGAGGATCACATTGTGTGGGTTCCGAAGAACTAGGAATGTATGTGCGAATCTTAATTATCCCGACCTCGGATAGTGTTTGATATTGTTGTGTGCCCGGTGTTGTGTGCATGTACATAGTTTTAGAATAAAGAGTTTCATGACTTTATGCACCATCTAATCATGTTATGTTTGTAATGTCTCCCTTTTGATTGTGAAATGTTAGTTATCGTTTTTAAATGTCTTGTTGTTTTAAATTGGGAAAACCCCCAAAACTTACTCTCTACTGACCTTTTCTTTTAATAATTCAATTGTCGTCATTTTCGTTACCACGCATACACTTTGTAAAAGGTTAATATACCACAAACTACGGATTTGATTATTTTAGGACAAAATCCCGAATGTGATGTTTCTCAAGAATTCATATGTTCCACCTTCACTTCCTGGTGTTCTTTTGTAACATTCGTTGAATCCCCCACTGACCTTGAAAGCTCTTATAAGAAAAGGCGGAGGTGCTTACCACCCCTCGCCAACTGGATCGCCTCCCTTTCATACACTCATGTCTCCGATTAGGGTAGGTCATCCCTTGTCATTTTCCCCAAGCTCTTGAGGATCTTTTTGACCGTCATTTCTCCTTAAAACTGATCATCACTTGAGGATCCTTGAAGATTGTTGAGGATGTGTAAGCTAAATTACTCCTTAAAGCTAGGAACCTTAGGATTTTTTTTTATCAGCAAAGCAGTATTATAAATCTCTCCCTTTCCAGAGAAAATAAAGGGAGGACAGAAAGGATTCTACCTGCAGAAACCCAACAGTACAAATAACAGTACTGGCATTTAACGCACAGCTTCCAACCAGAAACCGGACTGAGACACACCTCGTCCAATGAAATGAAGGGCACAACGTAAAGAAGCCACAACCAAGAGCCTACCATACATGGCGCTCTGAACACAAACACGAAACAGAAAGTGGACCGACATAAGATATGAGCAATAGAAAAGGTCTAACTACCAAATATTACAAACATTAGGATATTGAGGTGCATGTACATAATTTTAGAATAAAGAGTTTTATGTGAGCATGTTATATATGTTTGTAATCTCTCCCACTTTGATTTTGAAATGTGTCAATTATCCTTTCTATACGTTGGTTGTGTTACGATAATTAAGTAGCGGTGACGATGTCATTGGTACTAAACTGAAGTATATGAAGTTTCAAGAACAACACTTACAGATATAATAAGACACTTATAAGAGCTCAAAAAAAATAAGACACTCCGGATCCTTATTGTCGACATTTAGTAATATTCTTGTTTAAGCTCAAAAAAAATTTCTCATATATATGAATGGTAAAGGAGTGAGTTCAAACACGCGAACTCGATTTACGACCATAAATAAACAAATATATTTTAAAAAATAAAAAATATATAGAAATATGTATTTTTTTTAAAGGAAATGGAGATATTCATTAATGTAAAATAACTTGGTGACCCCACAGAAGGAGATCACCGTACATAATCCAAACTAGAATAATTGGAAAGACAAGTGCATAAAACTTAAATGTGTTCTGTAGCATAATTGCGGTCGGGGATGTGGGACTGCGGTAGCATCCGGGGATACCGATACAGTATACCCCAACCAAAAGAGACTGACCGAGCAGATCAGAGGATAAACAAACAACGGTGGACCAATTACTCCCCCGGTATGTCAGCGTGCGTCGTCCTCCCTTGCTTGATAATGGTAGGGCTCCTGAACGCGGGAATGCTGACCCCGAAGTGGTAGGGTAGTAACATATCAGCTGTTGGTGGTACCGATGCCACCTATACACCAGGGAGAAGGTACAGTTGACCAAACCCTCCCTGGCCTTCCCAGGACTCATTCCTGGAGGCGAGGGTGCTTGAAGCCCCCCGCCGCTGCTGGTGTTTGCTCCTCCCCCCTCGACGCCAGCGATAAAGGAGCATGACCCCCACTGCCGCCGCCACGAGCAGCCACGCCCCGCGCCAGCCCGCTCCCTACTCTCCTTGGTCGGGACCCCTTCGCCGGTGTGCCGTGAAGACATGCCGATCCCGACTGAACCCGGCCACCAGGAACCCAGCCCGCCTCCTCCACGGCCGAGAAGCACCACGCCTGCGTTGCCCCCGACCTGTCCGTCCAGGTTCCTTCCGACAGCTCGGGGTCGTCTTCCCCCGTGATCACCACCACCGGCGTCTCCGACCCCGGTCCCGTCCCCGTCATGGCCCCGAGGACCTCCGCCCCCACCGACGCAGACGCCGACAACAGCTCCTCCATCGAGTCCGCCTCCGGAAACTCAGAACCGGCCTCAAACCCCAGTCCCTGACTGTCCGAATCCGACAAACAGGGTCCCCAATGAACCCCCTCCTCGCCGTCTTGCTCGCCGCCGTTCGCACCGCACGAAGCCGCCATGGAACTCGAAGCAAAATCGCAAAACACACAAACCCTAACAGAGGGAGGCGTTGCGCCGTAGAGAGGTAGTAGTTGTCCATACCATGGTTTGGTATGGTGAACAAACACCATGAAAGCCATGGTCATGGCAAGAGCCATGGCCAATCCCGTGAGCATAGAAGGTCACGGCGCCGCCGCCTAGGGTTTTGCGCGAAATATGTATTAAAAATCAAACCATAATATAATTATTTTCATGGCATATTAGATATTTCAATTTATTTAATAATCATATATTTTTTTAACGTGATTTTCGGTGTAAATTTTGGAATGTTGATTGAAAGTGATCATCACTTCATATCAAAAATGATATCATTTCAACGCAATGATTATACAAAGTTAATATAAATTGTTAAAAATGCCTTATTAAATATGGAATCTATATAGGGTCCTCAAAAGTCCACAACTAGTCACTCCCGTACAAATTAACAGAAATGAAAATTTGTAAGTATGTGAGAAATATATATAAAAATTATACAAAATGAATATAAAATATCAGAGAGGCCAAAAAGATTCATCTGTCATAACAAAAATACAGAAAAATAATTCACATAGTGAATATTGTGACATGCACATGCACTACAGAGAAACGTCGCTAAGGAGAAGCTGCCCCTGTTTGGAATTTTCTCGATTCATGGTGTCCATCTGTTCGTTGTGTCGTCCAGTGAGGTCATCCTGTAAACGTATGATAGTCGCCTTTTTTGACTCGATCAATTGAGGTCTAATCGTCTTCTTCATCGCAACCAACCGAAATTTCATGTTCCTTGTTAAAGTGTGAGTCTCACATCGAAAGTGTGTGGATAAATTGATCATTTGATATACATTTTGATGCCTCCACCTATTTGTTCAAAATTTTGAATTGGATTGGACTTTAACATGTTATTAGAGCTGGTTCGGTCCATGGCCTGTTTGTCACCTCCACTCTGTGGTTTCCGGTTGATATGCAGATGTTCAGTCCTGCTATGACCCACGTGTAGATGTCCCCTCTTACACGTGAGGGAGAGTGTTGAAGTGTGAGTCTCACAACGAAAGTGTGTGGATAAATTGACCTCTTGATATACATCTTGATGGCTCCACCTATCAGTTCGAGCTTTTGGGTTGGATTGACTTTAACTGACACGCCCCAAATCCGGTTTTGACCGGACTCGAGACGTGAATTTAAAATAATAAATAATAGAACAATTTTAATATAAAAAAGGATCTCAAATAACAGCTTAAAAGCTCCAAGTAATCTCAAGAGTCAACAGCTCAGTAAAAACCACAAAATAAATAAGTTTAACGGCAATTTAAACAGTACGTCTCTAGACAACTAGACAAAACCCTCGCTAGCTCCCAAGCACCGAGAATCCCGCTAGCACAAATCCCTCTCAAGACCTGTAAAACAACAAGTTTGGGGGGTGAGCTTTCGCTCAGTAGTAAAAGTAGTTAAGGCAATGAGTGTCCGCTCATCACCACGAGTAACCGTCCAATTAGAGCATACTAGCATAGCACACAACTAAACACAACACGGACTTTCATAACCACAGTCCTCAGTTCCAAGATTATAACCACTCTCACCGACATATATACTTACACGACCACTATCACGCTATACTCACTTCACTTATTCAAGTATCATTCATACAACATACAATAAAATAAGCACACGTCCCGTACCGCAATCCCGACTCCGCCGGCTGTCCACAACCCGACTATATCATATCACACCGGAACACACAACATCGGCCTAGATATCTTCCCGGAAATCCGTCGGGGCACAATCACAATACATCACACCGGAACAACATCGGCCTAGATGTCTTCCCGGAAATCCGTCGGGGCATAAACACGATACCTAGTGCCAAACACGACACCTAGTGCCAAATCACAACTGTCGGCCTAGATGTCCTACACTGGCATACCCCCTCGATGTAGGCATCATACCGGAATAACACACCGGGGGACCGCGCATACGTGGGACCACACCGTCGGCCTAGGTACTACCCCACACCGGCGTACCCCCTCGGTGTAGGTATCATACCGGAATACAACTTCTCTTGAAACACACATCAAGATAATAACACGCATCATAGTGCCATAGATGAATCACGACTTACCAAGCCCACCAATCTTACCACAACCCGTCACGTCGATCTATCATTCACCCGACCATATCACAACCATCGGTTCACGTCATAACTAGCATGACACACTTGCCCAAGCATATCAACACACTACACCGAGCATATCATAACATGATTCTCAATCTAACAACGGCTAAATCACACATCATGCATCTCAATCAAAGATCATGGAAATTCAATCAACACACAACCTAAGGGCTCGACATGTCCCGCATGCATTTCTACAGCACGACAATCCCAAACTTACGGCTCGACATGTCTCGTAAGTTATCCCTCATTTCGCTCGTTCCTCACATCCTAATCATGCAATTCTAACAATTAAAATAAGTAATTACAACCTATATGCATACTAGTAACTTTCCGCAATTAAATCGGTATTCGTTACTTTCCCTACCTCGAAAGCAATCCAATCCTAGCAGCGGACGACCAGGCTAGCTTCCTCCTCGTCACTTCACGGAGTCCAAAAATCTCCTCCTCCGCCACGATCGGGTCCAAAGTCTAAGATTACAAGCAATAAAAGAATTAATGATAGTTCAAGTGTGGATTAAAGAGGGAAATACTCATACTAATCCCAATTGCTCGACTTATCCTGGGAGACGGGCCTCGATAAACCGGTTTCTTATCTAATTATCGTGTGAGGTTATTGTGCTGAATTGCAATTTTTGTTCTTTATCCTATTTCTTGTAATTGTAGTATTTTTTCCATCGATAATACTTTATTCGATTATTTGTTTATGAACTAACTCGTCTAACATTCTCTTCCCCGATTTTGTCTCACCATTCGTTCAAACGAAACATACGAAAATAACAACCCGACTGAACCGAATCGCCTGTATTGAAATTGCTCTTATAATTATAAATTTATAATCAATAGAGGAGCAATTAGTGAAGCAATAAGAGAGAGACGGTGAAACGTATTAATCATGGTGGTGACCGGCGACAATAGTACGACAATGATGTGCACAACATGATATGAATTATGAAGTGTCATTTTATGTCTTTTTCCTTCGATTCTATCCTTAGTTCACGTGTTTCCGAATCAAATTTAACATACATAATATTTTCAACCTAAAAAAAGTAGGAATTTATATATAAAAATATATGGTATTCACTCTTTATAGGTTGTAATCTTATTCAGTTAATTACACACGTATTTAGGGGTGTGACGAAAAATTTGGACCCGAAAAATATTTGGATCGAACCTGTTCGAATTGGAAACTAATTGATCCTGATTGAAACGGAAAAAATTGACCCAAAAATCTGGGTACCCAGATGTATCGGATCTAGATCTGGGTCTAAAACCTCAAACTCATCAGTTTCGGGTGAAACTTGGACCAGTATACCAACGAAGGCCCACCTCTAGTTAGGGGTATCATATCCGTAGGTCATTTAAGAACCTTGTCCGGATCATTCTAATCCATAATTTTTACGTTCGGATCTTGGCTGGATGAACTTTAAAATCTCGATTTTTTTTGTCTTGTTTTTCTGTTGCACTTACTATAAACTTGTTTAGAAATGATGATTTTCTTCCTTGAAATTTCAAAGTTACAAATAATAAGTAAAAACCAAAAAATCTCTGGAGATATCACAGAAAATTAAAAAAGATATACATAAGCTCAAACTGTACTTTTAAAAAAAAGATTCTTGATTAAAAATGCAAATTTTAATTCAAATTATAAACTAGAGAATATCTCTAAAATAGATATGAGAAACATGTGGAACTCTACATAAAGGTTAGAAAGCTGAAACACATCTTCATCTCCATGAAAGCTGAAGCTTTCTCTTCTTCAATTCTTCTCCATTTCTCTCTCTGAAATTGACTTCAGAGCTCAGAAAAAGTACTCCAAAAATGGCTTCCCATCTCCTTCATCTCCTCGTTTTTCTCACGGTGAGTTTGTCGATCTTTTACATATCATCTTGTCGGGGTTTCTCTTTAATCGGGTAATCTTAAATCGAACGAGAAGTTATGCATATAGTTTGCAGGGTGAGGTTCAGGTAGAAATTAACTTAGGTCATTGGATTAAAATAATGAACGGTTGAAATTGAATCCTACTCGTATTTCATGCTTTGATGATAATATAGATTTAAACATATGTGGTTTTCTTTTTATATATTAGATTTCTTAGCTTCATGGGTTAATGCATTTTAAACATGATTTTTATCTTAACATACTTCATAGTTTGTATTATGTTTACTTGTTTAGTACCATTCATCAAAATGTGTTAATTAAGTCATAAGAGTATTTGTTTATTGATAATAAGACATGAAATTTAATCTAATTCCAACTTAAATTAACCATTGTCTGAACATGTGACTCACTAAAATACGAATTCTCGACTTTATCAAAAAAGTTAAAAAGAAGCTCTTTTAACTGCTAAATCAATCCCGATAATCTAACTCTTAAACTCCATCCAAACCGACTCTCAATTAATATATTTATTAGGGTTTCAATCTCTAACATCAAAAGAAGTGAGAGAGCTATCTGATCACCAGGTCGATTCAAATGGACGAGAATAATTTGTTTTATACCCCGGTTTTGTTATGTTGAAAATTAATCATAATTATTTTGTATAATTTTATTGGGGATTTGCAGGTGGGTATGGTGGAACTTAGTCATGGAGCCCTTTCTCCTGAACTTTACTGGAAATCTGTGCTGCCAAAAACTGTCATGCCCAAATCCATTAGAGGTATATATACTTCAATTAGACACATATTTATATTTACACATTAATATTTAAATTATTAGAAAAATGGTAATATATGTAGGGTTCATTATTTTTAGTATCCCTATGTATTGGTAATATTCTTTTAGTATCCTGATGTATTGATAACGCTCTGGATAAAATTTTGGTATTGAAATGAAACAAAAAAGATTTAGGATACTCTAAATGAATTAATGAAAGATTAGAGTATTAAGGTGACAAAATTAAGGTACTCTAAATAAAATATCAAAGATTTAAAGTACTAGAATTATCCTTTACAATACATGACAATTACTTAATAATACCCTGAAACACAAGATAATGAAATATAATATTTCCTATAGAATATTCAAAGTCCATAGTTTGTGTCAAATAGATTACATAGTCAAAATCATTGTTTAAAAATGCATGTTTTTCCATGATAAATTCTAATGGATCGAATAAAACCTTGCAGGTGATCTTCAAGGCAAAAACATAAAATGGGTCTCTACCAACCCTAAATTAGAGACAAGCGCTCTAGTCAACCCTAAAAACATAAACCACTACTTCCTCGAACAAGACTTAAAGAAAGGAAAAACCATGACCTTAGATTTAACCACGAACCCTAGTACCAAAACGGCCAAGTTCTTGCCACGACAAGAAGCCGAGAAGATCCCCTTCTCGTCGGAGAAATTGCCCGAGATACTAAAGCGTTTCTCGGTGAAACCTGGATCGGTGGAGGCCCGAACAATAGCGAACACGCTTAAGGTTTTAGGAAAACCAGCGAGGAAAGGTAAGGTTAGCTTTGTAGCAACCTCGTTGGAGTCTATGCTTGATTTTGCGGAATCCAAGATCGAGGTAGAGGCTGGCGTCGGTGGAATAGAGGCAGAGGTTGAAGCCGACTCTACCGAAACGGAAGTGGAAGTAGAAGTTGGCGGAACAGAGGTATGTGTTTAGCCTTTAGTAATTATTTGTACTCACGTTTATATTAAGCGAACAGTTATAAAATAATAATAATCTGAATTTATCTTTTTGTTGCATTTTGTATAAATTTGTTTTAAAAAGACTGATTTTTATCTTAAAATTAAAATTTTCTAGAATCTTTATTTTTGTTCATTTTCTTTCTTTTTGTGCAGCAAAAGAAGAAGGAAATTAAGAAATGTGAAAATTGAGATTCTTTTTTGTATATCGAATGAAGAAAATCCCTATATTTCGATATCAGTGTAACTGTGATTGTTTATTCTGTTACAGATAGAAGTTGAGATTCCGATAGGTATATTCAGCATCTTGAGCCAGGCATCAAAAATTGTGTCACCCGACAGCAAAGCTGTTGCGTGCCAAAAACAAAAGTACCCTTACGCAGTGTTCAGTTGCCATGGACTTGCCAACACAAGAGCTTACATGGTTCCATTAGAGGGCCCTAATGGGATGAAAGTGAAAGCCCTAGCTTTGTGCCATGCTGACACTTCCCAGTGGAACCCTAACCATGTTGCGTTTCAGATGCTCAGGGTTAGACCTGGAACGACGCCGGTTTGCCAATTTCTTTCGAAAGATCACGTTGTGTTTGTTCGCAAAAACTAGATTGATTTAGATTTTATGCACATGGGTTTGGTCTTGGAGCTTGGTGATTAGGGTTTGGTGACGTGTGTGTAAAGTATTAGAATAAAGAGTTTCATGACCCTCTCAACCATGATCCACCAAGTATTGTTCATTATTTCTTGTTTCGATTTTCAAACATGTAAATCGATGTTGTCAAGGTCCTTTTTATCAATTCGAATTTTTAGATGAATCATGTCTTGATATGATATTCACGTCAAGATTAGACCAAAGTCCATGCTTGCACTTACATTATTTTATATTATCCTAAGATAGGGTTTGCCTTTGATTGTCTTTATTCCGTTTGGTATTATTAGTTTTGGTTTTTGGATCCTAAGGTTATCCGTTTTTGTCTCTTTGGTATTGAGTTGTGCTCATTTAGAGCTTTTCTTATAACGGGGTTTTAGGTCTTCGACCTTCAATAGTTTCTCTTCGCGCAGAGTGACTTTTTTATAATAAAAACTGGTGATAGTAAAAAAAAACCATAAGTCGGTTACATCCCATGGGCCATATGCCAAGACGATAGGAATGAACAAAAGTTGGTTAATCGGATGTTGGGGTATTAAAAGAACCCAAATCGATAGTACCTATTATCAAGAATTCTCCACTAGCACCGGGAACGGTAATACGACCGAACTTACACCTACATTTTTATCGATCGGTTCTCGGATTTACACCTTCATCAGCTGAGAGACTGTTATCTAATCTAAGCCTATACACATTCATGAAACAAAAACAAATCTCACAAGACCCGAAAGGCACGATCCAAATCACAGGGGTAAATCCGTAAATATGATGGCTGACGGATCATGCATGATTGAGGTATGGGCTTGGGCTGGATATGGACTTTGAGAAAATAAAGTTGGGTAAGGCAAGGGATTAATGGTCTATAATCACTTTGGGCTGAGCCTACTTCAGCCCATGCTTGGTGGATTTGGGCCTATGGTGGAATTAATTTTCAATGTTCCATTCTAGTTTGAAATCAGAGCTTTGCAAAGGAGTTGATTGTGTGTGAAAAATGTGTGACTTATGAGTGTGAGTGATTGTAAGTCTACACAAAATGTTAGAAAAGTTCGTGCGACAGGCTACTCTAAAGTTTGATGGTCATTACGATTATTGGTCGACAACTCTTCCTTTATCGAAAGAAGAAAAAAGTCACATATTCCCCATGGATCAAGCTTCCATGGACGAGCTTTCCAAATATCGTTCACGACGCTGCCTAGTGATCAGGGTCTCCACTAGCGCAAAGC
This sequence comes from Erodium maritimum, assembly GCA_963921825.1. Classification (NCBI taxonomy): domain Eukaryota; kingdom Viridiplantae; phylum Streptophyta; class Magnoliopsida; order Geraniales; family Geraniaceae; genus Erodium; species Erodium maritimum. Next base: position 1,756,720 of record OY997593.1, on the reverse strand, counting down.
CCAACGGAATGTCGAGGCCAACGATTGATTCATTAGAAATATGAAGATATCCTAATGAAATGCCCTCAAACAAGTCCTCCATTAGCGCCAAAGAGGGTGCTGAAGGAGCAACTTGTCGGTTTCCCTGATAGGAGATCTTCTTTGCCTTCCTAATCATTGTGCTTGGTCGATTGCATGACCAGGTCTGATAACCACCTCCTCAGGCCCCTGGGGAGGGGTTCTGCTTTGTAGTCAGAGGTTCTCCTTGGTCTTGGACCCGCCTTGCAAGTCCTTTTGGCGGAGGCTGTCAGGGTTGCGGCTATCAAGATGGTGCGAATCGATGGATATTGAAGAAAGCGTTGGGTTAAGAACTGGTGTTGGGTGAAGGACAGTTAATTGAGGTGGAAGTACTGTCGGGTGGGTGGAAGAGGAGGTGGAAAAGGTCGATCATATTGACGAAAGAGAGGAGAAAAAACCGGTCTTTTGTTTTCGAAAATCAGAGTCGAAAATCAAAGTATAAAAATATTTAGGTCTATTGCTTCATCCAATGAAAAACTTGATATTATATGTCTTTCACCTTTAATATATAGATCATACAACATCATTTTCATCATCCATCTATTTATGACAAATAGTAAACAAGGAGATACAAATTAAACTGCAATTATTTGGTAAGATTAATAGAAATAAATAAATAAATAAATATTATGTGGTGTACAATCAATAGCAACAAAGCATGGGCTGTTCATTCTGCAGCAGCCCCAACACTAATCACTATTACAACTGCTACGCACTACTAATTGTACACTTATGTACAAATCAATAATTTACAATCACACACAGAACTCGATAATTATTTTAAAACACATAATTATATTTAATTAATCAAATACTAAGTCACAGTCACCTATAGTTATTATTTTATTAATTGTCTGAAAAACTTTCAGGTAAGGATTTGAAGAAAAAAAAACTTAACCTTATTATATAGATGTATTAACCCTAAAAATCTCACTTGTCATTCCTTTTGGAATTTTTGTTTGGAATTTTATGGATTCCAAACCACAAAACTTACTATATTATCAACTTATTTTAATACACATTAACAACTAGGGGCTGGAGCTGGTATTGGAGTTGTATTTGGTAGCGACGGAATAAAAAAGGGTTCATTTGGCGAACCCTGGGATAATCAGGGTTGGTAAGCAGCCTCGTCAGTAGGGATGTTAGGTCCTCAGGCTTCAGAGACTGGCTCCAAAAAGGGTCATTGGTTCAAACTGAAGGATCGAAAACATCATATGTTTGCAGCGGAAATAAATCGTTCGATCCAAAAACACATCTATTGCATCTAAATCATCGCTAAAATAATAAAATCACTTACTTGATATGTAGAAAAAATTCGATATAGCTCCGAAAGTACGAAGCCTCTAGTGTATCCACACCGAGCAACCTTTGATGCTTTCAACAAATTGAGACGGCTACGAGAAGAACGATTCTTCTCTTTGGTTGTTTGGGAGAGAATAGAAAAGGAGGCTAGAGAAAATAAATCTGAATCATCTTTTCTCTTAACCCTAATATGCTCTTATATAGATCTAATTATTGGGTCCAAGACTCAATTGGGCTTAAAACCCGATTGGGCCTAGGGCAAAACCCAACAATCTCCCACTTGACCTAGATCCAATCTGTCAAGAACTCCAATATTTATTATATTTCTGTGTTAGCAGAAGATATAACAAATATGCCATCTAGATCATTTCAATAAATTATCTCATAATAAATTAAATGATCTTAAACATCAAACATCACTCGTAAGTGTGTGACCACATAGGTTCAACGCTAAACCGGTAGTAATTAATCTCATTAACTACTAATCGAGGTTGGCGTCTAACAACACTCCTCGACGGCCAGATAACGTGAATATCAATATCCAATAAAGACGAACCTGGTTAAGGACGATGAATTGTTTTCCTTCCATCTTTCCAACTCCGGATTATCCTAGGGTATGGTTTGACTGTCAAACCCTAATAGATAACCACTATGTTTCATGTTGATCGTTACTGGTTGTTGAATGACTTTAAGAAACTCCTTTCTTAAATCATTCTTCTGCCTTGGCCAAGGATCTTTTCCAACCATAAGATTCATAACAATATAGAGTTCAAACTCATTACCTTGAGTTGATGGATCCCCTCTTGACTCGCCATTGATTATATAGGTACTCAATTATACCCAATGACCTTTCAACTAGCATTTTTACACACTAGGTGTCCGATATCAAAGTATAACAAGCATTCTATTAACCATTATGGTGATCTCAGGTCAAAGGACAAACCAATATACATTTGTTCCTTAAGAAAATTTCCACATTGACAGTATAGGTAAAATCAACCATTTGGAAATTTCACTTTTGGTCAGTTCAATGATCATATCCACTATATGCATCATCTATATTATAACTTAATGAATGAGATCCATTATTACTCATCCAATGAGTATTGTTATACATATATTGGTCTATCTGGATCAACTTAGACCCAGTAGGATGATCCTATGACCAAGAACACTTTTAGATCAAACTCTATAATACTTGACTCTCATTATCATAATCCCTATTATGATGACAAGTATACCAGTTTAATCAAGGACTTATCATATCCAATGTAAATAAAAATTCATATATGATAACAATAACATCCATTATATTAGTCACCACTAATAAGAAAAACATGATATGAAATGTGCTAAAAACAATGTTTCATGAAGATTAACATTTGACTAGAGCCAAACATTCATGAATTTCAATCCTATATTCCACTTGTGCTTGTCAAACTCCTTTGAACCAAGCGTCTTAGTGAAAGGATTTGCATCGTTTTCCTTTCCTTCCAAATTCAAAAAATTGAACGTCTCACGTTCGACTATTTCTTTACTTAGAAGAAACTTCCGAGAAATGTGTTTGGATTTCTGGTGTGCTCTTGGCTCCTTGGCTTGTGCAATAACCCCCTTATTGTCACATAAGAAAGGAACACTTTCCTTTACTGAAGGAACCACACCAAGCTCAATTGAGAACTTCTTTATCCATACACTTTCCTCAACAGCATCACATGCAACTATGTATTCTGCTTTGGTTACTGAATTAGCTACGGTAGCTTGTTTGGAACTCTTCCAACAAATTGCCCCACCATTTATGGTAAAACATGACCAGAGGTAGATTTGCTATCGTCCTAATCTGATGCAAAACTTACATCAATATGGCCTAACAATTTAAGCTCATTATCTCCATAAATGAGGAATTGGTCTTTAGTTCTTCTCAAGAACTTAAGAATATGTATGAGAACTTTCCAATGTTCCTCACCCGAATTCCCTTGGTACCTACTTGCTACTCCTAGCGTATAGGCAACATCCGGTCTCGTACATCTCATGGTATACATGATAGCTCCACTGTGTTAACATGGGATTCTACTCATGTGTTCTCTTTCCTCTAGAGTCTTAGGAATATCCCCCTAGAAAGAGAAACTCCAGTTCCAATAGGTAAGTACCCCATTTTGGAATTATCCATGTGATACTTCCTTAAGATAGTATCAATGTACATAGATTGAGAGATTCCAAGCAATTTCCTTTATCTATCTCTATAGATCTTTATTCCAATAATGTAAGTTGCTTCTCCCATATCTTTCATGGAGAAGTTTTCAGATAGCCAAACCTTTGTTTCTTGCATTGCTGACACATCATTTCCTATTAACAATATGTCATCTACATATAACACTAGGAAAATGACAACACTCCCACTAACCTTCTTGTACACACATGACTCCTCTTCACAACGCACAAGATCGAACCTTTCGATTGTCGTGTGAAAACGAATGTTCCAATTATGAGAAGCTTTCTTTAATCCATAAATGGATCGTTGTAGCTTATGTCACGCCCCAATTTCAGTAAAACCGAACTAGGGACGCGAACATTTTAAAACATAAAAACACTTGAAAACCTGTTTTCATTAAACTCTTTAAAAGTACCATTTGTTCAACAAAATAATAAATACAGTTTAAAACACGTCCTAACAAGTGGACAAAGTACACAGTATCCGTCACTAGACTCAAAAGACAAAACCCGGACTCCGCTCCCAGCTCCACAAGCTTCGAGAGCTCACCTAGTCCGTCCCACGAACAGTACCTGTAGGAAAAGCAGCTAGGGGTGAGCGTTCGCTCACCACCACGGATAACAGACTGACTACGGCATAATTAGCAGACAAAGCAAGTAACACGAACAATGACTCAACACCGGGGAAACCATCCCCAACCCAAGCACTCCGACTGAACAAACACCCACGATGACCTTCCTCGAACGACTCAACACTCTGACACGTAAAGTAGACCTGACCCAACGATTGACGGCCTCCTCCAAGGACTCAAAAGAAAGTACGCAACCTCAAACAGCATCACAAGGGATCACACACCAACCAAGATCACAAAGGATCGCACACCAAAACAAGATCACAAAGAATCGCAAACCAGCTGCCAAGAACGCCCTCCCGGGACTCTAACCCGGTCAGGCCAACCCAAGAATGCTGCAACTTACCGGGACTCTAACCCGTAAGCCAGCCGGAAAATGCTGCAACTTACCGAGACTCTAACTCGTAAGCCAGCCGAAGAATGCTGCAGCTTACCGGGACTCTAACCCGTAAGCCAGCCAAAGTATGCTCACAAACCCAAACCACACACGCGCGGCCAGGACCCCTTTATTGGCGGGCGGGCCCCCTACCCCGTCTGAACATGCAGACGCGTGTGCTCGTGGACCCCCGTTTCAGGAAGCGGGCCCCCAACCTCCGGTAACCACAATCACAATCACAAGCAAAATCAACAACCAGTAACAACACAGGTTCAACACTCATAGGCACTCATGGCCACCAAGACACCAACAGTAAAACTCGAACTCAACAGCCCCACAGGCACTCACGGCCTCCCAAGACACACCGATAGTAAGACACGGACTCAACCGCCCCACAGGCACTCACGGCCTCCCAAGACACCAACCATAAAACACGCTTGCAACGTACCGAGACTCTAACTCGTAAGCCAGCTAAAGAGAGCTTGCAACCCCCCCGAGACTCTAACTCGGTCAGGCCAGCCAAAGACACCAACCTTAGTACACGGGCTCTCAAGGCCACCCAAAACACCAAAGGTAAAGACACGGGTTCAACAACCCCACGGGCACTCATGGCCACCCAAAACTCAACAATAAAACACGCTTGCAACTTACCGAGACTCTAACTCGTAAGCCAGCTAAAACACCAACAGTAAAGTACGGGCTCTCATGGCCACCCAAACACGAATAACAACACGGGCTCTCAAGGCCACCAAAGACGCCAAAATAAACAATCAACCTCCGGCTTAACCCAAGCCTCCAACAGTCCTAATATCAACAGTTTCACAATCAACCTCCGGGCATGGTCATATGCCTCCAGTAAAACAGCTAACGCTAAGTTCTCTGCTCCTACGACACTACTAAGTGTCACATGCATTTCCAGTAATCACTACGTTCCCGTATCATGCTTTTCTGATAAACGCTACAAACCCCACATCATGCTTTTCTAGTATTTAAAATAAACCTACTCAACCCACGACACCCCGGTGTCACATGCAAATCTACTGTTAACTTTCCCTAGTCAGGGCCGAGATCCGGCTACTTTTCCCTACCTCAACTGAAGAGCAACCGCTACGCTTCCTAGCTGTTGATGTTCTGGCTCGCTACCTCCGGGCTTCACTTCGATCGAAGTCGGACGCTAAGGATAACAAGAAAGCCATAAATTAGAGGCGGTTCCCAGGTTAATCTAAAGGTCGCGATTAAACCATTTTAAAAACCGACAGTAGTCCCTTAAACTCGAGCGGGATAAAAGTGGGGTCACGGTGAATCGGGTGGAGTACCCGAGCACCGAAACCGGTGCATGCGAGGCACAGTCCCAATGCACGAGTCCCGAGGTCCGATTCAACGGTCTGCTTTTGTTCCCTTTTAAACCCGAATTGCAGTCCATTTTAACAGCCCGATTATTCGTTCCACGCTCAACGGACCAAGATCCATTTTAAATCAAATCTGATTCTCAACTCCTCGATTTAAAACCGTTATTAAAGCCAAATTTATGTTAATCCCATTTTATTTCAAATCCCTTTTTCCTTTTCTGTTTCAACCATTTCTGTTTCAACCATTGCTCCTCATGACCAGATCCAAGAAAATAGATTTCGGTTTCAATCCTTTTCGTTCCACAAATACACAAATAACTTTTAAATCAAAACTGTTTCATTACTTCATTTTTTGTAATTACAGTACTTCCCGTCGTTTTTCACAAACCTACTCTAATCTACAGCTCGGGACGAAACACAGAGGCTAAATAAAAAAGGACGAACGAACAGAAAATAAACCGGCCGCCGGCGAATACGTCGCCGGCGACTAAACCCCCAGGCACGAACCTCACGTGGGGGGGGGGGGGGGGGGGGGGAAAGGACGGCGGGGCACGGCGGAGCTCGGTGGCCGGTCGCCCGTCTCAGATCTGGGACGACGGCCTCGGATTCGAGGGGGTGGCCGGCGGAGGTGGTTGCGGCCGGGGGACGGCGGAGCACGGTTGTCCCGCCCTAGATCTGAACAGGTCCGGCGAGCTCGTCCCGTCTCTGGCGACGGCGAGGCAGCTCCGGCCTTGCTACCCTCGAAGACGGCGGCGGCTCGGATCCGAGTGAGGGAAACGCCGGCGCCGACTCGCACGGCGTACTCGCCGGTGGCGATGGCGAAGGGAGAACGGCTCGGGCGAGGTCTCGGTGACGGACGGTGAGGAGAAGACGGCGGCGCGGTTGGACGGAGAGGAGGAGACGGCGGCGTGGTGGCTGGACGGATCTGGTGAGGGAGGAGGGTCGGACGGCGAGCTCGGGCTCGGTCGGCGCTGGCGTGGTTGGACGGAGGAGGTGAGGAGGACGGAGGGTCGGACGGCGAGCTCGGGCTCGGTCGCCGCTGGCGTGGTTCGACGGAGGAGGTGAGGAGGACGGAGGGTCGGGGTCGCCGGAGCTGGAGACGGGAGAGGGAGCGGTGGTCGGGGACGGCCGGCGACGGAGGAGGAAGGAGAGGGTCGGGGGACGGCTGAAGGAGAAGGGGAAATGGGGATTAGGGTTTCAGAACCCTAATGCCCACCCTTTTATAGGTCGGGCTTTGGGCCGGCCATTTGGGCCTCAGACTACAAATGGGCTCAAGCCCAAACCGGGTCTGGCCTGCCCAGCTTCCCTTCTGTTTTTTTTTTTTTTTGCCACTTGTTTCAAGAACCTACCCTAAGGTTTTAGGATTTTAAATTAATACCCTAATGAAACGAAGCGGGTTTTACAGCTTACATACTTTAATATGAGCAAGTGACAATGTGAAACCTTCAGGTTGAGTCATATAGACATCTTCCTTGAGCTCACCATTAAGGAAAGCCATTTTCACATCCATTTGTCAAATCTCATAATCACAGTATGTAACAATAGCAAGCAAAATCCGAATAGATTTGAGTATTGCTACAGGGGAGAACGTTTCTTCATAATCAATACCTTTCTTTTGATTATACCCCTTAGCAACCAGACGGGCTTTAAAGGTTTCAACCTTACCCTCCGCTCCAATCTATCTCTTAAAACTCTATTTACACCCAATAGGTTTTAAGTCCTTAGAGTCATCAACTAAAGTCCATACTTTATTGATTTCCACTAACTCTATTTCGGATTTCATGGCAGCTAGCCATTTCTCATGGTCTGGACATAGCCATTGCCTCTTGGAAACACTTAGGATCGTCTTTAATAATAAGGTCATCATCAATATGATTGTCCTCATTATCGCACATTAATAGATTAATCCTATTTTGTGCACGACGTTCTCTAATTGATCTTCTAGGAGGCTCTTGTACTTCTTGATTTTGTTGTTACCATTGTTCCTGAATTGGTTCATTAACCAAATCATTTACCTCAACATTTGAGGTTGGAACCCTCAATGGCAACTGTAAGACATCAAGAAAAGGTCGCTCAATATGCATCTCATGCTCTTTAGTCGGTGCTGACTCATTGGTATCTTGAATTTCATCAAGATCTATTTCTACTCCCAGTTCTTCCGATATCAAGGAACTTCTTTTCTAAAAGAAAAGCCGTGTTCCTACCTGCAAATACTTTGTGTTCATAAGGAAGATAGAAATAGTATCCCATAGTCACCTTGGGATAACCAACAAATCTGCATTTGTTAGACTTAGCCTCAAGCTTGTCTGATTGCAGTCGCTTAACATTGGTTGGACAACCCTAAACCTATAGATGTTTAAGGCTAGCTTTCCATCCTTTCCATATCTCATATGGTGTTTCAGCAGCTGCTTTAGTGGGAACCTTATTTAACAAACATGCAACAGCCTCTAAAGCATATCCCCACAGGAAGATAGAAAGATCTATAAATCCCATCATCGATTGTACCATATCTAATAAGATGCGAAGTTCACTATGATAGGATCCTTCCTTACGAAAATAATCAATAAAATCGTCTATAAGATACTCACCCCCACGGTCAGATCTTAGTGCCTTGATATTCTTACTGGTTTGTTTCTCAACTTCACTTCTAAATATTTTGAACATTTCAAAAGATTTTTACTTATGTCTCATGAGATATATAAAATCATATCTCGACATATCGTCAGCGAAGGTAATAAAATAAGAATATCCACCTTTTGCTCGAACTTTCATTGGCACACATACATCAGTATGTATGAGTCCTAAAAGTTCACTAGCTCTTTCTCCAGTTCCAGTAAAAGAAGATTTTGTCAGTTTCCCAATGAGACAAGATTCACAAGTATTGTATGATTCATAATCATACTACTTAAGACATACTGCCTTATGCAACTTGTCTACTCTTTTCTCATTGATATGACCAAGCCTAAAAAGCTAAAAGTAGCCTTGATTTGTTTGATTATTTCTCTTCCAATGTCCTTACTTCGTACAAAAGAAACGTCCAACATCCCATTGATCAATATTCATCTTTAATTTATTGAATGTGTTCATAACACCATTCTCAAGTGCAAGCGGTTTTCTCTCAGGCATCCATTTGCCTCTCCACTTACTCTTTAAAGATTCATCAATCAACTGCACAGATCTTGATACTTTCGTTTTTCTCGATGTGAATTGTTTTTCATAATTGATCAACATATTGAGCAATTCATGAATATCACAATTCACCATGTTCATGTTAAAATTAACATAACATGAGTATCATAAAGAGACTGCAAGATCAAATCCTGCTATAAGTGTGCATCCTTACTTCTTAAGTTATTCTATAAGATCAATTATCTTTAGAACATGGATAAGCACCAGTTCATAGAGTTTTAATTCAGACATGAATAGAGACTTAGATATCTGATATCTAGCATTCATATTCTGATACTCCTACATCTTCTTAAGATGTTCTATTATCTGTGGTGGATTCATAGATTCATGTTTCCTTTTAAAGACAAGACTCATGGAAGCCAAAATGATGCACTGAGTAGTAGTACTTCGTTCCTAGTACTTCAAATATACATCTAATGCAACTACAACAGTCATTCCCTCAATAGGAGCTTCCATGGCGGGGTTATCGATCACATCGATAAGCTTTTCATGCATGAGAACAATTCTAGGTTTCAGTACTAGTCATATCAAAATTACTACCAGACATTTTGTTAGCATCTAGTATGTCACGCAGAGAAATAATAGTCATTTCAAAAATAACTATAAAGGAAAACAAAAATAGCACAATCATACATCATTAAGACATGGACTTCATCAAAATGATAATACAAACTTTAAAACATGAATGAGCCCCTTGGTTGTCAAGTCGTTTCTCATACATAATTAAAGTTTTTCCTGATTTTATTACATAAAATCACAACAGGCTATATACTACATAGTCACCTGGTTGTCAGGTCGGTCCTATTAGTATATTTGAGTTTATCCATCCTAGTGACATAAAACCAGTTAATATTACACCCTCTGGGTAGTCCAGACTATAAGTGTAACATCAAATAATTTTTTTCTTCACTCACACATCATATGCAGTAGAATAAATTAATTTTCTCCAAAAATTAATTAACAGCATACCCTCTGGGTAGTCCAGACTATAAGTATAACGTTAAATAATTTTAATTTCACTTGCATCATATGCAACAGAATATATCATCTCCTCCCAAAGTTAATTAATATTATACCCTCTAGGTAGTCCAGATTATAAGTACAATATTAGATAACTTTCCATTTCCATTTGCATCATATGCAATCAAAAATATATTTATCTTTGAACTACAAGTCCCCTGGTAGTCAGGTCGTTCCTTGTAAACAAAATTTAATTTTATACATTTTATACTTGCATCATATGCAACGGAGAAAGAGAAACATTTATCTTTGAACTACAAGTCCCCTGGTAGTCAGGTCGTTCCTTGTAAACAAAAATAAATTTGTATATTTGCATCATATGCAATAGAGAAAAAAATAACATTTATCTTTGAACTACAAGTCCCCTGGTAGTCAGGTCGTTCCTTGTAAACAAAGATAATTTTATTCCGAACTACAAGTCCCCTGGTTGTCAGGTCGTTCCTTGTAAACGAATATCAATTTTATTTATCTACTTCGATGGAAAAGCCTTTGATAAAATATCTTATATTTTATCAATTAAAACTCAATAATTTTAAAATAATCAACTTCATGTCCTTAAAACAATTTTAATAACACTAACGACTATATCGTACATAATCGTTAATGACACAATTGATCATTTTACAATCATCAAAATTTTGTAGCAAAACACTTTTGCCTAAACATGAAATCATACGGCAAGGTCTCAACATTTTTAGCCAATCATATTTCATAATATCAAAACAATGTTTAATACATTCATGATCATTATTCAAAACTTCCATACATATCACTATCATATGCTTTAACAAAAAACTCAATGACTAAACATCATCAAATATACATGTCATACATGAACAACATAAGTCATCAACCACTTTCATATATGATAAATGGTCAATCATGGCTCGGCACTTAACAACACATTATCGTATGCATCAAACAAGTTTACAGTAAAAGACAAAACATTTTTGCACTTTTCAAAAATAAGCCAAGTATCGAGAACATCACATGTATCTTATATATATATATATATATATATACTTTTCTAAATGAATAGTTCTATATTCATACACACACGGTTTTTATCAAAGCCAACATGGAAAATACATATATATATATATATATATATGTATATACACGTATACATTGATAAGAGTAACCAAGTTTCGTATGTAATTTAAATGCAAAAACCAAAGGCTCTGATACCAATTGAAGGATCGAAAACATCATATGTTTGCAGCGGAAATAAATCGTTCGATCCAAAAATACATCTATTGCGTCTAAATCATCGCTAAAATAATAAAATCACTTACTTGATATGTAGAACAAATTCGATATAGCTCCGAAAGTACGAAGCCTCTAGTGTATCCACACCGAGCAACCTTTGATGCTTTCAACAAATTGAGACAGCTACGAGAAGAACGATTCTTCTCTTTGGTTGTTTGGGAGAGAATAGAAAAGGAGGCTAGAGAAAATAAATCTGAATCATCTTTTCTCTTAACCCTAATATGCTCTTATATAGATCTAATTATTGGGTCCAAGACTCAATTGGGCTTAAAACCCGATTGGGCCTAGGGCAAAACCCAACACAAACCTTGCCTCTTACTACAGAAGCAGTTTATGCTCGGGTTTTTTAGCACGACTTTCAGTTTCGCTTTCCTCACCCCCATTTTCCTTCCTGTTTAGGGGGCATCTCTATACCGTCTATAACGATTCTGGTATCAAAAGAATTGAAAACGATTATGTTCTGTATCTATTCTTTCTTGATGGTCAGAAATTTTTTTGTCGTACATTTATATAATTGATTTTCTGAATTAATAATATTGTATTTTTCAAGAAAAAGAAAAAAACTAAATTTAGTAAATTATAACGAGTGTCAGGATCGTATGGCACGTGCACATGTTGTTGGTGGAGAGGTCTTTAGTTGATATAGATAATTACCAACAAATATTGTTAATTATTTCTTTGGTATGGGTTAATGTCAAGGTCGATCCACAATGTTTTTCAAACCTATTTACAAACTTTTGACCTTGATTTAGGTTTCATACATGCTTATGTTATTCACACATTTTTTTTAGTGAAAGGTATAATATTATAACTTTTATAATTGATTATATTGTTGTGCATCGAGAAATATGCTCCTCAATCACGGAAGGTCAGTATGAATAAACAATGATTTACTGAGCCTTTTCATATCAGAACCGTCACAGACGGTATTTTGATGCCCTAAAGGCAAAGAAAGAAGACGAGGGGGAACGGGATACCGGAACTCAGAGAGCTCAACAGTGGTGATGGTGGGAGGCTAAGCATCGTCTAGGGACCCCTCCCAATGCCAGTCCCTGAGCAATCGAGTAGTAAACAAGAATTTTTTTACTGATCGATGTGTACAACTCATTATTAAATGTCCCGCTTAAGCGGATGGTTAATGGAATATACGAACGGGTCATGCCGAAATTTCTGTAAAACTGAAGTGTTGCACTATTACGGGTTGACTCAGGGATGTCACTGTGAAAAATTGGTAACTGTCCCATTTGACGTTCTATTTGCAAGAACTTATCATGTGATTCATTTTTCACGTAAACAAATATGTTATCTTTATCATCTACCAAATAAACTACAACCCGTTATGATGTAGTTAGTTTCTATAAAAATTAATCATTTTTTCTCAAAAATCACTCACCTAGTTACTAATAATTTGGACAGGAGGAAGTTAAATATTTGGATACGAGGAGATCTATTTGGTGACCCGATCATTTTTGGTTCACCGGCAGTTTTACCTTGGATAGGAATCGTCCGTCTGAACGATTCCAATATCGATTTATAATTGATTCTCACTAATTTGACATGAAAAACCTTCAATTTAATTCGATCCCTCTCTCTCACCTCATTGTTTACTCTATCAAATAATAGAAACAGGATACGAATTCTATATTTCACTCTCTCAACATTATTTCATCTTTCATTTGAATTTTATACCCATCAACATGACAACATCTGTGAGTGGAGTGGTATGAGAATAATTTCGACCATAATCTTAAACCGAGAGCCAAACCAATCCGGTAATGGTGTTTATAAGTGGAGTTGTGTGAGGAATAATTTGAAACACACACACTAATCGAGAACTAATCCGAGATTAGAGTAGGTTCGGGGAAAATAATTGGATAATAAAAAATGGTATTGGAATTGGTAACGAAACCAATTTGCAAAAGTGGACCGTACGCGCAAGTGATTTTGTTCCGCAACCAAGTCCTTAACTAACTAATCCACTTATGTCCCTAGACGACCCAATGTGTTGTTGAAACGACGTCTATTGGGTCCGTCGAATCTAACGTATCGGTGAAAAAAAGTGTTGAATCTAACGTGTTGAATCGGTTCTACCTCGAATCTGTGAAGGTACACACGCCGATGAACCTATAGGCTCAGTGCCGTGTCGAATCGATGCATTCGGGCCTAGCCGAATTTAAGGCCGACGAATATGGACATGACGTGTGGAACGTTTTGGTTTTGAAGACTAACCTAGACGTTTTGTCTTCTTCGTGCTTCTTCTTCTTCACGCTTCTTCGTCTTCTTCAACCTCTGTCGTTTCTCCAACACCATTTCTACCACCGATGTTTCTCCACCACCATTTCTCCCTCTGAATTTTTGACCACAACCGTTTCTCCTCCGACGTTTCTGTCCCAACCATTCCTCCACCGGAAGTAGCCCGTTTCTTCACCACCATTCCTAGAGTGAGAGAAAAATGGTTTAGCATTGAAAAATATGTCAGATTTGAAAATATGTACTTCAATCAAGTTGATTCGATATAAATTTTAAAATAAATTTGATTTTTTTACTTAAAAATATTGAGTTTAAATTCAACCTAAATGTATATAACAAGACTGACAAATAAGTGTTTAGACAATGTTAACTTGGTTGATTATTTTATTGATATGTTAAATTTTAAAACTATTAAAATGACAAAAATACGGAAGAACAGAGACAGGACACATCAGAGAAGCGAACAGCGAAGTAAGTTCGTCATAGGCCAGGTAAAAAAAACAACAACGTGGGTCCCATAGTTTCAAGTGAAACCTTGTCCGAAAACAGACTCGTGTTATTACATAATTACCCCTACTCTACCCTATATTTGTAAGGACATAAATGGCTCGTAGGACGAAAAAAAAAACATCACTACAAACAAATGAGTCAACACCTGTCCAACTAATCCATCATTACAACAAACCAAAAATTCAAACTCAAGTCAACGTCACATTTTACCGCCTCCTCGTACCAGTAAATCTAAATTTTTACCGTGGGTAAAAAAATTCAAATACTTGTTTTTATGTTTCTATATCAAATATGTATTTACATATTTAGTTTTGTTTAGAAAATGATGGTTTTCATTATTATTATTTTTAATTTTGATAGAAAATCCCCATAAACCCTTAAAAACATTCATACTTAAAATTGATCGGTTAGCTCCGAACCCTAATCCCCTGTCTCACTTATTTTGCTCTTCCGTCTGAATGTAGTTCAGGGTTTCTCAGGGTCCGAAAATGTTAGGGTCGAAGGGTGGGACATTTTCTGGGATTTTGAGTTTTTAACGGATTCTCTGTTTAAAATAACAATTTTTTAAGTCAGAGGAAATCATCATTTTCTGATAGTAAGCAAAAGGTACAAATTTTTTTTGAGAACAACTTGTTTAATGCTAAAAAAGTCATTGGAGGACATATGTTTAGGGTTTCCTTCTTTAAAAGAGAACAACTTCTTTTAAACAACATCGTTTCCGTCATCTTTTAACAAAAACTAACGATCATTTAAAAAAAATACAATCAGAAATAGATGTGGCGATTGAGTTTGAACTAAAAACTGACGACGTGAATATTACCCACGAGTTAGACTATCCACGGTGGGACCAGTCTAGTTAGGCGAAAAATAAGAAAAAAGGTGTGCTCTATTCGTGGGATGAGGTGGACCAAAAATATATTTAAATTATTTGGTGTTACGTGGTGATTCTTCATAAGAGAATTGGACATTAGACTTGATAGACAGGTCGACGAATGCTTAGACTTTCTTCACGGTCGAAGCCTATGAATTACAATTTTTTGAGCTTTTTTTCGAAAAAACCAAATCGACGTTTAGAAAACCCACTGTGGAAGGTCTTAGTGTACTCTTTCTCTTTGATCTGATCTCAATCACCGCATCATCAGCCGCTAGTACATACGACTTCTACAAAGTCAAACTCTCCAGTTAGATTTTCCGACGTCATCAGTCAACACAACGGAACCGTCAAAACTAACGCCGTTAACAAACCCCAATATAAAACCCAATCTTCTCTCACAGCTCCTCAATTTCTCAGCTAATCTCTCTCTCGGAAACAGAGCATGAACAGAGCAACAAGAACCAGAGCTTAAAAAGCTACAAAAATGGAGCTTCTATGGAGCTTATTATGCCTCGTCTCCTTCCTCCTCGCCGTCGCAGAGTCGTCTCCAATCTGCAACAGTACGGACACGGAGATGGTGAAGAGAGCTTTCGGGTCGGTGGCCGGATTCAATGTCTCGATGATCCGAGCTCCGAGCTCAGATTCGAACTGCACCGATCCGTTGATTCGTGAAATCAAGCTCAATTCGATGAATCTGAGCGGGATCGTGTCGTGGAGGTTTCTCCGGAACGTGTCGGAGCTCCGGGAGATCGATTTGTCGGGGAATTTGTTGAAGGGCTCTGTTCCGGGTTGGTTCTGGTCCGGCGCCGGCGCCGGGAAGCTGGTGAAGGTCAATCTCGCCGGAAACCGGTTCGGCGGGAGCGGAGGGTTCGGGTCGGGTTCGGCGGTTCAGGTGCTGAATGTCTCCGGCAACCGGTTCACGAACCTGAAGGTGTCTGGGTTTTTGAAGCTGAAAAGGCTCGACCTTTCCGGCAACGATTTGAGAATCTTCCCCGCCGGAATCGGAAACCTGACGGCGTTGGAGCACCTTGATCTCTCCGGCTGCAACATTTCGGGGAATCCGAGGGAAATCTCGAACTTGGGTTCGTTAAAGTACCTTGATTTGTCGAATAACCGGTTAACCGGTCGTTTCCCCGGCGATTTCCCTCCGGTCTCCGGCCTTGAGTTCTTCAACATTTCGATTAACAACTTCACCGGAAAAGTCGCCGGAGACGACTCCGGAGGTTACCGGAGGTTCGGGGCGTCCGCTTTCATCAACGCCGGGAAGCATTTCATCTTCAATTCCACTAAGCCCCGAAACAGTACTAAACCTCACCGGAGCACCGCCGCACCGCCGGACCCAAATCGGAATCACCACCACCAGCACCGCCGATCAAACCAAAACCACCGACCCACCAACCAAAAACACCAACCAAACAAAACCCACAAATCAAAAACCAAACTTGTCGTCATTTCCGCCACCTCCGGAGCTTTCCTCCTAGCTTCCATGGCGGTCCTGGCCTGTTTTATCCGCCGGAGAAGAAGACTCTCCCGGAGAACCAAATGGGCGATTTCAAAACCCACACAATTACCGTTCAAGATCGAGAAATCAGGACCGTTCGCGTTCGAGACCGGCTCCGGGACGTCATGGGTCGCCGACATCAGGGAACCGACGTCAGCTCCGGTGGTGATGTTTGAAAAACCACTCATAAACCTCACCTTCAAGGACCTCATCGCCGCCACTTCACATTTCGGGAAAGACTCCCACCTCGCCGACGGCCGGTGCGGCCCCGTGTACCGGGCCGTCCTCGCCGGCGACATCCACGTCGCCATCAAGGTCCTGGAAAACGCCAGGGATCTCTGCCAAGACGACGCCGTCTCGGTCTTCGAGGACCTGTCCAGGCTCAAGCACCCCAATCTCTTGCCCATCTCCGGTTACTGCATAGCAGGTATTGTACCTTTCTGTTTTTCGTTAATAATTGAATTTACGTTTTTACCCTTAGAGCATTGGAAGTCGGGTCGGATTCGGTGAGGTCGATTAGGTCGTATCTAGGTTCGATCGTTATTATCTCATAGTGGAGGTCGGATTTCGTGGATGATTCTAACCAGAATCGACAAGTGGTCGGAGAGGAATGATCGAGTCGAATTTGTGCGTCGGTAGTTATATCACGCTAGGAGAGAGAATGTGTCAGAGAGATAAGAAATGTAAACTTTTCCTCGTTTTTTGCCCATTCGACGCTACAACCGACCCTCATTGCAGATGCTTTTAATGAGTCAGTCGTGCTCTGTCAAAGTGACTGATCGCTCGGTCAGGACATGAAAAGGTAGAATTGAGAATACCGTTATACATGGTCGTTAGGGATTTACATTTTTTACCCATAGAGAATAGTAATGCGGTGAGATTTGACAAGGTTCATTTAGACAGTTTTAGGCTCGATTCGCTATCATCTTACATTGGAGGCTGGATTCTGCCCAAAACGTCAAGCGGTCGGATAGGAAAGACTAAAGAAAAAGAGAGAAGCAAAGAGAAGATAAAGAGAGTCGAATTTGTGCGTCGATAGTTATGTTAGCGCTAGGAAAGAGAATCCGTTCGAATTTGACCTTTCGACGTTACAACCGACCCTGACTACAAATGCTTTCAATGATACAACCGAGCTCGGTCGAAATAACTCATCACGATCGAGACGATCAATCACGGTCGAGATGTGAGAGGGTAAAACTGAGAATACCCTTAAAACAAGGGGTTATTTCGCAAAGATCCCCTCATTGCACGTCACTTTGACCAATCGTGTAATAAATGTTGGTCACGGGATTTGAAATGGGTTCGAATGTCGTAAGTGAAAACGTTAAATTGTGTCGTGGGAAGCAAGTTCGGGTCCATTTTGGTTGGTCAAAATTGAATTCAGACACTGTTTTTGGGAAACTATTGGGGTTAAGGTACTTCGGTTATGGAACAGGTTGTTGGCTAAACACGCCCACGCCTGTACCTTCCCGATATGTGCTATGTTTTGTTTTCTTGTGAATAGTAGGCATAGACATGTCTACTGTGATTTGTTATAGTTTTATATTGGGTTCGTGTTCGTACGATATCAGGGTTTGGTATCGTGTTAGAATAGATTCCATACATGTCGAATCCAGCGGACGAATGAGTGGAAAAAACAGGTTTTTAGGGTGGTCGGGTGAGAGTTTGGTATCGTGTTAGAGTAGGTTCAACATTGGTCGAATTCAACAGGAGAATACGAGGAAAAATGGGTTTTTAGGGTTGGTTGGGTAAGAGTTTGGCATCGTGTTAGAGTAGCTTCAATATTGGCCGAATATGACGGACTAATAGGC
This sequence comes from Erodium maritimum, assembly GCA_963921825.1. NCBI lineage: Eukaryota > Viridiplantae > Streptophyta > Magnoliopsida > Geraniales > Geraniaceae > Erodium > Erodium maritimum. The sequence continues at coordinate 1,738,372 of OY997593.1, read as the reverse complement.
TGACAAAAGGGTTTTTAGAGTTTGCTCGGTGGGACTGTTAGAGTAGGTTTAGCACTGGTCGAATTCAACGGATGAACAAGTTTTGGGAGTTGGCTGGGCGAATGATTCATCGCTCGTTCAATTCGCTAATGCCTATAACTCGTTCATCTTGTGGTAAGTTGTCACGCGACACGCCCATGCGTTAAGGTAATACCACTGTGAAAAGCTGGATGAATCGTCAATAGAAGTCGATTCATCTGGGTTAAGCGCATGTTAGCTTTGGAGATCTTTTGGACTGACACTAAGTGAGAATTAAGTTTAGGGTTAATTACGTAACCACGCATAAATCTATATGCATTTTATACATGCGTATGATAAAGATTAAACGTAACTAGTTGTGTACGCCAACTATACAATCAATTAATGTTGTCGGTTGTCAGGGTTTCAGGATAACAGTAACGTATAAATGTAATCAGTCGTGTACGTCGACCTATACAGTCAATTGACATTGTCAGGGTTTTGGGATAAACATGTAAGATCGCTTTTCAAGACGTATTTTTTGACGAATTTGTGTTTGGATTTGAACAGCGTTTACGAGATGTCAATTTATATATTGAGTCAGACGATTAAGTCGATTAATAGTTCAAACTCATAGTTGACAAAATAATTATAATTATAGCTTAATCCTTTGATATTGTATTTTGTGTGAAGGTAAGGAGAAGTTATTGCTCTACGAGTTCATGGCCAACGGAGACTTGCACCGGTGGCTGCACGAGCTGCCGGCGGGGGAGCCGAACGTGGAGGACTGGAGCTCCGACACGTGGGACATCCACAACAACGGTAACGGATTCGGGCTGGGGTCCACCGCCTCCTCGCCGGAAAAAATAAACTGGCTCACGCGCCACCGCATCGCCGTCGGGATAGCGCGTGGGCTTGCCTACCTCCACCACGCCGGGTCGGTGCACGGCCATCTCGTGGCCTCCAACGTGCTCCTCGCCGACGACTTCCAGCCCCGCATCGCCGACGCCGGTCTCCGGTTCCTCGGGTCGCCGGCGGCCGCCGCCGGGAACAGGGTCCCCAACACGGAGACGGACGTGTACTGCTTCGGGGTGGTGCTGATGGAGCTCCTGACGGGGAGGCCCGGGACGGCGGAGACGGTGGTGTGGGTGAGGAAGGCCGTGAGGGAGGGCGGTGGGGTGCACGCGCTCGACTCGGGGCTGAGACTCGGCGGCGAGTCGGTGAGTGAGATGGTGGAGAGCCTCCGGGTTGGGTATTTGTGTACGGCGGAGACGCCGGGGAAGAGGCCGACGATGCAGCAGGTCTTGGGGCTGCTCAAGGACATACATCCGGCGTCGGAGTTGGGCTGAGGCCGAGTCGCCGACTCGCCGTCGTGAAGCCCACGCTACTTTGGAGCGCGTCTACTAAGGTGTTTGTTAGTCAAATTGTATTTGTACCATGTTGTAAGATTTTTGTTGGCAGCAACGAATCTGATGTTACTGATACCAATCGAGCAATGGTTCACGCGCTCCAAAGTCACGCGGGACAGTTATTATAAAAAGAAAAAAGACCATGTTTTTGTTTTTATTTTCTTTTTGATTCAATGTTAATATTTTAATTCTAAGATACTTTAGTTTGCAAATCTACCGATAGGATAAAAAATTTCACCCAAGAGTACATACAAAAGGGTTTCGAATTGCAAAACACATAAACTCGAGGGTTATTAGTTACAAAACACGTATAATATAAATGACAAAACAGATATTTCTGAAAACAATAGTCTCTAAATGGTCACATTACTATCATTCGTTACGGCTAATAGATTTACATACGGAATCTAATTTTGAAATGACGTTTACAAAAACAATTACTTATAATATTTACGAAACGCATATGGCTAATCGTAAACTTTTACAATTTTCCCTAATAAAACGACATGGCCATAACAAAAGAATATACACTAGGGTCACTGGTTGTAAAATATGTATAGTGTAAATGACAAAATGATTATTTCTAAAAACAATGAAGTAGGGTAATTGATCCAATATTAGTTTTTATTATAGATAATAGATTTACGTATAGAGAATAATTCTAAAATGTCATTTATTAAAAAAATATTATTTTTTATGAAACATATAGAATTAATCATATAATTTCAAAGTTATAACTCGTAAAATCGATATGGTCATAATAAAATAGTATATATTAATAAGGGATTATTTTAATTGTACCGTCCATAAATATGTATATTTAAAAAAATAGTTATTCTTAATCATTCCATCTAATTTATCATTATATTAACAAAAGATGAAAATGATGGTGGGAGGGATGTGATGTTTGTAGAGTATCCCACTTATTCTTTGTTTCATCTAACCCTTCATCTTCAAGTTTTATCCTTTCTTTTTCTTTATTTAAATGTTTGCTCTTTAATTTTTGTGTTTTTGCTTTTGTTCTTTCTCTTTATTTATTTGTTTCTTGTGTTTCTTTTCTCTTGTTGTGGATATGGATGTGAATATTCCTCCATATTTTAATGAAAAAAACATAGGAAAAAGAATAATAGATGGTCCATAATTGGTGCATGTTTTTTTAGTCAAGCATAGTGAGGGGATTTTTCATATATAGTTGGGACCATGTGTTAAGTGTTTGTGTTGTGATTGTTTGTATTCAAGAGAGGCATATTAGGGCTCCTAGGGATTGCATTTAGGGATGTTTTTGCATTATATAGTCAAAGTTGGTTTGTTCCTTTTGTTTTGATCAAAGATGATCACATTTGGTGGACTATGTTCGGTCACTAGTCAAAAAACATAACCTACTTTGGAAGATGGCTTGTGGAAAAGAATTTTGTAAGTTTCTGTTTGTTGGAATTGTAGACGTAATAACGAGTTATTTGTTTGTGTCTAGTTTGATTGTAGGGTTTATTTCCTTTAGTACCTCTTACGTATTGGTAACATATCTTTAGTACCATGATGTATTGGTAACGTTTCAGACAAAATTTTGGTTACGTTTATGCCATTTTGATGATATGTGATCAATTCGTAAGGAGTTTTAAATGTCCCGTTACCAATACATAAGGGGTATTAAATGATATGTTACCAATTCATAAAAGATACTAAGTGTGTGTTACCAAAACGTATAAACTATTATTGAATATTATAAAACTTTGTGGTACTACATATATGTTACCAATTCAAAAAGGATACAAAAATAATTAACCATTGATTGAATTCGATTCAAAGTTTTGATATGAAGCAAATAAAAATAAAAATAGTTAATATTTATTTTTCTATTATTTGTGAAGTGGTTGTTTGTATTATGGCACTTAGGGTTCTAAATTTAGGCTTGTTTTTTGTATTCAATAATAGTCAAGTTTGTTTGTTCTTTCTTCTTTTTTTGATCAAAGGTGACCACAATTTGTGAAGTGGTTGATGTTTTAATTTATCGAGTTATTTATATATCTAATTTGAGTTGGATAGGTTTACAGTTTAATTGAATCTGATCCAAACTTTTCAGTAATAAACAAAGAAGAATAATCTGTATTTGTGAAGTGGTTGATTGTATTAAGACTCTTAGGGTTCTAAATTTAAGTCTGTTTTTGTATTCAATAACAGTCAAGTTTTAATTTTTTTTTCTTTATGTTTTGTTTTGACCGAAGGTCATCATAATTTGGTGGGCTATATTAGGGCACCGGTAAAAAAAATAACATAGTTTTTTTTCAGGAACGTTGATGTTATCGAGTTATTTATGTACCTAATTTGAGTTCGTTTGGTTCACATTCGATTGAATCTAATCATATTTATTTGTATACCATTCTTGAAGTGGTTTTTTAATTAGTTTTTTTTTTGTATCAGGGCACTTAGGGTTTAAATGTAGGCATGTTTTTGCACTCAATAGTTGTCAAGTTTGTTTTGTTCTATTTGTTTTCTTTTGATCAAAACAAGTGGTGATTTTAGGTCACTATATATGCTTTCATCAGTCAACATGTTTTACTAGTCTACAATTTGTATTCCATCTAGAAAGTATTGGAAGTTTATGTGTTTGTTAGGGTTTATAAACAAGTCGAGCTATCAACTAATCGTATAAGTTTCACTAGTTCGGGTTTTAATGGAGCTTATAAAAATCGGACTAGTTTAATAGACTGGTTTAACTTGAAACTAACCTCTTAAATTCCAAAAAACTTGCGGGTCAACTTATCGAGTTAAATTTGAGTTTGCCATTTTTTATTGAGTCGAACTTAAACGAATCTTTAAACTCGTTCGAGTCAGAACCAAGCAACTACCAGTTATAAATAGCCTTTTTCGACACACAAACAAACTCGATCACAAACAAACTCTTACCATTTTCACCCAAATTACCAATATTTAGTTTGGTTTAAGTGTTATGGATTTCAAAACATTCATTATTTGTATTGGGCCCATTTTGAGCCCAAGAGGTAAGGACCAGCTCGTAGTAGGTTCGGTTTCAGGTTCTCGTGGGTCGGTTTCGGGCCCGGAGTCCCAAATACCACCAATGTCCGTTGTAGATGTTCTGGGAGCTAAAACAGGTCTTTCGTCACATCAAAGGGAAATTAGTGATCTGGTCGGGGTTCAACAGAGTAGTAGGTGGAAGGAGGCTCTCCTTCAACCTCCAAATCCTAAACCGTTGATTAAGGATCGTCTTTCGAAGCAGGTTCCTTCTAGAGCTTCGAATCGTCAGAGTCGGCCTCCAAAGTTTTTAGATGATTACTACACTCGTGTAATCAAACCAGTCCATCCCTTGGGTCGGTATCCAGTGGACGTTGGGATGCAGATTTCACAAGCTAAAGCTGCTCAGCTAGCTCATTCAGCTAAAGCATTTGATGATCCGACTTTGACTTCGGAAGATGAAGAATGGGTCACTGATGGTTGATTTAGTGACACCTTTTGGTTTTTGTTTCGGGTTTTTGTACCCGCAGCTCCTCCTGAGAGCTCTTTTGTAATGGTTGTTTTTGGTTAGATCCTGCTTGGATTTAACTCTTTCTAGTAAAAATTCGAGCTTATCCAAAAAAAATAACATTCATTATTTGAATTTTGATTACCATATGAAAATGAATCATATCATATATTACGATTGTCAAAATTACGTCCAATCAAACATAAAAAGTAATCGAAAAGTTAACAATTCATCACATGATATGATACTATGCATTGACATAAAGATTGATATAAAATATTCTCACAAAATCATTAGCAAACCATCATAATTACTTTAAACCAAATCTATAATCATTTAGACTTATTACCTTGCTTTACGTGTAATACATGCATGCAAGTGGTAGTAACATAATTGTGATTAATAAAATTAATCAAAATGATTAGCTATGCTTTTTCTTTTTGAAACCTGATTAGCTATGCTTGTTTTCACTAAAAGTGTGATGAGATTAGTTTTAAAACTGGCTGAAAAAATAACAGATGAATAGAACATGCATTGTTTTTTTCTCTCAAGGAGAGTGGGCCTCTTTGGCCCAAATACTGTAATTGGATCTGAAAATGTCTTAATGGGCCTTTCAGATGAAAAGCCCAAATATGCAAAGCCCCAAAATGAAATTGAGCTCATGAGTTCTCAAAAACTTATGATTGTTTTTTTTTTTGCATAGGATCTTGGTCAAAACCTTTATGCATCAAAAACAGTCCCTGATATTGTTAAATTATAATTATAATTAAGTATTTAATTATTAGTTTGAGTTTTTGGTTGAGTTAGTCTTCTAATATAATGTCAATGTCAGAGTATTGTACCGCATGAACAACAGAGGTTTAAACACCACTCACTACAAAAATAATATTAATTTCTTCTTAATTTTTCAAATTATTCCAAAATGGGCCGCCTTTATCCCTCCTTTCAATAGACTAATCATTTCTTCTAAATAATCCATCTCCAAACTAATAAACAAGTTTGTCCGTGAGGGCGCATACTATAATATAACTATAATTGGGCTTTCAACTATCAGTTTAAGTTTTTAGTTGAGTTAGTCATCTAATACAAATCTGAGTGGACGAATTCGGTTTTTAAAAGAAGTCGTTTGGGCTTATTAATGTGGACTAGGCGAGTACGCGAAGGAATCGGTTGGGGTTCATTAGTCGTGACGACGATTTCATCATAGGCGGGAGAATAAACTATTTCATATTAAAGCATCCATAATGGGTGTCAAACGTTCGGTCCATTCGGCTAAAAAAATGAGAAAAATGAGTCGTTTCTTATTTTTGACCCGTAGTTGATACCTATTCGTTCCTATCGAATCGATGAAAAATTAAGGGCTAATCGCCTCCAACGGAAGAATCGATAAAAAGATGGGTTTTGGCTGTTCCCAACTATTCTCTCCCCTAGCTGAAATAGCCGACGAATTCAATTCGCCCACCTTATGACCACTTGTCATGCTACACATGAATTTTCGTCCAGACTTTTCAGGTTAATAGTCTCTAAAACTGTTATGTGTTGAGCTGTAGTTTGATTAATACATTTGTGAATAAGAACTTGATACAAATCCGTTGTAGTCTAGTTGGTTAGGATACTCGGCTCTCACCCGAGAGACCCGGGTTCAAGTCCCGGCAACGGAAACTTTTATATTTTTATATTTTTACTCTCTCTCCTCTGACTTAGACCACTCCCACGGGCATGATAGTAATTTTATGTTTAAAAATGCACCAAACTGTGTTTAATTAGCAAGTATGTTTCTTGTTTTGATGATGTTTTTGTTTTCTGTTTGGACTCAGTGTTACTGAATGCAATTTTGCAGTTTGTTCATGTTGGTTACAAGCCATTGGTACCAAGTAAAGATCGTTGTTAATCAAAAGACGTCAAAACCAGGACATTTTGTCGTTCTTACTGCCTAAAATTCAAATGTTAAAACCCGATCAGAAGGAGAACATCAGGTTTCCACTGACTTACTCATTTAGTCATTCATACCGCCTAAAATTCAAATGTTAAACCCGATTTGAACGAGAACGTCATGTTTCCACTGAACTACACTTTTTGTCATTCTTACTACCTAACATTCAAATGTTAAACCCGATCAGAACGAGTACATCTGGTTTCCACTGCCTAAAATTCAGATGTTAAACCTGATCAGAATTAGAACATCAGGTTTCCACTGAATTACACCTAAAATTCAAATGTTAACCTGGTTAGAACGAGAACATCAAGTTTCCACTGAATTACCCTTTTTGTCATTCTTACCACATAAAATTCAAATGTTAAACCCGATCAGAACGAGAACATCAGGTTTCCACTGAACTACACTTTTTGTCATTCTTACCACCTACAATTCAAATGTTAAACCCGATCAGATCGAGAACATCAGGTTTCCACTGAATTACACATTTTGCCATCCCTAAATCTTCTGATTCAACCAATGACAAAAACAAGACAACCTCACAATGAAGAAGATATCATCAAACAAAGAACAACATTAACTACACATTTGCAAAACATCCTAGTTTGTGCAATCCTAGTAACTCAAAATGTTTCTTCACTCTTGTGACTCCAAAAGTTCCAAAAGCTCCTTCTTCTTCAGCTTATAGTAAGCCTTGATCCCTCTAGACTTCGCCATTTGTCTCAGCTCAGAAACCTTCAATTTCTCCAGTGTTTCCAATTCAGGCTCCTCGGTTTTGGCTGCAACAACAATTTCACTAACCAGCTCTTCCTTGATCTCCTCCGCCTTGAGCTCTTCCTTGATCTCCTCCACCTTGAGCTCTTCCTCGATCTCCTCCACCTTGACAGGAGGTCGTGGGATTGGAGATCTTTTCAAAAACTTTGAACGCGGACGAGTTGACCTCAAGTCCACTACAGGTGTTGACTCCAAGTCCACTACAGGTGTTGACTCCAAGTCTACTACAGGTTGACTTTTCTTGGGCTGAACTGACTTTGTGGCATCTACGGGTTGACTTTTCTTGGGCTGAGCTAAGAGAGAGTCAAGTTTCGATGCATAGTTAGGAATCTTCTGTTTTCTTGTCAGCAACAGCTCTGTCAATGCACCATTCGCTTTTTCTGATGATAATACTCAAGGACTCCGAATCACACAACTATCGAGCTTTTGACAAAAAACTTAAATCGGATTTCAAATGTATTCGTTACCTTGTTTCCTCGAAAGGATGTGATTTTCCCAGAAAGCAGCAGCCGGGGATTTCTTCTTATGTGGGGGAGGATCAGGTTTTCTCATAGTCGGTGCTTTTTTATCGGGTGTTTCTTTTCTGAGTGAGGATTGGACTTGTTTGACGAGGGCGTGGATGTCGCTTTCTTTGGCTGGCGGGGTTTGATTTCTTAACGACATTTTCTTTTTATTGGGAGGTCGGCGTCCTTTGTTTCCATCGAGTATCTTGCAGAACACCTTTAAGCGAGGAAGGGTGGCGCGAGACCCACCATCTGCAATGCCTGCCAAATCAACAAGCTGCATCAAGAAATGATCCCTCAGTAGCCTATTGAAGTTTTCATTACAGAACATGCATAACTTGCAGGGCACTTATCTGAAAGGGAACTTATGGGAAACAAACATGACTTGTAAGGCACTTATCACGCCCGCCATCAAGCTAAAACACTAGTAAAAAAAAGAAATCTCACAAAAGTACCCCAAACTTGTCCCGTTTCTCATTTAACCATGCTGACACTTTGAACTTTTTCACTAGACAATAAACTATAGAAGTTTCTCAGTTTACTCTATTTTGATAATAAATGACAAAAATACCCTTCACTCGTATGGTGGACTAAAGTTAGAGCCTTTCCAAAGGTCCCAGGCAAATCCAGCTGATTCATCCCTCCCACAACGCTGGAGACTAGTACATGGACGAATTGAACGGGGGGATGAATCCTTCGCCCCAGCGATTCACCAAAAACCACCCTTTTCACCCGTTGAATTCGCCCCTACATTGTAAAAGGTAGTGCACCTCTCAGGACGAAAGATTCATCATCCCGCTCAATTTTCCCACTTGCGACCAATTACCATGCGACGATTCGTCCGAATTCACCCGGGCTAATCCCATGGGAGATGCTCTTATTCATTTTCATCCATAACCTTATAACAAAATTCAAATTGAGACATAACTTGATACATAGACTGAGGTTAATGGGTTTCTTAGGCACCATTTCATTACTAAACTCCCACAGAACAACCTCAGCTTCAAGTTCAAGATACAGATGTTCTAAAATTCTATCAACATCTTTCAAACCAAATGCAACAAAAATGAAGAACATCAAGAGACACACAGAAGCTATACAGTAAAAAGCCCCAATACACAAACCATGAGAGCTGATAAACCCTAGAAACAACCATATCATCCACCAAATCACACCATGTTCAATCCAGAGGAGAAAATTCAAAATTCTACAAGATGGGTCTCACTGGAACTGGAGATTTAAGATTCGTGGAGGTGAAAAGCCATTACCTTTGAGGAAGAAGATGGGACCTCCGAGCTTGGGCTGCTTCCTGAACTGAAGGGATGTGGAGAAGAAGCTTGGAGAAGGATTGAAAACAACAGTACCCATAATTTTCTCGGGAAAATTTGGATTCTGGGTTCTGCTAGAGAAGATTAGATTTTCAGCGGTCGAATACAAAAATCCTCTCAGAAATGTGAAATTGAAAAGAATAAAAAACAATAGCCTTTGTGAAATATGTAAGTGATTTAGGGTTTATGGCAAGGAAGTTACCTCTTTGCCCTCCATGTTTTTTTTTCTCTATGATATCAATATAAAAATGTCTCTTAAAGTCGACGGCTGGTTGTATTTTGTATAAATTTGTTTTCATATATCGGTTTTACGTTTGAAAATTAAAAGTTTTAAGATTTTTATAAGAAAACCAAAACTTGAATATCCTTCTAATTTTTTATTCTTGTAATATCGTACGTACAATAAGAACAAGAAAATTAAGGGATACAAGAACTTAGAATTTTTTGTTTTTCAAATCTAAATAATAAGGATAAATTGTCATTTTATTTAAATGGTAACCAAAAAAATTCAAGATACTTTTTTTATGATTATAAGAGCATCTGTAATGGAATCACTTGAAGCCGTCGATTCTGTAAGAAAGTCTGAAAGATGGGTCGAATTCTCGTTGTTTGTAACGTCAAATATGTGAGTCTTTAATACATAAACGGTAGATTCCTCGACGTTGACACATTGTAGAATCAACGAGATTAGGCCTGATGAATCCTTGACTAAAGAATCGGACAACCACATGTGAAGAGGCAGTTAAACGAATTTAACACCAAAAAATACGGCAATAGACCTTAATAGTCTATAACCACCACTCCACTTAAACATATTAGACCCACTAATTCAAAAAAAAAAAAGAAATATTTTAAGAGTGAATTAGATCCTCAAGAGATCCGAATCGGTCTCATCCGCTACAGATACTCTAAGGTTAAAATCGTCATTTGTTTTAATACAAATTACAACTTAAAAACAAGTTCAACTTACATTTTTCACATTTTCGAATAAAAAAGTTAGGGAAAACGTCATTTCTTAACCTAGTTAGAAAGGTCATTCGCACATCTTAATCGTGCTCTACCTTTTGTGATAGATCCTAACAAAAAGGTGATATTTTGTTACAAATTCTAACATGAAGGTGGTATTTTGTTACCAACAGTATCATAATGGTGGTATTTTGTTACACATCCTAGCCCTTTTTTTTTATAATTATTTTACACATGATTGATACTTTTTTGTAAACGTGTACCACTCTTGTGTTAGGATCTGTCACAAAAGGTAGAGTACAGTTAGATGTGCAAATGACCTTTCCGACTAGACTAAAAATCGACGTTATCCCCAAAAGTTATGAGTTAAAAAACGAGGGTAGTTTTTTGCAATTATCTTCTTTCACTACAAAAATGCCATTTGGTCTGCGAGAGAAGAAGATCAACTGATTCCCAGAACTCGAGAGAGAGATGGAGATGCTAATTTCCAGGACTGTACTGAGCTCGGCTTCATCATCTTCAACCCACAAAAATTACAGAGAAACCTCACTCACACACAATCCAAAGAATCGTATCAATATCAAACCATCTCCAAAATCAAAACCCCCCTTTTCATCTCCAATTCCAAATCTCTCTAACACAACCACCAACCTCTCAAATCACAATGCTCAGATCATCAGATTATGCGAACTGGGTAATCTCCAATCCGCCATGGAATTGCTCAACCAGTCCCCAAAAACCAAGCTCCACACCAAAACTTACTCCTCCATCATTCAGCTCTGCGCAGAGCTCAAGTCTCTGAAACATGGTAAGAAGCTCCACTCCATGATAATCTCCAATGGGTCACCAATCGAAGGAGCTTTGGCTGCGAAGCTCGTGTTTATGTATGTAAGTTGTGGGGATTTGGTGAGGGCGAGATGGGTTTTTGAAAAAGCTCCGAAAGAGAAGGTCTTTCTGTGGAATCTGATGATGAATGAGTATGCAAAGATTGGGGATTACAGAGAAAGTATACACTTGTTTCAGAAAATGATGGAGGTTGGAGTTGGATTGAATCTCCACTCATTTTCATGTGTTCTTAAGTGTTTTGGTGCATTGAGAAGTGTAGAAGAAGGTGAAATGGTTCATGGGTGTGTGTTGAAACTGGGTTTTGGTGAATGTAACTCTGTGGTGAACTCTCTCATTAGCTTCTACTTCAAGGTTGGGAGAGTCGAGAGCGCACGCAAGGTGTTCGATGAAATGCCTGACCGAGATGTGATCTCGTGGAACTCGATGATTAGCGGGTATGTAGCGAATGCTGTTCCTTCTAATGGAATTCTGGTGTTTGGAGAGATGATTGGTTCAGGAATCGAAGTTGATTTGGCGACAATGATCGGTGTTCTTATGGGTTGTGCAAGCTCTGGTGCTCATAGTCTTCATTTAGGTAGAGCAGTTCATGCTCTTGCAGTTAAACTCGGGTTTGAAATCGAGATCACTTTGAAGAACACATTGCTGGATATGTACTCAAAATGTGGTGATTTGGGTAGCTCGATTCGGGTTTTCGAGAAGATGGGGAAGAGAAGCGTTGTGTCGTGGACTTCGATGATTGCAGGTTATGTTCGGGAAGGTCAGGCCAATGGCGCGATCGCGCTGTTCGGTGAGATGGAGAAGGAAGGTGTCAGGCCTGATGTTTACACTGTCACTAGCGTTCTTCATGCTTGTGCCTGCAATGGCTTGGTTGAAAATGGCAGAGATGTGCACAGTTACATTAGAGACAATGATATGCAGTCAAGTGTGTCTGTGTGCAATGCTCTTATGGATATGTATGCAAAATGTGGGAGCATGGAGGAGGCTTACTCAGTCTTCTCTGGAATGAAAATCAAGGACATGATCTCTTGGAACACTATGATTGGAGGGTACTCGAAGAACTCGCTTCCCAACGAAGCGCTGGGCCTCTTCGTCGATATGCAGAGAGAACTGAGGCCCGATAGCGTGACGCTGGCGTGCGTCCTCCCTGCCTGTGCCAGCCTGTCAGCGTTGGAACGAGGCCGGGAGATTCATTGTTACGCGTTGAGGAACGGGGTTTCTTCTGAGAGGCACGTCGTGAATGCACTGGTCGACATGTATGCGAAATGTGGAGCGTTGGCCCTCGCACGGGGACTCTTCGATAGGATTCCCGCGAAAGACTTGGTTTCCTGGACGATGATGATTGCAGGGTATGGGATGCACGGGCTTGGAAACGAAGCCATTACCACGTTCGATGACATGAGGCGCGCGGGGATCGAGCCTGATGGGGTCTCGTTCGTTTCCATCCTATACGCCTGCAGCCACTCGGGGCTATTGGACGAAGGGCGGAGGTTCTTTGACTCAATGAGAAACGAGTATAACATCGAGCCTGATGCTGAGCACTGCGCGTGCCTGGTCGATCTTCTTGCGCGAAAGGGTAACCTAGACGAGGCATATAGGTTCATCCTAGGAATGTCAATCCCTCCCGACGCTACAGTCTGGGGATCTCTCCTCTGCGGGTGCAGGATCCACCACGACGTGGAGATGGCGGAGAAAGTCTCTGAACGGATCTTCCAGCTGGAGCCGGATAACACTGGGTATTACGTGCTCCTAGCGAATATCTACGCGGAGGCGGAGAAATGGGAGGAGGTGAAGAGAATGCGGGACAAGATCGGGCGCCTAGGGCTGAAGAAGCAGCCCGGGTGTAGCTGGATCGAGGTGAAGGGGAAAGTTCACCTCTTCGTTGCTGGAACGAGCTCCAGCTCGTCCCAGCAAACCGAAAAGATAGAATCGTTCCTAACGAAACTAAGAACGAAGATGAAAGAGGAGGGCTACGTTCCCCGAACGAGATACGCGTTGATCCGGGCGGACGAGGCAGAGAAAGAGGCGGCATTGTGCGGGCACAGTGAAAAGCAGGCCATGGCCTTTGGTGTATTGAGCTTGCCCTTTGCAAAAGTCATAAGGGTAACCAAGAACTTGAGGGTATGCGGAGACTGTCATGAGACGGCCAAGTTCATGTCCAAAATGGTCGGAAAAGAGATTCTTTTGAGAGATTCGAATCGGTTTCATCGTTTCAAAGACGGGTTTTGTTCGTGTCGAGGTTTTTGGTAACATGAATACTACAAAGTCTATTGTTGTTCTTCTCCCACAACCTTGGTCGTTAAGGTGTGTTGATGGAGGGTTTTGATTCTTTTCTTCGCACTTGGTGTTATGATTGAAGCCGCAAAAAGGGGCAAAGTGCACTCCATTGATGCATAATGGAAGAAATCATGAGAAATTGGTGCAAGCAACACTTTCCCCCCCTCCTTTTGAGTGGATGTTTATGCCGATCTAGTATCAGGTCACTGGTTCTAATCCTCGTATTTGATGTTGCTATCAATCAGAAACGAAAGGTCAATGGTTGTAATCCTCGTATCTGATGTTTCCATCAATCAGAAACGCCAGGTCCCAAGACACCGATTGTAATCCTCATACATGTAGTCATCAACCGTCAGTACCAAGCACTGGTTGTAATCGCCGCTTGAGAACTATCGATCACATGAACCCGAAAAATGTGAAGATACATAAGGGTATTCAAACCCGACAACTCATCTAAAAAGTCAAACTGATACGTAGAGGACCATGATTAAAAAGCTCTTTTGATTCATATCTTTTCGATTCGAAACTTTGACCCTTGCTAAGAAAGGTTAAGAGGGTATGGAGCAACATGTTATAGCTGACACAACCCACATTCTATGATAAGGTTTCTTTCTTCTATTATTGTCATAGTGAACATGCAAACATGTGTGTATGCATATGAATAAAAACATGAATTTGACAATGCAATGTGAGGAGTTTCAGATTCTGGGTATATAGTTGATGATCGAAGAGGACATAAACTCGATAATAAGATGCATACACTCGATAGAAAGATGCATAAAATCGACTCAAATTCAATCTATGGCAAGGTTTCTTCTATTATTGTCATAGTGAACATGTAAACATGTGTGTATGCATATGAACAAGACATGAATTTGACAATGCAATGTGAGGAGTTTCAGATTCTGGGTATATAGTTGATGATCGACGATAACATAAACTCGATATAAAGATGCATAAAATCGATTCAAATTCAATCTATGGTAAGGTTTCTTCTATTATTGTCATAGTGAACATGTAAACATGTGTGTATGCATATGAACAAGACATGAAATTGACAATGCAATGTGAGGAGTTTCAGATTCTGGCTATATCGTTAAAGATCGACGATAACATAAACTCGATGAAAAGATGCATAATCTCGCTTTAAATTCAACGTATACAGATCAAATTTGCAGCTCAAGAACAAATGCATAATGAATTTCCACTATGAAACCCCAAATTGAATAACGACCGGACTTATCTAATGCATAAACTCGATTCTGGCTATATTGTTGATGATCAACAATAACATAAACTTGATGAAAAGATGCATAAACTCCACATATACAATTCGGATTCGAAGCTCAAGAACAAATGCATAATAGATTTCCACTATGATACCTCATAATACACAAGAATAGATCAAAGCACACTCCCAATTGAATCACGACCAGACTTATCTAATGCATAAACTCGATTCTGGCTATCTCGTTGATGAACAACAATAACATACGCTTGATGAAAAGATGCATAAACTCGACATATACAGATCGAATTCGAAGCTAAAGAACAAATGCATAATCGGATTCCACTATGAAACCTAATAATACACAAGAATTGATCAAATCACACACCCAATTGAATCACGATCCAGCTAATCAATTGCATAAAACTCGATTCTGGCTACTATATCGTTGATGATCGACCATAACATAAACTCGACAAAAAGACGCATAAACTCGACGTATACAGATCGAATTCGCATAAACTCGACGTATACAGATCGAATTCACAGCTCAAGAACAAATGCATAATCGATTTCCACTATGAAACCTAATAATACACAAGAATTTGATCAAATCACACACCCAATCGAACCACGATCCTACTAATCTAACACATACCCATCTCAAATCCGTATCAAATCAATGAAAAAAATCGAAACTTTCCAACGATCTAGCCACAACATTTCGATATAAGAACCAAGAACACAATGAGGAACACAATCGAAGACAACCCAATTGCAACACCAAGAACAACCTTACTTGGGCCGTGATGCTGATCGCTCTTCTGGGTGTCCTCATCCTCGCTGGTGTCGTCGTAATCGTCGTCGGAGCCGTCGTCGGCGGAGGAGGAGTCCTTCGCCGGAGGCGGAGACAGGGGAAGCCCGTGCTTATCGCATTGGGCGATCCCAAGTTTCAATTTTGACGAGAGGAGCGTGTGGTTGTAGCAGAGGTTGGTGTTGCCGGCGACTCTGAAGACGGCGAGGCTTCTGATGAAGGTGGAATTGAAGGGTAAGACGCCGTGGAAGTTGTTTCCGGCGAGGTTTAAGGTTTCGAGGGTTTTAATGTCGGAGATGAATTTGGGGATCGTGCCGTTGAGGTTGTTGGAGCTGAGATCGAGGTGGGTTAGGGAGGGGACGGCGGAGAGGGACTCCGGGATGGGTCCGGCGAGGGTGTTTCGGGACAATGAGAGGGTGGTGAGGGAGATTAAGTCTCCGATGTCGATTGGGATTTCTCCGGCGAGGGTGTTGGAGGAGAGATTGAGAGAGATTAGATTTTCTAGGAGAGTTATTGAATTGGGGATTTTTCCTCTGAGTTTGTTTTGGGAGAAATCGATGTGGGTCGTGTTCGGATTGAGGTGTTTGGGGACGAATCCGGTGAGATTGGCGGCGGAGATGGTGACGGAGGTGAGTTTCTTCATGTTTCCGATGATGACGTAGGGGCCGGAGGCGGTGACGGGGACGGAGGAGACGGTGAGGTCGGTTAGGTTGCGGAGGCGGGAGAGGTAGACGCCGGTGAGGTGGCGGAGGGAGTTGACGGCGGAGAAGGAGCGGAGGGAGGCGGCGAGGTCGGCGGGGAGGTGGACGGCGGCGGCGGGGCAGTTTAGGAAGTGGAGGGAGGTGAGGGTGGAGAGGGACTTGAGGGCGGCGGAGGACAGGGAGACCTCGTCGGAGCAGTTGGCGAGGGTCAGGGAGATCAGGTGGCGGAATGGGGTTCCGCCGTCGCACACGGCGGCGGAGCCGCCGTGTGCACATGGGTTTTTGCCGGCGGGGACGTTGAGGGCCCGGAGGGCTTGGACTTGCTTTGGATCTAGCGGCGATGTGGAGGTTGTTGGGGCGGCGGTGGGGGCGGGGCTCGGCGGCAGAGAGATGGCTCCGGCGGCATTGGCGGCGGCGGAGAGGAGGAGGAAGAGGAGGAGGAGAGAGAGAAGGAACGGTGGAGCTCCGAGTGGTGGCATTGTGGAGGGGAGAGAGAGGGAGGAGTGAGTGAGTGTGTTGAAGTGTGAAGCTTTTAGCTTAAGACTAAACTGAATTTCAGACAGAGGAGAGAGAAAGTAACAAAAGAGTAGAACTGACTTGTAAGAAGAAATGATGACTAGGATTTACTGTTGTAAGAAAATGTGTGGTATACATGTGATTGATAAGTAAGCATAACGTCCTTTGAACGATATTCTTATGTACTCCCAATATAATACGAACTCGTTGACTAAATGTTTACTCTTTATGAGTGCTTTGAGACTTCTTACCTGATAAACACTCTTTTAGGTAGAAGGACACTTTGGCTATAAGCTTCTTCGTTTGGATCTGTGGGTATCCAATCCGGTTGAAACTCATCACTGAGAGGTATGGTATCATCATTGTCGGGAACCTCACCGGTGAGAGTACAAGTGGGTGGGGTTGAGTTGTAAGTCCCGACCGCATCCAACCGTTGTCTCTTGTTCCCGATCGTGCCTTCCTCCGCCAATTTTTTTCTCTCAAACTTGAGAATGTCGTACCAATGGTCGAGGTCGAAGTGCTTCGATATGTTTTCCTTGGCGTAGATCTCCTTGATCATCTTGATTTAGTCGTATTCGAAGTAATCTCTTGTGAAGTTGCTCTTCACCAACATAACGATATTGTGGAATTTCCGCACCCGAGGGTAAGACCTGTTCCAGTAGTTCTTGATTTGTTTCCAATCTATAGGCGGGTACCGTTGCACCTCATTGTAAGCTTTGGCAATTTGGCTTTAATAGGTACTACCCTCTTGTTAGTTGCCCTTTGTTGCATCTTTGGATGTGCGTAGCCAGACATGGATGAGGTGTTTGGCCGCATCAGGGTTTCATTTTCTTCTATATGCTCCTCCTCATTGTTGGGAAAGGTCGATGGATGATGACTGAGATGACATCCGGGTGCCGTTGTTGTCGACGTTATATTGGGAATCACAGGGTGGGCCTAAAATTTGGGACCAAGTTTGGGGTTGGGGTTCATGAAAGGTGGGAGGTTGAGAGGGGTGGGTTAAAATCATGTTGCATGTAAGGGTTCGGAAAAATATATAGTTGCATGAACTGGTTGTTGGAGGATTGATGTTCAACATCCGTTGAAATTCATTGGCCTGATCTATGTTGAACTCGTGTTGCTTCGATGAAGACTGCGTCTAAGTCTCGTCATCGACATTTTCTTGTTCGAAATACAAGTTTTGTGGGAAGCAAAATTTAGGAGAAAAAGTTGTGAAATAAAGACCGATGAATGGGATGTTTTTTTTTATAGATGGTAAGAGCACCCACAGTCGTGGGCGAGGAGCAGCTGACGAGATGATCTCGCTGGCGAGGAGGAGGCGGGGAGCAGGCGAGGTGGAGGCGAGGAGCTCGCTGGCGACTTGGATAGCCGTTAGCGAACTCGCCAGCAGATCTCGCTGGCGAGGAAGACTTTGACCTTCTCGGGTGGCGCGCCGACCGTTGGCGAGCCACACGCTGGCGACACGTGGCCTGGTTCGCTGGCAGCAACATTATTTTTTTTTTCACTTCCCCTATAAATAAACACCCCAAAACTCATTTTTAACACACACTTAATTTCTCTCTTCTACTACACTTCAAAAAGTCCTATTCCAATTTCTTTCGCTATGTCTTCTTTCGATCTCAACGAGTGGGTTCTCAACTATAGGTCGGTGACGGATGAAACTTTGTCCCAAGAGTTCTTGCAGCCTTGCTTTTCCCCCAACCCGACTGTCCAATCCTCTCAACCCATTTCCAAGCCCGCCGAAGTCCGTCCATCCGTCCGTCCGACAAAGGCCAAAGCAAAGCGTGTCTTGTGGACCGACGAGGAGGACTGCAGGTTAGTTCGAGCTTGGATGCACCACTCGTACGACTCAGTGCACGGCAACCAGAAGCATAATTTGAAGTACTGGGGGGCCATCGCTGAGGAACTGGAATCTACTCGGGGCCCGGATGATCCGGTGAGGTCGGGGAAGCAGTGCAAAGACCACTGGCTGGGGACGAATCCCAAAGTGACGTTCTTTCAAGGGCTGTTTGTGAAGAACTGCAGGGACCACAGGAGCGGCCGGAACGATGCGGGAATCATGAAGTTGACCGAGGAGCAATACATAAAGGCTTGTGGTCATCCATTCACATGGAAACACTGGTGGGATCTTGTGAAAGGAGAACACAAGTGGAATTCTCATTACTTTGCTGTTGACGAGCCCATTGTACCGACACCGGTTACCGAGTTCGATGTCGAAGATTCTACCGACTCTGGCAAGCGCCCTCGTGAAGACACGCCGGGCTGTGAGGACAGTCAGCAAACGACGAGTGCTAATACGGACGGTCAACCCCAGTACAAGAGGCCTATGGGTTGCAAGGCTCAGAGGTAAGGGCTCAGCATCATCGTCTAAGGAAGCGGTTTCCGATCGTGTCGAGAGGGCCCATATAGCGGCCAAAGAAGCAAGCCAAGCCAGGACCATTGAGAAGGCTGCGCAGCTGAAGCTGATGGCATACCAGCAGTGGGTCGAAGCTGAAAAAACCGACACTTCGGGCATGGACCCCGAGCAGCTAGAGGCCCACATGACGCAGCTTAAGATTTTACGTAATCTGATGTCCCAGTGACTTGTTTTTTTTAAGCTTACCGTACTTGTTTTTTTTTCCAGTTGTAATTCTAGTTTCCTTTAATGAATGTTTTTTAAGTTTCATGTTTTGGTAATTGTTTTCTTTAATGAATTGTTAATTTGGTCAAATAAGTACTTTTTTTTACATTATTAGTTGTCCATTTATTGGGATGTGTGCCATTATTGCCACCACCACCACAAAAAGACCAAAACGCCCCCTTGTGGCCGACGGTTTTGGCCTATAAATACCACCCTTTTCCTCCTTCATTCTTCACACCTCTTCTCCAATTCTCTCTCTATCTCCCAAACTTTTGTTCTTCCATTTTTCCTCCCCTTCTTCGAAGCACCAATGGCCGGCGTAGGCTCATACCCGTGGACCAACGAGGAAGAGATGGTGTTGGTCCTATGTTGGCTGCAGGACGCCCGACTGGGCCCAAATCATAGGTACTGGCCGATAGTTTATGCCAATTTTGTCCACGGTGCTCCGGCCAATTCCCCGCCGAGAACCCAGAAACAGTGTCGAGACCACTGGCAGGATCTCGCCAGGAAAATCCACCGGTATGAACTGTGCTACCGTGCAGCAGTTCATAACGCCCCGCCGGGAAGTACCGAGACTTACCTTCGCTCTCAAGCAGCCGCTGCCCACCACACGAACCATGGCACCCATTTCACGAAGATGTTTCTGTGGGAGATCGTTCGAGACCATCACAAATTCCTGCAGTACGTTCACGAGCTGTAGATCGTGACCATGTCATAAAATTAGATATCGTTTAATTATGTATTAACTTATCATCTGCGTGCTAATTATAGGTATAATTATCATTTAAGTTTGTTTTAATTATCGTATGTGTGGTATATGTATAATTATGATAAAGTTGTGGGTTTATGTTGCAATTTTTTTTCTTTTTTTAATTGCTTTTTCCTCCATCTCGCCGGCGGCTCCTCACCAGCAACAGTACCCCACTGCAGACGTCGCTGGCGGTGAGCTGGCGAGATACTTTAAATATTATATTTTATATCATCTCGCCGGCGCCATCTCGCCGGCAGCCGGCGAGATGACTGTGGATGCTCTAAGAATATTTTTAAGGTTAATTCAGATTTTATTTAATTTAAAAAAACTTACCGTTACAGAGCCGTTGGAACCACGCAAGCGCCACGTGGCGTGGCGTGATTGGTCGGACACGATTCTGTGAATCGTGGTTCGTAGTTCACAATTGTGAACCATGAGTCGCGGTTCACGGATCTGTTTCACGGTTTAGCGAATTGAAACAGCACGAGCCGCACGCCACAACGTACGACTCACTGTTCGCGATTCACTAAACTGTGAACCATGAATCGTATAGAGGAACCGAGCGCTGTACGTGCTCTAAAAGCATATGCAATAGGGTCGGCTGTAGCGTCGGATGGACAAAAAAAGGGGAAATATCACAAAAGATCATGTTTTTCTCTTTTTAATCGATTCTCTCTCCTACCATCGACGAAACTGTCGACACATGTTCTTCTCTCTCTCCTCCCTCAGCCTTTCTTCTTCGGCCACTTGTCGGTTTACGTCAGAATCGACCCATCAAATCCGGCTTCACTACGAGACATTCACGAATTGAACCCAAATCTGACTTAATCGACCTTTCTAAATTCGACCCTACTGTAAATGCCCTAACACAATATCAAAAGGTCGTTCTTTCCCATCTCCATTAGCCATTATCATTCAAGATTGTTTATACATCTCATCTATTCGAGAATGTACAACTCGAATACGTCATACGGGTTAAACAAACTTCTCATCAATTATTTAAAAAATGTTCCTTCTTTTTGTGAGTAAATACGAGATATTTTATTTAAATGCCGGTAATTATAAGGATCCGATGAAACAGCTCCGATATCAACCCTCCTTGTCACTCCCAGACAGGGGAGGAACAGACCGTCCTGACAAGCCAGTGATCTATTTTATTCGCTGTCCGTTTTATAAAATCGAGTTGCACATTCCCGAGTCTAAATAGAAAGGAAATACAATCGCTGCAAATGATAACACGCTTCACGATCTACAATACAATATTTTATTCCAAAAACAAATAAACAACAAAATACACTCTTGCTTCATGTTCAAGTCATAGATCCCACCTCCACTTCCGAACCAAATCTCGACCCCATAAACTTACACTAACTACCAACAATCTATAGCAATACAGCTCGATCTCAACCTCGTACCATCATCGGACCCCACGAACGGGTTAACCTTAACCCAAACAAGCGAAAACACCGACGCCAACAAAACCGACCAAAGCACCACGATCGTCGGAGTTCTGTTCTGTCGTCCCATGAGACCTTTAAGGAAAGGGTAGAGATGGAGGATGACCCAAAACGCGAAGAACACCCTCCCGAAGAGCGGGCCCCACGCCTCGTAGCCCTCGTTGAGGGCGTCGGAGACTCCGGCGACGACTCCGACCATGTTGACGATGAGGAGGGTCGTCGGCGGGACGAGGAGGGTGGTCCATTTGATGATGTAGAGCTCCCCGAACTCGGCGTCGTCGGCGGCTTTGGCGGTGACGGTGAAGTTTGTGTCTAGGCCGGCTAGCATTTTTAGGATTCCTTGGAAGACGGCGAAGAGGTGGGCGGAGACCCCGCCGATGACCCAGAACTGCTCGTTTCGCCAGAGGTCCTCGATGCTTACCCCGCTCCACCGGAGCTCGAGGACGCTGGTGACGATGATGGAGAAGAAGAGGCCGAGGAAGAGGGTGCTCGCTAGGTTGGAGAGCTGGAACAGGGAGATCGTGTTAGAATATAAAATTATAATTGAATATTTAATTATCAGTCTGAGCATAAGACGAATCAAGTGATGATACAAGGAATCGTGATACAACATTAGTTATTAACTTGAGCTTTTAGCACGCCAGCTGATGATACGAGAAATCATGATACGATCAGATCAAGATGCCCATTGGGCCAACATGTGAGTTTGTAAGACGAATTGGGCTAAAGAAAAATGAAAAAATCGCTTACGATGAGAGACTAACACGAAGGGACACTTAATCTCACATCGAACATATATGAGGTAAAAGAAAGAGATGATAAATAACTCGGAACACAATTTAAGATAGACTAGTCTTTTTGGTCGAGTTCTATCTATATATCATATGCTTCATTGTTATTTTTCTTATGGGTGCGCAAGAAACGCGAATTGAAAAACCCGGGGACCCATACCAAACCGACATCATTTGGCACCGAACCCAGAAGTGATTTTTTTTTAAAAAATCGAGGGTCCGGTGCGGGTTTCGATTGAAAACCGAAAATTTCAAGTTGAAATCAGATATGAATCTCCGAACTGAGTACCTCATGAGAAATTAGAGAGGTAAATGTACTCACAGTTGGTATGATGAACTTGCCGGTGAGGAGGCAAATCGCGGGCAACGAGCAATAGGCGACGAGAGGGAGAGAAGTGAACGGGTAAACGATCGTGTTAATATACGCCAATCGTTGGAGACACCTGAGGCGCCCGGCGCCAAGTCCATACCACAAGGGACAATGCCTACTTAGGAAGATCTCCACCGACCCAAGCGCCCACCGGAGCACTTGGTGCAACCTATCCGACAAATTGATAGGCGCCGACCCTTTGAAGGCAGGCCTCAACGGCATGCAATAGATAGACCTCCACCCCCGGCATTGCATCTTCAAACCCGTCAGGATATCTTCCGTCACCGACCCGTAGATCCAACCAATCTAAGAGATTTTGATCACATTAATGTAAGTGTTGTAAGAACCTTAATCTAATCAAAGAACATGGAAATGATCATGGTACTAACCTCTTTTCCCCATGCGGTCTTTTCCTCGTATCCGCAGTTGATGACGTGGATAGCTTCCTTGATCAACGTCGATGGATTGGCCGACTCGGGAACTCCCCCGTTCTCCATGAGCGTTGACTCGATGAATACGGGGGATAATCCAAAAGTCTTCTCAAAGTTCGTCTGGGAGATCAACATCGGTCTGTCGTAGTCATCGTAATCTGTGCAACAATTATTTAAACATATCAAGACTTGGGTTTGAAACAGGATCTTTATTTTTGCTACTCGACCCAACAAAGAGTTGGTAAATATGAAAAACCCCCAATCAAAATCGGAGAAAAAAAAGGTTTTAAATTTCAACATCGATCTGTCATATTCATCATAATTTGCACTACAATATTATTCAAATACATCAAGACATGGGTTCGAAACTAGATCAATATTTCGGCCACTCCAAACCCTAAAAACCCTAAAAGAAGCCCTAAAACCCCATCGAAATTGAACAAAAAACATTTTAAAGATCAATATCGGTCTGTCGTACTCATCATAATCTGACCAGATCTAAACTTGGGTTTAAGACCCGATAGAGTTGGAAAAGATCAAAGAAGCCCAAAATAACCTAATCAAAATCCAAGAAAAAAGTTTTAAAGATTCATCTCGATATGTCACACCCAT
This sequence comes from Erodium maritimum, assembly GCA_963921825.1. Taxonomy (NCBI): domain Eukaryota; kingdom Viridiplantae; phylum Streptophyta; class Magnoliopsida; order Geraniales; family Geraniaceae; genus Erodium; species Erodium maritimum. Next base: position 1,714,570 of record OY997593.1, on the reverse strand, counting down.
CATAATCTGCACAACAATTATTTAACCCTATCAAGACTATTTTTGCCACTTAACCCGACAAAGAGTAAATAAAAATCAAAATAGCTAAAAAAATTAACCTAATTAAAATTGGAGAAAATGTTTTAAAGACACCGCTATTGAGACATAAACTCTGTCTCATGCATTCAGGTTGAAGTGCTTGACCAGTTAGACAAACAAACAGCCGTTACTTACGATCTATTTCCTGAAGATTGAAGATGGACGGATTGAGATCTTCCCCTTTAGCATCGTCGTAAACCTCAGAATCATCTCTAGCACCCTTCCTCGAGGCCCAGCAGCAGCAAGACGATGACAACGATGATGAAGTCTTTGGACTGTACCCGTAAAGAGCCTGCCTATTGAAAACACAACCGGTTCCTACATAAACCGGCCCTTGAATGCCATCAAGCCCTTTCATGTTGACCTGAAAATGAGATCAAAACCCTTTCAAGATCATGTCAATGTTCGAATCGAGATCGAGATCGGGACAGATTCGAGCAATTACGTCGAAGAACACTGTGTTTCGGTTGGCGTAACGGTCGCTCCGGTCGATGCCATCGAACCTCTGAGGGAACTGAACGTAACATACTTCAGGACCGACTTGTGGGTCCATTAGGAAACACATTGCTTCGCGTACGGCTTTGCTGTTGTTGACGTAGTGGTCGCAGTCGAGGTTGAGGATGTATGGTGCGTTTGTGAGGATCGCCGATACCCTTACCTGTGGAATGTAATTTAGTGATGGTATCTACCTTTGTTTATCAGCAAGAAAGCGGGGAAATCTTAATCTAGTCTAGTCAGTCGCGGAGGTGAGTGATCCCTCTGACCGCTTGATCAACCCGAGTGAGCTAGCGATTGTATCTGTCGACGTGTAACACACCTGCTTCTAAGCAGATGTACTCGCGTTTGAACTTCTTATCTCAAAAGGAGGAAACAAAGCTCTCTGACCACCTGACCAACCCAAATGAGACAGTGATTGTATCTATCATGTGTAACACACCTGCTTCTAAGCAGATGTACACACGTTTGAACTTCTTATCTTTAAAGGAGGTGACAAAGCTCTCTGACCATCTGACCAACCTAGATGAGACAATAATTGTATCTGTCGATGTGTAAACACCTACTTTTAAGCAGATGCATACGCGTTTGAACTTCTTATATCAAAAGGAGGTGACAAAACTCTCTGACCACTGACCAACCCAGATGAGACAGTAATTATATCTATCGATGTGCTTCTAAGTAGATGTACACACATTTGAACTTCTTATCTCAAAAGGAGGTGATAAAGCTCTCTGACCGCCTGACTAACCCAGATGAGATAGTGCTTGTATCTGTTGACGCGTAACACACCTACTTCTAGATGTACCTAGATCTAAACTTCTTACTTCAAAAGGAAGTAAGAGAATTTTCTGATCACTAGACTAATCCAAATAAATCGTGATTTGTACCTATCCGTCTGATTCTAGAAAATGTACTCATGTTCGAACTTCTTATCTCAAAAAGAGAGGGATAGAGCTCTCTGACCACCCGACCAATCCAAATGGAATAGTGGTTATATATACTGATGTGTAACACACCTGCCTCTAGACAAATATACCCTAGTTCGAAATTCTTATCCCAAAATAAGGTCATAGAGCTCTCTAACTACTTGGTCAACCCAAGTGAGACAGTAATTGTATCTATCGACGTATAGCTCATCTGTTTCTAGACAGATGTATTTATGTTCGAACTTCATACCTCAAAAAGAGGTGGTAGAGCTCTCTGACCACCTGACCCACCGAAATAGGCCAATAAACTTATCGATGTGTTACAAAATTTGAATTCGTACTTACCAAAGCGTTTTCAGCACCAGCCTTCTTGTGGTGTTGGTAACCAGGTCTCTTTTCTCTCGAGACATAAACGAGTCGAGGAAGTTTGTTTCCCTCTGTGTCGTGTGCGCCACTATGTCCGAGAAACACCTAAACCGAAACAAGACATCAAAAACTAAGTGAACTATAGGTTAAAGAACACATAAATCCCAAAACAATGTCCAAAGATTCGAATTTCCTGTCTTAAAAGGACAAAAAGATCATTCGAGATTCGATATTAGACAAGTTTCGATCAAGAAAATACAACCTAGCTATGCACTTGTTCGAACCTGGATCATGCCGGGGTGGTCGCGGGTGTTATTTCCGGGCCAAGTGGTTCCATCCTGCATGGTCCAGCCTTCATCAGGTGTCTTCTGAGCCTTGGCCACCAATGCGTTGACTCTCACTTTATACTCTTCGTAATCTCTCTGAAACAATTACACACACAACAGTCAATCCCAAGAAACCTTACACACACAACAATCAATCCCAAATTCACAAATCATTGCACGAAACACAAGGGTTGCAACTTGCAACGTGTGCTTGTTCAGGTCAAACACTCGAACTTGAGTCTTTGAGACCAGGATTCAAGCCTCATCAACGATAGAGAAGTTCAAACTGATAGTTGAAAACCCAATTACAATCATATTCTAATACGCATCTTTATGGATAAATCTGTTCACAGGCTTTGGAGGTAAATTATTAGAAGAGAAGATGAACCCATTGAGAAACGTGATAAGGACTGACCTATTTTAGACAAATTTGATAAACAAAGAAGAAATTAGATTTTTTTGTAGTTAGTAGGGTTTGAACCCGGGTCCGTGAAGAATCAAACTCTAATACCATATTAAAGAACCAATTCAATTAAAAACTCAAGCCGATAGTTTCTCAAGACCCGTGTTGAGCCTCTCTTCACCAACTCTCCTAATTTTTGTTTGAGAATAATATTAGAGTCCATTTCTAATTTAAAAGTTGTCTTCAACCTAATATAATTCAAAACTTTGATGTATCATACATTTCATTTATATCAAAACTCAAAAGTTAACGTTTTTCTTTAAATTTCCGTATTTTGGATGGAAAATCCTCTCAAAATCAGAAATACCTAAATTACCCTTAAATCCAAAAATACCCTCCATCACTCAACTACCCCAAACCCCCAAAAATATAACACATCTTAATAAACACAACGCTTTTTTTATGCATAAGCATGTGAACAAATCTCAATACACAACGCTTTTTTTATTATCAGATCTTAATACACAACGCTTACCTTCATCGCTCTACGCTCCTTGACGAAAGAAGGCTGGACTTTGTCCTTCAAGTAGTCGATCTTCAACGAGAAGTAGAACTCGGGAGCGCGAGGCTCGATGGCGTATTTCTTGCAGAAAGGTACCCATTTCCTCGCGAAATCAGCAGTCTCGACGAGAGACTCGAACGTGAGCATGGCAGCGCCATCATCGGATACATAGCACGAGACTTTGTCCACAGGATAGTCCACTGCAAGGATGGATAAAACCGTGTTGGCAGTGATCAATGGAGGTTCCTTCATCGGGTCGACCGTGCTAACGAAGAAGTCCACGGCAGCTAGCTGGTTCGGTTCACCGTGTCTTTCGAATCTGTACAATTTAACTAAAAATTTAAGCTGATAGTTGAAGGATCGATTATAGTTTTGTATTCTAACATTTAACAGTATCATCTCAAGTAAACGCACGGGTATGATAAAAAACACTATAAGTTGATGTCATTATCTTCGAGTTTTTGTAGGTTGTGATCTTTAATATAACTTGTGTCATGTTGCACTTGATCTGAATTCATGATTTTGTCCTTAAATTTTATACTAAAAAAATAAAAAAACATAAAATTACACAAAATAAAATAAATCAGGTTTCAAGTTTTACTATTGCGTAAACAATTCTTTTTCCGTTCTACTAACCTGATCGAATAATCAAAATTGTTCTGATTTAATTCGGTTAATAATCAATTTTAAATTGAATATTGGATACAATCAATTTTTATTCATGGTATATGAATAAAATATGATTAAATGTAGAAACCTTCCCTAATGTATTGGTCACGGACAATAAGCTACACAAAGTTTAAAAGTGTTAAGTAAAAGATCTTATAGGTTGGTCATATGTCATTTACATGTTTTTATAAATTGGTCACATATCATTAATTTTCCGTATGAATTAGTCACGTATTCTTTATATGTATTTATGAATTAATCACATATTTTTTACATGTCTTATGAATTAGTCACAAATAATTTAGATGCCTCTAATAATGACCAATGCTTTGGAATAGCTTACTATTTGTGACCAATACATAAGGGTATGTTTTCACATTTAACCCAATAAAAAGAACAGAAAATATTGTATTACATTTGGTAACCAAATTAAATCTGATTAGTAGAACGAAAAAACTCGATTATGATAGTAACATTTGATGATCGATATTCTGACTTATGTTACAAAAATCATTAATATCGATATTCTGACAAAATTCGAACATGATTTTTTTTACTTTTTATCTATTCAACTTCAAAGATAAAACCGTTATTTTAAAACAGATATATTATATACAATACAAGTGTACCTTGCAGAAAGCCTATCGGTATATGTAGTCCGGTTAATCGGAGACCATTTCGGGAACTGATCGAGAACCCACGAAACCGCGAACCAAACCTCACATATAACAGAAGTGAGCCACAAACCATAAGCACTATCGACCGGGTGCGTGACTCGGTAATGGAAGAACAACCCGAGGATGACCAACCGGACCACGATCACGATCCGGTAGGGAGTGAGTTTGTCCGACGGGATCGGAGCAAAGGTCGAGAGAGGCTGCGAAGGATCTGCAATACTCCTGCGAGACAAAATCGGGACCGATTTTCATATCACTACCTTAACTAAAAATTTGTTTGGACGGTATCCAAAGTTCCCAAAAAAACGATTAGGAAAGTGATGTGAAAATCGTAAACCGTCTAGACGGATTTTGGAAACTTAGGGTACTGCCCAGAGCCCTAAAAAGCATGAGTTTTGTTTAATAGGGTTAATTGCTGAAAACAACATTATGTATTGTCTGTTTGCAAAAAAAACAACATTATGCATTGTCTATGCTTTTAAACTATATTATCTTTTGAGCACCGTTGTTTACTTACAAATTTAAAATACCCGGTTAAAATGCACGTGAAAAATATAGTTTTTTGCATATAAACAATACAGAATATAATTTAAAACGTGGACAATACATATTGTAGTTTTTAGTTTAAATCGTGGACAATACATATTGTAGTTTTTAGCAATTAACCCTTTTGAATATATGTTCTTACATTCTCTCGTCCATGCTTTGCTCGGTTGGGATTTGAGAAGAAGACTTGGTTGGAGTTTGCTTCTGGTTCTTGTTGTCCTTCCAACTCTCGATCCGGTTCTTCCAAATCGGGTTCCCGGATTCATTGGTTAATTCTTTGATACGATCAACAAGTATTTGTTAGAGATATGAATCAATAGGAGGAAGTTCAAACTTATTAAGGCACGATCCATCTAAAAACACGAACAAATAAGTGATGGGGATTTTGGTCCGAATATCAAGATCTGATACCATATTAAATCAGACTCGAGTCGCCTAAAAACTCGAGATGGGAGTTTAATCGTACTAATTAAAGTCATGATTCTTCATAGAAACAGAATAAAAAATATATATTCGCCAAAGATATATTACGAGCAGACCCATCTAAAAGCTCAAACAAATAGGTGATGAGACTTTAGTTCAAACCAAGACCTCATAACATATTAAAATCTGACTCACTTAAGAATCCACACATATGGACAGAGACTCAAACTTGTTATTTAAGTTGGTGTTATTATCGGTATTTGTACCATATGCGAACTTTGACAAGATTGATTGGACAAGATTAACTTCATAGATTGAATCTACCGTTACATACCGCTATCCAACGTTGACACGCTGCTGATATGTCTTGAATGAGCCTTGACGGGTTGAGTATCCAGTAACTTTGCATAAGCCTCCGCCATCAAGTTTTCTGAGAATTTCAGACTCACGAACCTTAGTTTAGAAAATAAAAAACGATCAAAAGTTCAAACCGATAGACGGAGGCTCAGAGTTGTTATCTAAGTTGGTGTTATGTTTCACATTTATTCGATGGGGAACTCTCATGCCTCGTTCTAACCGAAGTTGTGATATGTTATCTAGGCTGGTGTTATGATTTACATTTATTGGGACTCTTAAATTAGGATGGCTTTAAAATGTTAGGTACTCTGATATCATATTAAAAAGACCGATCCATCTAATAACTCAAACCAATAGATAGAGGCTCGAGACTTGTTATTCAAGTCGATGTTGAGGTAATTCCATCTTATTACTCTAAACTTTTCGGTTTCCATCTTAATATTTTTTCTCTCACCTTGCTACCTTAAAATTGAGTTTGTATCACTTTCGTACCCATCGTTAACTTTTCATTTTTAGACGGAAAATTGTCATGTGTCTGGCAAATAGTTATGAAAAATGTCGAAATTGCTCCTCAAATCATTCTCAAATCCTTCTAACTTAGTCTATTGAATCAAATATAAATTGTTAGGGGAAAGAATTTGGGAATGCTTTGAGGGGGAATTTCGACATTTATTAGAACTATTTGGGTCATGTGTCAGGCATATGATAATTTTTCGTTCAAAAATAGACGAAAAGTTAATGATGGGTACTAAAGTGATACAAACTCAATTCTAGGATAACGAGCTGAGATTTTTTTTAAGGAAGTGGAAACAGAATCTAAAAAATTTACCATGATGTTATGATTTACATATATTCGATGCAAGACTCTGACACAATCGTCACAAAACACATACCGTCATAGGGTGTGCCGCAGCGCAGGCACACCTTCCTCCCCTCCTTGAGCTCGTACTCGACACAACTCTTACAAATCGGGAAATTACACTCATTGCAAGCCACAAACGTCTCTCCATTGACATTGAACTCGACCTGCTCACCACAAGTCCTGCAGAGAGGAGCCTCAGACTCCATCAAAGCTCTCAAGATTTCTCCAACCCCTATTCGAGTTTGATCTTCTTTATGAACCCTAGATATGGGTTCTAGGGTTTGTTGGGGGGTCGAGAGTGGAGGGTGGGAGCAGATTTGTAAGAAGGTTGAGAGTGGAGGATGATGGAGGTTAGGGTAGTTGGTGGTGTTGTTTTCTTGAGTGTCAAGCAACGTTGGTTTCAACTGATTTTTGAAATTTTAGCGGGAAATGTAAGGTTTCGGTTGTGTGGGACACATCTGAGTACCGATATTAATTAATGGACTAATTTGTTTTCATTGTTAATTTTAGTGTTTAATTAAATATATAATACAAGTAGGTGCTACTCTCTTGTTGAGTAATAAATGTTTAGATGTTTTTATGCAAAACCCGTCGATGTGGAAGCTTTACTTTCCGATGGATGTCGGTCTTGATGTTAAGACATACCGACTGACATTTCTGCACGCCGAAAATTTATTTGGGAAACGAGACTTCAACGACGGATCTTAACCGATAGACGTATCCGTCAACAATAATGTGTGCTGACGGATAACCCTTCATAGATAACGAATAAGATCCATTGGCTAAGATTGATTCAGCAATACGATAAGACATGATAATTACATAAAAACGAATAATTCATTTTTTTTGTTTGATCTCAAGACTAATCTTGATATATGAAATGTCCAAAATACCCTTACAAATTGAAATGGTATTGAACAATTAAGTTAGAACAAGACATACTAATAATTTTTGGTTTTTATATGCATTGGATATGAAAGACAAATTGAATTAAAGTCATTTCATTTTCAACCATTGATAGGCACAAAACAAAGCCAAAATGGATTCGGATTAAGCGTCGGATACATAGTACAAATCATGACAATTCCTACAAGCAAAACCCAAATATATAACTCGAGAGCTGCATAACCGTCCGGTTAAGCTCACAAGATCCGATTCAAAACTATTCGTTAAAGAACGTTTACAGGAAACTAAGACGGTCTGCAATGTAACCGAAATGACCTTTCCCGTTGGGAGGAACATTTCTCTCCAATGCCTGAATCGGAGGCACACTTGAAGTTAAGAAATAGAGTACACTTTCACCACTTTGGTTGTGTCACAAACAACAAGGTTGTCTGAATCCATTGGAGTCGTGCATAACCAATTGACCTGCCAATGGAAAGATCCGAGTTTAGAAAGGAATAATAAACGAGACTGGCATGTAGGGATTGCACAAAAAACTACACTTACAGATTGGTCACAAACAGAAAAATGAACTTTGTGATACTTTTTTGTTTATAGATGGTTATACAGTTAGATTTTTGTTAGTTTTTAGGGATACTTTTTGCTAATTGTAGCCCTCTTTGAAAATTCTGGATTTTTTTTACTTTTTTGTGATTACCAAAGAAGAGGGCTAGAACTTGCGAAAAGAGAATACCTCAAGGTACTTTTTTGCAATCATCCCTAGTTTTAAAACAAAACGACTATTTCACCCCTTGACTCTATAAGACGAACTAACTTTCTTGCTCAAAGCAAAGTTGAGGCCTATCCGTGCCACTAACACAGTTTGTTTTCAGTTAGTTTTCGAACAAAATGACTGATTTACCCCTTCACTATTGAAAAAGAACTTACCTTCTTTCTCAATTCAATGTTGAGACTAAGAGGCTTATCTGTGCCACTCGTTCCCGCAGGACTACAACATGTAGGCACGTCCCATACTTTCACTGATTTGTCATTCCCGCCAGAAACTACGAATTTCCCCCTCTCCCCGAATGACGAAAATGCCCTGAGCACATAGTTTATATAAATCAGATATATGCATCGAATTCAGGAAATATAAATCGGGTACTTACACGCAAGAAACAGCTGCAGTGTGACCACCCAGTGTGTAATCCAAGTGCAAGCGCTTCCTTCCATTTTGACCTGTCGGCTCGGTATCCGAAGGACTCGTGTCCTTCGATCTTGAGTGAGATCCTTTACGTGGTTTTATGGAGCAATTTGACTTAGTAGAAGCGAGCTCTTCGATATTGATCACATCAACGACTCCATCGCCCCTGGCTACAACACATATCTTGCCTGTTTTATCGAGCATATCAAGTTCTGGAACCGCTACTGCGTGAACAAAAGCTGGATTGAAACATTGTGCTGAATTTTCATTGCCCTTTTCTTCAGGTGAGGCTGCAGCGAAGATGTGACACTGAAGATTAATAACAGCTTATTCAAGGGATAACTACAAAAAAAATAAATACCCAGAGATATTCACTTTTCGCAACTTGTAGCCCTCTTCTTTGATAATTGCAAAAAGGTACCCTGAACTTGTCTTTTTGTTGCAATTTATATAAAAATGACAATTTCACCCTTACAAATTAGTTTTAAAAAATAATAAGTAAATAAAAAAATCCAAAATTTCACATCCCTTAAGTGCGACAAAAAGACAAGTTCAGGACGTTTTTTGCAATTAAGAAAGATGAGGGCTACAAGTTGTGAGAAAATGAATACCTCAGAGTACTTTTTTGCAATTATTCCTATAACTTATATTGTTTGGGTAATGCGATACAGTAAACAAAAGATAAGAAGAAAAAAATGACAAAAGGGGTACATACCGAAGTCCACAATTTTATAGGGGCGACCTTTGGAGAAGTCCCACATTACAAGTTTTGAATCAAGCCCCCCCGTAATGACTGCACCAAACACAATGATAACACGTAAGATACATTGTTAATTATACTGTAAAACACGTATGTCCACAAAACACGTATGTCCACAAAACTGCAAGTGTGTGACAGAAAGAGAGACACATTTTTGCACTTCAATGGAAGTACCAGAGGTATTCACTTTTTGCAACTTGTAACCCTCTTCTTTGATAATTGCAAAAAAGTGCCCTGAATTTATCTTTTTGTTGCAATTTGTATAAATTTGTTTTAAAATAACGACTTTACCCTTGAAAATTTAAATTTTATAAAAGAATAATTAAAGAACATAAAATCAATATTTTCTTACTCTTTGTACGGTACAACGAGGAAGACAATTAAGAGATGAAAACTTGGATCTTTTGTTTATTTATTTATTTATTATTTTTCAAATATAACTTGTAAGGGTCAAATCGTCAATTTATACAAATAGCAACAAAAAGACAAGTTCAAGGTACTTTTTGCAATTATAAAAAAGGGCTACAAGATACAAAAAAATGAATATCTTAAGGTACTTTTTTGCAATTTATCCCTAAAAAGTACCTTCCCAAGGTCGCCAAGGGATGAACTGCAAGCTGCTACATATCTATAAACTATATTAAGGTTATAGAATTAAAATTTTGACAAAGAAGCCTTCTATAACATGGATGCTACAAGAGTAAATACCAATAAGAGTTCATGAGCCTTGCAAGAAAAGAAGAAAATCTTTCTAACGACAACGAAAAGTGAAGGAAATACATATATTGAATCGAAAGTTTCATGATTATACGGCATATATTGAATCGAAAAAGGGAAATAAAAGTTGTTAACCATCAAGGATACACTTGAATGACCGGATCTTAGAGTTTTATAAAGGCATTGTTGGCGAACGTCAATAATCTGCCACAGAGATCAATATCAGTAAGTGGATTAACAGTAATTACCCTTGTATTCCTTACTTGATTTGCGATCAATAAAAATAGGTACCAATATAAAAGAACTGACTACCCAAAAGCGGTGTCATATAAGGTGTGGACAATACATAATGTACACGTGGACAATACATAAATGTAGTTTTCGCACGTGGACAATACATAATTTAGTTTTTCGCACGTGGACAAGAAAACTATAATTGGGCCTTCAACTTTCAGTTGAGTTGGTCATCTAATATGGCTTCAGAGCCGGTACCTCATGGACACAAAGTTCAAATCCCACTATCTTCAAAATATATTATTACTTCTCTATTCATCTCATTCGCCCCCTAATGGGCCTCTTATCAAGTCTTATCTTCAAAGCCCTATTTCCCTTCTCAATGGACTCACCTCTCCATCTAAATAATCCACATCAAAACCCGTACACGGGCTTGTCCATGAGAGCACGTGTTATAATATAATTGTTCAGCAAAAACAGGGTGCAAGATGAGCCATGAGATACACTAGCCAGGGGTGAGATTGTCTTTTCAATATCTCATATTAGTCTAGTAACATTGAATCTCCAAATTAGCAATTCATACAACATATAGTACAATGGAAAGAACTAATTACTTCATAATAAATAGTTAAACTAGCCAATACCTTCACTTCACCGCCATCGTCTACACTTGCAATAAATGATGACTTTGGGTGGCATGCGACCTGCATAAACCAAGAAGAAAAAATGATTCAATTCAAACATATTCAGCATGCAAATACAATGCCTATTCATATTTAAATAAATAAATGGGATAGTACCTACTATAGGCCTCCTAGAATTCTAAATTTTTTTAAAAAAAAGCTCTTTCACCTCCTTGAGGTCAAAGGTTCGAATCCCAGTGGGTACATCTGGAATTAACTAGATTAGAGTAGGATTTCCCCACTTTCTTGCTGATAAAAATATTGAATAAATCTCTCACTTGTCCTAAATTTGACCCTGATTGAATGTAATGTCAAACAATCAATATGAAAAATGATCCAAACAAATTGAGGCTCTAATGGTTCACCTAAGCAGTATTATAATATTATTGAAGATTGAAAATAGAGCTCCATTTGTGAGACGCTATTGTTAATGTCTTGCTATCGTAGGATAAGTGATTATAACATCACCTGATTAATTTCCTCTTTATTGTAACTGAAAGTCTCCATTGGCTTCCACGAGCTAGCCTCCAAGATACAATATCAAAGATATGTCAGTAGACGAAACATGAAAGGATACACATAGATAATGTATGTATACGTATATATTGATATAAAAAAGAGGTGGAACTCGGAAGGAAGTTCTTGAAACCTCTCTTAAAATCAACGTGTAATTCCCTTATAAACCTAACAATTCTCGAAAATTAGTGAAAGCTTATAAATTGAAGAGGAAACTCCAATAACACACCCCCTTTCGACCTTTATTAATACAAACTAACTGTAAAGGTAATTTGTTCACAAAAAACAGCGGTTTTCATTAAATCTTACTGACACCATCAGTTTTTTTTTTTTGCAAAAACAGTCAACTTTGTTTTTGAGGGAACAAACAAAGGTGACTGTTTTGGCAAAAACCCGACGGCATCACAGAAACTGTTGTTTTGAGTGAATAAATGAAAGGTAACCGAGTGTTTTTGCAAACAAATGACCTTTACAGTTAGTTTGACTTAATAAAGATCGAAATGGGGTACGTTATTGGGCTTTCCCTTAATTGAACACACCCAATAAATGATTACCAGATGCATATCAAAGGCCTTCACTTCATTCCCCGAGGAGACATATATAACATCTTCATTCCCTGAAACATGTCACCTAACTGAGAATTTTTTTCATAAGCATAAGCAATACAATTCTCAATTTCACTTGGGAGTCAGGACACATTTGTTAAAAAAAAAATTACGAACCTTATTCATAATTTGTAATTCCGTCATCGAAAATATATAAAATTCATAAGCTTGGCCTCATCATGTAAGAAGAAAACGTACAATTCTACCTCCTCCAACTTATAATAAGACCCTCACTCACACATTTACTTTCAACAAGTTGTCCTCATTATAATATCTATGCCAACCCTATCTTCAAATTGTCTCATAAAAACAATTAATTTGTCAAACAAACCATAAAATATACAAATGGGGATAGACTGATAGTTAACTAAACAACCGTTTAAGTTCGTGACAACAATTTCAATGTTGCAGTAAGATGCATCCCAATTCCCAACTAGGAATATGCAATGCCGAATTGGGAGGCATCTCATTCATGAATTCATCAAACAACTTGAGAAACAATGAAATTGACGAGTACATGTGAGGCATTGAGTACAACTATTCTATCTAAGAAAAATGTTATTTAACACTCTCAACGACCTTTGATTCTCAGAAACACCCCCTAAAGGTGAGGGGTTATCAGTAGCACACCGTCACCTTTTGTTATTAATCAAAAACCCCGGATTTACACTGATCAGGTGATGGTTTTTTGTTGGAACAAAATGGACGGAAGTCGTGGTTTTTTTATGAATAACAAAAGGTAACAGTGTATTACTGATAACCCCAAACTTCACCGTGTGTATTTGAGAATCAAAGGGAAGGTGTGTTCATTAAGTTACCCCTATCTATCTATCATAAACTAAGTGTCAGCTATACCAAGTTCTGCTGGTTTCAATTCAAGTGTCAGCTCATTATCATTACCATTAGCATAATCAGGAAAGATTAGTGGATTATTGACAAATTTATACTCTCTAGGGATAACGTCGATTTCAGACCTATGTGGAAAGGTCATTCTCACTTCCTAACTGAGGTCGACCTTTCGTGACAATTCCTAGCTCAAAAGTAGTACACGTTTACAAAAAGTACCAATCACGTGTAAAATAAGCATGAAATATATGTTTTTCCTTGTAAAAAAATACCACCTTTATGCTACTTTTTGTAACAAACTACCGCCTTTATGTTACTGTTTATAACAAAACACCACTTTTGAGCTGAGAATTATCACGAAAGGTCGATCTCAGTTAGAAAGTGATAACTAAAGGTCACATAAGGTCCGGAAACAACGTTTTCCCTCATATTAAATTCATGTGGGACATTTGTTGTTTTAGAAGAACTAAGTTATGGGTATTGAAAGTTCAATCCAAACACGAATAAAAGAGCATGAAACAAAGCATGAGATTGAATCATCAGCTCACCGGACTTGAAGCATAATGATGAAATAGGTTCCTTCCCAACCTCCATGACAAATTGGACATCTTTGCATCGCATATCGAACCAGCAAACGCATCCATCCTATACCAAACCACATAAAATTGAAACCCAACTCGCCTAATCAAAGCATTAGCTCCGAATTTGTTCAAAAATGTGTTTTTTTTTCTATCATTTTCTCGGCGGCCAAACAGGGTTAAAATATGGTAAATTTCTGGAGAAGAGGGGAGGATAAGAAATGGGTACCTCGGCGGCGGTGGCGACGAAGCCGGGCTTGTCGCGGGAGGCGATGCAGGTGGTGGCGGTGGCTTTATGGCCTCTCAACCGTCGTGGCTCTGACATGGTCTCGTGTCGCTCTCTTCGGCGGAGACCAGACACGGAACTGGGTTTTCTTTGCAATTGAGTTGGGCCTGCATTATGGCCCAAACTCTAACACACCCAAGGATGACCAGCACATGTCGTGTTGGGTTGGAGTGATTGAGCAGTGAGTTGGTGAAAGTTGGTTTCATCCATGTTGTTTTTTTTATCAGTAAAACAAATTTAAATTACCGGTTCTTTGAAGTAAAGAACGCGGGATGGAACAGAAACAACCTAAAAACATTCTTTATAGGAACGTCAAACACTAGAACCCCACAGCTGGGAATGATGATTTCATTGATGTTCTGATGTTCCCAGTGGAGCAAAAATCGCCTAAACTTGTAGACCTGGTCTTAAAAACATTTTTTTAAATGAAGACATTATGCGGACTCAAAGGTTCTCGTTTGGATAACAACCCTTTATCGAGGATCTGGGCGGGTGGTTATGATTTCGAGGCTTTGACAAGGATTTGGGTAATCGGTGGTTGGGCTCCATATGAGCCCGGGACGAAATCATGACTGACCGAAGCTGGGCCATGGGTTATCGCCGCCGCAGTTGGTGGTTGTTTTTGAGATGGCTCGGAATGGATGGGAATTGGGAAGATGACGGACGACGGCGAAGACAACATAGGGGTTTGGTACCAGGAGAGATTTTTGGCCCATACAATCAGACGAGGTCTATTATGTATCTTCATCAGGTCCAATGAGACACATGTAGGCAAGCGGAGCGACGGGGAGGAGAACCGCCGACTCACATCACAATTGACTACAACTGATTGTCATCATCCACCAACCACAGAGCTTCTTGAGCCACTATTTCACCCCACTCAGATTTCAACAAGTCTCCCAATAGGATCAAGATGCAAACAAGCACCTTAGTAAAGCTTAGGCCGAATCATGGTTGATTTTCCACGGGCTTATATTATCTGTGTATTGGCAATGACCAAGTTAGTCAAAACCGAGAAATAGGGCTGCAACTGATCGCCCTTATCCACTAACCATAGAGCTCCTTGAGTCATTACCGCACCCCTCTCAAATTTTAACAAGTCTCCCCATATGATCAACAAGAAGACAAGCACCCTAGTGAAGTTTATACTAAGTCGAGGTTGGTTACCCACGGACATATGTTTTTTTTATGTATTTGTAATGACTAAATTAGTCAAAATCGAGAAATAGTAATTGGTGATTTGTACAAATCAGAGACTTGGGAATACTTATACTCACCTTTTTTTATACTAAAAGATACATATATTTTATTCAAATAATAAAGAGAGTCATTATACTGTATAGAGCCCCGAAAGGTCTCTTGACAAATAACTCTGAGACAAATGAACCGTTACAAACGGTGTTGGAAAAGCCATATAGGCAAGATGAAACTAAACTATGACGAAATTGACTATGGTTGTTCAAGGTGTTGCCTAAACGCTGCATACGCTGAATAGTGCAACCGAACCTGCTTTCATCAGTTTCAAAAGGAGGCAAAGCTCTTACCAAGGATCCCTCCCAAGGCCAGTCCTTAGATCACTGAATTTCTTTCATTCCTCCTACCGGGTTGCTTACCCGCCCTTTCCTAGTCATCTCGGGGTTCTTCAGTAGACCATCTCTTTACTCCTTCAACTCCTACTCTAGTTTCAGCTCCAGCTCCAATTCTATTTCTGTGCCCATGCAGACGTGAGGCTTTTGTTTTCTGACTATCAGAGAGCTGGCCGACTACTAGATTAATCCATCCATGATCCACTTCCCAGTTTTGGATGAGGGTCTGAGGGCTTGTACCGTTAGGTACAATACAATTGGGCCTTTTCCCCAAGGCAATGTGCCCTTAGGTGTAGTACTCAAGGATACGGGTTTTGGCCTGGGTGGTATACTCTAGGACCCCTAATGGCCCCAATCAGTCGTATATGTCTTGGCACTCTGGTCCTTCTGGAACTCCAGTATCGACAAATTGAACCGTGGGGTACCAACCACCTACCAATCACATTCATGGACTACATATCAGATCAGCCACAGTTAAAACAAAACGAAGGAAGCTTTGTGTAGGTGAGCGAGACACGAACCGGTTCGGGAAAGTCCCTAAAGCGTAGTAGCAAGTGACGACGCAAGGGACACTCCACGAGGTGCCATAACCTCACTTTGACCGTTCCCTCCACAATAGAGGGCCCATTGGTCGCACGAGACAACGACATAAAGCCCAAGAGCCGATCCAATCGTCTCCCCCATTTATTGGGTCCGTACCAATGGACGGAGTCCATAAGCGTGAATCCATAGCTGAAGTTGGTCTAGGGTGGGGGGCTCCTTAGTCATCGGGTCCAAGTCTCCTAGCAGAAGCGGTTTCCCATCGAAGCACCAAGGTTCGTTTCCCCGAACCCATGCGCGGTCCTCCTTTGACTCAAAGTAGAATTCAAATACTCCAAGACCAATATCCTTAATCACCAAGCCTTCTGTGGATTTCCTCTTAGCTTTGGTGATGATTCGGGGTAAGACCTCCTTTTAGAGAGGTGTCGAGGTCCAAAGCTTACCCATCATGACAAATTGTTAACGAGCCATAATGGATGGGCTCACCGGAGAGTACGACAACACGACCTCTAGTTCCCCCTCCTCCTCCAACGAGCATGAGGAGAAGCCGTCTTGGAGACTAACAATGTTAGACTCGAGGGAATCTGACATGACCATTTCCTTTGAAGCAGCTCCGACTTCCTTCGGTTTGAACACCCGTTGACAATGAACCATGCCCGGTGGCGGAGCAAGTAAGACCGGGATGACCGATATTCGCGCCGCATTGGGGATCGCAACCCCAGCACAGAGCGCCTCCAATTCCTCCCTTCCAGACTCAACCATTGGTACTTTCCCACGGAGAGGGTCCCAACACAATGGGGGCGGCGGAGCGATGTTGGGGGCAACTGGTGGCGGCGTAATCACGCTGGGCACAACCGTAGACGACGACACAACCCTCGAACCCTCGATGGGGATAGAGGATGACGGTGGAACCTTGACCGTAACGTTGCTCACAAGGGAAGCAACCATCGTAGCCTTGAGCGGACGACCTTGTCGTGGCCTTGCTACCGGAGCAGAGAACCCCGGAGAGAAAGGCATGATTGCCGTGAATGGTGGTGCCGGGAGGACGACTGACGGTGGGAGAAGAGGAGTCGGAGAAGCTTGTCAATGTGAGATTTGCTTTGATCTTCTTCGGTGCTTTGATTTTAATGGAGAAACCACATTAGAGGATGGAAGAGAGAGATGCACAAATACCGAGGATTGCATAACTACAAACGGTGATAAAACAAGACCGACAAAACTTACAAAATTGTCGACCAGGGTGACATAAAGTTCCATACAAGGGTATGTTCTTTTCCTAAGTTTTAATAATATCTACGTTCCTTTCCATCTAAAAAATCTTATTAGTGAAGGTACATCCAAAACAAAGTTGATGACATTTTTTTGTTCCACTTGAAGTATCGAGATATCGATCTACTCAAACTTAAAACCTGGCGACATTGTTTTTGTTATTTTCCTTTAACTTAAATATCATCATAATTACTTCTCTTAATTTATTTTTTACTAGAAGTTTTGTTGTGTATTACTTGTCACTTTCTTTGTTCTATGAAATGATACAAGATGCTCTATTATATATTTATAACCCAATAAAACAACCATACACATGTGCAGTGCAAGGATACAAGTGGAATCAAATTATTAACAACAGTCCAATTCATTGCCAACAAAGTACAATACACAAGTATTTGTTTATTCACTCTCTCCATTATTATTTATATATAATATATATTCAAACAATAAAAAGAATTCGAATATATACAAAACCCTCCCACAACCTGTTGAAAGTCTTCAAGCTAGAAGCTAAAAAAACAGGTTTCAAAATCTTGTCAATATCTGATTATCAACTAATAAACAAGTGTTGTTATGGAGATAAACGTTGACCGTCATTGACCGGCCACCGTGAAAGCAACCTCACGAGCCCAACACTTGAGACTATACTTCACGTCCGTCTCGTTACTCAGATTAGGAACTCTCCACTTCATCAACAATGGACTCTGCTCCTTCCTCTTCCCCAACCTTTGCAACCCCGGAATCACCGAAGCCAACCTCGAATCCTTGTCCTCCTCGGAGAACACAAACCCTAAGTCCATGAACCCTTTCAGCTCCTCCAGCTCCGACGGGCTCTCGGCCGGTTCTCCCGTCTCCGGGAGGCTCGGTACGACGCCATTGGTCAGCCGGGGCATGTAAGGAGAGAAGAAGCCGAATCTGAATGTTCTTGACTGCTCATCGAGTCTTTCTCGAGTTTCAGGATCTGGGTTTGATCCGAAACTCGAGAAAGTTGATGAATTTGGTCGTTTGAAGATCTGTTGCTCGAACCAACAAGACTCGAAGAGGTTCATCACGTTGTAATCCTCCATAAATATGAACAATATATGTTGTTGTTATTGTTATTGTTGGATCGTTTTTGTGTGTTTGTGTATCGATGTGTTTGGGGAGATTATATATGTAGAGGTTGTGACCTACCTTGTGTTGAAAGGGAAATTGCTGAGAAGGCTATGTATGTGTATTATTATTATCTTAGGCACGTTTTCTTGTAGGCTTGTCTTATTATGTGCCTTTTGTTTAAAATAAGTAAAATATTATATTGAATTTTATTTCACATGGTCACAACATGGAGTGCTGAAATCTTATTTTATAGGGGAAGTAATAAAAGAAAAATGTTTTCAGGTTTGAGGTTTGAGTTGATATGGATATCCTCATGCTTCGAGATCGAGCAGAGTATAAAGTTGTTTTTAACTTTTGTTTTTGTAAATAGGATCTGTACATTTTTTTTTCGTAAACTGTACTGTTAGTTACATTTACTGGGAAAAAAATTTGATCAGAATTTTTTTAATATAGGACCAAGTTTCTAAACCGAAAACAAGACCAAGAGAAATCCTCAACAAATAGATCCAAACATGCTTAAAAGGCACCTCAAAACAAAGAAACTAAAATCCATTACTATTTACAATACAGATCTAGTTACCCAGATTTTACTAACATGAAGGGAATAGAAACCAAAACAAACAACAACCAAATTAGACAAAAAAACTCACACAAAGGGATTGGACTCTTACCAAAAGAGATTTAGCAACCATTAAGACAACTACTGCCATAAAAGGAAAAAAACAAAAGAACCAACCAAAAACTAGAAAAGAAAATAAAAGCGCCCAGAAAACCAAAACCTCCCAAACACCAAACCCTTGTTCCGGACCAACACAGACCAATGAAGACAAAAAATCACTAAGTCCTCTGTTGTCCGATAGGTAACTCTCTTCCAGCCAACACAAAGAGGAGATACAAAGGAGGAGAACTGGTACCACTAAAGATGTCGAGTGAAAATTTATCCCCAAAAACCAACAGGTTCGAACCCTGGTGTCGCCGGCCAGCACCGGAAAAACAGCAGGTCCGACCTCTCTGAAACACAAAGAGACAAGGGAGTAGAGAGGGAGAGGACCAGACCTTGATGAAGGCCACAAATTAAGTGTAGTAACCCGCAGCCGCGCCACCAGATCAAAGCAAAAAGTTGTCGCCGCGATGTAAGCTCCTCCACGCAACAAATCTTCAGAACCAAAGGCAACTAGGCCAAATCCCTCACCGGAGGTCAACGCGATCCGACGAGGCCCGAAACCCCAACAACTGGGAGAAGAGGAAGATAAAACATTAGATATGGGGATGGCTAACACACAAAGACAAGAGCTCTTCGCCTAAGAACAAATCTGAGGCGTGGATCTAAGATCTACGATGATCCTCACCTGAATCAATGGAGAAACGTCTCCCACTAGTAAATCTGGAGAAGTCGAGCCTTCGATGACGGTGGAAGAGCGTCTAGAGTCGAAGGAGGAAAAACTAGAGGAGAAGAAGAAAAAGAAAAAGAAGGAAGAGAGGGGAGAAGAAGGGGTAAGCCACCAGCGCCGTCACTGGCTCCAAGGGATACCAGCTCGAACGTCGGTGGCTACTGCGAAGCCGGTTAGGGTTGAAGAAAGGTAAGAGAGGTGGGAGCGATTTTAGAGAGAGAAGGAAAGACGCAATATCTGTCGGTTTCATACATTTACGGAACATTATATAAAAGTATCTTAAAATTTCCTAATTTTGTTTTAAAAAGTGGTTATATAAATTCAAAAAATATTTATAAAGGACATTTGTCAAAAACGTAGTCCAACTCAAAAGATTAATCTGAGGATGAAAACTTCGATATGTGTATCAAGTAGTCAATACATCCGCATACTTTCGATATGAGACACAATTTAACATTTTCTTTCATGTCCGGGATTCGCACATGGCACAATCGAATATTGAGGGGAGGTTCCTTAACACAGGTTCAAACTAGTTCTGATATCATGTCAAGACCCAATCCAACCCAAAAGATCAAATTGATATCTTGAAATATCAATATGTTTATCAAGTGACCACACACACTTCCAATATGTGACATACACTTTAACACTCCTCTACTGTGCGAGACTCGCACGTGACACATTTGGGCATCGAGGGGAGGTTCCTTTAACATAGACCCAAACCAGCTCTGAAGCCATGTGAAAGCTCAATCCAACCCCAAAACTAAAGGTGATAGGTGGAGGCATAAATATGTTTATCAAGTGGTCAATGCATCCAAAAACTTTGGATGTGGTACACACACTTTAACACTCTCCCTCACGTGCGAGCCTCGCACGTGACACATTCGGACATCGAGGAGGGTTCCTTTAACACAAGCTCAAACTAGCTCTAAAACCATGTGAAAGCTCAATCCAATTAAAGTGATACATTTTAAAGTGATCAATTAAAGTGTGTATCTAATAGGTATCATTAAGTGGTCATGGAACTTAAAAGTGTAGATACCAAGTTGTAATTTCCTTTGGTTGGGGGACCCAATTGAAATTACAAATAGTTGGCTAATTAAGAATTGATCATCTATAAATATATGGTTATGGTCCCCAATGGAGCACTTGGCATTCCTCTTTCTTCTCACCCCCATCTGAGAGCTAGAATTTATGGAGCAAGTATAGTTCATTGGAAGATCCATAACCATCTTGTTCTTCTTCATCAAGTGATCTCTCATGGCTTCAAATAAGTAACATTTAATTAATTCCGTTGTTTTGATTTTGTGTACCTATTAGTTTAACAAGACTTAAGACATGATTTGGGTTTACGTATTGTTCGTTTAGAAATAGAGGCGATCGAAACCAATGTTACTTGACGCACCATTTTAGGTCCAGATCTACCTTATCCACAAAAACACAACACTAGACAAGTATATGTTTATTTACTCTTTGTATATATTCGAACAATAAAAATAATTTGAATACAAGACCCTCCTTAAAGGATCAGAACGTCGCACGATTGTTTCCTTTACTCTTCCCATCAAAATCATAACCGTTGAAAGTCTAGTAGACAAAAAAACAGGTTTCAAAATCTTGTCAATATCCAATTATCTATTAACAAAACAAGTGTTGTTTTGGAGATAAACGTTGACCGTCATTGACCGGCCACCGTGAAAGCAACCTCACGAGCCCAACACTTGAGACTATTCTTCACGTCCGTCTCATTGCTCATATTAGAAACTCTCCAGTTCATCAACAATGGACCCTGCTCCTTCCTCTTCCCCAACCTCTGCAACCCCGGAATCACCGAAGCCAACCTCGAGTCCTTGTCCTCCTCGGAGAACACAAACCCTAGATCCATGAACCCTTTCAGCTCCTCAAGATCCGACCGGCTCTCTACCGGTTCTACCTTCTCCGGTACGACGTTGTCCTCTCCGGAGGAGAGGACGGTCAGCCGGAGCCAGTACGGAGAGAAGCAACCGAACCTACATGTTTTCGATTGCTCACCGAATTTTCCTCGAGTTTCGTGATCTGGGTTTGATCCGAAACTGGAGAAAGTTGATGAATTTGGTCGTTTGAAGATCTGATGCTCGAACCAACAGGACTCGAAGAGGTTCATCACGTTGTAATCCTCCATGAACAAGAACACAAGTAGATTGCAAGACGAAGTACTAGGTTGTTGTTGGGTTGTGTTCGTGTCTCTGAACCGATGTTTTATTTTTGGGAGATTATATATATGTAGAACTTGTGACCTGCCTTGTGCTGAAAGGGAAATTGCTGAGAAAACTATATCTTAGACACGTTTTCCACTTTAAGTAAATAAAATAGTCAATTTTATTCCGCATGGTTATGTGATTCTTTTTTATGATTGAGTATCAATTAGTTTTGTTTTCTTCTGATTATTAATGTCATGTATTCTCCACAAGTTTATGAGCATGTGTTGTAAGACTATGCAGCTTTTTTTGGGACCCAGTTTTGAGTGTCCCTTGACATGGAGAAAGGACAGGTTATAAATAAGTAGAAGGTTGCCTTATAAGTGTTTGGTGGAATTGGTGTCACTGTTAAATCATTAGTTACGGAATGCTCGTAAAATAGGTGAACGTCGTTATCACCCCTCGCCTGATCTATTGTTGTTTCGTTCATTTTATCGATACTGTTAGTCTCGTTTGTTCCCCCTTGTGTTTGCGCTAGCATCTGAGCGCCACGCCTCTCCGGATTCAAGTCTATCGGAAAGATCATTGCGGCCTTACGCCACACAAAAATGTCACGCGGAGACGATAATATTAGAGGGTCAACTCAACTAAAACCTCAAACTTATAGTTATATTCTAACGCACGTCCTCACGGAAAAAACCTGTTTACTGGTTTGTAGGTAAATTATTTAGAAGATGAGATGAACCCATTGAGAAGAGGGATAAGAGTTGATCCATTTTGGGCAAATTAGATAAATAGAGAAGAAATTAGAATTTTTGTAAATAGTAGGGTTTGAACCCGAGTCCGCGTGGACCAAACTCTGATACCATATTAGAGGATCAACTCAACTAAAAGCTCAAGCTGCTAGTTTTTTTTGATAAACTAAAGATTTTATTAATAAAACCTCTTCAAGTATGAATGAGGCCCGGAATGACCTGATTCCGTAACTAATGATGCTCTTTTTTTTTCCGAGAAGAACCAGGTCACAAAGCCAACGATTACAAAGGAGTTCTCGTAAAGAGCTAAGGGGCCAAAGCCTGAAAAAACAGGAGAACTAAATGTCCAAAAAAAACATGATCACGAACGAAACAAAATCAACCCTCGTTGGTGACCCACGCTTTACATTCTGAAGTTGATAATTGAAAGCTCAATTATAGTTATATTCTAATAGATAATTTGGAACCCTAGTAAGTCTCCGAACGGAACATCAGGTCTGGTGTCCCTACCATCCTCGAAGGGTTCGTCCTATCCCCCTCCATTACTTCACCAGATGCTAATCTCCAAACCCTAGTCCTCCACGAGCATTAAAAAGGGAACAAAACAATCCCTACCATGAGGGCTTTGAATGTTTCCCCGCTGACTTCCGAGATATCAAACATGCAGATATGTAGTCGTACAAATTCCGGTTGAATCTCGATGCCTATTAGGGCCTCACTGTTGTTCTTGGATACAGATGCCCCATGCAGCTGACCAATACCAAACTTTAATGATAACTAGGGTTTTGCTCCTCTCTGATATCGTCCAGAGAGAGTTGGTCCACTTCCTCATAGACACCAAAGGAACCGAAGAAGCTCAAGCAAAAGAAAACTCGAACTTCGATGGAGTGGGAATCTTTCGAGCTCCCTGATTAGTCATGAACAACGCCAACGAATGAAAGAGGACCTCGGATGTGCAACCCACCAAAACAAAAATAATTTTTTTAAACAGGCGACGAGAAAATTGCATTAATCATGCCAATCAACAGTTACACAAGTAGGGTCTAAGACCATGGTTTCAGAATATGTCTGAGACTCCCATAAGTGACCTGGTGCTCTTGGACCTATGGAATACGTCTAATTTCCATCTTAGACAACCAAAAAACTTTGAATGCTCTACCATCAACACAATAAATATCCAAAACAGTATAAAGACAAAGCTGAAATGGGACAAACTAATATGAAATGAAAAATGAGATGCTTCCTTACTCCTCCGAGAATGGTCAGACGATTTCGATTTCGGATCATGGGGGTAGGCCACTAACAACCTACAATCCCGTCCCGATGTCGACTCACGGCTCCTGGCGGGGCTGTTTGACAGCCCTTGACTAAATGAAATAGTCTTTCCCTTCATCCTGCAGCTGGTGGGTCATAGTGGTGAGTCCCGATCTGAGATGGTCTTGGATATCCTCCACCTCAATTAAGGCCAAGGGAGAGAGTTTGTTTGTGAGCGGGGGCCCTGATATCGTAGCTGCCCTCTAGAAAGCCAGACTGTTTCGGTGCACGACCGTCGAACCTACGCAATACCCCTAACGTTTGTACGGGGAAGGGGTTGTTTGCGACTGGTCGACGAAGATTGCGAAACAAAAAGGAAGATTGTCATTTTTGGCCTATGTAATGGGATCCCGATGCTTGGATGTGGCGAGGATGATGGGTACGAGCGAGAGGCGGGTGGAGAAGGAGGAGAGAGAGGAGGAAAAAGGGATTACGATTAGAGGCTTGACGGTAACAACGAGGAACGAAGAAAAGGACAATATGATTATAACAACCGTTGGTTTTATAAACCCTGATCCTAAAGAGAATCTAATATCTGAGACTCATATTACCTTACAAAAAATCGAAGTTTAACTACTGATTCTTCAATAATGTAGCATGTAATGGATCCGAAAGTATTTGTTAATATATTCTCTAACTTTTATTTACTCTTCATGTATATTCAAACAATAAAATAATTTGAATACAAAACCCTCCTTAAAGGATCAGAACATGACTTGTTTGTTTCCTACTCTTCCCATCAAAACCATAACCGTTGAAAGTCTTCAAGCTAGTAGACAAAAAACAGGTTTCAAAATCTTGTCAACATCTATCAACCAAATGTTGTCAAAGAAAAACGTTGACAGTCATTGACCGGTCACCGTGAAAGCAACCTCTCGAGCCCAACACTTGAGACTATTTTTCACGTCCGTCTCGTTCCTCAGATTAGGTACTCTCCAGTTCATCAACAATGGACCCTGCTCCTTCCTCTTCCCCAACCTCTGCAACCCCGGAATCACCGAAGCCAACCTCGAATCCTTGTCCTCCTCGGAGAACACAAACCCTAGGTCCATGAACC
Source organism: Erodium maritimum (assembly GCA_963921825.1). Classification (NCBI taxonomy): domain Eukaryota; kingdom Viridiplantae; phylum Streptophyta; class Magnoliopsida; order Geraniales; family Geraniaceae; genus Erodium; species Erodium maritimum. The sequence continues at coordinate 1,689,382 of OY997593.1, read as the reverse complement.
CTTTCAGCTCCTCCAACTCCGAAGGGCTCTCGGCCGGTTCTACCTTCTCCGGTACTACGTCGTTTTCTCCTCCGGAGAGGACAGTCAGCCGGAGCATGTAAGGAGAGAAGCAACCGAATCTACATGTTTTCGATTGCTCAGGGAACTTTCCTCGAGTTTCGTGATCTGGGTTTGATCCGAAACTCGAGAAAGTTGATGAATTTGGTCGTTTGAAGATCTGTTGCTCGAACCAACAAGACTCGAAGAGGTTTATCACTTTGTATTCCTCCATGAGCATGAACAAGAACACAATTACAAGAGAGAGTACTATGTGTTGTTATTGTTGTTGGATTGTGTGCATGTGTCTATGTATCGATGCGTTTAGGGAGATTATATATGTAGAGTTTGTGATCTACCTTGTGTTGAAAGGGAAATTGCTGAGAAAGATATATGTGTATTATTATCTTAGGGCACGTTTTTCCATTTTAGGCTTGTCTTATACGGTTTTTGTTTACAATAAGTAATAAGATATTGAATTTTATTTCGCATGGTCTTAAAAAGTGGTTCGATGATTCCTTTTTATGATTAAAATATCAATTGGTTTTGTTTTCTTCTGATTATTGATATCACGTAGTCTCAATAATTTCATAAGCACGTTATTTTTTGGAACGTGGATTTAGGCCTATTAACAAATAATAAGCTGGTGAATGGCGAACTCCACCTGATACAGGTTTTATTAGAGTATTATTTGTCGGGGAGGGACAAAATTCGATCGGTACGGGTTTTGCCGAAACAGGTTTTGATGGGCTTGTCGTTGTCGTTGGGTATCGAAAAGGGACGGGCTCCTACTCCCTTTTTCTCTCCGAGGATGATTGGTACGACATCCTCTCTTCTTAGGGCTCGGGAGCCTCGATCGACTAACCTCGTCTCAGGAACTTCGCCCGACCGTTGGGATAAGGATATCCCTCCCCGTCGTTGCCTGTCCCTCAGCATCGACAACAGGGACCCGGACCGAGACCCATACCCTCTGAAGTAGGGCCCAATGGGAAGTGGAACCCTATTGGGCCAAGAAACATGCAAACCCCCTCGGCCTCTTCAGCGCGGGCTGGGACCTGTCGCCCAACGAGTCGAGACAATCACCCTGTGTGTTATCGTCTTGTCTCTCGTCCCTTACAGTCAGACCTGTCAATCCCGAAAGATCCTCTGTTCCCTGCCCCGACTGTTCCAGAAGAGTTCTTGGACTATCTTTCCACTTTCGCCATGTTGTTTTGGCTTTCGGCTATGCCCACTCGTAGCTATTGGCATCGCCTAGCTTAGAGGACCCCTGCTCCTTGGGACATCGACAGGGACCCGGTCCTTGACCCCAACCCTTGGAGGCCGAGCCCGATGGGGGAAGAAAACCCATTGAGCCCAAACACAAATGCATCCTCCCGGCTTTCCTCTCTAAGTGAAAACTATTTATCAAGGGGTCATGGGAATTATGATAAGTGGTCATGTGGTTGGGGGGTTTGACTTTCTCACATCCCAACCGGATTTGGGGCCTATCTGGAAGGGGCATGTTCCTTGGGGAGACCACCCTGGACCATCTATGAGTCAGGCCAACCACCACCATGAGTATCTAGCTTCCTCGATTTGGTGTATTGCGCACATCATTGGTTATTATCTCATTCTGCGGTTGTTTGTAGAATTATTTTATTTCTATCAACGAGCGTCGGATCACCTTTCTACATAGCAAAAGGGGGATATGTCCATATTCTTGGATTGTATCGGATTTTATCAAAAGACTTTGGTTTTCTGGACTTGTTGTATGTTTTTTATATTCCGTAATGAATCAAATACATACCCTTCTACTAAAAATAATAATAATAAGGATCCGCTAAAATATTTTTTTTGGAAAACCCTAGTATGTCCTACTTGTTGCCCTAAGACGAACCAACCTCTCACCACCACCAATTCATGTTTGTTGTTGTAGCTCACCAATCAGGTGAGCCTGTCATGCTTCTCCACTCCATTGGCTTTACGTTTGTGCTCCACCACAACCTTTGTGAGACCTGTACGCGTAAGGAAGGCTACAACAAGGACGTCACCGACTCTCATTCACCCATCAAGCTCGAGCACGGCACATGCGTGCTCCCTAGCGACATGATCTATTATGCTAGATGAGAACATAGTTGTTAGGGTCCATGCTTCTCAGGTGTTGCGGCCTTTTCTTGTGTGCATGTAGCTTTGCATGGTAGACTGATTCATATCCCACCGGCCGTCCAAAGGAGATCTGATGCTCTGGGTGATCATCAAGGCTTGGGTCACCTCGGCCGAGGGCTTGGTGGTGGATGACCTCTCCCTGAGGGTGTATGACTTCTTTCTCTTCTCGGATGGAGATGGAGTGGGTGTGACAAGTCGAGCCATGGTGTTTCTGCCATAACCCCCCTCATCCTGACGGACATCCCTGGTGATGGTCTCTTCCCTCCGTCCACGGATAGGATCCATCTATGGGTGCAGGTCCAGGGACTAACCCCGAAGGTCATGACGTTGGCCGCTGGTACCACCGTGGGTGACTCTATTGGGGGTTGTGTTCCGATATAAGCTGACAAGTGGGGCCCTCTGCTGGGGTGGAAAATCAGTATTCGTTTCTTGCATCATATCGGTAACCTCCTCCAGCGATCGATAGTATTGGGATTCCAAGACTTCCCCCAATTGATTCAGGTCACTTTGAAATATGGACGACTTCCAAAGTTTGTTTCATTTGTGGATGCATGGGACACGCCAACCACGAATGCGACACTCCATTGTCGGGAGTCCCTTGGTATGATCTTTCATTGGCTGTATTTGAGGCCCAATTGGTAAGGAAACCTATTTTCCGGAAGCGGACTGCTCAACCTCCACATGCGCCCCCGTGGTCCCTATGGCTTCTCCCCGTTATACCTTTCGAGGCACATCTAAGGGTCTAACGTCTTGTCTAAGTCACCAGCACCAGTCAGGACTTCCAATCCAGTCTGGCCCACTCGCTCATCGGTAGAGATAGAGGAGGGTATGGTGACACCCAACGTCATACCTAACCTTGTGTTAGGTAGAGCTCCTACAACTGATTTTTTGGGAAGGTATCCCACATGTATTGAGTCGAAAAAGACCTTGACTCGGAAATAGAAAAATGGAAGATCATCTAGAAGAACATCAAGCGACGACTCATCTCAGACTAGTTGTATTTTTTTAACTTGTCTTTTGCAGGTTACCTCTCCTCTTTTTGTAAGAGAGGAAGCATTCATAATTCATTTATCAAAAATATAATATTAAAACATGGAGTTATTTGTTGAGTCTTGAGATATATAAAGTGAGTCAACAAAGAAAGGCATGAAAGGTGAAAGAGGCGCGAGAAATGTTAACGACTAGGTGTAGATTCAGTGTATTTTATAGATAGTAATATTATGATTGTAAGTTAGGTTGTTCGGTCGGACTCAAACCGTATTTTTACATTGGAGTCAAATTTACCGATCATATCAAATTAAATAAGGATGGAAACTTGGTGAATAAGGGATGGTTTTTGAATTCCGCATTCCCAGTTTCATCCGTCATTATGTCCAATCTTACCTTTGAATTTGATAAAAGAACGAACCTAGTCTAAGAGACTAAGTAAAAAGGAAAAACTCTCAAGTAAAAAGAAAAAACTCTCTCCTCCCATTATCCTCCCTGTCCCAACAACTTCTCGTCGTCCACCATATTCACCTCTTCAATGCTGTTCTCTCCCCACCTGCCTGCGGAACAATCTGAACCTATCACGTTCCTCTCGTCGGGAGAGAAAGTCATCCACAAGTCGTCCTCAATGGAAGTTTCTAACCCGTCGCACTTGATCTCGACTACTCCAGGGGGCGCTCTCTCTTCTTGGTGCAGACGACGTCGAGAGCAGTATCGACCCCCCATCGTTCTCCGACTCCCAGCGAAATCCAGTTCCGGCATGGCCTTGTCTTCATCTCCACATACAAAATCGGGAGCCTCCATTTCTTCACCGCGGGAGCCCTCACGACCGGGATCTACCCTGGGACCGGTCATCTCTCTCGCGCTCACCGCGGCATCTAGCCGTGTGCCCCGTTCCACAGATAGCTCGTCATCAAGGTCTCGGACCCTTGTACCAGATTGGGAAGATGAGGATGACATTCTTGAGGTCCCGATCGAAGTTGTACTTGCGGCGGCTGATGACTGGTATCGTTATTCCTTGGCTTAAAAGGTAGCAGGAGACGGCACATGCAACATCAATGTCCTTTGTGGGATCATGAGTCGTAATTGGAGGGTATATGGCCTAGAAGTGGAGTGTTTCAATAAGGAGATGGTAGCATTCCATTTCCCGTCCAGCGCAACCATGTAGTCTATTCGACACTGGGGTCCATGGGGGTTCAGCGGGTACCCCCTGTTGTTGGTTCCTCTCCAACCGTGTACGCAGCCTAGCTCCATACCATTCTGGTTCATGGAGATCGGGGTTCGGGCTACAAACGTTTCGGGGGATGCACAGAATGGGCCGGTCAGAGCCGTCCTTGCCAATGCCATCGGGACTGAGGTATTTTCTGCACCTATTCAAAAGCCCCGATGACTGGATGATTTCCTTTGCCTACGTGTTAGCATTGATGTGGACAAGCCTATGAGACAACAAATCCGTCTCCGGCTCCCGAGACATTTAAATTCCTCTCTGGTGGGGTTGCAGAACGAGAGGCTCCCGTGGTTCTGCACCCGGTGTGGTAGGCTCAATCATCGTATCGAGGCATACAAGAGTCATTTACCGGGAGTTGGCTGGGAGGAGATTCGATATGACGACTCCATTAGGGTCCCGATGGGTTTTGATGTGGATCGCCTCCTTAAAACGGAACGACAGACACCTGTGGCGGAAATGGCGACCTCAGTGGATGATCTCCTCACCTCTCTATCCCTAGACCCGATCGGGGATTATGTGGAAAGCTCTAGAGTGGGATCGGGTAGGCTAACCTACTACCCCTCCCTATGCTCCCGACTACAAGAAAATGCATCTGTGATGAAACTTTCATTACCGGCACCTTTCTCATCCATCGGTATTGAAAATCTTACTATTGAGATGTCTCAAAGCCGTCGTCATTGAAAGTTTCAACATCAACAACCACAACAAATGCTAGTATCGAAACTTTCAATACCCATTTTCAATCCGTCAACCAAGTGAATTCTTGATATAGTGTTTCTTCGATACCATATATCCATCATGTTAAATCTTAAACTCCCGCACTTCCCTGCATAAAGACAATTATACGAAATTATCAGATTAAAATGTATATCAACTATACCTATATTGAGATTTAAATATATATGAATACACTTGATGCTTTACATATATATTTTCTATTATTTTTTCTGTCGAAAAAATGATTAAATACTAAGTCAAAATAAGTTTACAAATCCCGTCAATATCTATTCAATGGATGTTATAAAATTCAACCATGATACATTGACAAATCTACACAATTTCTTCCCCCAATAATCACATCAATCTAAAACTCATGATCATGATTGTTTAGCCACCGTAGAAGCAACCTCGTGAGCCCACCACTTAAGACTATCCTTCATATCCGTCTCGTTCTTTAAAGACGGAACTATCCAATTCAACGACGAACCCTTCTTCTTCTTCCCCAACTTCTGCAACCCCGGAATCACCGAAGCCAACCTCGAATCCTTGTCCTCCTCGGAGAACACGAACCCGAGATCCATGAACCCTCTCAGCTCCTCCAGATCCGACAAGCTCTCGGTCGGTTCTCCCATCTCCGTGAGGCTCAAAACGTCGTCGTTCTCCTCGCCGGAGTGGATGGTCAGCCGGAGCCAGTACGGGGAGAAGAAGCCGAATCTGAAGGTGGTTGTCGATCTTTCTTCGATTTCGCGATCTGGGTTTGATCCGAAACACGAAAAAGGTGAAGACTTTGGTCGTTTGAAGATCTGGTGCTCGAACCAGCACGATTCGAATAGTTCCATCACCTTGTAAGCCTCCATGAGCATGAACATGAACTAGAAGAACACAAAGAGAAGACAGAGTCGTATGTTGTTTTGTTGTGTTGAGGTTGTGTCTCTTCGTCGGTGTGTTTGGGAGAGATTATATATGAAGTGGTTGTGAGTGTGACCCACTTCGTGGGTTGATAGGAAATTGCTTAGAAAAAAATATATATGTATATATATTTATCATCATAGACACGTTTTCTACTTTTGACTTTGTCATGCACTTTTTATTTAGTTGGTCTTAAAAAGTGGATGAGGATTGATTCCTTTTTGTGATTAGATGAATAAAGTATGAATTAGTCTTTATTTTGTAAGCACACTTTTTTTGGCATGTGTTTTAAGGCTACTAGTAAACAAATGGTTCTTATAACTAAACGATATTTGTTTGCATAACAAGGTAACCATTTTTTTAGTCTTGAGCTTATAATTGAACTTTTAAAGTATGGTTAGGAAAGGCAGGGAACAGCTTTGAAGCAAAGTTAAGTACTTTGTCAAATATGGCCGACCCCAGAATGTTAGAGAACTCTCTAGTTTTCTCGTGTGTTTTAATGGTGTCGTCTTTTAATTACTCGTTGTTGTCGTTGAAGCCAGCCTATTCTCCATCCCATTAGTCAGCGATGATCGCTATCTGATGTCGTTCCATTTGTGATGTCCGCTCATCATTCTAACGAGGTCATCAGACCCGATATGAGTCGTAAGCCTATAAAAGTGCGAACGATTGCCTTTCCCGTAGGATTATCTACATGCTCGATTGGTCTGGATGAGGAAGTAGTGATTAAAGTCCCGTACGAGCAACCCTCGCCTTAGTCGTGATGATGCCCCATTTTGACCATATCTAATTTAGGGACATGCAAGAGAAATTCCCCCTAAGTTCATAACATAGGCCATAGGAACATTGGTGGGAAACACCCTCGGGGGTTGTGTGAAGGTCAAAACGAACCGTTAAGGTCTCTGATGGGGTAAAATTCGGGGTTGTTCTAGATGAACCTAGATTGCCCCCTCCTATAGAACATGATGATCAAGTTTTGATAACCCCCAACCAGTTCATATCAAGCTTCAGTTTGAGCATATCTCATTAACTACTTTAACTGTGGCTGTTTTGGCCATCTGGTCCATGAATGTTCCTTCTCTACGCTAGAGACACCTTAGTTTGATGTAATTCATTGGCCATCTGGTCCATGAATTACAAGAACATCAAGCGAGGTCCAACGAACAGTCTCGTCGTGGTCAATGAGAGGCCACAAGGGACACGAGCGCTGAGGAGGAAAAGCGCTCCGACCCCATGGTTAACACCAGTTAGCCATTATCTTTCACCGGTTGATGTCATCGATGGTCTATCAGCATACTCCTCATATAAAGTAACATGTCCCCATCATAAGATCAAGCGTCCGACAATATATTATGTATCAGGTCGAGCCATAACTAGTCACTTATAAGGTCATGTTTCTCTACCATGGCATTGTTCACATTTATTAAATCCGTGCTTGTCTCTTGGTTATAGTCTTAGGATCGGAAAATTGGAATTGTCCACCAAAAATGTCCATACTCGTTCCCTGGTTCCATCTCTTATATTTTCTCATGTAGTTTCCATTATAAATTAATAAAGTCCTAGTCTCTTTCGAACGAAAAGACTTATAATTCAAACTTTTAGTTAAGTTCTTTTAATATAATATCATTTTAACGGGGTTCCTCGTTTATTTATTAACGGTACATTTTTATGTCTATTTCTTAACCGGCTCCCTACCTACGAGATTCACATCTGTTCTTATAGACCAGATTGTCAAGTTTGTGAGAACACATGTTTAAATATAAAAATTATAATTAAACTTTATACTCTAAATTTGAGTTTTTTTGTTGAGTTTACTCTCTAATAATTTTATTTCATATCTAGTATATAAATATAATATTGATGGTTGAATTTCGGTAAGGGATTCAACACATTTATATATCAAATTGAGACCAGTATATTATTACTTTTAAATTCTTGAGTATCGAAGAACACGGTCTACGCATCCCCTTACAATTCAAGATTTTAATATGATATCATAACTCGGTCAAATCAAAATCTCACGCTATACTTCCAAATATCTTAATTTGGGTCATAGTCACACGGTCTATGTGCCAAGTCCTCCTATTAATTCAATGATATATATGAATCTTCGTTATCAGTTCGAACTTTGAATCAAGTCTTAATAAATAAACCGAAACCGGAGTCAAGATCAGGATGGGCAAAACACTGCCTTTCCTACCTTCTTCACCACGAAATGAAACCTATAATTTCCCTGTTGTTTCTTCATACTTCATAGACCAAAAGTCAATGAACCAAAGTCAATTCGTAATTATTCCACCACTTGTGTCCCCATTGAAACATCAACCATTCAAGTTCAACCCAGAACCGGTCTCTCACCGAGTCTTCTCTATTATTTGCGTGGAAACCGGCAAAAAAAAGGACCAAATTTACATCAACACAACCCCAACAAGATCATGCAAAAACAAGTACAAACTATACAACAACAAAAACGAAAGAATCAAAATCTTTAGGGATAACCATGAGTCATAACCTTCTTTGAGATTTGTTTTGGCAATCCTGACTGGGTTGACATTTTTTTGCACTTCCCATTTTTTGCACAAACTAACAATTTCCGTCTATTTTGACGATTCCGATAGTTTTTTGACATGTGTTGATCACGTGCACAATAATATTTTTCTATCAGAATCGTCAAAATATACGGAAATGGTTAGTTTTTGCAAAAAGAAAAACAGAAAGATAACAATTGGAAGTGCAAAAAAAAAGACAAACTTAATTAAGATCGCCAAAACAAACCTCAAAACCGGTTAGGACCCATGATTTCCGCAAACCTTAACGAAAACAAAAACCCAACTCATGATCACCATCATCATCATCGGACAGTCGAAGCAACTGTCTGAGCCCACCATTTCAGATTATCCTTAAGAGCCATCTCATTCCTCAGAGAAGGAACTCTCCAATTCATCAATGGGTTCTCCTCCAAAACCCCCCAAGCCTCCGACAAGTACGGCCTCGAAACAGAGACACTCTGTTTCTCTTGACCATTAATGTCCTTCTTCCCCAATCTCTGCAACCCCGGAATTATCGAAGCCAAGCTAGAATCCTTGTCCTCCTCGGAGAACACGAACCCGAGATCCATGAACCCTTTGAGTTCCTCGAACTCGAGATCCGACAAGCTCTTGTTCTCACCCCCATGTCTCCTCCTCCTCCTCTTTACACCCTTGAACTTGGTAGTGCCGTGATCAGCTAGTTCCTTGTGCATTGCTACGTCGTCGTTTTCGTCTCCGGCGATGTCTCCGAGGAGCACCGAGTCCGGAGACAAAAGAACCGAGCTGAAGCTGCTCAGCTGGTCACTCATGGACCGGGTGTGGAGGCTCGGGAGCTTCGAAATTCGTGTCTTCTCCTCGAATTCGCCACCTGGGTTTTGATCAAAACTCGATAAAGATTCGATTTTGTGACTTGGGTTTTGATCAGAAGTCGATAAAGATTCGATTTTACGACTTGGGTTTTGATCCAAACTCGATAAAGATTCGAACTTTGATTCCTTCACAAAGATTGGAAGCTCGAACCAGTAAGAATCGAAGAGTTTCATGACTTCATAAGCGTCCATGAACAAGAACAAGAAAAGAAGTTGCAAAAACAAAGCAATTATAGGTTGTTGGGTAGTGGTTGTGATGTTATGAAGGGTGTCACTAAGATTATATATATTAGATTTGTGACGGAATTGCCCTTAGTGTAGGGTGGATATTGCGGAAAAGACTCAATGCGATGGGTTAGTGAAAATGTATAGTATTAATCTAAACACGTTTTGGACTTGGACTTTTTGTTGGAACAATGTGTTGCTTTGGGGATGAGAGTGTGTGGTTGCTTTAAGACAAGGCGAAGGATCTTCATGATGATTATGATTGCGTGTGGAAGATTTAGACATGTAAACATATATGTTTGGATTGTAGTAGAGAGGTCTAGATGGAACTAGAAGAGACTTGAGCACACATTATATAATTGAGATTGAGATGGTAATTTTGTATTTTGATTATGTTATCATATGATTATCTTATTAGTTTCTAAAGTTCGAGTATATAACATAGTTAGATCTTTATTAACATGTAAACGGTGTATGAGTAGGAATGTCTAGATGAAAACGAAGCGACAAGTGAATCGTTCAGTAAGATTTCAGAATCAAATAAGGATTGAACATAATAATTGTAACTTAATTTATCCTTATGGACAAGTTAGGTCTCCTATGGATTATAATTATCTAATCCGCGTCCCACCCATTATTTTATTGATTTAGAAGTTTTAATCTGCATCCCGATTTGTAATTTGTACATGAAACCTATATAGATCCCAGATTGAATGAATGAGTCGATGGGTCGGATTTATGGATATATATATATGCACGCTTCTACTGTGTGCAATCTCCTATTAACGTTGAAAATGTGAGATTAAGAATAGGTTTTCGATGATGGTTATTTTTAGCATAATAATAGATTTCAATGATAGACCTTTGAAGATTAAAAAGAGAACATATACGAAAGGAATTTTTTTTATATGAAAATATAAGAGAGGGCTAGACATGGTTTCAGATCTGATAAACAAGATCTGAGACACTAACCCTGTAACAAAATTATTGTTTTAAATCACAGTGTTGTAAGTGGCACGATATTCATTTCTTGACTTGACCTAAAGATGCCCAAGATATCTAATATGGGGCGTTTGAGGAGATAATAAGCATTTAGAGAAAACACAAGGAAACGGGAAAACCAGGATGTCAGATTTGCACCTGTCTTGATAGGGCGAGGTGTGTGTCCCCACACATACCTCAGGGGTATCAGAGTCTCGATCTAATGGATGGCGTTAGGGCACCGAGTTTTCATAAATTGTTGCCGACATGACCAGTTGCTGATTCCATTCTCCCTGACTCCGAGCGGGGGTGTAAGGGTCCCGATCCAGCGGATGGGGATGGAGCGCCTCTACACAGATTCTCTGAAAGATCGGGTGCACCACAATCCTAACATCGGGCCATGAGCGGGTCATAGATGATCTTGGTTGATTGGTGGGTGGCTGAAAAGATATGTGATGTAGTCGATCCATACTAGAGAGTTAGTAAACATGCATGCGGTTGAGGCAAAGGAGGCAACGATTCTGACGGTAGAGGAAGCAGTAGAGGTTCTGGTGACAGAAGGGGCAAGGACGGTGGCCGCTTTGGTGGCAACAACTCTAATAGCACAAAAGGAAGTGGCGGTAACTGTGATGTTGATAGACGAAAAAGCCTCAGAGTGAGTAGAAAAGGAGGAACAATAGACGGTGATGATGAATTAATGATAGAGGGCCGGAACAATACCCGTGAGTAAGCTATCTTAGAGACCATCTTATTTCTTCACTCCTATTATTGGTTGGTTAAGTGTGAACTGTGAACAAAGACATATTGTACGTACCTATAAAAGAAGCTTTAAAAATGTGAAATAAATTAGCTGTAATGAAGAAACTAATAAAGGGCGGCCTTGAAAATTGTGATTCTCTCAAGGGTGTTTTGGTAAATTACGTTGGCCTATGATTATTTCCGTCATTCCCACGTGCGTCACGTGGTCACATTGCAAATCACTCGTCTCCACCATTGGTTGGTTGAAACGTGTGTTCCACATACACACTTATCTACATCTCTGTCCATTAATGGCTATAAATGGCGATGGGCTAAATGGGCCATACCCTACCAATATTTTCGAGACGATGCAGATTTGTATAGTCATCTTAATTCGATTACATTATTATCGTACCATAAAACGTAATTGTGTTTATAGTCTATTAATCAATATCGGCGTTTCTGAAAATAATGAATTAGAAATGACGGTTTTTGTTTAGCTCTTTTATCACCGAAGTCGGGCCAATGGATTGATTATTAGTTTTTTTTTGAGTAAAGTATGGAATATATTAATTCAAATCGTCCATAAAGACTTGAAACAGAAAGATCGGAATGGCTATATCAACCCCCTCGACATTATTCCATAACATAGCATTTCTAGCTGATAAATGCGCCGCCCTATTTGCGGTGTGGCGTGCAAATAGTAGTGAAAGCCTCGGAAGGTCTTTCAGAATGCTTCTGCACTCAGCTATTATCAGCCCCGCCGGTGACAGTGTCTCAACTCCACTCCCAATTGCCTGACCTACACCCTGACAATCCGACTCAACTATCCATGCCGACCAACCTTGCACTCTGATCCACTGTAACGCCTCTCGGGCGGAACTTATGAACATTAGTAATGTATATTGTTTGAAATCGACGATCATTCTTTTCGATAGACAACGGGAGAGAATAGACACCGAACATACAACACGAGATGAACATCGATAGAGAACGGTGGTTTTTGAGGATGATGTTCTTGTTTTGTGCTGATTATACCGGTTCGTTCTCTGTTCTCGGGCCGTTCGTCTCCGGTCATCTCGATCGTGAGCTTGGGAGGTCGTGTTTCCGGTGTGGGGTGGAGAGTTGCAGGTATGCCGGAGTTTCTGGCCGCCGGACAGATCTGGAAGTGGGCCTTTGTTTGTGCAGACATCGTGATCTTGAGAGGCTTTTTTCGTGCTTGTGTTCGTTCGGGTCGGAGATCAGTCGTGACCCTTGCCCTGTGCCGGTCTTGTTCTGCCGGTGTGGGGTGGAGACAGTTGCAGGTCTGTCGTAGATTCTGGCAGCCGGACAGATCTGGAAGTGGGGCTTCGTTTGTGCAGATTTCGTGAGCTTGGGAGGCTTTGCCGGTGTCGGTGAGGTACTGTAGTAGTGGTGTGGGGATAATCGCAGGTTTGGAGAGCTCCTCCTGTTTTGGTTGAGCCCCATTTTGTTTCGCCTCCTCCTTTCTTGCCGGAACAGTTCAGGTCGGAGATCAGTCGGGCCCCTTTCTTGTTTGGACATTGGGGAAGCCTTCTCTTCTTGTCTGATTGGATCTTGGGAAAGTCTCCTTACAAATCTGAAATCTTGGGCAGGTTTTTGTCGGAATTTCAGGTGTTGGCCACCGGTATCCATCCCTATTGGCCATTCTACATTTGGTAGCAAGTTTGGTTGTCTCTTTTGTCTGATACGGGTTGGCTCGTGCTCGGTATAACTACAGGCCTTCCCCTTCAGGTCCTCGCTTGGTGTTGACCGGCGAAGATTTACCGATTTCGGTATCGGAACACTCATCTCGAGTTCCAGACTCGATCCCAAGAAGTGATGTCTTGCTGCTACTGGCTTGGAGGTGTGAGTTCGTACTCGGTAGATAACAATGTTGTACCATCTTGCCATTGATTCATTATTGTCGGTGTCTATACCAACTGTTCTGGTCCATTTTACGAATATTCTCGAACGTACATATTATTCTGCATGTATCTGTTGTAACAAGCTAGCAGTCTATGAACACAAGCAGTCAATTATTAGTTCTTCAATGGTCGCAACAACATTATCAAAGTTAGTCCGACGTCGAAACTTCTTCTTCGCCTCACCATAAATCTCCATCTCTCCAAACTCACCATTCTCCGACGACACCACCCAGAGGTCTAGAAACCTCTTTGCCTTCACCTGGACTAAAACAAATACACTATCCGCCCAAAGGACCACCAGACCCTCCACGTATACCGCACGGTCGTTGATGAAGCTTAGTTACAACTTCAGACGACCAGACACACAGTCGAACTGAACGTCTCACAAAGAAAAACGACCTCCAATCGTCTTCTTGCTACCAAACCATTGAGGTACTCTGTGGTCGTCAGACGACCGAGCCCTTCCGGTTGACAAAAGAAGATGCCCACCTCGACTGGGGCGCGGAACCCTAGCTCTCTCGTTAGATGTTAGGAGGATCACAAGGTATAACGCTTGAAGTATGTGTATTTCTTTTGATCATATAATGTTTCCTTTTAATGTCACCGTGTCCATTCTCTTTTAAGTATATATTATATTTCCCTTTATTTCTTCTTTGAATCCTAATACATGTATGTAACAGAAACCTAACCTATATCATTAGTCGCTCAGAGTAAACTAGGGTTAGGGTTTTGATTCAAACTCGATGAAGAAGAGAGGAGTAAATTTGCTGCTGATGCTACCAGAAGAACTCATTACCCAAATCATATCAGGACTGGACATCAAATCCATGGTCAAGTGCATGCTTGTGTGCAAGCCGTGGCTCAACCTCATCTCCAACGATCCTCTTATAGTCAAAGGTGAGGTCCAATTTTTGGTTTACAATTTTACTTCACGCCGATTTGGAATTCTTGGCGATGACACAAACCAGTGTCTTTGGAGGAAGCCCATCCACCAGGTTACTTGGATGAAGACCCTCGACTTGCCATGGAAACCAACCATACATGGCTTTAAAAACTTCATAAACTTCATGTTGTCGTGCAATGGTTTAGTATGTTTTCTTGGAAGTTGTTAAGGATATTGGCACAACAACCATAACCCACTCTCCTAGTCAAAAAGGAACAGATTATGTTTGTTGTGATATACCCTATATCTAGGAATGGTTGTTAGTTAGTTTGAGTTTATACTTGCTGTGTATATAAGTCATGTGAGTCATTTGTAAAAGTCACTGAATTACAATACAATTGCATAACGTTTATATGGTATCAGAGCACACCTTTTTCTCTGATTTTTCTACTTTGCTTGTTTCTTATGGCAGCCACAAGCACAACATCGCAGCTGCTTGCTCTTGCAAATACCACAGATTCGTCTCTCAATTTTCAGATTCCGTCCATCAACATCCGGCTTGACAGAGACAACTACTCCTTGTGGAGAACTACCATCGTTTCGGCTCTTGAAACTTTTGATCTTGAGTCATAACAAGGATGTTTACATATGCAATCCCATGACCGGAGAATGTATCTCCGTTCCCTATCCCAAACGTGGTTTTGGGGATATTGTCCCTCAGTATGATTTAGGGTTTTGTCCGATAACTAACGAATATAAGCTCACAACGTTCACATCGCATACTCTTGAGATATGCTCCCTTGGAAGCAGATCACCAAGCTGGAGGAATGTTCCATTTGAGTTTCCGCGTCCTAAAGATTCGAAGCTTCAAGCTGCAATTTGTGTTGGTGGAGTTTTTCACTGGCTAAGAAATTCTCAAAGCATATTAACTTTTGACCTTGAGAAGGAGGAGTTCGGGTCGGTTCCTCTTCCTCGTTTGGAGGATGACAAGGAGATATATCGATTGGGATGTATGAATCATTGCCTGGTTGTCACAACCGGCTACATTGATACTTCTTTATGTTTAGAGATATGGGTGAGGAAAGAAGATAGATCGCCCTCTTGGACCAAGAATTGGGTAATCGATGCTGTTCAATCTTTATATCTGGAAGAGGTATTTCGAGGGACCGTAACCAAGTTTAAATCGTTAGCGGTGCAAAAACTATCATTTAACGGACGCATATTCATGACAACTTGTTGGAGTTTACACAGTTACGACCCAAGTGACAAACTTGTTAGATTTCATCAAACAAATGAGTACACCAACAGAGTACATACTTACACACCTACTCTCGTTTCCCCAAAGAAATTAATACAAGGAGGAACGGCAGAAAAATGGAACGGGGAGTGTCCAACATTGAGAAAAGAGAGAAGATGAAAGACGGACCGGGAGTGTCAAAGATCGAGAAGAAGAAGAGACAAGTAATTAGTTAGGTTTGTTATCATTATGTTACATGTTTTTTTTGATATTTCGTATAATAATTCGAAGGGGTATAATGCAATGGCATCAACTTTATTTTTTTTTCTTGAACGAAAAGTGCATATATTACTAATAAAGAAGTTGCAGGAAGCCAACTAACCGCTTTGCTTTTCTCTCTCTCGCAAAAAGCTTCAAACCCTACAGCTGAGTTTGCAGCTGCCGGTGAAGTCACCGGCTCTGGCCATGGATTTCGTCGGCGGAGGCCTTACATACTCCCTCTTCCTTCCCCCTCCTTCCTCCCTCCCGCTCTTCTTTTCGATCCCTGCCTCTATTACTCAGTTCTTTCTCCTCCCTCCGCTTCGCGCAGGCTCCGGATCTCCTCCGTAGCTGGCCTGTCCAAGATCCCTGCGTCGAGGTGGTGTTGGTGTTGCCGTGACGCTCTGTTGGGCGGCTGCGTTGGGTTGGTCGCCGAAGATCCAGGACTGCTTTTGCAGATCTGTAGCCTTCGCCTCAAGCTCGGCTCGGGGGTTTTGGCAGGCCAGTATGCGGAGTTGCTCGATGTGTGGTGTGCTGTCAAGTCCTCGCCGGAGGTCAGGTTCACCAGAGCTCGATGGTCGGAGTTGTGCTCAGGTGAGTGGCTCGTGTGGCTGTTCGTCGGGTAGGGTTTGGACAACTCCGGGTTTATTGCGTTTGGGCCGGGTTGTGCTGGGCTCGGGCTGGACTGGGCTCGGGTCGGGCTGGGCTTAGTTTGGTCTTCAGCTCGGATTCGGGTCGGGCCATCCCAACCGGTGCTTCTTCCTGGGTTCAGGTTGGCCTCAGTCCGGGTCCGAGTCGGGTCAACCCGGCTGGTCAAGGTCCTTCCCGCAAGTTTTCTCTTGCTTCCTCCGTGGTTTTCGAGCGTTTGGGCTGTTCGGTTTGGTGGCTGTTGCTGGAGTGTGCAGATACAATATCTTCTCAGCTTCGGGAGTTGGTGTTGTTTCTGACTTGAGTGGGAACTCTTTCTCCTTCTTTTGTGAAGATTTTCTTGGTTGGTTCTTCTTCGCTCTCCTGTTTTGCTGTCGTGTTTGGAGCTGGTTGGTAGAGTTTTGGTTGCTCGTGGGAGGCTTTCTTTTTTCGGGATTGTTGCGGCTCTCCTCTACCTTCTGCTCGTTGGCTTTGCACTCGGTCTCATAGTGGTTTCTTACCTTTCCGCGACATCTCCTGGTACCTTGAAGTAATTCCTACCGGATATTTAGTACGTATTTATGCTCGGTAGAAATACTGGTCCTCTCCTTCAAGTGTCTTGGTGTTGGCCAGAACTTAGGAAGGACTGAGCGTTTTATCCGTTCTACGGTATTTGGTATGACGTGATCTCCTTTGAGGTCGCCTTTTTTTTCCTCGCCCAGTCTGGTTAGAATGCCCCCCTATTTTTCTTGCACTCCTATGCGTTTTGGTTTTGCTTCCTCTCGACCCGGTCGTG
The DNA here is from genome assembly GCA_963921825.1 of Erodium maritimum. Classification (NCBI taxonomy): domain Eukaryota; kingdom Viridiplantae; phylum Streptophyta; class Magnoliopsida; order Geraniales; family Geraniaceae; genus Erodium; species Erodium maritimum. The sequence continues at coordinate 1,672,290 of OY997593.1, read as the reverse complement.
GGTCGAGCTCGTCGGTTCTTAGATGTTGGCCGCCGGCGAGTTCATCGGGCTTTGTATGCCCTCTTCAGAAGCCATGCGCTTGGTTTAGTAAGACCAATTGGGTTTGTCTCTAGGCTACCTCTAGCTGAGAGTTGCTAGCCTAGTGATAGGGGATTGATTTCTTCTCCTGCTGGACTTGGTTTAAGAGCTTTGCTGGTGGTTGTCGTTGGCTGCTGATCTTCCTTTCCTCTCGACTTCCTTGGTGGTTGTTTTCGGCTTTTGGGTCTGCGTACCCATCCTCTTCAGGGTCTGCGTACCCATCCACTTCAGGGTCTGCGTACCCATCCACTTTAGGGTCTGCGTACCCATTCATTTTGTCTGTTATGCTCCTTCATGTATGTTGTTCTACTTCTTGTAAAGTCTCTGTAGCTAGAGGCTTTTTGTCCTCCCATTTCAAGCTTTGGAATGTGAGATATTTATATACTGCTTTGCTTATAAAAAAAATAAAGAAGAGGCAGTACTGAAAATAGGAATCGTAGTTCTCTATTTAATAAACTCTAGAACACTCGAAAACTTCGGTAGTCTTGAAAAAAAGGACATAGAGATTTTAATTGAAAGTCAAATTGTACAGAAACCGTTCAAGACATTGTTTGATCACATAAAAAAGACTCTTTATTTCAAGACGAGTACGATCGAACTTGAACTCAACAATAAATAAAAAATATAGTTGTGATTCAGAGACACTTCTTGATAAAAATTTCTAAATCCTCTCTGCTCTTTAAACATTAACTTTACAGAAGAAAAAAAAACAGACAAAATAAAACTACATAGCTCCATCAACAAGACAGACCAAGAACACTACTCATATAGATCCTCAGACTTGGTAGGTACCAATACTTTGTATATATATAGTCATGTTCTTTTATCAGAGAAAAGTACATGCATATAATAAAAAGGTACCGTAAATTTTAAAATGGGAGTCACAAACCACCAAAATCTGATAGCCAACAAAAAGAAAAGACAAAAACAACCCCTAAAACCTACAAGAAAGGCCTAGCAAGGCGCGAAAAGACCACAAACCGAAGACTTCATAGAGATCAAACCGTCGAAACACGCCAATGAAAACAACACCCCAGCATCCGCCTGGGTGAGTAGCAGCCAACCAAAAACACGCTGCCCCACGAAATCATCAGCGCCAACCAGCAAACTCAGACCAGCGTGCCTCAGTAACCTCGACAGTACCTCCGTACCCACATGACTCAACCCTGATTAATAGGCCTACGTTCAAAACATCACTGGCCAACACCATTAGGATGCCTATGATCATGGTACAATGTCCAGTTCCTCTAGACCATCTTCGACATTATAGGAAATGAGTACCACCGATGACCAACACCTTAACCCAACAAGAACCATAGCAACTGTGGATTTGTCCTGGCCCTAGACAGAACTAACAGACCTGCAGTGATAACAATGACCGAACGACAAAAGGAACCAATAATAGACCAACCTCAAATATCCACGCCCGTATGATGATAGCTTTCACCGCACCGCTGGTAGCCAACACCAAAAGACCAACAAAACCCAAATCCGTCCCATGGCAGGAGGAAGGGTGGACGCTGTAAGGACCACCCCGTGTAGAGGACAGCGAGGTCAGCTCACGCCGGTGAGAACCAAAAACCACCTCCTGGACCGGAGAACCACACCAGAAGAAGGTCAAAGGAGCTCGAGGAGAATCGCCACCATTTGGGTTCGAGACACCCCTCTACTAGCCAGCGATGCACACGACAGAAGACCAGCGACAAAAACCAACCACCACTTGCTGGCAGAACACACAGCAGCGGACTGGTACAAAAGCTACAGAGGGCGGAGCTACCAGATCCGATGGGTAGTAGGGAGGTTCCGGAGGCTAAGAACGAAGACGGTAGGAGGAGGTGATGGGGGAGAAGGAAGTAAAAGGGAAAGAGAAAGAGAAAGAGCCGACAACTTTAAAGGTTGCAGAGGCCCTTGAAAGCCGACAACAACGGCACAAGACTTAGGGCTCCTGCAAGGGAAAGAGGAACGCGCAGAAAACAGAGAGATAAAAACAAAAAATGACTGTTGCATATAGTCATGTTCTTGTTGGTGTTCTTCTGAATCTACAGTGAGCTTTCTACATGATAACCTGTTAAATTTAGTTTTCATTAGACCTTGAGGTACTAAAACTATGCTATATATACTATTATAAACTGGACTATTTCCAATCAATAATGAGTTTTGGAGTTTGTATGTTTGCTTTGACTTGAATCGAATCGAAGACCCTCTAGTATAGATACTTAAGTCATGACCGCAGGAATGTCCCCTGAAAGAGATGACAAAACCTTTATCATTATTCCTCAAGAGTGAATTAGGGTGGGTTTGTATCGATGGAACACATAAACAATGAACAAGAGAGAAAAGATGTGGTTGGAACTACCCGAAGAAACCATCAGCCAAATCATCACATTAGCAGAATTGGACATGAAATCGATGATCAAGTGAAAAAACCGAAAGCATATTAACTTTTGACCTTGCAAAGAAGGTGTTCGGGTCGATTCCTCTACCTAGACCTGAGGATGGCGAGGAGATATATCAACCAGAATGTATGGATCATTGTTTGGTTGTCACGAATGGATATAATCGTTCTCCGGGTTTGGAAATATGGGCGAGAAAAGAAGATAAACCACCGCGTGATCCAGTTTGGATCAAGAATTAGGTAATCGTTGATGTTGAGTTCTTTGATCGACCTGACATTACAAAGTTAATGCCACAAAAGTTATCAACTGATGGACATATAACCAGGACATATGATTATAGGTATCTATGTAGATATTGTTGGATTAATTTCGCAATCTGGGTAACGAATTTCAGAACAAAACACAGAAACAGTAATAGCATGCAATATAAACCGATAAACTGGAAAGACCAACCGGTGTGACGTGCAGAACAAGAAGAATAGCTGAGTCGTGGCACGGAGGTCCACTGACTTTGAAGCAAAAGTTCCGGCGTGCCCGAGGTGGCGAGCAGCAGCGGTTGCTCCCCAAGGATCTCTCAGCTCTTATCCAGCAGCGCGCCCACTCGCTCTGCCGGACGTGGAAACAGTAGAACAGTGACAGAACTCGGGTGTGGTGAAAGTTTGGGAGAGTAACGAAAGTGTATAAAATTGGCTCTGGAAGTGTTGAAAACGTAAGTGAAAAAAGAGGAGAACCAGAGCAGTATTTATAGCTGCAGGACGTGAGGGCAAAAGGGTAAAAGCACAACAGATATTCTGATATCAATCTGTTCCAACGACTTCCACTACTGGGTCAGACCCACTGAAAATCGGAACTACCTTTAACCTCACGTTCTGACTCGTTCAAAAATATTTGAATAAATCAAACCAGAAAATTGAAAGTATTTTGTGTAAAAGGATAGGATTGCCCGCCCCACAGGGGCTCCACCCGAACCCGACCCGGACGGACGGCGGCGGCGGTGCGCGCGAGGCCCATTCCGGCCCAACTAGCATAGGCTGGCCCAGCTGATGTTCTGAACAAGGAAGGGAGGAGTGACTTTATTAACTCTCTTGCAATCCCATTTGTTTTCGATGTGGGACTCTTGTTAAAAACCAAAGGAGACAAACTTGGCTTTGAAAGCCAATTTATCCAACAGATATAACCAAAGAGACAAACTTGTTAGACATATACGGGTTTATTACACATCCACCCTCGTTGCTCCAAAGAAGTTAATACAAAAAAACGGATAAGAAGGGTTGAAGATGAAGAAAACGAACCAGAAGACGCAACACAACTCACCGAGGCCCTAATAGGTTGTCCGATCGAGATGAGTTGTAGAGCAACTGATCAACTAAGTGGCTTGAGCGTGTAAGGACTTGCACGGGAAGCATGAGCATGAGAGCTGACGCTCTCAAATTTCGTGGATGGAATGGTATCCGCACTAGCTATCTCGCACAAAATTCGGGACATTGCGTAGAAATCACCCGACTACTAGCCAAAACATCTTGGACGTGACTAGCCCCAAGGCGCTAGACACTTGGGAAAGCATCAATGGATATGGGTAGATGGCAACGAGCAGGCCAAAAGTCCCGACAATATATGTTATGGAGGCACTGTTCCAACACACAACAGGGAGACCAATGTTGTCAATCTATAGGGGGCATACTTCAAATAGAATTCTGTTCGCGCAATCAGAAAAAGAGAATAACCAAGGCTGGAACATCTTCCAATCGTTCGCTGCTAAGGAAACAAACATGCTCTGATCCAAACAAGAAGGCCCTCGATGTCAGGTCAAGAAGTTCTACGCCCGAGATCCCTTCAGTTGAAGACCAATACTGAGGTGTTAACAACTCCAATCACACTATTGGTTGAAAATGTCTCAAAACGTGAAGCCAAGGATAGAATACATTGAGAAGGAACAAAAACGCTATGTCCCTTAGAGGGGCAATGCAAGAGGCAACGTGGTCGACAAAGACAAGCCGCATAAGTCCACCCTTACCGTCTTCTAGTCCAATTCAACTCGTATCTTGCGTTCCCTTAACTGGGGTTCGTTCAAACCGACAACATGACCTAAATCATCGGGTCTCATGTAATACACAAAAGCTAAAAATACAACTACCCCGAGATAAAACCCAAACCCTGAGAACCGACAAAACTACTACAACTGGAAAGTAAACAAAAACTTAAACGAAAACTCCCCAAGTAGAACCACAACAAGGATCACATGAACATTGGTGCAATATATTGTGACGCTTCAAGGATCAGTACTCATAAAAACCACCTCCGAATGGAGTAGTACATAACCAATTAACCTCGTGCCAAGGAAAAGATTGAAGTAACGTCAGAAATCAATGATATACAAACGAATCGATCCATGTACAAGGGATATTGAACCAGACAACTGATGAAGTTCATGCCAACACTGTTATTATTACAAGGGATTACTCCATAACATACCAGTTCTATGACTTTTTTTCACACGTTGCATGGGTCGTGACTTTTTCCCCACATAATACTTGTAATTGTGCGTCATTTTGTAGAAAACAACGGCAAAAAGACGTAAATATACCGTTGTTTTTTGAAAAACCTACCGTTGTTTTTTGCAAATTGTGGCGACTATACAAGTACAAAGTGTTATTTAAGAAGTCAACAGTTATAATGTGAAAAAAAATGTCAAATGACAGGTGTATAATGGAGTTTCCCATTGTTACAATATAAAATGCAACAACGTAAATCCTGAATCACATCACATAGAATTATTGTATGTATTATCAACGAAATCATACATAACATAACGATGAAAAACCAAACCAACTAGTCTCCGTTTTTCTCAATCTTTGTTCTTTCTTGTCCGTTCTTTTGGATTATCTTTTTTGGAGAAACGAGAGTGGGTGTGTAATAAGCATGTAGATCTCTACCAGAGTAATGATGCCTAACAAGTTTGTCTCTTGGGTCGTAACTATATAGATCAGTACAACAATGTGTCATGAATATGCACCCACTAGTTGATAATTTTCGCGGCTTCAATCTTTCAAAGAAAATTTGATCATGTATCTTTTTCTGATCCAACGATTTAGCAACAGTATCGATTACCCAATTCTTAGTCCAAACTGACTCACCGGACGATTTATCTTCTTTCCTCATCCATATCTCTAAACTCAAAACTGGATTGTACCCGGTTGTGACAACCAAACATTGATCCATACATTCCAACTGATATATTTTCTTGCCATCCCCAAGACGAGGTAGAGGAATCAATCCAAACACCTCTTTTGCAAGGTCGAAAGTTAATATGTTTCGAGTTTCGGGGAGCCAATGAAAAACTCCGTTAACACGAACTGCACAAATTGCAGCAAACTGCAGGCTCCGAATCTCTGGAAGTTTGCATGGAACTCTCCTCCACCCTGATGCGCTTCCAATGGTGCATATTTCAAGGGCATTGAATGTGAACGATGTGAGCTTATATTCGTCACTACTCGGACAAAACCCTAACTCATATGGTCGCATCGACACAACATTCCAATGATGTTTGGGATTTATTAAGGAGATATATTCTCCGGTCATGGGATTGCATATGTACATATCCTTATTATGACATCCCACCAAACATACCAAACCGTTGCAAGACGACATGAAGCGTGGCAGATAGGGCTTTCCCCAAGACGGGGAGCCCGATCTGCCACGCGGGTCATTGAGAGTCTCGTCGAGAGTCTCGATGACGAGGCTCTTCGTCCAAGCAATCTGGTGTGTCTTGTCATCGAGAGCTCGAAATCGGAGTGGAGTAGATTCATAAACAAAAAATTGGTCGTGGCTGTTAAAGCCCTATCCAGCCCAAAAGCTCGAACTGATGGGTGGAGGCATCAAGATGTATATCAATGGGTCAATTTATCCACACACTTTCGATGTGGGACTCACACTTCAACACTCCTCCTCACGTGTAGGACTGGACATCTACACGTGGGCCATAGCAGGACTGGACATCTGCATATGGGCCGGAGACCACAGGGTGGAGGCGACAAACAGGCCATGGGCCGAACCAGCTCTGATACCATGTTAAAGCCCTATCCAACCCAAAAGCTCGAACTGATGGGTGGAGGCATCAAGATGTATATCAATGGGTCAATTTATCCACACACTTTCGATGTGGGACTCACACTTCAACCCTTTGGTTAGAAGAGGATTGGTGGAGATGAGGTCGGAGACGAGGTTGCGCCACTGCTTGCACACACCCATGCAATTGATCATGGATTTCAAGTCCAATCCTGATGATGCCATGATTTGGCTGATGAGTTCTTCGGGTAGTACCAGCCACAAATTTACTCTCTTCTTCTTCTTCTTCATCGATAGTTTGTTCGAATTAAAACCCTAACCCTAATTCATAGAGAGGACAAGTAGTAAAGGTTTCAGTCATATATATATAGGATTCAAGTCGTGCATGAGTAGGGAAATAGGAAACAGTGGAATTAAAGGGAAGTAGGAAACAGTAGAATTAAAGGGAATTTTTTTTTTGAAACGGGAAATAAGTTGTATTACGATCTTATCATGCTTACAAAGAGGGACCTAACAGTCCCGGATACCAGCTTTTGTCCCGATCGATCGTGGCCCATCGGACGCACATGGTTCCATACACATAGTCTGATTTTTTTCGCAGATCCGAACTCAAGAGTTTCTCGATCCAACGTTTCGAAAAAGGAGTAACTAACAGAACAGAAAATATCTAGCCAACAAATTATTCGCCCTAAACCAAATAGACTGAAGTAAAAGATAACCTTGAGTGCGGATTCCCCGAGACCTCCCGGCTTTACTCGTCCCGGGTCTGTGGGTATAGGGCCCTGACGGTTCTTCCCACCCCCGCCCTGGGGAATCATTCATCCCCCGGGGGATTGTAGTCCCCCGGCCTGACTTCCCGTTCCTGTACTTGCTCGGTGTTGTTTGACAACATCGTGGACTCCGGCTTATGGCCTGTCTTAATCACCCTGGGTCTTGGTCCAATGGCAGTAGTGAATCTAAGGATCCCCCGACAGGCCAAGGTGCAGTCTTGTAGCTCTCCCAACCTCGGATCCGGTGTCTTCCACTTCGCCCCGATCTTCGGGTGTGAGTTTGGACGTTAGATCTTCATTCCATGGCTTTTGACTACCGTTGGAGTCAGGGCCAAAGCCTTATCAGCGGTACCACGATTTCCCGGGTTTGCATGTCCCCTACTGTTCGCAAACCTCTTAGGGTTTGCTTGCCCCGTGGAGTGAGGAACCATTCTAGGGTGTGTCATGACCCCAGAGTTAGCATACCCCGGCTGGTAAGCCGATGACCACGAGAAATAGTGCAGCGGATCCCATTGGTAGGTCGGGACCCCGTTGTGCTCCGGTAGTTGACGCCAGATCCTCTGATCCCCGTCTGGTAAAGGGCGGCGATTGCAGTGGCTGACGGCGTGTCACGCCCCAAATCCAGTTTTGACCGGACTCGAGACGTGAACTTAAAACAATAAATAAAAGTGGTAAAATACAATAGGTAATTCTCGAAAAGTGATAATAAATCAAACGTAAGAGTCAACAGCTCATAAAACGTTACACGAAGTTTAGTTCAAAAACAACTGCACGTCTCTAGACCTACTAGCCTAGGACCCTCGCCAGCTCCCAAGCTCAGTTGTGTCCTACTAGCAAAATCCCGCTCAACACCTGAAAATCAACAATGTAAGGGGTGAGATTTCGCCCAGTATAGAAAGTAGTAAAGGTAATGAACATCGGTCATCACCACGAGTAACCGTCCAATTAGGGCATACTAGTACGGCACAACTAACGACTAAAACGGGGTTCACAGCCAAACGTATAACACACTCATACTATCGCTTTTCACACAACAAACGCAACCAAACAGCACACGTATCACTCATAACGCAACCAGCACACGTCTCGTACCATAGTCCTCGTACCACAACATACTATACCGAAGAGTCATCGTACCATCTCAGACAACCCCTCGGTCCAGAGGAAACACATGCGTCGGGCGACCGGAAACGTTCCATAGGAACGCATCTCATCGGAGGGCCCGGAAATGTCCCTAAGGGACTATAGATCATCGGGGTAAAACACGACCCGTAGGTCCAACCACGACCCGTAGGTCCAACCACGACCCGTAGGTCCAATCACGTACTTAGTACAACCATTTCCAACGTCTCCAGCTATCACAGCCCAATCCATTTATGTCGTACCGGATCACGAAGCCTCGGTCCCGACACCTTCCCGTCATGTAGAATCGGGGTAACATCCCATACCAGAAATCCCTCAGTCGGATGTCTTCCTGTCACGTAGAATCAGGGCCTCACACAGACTTGACCGGCACTTACCTCGGTCGTACACCTTCCCGTCACGGAGAATCGGGGTATCCAATACGCCATCCTTGGCCTTGGTACACTACACCGGAACTATCCCTCGGTGTAAGTACCACTCTAGTTACCTCTTTTCTTAGAACACACAAAAAGGGTATAACACGCAGCACAAAGCCAAGATCGGTCTCGGTATATCAACCGGACTAACACAACATAGCACACAACCGGTCTATCACTCACCCGGTCATATCACAACCAAGAATTCACATTACAACAAACACGGCACACTTGCCCACACACAGTCACAATCATGCAACACCGAGTATAATCTCATTAGACTCTTAAACACACTCATACCAATACTTACCAACACCCCGCTCTACGAGGTAACCCCACCGGCTTAACCGGTATCCAATTCCTGACCTTCCCACAGTTCCACATATCATATAATAGGAAATAACCACTCAAGTCGTCAACATGTATCACTAGTTCAATTCTATTCGTTTCCATGTTCGTTATTTATTAGTCGTTCAAACAACACATAGCATGTGAAGACCGCCTCAGTAAAAAGTTTTAACTTATTTAATTTTATTCAATCAGAACGTGGAGGTTGAAATTTGGGTTGATTTTTGGTAACGTCGAGGTTGAAATTCGGTTTAATTTTTAATCCGTTTAAAAAAAAGAAAAAAAAGGGAAGGGGCTGGACCGGGTAGTACCAGATCCGACCAGCACACCCGACCAGACCCGGCCTGAGCAGGCCAGACCCGGCCTCCTTTCTTCGTTTTGGGCCGTGCAGCCCAGGTCCACCAGAGGCCCAATGAGTGTCGAGCCCGTACTTTATAAAGCGAAGTTCATGGTTCCAAACCCTAATATTTTCCCTCAGCCGTTCGCGATTCCCACCCTCGCTCTCTTCCGACTCTCTCGTCTCCAACTCCACCTCTCTCTCAGATGCCGCGCCGCCCCGAAACATCTCCGGCCGTCTCTCCCTACCCCTCCGCCTCTCCCGACCGCCTCTTCCTCTCCGTCCAGTCCGCATCGCCACCTCCCCTTCTCTCCTCTCCTTCACGTCACCTCGAGCTCGAGCACGATCCGGTCACCACGGCCTCCCAGTGACCGTATCGGACCGACCAACGACGGGAGACGGTGCTCGGGTTCACGAGACACCGTCCCTTCCCCGTTCTCTCCAGATCCGACGAGCCAACGACGTCCGCCACCGTCATCCCTTTCTTACGGTGAGCGTTGAACCCGTGAGCTTCGGTCGCCGGCGGTGCCTTCGTCGGTGCCCGGCCGGTTTCACACCGAAATTCTCTTCCTTCTATTTTCTTTTCTCGAGCTGTTCTTAGATCTGGGAGTACTGAAACCGTTTTAAAATAATAGAAAATAAAACAACTGAGATTGAAAGAAAAGGATTTTAAAACGAATTTCACTTTTGTAAATGAAAAGGTTGTAATTTGAAAAAGGATTTTAAATCAGTTTGATTAAATTAAGACGGTTTTGGACTGTGAACGAACTTGGAACCTCGGACGTTTAATTCGAACTTAGAACAGGACGAAAAGCGGAACGATTAATCGGACATCGGGAATCGTGTCACGAAACCCACACTCGGGCAATCGTACCTTGAAACTTGTGCCTCGGGAAACGTGCACTGGGTTATGTGCTCGGGTGCTCGAACCCGATTCGTCGTAATCCTGCTTTTAGCCCGCTCGAGTTTAAAAGACAACTGTCGGTTTTAAACTGGACAAATCGTAACCGTTAAATTAACGTCGATACCGTTCTAATTTGTGGCTTTCGTGTTAAATTAGAGTCCGGCTTCAATCGAAGAGAAGACCAGAGGCAGCGAGCCAGGACGTCAGCAGCTAGGAGTCGTAGCTGTCGGTTCGTCTTGAGGTAGGGAAAGTAGCGAATACCGGTTTAATTACGAAAAGTTACTAGTATGCATGCTAGGTAATAATAATAAAATCGGAAAGATCGTAGTTTGGCATGTAAGATGTGAACAACTAGCGTAGACGTATGAATTGTGAACATTTACGTTTTTTGTCTTGGGAATTGCTGTGCTGGTAGTTTCGGGACATGACGTGCCCGTAGGATTGTTTGCTGAGTGCTTTTGCTAGTGTGCTTGTGTTGTTTGAACGGATATTAAATAATGAACATGAAAACGGATAGGATTGAACTAGTGATGCATGCTGATGACCTGTGTGGTTATTTCCTGTTAATTGATATGTTGAACTGTGGGACGGTTGGGGATTTGATACTAGTTAAGCCGGTGGGATTACCACGTTGAACGTGGGGTCGGTAAGTGATGGTAAGTACATGACGGTTTGAGTGTGCTTAAGAGTTCAATAAGATTATTGCTCGGTGTTGCATGATTGTGATTGTGTGTGGGCATGTGTGTCGTGTTTGTTATAATGAGAACCCTTGGTTGTGATATGGTCGGGTGAGTGATATACCGACGTGCCGTGTATTTGTGGTAAGACTGTTGGGCTTGGTGAGCCGTGTTTGATATGTGGCATTTCGATGCATGATTGTTATTTTGTTGTGTGTTCCTTGAGGATGGTATTCCGGTTGAGATTGGGCCTACGGGTCGTGTTTGGGGCCGACGGGCCATAATATGGTTGGGGCCTACGGTTCGTGTTGGGCCTGCGGGTCGTGTTGCATAGGGCCGACGGGTCGGAGCCGACGGGCCACATCATATCATCTTGCATAGGGCCGACGGGTCGGAGCCGACGGCCCACATCATATCATATTGCATAGGGCCGATGGGTCGGAGCCGACGGGCCAAATCATATCATAGTGGGCCTACGGGTCGTGGTTGGGCCTACGGGTCGTGGTTGGGCCTGAGGGTCGTGTTGGGCCTACGGGTCGTGATGGGCACTGGGTGGCATGTTTCAGCCTCGATGATCTAGGGTCCTTTGGAGACGTTTCCGAGGGTACCGACGAATGCGTCCTCATAGGGATGTTTCCGGCATTCTCGACGTTATACGTCTTTGTGACGTTATGCGCCTCCTCTGGATCGAGAGGTAGTCCGATGGATACTTGACTTACCGTTTTAATATGATGATGTCGGGCTGTGTACAGTCGGCGGAGTTCAGGGACTGTAGTACGGGATGTGTGTGCTAATGGCTTCTGTGTTTGATATGTTGTTGTTTGGTTAATGTTTTCTTGTGTGAACGTTATCGTTGAGAGTATTGTAAATTTGGCTATGAACCCCGATCGGTAGTTAGTCGTGCTGTACTAGTATGCCCTAATTGGACGGTTACTCGTGGTGGTGAGACGATGTTCGTTACCTTAACTACTTTCTCTACTGGGCGAAAGCTCACCCCTTACATTGTCGATTTTCAGGTGTTGAGCAGGATTTGTGCTAGCAGGACACAGCTGAGCTTGGGAGCTGGCGAGGGTCCTAGGCTAGTAGGTCTAGAGACGTGCGTTTGTTTTTGAACCGAATTTTGTATAATGGGTTTTGTGAGCTGTTAACTTTGTCAATTGATTTATTATCACTTTTGATTTTTTATCTTTCGTAATTTTACCGTGTTTATTTATTATTTTAAGTTCACGTCTCGAGTCCGGTCAAAACCGGATTTGGGGCGTGACATAGAACCAAGCAGATACATACAGCAAACAACCCTACGGGCACGACATGGCCCGATTATACCAGCACGGCAATTCCCAAGACGAAAAACGTAAATGTTCACAGTTTATACGTCTACGCTAGTTGTCCGCATCCTACATGCCAAACCATGATCTTTCCAGTTTTATTATTTCCTAGCATGCATACTAGTAACTTTCCGTAATTAAAGCGGTATTCGCTACTTTCCCTACCTCAAGACGAACCGACAGCTACGTCTCCTAGCTGCTGACGTCCAGACCTAACTCTGGTCTTCTCGGGCGAAATCCACGACTGGTTTTAACAGGTAAAACTTTACAATCAGTTCCGTTATAGCCCAATTTAAATTCAACATTTGCCTTTTAAACTCGAACGAGCTAAAAGCGGAATTACTACGACGAATCGGGTTCGAGCACTCGGGTCCCAAGCACAGAACCCAGTGCACGTTTTCCGAGGAACGGATCCCGAGACATGGTTTTCGTGCACAATTCCCGAGGTTTGCTTCAACGTTCCCGCTTTTGTCCCGTTCTAGTTCGATTCAACGGTCCGGTTTAAACGTTCGAGGTTCCAAGTCCGATCCAAGTTCGTTCCAGATTCGTTCCAGAGTCTAAAAACAAGTCTTTTTGGTTAACTCTGATTTTTCTCGTTTTTAAATCATTTTCCAATTTAACAGATCAAATTCCTTAATTAATTCTTTTTTTCTCTTTTCTTTACCTTTCTTGTTACCAAACTGTCCAAAATACAAAACCACCAAAAAGCTTGGGAAAAACGACCAAAGAAAAGGGAAAGAAGAAAGGCGGTTTGATTCGATTTTACGACCGACCACCGGCAGAAACGCCAGCGACCAAACCCCAAGGGTGAGATTCTCACCGTGGGAAGGAGATGACGGTGGGGAGGCGTTGGGCGCGGCGGAGTACAGTGAAACTCTCGTCTCGGACCTGGACGGTGCGGTCCCATCTCAGATCCGAGGAGTGTGACGGCGAAGGGGAAGTTCGAAGGCGAGGGCCGGCAGTGGCTGAACGGAGAAGAGAGAGGTGACGGAGGTCCGGGACTCGGTGGCGACGTCTGAACGGAGACAAAGGAGGTGGGGGAGGTCGCGAGGGCGCGCGACGGCGAGTCTGGACAGAGAAGACGAGGGAGAGAGGCGGAGCTCGGTGGCGAGGTCGTGGAGGCTCAGATCTGAGAGAGGGAGGCGGCTCGGTGAGGAAAAGAGAGGTGGGAGACGAGAGAACTCGGTGAGGGGAAGATGGAAGGTCGGAGAGGGAGACCGGGGTCGTGATGAGGGAGAAGGCCGGCGGAGTGGTGGTCTGAGAAGAGGAGCTCGGGAGAGAGAGGCGCTGGTTCATTAGAGAGAAGATGAAGGGGTGAAATGAGGGTTAACCCTAATTTCTGACCTTATAAGGGCGGGCCGGTAGCGATTGGGCCTCAGACGGGCCTGGTGAAGCGGCTTCTGAAGGAGGTTTGGGCCGCACGGCCCAAGCGAGATGTGGAGGCTAGCTCGGGGCGGGCTGGCTCGGGTTGGGTCTCCTGGTCGGGTCTGGACCGCCCGACCCGGTTCTCACGATTTCCCGGGTTTGCATGTCCCCTACTGTTCGCGAACCTCTTAGGGTTTGCTTGCCCCGTGGAGTGAGGAACCATTCTAGGGTGTGTCACGACCCCAGAGTTAGCATACCCCGGCTGGTAAGCCGATGACCACGAGAAATAGTGCAGCGGATCCCATTGGTAGGCCGGGACCTCGTTGTGCTCCGGTAGTTGACGCCAGATCCTCTGATCCCAATCCGGTAAGGGGCGGCGATTGCAGTGGCTGGCGGCGAGAGGCCGGACTGGCTACATATGCGGTGGTCGGATCCAAGGAAACGGGTGTGACCACACCCGATCCAGGTTCCCACCATGCATGGACCACCCATGGGTATGCATAAACAGTGTCAGGCTGGGGTGGTCGAACGTGACGGGACGAGGCTGGCTGGGCGTGAGGGGGCGGGGATGGGGAGGGAATCCCGGCGACCATGGTGCCCTAAAGTACGGGTCATCGTGGTGGCGGCGAGAGATGGGGAGAACCATATCGCTGTTACGGAATAGGATGAACGACGAGGAGGGAGAGGTGGTGATCGGTGATGGGGGAGATGGTGGTTGACGGTGGAGCGGTGTCTGGCGGCGACGGCGGCTGCTACAGTAAACCCTAAGTAGGGTAGAGAGGACCTCACTTGGAGGTGTGTGGAGAGCTTTTTTAATTAAAGGGAAATATTAGTTGATAAATATATAGTATTTACTTGGTTCAAGAGATTCGGTCGTTATAATCACTATTGTAAAAGTCTCCGCAAATCCGTTTAGGCCCCCACCTAGGCCTCAAAATGTATAAGAACGCCTGACTCGCCGCCTCGCCTAGGCCTCAAAATCTGAAAACCATCCGACTCGTCATCCCACCCGATTAGTCGGAAATTTGAGACTCTGGTTTGTGAATTTGGACATTTGAAAAAGAGATGAAAAGGTGAGACGGACAATATGTTTGTAATGGTCTTGAATTTCTTGATAAAAAGTTTATGACACGTGTCCCTCTTTGGTGGTTTATCATTATAATTTATATTTTTATTAAAATAAAGAGTAAAATCAAAATGAGAGCATTATTCGGTTTAGTTTTTTGTAATTTGATACTTGATGGTTTTTTTATATCATACAAATATAGTTTATATTTTGAATTTTTTTATTATATCTGTGTAATAAATATTAATTAATAATTAAAAACATTAAAAAAATTAAATCCGCCTAGGCCCCGCCTAGACTCCGACTAGTCCCCGCCTAACGTTTAGGGGTCTTCACCGCCCGACCAGCGCCTAACGCCTTTTACAACCTTGGTTATAACAGTGACTCATGATCGTATCTATTTTATTAAACCTTTTTTATTCCATCTTGTAGCTGGCCCCGATGCTTGCATCTTTTCAATAATGGAGGTTATTTTTCCTAATACGCCCGTCAATCAACAAAGAGAAGCACCTCAAGGGGATTCCCAAAACAGAGAAGGAGTCACTAACGTCAACCTAATGAGGGGTGACACAAGTGCACCAAAGGAGACGAGGACCGTATCCAAACCAACATACAAGTCTGTAGCTAAGGTCGAGTCATCGTTGTCTTCAATTAGGTCCGCCCACCTTTCCAACTTCCTACCTAACGAGCCAAAGGACCCAGCGCCGAGGCCCCAATAGACAATCGGGGTGAGTTGTAGAGCAGTTGATCCGCTAGATAGCTGGAGCGTGCAAGGACCCGCACGGGAAGCATGAACAAAGTCATCTTTTGAGGCCATGTGTGGTCACTTCAGATTGTATTTCTATTGAGGGAATGTCCCTTGACCTCGTCTTTCATTTCGAAAGTTAGGTTTTAATACAAAAAAAATTGCTGATAAAAAAAAAGGAGAACGGACGCTCTCAACTGTCGGGGATGGAATGGTATCCACACTAGCTATCTCGAGAAGCTCATTCACACAAAAAGCGGGACACTAAGTAGCAGGCACCCGACTACTTATCAAAAAATCTTGGACGTAGGCCCGACCCTTCTTCTTGACCATTTAGGCGGTGGCCTAAGGTCACAATTAAAAAAAAGGAAAATTTATAGTATAATCTAAGCCACATTAACAAGAAAATAAAACTTGAATGTAACAAGTTAATCTCAAAAGCCCTAGCCGTCTACAAGCTATCAACATTTGCAATCCAAAAATGGTATTAAAACTCAAATTACCTAGGCCAGCACCCCAACAACAGAGACACCAATCAGAGCAAATACTAAAACCCAAATTACCTAGGGCAACAAGGCCCCATGCTGTCACAGGAGGCCAACACCATCCTGCGATTCCAACTACAAAGGAGATCGGGAGAACAGGTAATAAGGATAATAGTAGAGAGGCGGGATGGGAGAAAAAACCGACCTAAATATGTTGAAAGAGGAACCATACCAGAGGTTGATGTAGCTTCCACTGCAAGCCCGGAAAACTCCTCAACTCTGAGCACACCTAGACGACTTCAAAAACGACTAGCACTCGGGAGCTCGACGCCAACAGTAAACGAAGAGAGGAGGGGAAACGAACTGTGACAATCCCTTACTAGGAAAGCCTCCCACAACAGCTCAAAGTGTCCCAAGAAACAACAACACCCTCACAACCCGAGATCCATCGGTCTGGACTTGAGCTCAGTCTAACCCTCGCCGGCCAACACTCTGCGAGGGTCCAAGGAGACCAAGGAGAAGACTGGCTTTTCAGCCGAGCTCATGCCTGGCCGAGGATCAGACCATGAGGCTTCCATCCACTCAAGCTTGCTCCGACGAAAAAGCCCCAACAGCAACAGAGGAAGAGGATGCGATACCTTTGCAAGGGCCGGGACAGACTTCACCAGCAAAACCGAGTACAAGAGCGGCCAAAGCTGCAGCAATCTCACCGACGAAACCGAGAGAAAGCTCTCCCACGAACAGAACTGAACCACACCGCCTCAACCCCTTTACCCCCAAACGCCAGTCGAAAGAAGTCAGCAGATCCGCACCAATCTTCGAAAGAAAACGAAGAAAGGGCTACCACAACCAGATCTGAGACCGTTCTACCGCGGGAGGAGAAAGCTAGGGCCGCATCTGAAGATCCCGGCCGAGGAAGAAGAGGAAGAAATGGAAAAGGAGGAACATGAGGGCTAGAAGAAGAAAGCAAGCAGAGGGCCCAGATCTACGAAGATCTCCGATGGAGAAACAACTCCCACATATAGATATGGAGAAACTGCCGACTGAGAATGAAGGAAGAGGGAGAAGGCGGCGGAAGGAAGGGGAAAAGGGGTTACGAAGGGCGAGGTAGGTGGAGGGAGTCTTCACCGGTAATAGCCATGGTCGTAGCCATGTCTGTCTCCGATAAAGACGCAGAGGAAGAGGAAGCGGGTAGGGTTTCATGAGGTAGGAGAGAGAGGGGGTAGAGAGAGGGTAAAGTGATGCTATGATTTGTTTTACATGTTAAAGCCTTAACGTAACCATATACAAAAAATAGGGATAAATATCACTCCGACCTATGGACAAAAGTCATTTTTCATTCCCTACCTGTGTATGACTTTTATTTTCAAGTCCTACCAAGGATTTTATTTAATTTTCAAAAAATAACAAAATTTGTTAAAGATAACACTGATATTCTAAAAAAATACATGTCATTTTTTGAATATGAAATAAAGTAAGCTGATAGAACTTGAAAATAAATAAGATGTGTTGGCGGGTTTTTATAGTGTTGCGGCATTTGTTTCTTCTGTTTGCTTTGGTGTTTTGTCTTTGTTTTCTTAGTTGTTTGTTCGGGTTGAGGCCCTTTTTTAACGGTGCTCTAGTTTGTATGAGATGTTCCTTTTTCTTTCATTTTGCTTGTTTTCCAAGTCTTATGATACTAATACTATATTTATCTTTCAAAAGAAAAAAATAGGATCACTGGCAGGACTTGAAAATGAAGTCGCACAAAGTCAATAAGACATGAAAAAAATGTCGATACATCGTACGAAAATGAAGTTATTCTTAAAAAAAATATTGAGATGTGTAAGTGGGAATGAACATTGGTGCTATATATTGTGATGCTTCAAGGATCAGTACTTATGAAAACAACTAAGTTCTCCAGAGTGAAGTAGTAAATATCCAATTAATAACCTCATGCTAAGGGGAAAAATGCCAACAATGTTATTGTTGTAATGTAAATCGTGAATTGTCAAAGAAGTCCGAGACTTTGCTTGGTATAATTCTACTATTTTGGCCTCGGTGTTTTTTATAGGCTTGTAGTCTGTTGTTAGTCTCTAGTACTTTCAGACTTCATTGTCTTAGTTCTGTTATTTTTTACTGTTTTTGTTTTCTCAGAACGGGTCACACTGGCCTCGTGTTCTGCTTTTCATTGTACCTTCCTCAAGTATAATGAAATCTACAAATCGCTTATCAAAAAAAAATATTGCAGTAATGTAAATCGTGAATCACATCACATAGAATTATTGTATGTATTTATCAACGAAATCATACCTAACATAACGTTAAGAAACCACATTAGCTAGTCTCCTTTTTTCTCAATCTTCGATTCTTCTTCTCCGATCTTTTGCATTAACATTTTTGGAGAAACGAGAGTGGGTGTGTAATAAGGATGTAGCTCTCCACCAGAGTAAGGATGTCTAACAAGTTTGTCTCTTGGATCATAACTATATAGGCCAGTACCAAAATGTGTCATGAATACGCGTCCATTAGATGATAATTTTCGCGGCTTCAAATGTGTATAGAAAATATGAGCACGTACCGACCATTTAGTAGCAGTATCGAATACCCAATTCTTATTCCAAACTGACTCACCGGACGATTTATCTTCTTCCCTCATCCATATCTCTAAACCCGAAGGATGATTGTACCCGGCTGTGACAACCAAGCGTTGATCCATACGTTCCAACTGATACACCCTCTTGCCATCCTCAAGACGAGGTAGAGGAATCGATCCAAACACCTCCTTTGCAAGGTCGAGAGTTAATATGTTTCGAGTTTCTACGAGCCAGTGAAAAACTGCGCTAACAAAAACTGCACAAACCGGAGTGTCCCACTTTGGAAGTGTGCTAGGAACACGCCTCCACCCTGATGGGCTTCCAAAGGTGTATATCTCTAGAGCACCACGTCTGAACGTTGTGAGCTTATATTCGTTATTACTCGGACAAAACCCTAATTCATATCGACAAACATGGTACATATGATGTTTGGTATTGGTTAAGGAGATACATTCTCCGGTCATGGGATTGCATATGTAAATATACCTATTGCAACTTCGAACCAAACAAACCAAACCATTGCATGACGACATGAATCGTGGCTGATCGTGCTTGCCCCAAGGCAGCGTTGAGCGAGTCTTGAGACTCTCGACGGCGAGGGTCTTCGTCCAAGCAATCTGATGTGTCTTGTCATCGAGAGCACTAAATCGAAGTGGGGTAGATTCATAAACCAAGAATTGGTCTTGGCCTTGGGTTAGAAGAGGATTGGTGGAGATGAGGTCGGAGACGAGGTTGCGCCACTGCTTGCACACACCTATGCACTTGATCATGGATTTCAAGTCCAATCCTGATGATGCCATGATTTGGCTGATGAGTTCTTCGGGTAGTACCAACAACAAATTTACTCTCTTCTTCTTCATTGATTATGTGTTCGAAGTAAAGCCCTAACCCTAATTCACGGTAGGGACAAATAATAAAGGTTACGGTTATATATATATATATATATTAGGATTCAAGACGTGTAGGAGTATGGAAATAGGAAACAGTAGAATTAAAAAGGAAATATTATACGATTTGTGCTTGTCCATTGTACTCGTAAATATTGATGATATGCTTAACCTGATTTACTCTCTCAATGGGGAAGGCCAAGAAATGGAAACTTTTAGGGTCTCTTTAATTCATCTTATCGTTGATGGTGTAAAAGAGAGTGTGGAGTCGTTTGTGGTAGACTCTGGCTTGAATTGTAAAGGAGTTGTTGATGGGGGAAGCTTGGGTGAGCTTATTTTATCTGTAGTTGGTGTTGATAGACCCGACTGGGGATAGTTATTGACCGTAAATGTTCTTCGGGTTTCAAAAACATTCCTAAAAGGAAAGTGAAGGTCAAGGTGAACCAGAATACTAGGTTGTATGAAAGAAGATCCAAAAATAAGGAGGATCTTCTTCGTTTTAATTCAGCTCCGATTCAGCCTACTGGTATAGGTGTTGGTCTTTCTAAAGCTCATATTGAAGCTTAGAAAATTTGGGTTTTGGTAAAGCTATTGAGATTAAGACGCTAACTAGTGAAAAGCAAGTTTTTCAGCAACTAGAAAAATTAACAGACGAGTGAAACTAGAGTATGAACTTAGAGGCTGGTTCGAAGGATGATTTTAATGATTTAGAAGGAGTCTCTGATTCTGAAGGCCCTCTATAAGGGATTAAGAGTTGATTGTGGGTGCTTGGAGGTTGTCTTCAGTTTGGTGTTGGATTTAGGGTTGGTTTTTTCTTATTAGTTTACCTTGTTTTTTTTTTTTGTGGTTGGACAATATCTGCTTTGTTGGTTGGCCTTCGTAAGCTGGGTTTTTATGTTGGCTTTGGTTAGTATTGTTATGGGTTTTGCTTTGAAGTTGCGGTTTGTTTGTTGTTTAGTTAGCTTAGGTTGTTCTTGGTTGGTTTGAGTTTTTCTTGAGGCTGTGTTTTTTTGTAGCAGTGCTCGCGTATGTTCTTGTAGTTTCCAAACTTCTCTTTCAAGCTTTGGAAGGGGCGAATTTATATATTTTACTTTACTGATCAAAAATCATATTAATCCAAGTGAGCAATTACCATATGCATATCAAAAGCCTCCGACGAAGAGACATAAATAACATCTTCATTTCATGAAAGCCTCTCTTCAAATCGATTCTCGAAAACGAACAAACGCTTGTGAATAAGAGAAACCAAATAAATGATTATCATATGCATTTCAAAGACATTCGCTTAAGAGACATATATAACATGTTCATTCACGAAACATGCAAACCTGAGAATAACTTCACAAGCATATAATGAGGGAGTAAAATTCTCAATTTCACTTACAAGTAAAGATCCTTTCTTGCCATATTCATAATTTGTATAACATCTAACATACAAAACCAGGAACTAACTATCGTCGAGTTGTACCGCCCAAGAATTTGCTGCTGACTTATTATTCGATCAGATCAGTACCCTTGACTTATGGTAATTACACAAACTAACATTTTCCGTTAGAAATGACAGAAAACGTTAGGAAAAACTCCAAAAAGTCACAAGTCTACAGTTAGTTTTTGAGTTCAATAATCACATGACAGTTAGTTCTTGGAGTTTTTTCTAACGTTTTCTGTCATTTTTAACGGAAAATGTTAGTTTTTGTAATTACCATAAGTCAAGGGTAGTGATCTGATCAACTAATAAGTCAACAACAAGTTTTTGAGATGTACAAGTCGGGAATAGTTAGTACCTGAAGTTTTTCCTAAATAAAATAACTAGTTTCCTTTTCTCATTTCTTCAATTTCGACCTTTCTTGTCCATTTTTTTGCATTAACTTCTTCGGAGAAACGAGGGTGGATGTGTAATGAGCATGTAGATGTCTTCTCCAGCTCCAATTGTAATCTCTAAAAAGTGAAGGAGTATTGTCTACATAGATACATATAATCATGCGTCATGATTATATGTCCGTCAGTTGATAATTGTCGTGGTATTAACTTTGTAATGTCAATTCGATCGAATCTGATTCTTAATTCAGAAATATTGAATACCCAATTTCTGGTCCAAACTAGCCCGTCTGATGATTTATCTTTTTTCCTCGCCCATATTTCCAAATGTGAAGGAGTATTGTATCCGACTGTGACAACCAAACAACGATCCATACTTTCCAATTGATATACTTTCTTGCCATCCTCAAGACGAGGTAGAGGAATCGATCCAAACACCTCCTTCGTTAGGTCAAAAGTTAATATGCTTTCGGTTTTTAGGAGCCAGTGAAAAACTCCACCAACACAAATTGCAGCTTGAATTCGGTTTTCAGGAGCGGGGAAACCACAAAATGGAGCAGTTTTCAACGGGGTGGAAACCCGAAGCTCCGACTGCTCGAATGGAACACTCCTCCATCCTGCTGAGCTTCCGAGGGTGTATATCTCAAGAGTATGCTTTGTGAACATTGTGAGCTTATATTCGTTGCTACTCGAACAAAACCCTAAATCATACTGAGGGTAGCAAACCCTAGACCCATGTTTGGAACAAGGAAGGAAAACATATTCTCGTGTCATAGGATTGCATATGTAAACATCATCAACATATCTTAGCTGAAAACATACCAAACCATTGCACGACGACGTTACTCGTTCGATGTGTGGCTCGATGGCTTGTCCGAACTTGATTCTCCAAGTCAATTCGAGGGGCTTCATCCAAGCAATCTCGTGTGTCTCGTCGTCGAGAGCTCCGAATCGGTGAAGACTAGAATCGTGAACCAGAAACTGGGCTTTGCCTTTGGCTACAAGAGGATTGTTGGAGATGAAGATGGAGATTAGGTTGTGCCACTGCTTACACACAAGCATGCACTTGATGATTGATTTCATGTCCAATGCTGATAAAGTGATGATTAGGCTGATGATTTCTTCGGGTAGCTCCACCCAAATCTTTTCTCTCTTCTTCATCGTTTATGGGTTCAAAATAATACAAACCCTAACCCTAATTCATTCTGGAGGAAGAGTAATAATAATGGGTTCGGTTATTTATATATAGGATCCACATCCACCCACATTTTAACTATAATGTTATATTTATATAGGAAAGAGTTACAAACAATATATATTGTTTTAAGGGTAAACTACAAATACCTACCCCAAACTTGTAGCGTTTAACTGATACTTACCCTAATTTTTGTTTTGTAACTGATACCTACTCAGATGTTTAGTTATTTACTGATAGCCCAAGCAGACAGCTAAAATGACGAAAATGCCCTCAACGATTTTTTAAATAACTTTTTTAAAATACAACTGAAGTGATTTTTTAAATAAAACTGAAGTGATTTAATAAGTACATATATATACCTAACAAAAGTGATTTTTTAAATATTTTTTTAAAATAATTACTGAAATGTAGTTGAGGGTATTTTCGTCATTTTAGCTAAACATCTGAGTAGGTATCGGTTAAATTTTTTTTTATGGTAGGTATCAGTTAAATAACTAAACATCTAAGTAGGTATCAGTTAAAAAAAACTTTAGGGTAGATATCATTTAAACTCTACAAGTTTGAGGTAGGTATTTGTAGTTTACCCTTGTGTTAAGCAGGATAGAGTTATACATTGGTGTCCTTTAACTTGTCCATCAAGGCACTAACTCAAGTAATGATATTTAACAAGTTTGTCACTTAGGTCATTATTAGATATAGTCCAATAATCTTTAGAAAAAAAAAATGTGCTGCTTAAGGTTCTTTCAAACTTTCAAACTCTCCCCTTCTCTTTAAATTATTTTGGCTTCCGTCGATCCCTCTCTCTCTTAGTCGCCTCTCCTTTCCAACCAACCAACCAACCTGCATGGATGTTATAGCACCTCGGTCATCAGCATCTGCCCCAATGTCCCGTCTATCAGTTTGGCGCCAAACCATGGCCCGATCAGCCCACTAAGGATCCTGGATCATCTCACGGGGTGCCTCCGATGCCCTCTCCAATAACTTGATGTCCAATCCTGATGTGAATTCGCTCATGAGTTCTTCAAGCAACACGAAATTTATTACTCTATTCTTCATTGGGTTCGAATCAAAACCCAAATCCTAATTTACTATGACCAACTAACCATTCAAATGCATATATGCGTTCTATAAGAAACAAAAGAAAAACAAAGAGTACAAATAAAGGGAAATATTATATACTAAAAAGAGGTCCACGTGAACCCTAACGTCGTTCACGTTGCTAGCTACAAGCCTTGAACCGATGATGGATAGATTTTACATTTTAGATCTTATACATATCATGAATATGGTTATGCAAAATGTTTTGGTTTAAAGTTGGTCTAACTTACCTGTTTTGGTTTACCTTTATACATGTCTCTTCAATGAAGGTCTTTGATATGCATATGATAACAATTTATTGGGTTTCTTCATTTCATGAGCTTTTAATCATTTCGAAGAACTGATTTGAAGAGAGGTTTCATAACAACTATAAAACACACAAAGGGATATTTAACCAGAACACTAATGAAGTTCATGCCAACAATGTTATTGTTACAATGTAAATTGCAATATGTAAATACTAAATCACATCACATAGAAATATTTTTATGCGTTATAAAAGAAAACACACATACATACCATAACAATAAGAAACCAAATTAGCTAGTCGCCTTTTTTCTCAATCTTCGGTTCTTCTTGCTCGTTCTTTTGCATTAACTGTTTTGGAGAAACGAGAGTGGGTGTGTAATAAGCATGTAGCTCTCTACCAGAGTAGTAATGTCTAACAAGTTTGTCTCTTGGATCGTAACTATATAGATCAGTACCAAAATGTGTCATGAATACGCCTCCATTCGATGATAATTTTTGTGGCCTCAAATGTCTATAGTAAATTTGGTAATGTACCAACGATTTTACAGCCGCATCGACTACCCAATTCTTACTCCAAACTAACTCACCGGATGATTTATCTTCTTTCCTCATCCATATCTCTAAACTCAAAGGAGGATCGTACCCAGCTGTGACAACCAAACATTCATCCATACATTCAAACTGATATACCCTCTTGCCACCGTCAAGACGAGGTAGAGGAATCGATCCAAACACCTCCTTTGTAAGATCGAGAGTTAATATGTTTTGAGTTTCTACGAGCCAGTGAAAAACTCCGCCAACACGAACTGCACAAACTGTAATGTCGAACTTCGAAAGTTCGCTAGGAACACTCCTCCACCCCGATGAGGTTTTAAGGGTGTATATCTCTAGAGCACCATATCTGAACGTTGTGAGCTTATATTCGTTACTACTGGGACAAAACCCTAATTCATATCGAGTGAGCGAATAAGACGGAGTGGGTAAGGGGATATATTCTCCGGTCATGGGATTGCATATGTAAATAACCCTGTTGAAACTTCCAACCAAACATACCAAACCATTGCACGACGACATAAAGCGTGGCGGATTGTGCTTTCCCCAAGGCGAGTCATCGAGACTCTCCATGACGAGGGTCTTCGCCCAAACAATCTGGTGTGTCTTGTCATCGAGAGCTCTGAATCGAAGGGGAGTAGATTCATAAACCAAAAATTGGTCTCGGCCTTTGGTTAGAAGAGGATTGGTGGAGATGAGATCGGAGACGAGGTTGCGCCACTGCTTGCACACACGCATGCACTTGATCATGGATTTCAAATCCAATCCTGGTGATGCCATGATTTGCCTGACGAGTTCTTCGGGTAGTAACAACCATAAATTTACTATCTTCTTGTTCATTGAATGTGTGTTCGAATTAAAACCCTAACCCTAATTCACTGTGAGGGACAAATAATAAAGGCTTCGGTCATATATACATATATAGGATTCAAGTCGTGTATGAGTAGGGCAATTGGAAACAGTAAATCCTATCTGATAATATATGTCTCTTTGTCTTCAGCTTAAAATCGTATTTAGTTGGTTAATCCATAGCTTACTAATTTGAACTAGGTTTCATTAACTAATGCAGTAAATCCGCAAAAATATTTCTTCCCCAAAAGCTCTCTTTTACCTCCAGGTGTGGTCCTCTCTACCCGTTAGGGTTTACTGTCGCCGCCGTCGTCACTCACGCCCGCAAGCCACGCCGCCGTCCTCATCATCCTCAGTATCTTCCCCACCGGTTCTCTACTGCTCAGTTTTTATCCAAACCTCGTCTTTCTTCCCCCCGACGTCCCGGACGTCTCTCAGGTACCGGATCCGATCTTTTGATAGGATAACATGTTTTGTTTGATTGAATACCAGAGCCTGCTCCTCTTCTCGATTCCGATCTGGCCTTCCCCCACCGCTCGCGATTCGATGAATCCTTCAATAGCCATCGTGGCCCTCCTACCGCCGTTCTCCGGGATACGGGCTCCATGCGTCGTCCTCCATCTGCAACGGCCTCCCGCCCCAGGGCCACCTCTCGCCGGAATGGGTCCGCTCCCTAGATGGATCTGGGATCCGGGAGGAAGGACGATAGGTCGGGGTCTGACTTCACGGCACCCGCAGTCGGGACCCTCGATCCCGAACAAACCGTTGCAGATCGAATTGTTGCTCCCGTCTCCCGCACTACTTCGAAAGATCCGGGCGAATCAAGACGAAGAATTGACGATACCAGATCGCTCCAATGGCACGGAGCCTAGAAGAACTGGCATCGCAGATTTGGTAGTTTGTTCTTTCGATCGTGTGTTAGTTTTTTTATCCTGTTTTAGGTTGAATAAATTGTTGGTTAGACATTCTGTTGCTTTTGTTGATTAGGATTTTTCATTTCAAGTCTCGCTGTTTTGAGACGTTGGTAAGGAGTTGTCTTGAGTTTGTGCCCACGATTTCAAGTGGGCTATTATTATGGGTCCATGAGCGCCGGGCTTGCTACGGTCAGCCCGGACATACATCTGGAACCCAGGGCGGTCACGCCTCATCCTGTTTGATTACCTATTGGTATTAATGAAAGTCTCCGGATACCCGTTTCAAAAAAACTAATGCAGTAAAAGTGGAGCTTTCAAGAAAATAGAGAGAAAAAAAAGTCAAACCCTAGCCGTTGTTGTCGTTGGCCTCTACGTGGGGGGCATGTGCCCCTGGCCTCTACGTGGCTCCGCCGATGTGTGCAGCTCACTCAATTACAGAGCTTTGCGATTTTGGATGGTGGCGGCAATGGTCTTTCATCTATTTTCCGGCCACCACCAACAAGGAAGTGATGGGGGCAATAATGGTGAGTCGGCGGCTATGGGGCGTTCATCACCAAGCACCCCATCGGCTTATGCATCCCCACAGTGACTACCGCTGGCTTCGAAAGGGATGGTTACGGGGAAGGAGCAACCTGGAGACGGCGCGAGGGGGCAGCACAGAATAGGGCATCACGGGTTGGGCCGTAGCGTCATTGGGCCGCGAGTGGGCTCGTGGAAGTAACGGGCTGGGCCTGGGACCGAGGGGAGAAGTGGGTAGGCCCTGGGTTTGGACCAGCATGTCGGGCCTGTGGAGTTGGGCATTGGATCTGGGGCGGGGCGGTTGGGCCATGGGCCGGGACAGGGTCGGGTCAAGACTCTCGGGCCTGGACTAGGTCGGATCACGACCCACTTGTTTGGGCCGGGCCGAATCAAGGGGGTGGACCACCTGGGTTCCACAACCGGATCGGGTCCACTAGATCGGACGAGGCATCAATTCTAGTGGCGGGGGGCTCTAAGCACCCTCGCCTCAAGGAATGAGAGCGAGACGGTTCAGGGGGAGGGTAGTCGGCTATATCGCCCCTTGGATGTAGGATTGCAGTGGTACCATCAAGAGCCGACACAAGATCCCCCTACCAACTCCGGGGTCAGCAATCCCGCACTTAAAATCTAGTTTATTTAAAGGACTTTTTGGACCTTACGAGATACCGGAACTGAGTAGACTTTTTACCTGTTAAACCCAGGCTTGGGCTTCGCCGAGAAGACCGGAGTAAAACCAGATTCGGATTTCGGGGACTTCTCCTTGGAAGACGGTGTTGGCCCGGTCGTCCGCATCTAGAAGACGCCGCCGTGTTACCATCTTGAGGTAGGGAAAGTATCGACCCCTCCTTAATTATGGACTGGCGAATTAGTATGCATGACTAGGGTTATTAATAACCGGAACGAACTAGTATGCATGACTAGGGTTATTAATAACCGGAACGTCTTAGTGACACATAGGTAAAACTGTTATATTATTAGTTTAATTGGACAAGTCTTGATAATGCTTGGAACGAACATGTTTGATATCCGTTTGACTTGCTTGTACTTTCTGGGAAATTGATGTGCTGATAGATTGGCCATGTCTAGGTCCTAGAGTTGCGTGCTGTGTGTTTACTCGCTGTGTGAGAGTCTAATTAACGTCATAATCGCTGTGTGAGAATCTAAATAATATTATAACCGTTGTGTAAATGTCTAAATAGAATTATCACCGATGTTGCATGATGTGGCTGTGTGGGCAAGTGTGCCATGTGTGACTATGTGAACCCTTGATTGTGAAATGACCGAGTGAGTGATAGACCGGGTGTATGCTAAGATAGTTCGGCTGTATCCGAGACCATCAAATGTTTGTGTTGTGTGCGAAATCCTGTTGTGTTTACGAGACGACGTAGCCGGGTGGATAACCATATCGAGGCCAAGGATGGCATGATCAGATGACTCATAATCCGGGATGGGATTGATCGAGGAGTGTGCCGGTTTTATATTCACGTTGAGTAGAGCCCTTCATCTGTGTGAGGAGGAAGATATCGTGACTGACGATGTGTGTTCCGGTGCGATATAAGCGGCTGTGTGCAAATCGGTGGAGTTCCAATTCGGTACATATGAGAGTAGCGCCCTTCATCTGTGTGAGGAGGAAGACATCGGACTGAAGGATTTCCGGTCAAGGATCTTACCCTTCGTCTGTGTGAGGAGGAAGATATCGTGACTGACGCTGTGTGTTCCGATGCGATATAATCAGCTGTGTGCAAATCGATGGAGTTGACTCCCGCAATTTACGACATCTGTGTGCGTTTCGTCCGGACCCTTCCCCGTTATTTGCTGTGTGCCGTCCTATGGACTCTATGTGTGTTCTGCTGTGTGCCTTTCTCTCTGGTTTGTCTGTGTGTATTACAAGGGGATTTATACTGTGTGGTTGGGCTGGTAAGGATTTTGCCTAGAGACAACTTGTTGGGTCTTCTTCCTAGTTTACCCTAATTACCAAATATACCGTGAGGTTAAAAGGTGTGTTTGGAGTTCTTTTACTTTTCCTACTGAGCGTAAGCTCATCCCTCCTGTCGTTGTGGTGTTTCAGGTGTTGAGCGGGAGCAGTACTAGCCGGACTCTCGGAGCTTGGGAGCTGCTGAGGGTTTAGCTAGGTTTAGAGACGTACACCATTTTCGTTTATGTTGGACTGTGTATTTTACTAGTTGAGTTGTGACTCTTTATCGTTTGGAAGTTTTACATCTTTTTGGAACTTTATTTATCTTTATTCGTTTTGTTTTAATGTAAATCTTTAGTCGCGTCTCGAATTCGGTCAAAACCGGATTTGGGGCGTGACATAGGAGCTCTACCTCTATCAATCAAGAGAGGACGTCGCACGATGACAACCTGGGGGATTCTCAGCCCACCAGTATGAGAAGATACAACTGACCTGCTCGGTCGTTGAAAACCCGTTTGGAGCCACTGCATCGGTGAGCTTAGGACGTTGTCGCAGTACTACCCTACGAACAACAAAGGATTCTACAAGAGCATGTTTACTCTTTAGCCAACATTCTGTTATTATCGTACTTTCAATTTCTGATTTGGTATGTTTACTTGCTGTAATCTTTTAATGCTATAATATCCATCGTTTATTCTCAAAAAAAAAAAAATCTTTGTCCTTCATTCTTTTTATTAGAAAGAAATAAATATATTAACGGAAAATCAATTACAAAGCGGAGGCTTCAGAAATTGAAACAACGGAACTAGCAACGTTACATGCTATACCAATGGGTCAAGGGGTCCTGTTATTATAACGGTGACTTAGGGCCACATCTACATTCCTGAAACTCTCTTTTTGGTTGTACCCTTTAACGGACTCTGATGCTCGCATCAAACATCGCAATAATGGAGGTAATCTTTTCTCTAGTATCTTCATCAATCGACAAAAAGAAATACTCCGAGGGGATTCCCGAGATAGGGAGGGAGTCATTAACGCGAGCCTGTAGAGAGGTGACACACGTGCACCAAGGGGGACGAGGGTCGTGTCCAAATCAGTATACAAGTCCGTAGCTGAGGTCTAGTCATCGTTGTCCTCAACTATGTCCGCCCTCCTATCCGACTTACTACCCAACGAACCAGAAGACCAAGAACAACTCGCCAATGCCTTAGACACTTGGGAAGACATCAAAGAGTAAGGACTGATGGTAACGAACAAGCCAAAGTGGCCGACAACATCTGTCATGATTGCCATGCTCCAACACACAATAAGGAGCTTCCAATGTATGACCCATTCGGGTTTACCTGATTTGGTCTACAAGGCAAGTGGAGGCTCTTCATGTAAGATATTTGGTGTCCCTCGTCATCAATACCAGGGCATTTCTAGCCTTTAAGCCCGCAATTATGTCGATAACGCCCCTTTCGATGATCTTCCTTCTTTTCCGCCTTCGTCTCGTTACCTCATCCATGCATGTCCCCTACGTTGGTACCCTTTAAGCCCCCACTCGGAGGGGATCTTTCCTCCTCTTTTGCATGTGTCACCAGACTCACCACCCCATGTGATATGGCCTTGTGCGTTTCGTTTCTCCATGGGATCTCTTGCATATCTCCCGTCGTCCATTTTTAGGCTTCGAGAATGGAAGGACCTTAAGGAGGCCATTGTTAGGGCTCATGGGTAGTATATTGTCCCTTTTCCCAATCCACCCGAGGCCCATCACATGGTCGCCGATCACCAACTCCCCACGACACAGGTCTTCGATGGTCGAGGTCCCTCACCTCACTAAGGCGGGCATTAGACGATCTGGTTGGCAATAAGACCATGAGTCAGGGTCCCTGGCCGTTCACGGATGCACGGATACCAGTGGGGGTAGGATATCGGGCATGATATTAGGGGCCAGGATACCTCACGATGGCCAAATTGAGATCCTCATCCAAGCCACCACCACCACTTTGGGGCTTGGGCTCCCTCTGATGTCATCTCTCCTACATGTGGGCGGTTGGAAGTGTTGGACAAAAGTGAGTTTAGACAAATGGAAATGGTCAACTTGACGCTCAATTATATATAGGATCGACTCACCCTAGAACTATGGAAAGATTAGTTTCGTGTTCTAGGAAGTGAGGCATTTCCAACGAGATATTATGAGGTCTAAACGGACAAGAGGTGAATGAGAAATTAAAGCTCAAAGATCACCCGTTGAACTTAGTTGTTGAGAAAATTGCAAATGGAAAATATATCATTCTTGTGTAGTTTCACATGGAAAGATTGCCAAACTTTCATTGAGTTTATATAACATGGGCTTTCCTAGCATATTTGAATTGTTTGGATGAAAGGCTTTGTGCGGGTCACGAATGTTGCATGGATTTGGGCCTGTAGCGCCAGCTCTGTTTTTGCTTCGGCCCGTATTAAAATCTCAACAATTAATTTCCAATTTTCAGAATATGCAAATAAGGAAATATGAAATTGATATCTTTTTCAGTTTTGGAAATTGATATACAATTAAAGAAATTTCCAAATTTTATATCATTTTGAATCTTATAATAATTCTGAAATTATTTTTAGTTTCTAGAATCTATTAAATTCGAAGTTAATATATTATTTTCGAAATTATATATTTCCCAAAACTGATAATTCCGAAAATTGTGTTTCCATAAAAACTCGTTTCCAAAAACTCGCCCCCCTTTTCCTATATAAGCTCTGTTCTAGTTCATTATTCGTAGTGAAAAATTAGACACGTAGTAGAGACGAATTAGATACGAAAATTACCTACACAATTTCTCTCCTTCTCCAAGAACAGAGCAACTGATTTCTTTCTACTCGTTGCTACTTCTCATACACGGTTTCGAGTTCGTTTACGTTGTCGTTGTATCTTGGGAGACTTGCTCAGACGTGTCAATAAAAAGTCTTAAGGAAACTGGTTCGCAGGCCTCGACATACCAGTTCCCTCTTCTAGTATCGATTGAGGTTACTGTTTCGATTACATATCGACTTTATATTTTTACATACTTTGTTTGTTATTTTATTTCATACGTGATTTGAATATTCATCAATAAAATTGGATTCATTTTATCTGTTTATTACCGTTTATGGACTAACCCGTCTAACAGGAGGAACCACGGGATGGGGCACCCTACGTCCAGGTTTTTGTCTAGGTGGATATTCGTCCTAGTCATTGGCGAGTACCGAACCTCAGTGATCGGGGATGGGAGACAGTCGCCGTTAAAAAGAGGGCCAGGAGTGGAGCTCGGGCAGATGTACCGCCATCAGCGGAGTTGAAGAGCATCCCCCTAAAGATTTGAGCCAAGACACCCTCGGACCGGATTAACCACACGACGAATAGAGGAGAGAGCAAGAAATCTGCCGGCGACCAAAATCAACATCGATCCGTAGCCATCGATTCTAAGATAAGATAGGAAATGCTTCCAATTGATAAATCAAGACTAGAAAAAAATGATAAAAATTATTGGTTTTCTTCATTTCATGAGCTTTTAGTCATTTCGAAGAACTGAGTTGAAGAGAGGTTTCATAACAACTATAAAATAATATACAAAGGGATATTTAGCCAGACAACTAATGTTATTGTTACAATGTAAATTGCAATATGTAAATCCTAAATCACATCACATAGAATTATTTTTATGCGTTATAAAAGAAAACACACGTACATAACATAACGATAAGAAACCAAATTAACTAGTCTCATTTTTTAGCAATCTTCAATCCTTCCTGTCCCTTTTTTGCATCAACTTATTTGGAGAAACGAGAGTGGGTGTGTAATAAGCATGTAGCTCCCTACCAGAGTAGCAATGTCTAATAAGTTTGTCTCTTGGATCATAACTGCATAGATCAGTACGAGAATGTGTCATGAATACGCATCCATTAGATGATAATTTTCGTGGTCTCAAATATCGATAGTTGATATTGTAATGTACCAACGATTTAACAGCATCATCGATTACCCAATTCTTAGTCCAAACTGACTCATCCTATGATTTATCTTCTTTCCTCATCCATATGTCTAAACTCAAAGGAGGATCGTACCCGGCTGTGACAACCAAACATTGATCCATACATTCCAACTGATATACCCTCTTGCCTCCCTCAAGACAAGGCAGAGGAATCGATCCAAACACCTCCTTTGCAATATCGAGAGTTAATATGTTTCGAGTTTCTACGAGCCAGTGAAAAACTCCGCTAACACAAACTGCACAAACTGCAGAGTCCAACTCAGGAAGTTTGCTAGGAACACTCCTCCACCCGGATGGGCTTCCAAGGGTGTATATGTCTAGAGCACCACTTCTCAACGCTGTGAGCTTATATTCGTTACTACTCGGACAAAACCCTAAGTTATATCGACGGATATATGAAGCAGCATACCAATGATTTTTGGGATTGGTTAAGGTGATAGATTCTCCGGTCATGGGATTGCATATGTAAATTTCCTTATTGTAAATTTCCACCAAACATACCAAACCATTGCAAGAGGACATAAAGCGTGGCGGATAGGGCTTACCCCAAGGCGGGGAGCCCTATCCTCCATGCGGGTCATCGAGAGTCTTATCATTGAGACTCTCGATGACGAGGGTCTTCTTCCAAGCAATCTGGTGTGTCTTGTCATCGAGAGCTCGAAATCGGAGTGGAGTAGATTTATAAACCAAAAAATGGACGTCACCTTTGGTTAGAAGAGGATTGGTGAAGATGAAGTCGGAGACGAGGTTGCGCCACTGCTTGCACACACCCATGCACTTGATCATGGATTTCAAGTCCAATCCTGATGATGCCATGATTTGGCTGATGAGTTCTTCGGGTAGTACCAACCACAAATTTACTCTCTTCTTCCTCATTAATATGCGTTCGAAGTAAAACCCTAACCCTAACTCTAATTCACGGTAAGGGACAAATAATAAAGGTTTCGGTCATACATATATATAGGATTCAAGTCGTGTATGAGTAGGGAAATAGGAAACAGTAGAGTTAAAGGGAAATACTATTTGATAATATGTCTCCTATCTTTAGCTTGAAGTAGTCTTTAGTCGGTTCATCCCTAGCTCACTAATTTGAGCTAGGTTGCTCATGGGTCCGTTGGCCGGACGGAGAGGCCCCGGAATCTTGATCCATCATAAATCTCTGACTGGTTTTTAGTTATTTTTTTGGATAAAAAACGGGAGGCATCAATTTTACATATCAATCAAAGTGACATGCGTATAATCTGAGAAAAGCGTACATACGAACGATAAATATTACAGACTCCATACTGACTAGCCTATAATATTACCGACTCCCTACCGAAGTAAGAAAGCAGAACAGGGCGCCCTAGAACGTGCAAACAACGTGTACACCAAACCGTGCCACATAACGGGTACACCAAACTGTACCACATAACGGGCACACCAAACCGTGCAACAAGTGCACACCAAACGTAAGTGCACACAAACCGTGCAAGTAGTAGACACATAATTTGCACCAAGTGCAGTTATTAAAGAAAAGCAACACAAAAGGAAAATTAAACCTAGCGGATTCAGAGTCGCCACCGTCCGACAAGGGACCTTGACCCGGGGAATCCAGAAAGCACGAACTCCAGATCCTCGGTAAAGGTAACTGTGAAGGCCGAATCTGCAACGTGACGAGCCGTCGGAGTTGCTTACCACCGCCCAAACCCACCTTGCTCGACCGTAGGCACCAAAACAGCTTCAGTCGGAGACGATCACAGACGCCGAAAGTCAAGAGAAGAAAAGGGGCTGGAGAAAAAAGGGGAAGGTGGAAGAGGACTTTGAAGGATAGGGGTTAGAGAGGGAGACGAAGGCTCCACGGGTGATAGCCAAGGCCGGAGCCCCAACCATCACCGACGGAGAAGGAAGCTGAGGGGGGTGGTGGGTTAGGGTAGGGTTTCGAAGAGCCTGACTTTTACAAAGAGGAAAGTGTTTTAGGGTTTGATTCAATAATAAAGTATCAATTTTTTTTTAAAATGAGGGTAATCTTTTTCCTAATATGTCCATCAATCAATAAAGAGGAATACTCCAAAGAGATTCCCAAGAATTGAAGGGAATCACTAACGTTAGTCTGGAGAGCGGTGACACCCTTGCACTAAGGTTGAAAGTTCTTCGAGAAAAGTGAGAGCGAAAGGTCAGAGAGAGGAGGAAAGGATTCGTATCCAAAAGGTCAGAGAGAGACGTTGGCTTGACTTCTCATTCCAGTGATTGGTTGGGACCCTACCATACCATTCCATTCTTTAGAAGAAACAGAGTACAACGATGCCAGCCCTAGTATTGGTGAATCTGGCAATTTCGGATCTGCGAGCGTGAGGGCCTGAGCACGGCGGCGGGAAGCGACGGTGGTGGAGCCTCTTCCTCTGTTGACGTTGGCGATGACAAGGTAAGTCCACCGAGACTTTCTCTTCGTTTCGATTAGTTTGTTGTTGGGATTTTCTCAATTGGTAGCATGTCTCAAACTCGTGTATCGGTCGGAAGTATTCCTTGTAGCCCCACGATCAATCCTTTGATTTGGTGTGGTGGGATGTGTCGCCGACTATGGTTGAAGTCTTGTGGTAGCGGGTTTTGGCCGGAAGCGGAGCGACGAAGGACAGGTCGGTCGTTGTGTGTTGATTGATCGAAAGGCCTGGGAGTTCGACGACGGTGGTCTGTGAATCTTGGCTATTGCAGAAGATCGAGGGTGGATAGGATCACTCCGGTACAGGCGCGAAAGGGGATCGACTAAGCTGCAAGGTAAAGTGATTGTGGTGTGGAGCGTAAAGGTGAGGGGGGTACTGTTCACTTTGCTAAGAGGTCGATGAAGCTACTGTCGTGGAATTGTATAGGGTTGGGGAAACTCGCATCGGTAGAATATCTGAAAGGGGTTATTCGACGGAGGAAACCGTAGATCATATTCCTCTGCGAAACTTTGGCGAAACGGGGAGAAGTTGATATCCTTAAACTCAAGACGGGGTTGTCGGGAGGATGTGAAGTCCCGGTGGAAGGCCATAAGGGAGGTATGATGCTATTATGGACAAATAAGGTGGCAGTGACCACACTCGCAGTTGGTCCAAGATTTATTGATGCCATTATTCAGGGACCGAGGGAGGAGCCATTTCGTTTTACAGGGATTTATGGAGAATTTAAAAGTGGACTCTGGTGGCAAACCTGGGCCAAACAACATTGGCTAACAGAGAGTGACCAGAACACTAAATTTTTCCAAGCATCAGCATCTCAGAGGAAGAACATCAACAAGGTCACGGAACTACATGATGGTTTGGGGACAGTTCTCACTTGGGACACGGGGTCGGGGGAACATATCGTTTAGTTCTATAAAGCATTGTCCAGGAAAGCGAGAAGTGGAAGTGTATCAGGATTCCCGCATTTCCAACAGCAGATTTCGGCAACACAAAATCTGGGTCTGATGAAAGGTGTAACTTCGGAGGAAGTGAGGGAAGCCACATTCTTCATGGGACCTACGAAGTCACCGGGGCGGATGTCACTAATTGTGTGCGGAGGATTTTTGAGGGAGAGGAGATTCCCAAAGAAATGAACAAGACTACATTGATTCCAATTTCGAAGGTAGAATGTACGAAGTCCCTGAAAAACCTACGACCAATTGCCTTGTGCAACGTATTGTTCAAGATAGTGTCCAAAGTTGCTGCAAATCGTCTTAAAGGGTTGTTGGAGTGAATCATTTCATCTTCCCAAGGAGACTTTGTCCCGGGGCGGTCCATACAAGATAATATTATCTTGTCATATGAGACTCTGCATTTCATGAAGAATAAGAGGAAAGGTCGGGAGGGGTGGGTAGCCCTAAATCTGGACATGAGTATAGCCTACGACAGAATATAGTGGAGTTTCTTATGGGACATCATGAGGGGCTTTGGGTTTGGAGAAGAATGGATATCACTCCTTAGGCGATATACCTACTCGGTCACGTATAACATAGTGGCGGGAGGTCGGCAAGCGGGATTTGTTCAACCAGAGAGGGATTGTCAGGGAGACATGTTATCTCCGTACTTGTTCTTGTTTTGCATGGAAGGTCTGTCCCGACTTCTACAGGTAGCAGAGGGTCGGGGGGGAGATACATGGAGTAAAGATAGCGCCACTAGCTCCATCGTTTACCCATCTGTTCTTCGTTGATGATTGTTATGTATATTGCAAAGCAACGCACACTGAAATGGACAAGGTTTGGTCTCTACTGCAGATGTTTGAGGAAGCGTCGGGACAAGTGGTGAACCAGCAAAAGTCGTCTCTATTCTTCAGCACGAATATGCATGTGGATAGGAGGGGAGATGGAGAATCACTGTTGGGAATTCCTGAACTCCAATAGGCGTCTCCCTACATGGGCATCCCAAATATGATGAGGCGGAGTAGAAAACAAGGCTTGCAATACTTTCTAAATAAGGTACTACGGAGAATTCAGAGATGGGATGTAAAGCTTCACAACGGGCAGGGAAGAAGGTACTGGTGAAATCAGTTCTGCAGGAAATCCCGACATATACCATGAGTGTGATGAGACTCCCAATAGGCTGTGTGAGAAAATGAACGTTGCTCTAGCAAGATTCTGGTGGAAATCGTCAGGAAAAGAAGGCAAAGGCATAATTTGGCAGTCTTGGGAGAATATGTCGAGACCGAAGGAGGAGGGAGGTCTGGGCTTCAAGAATCTACAAGATTTCAATACGGCTTTATTGGGCAAGCAATTATGGAAGATAGTGACAGACAAATCAAGTCTAGTGGAAAAAGTCCTGAAAGCAAGGTACTTCCTGGATTCCTCTGCTCTGGAGGCAATAAGGAAGTCGAATCAAAGTTTTGATTGGCAAAGTATCCTCTCAACCCAGGAACTGATCAACAACGGGACAAGAAGGTCGATAGGACTGGGAACAACAACATCTATCCTACGCCACCCATGGCTGGTGGGTGTAGTGCCAAGAGTAACGACAGAGAATCCGGAACTTGAGAACCTAAATGTATCGGGTCTTATGCGGCAAGGTACAAGGCAATGGGATACAGAGATGATCCGTAATTTGTTCAATGAGGCGGATAGGCAGTCTATTCTAGCCGTCCCATCAAGCATGACAGCGTCGACAGGCTCGTGGTATTGGGCAGGAGAACACTTGGGTGAATACTCCTTAAAGTCAGCATACAATATGATCCATCAGAATCAGCCAATAGTTAACAATCAAACGAATATCTGGTCCTCGATTTAGGGAATGGAAGTACTACCAAAGGTGCGTACTTTTCTATGGAGAACTTGTTCGGGATGTCTTCAGGTAGCACCCAACCTCCGCAGACGGTTCATAGCACTGGAAGCAAATTATCGTGTTTGCCAAGGTGAGAAGGAGTCAGAGCTTCACCTATTGGTCGAATGTCCGGTGACGGCAGAGTGTTGGACGAAATCCGGTCTGATGCTTCCCCAGGCTATTACTAACATCACAGAATGGTTGAGGACCATCCTACAATTAAACCCCTGGCATGCGTGGGAATGGTAGGGTGCGTACTATTATATACTGAAAAGAGGTCATCGGGAACCCTAACGTCGTTTACTTTGCTCGGTACAAGCCTCGAACCCTTACATGATGATGAATTTTATATTTTAGATCGTATACATATCATGAATATATGGTTACGCATAATGTCTAGACGTGAAATTAAGAATGGTACTACTCAATTGTGCTTATAAAGTTGGTCTAACTTACTTGTTTTGGTTTACCTTTATACATGTCTCCTCAACTATTTTTGGGTTGAGAGAACGCGCCGCACGCACGAGTTTTAGGGCTCAGCCCTGTCAGGCCAGCGCCGCCGTCCCTCCCGGTCGTCCGCTCCTCGCATTCGCGAGCCCGTCTACGGCGACAGTCCTCCTCCGGAGTGGTCCTCCAGTTCTCTCTTTCGCGCTTCGCCCCCCCAGGCCCGTCTCTTTCGACCTTCACCGGAGTCGACTCTGGTCACAGTTTCGCCGTCGACGTGATCCAAGTTCGCAGTCGCACCCCGGACTTTCTGCGATCTACCTCCACCGACCCCAACTGGTGTTTCATTGAATCCGTCCACGGGACTGGTGGGAGAGGATTCGATTGGGTTTTGGACTGATTTAACATCACAGTAGATCCAGGTCTTCGACACGGTTACAGGTTCGTTCTTTCCTGTTCCAAGGTCAATTCCACTGGGGTTTTTGTTCAGCGATTCCGTTTCTCTGGTTTGGGAACAAAAATCAGAGGCCATGTCTGTTCAATTTCCGGCGACCTGGCTTTTTGATCTCCCAGATAATTGGCAAGATGTCAGGAAAGGGATTATGTGCTGACTGTTCGCTGGGGAGAGATAAGAAAAAGGTCGTGGATTCGAGTTCAAACGAGGGGAGTGAACTCCGTTTGGGTCTGGAGAAGCCGGTGCTGAGTTTCACCAGTCCAGAGAGAGAGGTTGAGGGGGTTGATGGTCGCCGACCTCGAGCCCAGGAGAGAGGAGTTCTTCAACCCAACACCATTTTTGTCCTCAACTTCCCCGAGGGCTCAACAAAAGAAGGTGTGAAGACCATTTTCAGTAATTTTGGAGCCATTGATCATATTCATCTGCCATACAATCCTAACATAAGAGGAAAGTATTTTGGGTTCATCCGGTATAAAGCAGGTGCTGATTTGGAGAAAGTGATAAGCTCCACCAATGGATCAAAAATTGGGTCGAAGATGCTGTTTGTGGCTCAGGCCTGGGATAAGAACAAGAGTTGGGAGAGAGCTCCAAAGGAGGATCTAAGGTTGTTCCTCAATAGAAAGGCAGAAGAAAAGACGGATAGTCCTTGGTCCGGTCAAGGCTGTCCAGACCCAATTCTGTTAGATGCGGATGACAAGCTGAAAGCTTAGGCGAGCAATGGATGGCTGGGTGTGCTTCATGGTAATCTAAGTTCAAAAATGCTGCAGGAAGAGCTAGGCAGACAAGGGGTTTTCGACATTCAGGTCAGATCACTGGGCAATAGGGTGGTGATGGTTTCCTACGACGACAGAGCTTTTGAGGAACGCATGGTAGAGAGTAGATGGGCATGGTTAGCCCAATGGATAACGATGGGTCTAGACAAGGAATCACTCCTGCTAAAAGGTGGCTCATTCCGCTGGTTAAGGATCTAAGGAATTCCAATCCAATGCTGGACAAAGAGGAATTTGGAGAAAGTTGTAGGGGCTTTCGGGGAGGTGGTGATGATTCACCCATAATCAGTTGCGGGTTTGGACTTTGATGAAGCCTATGTTCTGATTCATACTTGTTCTGAGAGAAAATACGAGCAATTTGTTCGAGTGTCCTTTGATGGCGAGTCTTGCAGCATCAAAGTATCTGAAGCCCAAGATATTCAGGTACCACTGGTAATCCCGAATATGGATAAGGCGGATGATAGCTGGCTGTCTTATAGTCCTGAAAGTTCTGCTAGAGTGAATCCAGAAGCCGAAGGTAACCGGCTATTCCCTGGGAATGTCAACCTTTCTGAGAGTTTTGACTCTACTGGGATGATACACCCTTAATCATCAGATTTGCCTCTACTTCCTATTGTTGAGCAACCTGAGGACAATATCACTGTGCCACAAACTCAGTTTAGCGTGGATTCGGAGAAGACTGTGTCAGGTAGTGTGATCTCGAAAAAGAAGAAAAAGAAAACGAAGCTAAAAGCACGAGACAAGGTCGATTCTCAAGCCACCGTGAGTGATAAGTCGATTGCTCAGGACACGTATGGGTCGAGCCCAGAATCGCGAGCTCAAGGACAGTTGCAAGCGGCTGAAAAGGCCTGGGCCTACTGCAGTGCCATGGGCTTCAAATCAAAGTCATCTGGAGAACAATTCAGACGTGAACTGGAGGCTTTAAATGCAGAATTATATGTGGCTGCTGGGGATCGCGAACCTGGGTTAGATTCTGAGTAAGAGTCGAATGTTGGAGGCTGCAGCGCCTACTCTTCATCCTCTTAATTCTTCTGGTCAAAAGAGGAGTTCGTTATGGGAGGTTGCTGAAAGAGAAATACGGGTTTTTGTCCTGCCTCAGGATTTAATTTTTGTGGTCTCCATGGTCCAGGTTGCTTCATTTGGATTAGTCAAGACATCCCTCTCTGTTTTTTCCTTTATCTTTAGTAGAATGCTGCAGGTACCCCTTCGTGAGCTGTAAGAGCTTCATTAGTTCCAAAGGTTCCAAAGGTTGTTTTTGGTGCTCTAGTTCTTCTGTCTTATGTTCATGTTCACTGTTCTCAGATTAGAGGTCTCTGTAGTGTTACTTTTGTTGAGGTTTTAACCTTGGTTGTAGTCTTTTAAGACACGTTAGAGCCATTCCTAACTACCTGTCATTTAGACAGGGATATATAAAACATCAATGATCAAAAAAAAAACGTCTCCTCAATGAAGGTCTTTGATATGTATATGATAACAATTTATTGGGTTTCTTCATTTCATGAGCTCTTAGTCATTTCGATGAACTGATTTGAAGAGAGGTTTCATAACTATAAAATATGCAAAGGATATTTAACCAGACAACTAATGAAGTTCATGCCAACAATGTTATTGTTACAATGTAAATTGCAATATATAAATCCTAAATCACATCACATTGAATTATTTTTATGCGTTATAAAAGAAAACACACGTACATAACATACCGTTAAGAAACCAAATTAGCTAGTCTCCTTTTTTCTCAATCTTCGATTCTTCTTCTCCGATCTTTTGCATTAACATTTTTGGAGAAACGAGAGTGGGTGTGTAATAAGGATGTAGCTCTCTCTACCAGAGTAACAATGTCTAACAAGTTTGTCTCTTGGGTCATAACTGTATAGATAAGTACGAAAATATGTCATGAATATGCGTCCATTAGATGATAATTTTCGTGGTCTCAAATATCTATAGTTGATAATGTACCGTAGCAACGATTCAACAGCAGCATCGATTACCCAATTCTTAGTCCAAACTGACTCATCCGATAATTTATCTTCTTTCCTCATCCATATCTCTAAACTCAAAGGAGGATCGTACCTCAAAGGAGGATCGTACCCTGCTGTGACAACCAAACATTGATCCATACACTCCAACTGATATACCCTCTTGCCACCCTCAAGACGAGGTAGAGGAATCGATCCAAACACCTCCTTTGCAAGATCGAGAGTTAATATGTTTCGAGTTTCTACGAGCCAGTGAAAAACTCCGCCAACACGAACCGCACAAACTGCAATGTCGAACTTCGAAAGTTTGCTAGGAACACTCCTCCACCCCGATGAGCTTCCAAGGGTGTATATCTCTAGAGCACCACATCTGAACGTTGTGAGCTTATATTCGTTACTACTAGGACAAAACCCTAACTCATATCGACTGATTGAAGAAAACCAACAACATTCGGGAGTGGTTAAGGAGATACATTCTCCTGTCATGGGATTGCATATGTAAATATCCTTATTGCAACTTCCAACCAAACATACCAAACCATTGCAAGACGACATGAAGAAGCGTGGCGAATTGTGCTTGCCCCAAGGTGGAGAGCCCAATCCGCCATGCGAGTCATCGAGGGTCTTCGTCCAAGCAATCTGGTGCGTCTTGTCATCGAGAGCACTAAATCGAAGTGGGGTAGATTCATAAACCAAGAATTGGTCTTGGCCTTGGGTTAGAAGAGGATTGGTGGAGATGAGATCGGAGACGAGGTTGCGCCACTGCTTGCACACACCCATGCACTTGATCATGGATTTAAAGTCCAATCCTGATGATGCCATTATTTGGCTGATGAGCTCTTCGGGTAGTACCAACCACAGATTTACTCTCTTCTTCTTCATTGATTGTGTGTTTGAATTAAAGCCCTAACCCTAATTCACTGTAGGGGACAAATAATAAAGGTTTCGGCCATACGTATATATATATATATAGGATTCAAGTCGTGGGTGAGTAGGGAAATAGGAAACAGTAAAATGTAAAGGGAAATATTATACGATGATACCTTCACCGTAAAGTGATCTTTCGTTGGTTTTTCCTTTACTAAATAATGATTTTTTAAAGGGAAAACCTCAAAAACATGCCCTTAAACGACTTTTGTTAACATAATCATGCTATGATTAATTACATTTATTTCTCAAAAACATGCTTATACCTTTTGTTTATTATCAAAAAGTAGCGACTTATGTTTATTATTTTTATTTTTCCGTTATTTTGGACGGAAAACGAACACGTGCTCGACACACAGTCTTTATATTTATCATTAATACTGAAGTTGTCCCTATTTCTCTCATCTAAATGAAATTCCGGATAAGAAATTGAACACTCGTACGACCACATCCAATATTTAGACTAGAGGAATATGGACAATTTCAGTATTTATGATAAATATAAAGACTGTGTGTCGAGCACATGTTCGTTTTCCGTCCAAAATAACGGAAAAATAAAAATAACAAACATAAGTCGCTACATTTTGATAATAAACAAAAGGTATAAGCATGTTTTTGAGAAAGAAAGGTAACCACAGTATGTTTCTGCTAACAAAGGTCGTTCGAGGACATGTTTTTGAGGTTTTCCCTTTTTTAAATGAGGTGAAACATTAATGATATTAAGCAAAGTTGTAAAAATCGTTAGGCGCTAGTCGGGAGGTTAGGGACTTTTGGGGATTAATCGGGAACTAAACGGTGATTAATTGGAGATTAATCGAATTAATCGGGAATTAATCGGGTCGGCCATCAACAATATATCCGTTTACATTCAGAACCCTGATTCTACAAGAAAATGCCTATTTATTCTAGGTGACAGTTTAGGGGTGGTTTCTTATTCTTTTGGTGATCGGTACGAGAGCAACTTGATGACTTTTCCTGTCTCGACTCGGTCATACGTGTGGTGTGGCTCCTCTAGGACATCCCGTGATACCCTAGTATCTCATGTACACCAGCGAGGTTGTTTTGCAGGCCTTACGTTCGCCTTATCGGGGCCATTTCTCATCCAATCAGGAGTATTCTAGAGTCCTCCTTCCCGGATCGAAAGGTGGCCACTAGCCCCTACGTCTCAAAGAGAGGGATAATATGCAAGCTGGTAAGGCATCCTGGGACCCATGCCTTGTCCTTCTCTGTGGTGAAGACACACCACTCTAGCTAAGTACCAGTGATGGTCCTCCATCACTTGCCCTTAGACCCCGAGCGGGACCAACATGTTGGGACGTACATAATTCGAGGGTGTGGATCCCCCTAACGGCCACCCGCATACTGTCCAACGCCAACAACCTCCTTCACCACGAGTTCTTGAATATGAGTTGGCCGCCACAAGTGTGCTCCACTCAGGAGGTTCAACATGCACGATTAGGGTCCTTAGGAGATACGATGCCCCTTGGTCAAGGCATGGTTCTATTCCCCCATCCTCGGTTGGTAGGCTTGAGGAGGCCCGAACGAAACAACGGATCGGCCAAGAGAGGCCGGAGAGATAGCAGCACCAGATTAGCTGAGCGGGGGCGCTGAGAAAGGTGATCACAACCATGCATGGGAACTTCAGGAAGCATCGAGACTGGGGTCGGCTAGTTATCCCCCAGGCGGCGACAATGATGTGTTGGTCCTAGTGTCGGGGGCGGTCATTGGGATCAGAGGTAGGAAGTCCCACGAAGTCTTTATACGCTGGCAGGTTAAGGGGTGGCGACAGATCCGACCTGAGGCAAGGCCAGGGCTCGGGTGTCGGAACTACGACCCTCATTACGCTGGGTGGAACGTGATAAGACGGCTGGCATTACATCGGAAAAGGAGGAGGTTCGAAGGGTGGGGGGTGTTGGTGATGCCATATGGATGGGAGGAGTGCGGCTACGGTAGAAATGGAGAA
Source organism: Erodium maritimum (assembly GCA_963921825.1). NCBI lineage: Eukaryota > Viridiplantae > Streptophyta > Magnoliopsida > Geraniales > Geraniaceae > Erodium > Erodium maritimum. The sequence continues at coordinate 1,627,805 of OY997593.1, read as the reverse complement.
GAAATGAGAGAAAAACCCTAAAGGCCGAAAAAGATTTTACTTAAAAGATTGTTTATGTTATTAACTTGGAACGATAACAAAAGGATAAAACTACTTCTCTTTATTCTTTGTTAGGCTATTCTGAAGAGTTACTTCAGCTCATACTCACTATGTCGACACCTCCCCCTGTGATAATCCTTCTTCTTCCCGGCATTCATCTCGCTACCTCATCCATGTCTGGCATCTACGGTTGTTCCCTTTAAGCCCGAACCCGGAGGGGATCCTTCCTCTTCTTTTGGGCGCGTCACCACCGCATGTGATCTAGCCTTGTACGTGTCGTCTCCCATGCGATCTTCTTCCACCACCACGACTTTGCGGCTTTTCCTCCGAGGACACTATTGGAGATGAGGTCGCGCCAGAGCTTGCATACAAGCATGCACTTGATCATGGGTTTGATATCCAATTCTGATATGATTTGGGTAATGAGTTCTTCTTGTAGCATCAACATCAAATTCATTACTCTCTTCTTCGTCGAGTTCGAATCAAAACCCTAACCCTAGTTCACTCTGAGCAACGAGTATTAGGTTAGGTTTCTGTTATATACATGTGTATGGGATTCAAATGCGTGTATGGGTTCTATAAGAAATAAGAGAGTAGAAATAAAGGGAAATATTTTACACTGAAAAGTTGATTTGAGTATATGTTTTGCAGCTTTTTCTTGGATGTGATACAAACCAGCTATGGTGGTAAGCACCTTTGTTTCGTTCAATGAGGGTCGACAAAACCAATAAGAGGTTAGCAGGTATCACTGTCTCACTGGTCGTAGGGTGGCAGAGGCTTCCCCAAATGCCGGCACAGTACTCTGCTATCATCCTAGGAGCCAACATCTCCGTAGTTTTAGAGCCTTCATCTATCATTTGAGGGAAGACGACGACCGATGGACCCCCGAGGGAGTATTCAGTTCACCAGGGCACCACATTTTTTTCGGTAATGGGCAAGCTCAACTCTAACTCCCCATCATCAACAATTGTACCCGTGGCTTTGTCCTCTATCCCAACATCACCCTGGCAACACCTAGTCTTTAGGGTTGTTGTCCTTCCCCCATGTGGTAGGGCAGGGAAACCCGGTGGCGGAGGAAGTTGTCCTCCCTCAGGTTTTCCTGTTGTTCCGGTTCCAGTGTAAGAGATGTCAGTAGCTCCTCCACCTGTGGTTCCAGGCGGGTCTGCGGCGGTCCCCACCTGGTCTGTATTAGCCTATCCGTATCCACCCCTACATTAACACGTAAAGAATCATCAAAACGTACCTCCTCCTTACCAACTCCCCGAATCCGAGCAGTACAATTCTAGATCCGGTGAGTAAGCCTACCACACCGAGCACAAAACCCTGGAAGTCGTTCATACTATAGCCCCACTGTAGTAGCTTGTCGATGTCCTAGAAATTATAGTCGGGCCTGCTTCTTGAGTGGTGTGTCCACATCCAATCTGACTCGGAACCACAAAAAATCATTCCAAGGCTTCAGGGGTGGTATATGGGCTTTGGGTACCTCTTGCCCTAATATGCTTGCAAGGAGGGACCGGATATAGTCATTTCTGGCGTCCCCCGGAACATTAAAGGCCCGGACCCCAATCTATATAAACCAAAAAGGAATACTATCCGGTTGCATGCATAGAACATAAGAGACAAAGATAAGAGGATATCTGCTGAAAGTCCATGGACCATTGTGGCGAATTCGGTTTAGGATGGATTCCGACGGGAACTGAAAGGAGACCATATCCTTGGAGAGGACGTCCACCCCCCATATAATTGACTTACCAATTCTTGAGCATCACCCCAATCAGAATCTTCGAGGTATACCGAATCCCGGCGACAAGTCTACCCACCAAAGACAGCCGGTACCAACCATCAGATATGGCCGAGATCGCTTCACGGGGAATCACCACATCCTCGTCATCGTCATCCTCCAACGAGACGCCTCCCAGATGGTCTAAGATTGCATCGAGTGAAACCCTGGTTGGACTTCTCGGATCTGACTCCCGACGCTTCGGTGAACGATGGCCAAAGGAGGATTGCGGCCGATCCTGCAACGGTCTCCAGTGTGAAGGAGGGATTAGGTAGTCCCCCTTTTTTCTGGTGGCGGCACACGGTTTTCCGATTCTCCTTCCTGAAACAGGCTAGGGTTATCGGTGATAGGAGTTCGCATGCGGTGAGGTGAGACGATGGAAACACGCGGTTCAAATTAGTGAGGGAAGAACGAACTAAAAGACTACTTCAAGGCTGAAGCTGAAGATGAGATATATAATATTTCCTTTTAATTCTACTGTTTCCTATTTACCTACTCACACACGACTTTAAAGTTGAATCCTATAATATGTGTATATAGAGGAGAAATCTATTGAGAATCACTCTTAACATAGGAACTATGAGAACCAATTCTAGCCACACACATTTAAGATCCAACATTCACCATAATGCCACATCATCATCTCAATTCTACCATAGTTCAGGCCTATTTCATCTATTCTCACACAAGCAAGGGCATAATTGTAATAGCATGGTGACATGTGGACAATTGTCCATTTTTTTCACCAATTAACTAATTTAATATTTCCCAATTCGTTTGAACTCCGATTAACTTCAAACTTGCGCCAATATTTTTCTTTTTTCAAGGGCTTTAAATCAAGATCAATCATGAATATATTTTGAAGCACGAAAATAAAAATTTGTATCAAGGTGATAAAAATAATGTTGAGCGTTGATAAATCTTCACTAATAAATGTTTTATATCGGAGTATCAAACTAGTGCTAAATATTGATAAAAAAACATGTAATGAGGTGATAAGAAACAAATAATGAGGTGATAAAAACCATTTTCAATTTTGATAATAAGTGTGATACACTAGAGTTTAACGTTGATAAAAAAAAACTTGTGATGGTGTGATAAAAAACACGTAATTCAATGATAAACCTAGTGTTTAGTATTGATAAAACTGGTGTTCATAAAAAGCACGTGATGAGATGATAAAAATCATGATCAGTTTTGGAGAATGGGGTGATAAAACCAGTGTAAAGTGTTGATAAAAACAGGGTAAAGTGTTGATAAACCCAGAGCAAAGTGTTGATAAAAATTACCCATATATAATTCCTTTAAAAACTAGCCCCGAAATAAAAAAAATTCGTGCTTCAAAAAAACATGTGATAGGGGTGATAAAGCACACGTAATTTGAATGATAAACCTAGTGTTTAGTGTTGATAAAACTAGTGTTCATAAAAAGCGCGCGATGAGGTGATAAAATCATGACTAGTTTTGGAAAATGAGGTGATAAAACCAGTGTAAAGTGTTGATAAATCCAGAACAAAGTGTTGATAAAAATTACCCAGATTTTTTCTATAAAAAAAATCTACCCCGAAATAATTTTTTTTCGTGCTTCAAAATATATTCATGACTGATCTTGATTGAAAGCTCTTAAAAAAAACAAAACTAATGACGCAAGTTTGAAGCCAATCGGAGTTCAAACGAAGCGGGAAAAATTAAATTAGTGAATTGATTTTAAAAAAATAATATGATAGTTTTACTAAAAAGCCCTTACCACTTACTAAAAAGTGTTGTTTTTTTGCAGTCAACTACTCAATTGCATCTCATCCATCCATTCCTAAAATGAATGACTTAGATTCGTTCTCGCGATTCCTACGTTAAAACATGGTTCTCACCAGATTTCTCCTCTGTGTATATATAACCTAAACCTTTACTATTTGTTCGTCAGAGTGAATCAGGGTTAGGGTTTTTAATCCAAACTCTTTTTTCAACACATATAATCGATGAAGAAGAAGAGAGTAAATTTGTGGTTGGTACTACCCGAAGAACTCATCAGCCAAATCATGGCATCACCAGGATTGGACTTGAAATCAATGATCAAGTGCATGTGTGTGTGCAAGCTGTGGCACAACCTCGTCTCCGACCTCATCTCCGCCAATCCTCTTCTAACCAAAGACCACGACCAATTTTTGGTTTTTGAATCGACTCCACTTCGATTTAGAGCTCTCGATGACAAGACACACCAGATTGCGTGGACGAAGACTCTCGATGACTCGCGTGGCGGATTGGGCTCTCCGCCTTGGGGCAAGCATGATCCGCCACGTTTTATGTCGTCTTGCAATGGTTTGGTATGTTTGGTTGGAAGTCTCAATAGGGTTATTTACATATGCAATCCCATGACCGGAGAATATGTCTCCTTAACGACTCCCGAATGTCATTGGTTTTCTTCGATAAGTCAATATGAGTTAGGGTTTTGTCCGAGTAGTAACGAATATAAGCTCACAACATTCAGAAGGGGTGCTCTGGAGATATACACCCTCGGAAGCCCATTAGGGTGGAGGAGTGTTCCTAGCAGACTTCCAGAGTTCGACACTACAGTATGTGCGGTTTGTGTTAGTGGAGTTTTTCACTGGCTCGTAGAAAATCGAAACATATTAACTCTTGATCTTGCAAAGGAGGTGTTTGGATCGATTCCTCTACCTCGTCTTGAGGGTGTCAAGAGGGTATATCGGTTGGAATGTATGGATCAATGTTTGGTTGTCACAGCAGGGTACGATCCTCCTTTGAGGTACGATCCTCCTTCGAGTTTAGAGATATGGATGAGGAAAGAAGATAAATCATCGGATGAGTTAGTTTGGATTAAGAATTGGGTAATCGATGCTGCCGTTAAATCGTTGGTACGGTACAATATCAACTATAGATATTTGAGAACACAAAAATTATCATCTAATGGACGCATATTCATGACACGTTTTAGTATTGATCTATACAGTTATGATCCAAGAGACAAACTTGTTAGACATTATTACTCTGGTAGAGAGCTACATGCTTATTACACACCCACTCTCGTTTCTCCGAAAAAGTTAATGCAAAAGAACGGGGAAGAAGAATCGAAGATTGAGAAAAAAGGCGACTAGCTAATTTGGTTTCTTATCGTTATGTTATGTATGTGTGATTTCTTTATAACGCATAAAAATATTTCTATGTGATGTGATTTAGTATTTACATATTGCAATTTACATTGTAACAATAGCATTGTTGGCATGAACTTCATTAGTTGTCTGGTTAAATATCCCTTTGTATATTTTATAGTTGTTATGAAACATCTCTTCAAATCAGTTCTTCGAAATGATTAAAAGCTCATGAAATGAAGAAACCCAATAAATTGTTATCATATGCATATCGAGCTCTGTTAGGGTTTGATAACTCTCAATCTTAGCTTTCGTCCATGATGTCGTCGTCGTGTTTTAGGGCGTCACCGGGAATTCGAGCATCTATTGCTCTTGTCCTGGAAGCTCTAGTCAGATTTCGTGGACCGACGACTACACCACAACCCGACGTTGTAGTAGTCGTTGTGCACCCTGCAAACACGAGGTAAAAGTTCTCTCTTGTGCCTCCGGTCTCGGTTCCGGCCTCTCTTTGCGATCCCGATCTAGGGTTTCAGCCACTCTCCGCCGCGCCTCATCTCGTCCAAGCCTCAACCTTTCCCGGCGTAGTTTCGGTCTCTCCTCTCCGCCGCCATGGCGTTCTGTCTATTCCTCTGCTCTGTATGTTGCTCGGCCTGGGTTAGAGGAGTTTCCCTCTCTACGAGGCGTCCTATCTCGGCCTTCTTCGCCGACAATTCCTATGATATCCCCACATCCTTGGCCTCCACCGATGCATGCGAACATGGTATAGATTCGCACCCCTGTTTTCTGTACCTATTGCAGATTGATCTGGCACTGGATCAATCTGTCTCGGATACTTGCTCCTGAGCAACCCTCGCCGTCTCTAAAGCCGTCACTGGCGCGTCCATCTCCCTGGCCTCTACCGTCGTACCATCCTCGACCCCAAAACGTTCGTGGACCGAACATAAGGGTACCAAAAAGTATTTAACCCAAAACACAATTACTAACGAAATGATTGTTAGACAGGTTAGTCCATAAGCCATAAAGAATAGATATAAACGTGCACAATTATTATTAATAAGACCGGAGTACATAAAATAGAAAAATTGTAAAAGCGATACGCAATCTATACAGTAACCTCACGCGATACTTGGAGAAGAAACTGATATGTCGAGAGCCGCGAACCAGTTTCCTTAAGACTTTTTATTGCCCCGTCTGAGCAAGTATCCCAAGATATAACGACAACGTGAACGAACTCGAAACCGTGTATGAGAAGTAGCATCGAGTAGAAAGAAAACGATTGCTCTATTCTTGGAGAAAGAGAAGAATATTTATGTAGATAATTTCGTGTCTATTTCGTCTCCACGAATAATGTACTAGAACATAGCTTATATAAGGAAAAACTGAGAGAGAGTTAGGAGTGAGTTTTTGGAATCAACAACTTTCTGAAATATCAATTTTGGTGATTAAATATTAATTTCGAAACTAATAAAATCCGGAAACTAAACATATTTTCGGGATTATTATAAGATTCGAAATAATATAAAATTCGGAAATTTCCTTAATTGCATGTCAATTTCCAAACTGAAATATCAATTTCATATTTTCTTAATTTCCATATTCTGAATATCAACAACTTTCTGAAATATCAATTTTGGTGATTAAATATTAATTTCGAAATTAATAAAATCCGGAAACTAAACATATTTTCGGGATTATTATAAGATTCGAAATAATATAAAATTCGGAAATTTCCTTAATTGCATGTCAATTTCCAAACTGAAATATCAATTTCATATTTTCTTAATTTCCATATTCTGAAAATTGGAAATTAATCGTTGACATTTTAATATAGGCCGAAGCAAAACAGAGATGGCGCTACGGGCCCAAATCCGTGCACCATTCGCAACCTGCACAGAGTCTTTCATTTAAACAATTCAAACATGCTAGGAAGACAACATATATAAACCCAATGAAAGTTTGATAATCTTTCCATGTGAGACTATACAAGAATGGTACATTTTCCATTTGCAATTTTCTCAACAACTAAGATCAACGGGTGATCTTTGAGCTTTAATTTCTCATTCACCTCTTGTCCGTTTAAACCTCATAGTATCTCGTTGGAAAGACCTCACTTCCTATAGAACAAAACTAATCTTTCCACAGTTCTAGAATAACTCGATCCGATAGATAATTGAGCATCAAATTAATCATTTCCACTTATCTAAACTCAATTTATCCAATAATGATTACCTCTATCAGAATTCGAGCCTGGGTGGCTAAGAGAAAGGAATAACCCAAATCGAGGCTTCTTGCATAAGCCAAAAAGAGGTAAGACCAAAGTTGCTTATTTTGTCCCTTGATATTGAACTGCAAAATTATTTGGATTTACTTTTCAATTTTAGGATTGAGGTGTTAAAAGAGTACCGGTGATAGTCACATTTCATGGTCCTTGCCATTAACGGCTCCTAGAGATTCAAAGGGTCAATGGCTAGAAGTTGTGGAAATGAGTTGCTATGTGCTCTCAAGAGAGCATATATATATGAGAACATTTATGAATGTTTGTCAATTGTGTCACAAAAATGAGGACACGACTCTTGAAGAAGGAAGATCCGTTGGCATGTTCTCTTCGACCCTAAGAGCATCTCTAATGATTAGACACTAGGTAGTGTCAAGAAACAGTGTCAAGAAGTGCTTTTTGGCTTCTTGACACTGGTCCTCCAATGGTCTAGTGTCAAGAGCCATGGTAGGAAGTGTTTTTGGAGCAAAATGGGTTTCTCTTTCCTCTAAAATACCTCCTTGACACGGCGACGGGTCGTTGCTGGAATCAGCAACGACCGGCTGGCACACCCCCTTGGCACGACCCTTAGACACGACGAGCCGTGCCAGCGAGTCGCTGTGTTAGCGCCTCCAACGACCCCCTGACACGACCCGTTGGAGATGCTCTAATAGGGATACATATTTTAGTCGACCCTAATGGCTTTTATACGAAACATACTTCTAAACTATGGCAGCATAAATCTTATATTTGTTTAGACAAAAGGGTTTCAATATCGGGAAAATAGAGTTTTATTTAATTTCTGTCTGTTTTGGTTTTTAGATCTTTCTGTTGCTCTTGTTGACTTCGTGTTGTTTAATGGTGGTTAGACCTGGTTCTGAGACCATTTGTATTGTCATCTTCTTCTTTTTTTGATAAGCTCGAAAATTATTGTCAAGATCGAATCCAGAAAAAGAATCGGAATGTCCTGATTCAGGAAGATTCAGGGTGAGAACCAACGATTACTAAGGGGCTCAAAGCAAAAGGAGCCAAAAGGCTTTGTTGGGATTATTATGAGGCCGTGTTTTTTGCTAGCGCTCTTGTTTGTATTGAGGTCGTTGCCTTTGCCTTCTCTTTAATCTCTAAAGAGAAGGTCCTAATAATATTTGTTGATAAAAAAACATCGAGAAAATAGGAATAATGGCAAAAAAATTGTAATAAATTATACGTGCTTTGCAAATACTATCGATGTTTGCTTTTGTACAAATGACATCCTTCAAATAATCGTCATATGCATATATGTTTTTTTTTATCAACGAAGCATTATATAAACCTCCCTTTTTTCAAAGCTTCAAAAGAGAGGACAAAAAGATCTAGTTACAGAATCCTTACAACCCAACAGGCACCACATACCGAAAATCCGATTCGTTCAAAGGATCAAACCAACAATCAATATTGAAAACAAACCCGAGCATTGGCATGAAAGTACAGCCTCAACACAATCCCAACAAAAAGAGAATACAAACCCGAGCACTGGCATGAAAGCGTCGCCTCAAAACAAACCCAACAAGAGAGGATAATGGTCTCAATACCAAATTTCACAACCAATAAGCACAAGACAAAGCGTAAAGAAAAGTATAAAACCCAAATTTAGCAACCATGTGTCAGTCATTGACTTCAATTTTTTGAAAATGACAGTCCCGTCCATTACATTATACGTGTTTTACATTTTGTAACTCTTATGTATACACTTTTGCAGGAGTATTTCTAACTTTCTGCAACAACAACAAAAAAACTCATTTTGTGATTTTGTAGACATAAAATAGTTGAAGATATCGTTTGCAAAACAGAACATGAATAGTGTTTTCAAAACGCGCACGGTTTATCTTATATTTTTATAATTAGCCCCCAAAAATATCCCATCATAGTTTGGGTAGTCAATCCAACCCTGATACGAGCTCCCGGTGGTTCGGTCATATAAAGTCTGACTATAAATACTTTTGATTTTCGGTATATGCCACGGCATATCCAAAATCTCCCCATCTTTACTTGGCTCTCACCTTAGATTCTGCACCCAAAAAATAAAGTTTTCTTCTCTTTCGAATATATGAACTTTCGCCAGCAGAGGCTCAACCGAGGATCACTATATATATATATATATATATAGGTTCTGAGTTCTTGTTAATATATAAGTAGTGAACGTGAGGTTGTGGAATTACAGTGTACTTCTCCTCTGGCATGAACAAGACCTTGTGAACGCAACACCATATTTATATATGTTCATGCAAAACCTCGAGTTTATCATAAGTTTTATTCTTGCCAAAGGAGAATTGCCCTGCAATTCGCTCTCATGCTAAACCGTTAGAGAAGTCGCGCCCGCTTTCTTGTGACGAAGATGAGAATCAGCGACATGATACTTATTAGAAATCGTATTTGGGCTGTGGGTTATGTTTTTGTTGTTGGTGGTGGTGTTTTTCGTAGCTTACCTCCAGAGTATGATACATATATTCTTGAATGATATATAGTTTAATAAATTTCTCAACCTTGTTGTGTTTTTTCGTTATTTGTCAGGTTGCCAACTTCGGATGCATGCGGAGGCAAATATATTGAAGTTTAATTTATGAATCTCTTTTTATGTATGTGTTTTCTTGGAGTGAAAAGTAGTTTTCAATATCAATTCTTACCTTGTAATGTGTAGTGTATATATGCGGATTACTTAATAAAGACCTCCTTTTGACTTAATTACTACATTCGAACCCGAGACATCGACTTTTCTAGTTGAATCAATCTTCATTCGTTTAAATATATACATATACTTTTTTGCTTGAAAACAGAGTCTAGTTTATGAGAAGGCCTCTTCAGCGTTTCTTTTATTGGAGAACCAACTAAACTAAAAGCTCAAGCTGATAGTTGAAAGTTCAATTATAATTATATTTTTTTATGCACTTTCATGGATAAACCCGTTTACGGGTTTAGAGGTGAAATATTTAGAAGAGGAAATGAGCCAATTTAAGAAGAGTGATAAGGGCTTTCCCATTTTGGACAAATTGAGAAGATTTTAATATTATTTTTTTTGTAAAGAATGGGGTTTGAATCCGAGGTACGTGAGGTACCAAGGTCTGATATTATATTAGAGAACCAAATCAACTAAAAGTTCAAACAATTCGTTCCCCACTTCCCCCGAAATAAGGATCAACTAAAACTAAAATGAAGTGGTATCTAAGTATAGTAGTCGGAGGCACAAAGGGGACTCCAGAGGTTCCATCCACAGTTTTTTCTAAGGGATCAACACCTAATCATCATCACCCTGGTTCATATCCACCCATCTATCCGACTTTATTTCCATAGTTATTTCTAAAATCAGAACTTTTCGAAGCGGCCTCGGTTGGCATCCCCAGCCTAAATGTTATGATGATGACACTATTCATGTCAAATAAGACCGAAGGAATCGAGATTAACATATTTGGAAGGTCGAATAAGCAACAGATTTAACCGTCAATCAAAGGAATTACACATACACGTCGATACTAGTTAGGTAAGTGAGAGAAAATGCAATTGCAATGGCAACTCTAACTTTTGCTTACCCATTAGGTTGGTCTGATGGTGGAGAGTTTTTCACGGTCTCATTTTTTCTTGAAGTCATAGATTCAAAGTCCGGTGGATACACTCGCTTAGGAGCATGCGTGGATAGTGGGTTTAGACCAAGCTAAAATAAAATTTCCCTGTAATTCCTCTTTGATGAAAAATCTAACCTCTGCTTTCACAAAGTCTTAGAATGCACAGATATATGATCATAAACGCAAGCGGAGTAAAAATATATATATAAGCATAGTGTGTGCATAATGTCACATTGGACATTATGCTTGTACACTACCACAAGTTATATATTAGCATGATTCTTAGTAACGTTTTCGTTAAATCATTATGATATTGTTAATTTTTTTACAAAAACTAATCTTCGTTTTTGTTCTAAGCGAGGTTGTTTTTGAGAAAAAAACTTTGAAAATGTGACTGATACAAACTGTTAGACTTAATCGAAACAGTTGTTTATTGATAAGAATGCAGAATGATTCTGTGTTACCGGAGTTTCCTTTCTTTGTATTTTACATTACCCCCGAAAAATAATAAAAGTTGGTAAGCCAATAACCTTATTGTTATTTACTGTTGAACTAGAACCCACATCGAAAAAATATGAGAATAATAAGCTAGTTATACAGGCTAGTGTCACACCCAAGTAACAAAATTGAAATTTTAGTTGTGGAAACTCTACCCTACGTAAGTGGCCCGTTTTAAACTAAATTTACATGGTATCAGAGTCTGGTTCGGCCCACGATCCGTTTTTCACCTCCACCTTTTGGTCTCCGGTCTATAAGTAGATCTCCAGTCGGAAATGGCTCAAGTATAGATGTTTAGTCTTTACACGTGAGGGGAATAATAAGCTACTTATGTTAAGTATGAACCCACATCGACTAAATATAATAATAAAGAGCTACTTATAAAGGCTAGGACCACACCCAACTAACAAGGTTGACCTTTTAGTTGTGGAAGCCCGACCCGATATAAGTAACCCATTTTAAACAAAAATTCACATGGTATCAGAGCTGGTTCGGCCCACGTCCCATTTGTCACCTCCACCCTGTGGCCTCCAGTCCATATGCAGATGTCCAGTCCTGCTATGGCCCACGTGTAGATGTCCAGTCCTACACGCGAGGGGAAGTGTTAAGTACGAACCCACATCGACTAAATATAAGAATAAAGAGCTACTTATAGCCCACGTGTAGATGTCCAGTCCTACACGTGAGGGGAAGTGTTAAGTATGAACCCACATCGACTAAATATAAGAATAAAGAGCTACTTATAAAGGCTAGGACCACACCCAACTAACAAGGTTGACCTTTTAGTTGTGGAAGCCCGACCTGATATAAGTAGCCCGTTTTAAACAAAATTTCACAACTTATAAACATTAGAACTACATCCAACTAGTAAGGTTAACCTTATATATGTGGAAGTCCGACCTGAGATTGACCTTTTAGTTATGAAAATCCGGCTTAATACAAATGACTCAATTTTTACATTTACTTTAACATAAACCCACATTCCAAAAGGAGGGTCACTTATGTGGTCCTTCTCTCTAATGTCCCCTTGCTACTCAAAGGGTCATTTCCTAGAACTTGTGGAAATAAAATGAGTCTCTATTTACTTTTAAGGAAGCATATATAAGTTTGACACATATATTCATGAACCATTGAAGGAAGGAAGATCCATTGGCATGTTCTTTCTCTCCACCTTCTTTTTCCCTCTAGCTGGTCTTGGAATCTATATTTTGTGACATGCACTTTCTCCAATAAAAACTTTTCCTTAAACATGTCTTCATTTTCACATCACATTCGCAATTAATCGTGTTTAAATCATCGTTACTACAAATTCGTTTATATCATCCTAATCTGAAGAAATCGAGGTCTTTCCCGTTCATGATAATTTACTCAAAATCGAAACCAAACATATGTATTTCAACAAAGGGAAGCCTAATTAATTCTAAAGATGCCATGAAAGTATGGGACCACAATTACATGCAATTATGAATTGATAGAACCTCTTCGAAGGTATGTATAAGTATGGAATATGGATATTCCGCGGCATATCCAAAATTTCTCGATCTTTACTTCATTCTCACACAAGATTTGACAGAAGAGCTCGATTCTTCGTTACGCGGTAGATAGAGAGAAGATCGGAGTGTATATAAAGGGAGTGCATCTGGGTTTCAGAAGTCAAGAAATGGTTTTGTGAAGCAAAACACATGAAATATGGAAATGTGAGGTTGTGGAATTACAGTGTAGTTCTCCTCTTGGCATGAACAAGATCGATCAACGTATATATGCGCGTAAAAGTGCTAGTTTTACTCTCTTTTTCCTGCCAAAGGAGAATTGCCCTGCGATTCGCGACTCACGAGTATGTACATATACGTACAAGGCCATGCGCGTATTGTAAGGAAGAGCTCAATTCGAGGGTCACGAGTGAAGTGACATAGATTTCGTGTAGTCACATGATGTCGTTGGTTTCAATCCTCCTACTGCATGTTGGTAAAAAAAGTTAATTCAGATTATGATTTTTATGTTCTTTTTTTTATTTTTTTATCGGGTTTTCGATCTTTATGTCTTTTGTTTTCCTTCCCAGGTCCAGATTAGACTATTTCTACATGGAATTAACTTCTGAATAACTTGGAAGAACAAGGATATATGAATGTCTTGCATGGCCAAAGACTAAACAAAACGAATATGTTTCTGATGCCTCGATCGAACAAGCGTAGAACTAGTACAGAAGAAATCTAACTATGATCTTCCTAATTCAATTCATCTTTGTTGAATTTCCAGATCGAGTATATATGTTATTATGTTCAGTTATTTACTGAATTTATTTAAACAATTTTTGATCGGATGTTATCGATCATTGTACGTAGTTTGTTTCTACAATACAATCTATATATATAACCATGTCCTTTCTCTTGTGAACTTCAAACCATATATGCTTCATGTTGATGTACATTTCAGACTCAACTGGATAGATCATTTTTTTTGGATCAATGTGATGACTAACATAGTAACATGTTAGAGTATATGTTTTTGCTCAAAATTTACCAAGCTCAGCAAGAAAAAAAATGGAAAGAATATATGTTTGTGTACTTCCATTCTTTACATACACAATGGTTTTGTAGATTGATAGAGTTTGGTGTATAAAATATATGGACCCGTTCATCACTATGAATTTTGGGGGCTTATTTGTGAAATATTCTTATTTCGAAATAAAATTACGCTATATTCCTTTGGTTCTATTTTTTTGGCGAAGTTATGATGTTATTCTTAATTAGCCTCCGGTCGGCTAAATAGAATATCGGTGTTGGTAAAAAACTTCTCCGGTTGATAGCAGATTTTACTTGACAGGTAGCTTTCACTAAAGGTAAATCCGGGTTTCAACTAAAAATGGAGACTAGTTTGTAAATATTTGAGAGCCAAACTAGCCATATGCACCTCATATTTTAAACAGGGCCAGCTTAAGATTTAAGCGAGTTAAGCAATTGCTTAAGGTCACCGGGTGAAAAAAAAAATATGTTATTATTTGATCAAACTTAATCAAGCGAAAAATTTCAGAAAAGCATTTTTCATCCAAATAGAAGACAATTTTTCTTGATGGTTGAACATTCTAACAACTATATGGATGTTTATTTCGCAGTGAAAAACTATCGTTAACGAAACGAAACAAAACATACAAATTTCATTTATCAATGATCAGTGAATTAAAAATAAGGATAAAAAACAATAGAACACATCAAAAAAGAAGCATAGATATTTATATATTAATACACTATAGTACTTGTTCGAGGAATGATAATCAATTTATCAACTTCATTACGGAAATGCTAAAACCAAAATAACCTAGAAAAGTAAGCTATCAGTATAGGAAAAACAATCTAATATTGGATATAAATATATGTTCAGAGCAAAAAGAATGCAAAACAAACATATGAGAAATCCACTGAATGTTTGATTTGATATCTCATACTTCCCTTAATATTTTATAAACTATGCATCTAAACATGAATATTAAACAATATCAATATTTTCTTATCGAAAAGGAAACAAAACATGTATACATTAACAATCGATGCTACAATGTCTGCTTTTTGTACGAATATGTATAGTAAAAAAATCATTTATCGAAGAATAATCCATGGAGTTCACGGACTAAAAGCATGAGTCTCATTGTGTTTGACAATATTTAAAATCTGGGTTACTAATAAACACTAAAATTGTCTAGTAAAAATTCTAAGTATGGAAATTTCTAAAAGTTGATGATAACAGCTAGCCTTATACGACGTCACATATAAGCTAGAAGAATTTGATGTAACTGTCTAGAATGATCTTGAACCCATCATATTTTAACTTGATATGAATGTATCGTGTCTATAGATAAATGTGAATCCTTAAATTTTTAGATATTTGTATAGAATTCTAGATGGTACATCTTATCCATGAAGGATGTCTTGTTAGAAATTAATCTTCATCATTCATTTTAGATTTTGAGTGTTATAAGTAGATGTACAAGCTCCTTCGTTCAATATCATCTGGTATAATCTTTCTATACACACACGTTTTCTTTTTTTTAATTATATTATTTCATAAAGAAAAAAAGATATCGATCAATTCTCGTTTTAGGCCACAATAATCATTAGGCCGGCCTTGATTTTAAAATAAAGCTCTACTTTACAAATTTCCCCTAATTTTATAAGGCCGTAATTTGAACATACATGTACTCTGATTTAATTATGATATTAGAGTTTAATCTTTCTTCTTCAACTTAATGATACGAAGATTGAAAGAAAACTTTTATGGAAAACGGCGAAGAAATTTTATGAACTTTTGATAGATTCATGAACAGTTTGATAAAATATATTGGTAGGATGGTAAACTAATTCAATCAAGCCCAAAATTATCAAGGTACAACTTGACTCGAACAAACTTAAGCTTGAATTTGATTATAACGAGCTCAAACTGAATATTTAATCAAATATAAATGATTTGTCTATGACTCAGACCGTTAACACCTCATATGTATATACAGTGGTGGAGCCACATCCCCTACTTTTTTTATAAAAAAAAAAGCAAATTCTTACATTTTTTTTCTCAAAAATAGCTTTTAATCCGTTCTAATTTCGTAGTTGTGTCCTCCTCAAATTTTTTTATAGTCACATATTGTTACTGAAAAATTTCGGTCCCCCCTCCTTTTACTGAAAAAACTAACTCCGCCACTGTGTATATGTATCATAAGAGCACCCACAATAGGTGTTGATCTAAGCCTTTGACTTCACTAGAACCTCATGCTTCATCATTAGGAACTCGTCTTCGCTATCAACGATCGGGTCCTCGCATTCATGTCGATCCCAGTACCCAATCCAATCTCGACGACTCGCACTATCACAAAACGCCTCATTCGATGCCCATCTCTCCACCATACACTGTGTTCCACATGACGGAATACTGGAAAAAGTAACAAATTTGAGAAAGAAGAAGAAAGAGCATATGCTTATCGAAATTATCATTATAATTATCATCGGAAGAAGCTAGAGAAATGAACAATATAAATATATATGTAATATATATGTATACTTTGATTTATTTACATACTTTTGACGTAGGACACGCACTTTAACCACATGAGACATTAATTGTAGCTGAATTGGTGAGCAAATCTCCCTTGGCAAATGGCCATATGCACATTATGTTTAGCATAAATTGGCAACCTGCCAAGAGGAGACTCACTCATTAATTCACCCATATATGTACTCAAATGGACACGATCGATCTATGGAGAAATAATCTTTTCGTAGGGAAGGCAAGGTATTTATAATTACAACCATTTCAAAGGGAAGACACAAAGATGTGGAGACCAGCGTGCATTAGAGGTATATGTCATAGAACAATGCGATAGATCTTTCGATACCAACCTTTATTCCTTATTCTTATTAAATCCTTCCTCGTACACTATTTTGCATGTTATCGACCGTAGCATTTCGAAAACTAAATTATATACACTTGTAGAAACGGTATACGTGTATATAGGGACGTATTTAGAGGGGTATAGTCGTATAGAGTATATCATGTTTTATCTTTGTCTGAGAAAGTCCTGTAAATCGTAAAGTGATCAGTTATATTCGATTTCATATATCTCTTAAATCGTAAAGATTTCAGTTATTTTTGTAAAACATTAAGATTTTACCCTTTATTTATCTCTTTGAATGAAAGATATAATCGGAAAATCACTTAAAAAAATAAGTGGGGTGGTTTTTCGAGTTTACTCTTCATTATATCTTAAGATGAATTGTAAAACCGAAAATTCCCTATATTCTGATGAAACCTAATCTGAGATTATATTCTCAGTAGTGGGATAATTTTTCTCCAAATTTATCCTAGTGTTGAGAATAAAATCCAATCTTGGGAAACGATCCGGAGATCCGACATTGGAACTCGAACTGAGCGTTCTGAAACCGAGGTCGGTAACCCATATCCGACCAACATCAAGCGAGGACCCAAAGGAAAGGCCTGTAACTATACCGAGCACGAGCCAAAACCTACCCAGACTGAACTGTCACCGACCGTTGCAGAGAGGGGCAACGCCACTACAAAGGCCGCACTGAACTAGCTTTGACCCCAAATAATCAGTAGCACAAAGGAAACAGAATCCGGGTACCAAAACTGTCGAGCTGAGCGTTCCGATATTGATAGCTTTTATATTTATCAGACACCAAAACTATGTTTATCAGCGGGTGATAAAAATCATTTTTTTTTTAAATGTACAACTCTCTAACAACCCTTCCCTTTCTAAATTGACGGAAGACTAAACATTAACATCATATTAGTATATGACTCTTATAAGCTCAAAGTAATTAATATAGACATGAAAATGCCTTTTCAATAATCGTTAGATTTGCATCTTTTAAATATATGTATAAGGCATGTTCATACATATTAATGATGACTTATTCACGAAGAAAATTCGTAGAGGATCGCGAATATAGGGAAGTATATGCATGGCATTTTAGCCTCACGACATGTTTTCGAAAAAAAAGTGATTGCAAAGATATGCCCTTTTGTTTAATGCACCCCAAGACATCAATAAGTGGAATGCATGATATATGGTCAATATTGGTCGAATGAATCGAATAAAAAACAAAGTGAATAACCCAAAACACACACACATATATATATGCAACTTCGAGTTTCTGCGTTCACGATATCAACAACTTTTATTTGATTTACGGTTCCGTTTTTATATTCATATTGGCTGGTCCTGCATCTTCATATTCACATGCTTGAGAGAGACACAATTGAGTGGAGAAGATCGGTATCACGAACATGCTCAAGGATCTTCCTTCTTGAAGGATATGTTATCGCTTATTCTACAATGTTTTCTTCTTATTTTCATTTTTGTTTGTGTGTATTGTGAGATTATTTACCTGTTCTCGAATGACATTCTTCTAGGAGAAATTGTAAAATAGCTTTATTCTAAAAATAAAAATTATTGTGTAGTCTTCAGAGTTAGTTTTGTTTTTTTTTATCATAGAAGTTTTATAAATCTTATTCTCATAATGAGATATAGGCAGTCTGCACGAGGGCAGACTATGACCACAAACTACAAGAAATATCGACAGTATTAAAGGTGGATATGCCATCCAACTACAATACAGACTAAAAACACGAACCGAAAAACAGAAACCGAAAAAACATAACCATCAGCCTTGATAATCCAACCAAAACGACTTGGAACCAAAGGAGTCCATCAGCTCAATAACGAGAACCCTTTCGCCGAACCAAAGAAAACTAAGAAGAAACGGGACAAAGATCAACACATAGTTCCACCCCACCACAGACCCCCACCACGGCAACAAAAATCAGCCCACCTCCTTGCTCATTCGTGGGTTGTCCGGAGTAGATTCCGAGTCAAAGATATCACACTCTGGGCCAGGGGGACGCAGTTCTGCATCTAACATATCAAGTTCCTTCCTGAACTGTTCGGCGGTAGTCTTGGATTTGAAACCCATTTTGCTACAATAAGCCCAAGCCTTGGTCGCTAGCTGTTGTTTGCTTAAGTCTATAGTAGGTCCGAACCAGTATGTATCATCCGCTAAAGTCTGATCCAATAGGGTACCTGAATTACCGCAGAGTTCCTTACCCTTAAGCGTGCGCTTCTTCTTACGGAAAAGGAAATTGCTCGACACTAGTTTTGTTCTTAAATCTTTGCAAACTAGCTTCTCTTTTTAGCTAGAACCTGTATTTTACCCGACCGGATAAAATCCGCTATTGATTGGGTATTTTGCTTACCGTCTCAAGTATTGCACTTATCCGACCGGAGATCTTATTAAGGGTAACAATTTAACTTCGTCAGAAACATAAAACTGAAGGGTATGATGCAATTATATTTCAAGTAAGACTATTTTATAAATTTCCCTTATTTTTCTATCATCGAATCTTGACTGGACTCTTATTATTAGTCTCTTGTTAAAAATATATGGATATGTTCATTGTTTGACAAGTATTTGATAGCTTCCATCTATCAACTATTGAGCTTGCTGGTGGCCTAAGTTTCATAATATCTGTAAGCTCGATAGTCGTGGATACATGTGCAAAGTTCTTCGTCGAGATCCACACGTCACTTGGAACACTTGCAATACAAGATGAAAAGGTCGAGCTGATCGTTAAAAAAAGTTAGGTTTTGAGATTTTTGGGTGGTTCTCTCTTTTGGGATGAATGATGACTTATCGCCCCGTGAATTATCCCGAGAAACGGAGAATTGAAATGTACAACTATAATTGGGCCTTCAACTTTCAGCTTGAGTTTTTTAGTAAATTGGTTTTAAATATTATATTAGAGTCAGATTTCTTACGAGCACGAGTTCAAGTCTCATTAATTACAACAACAACAACAACAACAAAAAATCTAATTTCTTTTTTTGTTCATCTTTTTTTTCTAACGGACTTCCTCTTATATCTTTTGTCAATGGGCTCATCTCTCCTAAATATTTACATCCAAACCTATAAAGGGACTTGGCACCAATGACCATATGAATGTAAAATTGTAGTTGAGATTTCAACTATCGGCTTGAGTTTTTGGTTAAGTTGATCCTCTAATAGAGAGTTTGCTTACCTTGTGACAACTTGTCACGCTGCTTGTGTTAATTCGTCCGAATTCACCTGACTAAATCGTTTGGAAGGAAGGCGAATCGAGACGGCAAATACATTAGAGATGCTATCAACAAGCTATCTTGGGGTCTCGAAGGAACCATCAGTTTAAATCAAACCCTAATCACCACAAGAATAACAATTCAAAACACTTGAGGACATAACCAAGTAAACATTCGTAATTTTATTCGAACATCCGATTCTCTCAACTATAATGTGTCAATGTAATGTAATTATGTCAACACGTTAAAAAAGCAATCTACTTTCCTATTATATATTCCATAATTGGAACAAAATCATCTTTATTGCCACTTTACAAAAACATCTTAATTAAGAACATAAAATCAATCTTTATTACTTGAATAAACATTGTTCCTAGCCATGCATGTTCATATATGTCCCTTTTATTATTACTACTACTATTGAAGTCTAACTACGAACAAATATATAAGGAATAAAATGACAAGAACCTTATTTTGACATAAAAGTTGGAGGATTGTACCAAAGTATATACTGTTCTAGGGTTTATAAAAGAAATTGTTGAGGCCTCAATTGTCTCAACAAACTCAACTGCAGTCGCAACATTACAGGGTAAGTACTCCCTTGGCAGGCAGCATCCACTGCATATTGCGCGCGTCGATCGATGTAGTATGCCTTCTGCCAAAGGAGATTTGCCCGGCAATTCGCCTGCAGTTCATCAATTCTTTTACGGTCTAGCGATATAGGAGATTCGTTCTCTCTGGTAAGGTCTCGAATTCGAATTTTAGAAATCGAAAGTACAGAGAAAACATATGCATATCCTGAATTCAACTAAGATTAAATTGAGTGTATCAATCGATTTTTACACCGAAGTAAGTTATCAGAAAAATAACATTATTTTTTAGTTCGTATGTATCATGTTTATGCATGAAAATGACTACTCTCATTCTTTGGAAAAAATTATTTGCATATTTGAATGAATTTTCTCGATGCATTCTATCGTACATTTTGTTAAAGCCCTATCCAGCCCAAAAATTCGAATTTATGTGTGGGACATCAATATGTATATCAAAAGGTTAATTTATCCACACACTATTATGTGGGACTCATACTGCAACAGTCCCCCTCACGTGTAGGACTGGACATCTACTCGTAGGTCATAGCATGGCTGATCATCTGCATATAGACCGGAGACCACATCGTGGAGGTGACAATCAGGCCTTCGGCCAAACCAGTTCTGATATCATGTTAAAGCTCTATCCAACTCAATACCTCGAACTTATGGGTGGAGACATCAAGATGTATATCAAGAAGTCAATTTATCAACAGACTATCAATGAGGGACTCACATTTCCATACTCGTTGGCAATTATATTTCTATAATTTCTTAGGTTGGAATTTGGATTACTAGTGCAGCATACATATGTAGATGATCAAACGACCAAACAAACGAAGAAGGGTTATTTATCGAAAGTTATTTGACTAAGCGATCAAATATTTCGACTCTTGATTTAATGACCATAATTCAGGTCACCGAAGCAGTGCCAACTTACGAGACAACTCTTTCTGGAACGTTTTGTACAATAGTCATTTATATAACGAGGAAATCGTATGTGTACTTCAAATATTTAAGCATATATCAACTAGTTATAAATCTTTCTAGTTCATATCATAGACACATATTTTTTCCAGTGTTGTCCCAAGGTAATAAGATATTTACTACGAATGAAGAAAGATATAGTTTCACTAAGAGAAAAAAATGAGTGCAATTCAAATATCATGTATGAAACGGTCGTCATACATATCACATTTGTCTTTATTGTGTCCAACAACCTCGTACCTAGATATGATTTAGTGTTTGGAGGATATAAAAAACTGATAATCATTTAGTTGCTGAATTGTATTAATAGTTAGAGATGAAAAACATCATGAATCGTACAGTAATCTTATATCCTGTAATTCAACAATAAAGGAGAGTCGGAAAAGGGAAAGTCGAGGTGATCATAATAAATTGTTTTTTGATCAAAACTGGTTACTCATATCGAGTCAGGCTTCTACAACTAAAAATGTTAAAGTTGTTAATTAGGTATGATCATAACCTTTATAAGTAACTTTATTTTCTTATATTTTCTTGACGTGGGTTCATCTTTAACAGCCCCCTCACGTGTAAGACGTGACATCTACACGTGAGTTATAATAAAACTGGACATCTGTATATGAACCGAAAACTATATGATAGAGGTGACAAACAGATCTTTAGCCGAACCTACTCTAATACCATGTAAAATATGAAAATTGAAATACTCGTCTTGATATTATTATAAGGTTTGATAGTCCTATACATAAGGGAGAAGACCATTAAAAGATTACATATTACACAAATATTATAATTAACTATCATAATCAAATCAATCACCATGTGATTTTCTTTTAAACAAGACACTTATATCAGGTTAGGCTTCCGCAACCAAAAGAACAATTTTGTTAGTTGGTTGTAGACTTGGTGTTTATAGTTATATTCTAACAAGTTTTAGCCCAACTCTTGTTTGTCAGAAAACTCAAACTAATATTTGAAGATCCAATTATAATTATAGTCTAATATTAACATCTTAAACGTCAAATTAATTAATGTCACTTGTCCGATTATATGTTACGATCAATCTTTACGTATCTGTTTCAGTTCTTCATACAAAACATAACCAATTGAGCATGTGTAATATACTACGCGCAAAAAAATATATCAAAATAACATGTTTATATAATTTAAGAACTAAACTTCGTCCATTTTCATTACAAAAATTTAGGCTCCATATACTCAACTCTTACATATATGTTAAAAATTCCAGTTGAATCTTTATCATGAGGATGAGTTTGTCACCAATCCGCGTATAAGTCTTTGTTATATACTATACCTCACATTGCCTTCTTAAGAATCAACTGTGAGAGGGATGACTCTACAAAAAAGGAAGATTCACGGGCCTGATATCTATATTCCTCCTCTTTTTTTCCATAGTCTTTTTCCTTTTTCGTCCTTGTGGTCCGGGCATGGTATAGTATGTGTACTATACGAAAATAATATGTATGTGTAATTGAAATTTCATACCGACAGTACATATACTAGAGCATAACTCGCATACTGCTTACCAACCAAACCGGTGCTGGCCACCAGCATGCCGGGGTTTCTGCGCACTACAACCCAAACATGCCTATTCAACAGGTTTTAGGGTTAACACGTTTGTCTAGTGGGAGTTGTTGAATAGGTCTGTTTGGGTTGTGGTGGCGGTTTTTGTCTGTTTCTTTTTTTGCTTTTTTGTTGTTTCTGATCACTGGTAACTTGTTTTCTACGCTTCAAGGTAGAGAAATCTTGATATTGGACCACGTTTTTTTGTTTCTTCGTTTCAATTTGCTCCATTGTCTGGGTGTTCTGTGAGCTTCAAGATTGGTAAACATGGGTTTTGACCTGTTTGTTACAGATTTGTTGTCACGCCCCAAATCCGGTCTTTGACCGAATTCGAGACGCGACTAAAGATTTACAGTAAAACAAGAGAAATAAAAAAATAAATAAAGTTCCAAAAGAATAAAAACTTCCGAAAGTGAAGAGTCACAGCTAGCAGTAAAATACAGTCCAACGTAAACGAAAAAGATGTACGTCTCTAAACCTAGCTAAACCCTCAGCAGCTCCCCAGCTCCGAGAGTCCGGCTAGTACTGCTCCCGCGCAACACCTGAAAACATCACAACGACAGGAGGGATGAGCTTACGCTCAGTAGGAAAAGTAAAAGGACTCCAACACACCTTTTAACCTCACGATAAATCAGTAATTAGGGTAAACTAGGAAGAAGATCCAACAAGTTGTCTCTAGGCAAAACTCTTACCAGCCCAACCACACAGTATAAAACTCCTTGTAATACACACAGACAAACCAGAGAGAAAGGCACACAGCAGAACACACATAGAGTCCATAGGACGGCACACAGCAAACAACGGGGAAGGGTCCGGACGAAACGCACACAGATGTCGTCAACTCCATCGATTTGCACACAGCTGATTATATCGCACTGGAACACACAGCGTCAGTCACGACATCTTCCTCCTCACACAGACGAAGGGCGCCACTCTCATATATAACTGAAACTCCATCGATTTGCACACAGCTGATTATATCGCACTGGAACACACAGCGTCAGTCACGACATCTTCCTCCTCACACAGATGAAGGGCTCTACTCAACGTAAATATGAAACCGATTTGCACACAACCGCTTATATCGCACTGGAACACACAGCGTCAGTCACGACATCTTCCTCCTCACACAGATGAAGGGCGCTACTCTCATATGTAACTGGAACTCCATCGATTAATCCCATCCCGGATTATGAGTCATCTAAACACGCCATCCTTGGTCTCGATATGATTATCCATCCGGCTACGCCGTCTCTTAAACACACACAGGGTTTCGCACACAGCACACTCACTGATGGTCTAAGTATACCAGCCAAACCATCTTAGCATACACCCGGTCTATCACTCACCCGGTCATCACAAACAAGGGTTCACATAGACACATACGGCACACTTGCCCACACAAACACATCATGCAACAACAGTGATAATTCTATTTAGACATTTACAACGGTTATAATATTATTTAGATTCTCATACATTGATTATAACGTTACTTAGACTCCCACATAGCGAGTAGACACACAGCACGCAACCCTAGGACCTAGACATGTCCCGTCTATCAGCACAGCAATTTCCCAGAAAGTACAAGCAAGTCAAACGGATATCAACATGTTCGTTCCAAGTATTATCAAGACTCGTCCAATTAAACTAATAACATAACAGTTTTACCTATGTGTCACTAAGACGTTCCGGTTATTAACAACCCTAGTCATGCATACTAGTTCGTTCTGTTGGGTCTCGAGGTAGGGTTGGAGATGAACCAACTCGCAGCGGAAAATCAATGAAAACCAAGAGACAATTAAAACCATGAAACAACTAACAAAGAATGGATTAACAAGAGAAAAATTCAGCACTAGTTCTTACCGAAACAAGAACACCGGTTAACGAATGATTGGCTTGAGTCTCCAAGACGCCTACGTATCCACATGGGAATCAAAGCCACGCAGTTCTTCTCTTTGAGGACTCAAGAACACAAACATGGAGGTGGGAGCTTGCCAAACCCGAAATGGCCATGGAAGAGGGAGAGAAGTTGTGTTTCCTATTCTTGTCTTGTGTTTGTTATGTTGAAAAAAGATGACTTAAACATAACAAAACCCATACTTGTCCAACTAAAGGCATGGGACAAGTATGGTGTCAAGTAAGGTGTAAATAGGACAAAGTATGGCAAGACAAGATTGGGTTAGGTGGTGAATCACCAACACCTTAATCCTTGTCTTGCTTACTTAGTACTAATTAATCAAGACTTGATTAATTAGTTCCATGGGCCTTGGTTGCATGGGCCTTTCATGGGCCTCTTGGAACATGGCCCGTGGCCATTTCCAACGAGGTCCCGTGATTCGCTCATCGCCTCCATGCCTTCCATACCGGAAATGTCCAACATTATCCGACGCGATCAATCCCAAGACTCCAAGCCTTGTCTCGATCCGTAAAGTCCTATTCACTTACGGGCACATGACCCAAAAACCCAGTTTTGGTCATGTCCCGAGACAACTCCCCTTTGGCCATTCTCCATAAATGTGTCAATGAGTTTCATCCTCCGGTGTGACCCTTAGGTTTATGCATGTCAATAGATCAATGTAAAATCCCATTTTACTTGATCCTATTTAAGTGGCAACTAACGAGACTTTAGTATTGCCTGACACTACATAACGAATCGACCCTGTCGATTCTAACCTTTCCGTCGTCCCTGTCATTATCCTTTTATCTCCGATATCCTGATTGAGATAAGGCATAGAGCCGTCATCCTTATTATTCTCAATCATCGTTCCTTGATATGTGAGATGACTGAAAATATGATACCCAGTATCATGTGCATGGCCATGCTATTCTTTCAGTCACTCTCGATCAAGCGGCCGAGAACCGATATCTTTCCCATACCTCAGTATGAGGGATAAATCCCTTAGCCATCTTTCGTGTCACTCATGTAGCCCGTCCCCAAGCCAATCCTGGCCGTTATGGAAGCCCTGTTACGGATAACGTTAGGCTCAGGTCAAACTCAGTTGTTGACTACATAGCGATCACAAAGACTCCTTGGTCTAAGGATACATGACAAGCTACGACAATGAATATGTTCATGACTTGATCTATGGCACATATTCATGTCGGGTCGTCCAATATCATGTCCCACATGATATCTATGATCAGACTCCGGAATCCCATTCCAATGACTAACAGAACGTAAGCCATAAAGAGCCATCTTTCATACTAGTCGCTTCTAGTGAAGCTTTGTTAACTAGGGACCCATCGAGTGTGATCTATCTCGATCTATGGTTCTATTCGCATGGTGGGCATAGATCAGAGCACACATCGATATATTACTCCAACACATAAGTAATATAAAGCCGCTTTAATTTTATTGCTAACGATGATATATACATTTGGACATTTAGAATTGAACTACGGGCACTAAGACTAACACGTTCCGGTTATTAATAACCCTAGTCATGCATACTAGTTTACCAGTTCATAATTAAGGAGGGGTCGATACTTTCCCTACCTCAAGACGATACCACAGCAGCGTCTCCTAGCTGCTGACGACCGGGCCAACACCGTCTTCCAGGGCGAAGTCCGCGTCTGGGTTTAACTTCGGTCTTCTCGGGAGAAGTCCCAGCCTGATTTTAACAAGTAAAACTTACAATCAGGTTCGGTACCAACTGCAACACTCCTCAAATTTTATCTGATTTAGGTCCTTTAGACAGTCCGAAGTCAAGGTATTTACCTGATTTTAAAACCAAAATATTAATTTAATTAATTAATTACAACTGTTCTGACCCGGCCCGACCCGACTCCAGGCCCAAACCCGGTCCAGGCCTGGTCCGGACCCGATTCCAGACTCGTCGGACCTGGTCCTGGCCCGAACTCGAAGTCGAACCTGGGCCCAAGGCCCAAGCCTTCAGGCCCACGCCCGGTTGACTGGATCTGCTCGAGCTGGAGAGGAGGACGGCGGTGGCGATGGTTTTAACTCTGGCGAGCTCTCCGGCCTCCTCACGGCGGTGGATGACGTCCGAAGCTCGGGAGAGGGAGAAGAAGCCGGAAAGAGGACGACCAAGAGCGTCTCTCACCCGATTCTGCTCTCTCGTCCTTGGCACGACGAGAAACGAAGAGGGGAGCTCGCACGGGGTCGTCAACGGCGATGGCGACCGGCTCTGGTTCGCGTGACAGCAACGACGGCGGGTAGAGGAAGAAGGGTTAGGAGGGAGAGAAACCGGAGCTTCGGTGTTGCCCTTGCCGTCACTGGGTTCGGATACGGACCGAAGATTCGTGTCGGCGGCGTCGGTTTTGTCGAGAGAGGAGGGGGTTGTAGATCTGGGAAATAGAAGGGAAAGGAGGTGGGTTTGGTGCGTCTGGTGGTGAGGGTGTCAAAGGTGGAGGGGGTGTAGTCACGGTGGGGTTCGATTTGCGAGGAGGAGCGTCGCCGGCGAGCTGAATCGCGAGGTTGAGAAGGACGGGAGCGAGGGAGATCGAAGGAGGAAGAAGGCACTCCTTCTCGGGAAGGGTGCGCTGAAATGGGAGAAGAGGTGAGGCGCGTTAGGTTTAGAGGAGGTGTGGGTCTGGGCCTGGCAACGTGGGTCGCGTGCGATGAGTGGCTGGGCCAGTTCTGGCTCGGCCCAAGCCCGAGCCTGGGCTGACCCAGTGTCAAACCTTCTTCTTCTTTCTTTCTTTTTTGAAATTTCCTTTTGCTTCGCACTCGTTCCAAACATCCGACCCGCTTTCCAACCTCAAAGCTTTAAAGTCGGAAATTAAACTAATAATTTACCAGGTCTTTACATTTGTACACCCCTTATCGGGTCTGGTTTGAGGTGCACTAGTTTGCATACTCGTATTCTATTATACGGGTTTTTTCCGTGTCCTTTGTTTTCGTCTTGGAAACCCTGGATTATTATCAATATATTTGCCTCTTCCAGAAAACTCAAACGATAACAAGACAATTATGGGACAACCGAAGACAAAATAAATATATACAACAATAACGTCGTTGGGACTTGAAACTTCGTCTCATGAGCTCAGTATCCGCTAATTATGCTTCATAAGTTATTCAATCGCAACATCAAAGTTAGCCTAATTAGATTTTTCCTTGGGGTGGGGCATCAGCCCGATAGTGTTTTATTCTGATATATAGCGTAGTGCATAGTCCAATTGAACGAGCACAGATTCCATTATGTTACTTATTCTCTATTCCAAATCCTTGAAACAAATTCGTATGCGTTATATATGTTATGATGATCAACATACTTCAAAGCATATTCAGAAGGAAATTTAATAGGGGACCATATTTCTAAAGGGAAAGCTCTTGATAGCTAGAGGAATGAAAAATGATCCATGGCATATGCCAAATAAGCAATATCAATGGAATATCCAGAAATAATGTCCGAATCATCGCGCTCAATAAAAGGCCCCAAACTTTCTTCCTGAAATCCCATGCAATACACATATTGTGGATCATACGTGTTATAAAAATCGCTGATAAAAAATAGTTCGGATCATATATGCAAAGGCTACGAGCAAAGTGCAACTTCGAAGGCCGGGTAGAGAAGAATAACAGTGCAAATCTCCTTTGGTAGAAGTATTGTACGTGCACATATATGTTTTACGTAACATGTCACGTTATAAATATTCTGCCAAAGGAGAATTGCCCTGCCATTCATCTAACCTACACTATATATATATATATATATATATATATGAATTATACTATACATATACCCTCCAACACAAGGTTTCTACAAATAAATGGTAAGTGAATTGGTATTTGTGTATAATACATAGTATAGATGATTCTTTTAGTAACTCCCTTCGATTCCATGAAATTGTGTTAATGTTGTCGATTAGACCATAAACATGTTATTTCAAGAGTATCCACGGTGTGCTTGTTAGCTTATTTTGGAATCGTTTGTAAATTCAGCCATCTCATTTTCAAATCTTTGTCGCATTCATCAAAATTCCAATCAATAGTACAATATTAGGGTATTTCAATTTCCGAATCATCATACTACTTCTAAATCAACGCTAGGCTATGTTAATTTCAACCATCTCCAAATTCACTGATAAGCCTGTTTCGACAAAAGTTTTCGATGATTCGAATCTGACTTTGGAAGATAAAGAGTGGGTCACTGATGAGAACTGATTTATTTGTGATCCTTTTTTGGTTTATTGTTTTGGGTTATGTTCGTGTGGCTCCTGTTGAGAGCTCTTTTATAATGGTTCTTTTTTGGTTCAATCTTCTTTAGATCATACTTTTTTCTAATAAAAAATTTGAGCCTATCAAATAAAAACCATCTCCAAGTTCAAAGTTTGGGGTTTGGACCTTCTTGAACTACTTGCTTTCTTTACCTTCTTCCTCCATCTTTGATAGGCGATTTCTCTGCTTTTCTCCTTCGTTTTTGGTATCGTGTCTTGTGATTGTCTGTTTAGAAGTCATTGATATGAACGATGATCATCCTTGGGGTAATAGATTAAAGGGGATCGAGTTGCTCAGTCTCTTTAGAATCAGAGGATTTTACTTATTTGTAAGAGCATGTACATTAAGAGAATCATGTGTGGGGATCATGGTACGCTAATCATAAGGTGACTCAATGATTTGTGGATGCAAACTCTTGAAAATAAGGTGGTTTTATATTGAGGGGATTATGTATGGGGATCATGGTTTGCAGAAATCTTGAGTCGATGCTGACTGGATAATTAATTATTCTTTTACTGAGTTTGTTTAATTCATATTTAAAACATTAAATAATAAATAGAATTGAAAAAAATGATAAAATTAATTAATTAACTAAAATACAAATTAAATATGGACTTGTAATTAATAAAAAAAATCAATAAAAACCAAATAATACATTCATTCATAATAAAAAGTGTAACAATTTTAATTTTAGAGGGCGTCAATTTGTTTCTAGAGCTTCTCAACTTGTGCGAACCATATAGACAATATTTTTACGTGATTGACATGTTGCTCCTCGATCAAGTCCTCCATGTCCACGCTTTGCAATTCTTGAATTTTATAACATTATTTTTCGATTTTCTCGTCGAGAGCGCATACAAGCTTGCCTTTCTCACACCTTGTGTTGTCTATTTGGACGATGGTAGTTGCTCGGTCTACGACACCCTTTACTCTTCGCGACCTTGTTTTCAATTGAGAGTTCTTGTACACGTTGAGGGGCAATTGGGACACTTGGGCCCTCGATCGGATCGAAAGATCCCCTACCAGGTTGGGAGTCACCACCGAGAGCTGTAACATTATCACATCGGTGGGAAGTGAAGTGGGTGGGGTTGAGCTGTATCTACCGGCCTCGTCCAATCGTCATCGTAGAACCCAGACCGTGCCTTCCTATGGCCAGAACTTGTCCTCGTTTTCCAACAGGCTGATCCAATGGTGGAGGTTGAAATGCTTCGGGTCTCCGGTCTTCAGTGTCTTTAGATAGATTTGAGCAACCCGCCCTATATACCTTTCTTCATCCCATCCGTTGTGATCAAGATCCATCTCCTTCTTCAAGAGGTTGATGTATCTCCGCACCGTAGGAGCATGTCTGTTCCAATGGCTCTTAACAACTTTCCATCCAAAATCAGCCTAGTTGAAATTCCCGTCTTTGATGAATCGTTTCGTAACGATACCCCCGAACGTGCTCCCATCTTGGGAGTTTCCCTTGATTTGGTCTTTGGTTGTGCGTAGTCGGGCTTTTATCAGGAGCTTTTCCCCCTCAGGAAGCCATTTGTTTTGCTTTGGTCTGGAGACCGACTTGCTCCATTGTCTCGGGCCAATAGATGACGACGTGGACGACATCCGGATGCCGTTGTTTCAACCAACGTGTTGTTGGTGGCACTCACTATTATCAGAATAGACGTAATAGTTGATTGCGGGGTTATAAAGCAAACAAACAAATACTTATCTTTATCTTTCCTATTCTTATATTATATGTCCTTTGGTCTTTTCTCTTTACCGAAAAAAAAAACGCGGCACCTCCAAAAACACAACTATTGCCACTAGATTTGTTTCCATCTGAACTAGACTAAGTTGACCGCCGCCTAGATCCGACCCAACGACCGACTAATTGGATTAGAATAGGTTTAAGGTAGACTCTTATTCAATTATGCTTTAGGTAGTTGTGCAAGAGTCCTATAAAAGCCCTCTTAATTATGAGCTTTTGTGAATCAAAACCAATTTGATTAACTGCAAATTTGAATGCCAAGAACAATGTCATTGCCGATTGAATCAGTAGCCGGCATTCTCCTCCGGCTGCCGACGAAGAGCTTGGTTCGATTCCGATCCGTATCGAAGGAATGGTCTTCCCTCTCCTCCGACCCCTACTTGGAGAAGCTCCTTCATCAAAGCCATCTCGATTGGAAGCTGATCGCCAGACACGGCCAACTCTATTCCCTCTATCTGGGCTCGCTCGATTGCGCGCTCAGAGCCGATCACATCCTCCAAAATTCAAACTTTACGGTAGAGAAGGTACGGGGTTGCTCCGGCGGCAAGCTCTGCTTCTCCCTCTCCGACCGCCCAAACCCAGTTTCCCAACAATATTACCCGGTTTTCGTCAGCAAGATCCCTCCGGTCGAGCTCAACGACGACACCATCGTGATCTGTGACCTGTCCACCGGAGCCCGCCGCATTGTGTCGCCTACCCCGGTGGACTTCCAGGTGGAGAGTTTGGATGATGTTCCTCTCCGGACAATGCCGGACGAATGGCGGAGGCGCTACGAAGACTACGAAAACTTTGGGTATGACCCTGCAGAAGAAGAACATATTAAAGGTAATCGAATCAAACAAATAAATAAAACTGATTCGTATTTGATTTAATTTTATTATAATATTTAATTTTATTTATTTGTTTGATTCGATTACCTTCAATAAAAGAAGGCATCACCACCCGGTGGACTAATATGTGTAAATAAAATTGATTTGTATTTGATTTAATTTTATTATGATATTTAATTTTATTTATTTGTTTGATTCGATTACCTTCAATAAAAGAAGAAGCCATAACCACCCGGTGGACTAATATGTGGAAGCACTCCAGCTACGGCTTCGGATTCAGCCCTTCAAGTGGGGACCACAAACTAGTAAGGATCTCTCAGAACATATTCATAAGTTCGTATTTGTCCGGATGTGAGAACTACTTGTTGTCCGAAGCAAAGGTTTACAGTACGAAAACCGATTCTTGGTCGAGGGTCGACCAAGACATCTCTAGATTTTATTTCAACAACACTAAGGAGCCCGTTGTTGTATCGGGCGTCCTGTACTGGCTCGCGGGTGGTTTTTTCATGGCTACGGAGGGGTCCTGTGGTGACTTGGTAGTAGCTTTCGATCTTGCTGAGGAGAGTTTTCGGGTTATAGGTCATGACAATGAGGATTTCTACTTTATGTGTTTAGGGTCCACGGGAGGGAAGCTTTGTGCCTTGGGCTATGTCGATAAATGTGTTATTCTTTTAAACATGGAGGATCATGGAGATGTGTTGATTCCATGGGCTTCCTTTGTTGACAATCCCAGGTCTTCCTGGAACTTCGACTTCTGTTCTAGCCAGGTCATGACCTTCTCGAAGAATGGCAATAAAGTTTTGGTGGACAACCTTGTCGTTGGCTTCGTATGTTGGGACCTTGCTAAGGAAACGGCTGCAACATGGCAAGTCAAGTTCGTTTAGAGGGAAGAATATATACTTAGGATAACGTCGTTGTTTCTGTACCTAGTGTAACTTTTGTTTAAGACTTCGTAACCTATGCCGACTTTTTGTGACAATTCCTATCTTATAGAAAGTTGTATTTTACTGGAAGTATAAAAAAACTGTTAAAAGTAACGATGTCGTTAGTTTGACACTCGGAATGTCGAGAATACCCCTTGTAAAATACATATTCTAACGACATTTCCGCACCTGATGTGACCTTTGTTTAAGACTTCCTAACTTTCTCCGGCGAGAACCAAACGTCTCGCGGCCATATTTCTAGGGTTTGCTTCTCTGGTGATTTCTCTTGCCAAAACCCCTCACCCCTCACCTTTTCTCCGACTCCGACCATCGTTTGGTAGAGCTCATGTGCCGAATCCGAGATCTACAATGATTTTTGTACCTAAAATCATTTTTCATTCAGATTGTGTGCGATTTTGTACCCAGAACCCGAATTCTAGTCGGAAAATCGCCGAGAGAGACATGCATGCGATTTATTTGGTCGTCGCAATCAAAATTTCACAACCTCAAACAACTGTGACGAAAATTTTCAAGATTTTTTCTTCACGGTTAAAAGAATAAAAAGAGAAATTACAAAAAGGGAAAAAGTAATAAAAAGAATAAAGAAAAAAATGATACAGTGAAGTGAATGAATAAGAAACAAGTAAGAATTAGATAAATAGGGATTAAGGAAAAAAATTAATGATATTATTAAGTATTAATTAAATTATTAATGGATTAATGATGAATAAGGATATAATAGTCTTTTAACTAGTTCTCTCGACCGAATAACTCGGACGTGGATATTAGGGTTTTGTCGACTTCGTGCGTGCGGATTTGTGCCGATATTCTGTTCGGCTTGGTTGTGTTGCTTCCGATGGTTTTGAGTGTTGATGAGTTGCAACTCCAGTTGCAGGGAGTAGCTGCAACTCAAGCGTATAACCTACCGTTTAATGCTTTGATATGGACCTTGAGTGGATAGGGATAGATTAGGGCAAGGAACCCTAAATAGGTAGTAAGAGAGGGAGTGAGGGATAGAGAAGAAGAAAAAGAAGAGAGAAATGGGGAAGAGTAGATGGAAGATTCTAGAGAGGGAGTGTATTTTTTACTGTAAGGGTCATACCCCTTTCTCGATCATTCTAGCATTATAAAGGAGAAGACAGCAATATGGCCGTGGGCCTGGCCTAAACAATGACCCACTGAATGAAAGAACAACAGAACGAAAGTCCATTACAAAAACAGGTCCAAAAGCGATAAATCCTAACATCACCCCTTGCTTCAAAATTGTTCGTGTCCTCACGAACTGTCTTGAAAATATGGAAATTTGTGCTGCAAGTCGTAGAGGAACTCCCTAGTGGCATCCTCAGGGAATGAATCACTCCATTGAACCAAAACCTTGGTCGCCGCTAGGGAACCTCATTTGACCAACTGACGATCCAGGATGCGGAACGGGGTCCTGATCAACGCCCCGTCCGCGTCCATAGGTGGAATGGTGGGATGTGTCAGTTCGGGACCAACGTGCCGACGGAGTTGCGAGATGTGGAACGTCGGGTGGACCTTGGAACTGTCTGGCAGGTCGAGCTTGTAAGCCACAGCTCCGATTTTGGACAGAATTTTGAAGGGTCCATAGAATTTCGGACATAGTTTCTGGTTCGAGCGTTGGGCCACAGAAGATTGACGGTAGGGTTGTAGTTTGACAAAGACTAGATCACCTACCGAGAAATTGCGGTCGGAGCGGTGTTTGTTCGCCTGGGTCCTCATGCGTTTCTGGGCACGCGAGAGATGGAACTTCAGGAGGCGCAGAGCCTCTTCCCTCGCACTCAAACTGCGATCAACGGTTTCCACTGGTGAGCCGCCTGAAGTATAAGGAATCAGTGGAGGGGGAGGCTGGCCATACAGAGCCTCGTAGGGGGAAATCTGGGTGGCGGAATGGAACGATACGTTGTACCACCACTCGGCGAGGGGAAGCCATTTAGCCCAGTCTCGAGGGGAGTCGCTGCACATACAACGCAGGTATGTCTCAAGGCAGCGATTTACCACTTCGGTCTGGCCATCCGTTTGAGGATGGTACGCCGAGGACATGTTCTGGCTGATGTGTTTGAGATGGCAGAGTTCTCTCCAGAAGGCGCTGACAAAGACCTTGTCCCGATCGCTGACAATTGATTACGGCATACCGTGGAGTTTAAATACAGAGTCCAGGAATGACTGCGCAACAGACAGAGCAGAATATGGATGCTTCAGCGGCAAGAAATGGGTCGTCTTTGTCAGGCGATCGACCACCACGAGTATCACCTCGAACCCATGGAATTTGGGCAACCCATCGATGAAGTCCATAGAAATGGACGTCCATGCCCGCTCAGGAATGGGAAGGGTTGGAGAAGACCCGGAGAAGGACTGAGATCGGACTTAAAAGTTTGGCAGGTTACACAGGCTGCGATGAAGGCACGGATGTCATGCTTGAGGCGCTTCCAGTATAGTTGAGCCGTGATTCGCTTGTGGGTAGCGTGGATCCCCAAGTGCCCGCCCACAGAAGAGGAGTGTAAGTAGGCCAGAATGTCCGCTCGCAATTGTGCGTCGTTGCCCACCACCAGTTTGCCCTTGCGGAACAGCCGGTTATTGTGCCATAAGTAGTGGCCCTTGGTGTGTGTCGGGTGGGACTTTAGTTCAGCGATTAGAGTTTGGAGCTTGGGGTCGAGAGACCAAGAGGAAGTGATCCGCTCGAAGAGGCCCGAGGAAACAACCGTTATCGCGTAGACCGAGCCCTCGGGTGCCTGTCGTGACAAGGCGTCGGCGACGACATTAGTGTGGCCCTTGCGGAACTGGACCTCGTAGTCATAGCCCATCATCTTGATGGCCCAGTTCATCTGCGCTGGCGTTGAGGTGCGTTGATCCAAGAGAAAACGGAGGCTCTGGTGGTCGGTCTTGATCAAGAAGTGGCGACCGGCGAGGTAGGAATGCCAGCGCTTGACTACGAGAAGGATGGCCAGCATTTCCTTCTCGTAGACCGAAAGTTTCTGGTGGCGAGGGCCAAGAGCCTTACTGAAGAAGGCCACGGGTCGACCTTGTTGTGAGAGGACTTCCCCAACGCCATAAGTGGACGCATCAGTCTCGACCGTGAAGGGGAGATTGAAGTCTGGCAAGGCCAGGACTGGCGCCGAGGAGATCGCAGACTTCAGGCTGTTGAAAGCCAGGGATACCTCTTATGTCCACTCGAAACCCTCCTTCTTCAGCAATTGAGTCAGAGGACGAGCCAAGAGACCATAGTTCTTGATGAACTTGCGGTAGTACCCGGTTAGGCCAAAAAAAACCTCGCAGCTGTTTCAGTGTCTTGGGCTGAGGCCATTCCATGACGCAGTCGATCTTACGGACGTCCATCGTCGCCCCGTCCTGAGATACAACATGACCCAGATACTCTATATCCCTGCAAGCAAAAACACACTTCGAGCGTTTCAAGAATAACTGTTCCTTAGACAGTATTTCAAAAACCAGACGTAAGTGAGAGACGTGGTCCTCAAGGGATCGAGAATAGACCAGAATATCGTCAAAAAAAACCAAGACAAATACCCGCAATAGTGGACGGAAGATGTCGTTCATTAGTGACTGAAACGTAGAAGGAGCATTAGTTAAGCCGAAAGGCATCACCAGGAATTCGTAGTGGCCAGAATGAGTGCAGAATGCAGTCTTGTGTGTGTCTTCAGCCCTCATTCGGATTTGGTAGAAGCCAGAGCATAGATCGAGTTTAGAGAAGAAGGTCGCACCTTGTAACTCGTCCAGCAGCTCGTCCACTAGCGGAATAGGGAACTTGTCGCGAAGAGTAATGGAATTTAGCATGCGATAGTCAACACAATGTCTCCAGGAATTATCCTTCTTCCGAACCAAGATAACTGGGAAGGCGAAAGGACTATTGATGTCCTTGATGATACCTGCCTTTAGCATTTCTCCGACCATCCGCTCAATCTCAGTTTTCTGGAGGGTTGGGTACCGGTAAGGTCGAACCTTCTCAGCACGGGCACCGGGAATGAGATTGATGGCGTGGTCGTGGGAGCGAGGAGGGGGAAGACCAAAGGGAGTGTGGAAAAGCAGCTCGAAGTCGCGTAACAGCGAAGAGATAACGGCTGGTAAGGAGGCATGGTTCTGGATTTGGGTCGGGTAGGTCGGAACCAAGGCCGAGACAGAATGGCATGTAGAAGAGCCTGTTAAGGCGGAGAGCTTGCCACATTGGCGCTTAGATGCCCAAGAGACGGTACCCGAGCCCATGCCAAGGAGACGAATTGGTGGACCTCTGATCGTGAAATCCATAGTCAGCCGTCCAAAATCCCAAAGGATTGGTCCCAAGGTGACCAACCATTGGATTCCCAGGACTATGTCACAGCCCTGAATTGGGAGCACCAGGAAGTCTGCGCTAAAGGAGTGCCCTTGCATTACCCAAGGAAGGGCCGAGCATCTGAAGCTTGAAGTTAAGGACTCACCATTTGCGACCGAGACTCGCACCCCTTGTGTTGGAGAAGGGCGGTAGTTCAAACGTTTCGCGACAGACCCATGGATGAAGTTGTGGGTGCTGCCCGAATCGACGAGGATGATGACCTGGTGATAATTGAACGAGCCTTGAACCTTCATTGTCTGGAATCCGGTGGTGCCGAGCAGAGCGTGGAGGGAGATCAACGGGTTCCCCTCGGTGACCATGGAATCGTCCTCGTTCAGGTGGTCCAGCGTGGCAAGGCAGTCCACGAACTCTTCTCCAGAGGATTGGTGGCCCTCGTCGTCCTCCACGAGCATCTGGAACAGCTGTGATTTTGTGCAGCGATGATCGCGGGAAAATCTGTCGCCACACCAAACGCAGAGTCCTTTTTTGTACCTCTCATCTCTGAGCTGGCGCTGGGCCTGTGAGAGGGCTCTGGGTGATTGATGTGGGGAAGATTTAGGAGAAGGGTATGGTGGTTTCGTGGCTAGTGGCGGTGGGGGTGGGCGAGGGGGTGGTTGGGAGGTGAATCTGGAGGTATGGGAAGTGTGGTTGTTGGGAAAGGACATGGGAAGGCGAGGGGATGGAGAAAGGTTCCTCTTTTCTAACCTTTTAGCCATGAGTAAGGCTTGTTGGAGGTCCTTGGGGAAATGCATGCGAACCCCGTCCTCGATATCGGGCCGGAGGTTGCTGAGGAACATCGCCAGGGCGTCTTTCTCGGAAAGGCTGAGCTGTGTGATGATGCTCTGGAAGGACTGGAAGTAGGTGTCAACGGAACCGACCTGGCGGAGATGAGCTAGCTCAGACATGTAGTCCGTGTACTAGCCGTCCGTGAAGCGGTGGCGGATGGAGGCGAGATACTCCGACCAAGGAATTGACACCACGCCCTGAGCCTTCAGTTGCTGGGTCAGGTGGAGGTGGTGGCGGAGGGCGGCGTCTTCGAACCTGAGCATGGCCTCGCGAACCATCTCGTCGTCGGCGACGTTCTCAGCGATGCAATACTGGTGGAACTTGAGTTCCCACCCGTTGAAGTCGGACCCATCGAAGCGCAGCGGTTTCCTCGCGCGGATCTCCCGTTTCAACGGTGGATCCGAAGGAGGTTCCGGCGGCGCTCCCAAGATGCTCGGTTTCGCTGGGGGAGCGGAAACCGAGGAACACGGAGGAGGCGATGGTGGGACAACCGTGTATGGTCTCGACGGCGACGGAGACGGAGATGGGGGTTCCGGAATCTTGGTGACCAAGGCGCCGATGAGGGCCGTGAGCTCAGTAAGCTTGGAGTCCATGCTGAAAATGGTCTCCTTGAGCCCGGCAACCTCAGCGGTGGTGGCGGCCAAGTCATTCTGAAGTTGGCGAGGGGAAGAAGATTCAGACATGGTGCCTTGAGGGTGAGGCTCTGATACCAGTGATATAGACCTTGAGTGGATAGGGATAGATTAGGGCAAGGAACACTAAATCGGTAATGAGAGAGGGAGTGAGGAATAGAGCATAAGAAGAAGAGAGAAATGGGGAAGAGTAGAGAGAAGATTCTGAGAGGGAGTGTATTTTGGACTGTAAGGGTCATACCCCTTTCTCGATCATTCTAGCATTATAAAGGAGAAGACAACAATATGGGCCGTGGGCCTGGCCTAAACAATGACCCACTAAATGAAAGAACAACAGAACGAAAGTCCATTATAAATACAGGTCCAAAAGCGATAAATCCATAACATGCTTTAATCAAAGAAGATTGCTTGGGTGGAAGGTTGGAGGTGGATTGCAACGAGGAGGGGAGAGCGTGGGAGGATTATCTCAAGGTCAGGGTACGATGGAAGGTTGATCAACCTCTCAGGAACACGGTGAAGTGGTGGTTAGAGGACAAACAAACATCGACCATTTCTTGTTTAAGGAACGTCTCCCTGATTTTTGTTATGACTGCGGATGGTTGGGGCATCCGCAGCCATAACAATTTTTGTCTAATGGAATTGATGTGTATGATGGAACTGATGTGCAGGAGAGGGGGTCTGCAGCATCAAAAGCTAAGGTGAGAAAATGAAAGCCTAAGGAGAGGACAATGTCCATTGGGGGTATTAAAGAAGCTTTGGTGTCAGTGGCTTTTGGGGGGATTAAAGAAGCGTTGGGGGCACAAGAGAGCAATTTGAGGAAGAGAAAGGCAGATGGTGTTGAAGCCGAACTGGAGTTTGGAACTGTTGTTCCTACGACGGACGAGGAAATAATGCAGTTGTTGGCGAGGGTTGCAAAGCAATCCTGCCAGGCAAAATGATAATGGTATCATGAAACTGTCGAGGGCTTGGGAACCCTGAGAAAAAACAGTTCATAATTGATTTTATAAAGCAAAAGCGGTCCGATATTGTTTTCTTGTGTGAAACAAAGGTGGAAGGAGGAGAAATGGAAACTATCAAACGAAATGTGAGTATGGAAGGTCTACTGGTGGTCCCGAGTAGGGGATCCAGTGGAGGCGTAGCAATGTTTTGGAGAGAGAAGAAGGGGGACAGTTATTATCATATGGGGTGGATTATTTTGATATGGTGTACAAGAAAGATCAAGGGCCAGAATTTTGAGTGACAGGTATACATGGTAAGCCTAAAAGGGAACATAGACCAGAAACTTGGAGTTTGATAAATAAAAAATTGACGGGTAAGTGGTATTGTCCGTGGATGGTAATTGGAGACCTAAACAATATAATAGGTAATGATGATATGCGTGGGGCACAACATTACCTTGATTGGTTTCTTGAGGGATTTCAGGAGGCTTTGGAGTGGAGTGGTTTGAGGGATGTTCCTATTGAGGGGCACAAATATACTTGGGAACGGGGAAGGCATAGGTCGGATGGGATGGAGATACAACTTGACAGAGCAACGGTAAATAGAGTTTTGGTGGTTCGATAACCTAATACCAGACTGTTACATGGTGGGCTATCAACATCGAACCACTCTCCAATATTAGCTCATTGTGAGAGGGAGCACGGTTTGGGTATAAGGAGGGCTTTCAGGTTTGAATAAGGGTGGCTTCATGATGGAGGTTCTAATAGTGTCACGCATGAGGTACGGGAGAGAAATAGGGGGCTCCTTTGGTTGATAAGTGCAGACGGTTGGCAGATGATTTAACCAAGTGGACTCGGACGGAATATGGGGATGTAGAGAGACAAATTAGGAAATGTCAGAAGGAGTTGCAAAGACTACTTGGTAGGTGGGACAGAAGCCATAGTGTTCAGATTTAAAGGCTGAGGAGTAAGTTGAACGAATTGTTAAGCAGGAAACACATTGCTTGGAAATAGAGAGCAAAGCAGCATTGGTTGGCAAAGGGTGACGCCAACACCAAATACTTTCACACCAAGGCCACATCGAGAAGAATGAGGAAGATATTAGCGCGGATTTGGAGTAAACAGGGTCGCTGGGTGGCCTGGGGCGGTGTGGAGGAGACAATTACCAATTATTTTGAGGAACTTTTTAAAGCAGGAAAGGGGGGGTCCGGACACGGTTAGTGAGCTGATTCCCCAATCAGTCACGGTTGAGGATAACGAGGAACACCTAAACCCGATTGCACGGGAGGAGGTGATGCGAGTCGTGATGAATATGGAACCGCTGAAATCCCCGGGTCCAAATGGTTTAAATCCAGGGTTTTTCAACATTATTGGGGGTTGATGGGTCAAGAAATAGGGGACATGGTGAGAAAAGTGTTTCAGGAGGGAAGACTACCGGAGGGGCTGAATGATACTAATCTGGTGCTCATTCCGAAAATTAAGATGCCTGAGAGGGTTAGTGATTTCAGACTCATTGCCTTGTGTAATGTTTTTATAAGGTGGTAACAAAGGTGATTATGAATCGGATGAAAGGTTTGATACACAAGATCACCTCGCTTGCGTAGAATGCTTTTTTGCAAGGAGTTTAATTAATGATAACAACATCCTTTCTGGGGAAGTGCTCCACTATTTGCGGGGGATGAAAAATGGAAACCAAGGAGTAATGGTGATGAAGGTCGATATGAGCAAGTCCTACGATCGTCTGGAGTGGTCTTATCTGGAACGTGTTCTGGGTAGACTGGGATTCCAAGAGAAGTGGGTGGGATTGATCATGACCTGTGTAAGGTCGGCACGTCTCTGGGTAGAGGCGGAGGGGAGACGTATAGGCCCGTTGAGGTTAGAACGTGGGGTACGACAGAGAGACTCGTTGTCGCCATATTTGTTTATTATCTGTGCAGAGGGTTTAGCTCGCCTTATCAAATTATCAACCTTGAAGCTCAGAAAAGAAAGTCGTGCAGCTCTCGAATCAACCAAATCCTCACCTAAACTTATGAAGACCCATCAAGAATTTGAATTTCAACATAAGGCTTTTGATCATCTAAAAACAAAATAGAATAATATAAATACAATTGGCACCGTACCTCCTAATTAAGGAGCCAAACATTTGATAGTTCACGTGAATTTTGGAATCCATTGACAGCAGAAAAAAACACAAAAAGCCTTAAACCATGAGACAAATAAAGGAGATTCATAGAAAGTGGAGCTCCATCTTCCCTAATGAGAGAGAGCTGTCAACAACAACAAGACAAAACAAAGATGGGCTCATAACAATGGAGATATGTATGAGAATTAAAAGTTCAATAAACCACTAAATTATTATATAAAACCTCTCAAAAAGCAAAGCTAAAAGGTGAGTGATTAAGTAGCCATATTCATATGTATGTATGTAGCTAATTAGTACTACAATCCAATTTGTATGCTTGCTTTTTCACCTTTTTATGCTGCAATATGTCTGTGGCTACCCTGTGATTAAGTAGCTATATCTATGACTGTGCTTCTGTGCTTGTCTTGTGTCCGATGTTTAATTAACACTTCTTTTGTAATTCGAATAGAGCATGACTCGAATTTACGGTTGAGAATCAGAACCAGTGACTTCATACTTATTATTATAGACGATTCAACTAAATTGTAATTTTGTTTATTTAAGAGCGGGTGAAGATGGAATTCACTATTGGCTAATATAAATTGAGATTGTTTTAATATTTACAAATGTTTTATTGTCTGATCAAAAAATCGTAACTCTTAGTTATCTAAGATCACCTGGGATTTTGTAACCTTAACCGTCATCCGTAACAGTAACCCTAAACCATATAAGGAAGGAACAACATAACGAACTATAGGACAAAGAAGAAAGGAACTACAAGTATAAAAACTATAACTGAAAAATAGAGGTAAGTTTTTTTTTTTAAAACAAACGAGGAATTCTAATTTTTTCAATCAACAATAACATAATCTGGGTCGAGAACCCTAAGTTCCAGAATATATCTGGGACTTCTGTTGGTGATCTGACGCTCTTGGACTTGTAAAAACGTCTAATTTTTATCTTAGACAACCAAAAGTAACTCCAACGTCCTACCAACAAAATAAAATAAGTCAAAAACGAAAATAACACGCATGATTTCAAAAGCAAACTAAGCATAAACAAGCACATAGATGCCCCCTTTCTCCTCCGAGGATGTCTGACCAAGTCTGCTCTAGGATCATGAAGGGTAGGCCGCCAAATACCTACCAATTCATGTCAGGGCCAAATCATGGCTCCTGGTAGGGCTACTTGACCACCCTTGTCTGTTGGAAGCCTTCATCCCTTCATACACCGTATCTTTGTCGTCTGCATAATCCTCCAACGAGAACTCCCCGAAGTGACCTTGGACGTCCTCCACAACACGTGAGTCTGAGGGAAAGATCAGGAGTGAAGGTCCCGACCTTGTGACGGCCCTTGGCTGAACTAGGGAGCGTCAAAGCACTGATCTGGTCGTCTCGTCTAATAGAAGAGTTACACGCAGCATCCGGGACGAAGATCAAGATGTACATTGCTCGTGAGGAGGAAGCAAGCTCCTCGAGCTCGTGGAAGGCGCTTACGAGGAGGTCTCCATCAAAAGCCTGACCATCGCTGACCATCGAGGAACAGGATAGAGTTTGTCCTATTGCACGGCGTAGATTCTTGTAAGCTAGGATGCCCCCCCCCCCTGCTAGGAGGAAGGAGGGTCGGATGCTATAGGGTTGGTCGAGGCTACGATGGAATCGTGAGGGGGAGGAGGAGGAGGTTGTCATAGCTGCGAGAAAAAGTACGGTGAGTGGAGAGGGGAGGACCCTAATTTGCAGTCTCTGAGACTTCTTTATTTAAAAAATACCAATAAGTTTAAATGGCCAAAAGTAAAATTGGGAAAACATCAGGCACACCATCTTGGGGGGTTCGTCGGCAACCTCAAGATCTTCATGCACGCCGAACAATGGACATCGGGAAACCACGTCGAACTCTAGCCAAAAACACGAAGATTTCACAAGCGGTCGCGACACTAAAAAAACTAGAAAGCCAACGGATGGCTTGAGAAAGTACGTCGAGGGCCAACATACTAACAAAGGCCGACGACCCCCCAACCACCATCACGTCTTGGGAATAGGCAGGGAGGGAGAGGACTTCGACACTGAGCATAAGTCTCCACGAGCAAGACAAACGGAGGAGCCAACAACAAAGAGCAACATATTCCTTGGAGCTCGAACAACCACATCCTCGAGACCACCGGCCAACAACCTCGAAACGTAAAAATACGCGTTAGACGTATACCGAGACCCCCACAACCGTCGGAGATCCATGGGCCGAAAACCAACACTGTCGGACGAGAGAGAGGGGCACGGAGCCCCCAAAGAAGCCACATCTCCCGATCTCATCCCAACATCAGAGGAAACTCGAAGCCCAAGAACGGCAGAAGAAACTCGTCGGGTTGTTGGAAAGTGTTACAAAAGGTCAAACACTTTTACAAATCTTCAAATATCCATAACTTTTTCATACGAACTCTTTTTTTTAACTCATAAGATATCAAATTGACTGGTTAAATAAACAAGCATTGACCTATCAATAAAACCCTTGATTTGTAGGTAAAAAAAACACATAAATTACCCACATAGACCGCAAAGCCAAGGTGAAAGATAACATATTTTCACCTGGATCTTTTTGGAATGTATGGTTTTGAATAGAGAATAGGTGGTTTGTTTTGGTTTGTTCCCACACCCTTTTGTACATTACATAGAAGAGA
Organism: Erodium maritimum; assembly: GCA_963921825.1. Taxonomy (NCBI): domain Eukaryota; kingdom Viridiplantae; phylum Streptophyta; class Magnoliopsida; order Geraniales; family Geraniaceae; genus Erodium; species Erodium maritimum. The sequence continues at coordinate 1,583,590 of OY997593.1, read as the reverse complement.
AAAGAGATGAAGAATAAAACAGAAATTGAAGTGTCAGATTTTTGGAGCATACACGCATGTGATGAGCATAATGGAGTGTCCATTGGAGGAGACAAACTCGTCGAGACCAAAACCGCAGGCCCGTGATTGACTGCCCTTCTGAAACGTACCCTACACTCTCTCAAATATGTGTCTAAATTTGGAGGAATATGTATGTGACAACAAGGCTCTATCTCTATGCACTTGCATGCATGAAGACAAGTACATGTTGTCATCTGCTTTTTGGGGTTGGGTTTAGGGTTTTATAGGGCACTTTTGTGTCTTGGCATCATTGTGCCCTTTGGTTTGAGTCCTACCATAGGGCAGGTTCCTCTTGAAACCTTCTTTTGGTGTTGCTCCCACAATATCTATTTGTCCTCGAGCTCGTGTCTTTGAGTTCGGGTGTGTTAAACCTTAGAACAACTACAATGGGGGATGATTCTGTTAGAATATAATTATAATTGGATCTTCAATTATCAGTTTGAAGTTAGTTTGAGCTTTTAATTGAATTGGTCTTCTAGCATGGTATCACAGCCTGATTCTTTACGAATCTGGATTCAAACTCCACTCTCTACAAAAAGAATCTAATTGCTCTCAATTTATCAAATTTGCCCCTAAATGGATCAGCTTTTATCTCTCTTCTCAATAGGCTCTTCTCTTCCTATAAATAATTCACACTCAAATCAGTAAACGGGCTGGTCCGTGAGGGGGCGTGTTAGAATATATCTATAATTGAGCCTTCAATTATCAGCTTAAGCTTTTAGTTGAGTTGATCTTCTAATAGATTCGTCATGGACGATTCGAATGTGATTTGAGGATGATTCACTGTGAGAAGTGGTTACTATAGGATGATTCGGAGTAGAATAACCCGATCTCACGAGAAGAAAGACTGGAGAGAGGAATAAATGGGGTTGTTTCCCGGGTTTGTAAGGACGACAATTTCGTCAACTCAAGGAGATAGAAGAGAAAAATATAATTCTTCCTTTGAATCGTTTCCACTTCGTCAAAAATTGATGAAAATGTTCTTGACCATAATCTTCAAAAAGAATAACAGTTTTCCTGTTTTTTAATAGTTTTGTCTTTTAACGAGTCTTTTTACATCCGATGAACCATGTACTCTACATCTAATCAAATTGTTTTTGCTAGTTATGAAGTTTTTTTTTTCAAGACTAGATTCAAGTATATTTTTATCATTTTTTCGACGAAAAAAAAGCTATCAGTGATTTTTGAAGTTGGATAATCAAATGTAAGAGTTTTAAAGTGCAAGCCATTATATGTACTCTTTTTATAACAATATCTGCAGGCACATGTATTATTTAATCGACATACAAAAGGATTGAAAGACAAGTTAACTTATCTATTTGTAAACACTTGTTATTTATAATATACTATTGTTATTCTAAAAAAAAATAACAATATCCGCAGGAATGAGAATGTCCCGGTACATGAATTAGACCATCCTACTTTATCATAATATTAAAACAATAAACATACCATACATACAAACTAATTGGTAATATTTTAAATCTTTTTTAATAGAGTATCAAACAAAATACAATTCATACCCATCAATAAAAAGTAAAGAACAACATCGAACCATGCACAATTAAATTTTATTCATATATACCTTACTTTCACCCTTTCCAACTTCAAATAAGACAAGAGAAAAGTGGCCTAGAAAAAAGCCAAGATCCCAAGACATCTCTTTTCAATCACATTCTCTCTATATATACACCAAACTTGTGACCAAATCTTTGCTAAAACCTTTTCAAATTAACTACAAGAGAGAGAGAGATGACATTCAATCCAAGGCAGAGAAAGCTTCGAAGTCTTAGAGCCATTTCCACCAAAAGATCGGTAAGGCAAAATATACAATACCATTCTCATCTTTCAACAAAAATATGTATCGTTTACGTATATCTACACTAACCTTATCGTTCATTGTAACCTATAGGTGAAGAGGAATTGTATCATCGCCAAAACTTTCCTCCACGTTTACAGGCTGAAACTCGAGCTCGAATCCATCAGGAGAGAATATCTGAACCTGATCAGCAACATCACCGTTCCTAAGGTACGTTGGGAAATCAGTGATATGATATGACACTTATTATATGAAATCTTTTTTATTTGGGTTTATCTGCTTATATTGTTTCGTTCTGTTTATGCTTATGAAATCGAGAAGGAAGTGAGGGTGGAGAAATTCGGGAGAGGGTTTCTAGTAAGGTTGCTATGCGAGAAGAGACGAGGGAGGCTTGTTTCGATCCTTGAAGGTTTTGACAAAATGGGTGTTAACGTCTTGCAAGCTAAAGTTTCTTGTGAGTACTGGTTTTCCATGGAAGCCATTGTTGCTCCTAGAGAAGGGCAAGAGTTGAATATAAGTGATGTGACTCAAGCTATGAATAAAGCCATTGAAAAAGAAGGAGAAGAAGAAGAAAGCTTAGAGGTCCATGAAGTTAAAGAGGATGAGTACCTAGTTGGAACATTTCCATGACAAATTGGTGTACCTTAAAGCTACATGGTAGTCAATTTTTTTCTTCTGGGTTTTGTATTTAAATCATCTTCTTGTTTCCTACTATATATATTATTGTCTTTTTTTGTAATCTAAATTCTTTTTTTGCTAGTTATTCTTAAATTCTCTCTAAAAAGCCGCTATTCTTTCTTAATTCGATCTGTAAAAAGGCGTTAAGGTAACCGCTATATCATAAAACAAAACCCAAAGGCACCAGCCAAAAATAAGCCACTAGATAACATCACAATAAAAACGAAAAAGACATATAATATAAATCCAAACATCGTGGGACTAAAATTATAAATCTGTTGTTACCGTCAGAAAATGAAGGGACAAAAAGAAGGCTAGTATGGTCTAATATGTGTTTTTTGGGTTTATCTGTGGTAGCGGTCGAGACCACCGATACAATTGTTAAAAATCGAGAAGATAGACCTGTTGGCCTTGAGCTGAAGAACTGGTGGTGCACATCTGGACTAAACACTTCCTTGTAGAACCAACCGACACCATCCTCCCACATGTGGTAGTGAGAGTCCCGAAAAACGTGGAATTGTTGGCTCCCGAAATGGTAAGGGAGTGTCGTGTGGTACCTGATGGAACCAATGTCACCTTATGGTCGGTGAGAATGTAGTATATGCAGATCCCTCATTAGCCATCCTTACTCCTTACTATTTATATGACAGCATTTATCCTCAATGGTTGATAAAACCATGTACCGTCCATTGTCGATAAAGAATAATATTTGCCTAATTTCAAGAAAGTGTGAGGAAGGGAGTGAAAAAACTTTCAAAATTTTATAGGTCCGTTTGCACATTATTACCCGGTCAGGTCGTTTGTGGGATAGAAGAATCGTGACAAATATCATGCATACATAATAGTTGCTGAAAACACTGACCAAATTCACGATCTGTTACCACATAAACAGCTGAAGGTCGATCTTGTCGAACACAACTAACCAAGATTTAGTTGAAACTCTATTCTTTGATGTGATAAACCACTGAAATCCAGTTACAAATCATGAACTTGAAACATCGATCTAAGCAAACAAATCTTCCCTGCGCATATTGGCCCGATTCAGGACCTGATTTGCAAGTGTACTCGATACATGCAATGTCCCTAATCCTAAATGAACCTCTCAGCTTCAATGTAAAATCTCTACTGAAAAATTTAAGATTGAACAAACCATTACCTCTTCTTCCTGCTGCAGATATATGTTTACACAATTAAATCGATGCACAGCTCTAGCTCGAGCAGCAACCGCCTTTCTTCACAGCAGAAACATCTTTAGTAACGTCGATTTTCTCTCCTTTGGAGGGTACAGCAGGGGTAGAACCGTCATTACCAGCCTCCATCGCCTTCCTGCTCACAATGCGGTATATCTGAGTGAGGACTTCAGAAAATGCACTGTCCACATTTGTGGATTCGAGTGCGGAAGTTTCCATGTAGTATAGAGACTCCTTCTCCGCAAATGATTTTCCATCCTCGGTTGAGACGGCCACAAGGTGCCGGAGATCTGCTTTGTTGCCAACAAGCATGACCACGATGTTGGGATCAGTGTGATCCCTCAGCTCCTTCAACCACCTCTCGACGTTTTCAAATGTGGAGTGACGGGTGACATCGTATACAAGCAAAGCACCTACGGCACCTCGATAGTAAGCGCTAGTTATGGCACGATACCTACAAACTCAAGAGTAAGTGCAAGAGATGAGAAATCGAAAACCAAAAACAGGTTCTGAAAAAATAGCACATGTTCATTATAGTCTATAAGAAACATCAACTAAGCCTAGTTATACCGTCTCTCTTTTCTTGATCATTCACTCAACAAGCACTCTAGTATTTATCAGCTTGACTATGGATTAGGTGCACATCATCATTGTTAGGAGTCTACATGTGAGTCTTAGTCCACATTGGGTACTAACGGGGTTACGGAAGTGTTGATTCTTGATAAACATTTCAGGTCCATGATCTACAAGATTAGGCTTTTGGGTCAAAGTGATGTTCAATAAGCATATCATGAGCCTATTTGGGTTGGCCTGGTGGTCAAAGAGCTCTATCATCGCTTGAGGTTAGAGGTCCTAACCCCCATGGGTAACACCTGCTTGGGAGCAGGTGTGGGTGGAGGTTACGCTAAACAAGACTAGGATTTCCCCGCTTTCTTGCTGATCTAAAAAAAATATTCAGATCATGAGTTTTACTAGTTTATCATTAATAGATTTGTTTTCCCAACAAGTGGTATTAGAATCGGGTTCTATGGACTCTCTTGGTAAGTGAGTAGGGTAATGCCCTAGTGTACTTGGTTAGATGAGATGGGTCCGTGGGGAAATGAGAGACTCAATGTGGAAGGGATATTGTAAGGAGTCTACATGTGGGTCTTGGTCCTACATTGAATAATTATGGTTCCAAGGAAATGTTGATTTACATCTTGGATTTATGACCTACAAGGCTAAGAGTCTGGATGAAGACACCTAAGTTTTAGGTACTCCATCAACTCGTTCTTCCAGTGAATACATTGCTAGATTATAAAACTACCACAATGTGTCCCCACAAATTACCACAAAAATAAAATGACTGTAAGTTCGGAATTTAAACATTATACCCGAAGCAGAACAAGCATTTGTTCTATGTGCATCCAAAAACTTCTTTTCTACCTATGTTCTAGCAAGCTAATTCTCTAAAATAACGAGTCGAAACCAAGTTAAGTAACAGGAAAACATAACCAAAACCATCCTACAATGTCCACAGTATCTAAGAAAAGCTAGTTCATGTTCCATACGGTACCACGATACTCTTATGTTCAGTAATCATGTTTTAAAGGCAAAAGCATATTATGTTGAAAACTAATATGTAGAATAAGAAAATCAAAGAATCTAAAAAGAAGTTAATAAGTAGCATGCAAAAGCAATAAGATTAGTATACTGAGTACCAGATTCTAAATGAAAAGACATAAAGAGAAACAGTCAAAAACATCAACAAGTTTTCCGTTAAGCTATTTCAAATAGTTGGGAAGCTCAACTATTAATGCTTCGACCACGACCAACATAGTCTGGCTTGGGATTTAGCTATCGGGTGGGCTCCGATCCTTACGGCCATAGTGACATTGCAGATCAAAGAAAGTGGAAGTTTAAAACTTGACAAGGACAAGCACCAGTTTTAATCAACGTTTTCCAATCATAACTATAGCAAGTTCCAACAAGCAGAAATATAAGCAATCTCACATAAGTTATCAGCTCTATATATCCACAACAATCACCACTGACACAGCCACATTTTTCTATCTAACATGACAAAAGTCCATGTAGCTCAATCATTTCATTTGAAACTCATTGTCAAGTTGATACAAACTTCATCAACACTCCCATCTGACCTTTCGTTAAAAATAACACACTTTAAAAGTGGGTCGCTATCCGTACCACAATATCACCTCCCGTTTAATAAAAAACAACTCGATTTACACGGAAAATGTGATGGTTTTATCAAGAACATGTTGTCACCTTTCTCATTTATCAGAAAAGGTGACATTGTACTCCTGACAAAACAATCGTCTTTTCTGTGTGAATCCGGGTGTTTTTGATTGATACAAAAAGTGAATGTGTGTGTCATTTGTAAAGAAAGATCAAAGTCGGTATGTAACTATAGTTCTCCCCACAATCCACAGCTACAGAGTATAAACATAAGAAACCCCATAACATTACTTCAAGATCGAGATCTACAAGTCCACACAGCAAATCATAGCTGGACCAACACAAATCCTGAACCAAAGGAGTAACAATTACAAAATTGAAAATCCCAACTTCATCAGATCTAATAATGTCTCATCTAACAACTTCAGTCAATCTAAGCAAACCCAACAAATACCCAACACAAATCTTAAGTTTCTCAGCATCCAAACAACCAAAACACTAAGAACCCACCAAAAATCTCACGACCCAGATCACAAAGCAACCGAAAAAACATCAAAAGCTTCAAAATTGAGAGACCCAGAAGCGGAAATCGAACATACCTTTCCTGACCGGCGGTGTCCCAAATCTGGGCCTTGATGACCTTGGACTCAACAGTCAAGCTCCGGGTCGCGAACTCGACCCCAATTGTGGACTTGGATTCGAGGCTGAACTCGTTGCGGGTGAAGCGGGAGAGCAGGTTGGACTTGCCGACGCCGGAGTCTCCGATCAGGACCAGCTTGAAGAGGTAGTCGTAGTCGTCCTCTGCTCTGTACCCAGCCATCGGAACCGGCGCTTTTTTTTTTTGCTCGGAAAACGGAAAAGAGAAGTAAAGGAGACAGCTTTGGAAAGAAATGTGGTTTTTGAGGGAGTGAGATTTATATTTATTTTATTTTTTTCTCTTTTAATGGGGTGTTTGGTTTTACTTTAACCAACTTTTTTATTTTTTTTAATCAAAATCTATATTAGTAAAATATAAATTAGGTGTTTGTGGGTGTTTTTTTGACAATTTTTTCAAACATTGTGAAATTTGAAAAATATTTTACTTCAGGTTTTAGATAAAAATATTGTGTCCATCTTTATCTATTACTGAAAATTAATTCGTAAAAGAGGATGGTACGATGCAACGTACGAACGGTCCACATCTTTTTTGGGCAAGATTTTATTTGTCGCCTCTATTATTGTAATAGATCATCTCGTCTTCTCAACTGTTTCCATTGATCCTATGTGTGTCGACTCCGTTGGTAGCGCCAACGATCTGCTTGTCCTTCTCCTCGACCCCGAACTTCTCTCGGCTGAAACTTCTATCATTGCCCGCTACCACTGCAACAAGCCAGTAGTGGCCTCGTCCCGTCCATCCATCTCTGATCAAGCACCTCCTCCTACTCCTCTTTCTCCTCCGACGATCAATCGGCCGCTACCTACGTCGTCGCATCCTCCATCGCCTTCGTTGAGAGCCCGACTCTCTACATGCGGTTCAGGCGATGATTTCGTGGCGCACTTGGTCACTCGGGGCCTTCATGAAGGGATGCTCCAACCGCTCTAATAGATCGGGACCCTGACACCCCGGTAGCAGCCGGTGAAAACTCAACGACAATAGGGTGTCGTCGTGGACGAACGATACGAGTTCCTATTGGCCCAAATAAATCCTCGGTGGGTCCAATAATCCTGAGGACGAACAACGGGGAGTGTTTGGGGACACACACCCCGTTGTATCAGGGTCAAACTCATCTCAACCCCAAATCTCCCTCTTTTCTTGGTGTTCTCCCTGGATGCTTGGTATTCTCCTAGTTTCTTCGAAAAGATCTCCTCCGAGAGACTAGTGTGTTTCTCAGACACCACAAACATTTTCAAGTCGAGTTATGAGCTATAGTCATGCGCTCATCGTCAAGAAGATCAACCTCTTCTTTTACCTAGAATAGCCAATCATGTCAATCATAGAGCTCCCGTCTCAAACTTTTTTGTTCGGGACTCTGTCTCGCCCTTCTATTTCATATCATTTTCATTATTATCTTGATTTACGTTATCTTTCATATCAATGAATATCCATTTCTATGTTATAAAAAAACTTATCAAAAATACATTTGTTTTCAAAAAAATATATCTTTATTTTTCATATTTTTTCCTCACTTCTTTCTTTTTCAAAACTATTAGTTATTTGTATTGGATTGTATGATTAATTGCATCGGATGGCTAAGTTCTCATTCTTTGTTTTTAAGGAGACACCTCAACGATCAAGGCTTAAGTTTTCACATACGATATCGTAAGTTCGGTTCAATATGTGACAATAATTGCATTTAACACTTATCGCACTTGTTTTTGCATATTATGTTGGGTCGTTTCTATTTTAGCATGAAATTTGTTTAACAAATCTAGAACCTGTTATCTCATGCATCCAACTCCAAATGTTTGTATATATATTCTTACGTTGATATATAATATATGACAGTGATTATGCTCCAAAAAAGATTCTCATTCTCCAAGTGTTCATTTTAATTCAGTTCAAATACTGAGTATGCTTTAGTTGGGCCTTTATGGCCCATTGTCCTTCGAAAAATGGGCCGTATCCACCTTTGGACACAGCCCATATATGTCTTCAGGAATGTGGGAACTACAAATGGGCTTGTGATTTCCAACCTCAAGAAATTGAGATTTAAATTTGTTTGTGTACACTTCTTCAATTCTGTTTTTTTTTCTCTTTATTGAATTAAGTTTTTAAAAATAGCTGGTATTATCTTTATGATAAAATAAATATTATTTTAACTTCTTTGGAAGTAGATTGATATTATAGAAAAATAAATCATTGACTCCACCAACTTTCATTTTTATAAAATTCAAAAACACTTCATTTTTACAAAGATGGAAATATTAAACCAAACATGCAATTCAAGATGGTAAAGATATCTGTTATGACACAGAAGTAGAGATTGCAATTACAAGTAAACTTATTTTTGTATCATGGTGAGATACTTTATTTCTTTAATAACGTTCTCTAATCATTTTTCGCCTATGAATATAACAATAAAATATGACATTTACGTTACTTTATTTTCTTTCAAAGTAACGATTTTTTCCTTTATATTATACATGTTTTATAATTTGTAACTCTCGGGTATATTTGTGATTGCAATTTGAAACTTTTATGTGTACCTTCCCGAGGTATATTTTTTTAGGGTTAATTATATTCACCAGCTCCGAACTATACATGTTTCACGGATGCCTACCTCAAATAACGTATATATACCCTGAATTAACAATTGTAACAATCCCTATTTTTCCGTTCATTTACTGTTCATTTTTTCAGAAATTCCGAAACTACCCGTAGTATTACAATGTCAAAACCAACTCCAACCCTAAACCCAAACCTAAATCTCTCTCCAAACCTAACTCTAACTTTAAAATAGATGGTAAAATGAATAGAAGGGGATGTTGTTACAAACTGTTAGTTCGGAGTATGCATTCGTTACGAAATTACTTGGAGGTATTTATCTGTTAAACGTGTATAATACGGGATAAGTAAGCGTAATTAACCTTATTTTTACCTTTTACAAAATAAAATTAACGAGGTTATTACATACGGAAAACAATTGGATTCACCATAATTATTTCATGAAGTTATGTTACTCTTATTTTATAAATGCATAGGCATGCTAGATATGTCAGAATCATCATAGCAAAGAAGGAAAAAAAACTATTTATGTTAATGGCATAATTAAAATTTTCACCTACCACATCCTTTTTTGATCTTAAGAATAAATATTCTAATGTGTAACCTTAATGTTTCTCAGGTGCATCTATGAAGATTGGGTGCATAAGATTAAAATGGCACCTAGAACAATAAACACAATGAGGTCCACATGCCATGATGATCATTATTGTGTGCCAATTGTAATTCAATGAATAATAATATTTGTGTGCTTGTTGTTTCATCATAGCCTCACATTGATGAAAAACAAAGTATACTTTTCAAAACCCAAAACCAACCTTTTGGAAAGTAAAAGAACCAACACAAACTTCTTTGATGATGATCTTAAATTTTGAAATAAAAACATCCGGATGAATTGAACTAATTATTGATGGTCTTATAATTTTTAAGATTGATATATTAATAAATATTGTCGAAGAGTGAACTTATAATGACTTATTAATAAGTGGGGAACTCGAAGTAATCATACTATATATGTATTTTTAGGTTTATAAAATATAAATATGCGTAATCAAATTTTATGGAGCGTTCTTTCTTTTTGGGAATGAGAACACTTTAAAATTTATAAATAGTTTTCCTTTCGAAAAATATTTTAATTTATTGATTAAAATCAAAATATATAATGTCTGACAAATCATTTGAAATAAATATTAGAGACCAAAGAACTAAAGTTCATGAACATTTCTAACAATAAGATGAGTAACTCTATTTGCTTCCCACTTGATAAACTAACTTTACAACTGATAAATTTTAAAATACTAACCTGTAATCATTTGTATCAATGTTAAATGTTCAAATTCTTACGATATATTAAATTCTTTGTAAGATACATGAACAACATATACACCAACAAAAGGTGATAGTGAGATCTCTTGACGTTTTCCCGTGGTGGTTGCGTGTAGGTTGCGGATGTCTCAAAACACGGAGGTTCAAGGTGTCGGTGTGTGACGTGGGCACTGATTGATTTCCTTGAAGAGTTCACATTAGCTTATTTGTGTTTTGTTTTTTGTTATGTTCTTTCTTTTGGATTGATATTTAGTTCGTATTGTTGTTAAGCATCCTGTTGGGTTGCTTCTTATTGGATTGGTTTTATGTTACGGTTTGAGGCGAGAATTTTTCCAATATTATGATTTGTAACTGATTTATTGAGAACGTTGCCTTGTCCATGACATAATGGGTTAACTATCTTTTGTACCCCTTTTCTATTGGTAACATTCCTTTAGTACCCCTGCGTTTTGTAACGGTAATAACAGTCCCTCCATTTCGATAACTGTCATTTAGTACCCTTTATGAATTGGTCACAGATCATTTAATACCTCTTATGTATTAGTAACAGAACATTTAATACTCCTTATGAATTAGTCACAGATCATCAAATAGCGTAAACTTCACCAAAATTTTGTCCAGAACATTACCAATACATAAAAGGTATTCAAGGTAATTAACCATAACATAATCTAATAATCACAAGTTTCTTAACATAACACTTTAGGAAAGATTTCAATGAGGAAGCTGAAATTGATCACAAGCCTTAAATCCATAGAATTTCAAAACCAAACAATTCCAAGTAACACTCAATGATTGCATACAGCCATACAAGTCTCCATCATCAATACCCACGAATTTTTATTTCGTTATATCTACATTAATATCTCCAAAAACTCTCTCCAACAATGTTGTCCTCATAAGTCCTCTTCTTCCTTTCAAATGTCCATCACTCAAGCCCCATCTCCATCTCCATCTCCATCTCCCCGGAGAGTCCAATTGGTCTCCAGATCGGTCTCCGACCGCCTCCTCCACAAGTTCTCCGACGAGTCCAAACTCGACTTCGATTACAATCAGAGCGGCCTTTGGTCCCCGCCGGTTCACCGGAGCGGGATCTTCACCGACCATGAAATGGTTGCTAAGCTCAAGAGTGTCTTGGAGGGTCACAACAACAATGTCAAGAGGAGACACAAAGGTTGCTCTTGTTTCCATGTAAAGACCCTTTTCCGGATTTTCCTGTTCCATTGATTATAGTTTGGTTTCTCGAAGTCTGATCGATCAAAAGACGTTAATTTGAACTCGTTCGATCTGTAACTGACAATGCATAGGTATAGAAATGTGTTCTTGAAGAGTACATGTAGAAGATACCTTTTGGGTAAATGTGTTGATTCCTTATGTACTTTTCTTTTGGTTATATGGATATGTTGTAAATTATGTTTTGTTTTTCAGATTAACCAATGTACAAAAACCAGAGAATCAATGATGATTTTAATTTAGTCTATGAGTTGTAATATCGATTCAATTTACTCTTCCAATGGTCTATTTTATTACAATTTTAACTATGAACTTTGTTATATAGCCATTTTACCCTCATTTGTCCAAGTTATTTTCATTCTAGTCATTTTGTTTAATAAAAAGACAAAATACAAATAGATTGAAGACCAACTCGAACAAGCATTCACATGAACACATCTCAACAAGGCAATATGTAGACCCGGTTTTATGTTTGTTGGCTTCCTGCGTGAAGCGGTTTGTGTCTTTCTTCTGGGTTTCTATGTTGGTTTATCTTGGTAGGTTGTTTCATCTTCTAGGTTGTAATCTCTTGGTCTTTGGTTTCGGTTGTGCAATTTAAGAATGATGCGTACTTGTTGGGTTTTTGGAGGTCTGTACTCGGACTTCATGTACTCCTATTTTTCTTCGTGAAAGGTTTAATTTAAATTTGTTTTTACTGATAAAAAAACAAAGCAATATGTATTAAAGTAATTTATAATTATCAATTTGATATGAGATTTGTATATAAAAAAAACAAATGAGTTCAACATGTAAAGTAAGGATGTTGATAGAGGAAGTTAGTTGAAACTTTTTATTACCTCGAAAACATGATCTATAGTTTTTTCTTCAAACCCTCGGCCTTCCTCATCTATTGGTTTGATCTGGCCTCTTTCGAAGCCGATGAGAAGGTTGGTGGCTACTCCTCCTTCCCCCTTAAACCTCTTACTTTTCCTCCTTCTTCCTTGTCTCTTTTCTCGGCTCACTTCAGAACCATTTTCTCTCTTTGTCGGTGGTCTAAGATTCGCATATGGGTGGAGTGTTATGGGCTTCTCTCCAGTTCCCTTGTTCGTGAAGCTTTCGGGGTGTGGCAGGTCTGACCGTGAGACGCCCTTCCTCACTTTCCAAGATGAGGATCGTCACAGATCTGTTCGCCCTCGCTGCAGTGGTGGTTGCTCATCCGGTGTAGCTGAAGTGGTGGCTCGCTCTTCAGACCACGATGACTTTTTCCATAACCGGTCGTGGGACGCACTTCCTTCTCTTCTCAGTGGAGGATCGTTGAGGATCTAGTCTTTTTTTTTGTTGGGGAGGTTGACTGCGCTCCCTCGGATGCTCCGCCCGTGGATATGGAATCGGTCAAATATAGGGCTCCTTCATATCGACCGAACCTAGGGCTTCACTCCACGAGGTCTGAGGTCTTCATCTCTTTCTTTGTTAGGTTTTTCTTCTCCCTCCCTTTCCTTTAACTTTTTCTATTGGTCTTCCCTTCTTTCAGTTTGTATTGGTGGTATGGATTCATCGGTTTTGGGGTGTTGGTCGCCGGTGAGTCTATAGGGAAACTCTGCCTTTGAAAGCCTTTCGTTAAAGTTGTTTGGCTAAGTGGGCTCTCATGGGTTTCTACCGGAATTGTCTCAGTTGTCAGCGGTGCTGGTCGTCGGTATTATAAAGACCTTTGTTCTCTCTCAGTGGGGATCGTGGTTCTTTTGAGCTGGGAGTTGATTATAACCAAGCAAAGCTAAGGGTTGAGGTGTTCTCAGGCAGTTGGATGCGATTTGTTTGTTTGAGCTTAAAGATGGAAATATTTGGGTTTATTCAGATCTTTTTATTCTTGTGCTTCACGATGGTCAAATCTGGTTATAAACCTAAGTTGTTTTTCTGATAGTATTTCTGGTTGTAATCCTTGTTTTCTGGATGTAATCTTTGGATCTTGTCTTCTTCAATCCTTGTAGGGATATGATTTTTTTGAGGTTCCTTTGCGGAATGCGCTTAGATTGTTTTCTATTTCTCCTCAGTTTTTCTCCAAAAAACTGTTGGAAAAATGTGGTCAAAATGTGATTTTATGGGTTTAAATGTGATTTATGATATTAAATTGATTTTATGGTTTTAATATGATTTATTAGTTGGTTGGCCATGACCTCTTAATGAGAGGCTTTTATGGGATTAGCTACCCCATAAAATTACCTTTCTATCCCTATTAGAGAGCCTATAAATACCAATCTACTAAGTCATCTTTTATATACTTACAAACATTTCACATATCAAATACCACAGATCGAAATCACTTTCTCTCCTAAATACGTCTTCATTCTTCCTTAGTCCTGGTGATTTCTCTACACGGAGTTGAGTTCGCTGACGTTAGTCGTTATATCCTGGGAGACCGCTGCCCATACGGGGCAGTCAAGTGTCTTAAGGAGACAGGAGTACCTGGACTCGACTAAACCCGAATTTCTTATTCCGTAATCAGTAAGCTAGCTGATCGGTAAAGGTTATTCTATTATTTTAATTTGTTAATTTGTTTATTTGAATTTGTTTATCGTCAATATACTAACCTATATTCCCTACAAAAACATTGGCCGCCCGGACCTTTTTTGTGTCGGAATAGACCCAGTTAACTACTACGCCTATTCTTAAAATCCTCTTAAACATCAATCGTCACTCACATACAAATCGAATCCAACTCATTCGATATCTTTTAAAATGTGGAACTCCACCTACTATTTTTCCCTAAAGAAAGAACGAAACAATCCCACTGCCACTCGCGTGGACAAGATAGCAGGAAGAGGCAAAGTGGATTAAACAGACAGGCTCATCAAAAAATTCAAAAGTGACAATGTTACGAAGATGTGTTGAAGAGATGGTTTGGTATCTGTCAACTCAAACCGACCTGTCATGGCTTCCCCAAACGATAACCCAGCTGGTTCATGAACAGGTCTTTAGTTCGGACAAAAGCTTAGCAGCTAGCTAGGTTTTTGTCCTCTTCCGACAGATCTAGCTAGGTTGTCCTTTTTTTAAATCCTTTTTTGTGGTGCATGACAACTGACAAGGTGAGATTTTGAGGTAAAGTGCGGTTGATTTGTTGGTAAATCTCAATTTTCATTCTACTATAGGGTAAGCTAAGAAAAGATACCCATGTTGTTTCATTTAGTAACACTTGGTTGGATCAGACCAAATATATTAAAGAACCGCTTCTAATCTTGTAAATTGGAGAATTTATTCAAATTATTCATCTAAAAAACAAGGATTTATATGTTATAGATTAAAAGATGACGAAATAATAGGAACGTCTTCTTTTGTTTTGTTTCAACTGTAGCTGTTTGGATCATACGGTTCATGAATACTCGATTGTCACTCCAAAGATTCCCCCATATGACATCTCTGTTGTGGTCGACCAAACATCACTGACATAGACTTGTATCCAATGTTAGTCCATTTCTTATCAAATCCAAACCCTAAAAAACAAATCTTCTAATTACTTGTGCCCCACGCTTTCCTAACAATAACAAGTCTCATCCTCTACACGCTACCCTTGAAACTTCCTTTCCTCTCTATATATAAACCAAACCAAACCAAAAGGCCTAAAAAAACCCCAACATTTTCTTAATTTTTGGCCAAATCTAATTTCATGGGTCATTATAATTTAATCGTGCTCGTGCCCTTGCTCGTCATTGGTTCACTTGTATCATTTTCCGACGCCAGGGACCCGAAAACCTTAGCAAGTATTAGGCCGCCGGAGAAGAAGATGTTTGTTTCGTTCGAGGATGGTTCGATTCTTAGTGCCCTTCACAAGGGCACCTTACGGTATTCTATCCCTAGCAAGAAGGGTCGTGGTGATAAGCTCGTCGGTAGGACTCTCCGGCAATCCGTTCCTAGCCCCGGCGTCGGTCACTAGGTTGTAATTTTTTTTTCCGTTGCAAAAGTGTTTTTGCCGGCGTATGCCAAACAATTCTTTCATTTTTTTTGTTCTACTTTTTTCTTTTATTTTTTTGTGGATGAGGTTAATTCACGGTGCCAATATTTGTAAATGTTGAAATTATGTACAGAGATAGAACAATATTTTTTGTATTGTTTAGAACAGCGGTGAAAACCCGACGAAAAGACTTATTTATCCTGGCATTTTCTGCGACCATTCTTTTTTAGTATAAGGGTATATGAGTTTTTTTTTCTTCAAATTTTGGAGGTCACGTGTATGACACGTGGTTACTCCTCACTAACGGTACCAAAAATGAAACTTCAGGGATGCAAGTTGTAAGAGTTTTATTTATTTATTTTAGAGATGCAAGTTATCTAAATCTCACACATCAAGGTGACTTTCTGAAACTTAGCCTTTATTTTTATTTTCCTACTCATTTTGTTTGTAATGTTTTCTTTTAGAAATTAGATAACAAGAGATAAGAGAGGAGTTGTGACTCGCGATTTAATTCGAGTCGAGTCGGTCCATCTATTGACATAAATACTTTTCTTACATATAATTCGAGTCGAGTCGGACCATCTGCTGACAGAAATATTTTTCTTACATTTGTCCAGACACGAATCTTATATTCGAATATGGTGTTCTGTTTGAGGTGAATCAAAACTTATCTCTCATTTTGTCAATGGTAGAAGGTAAATGTGAAAACAAGAATATTGCATAAAATAAGTAACTCAAGGTATTTTTTGCGTAGGGATTAATTGTCAAAAAATACACTGAAGATTTGTTTATAAACAAAAACATACACAAACTTTTGTCCATCTTTGTGGGTGCATTGCAATTTTATCCACTGACCTTTAATAAAAACATAACAGAGATCAGAATGAATGGTCTGGAATCTGGATAGTTTTTCGCATATTCTAAAATTTTGTGGACAATACATAATACATTATATAGTTGTGTGCACAATACTTTAGGGTAATTTTCGACAAGTAACTTGTTACATTTTAAAAAAAAATCAGGTGGATAGGACTTCAGTACACCCGTAGACAAAAGTTTAAACATGTTTTCATTTGTGGATAAAACTTCAATGCACTTTTTGAGAATTAATCGATTTTGCAATTATCCCTAAAATGACTATCTACATCACCAAATAGAGAGGTTTGGCCTTATTCCTTCACAAAAGAAACACAAATTAGAATATCATTTTATCGGGGGGGGGGGGGGGGGGGGGGGGGGGGGGAACGTGAAAATCCTACTCCAGCCTAATCTAACGTTCACCCGCACCTACTCCCAAGCAAACCGATACGAGCCAACCCAAGTAGTTCATACACTAGAATATCTTCAAATCTATCATGTTACTATGTAAGCTTTTAGGACCTCCACAGCTCTTTAATAGGCTATCATGGCTTTGATTGGTCAGGAGGCTTTAGAGCCTCCCCTCTGATAACCCTCCAAGGTCCTCCATAAAACTTGGGCATCATCAGAGGCACTTCTTCCCCAGGATGATCTTCCCAGTACTTCTCCTGCTCAAATTCACAGGGTTCGATTAAAAGCGCCAACAAACGGATTATATGGCAGCAATGAACAGATGTGGTACCTTGTGGAGTTGCTCGGTAATGGCAGCGCCAATGACTCCCGTGTAGAAAGCGGAGATGTAGAGAATGGCAAGAGGCTTGAACGATTTCGGTCTCCTGTATGGCTCAATCATGTCCCACAGAAATGTTCTCTCCCACTTGTTGTACACATAATCTGCGTACTTTCTCCACAGATAACTCGCCATCTTCGTCTTCTAAGAATAGCTTCTTTTAGCAACTAATCATACCTTATGCAGACTGTAACAGCAAGATAAGTTCACGATACTTTTTTTTACAATTATCGAACAAGAGGGATGCAAGCGGCAGTGAAGGAATAAAGGAAAAGATTCGTGATGAATTATAGGCATTTTGCAAATACTATCGAACAATTTCTTTTGCAGAAAACATCAACCAATGGGTTAGTGCAAAAGTCTAAAATAACCATGCAAAAGTGTATATGTAAGGGTTTCCAACACGTATACATGAGGGTTACAAATTGCAAAACAAGGAAAATAGTTCACTGATAACATATGCAAAACCTGCATAGTTCACTATCCAGACCAGCACAACAAACACTTTTTTGAAACAACAAACAATTTTGATTACAAATTGATGATTCATTATTGTTTCTCTTATCAACCCCATTATTCACAAGTTCCCAATTCAGGAAGATTTGTTTTTACAATGTAACACAAGAAACTCGCACTTGGGCGAAATGGTGTTGAGCAGTAGCCGAGCTGTGTGCTCCTGTCTCACGGGCGCTCCTTCCTTCTCCACCAAGATGGCGGATACGATCTTCTCGTACCCTCCTCCTCCTCCGGCCAAGTATGCCACCAGCGCCGCCTGAACCGGCCCCAAGCTTGGATTATACGCCGCTGATTCCATGTACGACCCTCCATATACCTTCCCCTCCTCGTCCATCAGCGCCACTCCTGACGGGCACGAGCTATATGGGGCGTGCGACTTGTTGGCTGCCTCTAGTGCCGCCTGCTTCAGATCCACGCCTACGTCTGGGAGGTCGTTGCTCTGGATCCCGTCCGAGAGCGACAAGCCATTATGGTGGGCCTCGAGCAAGAGCGGAACCTCCTTGTCGAGGAGATCGTCAGGGCCGAACCGATTAGGGAGGAACTCCGACAAGAGGGTGAATTTGATCTCACACTCGCCCCCCTCCTCCGACGAGGTGATAAGGAGGTTAATGTCCGCCGCGCCACGGATCTCCTGCAAGAATTGACGGCAATGGCCGCACGGGGCGGCGGAGACGGCCAGATAACGCAGACAAGGCTCCGAGTTGAGCGACAGATTCGTAACGAGGAACTGCTCCGCGTGGACGGAGTGGTGCAGGGGGAGACCCGGGAACTCGAGATTGACACCGCAGAAAACCCGGCCGGACGAGCCGATCGCAACGGCACCAACATGGTACTTGGAGATCGGGGGCCGAGCCAGGGCCTGCGCCGATTTCACGATCGAGGGAAGAAGCTGGAGGACAGTGAGGCCCGATTTCTTCGTCATTGATTCGACCTCTGATGCTTCGAGTACGAATCTAGGACGATCCATCTCAACGAGTCTGAGCTGGATCGGATGAGATCGAATAGAACCAGGAAATGGAGAGTTCCTGGAAATGAGGAAGAAGAAGATGAGAGGATACTCTTTGATCAAAGGTCTGGATTTGCACATTTATAATATAAGTGGATTCAAACTCTTCTTGCCCCATTACCAGGAAGTTCCCTGAAACTAGATCTAAGAGATTTGTATAACTATCTTGACCTCTTTCTCTTAATCACCCTAAACCTAAAATTGACCCTAATTGGGAATGATCTTGAGCTCATTCACACACAAATCTCACAGAAAACAAATAGATCCATACCCATTTCTCAAAACATCAAACAAATCCATACCCATATGACAAAACAACATGATCTATGCACAAGTAATTGAATTAAAGCAATAGAGAACTCTAAAAGGGGATGAACAGACAAAATAAAAATACGAGCTTTATGCAACATTCATGCCATTAAAACACCCAAAAACAGATGAAGATTGGAAATCTAGAGCTGACCTCAGGTGGGAGAGATGAAACCCTTGAATCCCACTTGCTGGGTGAGAGATCGGATCTGAAAATCGAATTGATACACAATCCTGTGGGCACAATAAAAGACATCAAAAAATCGAGAGAGAAAGTGGTACGAAAGCTTCCAATAATTCATAGCAACAGATACTGTAACACGATTTACTTTCTCGGGAAACAAACAGGTCATAGCAGATACAAAGATGAAGCGAGAGGAGAAAATTTACCGGGAGTGAAGCTACGACAGAGAGAGAGAGCCCAGCTAGGCTTTCGAGCGGACCTCAGAGGATTTTATACAAGGGAGGATGAACCAGAAACACAAATGTCAACGGGTCGGGTCTTCCTACAATAAAGGATAAAATCGTCATTCAAAAAAAACATTTTTTCCCCAAATACCAAAGAAGAGAGTAGCAATTTACAAAAAGTGAATATACAGGTGATCGAAAAAAACCATATTTGTTAGTTCCAGTATTTTTCTCTCTTCGGTGATGTTGATTCTGTGTCAGACGATTTGGTTTGACGATTCGAATAATATTTTAAGACTCTAGGTCACAACCGACACACGTACCGAACATTTCTTTTCGAGCGGGATCAAGCCGTGAAGATTTTAAACTCGATTCAACCCGTTTAAGTCCTAAACACATTGGACAAAAACAATATTCCAAATTTTGTAAATAGACGATTGTAGTTCAAAGAAAGTGAAAGTGTAGTCTAAGAACGTGGACGACGTGAACAATTCATAACATAGTTTTTAGCAATTGACCCAATTATTATATATCACATAACACAAGCCATACATTAAAGCTCACTTGGAAAGAAAAAATAAATGAACCCAAGTCATTTGAACATATTAGCATACAAAAAGACCAACAAAGAGAGTACTTAATAACACAACATTCCTCTACACATGAAGAGCATGTACTTGAGAGAGCCACAATTCCATTTCTTTACAAATATGGGAAGTGCAACCAAAAAAAACTTATAATAAACTCGTTCGCCTAATCTATTGTTCGTTCGCCTGTAAGAAGGGGATCGGTCTCCCCAAATTGCTAAACCTCCATAGACAGAGAAACGGGAGAAGAAGACAGTGCTGAGTCTGATTCAAAAGTCAAAACCTTTAACTATGTATATGTCCTTTCAAAAAAAGTTTCACATTGCAGATGGTTTTGCCGATAAAACCATGACTCGGGGCTGCTCCATGGTGGGGCTCAAGCGGGCAACTGAAGCTTCGCGTTGTTTTTCCAACTGAAAATGCATCATTACAATCACTAGTTACTTATCGGGATAACTGCAAAAAAAAAGTACAACCTGAGGTATTCCTTTTTTGCAACTTGTAGCCCTCTTCGTTGATAATTGCAAAAGGTGCCTTGAACTTATCATTTTGTTGTACATTGTTGGAAATTAAAATTTTAAAATAATGATTATAGAGCAAAAAATCCAAATTTTCATATCTGTTAAATTTCTTACTCTTTGAACGGGTACAAAGAGGAAGAAAATTAAGGGATATGAAAATTTGGGTTTTTTGTTTTTTCCTTATTATTTTTTAAATTGTAAAATTAAAATCGTCCTTTTATACAAATTGCAACAAAAAAACAAGTCCAGGGTACTTTTATGCAAATATCAAAGAAGAGGGTCACAAGTTGCAAAAAATGAATACTTCAGGGTACTTTTTTTGCAATCATCCCTAACTTATTCAATTAAATTGAGAGCTATTTAATGATTATGGAATTTAGCGTGATGTTTCGATACCTGATGAAGTAGTAATAGAAGAAGTCTGCATAGAGGGCAGTCTGAACAAGGCCAGAGAAGCAAGCTGAAATGTGGAGAAAGACGCGAGTCAGAACATGCATTGAGAAATTATAATACTTGTAACTTTAACTCGATATAGCTTACCTATCCATCGGTTAAAATGCTGCTCTGTGATGTATCGGTAGATCCAGTTGAGGATGTAAAGGGCGCGATATGCTCTGCAGATTCAGGATGTGGGTTTCAAAACACATAAAAAGTAGACTCAAGGGATAGTTGCAAAAAGGTATCGTGATGCATTCATTTTTTGCAACTTGTAGTGTTCTTCTTTGGTAATTGAATAAAAGTATCTTGGACTTGTCTTTATATTGCAATTTGTATAAAAATGATGATTTTACCCTTAAATTTTTATTTAAAAATAATAAATGAGTAACAAAAAAAACAAATTTTCATATCTCTTAAATTTCTTCCTCTTTGTACCGTGCAAAAAATAAGAAACTTGAGAGATATGAAAATTTAGACTTTTTTTGTTCTTTAATTATTATTTTTAAAATTTAAAGATCCTAGGATAAAATTATCATTTTGAAACAAATTTATACAAAATGCAACAAAAAGACAAGTGGGCTACAAGTTGCAAAAAGTGAATGCCTTGGGATACTTTTTTGCAATTATCCCTTTTCTTTTATGCTGACAACTTGCCGGAAAAATTATTATCTTTCTATTGATTGACAATCAAGAACATTAACTCTAAACGGAATGATAATAAAACATACATACCCAAGAAAGAAAACATATTGCCCTGTCAAATTGTCCACATTTCCACTTCTCTGTAGCATAACTAGCTGGGGAAGAATCGCAACTGCCTCCAAGTATATTGAAAATGCCCAGAAGACCTGAGTATGATTCGAAATTAGCAGCAGATTATCAAAGAAGAGGGTACAAATTACCAAAAAAAAATGAATATATGTAGGTACTTTTTTGCAATCACCCCAAATGTATAACAGGACAAGTTATGAATCACCTCTAGCAATGTGTATTTCTCATTGAGAAGAACAGCCAGTATCAAGCAAGCCACAATGAGAAACAAATGGCGAAACGTGTCGAGCTCCCTGTCGTACGTGCGCTTCACAATGCGATGCATCCTCATGCACCATACGATCGCAAGAGAGCTCGCGATGAACACCACCTTCATCACGGAGTTGTACAGCGAGAAGAAGTTGGTGAAGAGATCCAAGTACCGAGTTAGGAACACCAGCACATAGAGCTCCTGAGTTTTCAATGAAACCCCTAATTCAAACAAAAACAACAAATGTCATACTGAATCAATTCCCACCAGACTCTGTTTGTTTGTCAAGAAAATGGAAGAAACCAAAAGAAAATTCACACTCCACATTTCATCCTAAAATTTTCCTTTTTACACCTATACCCCAAAAATCCTCAATTAGACCGTATCTATCAGCTAAGTAATGAAATTTGCTAATCAAACCAAATTTACTCAAGCAAATGCCATATCGAATCAATTTCCACCAGGCTTTGTTTGTTTGTCAAGAAAATGGAAGCAACCCAAAAGAAAATTCAACTCCACATTCCATCCTAAGTTTTTCTTTTTTCTCCAACCCAATTGCTCAATTAAACCATATCTATCCGTTAAGTCATGAAATTTTCCAATTCAACCAAATATACTTAATACAAATGCCAGACCGAATCAATTCACATTTCCCACCAGGTCCAGTTTGGTTACCCAGAAAATCGAAGCAAACAAAAATATATTAACTCCATATTCCATCCTAAAATTATCATTTTTTTCTCCTAGCCAATTCCTCCATAAAGTCATACACATCAGCTAACTAACGAAATTTACTAATTAAACCATAAATGTAGTGGTTTCAACTCCATTTCCGACGGTTTCTCGGGAGCCAAACAAGAGAGAAATCGAGCACTGAAAATGCCAGACAGAATCAATCCCCATTTCCTACCGGGTCCTGTTTGGTTGCCCAGAAAATCGAAGCAAACGAAAAAAATTTTACTCCACATCCCATCCTAAAATTTTCATTTTTTCTCCTACCCAATTCCTACATAAAACCATACATATCCGCTAACTAACAAAATTTACTAATTAAACCATAAATGCAGTGGTTTCAATTCGTTTTCCATCGGTTTCTCAGGAGCCAAACAAATGCCAGACAGAATCAACTCCCACTTCCTACCAGGCCCTGTTTGGTTGCCCAGAAAATCAAAGCAAACAAAAATGAATCAACTCCACATTCCATCCTAAAAAAATTCATTTTCCTCCGACCCAATTCCTACATAAAACCATACCTATCCGCAAACTAACGAAATTTACTAATTAAACCATAAATGCAGTGGTTTCAATTCCATTTCCGACGGTTTCTCCGGAGCCAAACAAATGCCAGACAGAATCAACTCCCATTTCCTGCCAGGCCCTGTTTGGTTGCCCAGAAAATCAAAGCTAACAAAAATGAATCAACTCCACATTCCATCCTAAAAAAATTTCATTTTCCTCCTACCCAATTCCGACACAAACCATACCTATCCGCTAACTAACGAAATTTACTAATTAACCCATAAATGCAGTCGTTTCAATTCCATTTACATCGGTTTCTCGGGAGCCAAACAGCAGAGAAATCGAACATTGAAAATGAAATGCGAGAGAGATAGAGAGAGGAGGAGGTACCTGCGCATGACTTTGTGGCGTAGATTTTGAGGAGGAGCACCAGAATACTGATGAGGTGCGTCATGTCGCCGGCGAATCTGAAGATGTTCATTGTCGGTGGCTGGATTGGGGGAAGATCGCGTGCCCTGATTTCCGGAGAGAGACGAGAATGGCGAGGAAATGAAATGGGGATTGGGGGTTTAGGTTTAGGTTTTGGGAGCGTGAAAAATGGGAGCAAATAGGGAAGGAGAGGTTACGTGGCGCTCGGAAAACGGTAGGAGATGATCTGTGTGTGTTGGCAGAGAGAGGAAGGGGAAAGGTGACGAGGCTCAGGCCTAGTTTGGTAATTTCCTTAATTTGGAAAGTGATGTAAATTAAGAAACTGTTTCTTGGGCTTTTGATTGATGAAAATGGGCCTATGGGTTGTTGATGCAGAGATCAGCCCAACAAAGAGAAAGTTAAGAAGAAGAAGAAGAAGAAGAAGAAGAAGAAGAAGAAGAAGAAGAAGAAGAAGCACTTGGCTTGTTTTTGAAGACCTAGGTGGGGTTTCGATTTTAGGGTTGGGAGTTTCGATGATGGTTCTGCCACCAGTCATGTAGCCGTCGTTTTGCGCTGTTGATCGACGACGTGTTAGTTTTCGCCCACCTCTATGGTTGTGAGGGGTGGGAGGCGTTAATGATTCAAGGTTTATCCACTAGTATTGGTTGTTTTGGGCTGATTGGTGGCAGCTTCTTGGGCGTATGGTGGCTGCGGTACTTGTCGGCTCTGTTTCTTTTACTTTTCTTCATATTTTAGAGCTTCTTAGTTGTAAAATTTGTTTTTTTACCTTGTTTACTTTTTTTTGTTTCACCCCTTGTTGGGCTTGTAATACCTGGGTGCTTTATAGTTGTAAAACCTATGTATTATACATGTTCACTCTGGTTGCGCTTAATGTTGTAAAATCTGGTGCTTAGACCTAATAATTTATCCGATTTACTTATTTTATTAGGAATATTGTTTAAGATCGTACTTTAATGTCACTGCTTTGATATGTAATTGAAGGTGCTTATGTCCTTTTCCGTTCTCTTTTACCTCAAAGAAAAGTATTATAATACAAAACTTTGCTGATAAAAAAAAATAGTAGATATTTAGATGAAAGAGAATTTACAATAAGAATACATCAAAGAACAAAAAAATGGTAACTCGATTTCATAATCCTGACCTTTCGTTTATTACCAAATCATAACTCAAGCAAAAGTTGATTCTCATATCATAACATTGACTGTAACGTATGTCATTTTTCGTCCTCAAGTTTAACGGTTGTTTAGTGAGTAACAGAAAAAAATTAATAGGTCAGGGTTATGATTTGAAAATAAATGAAAAGTCTACGTTATGACATCAAGTTTTCTCATAACATTTCATAAATGTTTTAGAGTCATGTGACTGGCATTTCACGGAGTCAGACACACTTAACAGATTTTGATACATTTTAGGAATTAATTTGTCAAATGTGTTACTATGTAAGAAAATTGATAGGTATGGGTTATGATTTGAAAATTGACCAAAGTACAACGAAACTACATAGGGTTTTTCCAAAAGAAAAAAAAAACTAATATACAGAGCGCTACAGATACTCGTAAATCTTCTTAGCACTACCTCCCTCATCAATCGACGATGTCTTCCGTCCTTAACGCTACCTCATGTCGTCCCTAAACGTCCCCTATATGATACTCTAAATTATCAAAAGTAGGTCACATATTAGTTTAGAGTCAAAGACTGCATTACCCACCTTTATAACCAAAGTTTAGGGTCAGAGACTGCATTACCCAAAAAGAAAAAGAAGATTAATTAGCGGCTGCAACACAAAACTAGAAGAGTGTGTCCCTCCGGAACTAGACATGCACGAACCTTCCCGATAAATAACAATCATGCCCTCCACACACACATAATAACACAGCCCAAAACCTATGTAAGTGCTAAATTGTCAGATCAAGCACTTGCTTTTAATCATGTTTTAGGGTGGGTTTTGGGGTTGATTTCTAGTTTAAGGGTCATAGATACCTACTAGATTAGGGTGGGGGTGCCCCAATGATTTGTTTTGGATTGAGCACTTTGAGTTTGAAATCACACTAAGTGTTAGATTTCTTGGTTTCCACAGTTTTTTTGTCTTGATGAAACTTGTAATAGTGTATTATTTTCAACTTCTAAAATAGATTATCTCATTATGGTATAAATTAATAATTTTTTTATTGTCTTGTCATTTTTTACTATATAATAAATGTTTTAAGATTGTTAAAAAATGTGTTTGTATATCGTATAAACGACTATTACAAAATCGAAATAAATAATAAATTTTACCATATCATAGTTTATAATGTTTAAAGAAATCGGAAGTCATCGTCGCCTGCGGTCTCCTCTTCAGGCTCCGTCTCGTCCACCATCTCCACCACCACAATAGACCCCTCATCCTCTCAGCTGCCTCTCTGATGCAAGGCTCACATCCCAGCTATAGACTGTTTGGTGCAATGAGATTGTGGGTTCGCTTATAGGACATTGCCCTCCTCCCAAGTTGGATTGGTTGTCACCCCCACTTCTACAAGCCAATCACGACAGTAGAGGATCTCCTTCCTACAACCCTAATGACCGTCCCCCGTGCAACGGGACCGACCCATCGATATCGTCGCTTCAAGGAAGACCGACCGATCCTCCACTAGGTACCCATTACTGGCCCTCTTAACTAGGAAGGGGATTTTGGAATGATCCCCCCCCCCCCCCCCGAAGGGAATAGAACCCCGATGGGGCAGACGCGAGGCTAGCAAAGCGGCCTCGCTAGTCTCAACGAGACCGTTAGGATTAATGTTCTAGACATCTTGCTAAAGGATTAGTGTTCCGACCGTCACCAAAAATTTATCTCGTAATGCTTTATGTTTTCACGAAATTTCATTTATGTATGATCACTTCTGAATTATCATAAATGTTCATTATCAATAAATGCTCGTTCTTATGCTAAAAATAACTTTTCTCTTAATTCTAATGGAATTAGGTCATGGCGGTGGTGCAACGATGATCGACGAAGGGAGGATCTCTCCGAGGAAAGGTCTGTTCTCCTCTGCGAAACACTTATTGGGTGGGTAGTGGCGGTATCCACGCGCCGTTTGAGGCACTTAGGATGACGACGGTGGGCTCATTGTTGCAAAAAAGAGGGCTCAAGCAAGGGGCATTAGCAAGTCGATTACCCGGCCCGACATAGCAATGGATGGTAGGGGTGGAATCACGTCCTCGGGGTTGACCTAGTCTAGGTCGCGGCGGCGCATGAGGTGGACATGTTGACGATAGCTTGAGGACTCGATCGGTGTATCGCTTGGCCAGGGACGACAAGAAAGACATCTGCGATGGTGGTGCTGGAGGATAATGTGGTCCTCCGGTGTATCGATCCGTAGTTATCGTTCGTTTGGTTGCATGGTGAACATGTATTGTAGGGACCAGTCTCTGAGTCGGGGACAAGTTGTACTCGTTTGTTATTAGTACTCGGACGACCTCTTGTCCGATACAAAGTCTGGGCACTACCTCAGATGGGAATGTGAGTTCCAATGGTTAGCCTCAATCAATGAGGACTTCATGGTCCATTGGGGGGGGGGGGGGGGGGTCTGTCGATAATACCCTCATTGGATGTAAGGTGGTAGTGGAACCACTAAGTACTAGCAAGGTACTCTTCTAACAAGTCGGGAGGCAGCACTCACGCGTTCATGAAACTCTATATTATCATTCAAGGGGGGACGACGCACGCTGGATCCTTGGAAGAGTATACAATCTGCATCGACGCCAATTATCCAAAAAGGGGTCCGGTCTATCCTAACTTTTTGTTTGGATTCCATGTACCGATTTCTTCAGATGTTATTGTAACATCGACATCTGGACATCCAAGTGGAATATTTCGACAAATGAGCTTTTACTTTTTGCTTTCTTCGCCCCATGTTGTTATGGTTTGCTTTTCATGTTTTTTTTGGTGATTTTTCCGCTTTGAGTCGGGATAAGTTTGCTTTTAATATATGATTACATTTACCGCTAAAAAAGAAAGAGTACATAAGAAACGAGTTAATTGCACTTTTTAATTATACCTAAGAAATCAAGGCATTCATAAGTGGAAGCCCAAAACTTGAGGGCACTTTGTTGCAATGAAATGAGTGTATGAAATTCACGGGTAGGTGGTTGAGTTGAACTAACCCAACTGTGAGTTGTTTCCTTTCACCGATGCTCAACACCTCTTGCTGTCTTCAATTACCAACCACACTTGAAAACAAAACCCTAACACAACTTGTCAATTCAACATTTAACCACTTTCAATCCAACATTTATATCAAACTTTGATTTATACCAATTCAATCATTGAATTACTTGTGACGTTTCGGTGTGACAAGTAAAAACATAAATTAAATCGTATAAATCTATATAACTGGTCATTTTATTATTAAAGGGACCCATATGAAAACTTGTTATTTAAGTTAATGTTATTATTTACATTATGTTCGATGTTATTTAAGTTAATGTTATTATTTACATTACTGAGGCCGGTGAGGGAGGGAAGGGGGGTGTGGGTGGTTGGAAGGCTCGAGATGACATGCGACAGAGTTTCTCGAGGGGGAGTGGGACTGCCTCGTCGCATGGTAGGGTGCCTCCAAGTAGACTCGTGAGTCCCATGATGGAGATCTGTCCGGGGAGGAGGTGTCTCAGTTGGATGCGACGACATGATAGGAGGAGGAGACCGGCATGACAACAAAGTATGACTACTACGAGAAGGAGAGAGAAGAAAATCTAATAGATAATCCCTAAAACTCTTTTGTATAACAATAATAGATCCACTTGATCTAATGATCTAAATGAATCGGTTTTTATTATAAGATTGGTTAATTTTTTTCGAGAGAAAGGACAATATTATTAAATGGAAAATAGCATGTTGGGACCGTCAAGCGACAAAACCCTTACAATTTCATAACAGAAAGAACTATAAATCGAAACATAAATACTAAGAAGTAAATGATGCTCATATGTATAGAGACGGTCGGGAGGTGAACTGTTGTAGCATCCGAAAATACCGATACAGTATGCGCCAACCAAAAAGTACTGGTCGAGCAGACCAGGAGATAACTGACCGATGGTGGACCGATGACATCCCCGGTAAGTCAGCGTGCGTCGTCCTCCCTTAAATGATAATGTTAGGGCTCCTGAACGCGGGATTGCTGACCCCGAAGTGGTAGGGAAGCATCTTCTCGACTGTTGGTAGAACCATTGCCACCAAGCTACCAGGAAGGGTAAACAGTCAACCAAACCCTTCATGGGGTTCCAGGTACTCATTCCTGGAGGCGAGGGTGCTTATAGCCCCCCGCCACTGCATGTGATGACCCCGTAGACTCCTCCGAGGGCTCATCCTCCTCTGGTTCCTCCTCCCTTTCCAGCCTTTTCGTGCCTGACAAGGATGGTGACATTTCCCTCGGAAGCCACCCAGCTGGGGTCTCTGCCCCTCTACCCTCCAACTTCCTCCCCTGCGGCCAGGCCTCCTGGGCCCTCAACGGGGTGTGTGGTTTGCTTCCCACTGAACTCCCTTTCCCCCAGTCTTTCAGGTACGTCCAGTTAGTACCCGGCATCGCCTTCCCATGCCTCGCCTTTTCCAACCCAGACCTTGGATCCGCCGGGCCCCTCAGCGATGGGCCCCTTTTGCCTCCCACAACCGGACACATCGGGAACAGGTAACCAGCACAACAGCACCCAAAGCAGTGTTCAGGCAAGTGTTCATAGGATATCAACAAGCGAGTACGTACCTGGGAGGCCAACATCCTGAACCAAAGTTGACTCTGTAGAGGAATCCTGATGTCCACCCTGATCCTGACCTTCATGAAGTCCCCCCAGCATAATCCCTCCTTGTCCACATCCACCCCTGGCACTCCCCCAGAGCATTCCCCACCCTGAATCCCACATCCCTCGTCCAGACTCCCACAGGGAGATTCGAGACGCGGGCCCAGACCGAAAAATGATGGAACTCCAACTCCTCGACCTGCATGTGGGCTCTCAGATCCGTGAATAAGATCAGGGAGTCCCTGAAAGACCAAGGCTCTCCCAACAACACTCTATCCCTGTCCTTTGCAGTCCTGAAGAAGAATGCAATAAGGCCCCCAACTAGAGGCTTTGCCTCCACTGACAGACCCCATGCATCCTCCAACCTTTCTGCCACCGCCTTCCAGTAGCACTTCTTAGAGGTGAGCACCTTGGCAGCCAGAGCGAAGCGATATAATACTCTGCCCCGTAATCTCCTGCATCGGTACCACCACTTCCCTAATTCTCACCGCCCCCATTTGGGAATCGAGGCCCCCCAAGTGCTCGGAGGCTCCACGAGCCCCAAACGGATTGGAACTATGCCCCCCGTGCCCCTGTCCCGCACGAGGGCTCACATGACTCACTCGAACCTGCCCCGCCGACTCCACCTCTTGATTCTGTCCCGGACCCGGTCCATACCGCGCCGCCCAACGAGCCACGTCCCCATGACCCCCCTTCGTCCATCCCGAGTAGTTGGCTCGGCCTTGACCCAGTGGACCCGAACCCGCCCTCGGGGTCCACTCCTCCTGCGGTGACGGGTGCCAGTTAGGTCCTATCGTACTAGGCCGGTCCCGATGCCCTGCCCTCCTCGCATCCGCCATCAAGCCCATACCCGTACCAGCAGCACCCGACGCCCTAGTCTGCATCACTTCCGGCTGTAGAACCGCCGGTGCCTTACCTTTCCTAATCCTCCATGCCGCCGCCTCCGGTGACTCCGATTCCGTGTCCACCGTAGCCGACGAGATCACGATAGGGATGAGGGCCGCCCCTTCCCGGAGCGTCTCCTCCGACTCCCCCACCTCACGCGGTTCCTCCATGACCGGGTGACGTCTCACCTTCGGCCGAGGACCCACGGCCTGCATACGACGAGGCCGGCGCCTCACCTCCCGACCGTGCCCTTCCGGTGCCACCGCCGAGAACGTCAGCCCCGCCGCCGACCTTCCTGTAGATCAAGCCGTTGGGGAGGAGAGTTCTGGCGATGTTACCGTCCCCTCCATCTCCACCAGCCACTCGCGCTCCTCCTCACTCCTCGCTACCACCATCGACCCCATCATCGGCCGACCCAGTTGGTCGCCCTGCAACACCCGCTCACCATCGTCCATGGTGCGCTGCGGCTCCACCCTGTCCTCTCGGCGATCAACACCCCCACCCTACTCTTAGCCTCACCAGCCGAAGGGGACACCGACCTCTCAAAGGTAGAAGACGAACTCATGATCGCTTCGACCGAGACGTCGCAAATCGCAAAACCCTAGTTGTGCCCCAGCAGAGCAGTTTCAAAGGCTGCGTGATTGGTTAATAATATATGTTGCTCATTACATTTCTTCAAACTGAGATTCTAATAAATTTAATTCAATACAAAATCAAATTGGATAGATTTTTTTGTTTATCATTGGACCCATTATAAATATTGGTAACTCCTTGCCGGTGGACATATAATACATGGCATCAATTGCACAACCCAATCTCTCTGCCATGGCAAAGAGAATTTTACACAGACAACACTATAAGTTAGATGGTATATCATGATGTTTGATTTATTGCATGATAGGTGTGTAGAGGTGAGAAATAAATTAAATGCTTCTTATATATCTTATAGCTATAATTTAAATTTTGAGAAGAATTGAATAGTTTTTAAAAATTTCAAGAAAAAGCATATCATTAATATAAGGTAATAATGTATCTATCCGATAGAGAAATTATCAATAATATCAGTAAGTATGTAAAGTTTGTGTAAATGATTATTTTATCAATAATTCATACTTTTATTCACGGCCTGACTCACCCTCCATAGATTTTCGAGCATATGACATTAACATGTGAATATCAAATATATTTTACTAGTCGTATAGATCAACTTAACTTTTTTCAATGATTGTTTATAAATTAATCTGATTTCGATCGATAAGATTTTTGTCGTCGACACTTTATAATTATCCGTGTTTTTTTTTATTCTTTTGTCACTATTGTTGTAACTTTATGTTTATTTTTAGCACAAACCTACAACAAGCATGATTCTGGACCAACCATATGAATTTACATTATTCACATGTCAAATAATTGGTAATTAATGTGATGATATTGATGGTTGGATATATATATCCACACAAAAGTAATTATATTGAAGAGAGAGGGAAAGGTTTGATGAAAGGGAGAGCTTTGGATGCTTCTGCATTGTATTTTATAGCAACAAGTCTAGGACCCATTTTTGGGGTCACATGTGGGGTATGGTATTGTTGTGGCACTAAATTTAAATCTAATTTGGTGCAACAAACTAAAATATTGGATTGTTTTTATTGTAAGGGAGTTGGGCAATGAATGATATTCTTAAACTGATTTTAATGTTAATAAAATCAGTTTACAATGTGATTTTAATGCAACTACAATATTAATAATTGAAATTTGGGAGTTCAGATGTAAAGGTAATATGTAATTGATAACAATTTTAACACGATAAGTAGACATCAAAGGCAACAAATTACAACACTATTCAAGAATTAGGAGCCCGAAAGCATATTTCCATCTGAAATAACATAAACACAATAAACTAATTCATCTGTAAAATAATACTTGAATTAAAAATCAATAAACTTTTAAAGATTATGTTGTTTCGAACTAAATATATTTTGTTTAAACGAATTCTTGTTCTAACAGAACACGACTTAGATATCTTTATAATCAAGCATTACCATTCTAAAAGAGAAATTTCATAAAGTATGCCTCATAATGGTATAAATTTGTTTTCTATGCTAGTATAGTTCAAAATTTGAAAAATATGCTTTTCAATTAGTTTAGGACAATAATACCCTCATTCTAATTTAAACAAGATAATTCATATTTTATTAATTCATTTAAATCTATTTTCAAAATAAATATTCACTTCTTAAATAAAATATTTTTAAAATTTTAAAATTTATTAAAATTATATTTTATTTTCTTAAAAATCAAATTATTTTGACAAATATTTTTAAAAAGATAATTCAACGATGATGTTTCAAACAAAAATATTATACTTCATTATTTTTTTCCAGTTTTATTAATTATTAAACTCCTATTTAAATTTATATTTTTTAAATCGGATTATTTTGAAAAATATAATATGAAAGATAATTCAATTTTATAAACTTTTGAAAAATAATTTCGATTTTATAATAAAATATATTTTATATAATTTTATTAGTAATTCGTAGTTTATTTTCTAAAATTTAATTTGAAAAATAAATTAAAAATTAAAATATTATTTTAATAATTAATAAAATATATTATAAATTTAATTATCTTTAAAAGTTATTTATCAACGTAATCTGTTTTTTATATAAAAAGAAATTAAGATCTGATTTTAATAATTAATAATATAGAATAATATTTTTTATATAAAAAAATATTCTTTTCCTTTATATATTCGTATATTAGAAAAAAAATATTTTGTTAATATTAGTAATTATAAAAATCAGATTTGAATTTATTTTAAAAACAGAATACTCTGATAATAATTTTAGAAAGATATTTAAATTTATAATATATTGTATTAATTATGAAAATCAGATTTTAATTTATTTTTCAAATTATATTAAAAGTAAAATATGAATTTAGTAATTAATAAAATTTATTTTTTTAAAAATACATTTTGTTCAATTTTATTAGTTACTACATTCATATTTTATTAATTATGAAAATCTGGTTTGAATTTATTTTTATAAAACTTAATTATCTTTCAAATTATATTTGTCAAAATAATCCGATTTATAAATTTATAAATTAAAATAACAATTTAATAATTAATAAAACCGAAAAAAAATAATGAAGTATAATATATATATTTGAAAAATTATCGTTGAATTTTATTTTTAAAAATATTTATCGAAATAATTTGATTTTTAAGAAAATAAAATACAATTTTAATAATTTATAACTTTTAAAAAATATTTTATTTAAAAACTGAATATTTATTTTGAAAATAGATTTAAATGAATTAATAAACTATGAATTATCTTGTTTAAATTAGAATGAGGGTATTATTGTCCTAAAACAATTGAAAAGCATATTTTTCAAATTTTGAACTATACTAGCATAAAAAACAAATTTATACCATTATGAGGCATATTTTATGAAATTTCCCTTCTAAAATCGCAAGAACTCAAATTGAGATGATTTTACAATTGAATTTTTACATCAGCCCGAAAAATCAAACTCACAATAAAAAATTTACACTGACTAACTAAAAACAATATTTGTAACTTATGAGTAGCTGAGGAAGGCCAGCTCATGACTGACTAAGCCATCATCAACATGGATATGTATCCTTGACTCTATTTTAAGAATATATTTATTGCACAACCTTTATATTTTATATAAAATCTTACTTTTATTTGTGTTTGGGACCACTTGGACTGTCAATTTCATCCTTTTTCCCCTCTACATTCATTACAATGTTGTTTTGTTTTCCTTTGAAGGATTAAATATTAATATCTAAAACTTATTTTAAGTATTGATCACAAATATTATATTATTTAATGTTTTAAAATGACAAAATATATTCCATTTCGTTAATTATATGACTTCAAGTGTCATTTAATGGATGATAAAGTGAAGATTTTTTCCTTTGACCTATATATATTTTATAAGAAATAATAACGAGATACCTATATCAATTACCATTTTTTTCTCTACATACATTACAATGTTGTTTTGCTTTCTTTTGAAGGGTTAAATATTAAAACTTATTTTTAAGTAAATGAAAAAATATATTCTATTTCGTTATTATATGACCTCAAGTGTCATTTAATGGATGATAAAATGAAGATTTTTCCCTTACTTATTTGACCTATATACATTTTATAAGAAATAATAACGAGAATACAATGCTAATGTTTTCTATAAAATGTATATAGGTCAAATAAGTAAGGGACAAATCGTCATTTTATCATCTATTAAATGACACTTGAGGTCATATGTTTAATAAAATAGAATATTTCATATATTTTTTTTAACAAAATCGCGTGACCAATACTTAAGTTAATGCATTTTTCATTTTTAAACGTTGGGTAGTGTAGTGTTGGTGACCAATACTTAAAATAAGTTTCGATATTTAACCCTCTTTCGAATTAGTTTTTCACATTATAAAAAAATATAAAATATAATTAAACTATTTTTTTTTTACAATATTTACAATGTAATCTGTTGAGCATCATTAGATCAAATTTTATGGATGGCTCACATTTTTTTTACTAAGGATATGGATTATAAATATATAGAATTTAAAACTTACAATACATTACTTTTTATATGAATATCCACAAATGGAGTTTATTTATTTTTTTACAAAAAAAATGAATAAACTCCTTTAAAAATACACACATAAGGTTCCAAATTACAACACATGTTTACATAATTATAAATAACGAAACATATAATACAAAAAATAAAATCGTAATTTAAAATAAAAATTAATATCACATAACTAAATTCCGTAACCGATAACAAATTTCCATGCATAAAACAACTCATTGTCATTTTTGCAAAAAGATAATAATAGTTGACTCGGATTTTATTTCCATTATTGCTTCTTCTTTTTTCTAATCAAAACTCTCACAAATCATGAATTTTTTTTTTTATCAAATAGGTTTATACTCTAAAACTAGAATCAACATAACAACTAGATTTTGCTACAAGAAAGGCACCCTAAGACTATTTAAAGAAAATCATGAAATGAGAGATCCACTAAATATAAATACATTCCGGACTACAAAATTGTTTTTTTTTTCTTCTAATGTCTCATATATTTTCTCTTTGTCTTTATCTAATTATTTTGGTAGGGTTTCCTTTATATTTTTTTTAGGACCATCTTTCTTTCCAATCATGGGTCAAACTATCTTTTATTCGGCCATGATACTATTAATAAAATCTACGTATATTTGCTCATAATGATTGTTTGGTTGAGAAATTGGGTTTAATAGAAGTATGAACTTTCATCCATGCATGGATTATTTGACAAGTCTTAGAAATTTTGGAGGCATGAGAAGCGTTATAATGTAAGGGAAACTATGGTTTTTAATCTATTTTGATATTTGTTTTCGTGATCATAATTTGGGTTGAATTTTTTTTGCACTTTCCAACTATAACTTTTATATTTTTGCACGGACTTTCGTTTCCCGTCTGAATAAACATTATCGTTAGTTTTGGATGAGAAAAGTCCAAAATGCCCTCAGTAAAAAATGTTAGTCCGTGCAAAAATGGAAATGTCATAGTTGGGAAGTGCAAAAAAAGGTCTAGCCCAACTTCAGGTTATTGACTTTTGTTGAGGGCATTTCTGTCTTTTCCCATCAAAAACTAACGTCCCTATTAATTTTGACGACAAACGGTAGCTTGTGCAAAAAATGGAAAGATGGTAGAGCAAAGTCGAAGAGGGGGTCGAGACCCTCTATAGCCTCTTATTGCATGACGAGCTTGTCTAAGGACATTCACTCAAATAACTCTTTCACCAACTGATGGTTCTGGAGTGTCTACCGATCGTTTTCCCCTGGGTCTCCCTACCGTTGTCGCCATCACCAGTCATGCATATGGTTGTCTCACCCTTTCTTCGCCTTGGACTGGTCGAGACCCTGCTGCTCCGAACGACTATGGGATGGATCCTGTGGTGGTTAAGGACCACCATGGCTCGAAGACCCGACAACATGGCCAACATAGGGGGGAGGCGTCTTTTTCCCCGAAAAGCATCCCCTCGATTTTCATGGTAGAGGGCCAACCCTTCATGACTTCTTTCGTCGGGCCCTTGGGGGTGGTGAAAGGGCATGAAAGAGAAGCTAGGTAACAATTTTTGTTGGAAGGTTGAGAGGTAGTCGAATAGAGGAAGGGAATAAGGTGGCGTCGACGTCATGAGAATGTAACAAGAAAAACCCTAATATCTATTCTAAAGATAAAAGAGAGAGCGTAAGTGTGAGTCTATAATGCGCTATTTAGAAAGATAAAAACAACATTTAATCAAATATTTTTCACAATATTCTGATTATAATAAATCACGTTGTTGTTCATTTTTCATAAAAAAAAAAACAAATCCTAACATTTTTTACAAATATAAAGCAACGATTTTATTAATATTAGTTAACTTTGATTATGGTGGTGGAAAAAATGTTCTATTTACATTTTTATTCAAATACTAATGCGTCTTTGATTTTTAGATATGTGTATTCTTTCTTGCAAGGTAGTCGACGACACACGGTCAAGCCGAAAACAAGGGTCTCGAGTCATGACCCTTCGACTCCAAGAAACCCAAGAACCTGTATCAAGTCTTCGATAGAGTGGGGCTTCCTTCAGATCTGTGTTATTCTTCGCAAATATGTCTTTTCCCTCACAAAGGGTCCCGTCCGCATCTACGTCAGGTTGGTTTCACCTCATAAGCCGTCGAGATCAAGCTCATTGAACTCATGAGCAGTCAAGCCGAAGGGTAAATCTATCGACGACTAAAACCTTCACTAAACTATTTCGTGTCGTCAGCATTCGGGATGGAGCTCACCGGACTCGTGAACAATCGCGATGGAAGGTAAGGGGTTCGATGGGTAACCGTCCCGTCAAGGTTAGGGCTTAGGGTTAGGATGAAAGTTAGTTTAAGTATCTTCTTAAATGCGAAGTTAGGTGGCAAAACATGATAACAATCGTGATTTTTTCCATCCAAATCATTGAAACCCGTTATCATTTTTCCGTGTGCACGAGAAAGATCGAGGTTAATTTAAGATACGAAATATGAAAAACAGTACGTTTTTACATTTTACAGATCACAAATCATAAAAATATGTCTTTTCGATCAAATAATTCTATAATTTCTCACCCAATTATTTTACCTAGTAGGCTAGTACAATAGAACTCAAATCTCATAATCACTTGGCAGACTGTAAAATCCCCTGATCTTCACATTCAACACACAAAAAAGCAACCAAAAGTCAAAAATCATTAGCAGAAAACAAGGTAACAAAAAAATGTTCTTCTCTTCATTAAATGGTCCAACGGTGTTAACTCACAAAAGTCCAACTCCTCCAGACAGAACACAAAACCGTACAGAGAAAAAGGAAAAGAACAAACCCTGCAAAATCTCAACGGAACGGAACCTTTTGGTCCCAATTTCAGCAACCATTTTCATTTTCATACCCAAACTTCTCTTCTTTCTCCACAATTATCCAAATATTTATATGAATTTTCCACTTTCTCTCTCTTCTCCATCTCCTCCTCCTCAGTCAGAGCATGCTCTCTATGAAAGGGACACAGGGCTTTATTGCCAATGTGTCCTGTTCTTAGTTCTTACACACACACACTTTCTCTCTCTAAAGATCCCACCTTTCTCTCTCTACACACAGCTCACTCTCTTTCAGACTCTTTCTCCCATCTGGGTTCCGGAAAAGGAAACGGTCTCGTGAAGAGCATGTGAAGTTAGCGGTGGAGAGAGAGAGAGAGAGAGAGAGAGAGAGAGAGAGAGAGGGAGAGATTGAGAGAGAGATCTGGTGGCTTCTCTTTGATGAACCAAACGGGTCACTTCACTTTTCCTTGATTCAGGTGAACCCCAACCCATCTTCTCTCCTTTACCCCTTTTGAATTTCCTTTGCTTCTCACTCTTTTTTGGCCTTTTCCCCATCTGGGTCTGGTCCGTCTTCCTCCATTTGTGCCAAAAATTGCATCTTTTTTTAGGGTTTTGATAGGGATGGTTCAATCCTTGGCTGGTTCTGGGTTTTGGGCACATGGGTTTTGCTTGGAATCAAGGGTTTTTGGATTCCTTGCATGTTGAAAGCTCATGTTCCTTCCTCTGGAGTGGCATTTTTGAAGCTGGACTTCTGAGTTCTGAATTTGGAGTTGGGGTTTTTGAGGTAATGATGCATTTCCCTATTTTGAGTGAAATTCATGGTTATTGTGAAGGGTTTGGAGGGTAAAGTTTGAGACTTTGTGGTGTTGTGTTCATAATTTGGGTTTTTTTGGTGGTGGAGGATCTCTGATTGCTTGAATTTGAGCAATTTTAGCTGAATTTGTGGGATATGTTTGGTGGGTTATGAGGAGATTTGCGGGTTTCCATAATTGTTGAAGATTTGGGACATCAATAGGAAGACAGTGTAGTAAAATGCAACACTTTTCGATTCATTTCCTTTATATGCAAGAGATCGAGAGCCCACAATTAGTCCCGTTAATATACTGATGATGACCAGGCCTGTTCGAGATAGGATCCTCAAAGATGCAAATGGTGATATTAGCGATCATCTCCGAAACCACATTCATTTGACTAACTGCATTCACTTGAAGAACCATATGCACAAGCACAGCCCAATATTGGGGGACAGGTCCCTTATGAGGGACCTCATTGTCCTACAAAGGTCAAGGTCTCTGAGAGACCCTTCCGCAAGCCCTCCATGGCATTCTCCTTCTGTTGTTGATGTAGATGCCAAAGCCATGTCCCGGGAGGGCAGGAGGTCTGTAGGGATCGAGCGTAGGAGGGATAGTAGGAGGCTTTCGGGTAGCTCGGTGCACTTAGCTTGTGGGGCAGCCCCTAAAGTTTCTCCTAGGGATCATGATGAGGTGGGAGCACTGAGTGAGCGTAGTAGAAGAATTGGGATTGAGACTCCACAAGGGAAAGACCATAACGGTTCTGAGTCTGTGGATAGGAAGAGTAGTAGTAGACAGAAGGGGAAGAAGCATATCCATGATGCTCAAGTCAGGACACTTTCTGATCGGTTGAAGGACATTCCCGGGGACAGTGATGGGGGTAGGGTGAAGAGGCGCAGGTATAGAGGAGGGGCGAGGAAAGCTCGAGGTGTTGAAATGTCCGCGACTTCTAATTCGTTCGCTCAAGCCCAGTTACAAAGAAAGCACGAGGAAGAAGAAGAAGAGTATGCAGAGCAGGATCTCACCAGGGGAGCTCCAAGGAACGGGTGTGGCATTCCATGGAACTGGTCAAGGATTCATCACCGAGGCAAGACGTTTCTCGACATTGCAGGGAGGAGCTTGTCTTGTGGGTTATCGGAGTCCAGGCTGAGGAAAGGAGGCCCAGACATGCCCGTGGCATCCGATGGTAACTCAAGCTCAGGATCTCAAGCAATGCCTTTGCTAGTTGAAGGTTTAGGATCTCAAGCGAGCTCTGAGAATCGTGGTTGGGTGCACGATTACTCTGGTGAGCTCGGTATCTATGCTGATCATTTGCTCAAACATGATCATGATATGGATTCTGATCTTGCTTCTGAGGCTAGATCCGGTAGCCAACACAGAATCAGACGGCCGAGGCAGAGGCAGCACCAGAGCCTGACACAGAGATACACGCCGAGAACCTTCAGAGACTTGGTAGGCCAGAACCTGGTCGCACAGGGTCTATCCAACGCAGTAACGAAACGAAAAGTCGGGTTGCTCTACGTGTTCCATGGGCCTCATGGTACTGGGAAAACCTCGTGCGCCCGAATCTTTGCAAGAGCTTTGAATTGCCAATCCTCAGATCATCCAAAACCATGCGGGTTTTGCAATTCTTGCATTGCACATGATATGGGGAAGAGTAAGAACATCAAAGAGGTTGGCCCGATGAGTGATCTTGACTTTGAGAGCATGCTTGATCTGCTCGATAACATCAGTCTTTCGCCGGCTACATCACAGTACAGAGTGTTCATCTTTGATGATTGTGATACTCTGCCTTCGGATTGCTGGAGTGCCATCACCAAGGTTGTGAATCAAGCTCCAAGACGGGTTGTTTTCGTTCTTGTGAGCTCTGGTCTTGATGTCTTGCCTCATATAATCATGTCTCGGTGTCAGAAGTTCTTCTTCCCGAAGCTGAAGGATGCAGATATTATCTACACTCTTCAGTGGATTGCAACCAGAGAAGATCTTGAGATTGATAAGGATGCTCTGAAATTGATTGCTTCGAGATCGGATGGATCTTTGAGGGATGCTGAGATGACTCTTGAGCAACTCAGTTTACTAGGGCAGAGGATTTCAGTGCCTCTGGTTCAGGAATTGGTGAGTTTTGTGAATACTATTATCTTTCATAAACTTTGTTTTTTTTCTTTCCAAATTATACTATGGCATATGCAAAAAAGTACCTTGAAGTATTCATTTTTTTGCAACTTGTAGCTTTTTTCTTTGATAATTGTAGAAAAGTACCCTGACTTTTGTTTTTGTTTCACTTTGTATAAATTTGTTTCAAAACGATGATTTTATCCTTGAAAACTTAAATTTGAAAAATAATAATGAAAACAAAAAATCCAATTTTTCGTATCCTTAAAGTTCTTACAC
Organism: Erodium maritimum; assembly: GCA_963921825.1. Lineage (NCBI taxonomy): Eukaryota > Viridiplantae > Streptophyta > Magnoliopsida > Geraniales > Geraniaceae > Erodium > Erodium maritimum. Next base: position 1,542,607 of record OY997593.1, on the reverse strand, counting down.
TTTGTACGGTACAAAGAGGAAGAAAGGTAAGGGATATGAAAAATTGTTTTTTTTTTTGTTTTTTACCTATTATTTTTTAAATATAAGTTGTAAGGGTAAAATCTCCATTTTTATAGAAATTGCAACAAAAAAGACAAGTTCTAGGTGTTTTTTTGCAATTACCAAAGAAAGGGTTACAAGTTGTAAAAAGTGTATACCTCAGGGTACTTTTTCGAAATTATCCCTACTTTATATTGTAATGTGTTTCTACATTTGGTTTTGATCTATATTCATTTCATATCTCCCACTTCCTACTTCTTTAGGGTAATTCTTTAAAACTACCTTAATGAATTGCCCACGAACGTGAACTTTAAATAGATGGAAATTTCTAAATGATAAGGTTTCCCTTGAAATGAAAAATAAATTAGTAAATTTATTTTATTCAAAATAAAAAATGCCCTTTAAAATGGACAATAAATATTCAGTTTAATTATTTTTTATTTATAAAATTGTTATTATTTTAATTACTTGTGGCAAAATCGTTATTTTCCAAAAGTCCCTGGCGTAACATAGTCATTTTCTTTAAAAGCTAACAAAACTTTTCTAGTTTGTGGACAATTCATAAAGGTAGTAATAAGGAAGCCCCCTACTTATTTTTATAGAACTTATACTAAGTTTTATGTTTTCCGTTTACAGGTTGGGCTTATATCCGATGAAAAATTGGTGGATCTTCTTGATTTAGCACTGTCCGCGGACACGGTTAATACCGTGAAGAGCCTGAGAGTGATAATGGAAACTAGCGTGGAGCCATTAGCATTGATGTCCCAACTCGCTACAGTTATAACCGATATATTGGCCGGTAGCTATGACTTTACAAGAGAAAGGCATAGAAGGAAGTTCTTTCGTCGACAACCATGTGAGTCGACATTTTACGTTTTGTTTTGTTTTCTTCGATTATTTGCAGGTCTTTGCGATGATCAAATACCAAAGGGATAATGGTAAAAAATTACCCTAAGGTATTCATTTTTTGCAATTTGTAGTCTCTCTTTTTTGATAATTGCAAAAAGTATCCTGAACTTGTTTTTTTTTGTATAAAAATGACGATTGTACCCTTTTAAAAAATAAGAAGTAACAAAACAAAAAAAATCAAAATTTTCACCTCCCTTAATCTTCTTCCTGTGTACTGTACAAAGAGTTACAAATTTAAGGGAAATTCAGATTTTTTGTTCTTTCATTATTAGTTTTAAAATTTAAATTTACAAAGGTAAAATCATCATTTAGAAACAAATTTATACAAAGTGCAACAAAAAGACAAGTTCATGGCAGTTTTTTTGCAATTACCAAAGACGAGGGCTACAAGTTGCAAAAAGCGAATACATCAAGGTACTTTTTTTTTGCAATTATCCCTATACCAAACTTAGCTTGTTTTGAAACTGGTATTTGAAATCATACATAGTTCATAGCGACTTGATACTTACACGTAATAAATCCTACTCATTCTATCGAATCTATGCCATTTCTCCTGGTAACTCGTCACCTTCAATGGCGCAATCGGTGCAATCCTACATTTAGTTTAGTAAAACAAGTTTTTTTTAACGGTTTCAGTGTCCAAAGAAGATATGGAGAAGCTACGCCAAGCTCTCAAAACCTTATCCGAGGCTGAAAAGCAATTGAGGGTATCGAATGACAAATTGACGTGGCTCACAGCTGCATTGCTTCAACTCGCTCCAGATCAGCAGTACATGATGCCTACTTCAGCTGATACTAGCTTCCATCAGAGTCCCTTGGCCCTCGATAGAGGGCACAGTGAAATGGCTTGTAATGGCAATGGTGTGGCAAGGCGTAGCAGCGTGGATAGGCAAAGACAAGCTGGATCCGGGATGGCCCTACAGAAGAGGCTTATTCCGGGGAAGAGCCAGATGGAGATCGAAGATGTTTGGTTGGAGGTTCTTGGGCGTATTCAGATTACTAGCGTTAAACATTTTCTTTACCACGAAGGAAAGCTCGTCTCAGTCAGTTTTGGTGCAGGTACTTCCTCATTGTTTTTTCGTAGAGTATTATGTTTTGAATGTTATGGGGTTTTCACATTCTTATAAAAAGTTTCTGAAAATCTTCATGATCTTGACAAGAAGATATAGACACATACATGAACATCTTTGTGCATTCTTGTGCATACATTTACAGCAGAATCGTGAAGATTTGCATTCGTAGTGTTAAACATTTCGGGTTTTTCACATTCTTTTCATAAAGATTATGAATTTTTTTGCATGATCTTCACGAGCATTTGAGTATGTCTTGGCTCGTGAAAATGCATTCTAAGTGATGAACTATTTTTTTTACAAACGACACCCCCAACTATTATCCGTCTACGAAATCACTAACAGGGTTATTTTTGTTGTTGCAAAAAGTCGAAAGTACCCCTGCAAAAGTATATACGTAAGGGTTACAAATTGTAAAACATGTATACATGAGGGTCAGAAATTGCAAAACAAGTATAGTGTAAAAGGCAAAACTGTCAGTTCCCAAAAAATGATTTCACGTGACTGTCACATGACTAATTTATGTTCAAAACAATGGATTTGCTAACGGAAAATAGTTGTGGGTATCATTTGCAAAACAAAAATAGTTCACCAATAGTATTTGCAAAACGTGCATATTTCCCAAATTTTTGCAATTATCCCTATTTACAAGCTTTTGCGTATGTTCTTGGCTCATAAAGATTTGCATTCATATCGTTGATCTATCTTTCTTTCTCCTCTCAGCCCCGACCGTGAACCTGATGTTCAGTTCACATCAAGCCAAGTCCAAGGCGGAGAAGTTCAAGGAGCACATCTTACAAGCATTCGAGTACGTTCTCAGCTCCCCCGTAACAATTGAGATAAGATGCATAGAAGGACCAGGATCGAAGGCCGGTTCCCCTCAGGTGAATAACGAAATAGTCGAAGTGGAAGCGTCTCCTAGGGATGAGAGAAGAAAGCACGAGCATGTCGACAATGGCTCGGGATCGGATGGGAGGAGTTTGGGAACAGCATGGGTGAGGCAAGTTCAGGGCTCACAGAAGAACGAGAGCCTGAGCATTGTGAGGAGCAAGGTATCGCTTGCACACGTGATTCAGCAGGGTGAAGGGTGTTCCCAGGGAAGTGGATGGTCGAAACGCAAAGCTGTTTCGATCGCTGAAAAGCTCGAAGAAGAGAATATGTAAGTAGTAGGAACTTATCGAGTTTGGTGATAACTCGATACTCGATACTTGGAATAGAAGTAACTTGTCTTTTTGAATTTACAGGAGGATGGAGCCAAGATCGAGAAGCCTGCTCTGCTGGAAAACGTCTAGAGTTACACGGCGAAAGGTAATGAAGATGGATTTAAGGGATGCAAAAAAAGTACTTTGAGGTATTTGTTTTTTGCAACCTGTAGCCCTCATCTTTGATATTTGCAGAAAAATACATTCAACTTTTCTTTTTGTTGCATACGATTTTCCCTTTTAAAAAATTATGAGAAACAAAACATTCAGAATTTTCTTCGAGAGAAAATTTTGGATTTTTTGTTTTGTTATCTTTTAAGAGTGTAAAATCGCCGGTTTGAAACAAATTTACACAAAATGCAACAAAAAGACAAGTTCACGACACTTTTATGCAATTACCAAAGAAAAGGATTACAAGTTTCAAAAGGTGAATACTCAGGGTACTTTTTTGTAATTATCCCTATTTTTAACTTACGATTACGTCACGTGTTGAAGATTAGAGGATGCAAGTTGATTTCTTTCGTGTGATAATGCTTATCGTCGTTAACGTGCAGCTTTCACGTTTGAAAATAAGGACGAGGAGACCACATTCGTTGCTGAAACTCGTGTCCTGTGGAAAGTGTCTGTCATCTAAATCTCCGAGGAAGTAGGACAGGAGATTTTTGGATGGCCTCTTGTATTTAGCAATTCTTAGAGATGCTTAGTTGATCATTACTTCCATTTTTCTTGAATAAAAGTAGAGTTATTTCTGGACAGAAGATGTAGAGAGGAAATTTATTTCAGTGAAGCCTATTTTTCAATGTGTTCATTTATTTTGCGTGTTTTACCTGAGTGAACCGTGATTGCGTGGATGAAACGGGGAAGCGAAACAAGGGGGCGAGATAGATTTCGACAGAACAAATAGCCTAAGGTCGGGCGAAAGTCTAATATGATTCTGGGGATAATTAGAAAAAAATACCATGAAATATTCTCTTTTTGTTAGGTGTAATATACTTCTTTGATAATTCTAGGAAATACCATGAACTTGTCTTTTAATTGCAAAGTGTAAATTTGTTTTAAAATGACATTTTAAAGGGGTTTTTCAAATCTTCTACTTTTTGAAGAGTAAAATCATCCTTATGAATCAAAATTACGCAAAATGTAACAAGAAGGCAAATTCATGACACTTTTTTTGCATCTATCACTTCAGATGTGACACAAAACTAAAGCCACAAGATATATCATCTCAACTATCTACCGGAGAACTAAATCGGGTTCTAGCACGATTTTCAAACCCGATTTTCGAGTTTGACGATATGGCGCGGTCAGCGATTCATCGGTATTTTCACGTGTAGAATCTCATATGACGGGAAGCTGTCTCTTACCGCCACTCGATAAATATATCGGCCATCCAGAAGCGAAAATGTGGACCCGGTCGAAGTATATATGAAATTACCAAAAGGCCCATGAAGCGGTCACAGGATGTAATTTATTATAGGGAACACACACTCACTCTCTACAACAATCCCAATATGAAACTCACTTCCCCTATTTATTAACAGCTAACCGTTCCCTAACTTCTTCTCTGTAACTCCATAGCAAATCTTCACAGGTTACCTTCTTTCTTCTCTATTCATGGCTCTGAAAGCTCAAGAAAATAGGCACCAATGATCCTGTTCCTGTACCAGAGCCCGAACATGTCCATGTGAAGCTGACTGTGAACAGGAAGGAGAAGGGTCAGTCATTTTGCAACAAAAAGAAGAGGGATAGAAGCTGCAAAAAATGCATACTTGAGGGTACTTTTTTGCAATTATCCCTTAAAACTAATATTACGAAAATATGTCTACAACTAAACATCCAATGTATGTATGAATAAGTGATGACAAAAGATGAATTTAAGAGCCTGTTACCTTTTCTTTAACAATGGCTAAGAATTTCTCCTCAAAAGCGCACCAGTTTTCTGATAGCCTGGAAAAAGTGAATACCTCAGGGTACATTTTTGCAATCATCCCAACTATTTACATTCCTCCACAGGCCACCAAAACCTGCCATTATTTTCAGCTTTACTTTTGTTCCTTCTATCTTCAGTCTCAGATGAACCGGGATTTTCAGTGAAGAACTGCTGCCAAAACACATCATTGCCCCCAGCTGGTGCAGCGCCTTGCTCCTTTGAGCCTCTAGGCTCAAAACCGATAGACTCACCAGGCTCTGAGTTCATATCAGTGGCAGGAGATTCAACTCCAACATTGACATTAGATTCATCCAAATCAACGGTTCGATCAGCATCATGTACAATACACTCCCAACAATCCAAAAATGACTCTAATCGATCAAAACCCTCCTTGATCGAACCCAGAGAATCACCATCACCATCACCATCATCAAAGAAGTAACCTATCCCTTGCATCCTTCTCTTCCTATCACGTGCTCTCATCTGTTCAGGTCTGTGCAGCACTTGGTCCAGAAAAGACACCATGTCTTGCTGCTGTTTTGCTATCTTGTGTAGCTTCTCCTTCAGGGACTCTTTGATTCCTTGAAGCTCATGTTCGTGTCTCTGCAACTCCAAAGTGAGCTCTTTTTTGTCATGTCTAAGCCTCTCAACTTCTTCCTCCAAACCCCGCCTCTCTGAATCCGTCAATGGAGATGAAGAACCTCCTTGTCTTGAATGAACCTGCAAGGAATGGCTAAGGCTATGGCTATGGACCGGCTTGCGCCTATGGATGTTCTTCAGAAGCCGAGGCTGGCCTTTCACAAAATATTCGTTCGCGAATTCCCATTGCTCAGCATCAATCTTCCTAAAACCCTGAAAATGTACGACACGGGTATCGTTTTTTCAGACCAGAAACGAGGATTTGAAACAAAAGCATTCTCAAAGAAATCAACTTACATATGTGTTTAGTTGTCTAATAAAGCTTGAGAAGTTATTGTGCTTGAAGAATCTAGGCAACAAGGTTCTTGCAAACTCGGGTGGATTCAAAACAATGAAGCTTCTAAGGTTTTGACTCCACGATACAATCGAATCCGAGGAAGGATCATCCACCATCTCATATGTCTTTGCCAGGAAAGGTGGTAACGAGCTCGACCCACCTTGTGCATCCTCCATTTCTACTCCAAATCACAAACTCAAACCCTGAAACGAACCACCAACAACTTCAAAATCTAGAATTTTCCAGAGAAATCGATTCCCTAATCTCAACTTGTACTTCAGAAACCTTGTCAGATCAAAAAAAACATCATATACACATTCAAAGGAATTGCAGGCACTGATCGAAAACAAAACTCAACTATCTTCCCTCGAGACTCCAACTCCTTATATCCATGATCATTTTGCTTCCAAACAACGCCGAAAATCACAAACAAGTGAGGAATCCTTCAAAACCCCACAGTTTAAACCCAATTCAGAACTCAAATTCAGTGACCCAAGTGCCTAAATTCAATGAACACGAGACCCTTTTCTCCACTAATCCTAAAATCCACAGTGAAACCCCAATTAAAAACCCAAAATTCATCGAACCCAAGTGCCTAAATTCAACGAACACGACACCCTTTTCTCCACTAATCACAGAACCACCTGGGTTTGTCGAATCCGAATCAAATTCAAAAAGCTCGAACCCAAAAAGGGACAACCAATCAAAACCCACCAAATCTTTCATAAACTATATACAAACTGAAGCAAACAAAGCATCGATTGCAATTAAAAATCAATTTTTTTCTGCACATGATATGAACCCAAAAGCTTGGAGAGGAAGAAACAATAAAGCATACGGAATTGCAGAGTGGATGCTCAGTGAAGGTGGACCTGGAGCAGCCAAAACGCATCGTTTTGAGACGGATTGAGCTCTTGGCTGTGCAGTTATGGAGATCCTCTCGATGTTGAAGGATACATTTGTTGGGTTCTGAGGGACAAATGTGTAGTTTCAGTCTTACAAATAAATAATTTATATATGGTTGCATATTACAGGTGGCAGTATCTGATAGGCCATGATCGATGGTTTATCGTGCCGAGTCTGCCGACGTGTATGCTTTCGTGTACATGAATATGACCTCTACATTCATGAGTTTAAAAACTAGATTATTGACATTTGGAGAGAGACAATTCACTGATTTTTTAATGGTTGGGTAGATTTTTGGGGGAATTAGAGCATGTGCAATGGGTCGCCCCACTAGCTCGACTTGCGTTTTTGCGGGCCGCTGGACGCGGGCCGTCCCGTTGTGGGACGGCTTTTACGCGTCCCACATCCCGCAAAAACGCGGGTCGGGCCGCGTCCCGCGTCCCACAACCACGAGCCGGGCCGCATCCCGCGTCATGCGTCCCGAGCCGGCCACTCCTGTGCTGCCACGCGTCCCTTTTTTAAATACGAAAAATCAGATTTAACTAAATATGATTGATCCACTCACAATACAAGCCTCACACTAAATCCCCATCGTAAAACACCCACTATTTTGAGTCCCGAGTCCCACTATTTTGTCCAATCAGCATGTGAGCCTTACTAGTGAGCCTTTCCATTAGTAAAATGTTCTCTTGTGGGCATTTTGTTTGCAACATAACCTTTACGAATCCTTTTCTATTTTAATTTTTGAAGTTTTTTTTGAAACGGGTGAACTGGGGAATTGCATTACTGTAAAATGTAAAGAGAAACTTGTAAAACTATACCTCATACTGACATAAATTTGTAATCTATTCTAGTATAGCTTAAAATTGGAAAACTATGCTTTTCAATTCTTTTAAGACAAAAATACCCTCATTCTAGTTTAAGCAAAAATAATTCATATTTAATTAATTTATTAAATTCTATTTTCAAAATAAATATTTATTTTTTATATCAAAATATTTTATTCAATCTTATAAATTATTAAAATTAAATTAATTTTTTTCTTAAAACTCAGATTATTTTGATAACTATTTTTAAAAATATAATTCAAAATTTCAATGGTAATTTTTCAAAAAATATATGTTATATATTTTAATTACTAAATTCATATTTTATTTGAGATTTCTTTAAAAATTGGAATATTTTGATAAATATATTTTAAAAGATAATTCAAATTTATAATGATAATTTTTGAAAAATAATTTTGATTTTGTACAAAAATGTTTTATCCAATTTTAATAGTTAATAAATTTATATTTTATTTTTTAACATTTAAAGTAAAAAAATAAATCTGATATTTATAATTAATAAAATATGTTATAAATTGACTTATCGTTTTAAAATTATTTATGAAAGTAATCTGATATTTTTTTAAATAAAATATGATTTTAGTATTTAATAAAATAATTTTATATAAAATAATTTGTATATAAATTAATATTTAATAAAATTGATTTTTTTTATAAAATTTAATATATATATATTTGAAAAATTATCATTCAAAATGTGAATTATCTTTTTAAAAATATTTATCAAAATTATATGGTCTTTAAGGAAAAAAGTTTAAATATGATTTTAATAATTTATAAGATTGAATAAATATTTTTATATAACTCAATTTTATTTTGAAATGGATTTGAATAAATTAGTTAAATATGAATTATTTTTGTTTAAGTTATAATGAGTCTATTCTTGTCCTAAAAAATAGAAAAGCCTAGTTTTCCAATTTAAAACTATACTAGCATAAATTACAAATTCATGCCATTATGAGGCATAGTTTTACAAGTTTCTCAATGTAAACCATACGAAATAGGGCGTAAAAGCTCTGGGTATCAGATATATGTCATGGTTGCCCTTAACCAACTCGATGCTTATGGACCCATAGAAACAGTCTACTCTGGATCTCTGACACTACCTCAAGACATCCCCTTACCAACATTCCAAAAGTACAAAACAGAATAAACACAAATGAACTAAGATCCAAATTGTAAAACAATACATCAAACGAAACCAAACTAATAACCAAAATAACGAAATAGTAGAAGAGAATCCTTCTGCGGTCCCAGTCAATTAAGTTTAGGGTTCCCCCTAGTTTTGCGACGCCGTTGCTGGTCGCATAGTTTCGCGTCTCGATCGTTCTGCAAAGCCGTCTGTCCGGGAGCTCGTCAGGGGGTGTGGCCGTCCGGTTTCACTCTCGGTCTCCTGCAATCGCTGTTCGTGGAGGCGTGTCTGGTGGTTTGCGGCGAAGCGTGAATCAGTTTGGGGTGTGGATCCAGTCGCCGGCCGGGGTACAAAGGAAGGCCGGTACTGCAGCGCAAATCCCAGTTGGGTTTGGTCCGCCGCACGTTTCTCTCGGTTCGTCACGATCGCCCCGTCTCCGGCCCGTCCCCGCCGACCTTGTCTCCTGCTTGTTTCAGATTGGTGTCGCCATCTGAGGTAGTTCTGGAAGCAGAGTCTGGAGCCATCGGGTGAAGAGGTTCCGTCGTGATCAGTTTTGGCCTGTGGGAGATTGGCGACGCTGCTCTGTTCCTACATGTCGGGTTCGTGATCGGGAAGCATCTTCTGATTTCCACAGCGTTTCTTATGCTCCTGAATCACTCTCTTCTGTGGATTCATAATTCAAGACGGAAGATCAACATGTTGAGGGACGCGAGGAAAGGGAAGGCGCCAGCGCGATCAGAAGTGATGAAGCAGAGCTTGAGACCGAAATCTGTGGTCGTCGTTCCCAGCGGTAGCTCTCACGTTCTTAGCCAGGTCTCGTCCTCTAAGGAGGGCGAAATTGCATTTGCAACGCCCTCGGATCCACAGCCACGATCATTTCAGAGGGGACGAGTTTCGTCCTTAGTTCAACGTCTGGAGGGCTCTGTTCCAAAAACACAGAAGCCAGAGAAGGTTCAGGCTCCCGTTGTCACTCCCCCGGTCACCGTTCAAGTTCCCGTGGATACTCCCCCGATCACCGTTAAACTCTTTGTCTGCAACTTGCCTTCGGGTAGTGATGGTGTGTGGCTGAAGAATTTGTTGGGAGCAGAGGGTATATCTTCGTGCTATGTTTGCAAGCGTTCAAATCATATTGGAAATTTTTTTGGCTTCGTTCAAATTGCTTCTGACAGAGCAAAGGAAGCCATTGTAGCTTCAAATGGTTCAGTCCATGATGGTTATAAACTGCTGGTAGCTTTGGCTTATGATCGCCCTGCTGCACACAAAGTTAGTCGGATTAACCCTACTCAACATTGGGTTCCAAAAGTTCAGAATAATGCAGAGTTCTTAGCAACATGAACTACGATCGAAGGGTCTCGGGAGATGGCTCTCTCAGGCTCCGGTTTTAACACGTCTCAGTCCTCGAAGCACAGAACGTCAAGCACGACAGAGTAAATGGGATTATGTTAAACAGGTTGGTGTTAAGGCCTTAAAAGCTGATGATTCTGTATTAGAACAATTCAACAACCTTGATTTAGAGATACCAGAACGTCTTGATCTGGAAGCAGATGAAGACGATTTATATGAAGATGAATGTGACGATGAAGATTTGGAGGCCTTGAATTTCACTCCTCTAGCTCTAACCCTGAATTAGGATTGAGCACCCTGATTCAGTGATGTTGCATGAAACAAAGGTTGCAGTTTTTCTCTCCTGCTTATCTGTGTAGTTGTGGTTTCCTCCAGTCTTCTTCGGTCAGCAGGTTACTACTTTCGGAAGGCAATCTTTGAGGTTTGGAAAAGAAGCCCGAGTTCTTACTTGGTGTAATCATTGGCTTCGTTGTTTTTACAGGTTTATAGTCTGTTGTTAGCTCGTTTTTACATACTTCATAGTCTGATCTATGTTTTTTTACTACATTTATTTTCTCAGAACGGACCACATCGGCCACGTTTCTGCTTTTCATTGTACCGTTCTACAGTATAATGAAATTTTCAACTCACTTATCAAAAAATAATAATAACCAAAATAACGAACCATAAAGGTCCTTATTGAAACATAAGAGTCAACCCAGAGGATCCTGCATTGGTTCCCTCCTTTCTTCCTCCCTAGTGCTAGAATGCCGTGGAGAAAATCATCCCCTTACCGTCCCGTCTCCCGAATCCCAAACCCACATGTCGGTTATCTCCTTATCATTTTTCAATCGTTGTCCTTTAATGACCGCCGCCTGGGAGACGCATGCTACAAAAATAGACGAGATTTGTACTTGATATTCACCGGAGAAGGGGAACGACTAAGGGACGAATTGGAAGCTCTTTTCTTGAGAGGGTGATGACCCGAGGGAGGTGGAGCAATGGAGGCGATGACGAAAACAACCATGACAGCTAACGGTGGTCAGCGACGACGTAAGAAGAAGAAGGAGGCGGCTAGGGTTTTTCCATTTTGGTGGATAAGGTATTTCCCTCTTTGTAGGTTTGGATTTGATAATTAATTATTTATTATGAGACAAAAAGAGTTAAAAGGGAGAGGAAGAATTTTTTTTTTTGAAGTTAAAAATCATAGAAAATATCATTGTACCCTCAGATAAAAACATTACACTTACTTATTTATTTCTTCTCCTTCCCTCCAAATACACAAACTGCAACTCCAACTCTTCTTATTCCTTCTTTCTCATTATCACCTCATTGTTAGTGTCAGAGTCAATGTTCAACAAGCGATGTTCAAATCCGATCGAGAGAAGAAGGTCTTCGTCGTCGTTCTCTTCGCCGATCCTTGCAGTGCACAATCATCGTCTCGAGGTCTTCACACAACAACGAGAACCTTCTATGAGGTACGTATTAGGGCTTATTCTGGTTGATTTTCTTGTAGAAATGCTGCGCATGACATTAGTTTTATAGGTTTAAGTTGCAGCATTGATGTAGATAAGTAGGTTTATTTTTGATCACCGGGTAGTTGAAGGTGACGATCGACGGTAGGGTTTGTCTCTATCGAGACGTAATAAATCCTAAAGAAGTGAAGTTAGGGTTGGGTCAATCGAGACCGTAGGAAGAATGGTTGGTCTCTATCGAGACCTTATGAAATCAGTCTATCGAGACGAACAATGGATGTTATGCAAGAAGATCAATTGTAAGTTTGTCTCTATCGAGACAAACATTGCATTTCCATATTCTCGATCGTCTTGGTTTTGGGTCGATCAAGATTTTCTATAATGTGTAATATTTTTCGTTTCCCGTACAGGCCCGTGCATTGAAATGGAAAGATCGAAGCAAAATGTTGACAGACCTATTGGCGATGACATTCCAAGTGACAATGAACCAGGTAAATCATAATAAGATGAAATAGAGGTTCAAGAACATCATTCAGTTGAATATTCGACAGACCAACCCCTTGCATTAGTAGAAGGAGAAGATGAAGATCATAATGCAGTGGAAAGTACAGTTCAAAGTGAAAGAACAGAAGAAATAGGAATAAATGAGGTTATTTAAAGGTGCATTGAGCAAGAATTATTATGATTAGTCAACATAATAAGTAGAGTTGACTTTATACACATATCACATGAAGTTGTATTGTCCATAGTTTAGGACAATGATTCACTTATTAGCGATGAAGATGCTTCCCAATTGTTGACATCAAGATGCTCAACGAAGAGCAAAGACCAGAGGCCATGAACATGAATGACGATTTATTTATGGTCCCTTAGTCCGAAATAAAAAAGAGCAATAAACATGAGTTTGTTTATAAGCGTCTTTAATCTTTATAGAGCAACAACCGTTAAATGAAGTTGGACATATATCCCAAGGTAACCAGGAGAATGTGTTGGACTTATCCTATTTTGTTTTTTCCGGTTAAATGGTGGGTTTCAATACCGAATACCCTTAGTTCTCAAAAATTCTCACCTACCCACTACAATGCACCATTATTCTAAGTTATGAAGGGTTTATTATTTTTGGTTATATTTTATTGATCATAGTTAAAACATATATTTAGTATTTAAAAATTATTTCAATTGTGGAAATTTCTAGAACATGATGACAATAGCTAGTCATTCATGGCGTCACATATATTCTAGATGATTTTGTATAATTTTGTAGAATTATCATGAACCTATCACATCCGAAGGGCCGACTTAAGCTTTAAGCGAGTTAAACAATCGCTTAAGGCCACCGATTAAAAAAGACCCCGTAAAATAAAGAAGAAATCGTTTAAGACATCGGGTGAAAAATACCCCATAAAATTAAAGATCTATTGCTATTTGATTAAACTTAATCAAGCGAAAATATTAGACTTCTAATCTTGAAATTAAAATTTAATACTAGTTAGGCTTAATTTTGATCTCTATTCAAATCTGTTTTTCAGAAAAGCATTTCTCATCCAAACGGAAGACAATTTTTCTTGATGGTTGAACATTCTAACAACTCTATGGATGTTTATTTCGCAGTGAAAAACCATCGTTAACAAAACAAAACATGCAAATTTCATTTATCAATGATCAATGAATTAAAAATAGGGATAAAAAAACAATGGAACACATCAAAAAAGAAGCGTGGATATTTATATATCAATACACTTGTTCGAGGAATGACACTCAATTTATCAAGTTCATTACAGAAATGTTCAAACCAAAATAATATGAAAAAGTAAGCTGTTAAAATTGGAAAAACAATCCAATATTGTATATAGATGTCTGATCGGTGTTAATACCAGAAGCTAATTGAGGAACAACTCACTCATCTTATTCATATGGAAGAGAGCTATATATATAGCTGTTTACAAACGAGAATAGGAAATTGAAACTAACAATCCTTTAAACTAGGGATAAGATAACATAACCACTATCTCCTAGATAAAAGGACTTCCTATAGACTAGGAATTATTCAAACTAACATATACTATTTTCAACAATCCCTCCCTTAAGCTAATATGTATTAGTTAGCTTACTTTTGAAGCTTCTGTCACTCCAAGCATTCTTCGAAGCTTTTCAAATTGATCCAGCTTTATTGGTTTTGTCATTATGTCTGCGATTTGGTCTTGAGTGTTGTAGTAGTTTAATTCAATGACTCCATTATTCACCAGGTCTCGTAAGAAATGGAACCTCACATCTATATGCTTGCTTTTGCCATGAAACACCGGGTTCTTTGACAATTTTATGGTGGAACTATTATCACACATGATCATGGAGCTCTTCTTCTCTGCATTTCCAAGTGTTTCCAACAACCTTCTTAACCAAACACACTGACAAGCACAAGATGCCGCCGCTATATATTCCGCTTCCGTGGTAGAGAGAGCAACCACAGGTTGTTTCTTTGAGGACCAAGAAACAGCTCCAGACCCCAACATGAAGACGAACCCAGAGGTGCTTCTTCGGTCATCTAAATTACCAGCATAATCACTATCAGAATAAGCCAAGAGCTCCAAATTGCTTCCGCCTCTCTTGTACAAGACACCAAGATCAGTGGTGCCTTTCAAGTACCTTAAGATTCTTTTGGCAGCAAGCCAATGTGATGTAGTAGGATTGGACATAAACCTGCTTATCAAGCTTACACCATACATCAAGTCAGGTCTAGTTACCGTTAAATACATGAGACTTCCTACCACTTGTTTGAATAGAGTTTCATCAATCTTTTCTCCCCCATCATCTTTACATAACTTCATACCTGGCACCATTGGATTCTTTACTGCATTGGCATTTTCCATGCCAAATCTTGATAATACATCCCGTGCATACTTCCTTTGACATATGAATATCCCGTCTGAACTTTGTTTGACTTTTACTCCAAGAAAATATTTCATCCTCCCAAGATCAGACATGTCAAATTCCAACATCATTGAGCTTTTAAATTCATCACACATCAACTTATCATTCCCGGTAAAAATCAGATCGTCAACATAAAGGCTAACTATTAAGATGTTACCTTCTTTCAATTTTGTGAACAAGGTGTGCTCACTCGGACATCTTTCGAAGCCTTCGCGCATAAAATAGCCTTCAATTCTGCTGTACCAAGCTCGATGTGCTTGTTTAAGACCGTATAATGCCCGCTTTAGTTTATAAACTTTTTCTTCTTCTCCCTTCTTTATGAACCCCTCGGGTTGATTCACAAACACTTCTTCTTTAAGCTCTCCATGGAGGAATGCGCTTTTTACGTCAAGTTCAAAGACCTCCCAATTAGAATGAGCCGCTGCTGCAAGCAATACCCGAATGGTGTCGAGTCTGGCTACGGGAGCAAAAACTTCAGTGTAGTCTACTCCGTAGCGTTGGGCATACCCCTTGGCCACCAACCTTGCTTTAAACTTCTCCACATCTCCGTCTTCGTTAAGTTTGGTTTTGAAAACCCACTTAACTCCAATAGGTTTGATTCCTTCCGGAAGCGTAGTGAGTTCCCAAGTTTGGTTTCTCTCTATTGCTTCCATCTCTGCTACCATTGCTTCTCTCCATTTATTGCTTCTTTTCGCCTCGTCAAATGAAATTGGATCATTTTCAGTCACCATCATCATTGCATTCAAGCATTCTTCTTCAGACAACCCTTCTCCAGTGTCATAACTTGCCATCCAAATTGGTGTTCGCCTTTCTCGCACACCCCTCCCTTCAACCAAATCTCCATGTGTATTGGTGGAGTTTGTTGAATTTGGTGAATCACATGGTGGTTCGGTTGGAGGAGCACCATGTTCAGGATTTTCTTCAAGTGCCACACCGTCCACTTCATGTTCAGGATTTTCTTCAAGTGTCACACCGTCCACCTCATTTGCATCATCTTCATGTGCTTCATCTACTTCAACTTCTTCTTCCCATTCCAATACATCATGCTTGATTTCTTCTTCTATTCTTCCCCAATCCCAACTTTCTTCTTCTTCAAATACAACGTCCCTGTTGATGATGACTTTCTTTGAAACCGGGTCATATAATTTCCACGCCTTGGACTCATCACTGACCCCTATGAAAACACATTTTTTGCTCTTATCATCCAGCTTACTTCTCTTCTGATCTGGTACATGAACATGAGCGACGCATCCGAATATACGGAAATAATCTACCGTTGGTTTCATGCCACACCATGCCTCTTCTGAAGTCTAATTTTCAAGTGCTGATGTAGGGCTTCTATTTTGAACATGCACACACCACTTCACAGCTTCAGGCCAAAAGACTTTAGGAATTTTCTTCTCATTTAGCATGGATCGAACAACATTCATTATCGTTCTGTTCTTCCTCTCGGCAACTCCATTTTGTTGAGGAGTTCGGCCTGCTGTCAATTGTCTACTAATGCCCTGAGACTCACAAAACACTTTAAATTCGTTTAAAGTGAACTCCCCACCCATATCTGTCCTTAAACATGTCATATGGGCATTTATATCTTTTTCAACCCCAATCTTATAATTTTTGAATGCATTAAAAGTTTCAGATTTTTCATGTAGGAAATAAACCCAAGTCTTGCGGGAAAGATCATCAATGAAGGTTAACAGATACCTTTTGTTGTTGTTTGAAGCAGGTTTGATGGGACCACATAAATCTGAATGCACAAGCTGAAGTGGTCTTAATGCTCTCCATAAACTCTTCTTTGGTATGGAAATTCTGTGCTGCTTGCCAATAAGACAGGTTGTGCACACCTTCTTTGGAGCCTCCAACATAGGCAAGCCAACCACCATCTTTTTAGAAGAAAGTGATTTCAAGCTATTGTAATTTAAATGACCAAACCTACAGTGCCACTTATGAGCTTCTTTCTCTGAAACATCTTCAGCTAGCAAACATTTAGAATGTTTTACTATCATAGAGGCAAACAAATAAAACATTATATTCCCGCTCATATTAGTATGCATAATCAAACCCCTTTCGTCATGAAAAACTTTGCAGGCTCCATCACGAATTATAATGGCTAACCCTTTCTCTTAAAGTTGTCCTATGCTTAATAAATTATTTTTCAGCTCAGGAATATAGTAAACTTCAGAGATTACCTGAGTCATGCCATTTAAATGCATCCTTACACAACCTTTTGTTGTTACTACCATCCTGGTATCGTTTCCAAGCTTTACTGTACGATTGGAGATGGCTTACATGTTTGAGAACCACTCCTTGTTCCCTGTCATATGATTGCTACAACCTGAATCAAGGAACCACACTTCCTCCCTTTTTGTTTGATGAAGATCTGCATAAGCCATCAGCAACATTTCTTCTTTCTCCTCCAACTCTACAGACTTTAAGTAAATTTCTTCTTCTTCCTTCAACTCGGTTGCCATTAATAGAAGCTCTTCTTCCTCTTCCAATTCAGCATAATTTGCTTTCTCCCAGTCAGGACAGTCGTACTGGAAATGTCCCAACCTGTGACATTTATAGCACTCGATCATTGCCTTGTTTAGAGGTTGTCGTCCTCTACCTCTTCCACGACCTCCCCTAAACGCACCTCGACCCCTTCCTCTGCTTGATCTATCTTCATGGGACACCTTCAACAATTGTTCTTCTTCTTGGTATCCCTGCATTCTTTGTTCATGGACAAGCAGACTTCCGTGCAATTCATCAATACTTAAAGTACTGAGATCATTGGATTCTTCTATTGAACATACAACATAATTGAATTTGAATGGCAATGATCTAAGTATTTTACTAACCACCGTACTCTGCTCCATAGTTTCACCATTCGATCTCATCTTGTTCACCACAGCCAAGGTTCTGCTCAAGAAGTTATCGACCTTCTCTCCTTCTTTCATGGCAAGCAACTCAAACTTTTTTCTTAGAGCTTGAAGTTGTGCTCTTTTCACCTTCGTGGACCCTTGATATTTCTGCTTCATTGAGTCCCAGATTTCCTTTGATGTCTTTTTGTCAAGAATTGTCTCTAGGACCTCTCTATCAATTGCCTAGAACAAATTCTTGACTTTTAGGTCCTTGAGTTTGGCTTCCTCCACGGCTTTTCTCTGTGCCTCACTCACTTGCGACGTCCCAATCGCCATTGTCGGGATCCCGTCTTCCACAAGGTTCCACATCTCCTTGCTCCTCAGAAAGTTCTCCATCGTCATTGACCAAAAATCATAATGGCCATCAAACCTCGGGATGGATGGTTGCACAAACTTCTCTGACATCTTGATCACTCTGTGTTTGCCTCACACTCTTAGTTCCTTGGCTCTGATACCAATTGTTAATACCAGAAGCTAATTGAGGAACAACTCACTCATCTTATTCATATGGAAGAGAGCTATATATATAGCTGTTTACAAACGAGAATAGGAAATTGAAACTAACAATCCTTTAAACTAGGGATAAGATAACATAACCACTATCTCCTAGATAAAAGGACTTCCTATAGACTAGGAATTATTCAAACTAACATATACTATTTTCAACAATCGGAGCAAAAAAGAATGCAAAAAAAACATATGAGAAATCCACTGAATGTTTGATTTGATATCTCATACTTTCCTTAATATTCTAAAACCAATTTCTAAGACATTCAAATAATGAAACTATGCATCAAAAGATGAATATTAAAGAATATCAATATTCTCTTATTGAAAAGGAAACAAGATATGTATATATTAACAACCGGTGCTAGAATGTCTGATTTTTGTACGAATATGTTTACTAAAAAAATATCATTTATCGAAGAATAGTCCATCGAGTTCATGGACTAAAAGCATGAGTCTCATTGTGTTTGACAATATTGAAAATCGGGGTTACTAATATACACTAAAATTGTCTAGAGAAGATTTAAGTATAGAAAGTTCTAGAAGTTGATGATGATAGCTAGTCATACACGACATCACATATAAGCATACAACATCACATATAAGCTAGCATAACTTGGTGTAACCGTCTAGAATTATCTTGAACCTATCATATTTTAACTTAACATGAATGTATCGTGCTTATAGATAAATGTGAATACTTTAACTTTTAGATTTTTGGATAGAATTCTAGACGATGCATCTTATTCATAGAGGATGCTTTATTAGAAATTAATCTTCATCATTCATTTTAGATTTTGAGTGTTATAAGTAGATGTTCAAGCTCATTCGTTCAATACCATCAAGTATAATATTTCTATATGAATGCGTTTACTTATTTTGTTTATTATATTTTTTCATAAAGAAAAAAAGACATCGATCAATTGTCAACGCTTGAACAGGGGCAAAGGCAGCAGAAGCAATAGAACCAGACCTTCTGTTATACCTCCTCATAGTTTGCAGCGCTTCTTTAGCTTGCTGTCTAACCTCTACGGGCACTTTGTCACATGGAAGCACTGCACCACCAACCTCTCCAGCCAAGTGAAACTTGATTTTCCTCGAACCCCCGCTTTTCATCACTTTTTGACAATGATTGCATTTGAAACTTCTTCGTTCTCCCTCTACTTGACTGGCATGCAGCCAAAATGGATCTGCCATCTTTATCTAGACAACAAATACAACAACATAAAGAACATTAAACATCTAAAAATAGTTGTAATTGCACTCATCATACCCTTAAGTTGTAAGACAACTATAGCAATTAAGAACTGACCTATCAACTAGCTTGCACAAAATCCCAAAAACATGAACATCCCCAAAACTTATTCTTCCATTAATAACTTGCAGAAACTAACCTATGTCCTCACATTGGGTTACTAAAAAACCCTCACCTACATGGGTTCCTAAAACCACATTTATGCATATATATATATAAGTAACATTGAATGATGGTTTAGGCTTGCTGTGGACAGGGACCCTACAATGGGATCGGACTCTGCACACCACTCTCCAACTAGTGCCCAAACAGGAACTTGTCTTCTGGCACACGAATCGCATAAACCCAGGGATTAGGAAATGTCGAAACTCGAATCTTTTCGCAGAGCGGATCAGTGTGATCATTCTCATGGCTTACCTGAGAACTGTAGGTCTGAACGTTGAAGAAAGCTTGGGGTAGGAAGAAACGAGATCTAGAGCGAAGAATCGTCTACAACAAAGCTACAAAGCCTGATCAATCGAAACAAATTGCTAATAAGAACAACGAATCACGACAGTAAAACCAAAACTAGGATAAATTAACAAAATCATCACATAAGCCCTAAGAATGAGTCACAGCTAAGCTTCAATTTCTTTTCCGGCACACGAATCGCATAAACCCAGAGATTGAGAAACATCCGAACTCGAATCTTTTTGCAGAACAGAACAGTGTGATAAGAGGCATGGCTTACCTGAGAACTGTAGATCTGAATGTAGAAGAAAGCTTGAATAGGAAGAGACGAGATCTAGAGCGATGATTCTTCTGCAGAGCGAGAGAGTCTGAGCAATGTTCGTAAAATTGCGTGAGGGTGGGAATGGCGGGAAAAGGACAGAGGATCTCATATACAAAGGATACAAATGTAATTATACAAAATAGCGGGGTCTGGGCGAATTTTCGGGAAGTTCTAGATTACCCTGCACGCCGACTTAACGAGTATATTTGAATTTTGTTGGGAAATAAATAGTTGTCTGTTAAATATTTTAACTAAAAAGATTTTAATGATTTTCTAAGTAGAAAGAATCATTTATATGTTTAAGGGATTCAATCACAATATGAGTAGTGAGCCCTCCTAGCCTAGATTGTCGTTTAAAATAGCCAGGTATTATTGTTATAGAGTCAGCATTTCGGTATTATCAGAACTGTGTCTTACCCTTTTCATTTTCCTGTTATTGTATGTTTTTTTATCAGTAAAGCAATATATAATAACCCGAGAGAATGAAAGACGAGAAACAAGGACAACGTCCATACAGAATAAAGCACCGAACTAGCTTCGGTCTAAACAGAGAAAACCCGAGGACTAAACAGATCAAAGCCTCAAATCAATGAAGGGATCCTATAAAGATGGAACAAGTACAATAAAGAAGCATTCCTATGATAGGAATCTCAACAACCCAAAAAAACGCAAACCAGACAAACATAGTCTAAAACCAGTTTTTACAAACATTAAACATGAAACAAGTAAAAGTGAGAAAAAAAGGAGCGTTAACTTTTGTTTTCTATAGTTCATTAATAAAACCTTTCCTTATGCTATAAAAAGGGATTTTGTTACGGAAAATTACAATAATCTATACATATGATTTATGTATACATGTACTAAATTTTAAAAGAGAGAATTTCAATTCGCTACCCTAGAATAAATATACTCGGACTAAAAGTCATGTTTTGTAATTTATTATAATCTATTAGAGTGATTTTTAAGGGGTTTTATTATAAAATTTCAGGTTATTTTCATCTCAGTACCTTAATTATGTCGTTTTTTCATCTCACTACCCCAATTATTTTTTGTGGCAATTTACTACCTTAGAATGCATTTTTTCACTTTCATACCCGCCGTCAATTTTCCATCCAATTTTCAAAATTTCTTTTAAAAAAATCAGTTTTTAATGTCCCAAAAATGCAGTCTAGGGTAGAGAGGTGCCACAAAAACTGCATTTTAGGGTAGTGAGGTGGCCCCAAAAAATAGTTAGGGTATGAAAGTGAAAAAAATGTATTCTACGATAGTGAGGTGTCACAAAAAATAGTTAAAGTAGTGAGATGAAAAAAAACCCACATAGTTAGGGCAGTGAGATGAAAATAACCCTAAAATATATTCAACCTTGTATATTTATAATTAGAACTATTAATGATTTTTTTTAAATCTATGCATTCTTGACGATTGAACAGTTAAGATGAGTTCAGTTAAGATGATAATGGTCTAATAAATATTTTATTAATAGTCAATCAGAACAATATGTAACTAGTTCAGACATTGTATCATGATAATAACCTTTTAAATTTCCCCTCAAACTATAAGATAGTTTTCAAGTTGAGAGGTATTTTTGTTAAAATTTGACAGAAAATAGGAACTTGAAAAAATTATATTGTTAGGTTAACAAGAAAAAAATATAGGTTAAAGTAATAATTTGAAATCTAGATATTTTAGAATAACAAAGTGAAATTATCTCATTTTAAAAACTACTCATGATAACGTCACGTTAGATATTAAATAACCTTGTTCGGTTTTCTATCAAAATATACTAGATTTAAAAAAAAATTAAATTACATAATTGTCCTCGCTATTGTTCATCCAAATCAAAATTTATTTTAATATCACATTTTAGTTATAAAAATATCTACAAACATATTCTTTAAAAAATATTTTAAAGTATAGATTAAAAAATAAAAAAAAGTTCCTTTTTATTATTTGTAATTTTGTGATTTAAAATCTTATTTTATTTTTTATTACAGATTTAAAAATAAGACAAAAAGAAAAAAAAAATTCATCTTCTTCTTCGATTCAACCCTATTGCTTAGACCTTTCACAGTGGGATCTCGTTGTTGTCAAATCGGGTCAAAAAATTGTTTGTTCACTTTGATTCGTCGAATCGGTGTCTGTTGTCACGCCGGATCGGGAAGCGCAGTTTAGACGGTCTCCGAATCCGTAGACTCGCTCTAGCGTAGAGTCCGCAAATTCGATGTTGACCGGGTTTCGGCGCGTAGAATCTTGTAAGGCCCGACGATACTGCCATGTAACCAAGTCAACAGATTCGGCTGACCCAAAAATTCTATAAATACCCTACTAAAATTGTTGAAGATGGTACCCAACACAACAAATGCCACAAAATTTCTCTCCACACCATTTGTAACCGATATGGATTCGTCGAGCAGTGAGGAGTACGTTTTCGGGGAAATGGACTACGCAACGTTACGTGCTAGCACCCGCGAAGCCGAGGAAGAGATGTTGGAGTCAATCCGGGCAAAGGTTCGGGAGGAAAAGGCAAGTATAACGACCCCCGTCCGGGGCAAGCAAAAAGCAATACATTTTCAGGAGAGGAGACTGGTTGTGGCGTGGATGATTCAAGAGAGTGACAAAGAGAGTACTGCCACGACCTCTACCACGATTGGCAAACCATGGAAACAGAACCATACCCTCGGTCAAAGAGTAGTAAAGGACCACTGACAGAAGACCAACCTCCGGGTGCAGCGATTCGAGCTGGCATTCTTACAAGCCCGACATGAGCTAGGCCCAACCGCAACCGATGCAGAGGTGCTCCTCTATGCCAACATGGTTTATGCCCAGAATGTCGTCCTCCCCTTCAACAAGCACGAGTGGTGTGCGACCGTACGAGAATGCTCGAAATGACGACAGATGCACGAGTATCCGAACCTCTAGTTTTCTTCCGCTAGGGTTGCTCGGAGGTAGTCTACTCATAGGTGGTAATTCTCGATTCTAGTGTTTGGTGTTTATCGGGTTTGTGTTTTAGTCTTATTGTCTTTTTTTCGGAAATAATAAAATTTATTTTCTCTATTATTTTATATATTTTTAATGCACTAAAAATATGGACTAATTTTGCAGATTTTGAACCTAAACAGGGATAGTCTTAGGATCCTTATCTCCCTCCATTGATTCATCCCCTGATGCATTCGAAACCATATTGTTGATGAACCCTATTGAAATCTCCACACCATGTTGAAACCTTAGTGACATTCCCAGACCAAATCACCATATTGAAAAACCCTATTGAAATCCCCAAACCCCCAATCAGTTTGCTATCTCAAAGCTTTCGTCACACCAAACATGAAAGAAAATCAGAGCTGCAACAATTGTACTAAGAGTTGTTGCATCAAAGTGAAACTTATGTTTTTTTTTTCAGAATAAGACAATACATTCTATGGAAATCTAGATTCATTAGCCTGCTTAGTACAATACATTTCATTTCTCAATGTTTTGACTACCACAGTCAATGAGTTATGACTTTTTTTATCATAAAGAAATAAATGTACTGACAAAAGAAATGATTACATGAGGAAAAGACATGAAAACTTAGAATGGGCGGGGAAAACAAGTTACACAATCATGTGACACCGATGAGACTAAAGATGGTGAAACAAGACCGCTTCTGGGTTTCGAAAACCTTCTACCGACGGGCCTTTGTAGAGGGCCATGTGTGGGAAGCAAAGTTCGCCACAATGCGGGTGGTCTTCTCTCGAGTACACAGATCTATCAACGAAGAGGAGCATCCAGGAAGACTCCTGAGTGGGAAAAGACATCGATGAAATCAGTTTGAAGAAACAACAACAATCAACCGTAACAAAACAGTGCGTTTGGTTATTGGAATACTCTTCGTGGGCCGAAAGAAATTAAAACGTCTCTTTGGATTGTAAACCCAACGGGCGTGTACTCTAGTTCGGCCTATGGTTCTTGTTGGGCCATGGTCGTGTCATTTTTCTCCAACTATATTCTCTTTTTCAAGAGGGTTTCTTTAAACTTGTACTTGTGTGTCTCCAACTTCATTTTTTTTGAACAAAAAGATTCATTAATAAATTAATAAACCTTACAAACCGAACCGAACCAAACAAGCGTTGCATCCACTGGTCGGTCTCGAGAATCCGAAAGACGACTAGCGAGATGAATAGCTCTCAAACAGGGCGGCGCAGCGCCTAGATAAACAACTATCAGGTCGATCTTTCTTATCGACTCTCCGGAGAGACTCGTCGATAAAAAGACTTGACCGGACACGCCACTAAGGACAACAACCACACCTGTCGGTCTCCAACTTCATTTTGAAACAATATTTGATTCCTAAATCATATAACCGAAACCTATATTAGTTACTACACCTTGCCTTGAGAACCAAGCAAAACTCCAACGGATATTCCCTTTCCACTATAAGATATTTCCCTTTTTCTACTCTTTTCTTCTTTCCTCTTTCTTATTCCTTGTAGAACTCGTACACACAGTAATAATATCTATATAATAGAAACCTAACCTATGGTATCAGTAAAATTCACAGTGAATTAGGGTTAGGGTTAGGGTTAGGATTCGAATTCGATGGAGAACTTCTTTCTCCCCGATGAAATCATCAGCCAAATCATATCAAGATTGGACCTCAAATCAATGATCAATCACATGCTTGTGTGCAAGCAGTGGCGCGACCTCATCTCCGGCCTCATCTCCGGCGACCCTCTCCAGTTCGTAGTTCACTGCTCCGACTCACTCCGGTTCGGAGACCTCCACCACATTACTCTCAGGAAACCCCTTCACAAGATTCCTTGGATGAAGACCTTCCCCTTACCTAGCAAACAAGACCTGCCATGCTTCGAATTCGTCACATCGTCTTGCAATGGTTTGGTATGCTTAGGGGGAAGAGACAGAAGGGAAATTCACATATGTAATCCCCTCACCGGAGAATATATCACCGTTCCCGATCACGAGAGTAGTTTGTACTTCACCCAGTATGATTTAGGGTTTTGTCCGAGTAGTAACGAATATAAGCTCACAATGTTCACAAAGCATACTCTTGAGGTATACACCCTTGGGGGGGCGCCAAAGTGGAGGAGTGTTCCGTTTAGGTATCCAAAGCGTGGTGGCGCTATGGACCCCGCGGTTTTCCTTGGCGGGGTTTTTTACTGGGTCAGAACGTCTCAAAGCATATTAACTTTTGACCTTGCCGAGGAGGTGTTTGGATCGATTCCTCCACCTCGTCTTGAGGATGGCAAGGAGTTGTATCGATTGGGATGTATGGATCGTTGTCTGGTTGCCACAACTGGGTGCGGTGAGCACGATTGTTTGGAGCTATGGACGAGGAAAGAAGGTAAATCACCTATCTGGACTAAGAATTGGGTTATCGATGTTGCTGCTCAGTCTTCTGATCAGAGAAAACTATATGGTCAAATCGATTTTAAACGGTTGGTGGTGCATAAAGTACCATATAATAACGAGCGTATATTCTTGATGTTTAGTAATAACTATCTTTATAGTTATATGCCAGGAGAGAAACTTGTTAGATATCATTACAAGAATGGGCCGATTAAAGGGTTATTTACTTACAATGCCACCCTCGTTTCTCCGAAGAAGTTGATGCAAGAGGGTCGAAGAAGAAGAAGAAGAAGACGACTAGTTTTTTAAGTTCGTTATCGCTCTTTTATGTATGTTTTCTTTGATAATCTGTATAATAATTGGGTGTGATTTACAATAATATTGCACTGTTGCATTGTTGATTAAGTGGATATTTTCTAGTTTATTTGACAAATTAAGAGTTGTTATGAAACAATTTGGAGATTGGTTTGGTAAGAGATTATAACGAGGACAAAATTCTAAAAGTAAATATTTGGGTGAGAGCTTTTCTAAAGAAACAAACACCAAACAGAATAGGGAGAAAATATTTGACAAATTAATCCTTGTTACGAAATAAATTGGAGATTCGTTTCATAAGAGATACTATACGGAGGACAAGTTTATGAATGTATCACCATCGTACAAAATACTTATATGTCTATGTAAAGGGTAACATACCTCAAAACTATTCATTCACACATTCCGCTTCTGATTTCAATTTGATTTCGTTCTCGAAACATTAAAAGATGAAAAGTGTAATTTTTCAATATTGTAAACTCGTGTGACAAAAAGAATCAATTTACGATAGTCACGTGAAAATCCATAAGAATAGTTCCTAAATCCACGTGTACGTGACAGTTCGTAAAATGTAGTTATGCGCAATTAACTCATTCTAAGATGTGTATAAAAATCAATACTCAAGATCTGTGCAAAACACAGATTATCTTATCTATAAGACTATAAAATGTCTGATCCATTCTTCAAAGGGTTAATTGCTAAAAACTTACGCTACGTATTATTCACACTTTAAACTACACTATGTATTGTTCACGTGCGAAAAACAACACTTCTGTATTGTCCACGTGCAAAAAACTACATTTATGTATTGTCCATGCCCAAAATTTTCCAAATTTTGTAAGTAAACGACTATGATCAAAAGATAGTGTAATTTAAAAGTATGGACAATACATAATGTATTTTTTCGCAAGTGCACAATACACAATGTAGTTTTTAGCAATTAACCCTTCGTCAAATACAATTCAGTTTCAGCTAACATCATGAATTAAAAATGGAACACCGAGTCCAAAAGACAATATTATTGCTCATCCTTGGATTGTGTCCTAAAGCTTGTGAATACACAAATCTGGAGTCATCAACAAACATTGGACAATGTACCATTGTAGAGACATTGAATTTAAGAATCAGTGGAGACTCTATGGCAATTCCTAACAAAGCACAGGAGCATGATCAACTGTATCAGTCAATTCTAAGGAAGCTCTGAAATTCATCTTACATGGACACACACTGTCCGAGTCAGGCTTTGATGACCAAGGTCTCTAGTCGGTCTCTGGGCCATGTCTCTGTTTCCCATTTCGGCCGTTGCTTTTGTCACCTGCAGGGTTTCCATGGAAACGGTAAATAAACGTCAACGATGAGAAGTATTTTGTTGTTCGTCTGGTGGTCAGAGAACCCTCTCACCCTGAGGTCACTTTTGTGAGATTATCCCCAATGATAACGATGGTTGAAATATATAAGTTAGAAAGCCATACCATATACAATTAACAAGGCTCCATCTAAAGGTCGTCTTCAGCACGATTATCAGAACACAGTTCTGAGTAACATTTCCATTCAAGCACCTCTCGTTCTCGATCTTGGAATAATAAGAGGTCTGCAACAGATTACAGCGAGCAGCAACTCCATCGAGAACGACATTATGCTGATCCATATAAACACCGTTTTCTTCCAGTACCATATGATCCTTCTAAAGAGAGGGAGCTCCGACTCGAGGATCATCGATGCATCGTATAGTTCAGGGACACCGGCACCGCGACGATACTCTGCTCGCGGCTCGATCAGCACCTTTAAGCATGCTGTAGGGACGCTTTCTTCAGCAAAACCTTTGAACTTCAGATTCAGAGTTTGGGATTCTGATGAATAGCCGGTGAGAAGAGGAGCGGCCTTGAAGAAGGTTGAGACTAGGCGAATAGGGTCGCTTTTGAAATGTAATATGCATGGTTGGCTTGAACTTGAGAGGATCGTGCCATCGGCGGAGAGGAAGTCTACTCTTACCTTCAAAACACGACAGAGATTGAAGAAGTCATCGCTAGGAATAGCTTATAGATTTCTTTGACGAAGGAGAATCAAACGAATATAGAAACTAAGATAAATGCTATAGGTACAAAAAGGAAGAAAGAGTCTGGGTTAATAGCAGATAGCTATTGTGTGTGGAGGACTATCTACTACAAGCCCTTAGTATAACACAAACTACAAATTCATTTGGGCCATTAGATTAAGTGTATCCAATGGCCAATATTTTTTATGGGGGCTTTAATAATAAAAATAAATTCAAAGTTCTGCATATTTACAATTCATGTCATTTATGATTTTTTTTTTAATTTGGACCATCTATTTTGCTTTACCAATGGCTCATAGGGGTTTGTAGTGGATAGTTATCTTATTGTGTATTATACATCTTTTACACATAACTATTCTCAACTTAAATTTTTACATCCAGCTACCTAAAATTTCAAAACACTGCACATACATAGTAGCTCTTCTTCATCAAAAAATGAAGAAAACGACATTGACCCCAATCTCAAAAAATACCATGTTTTCATCTTTTTACATCTACTCAACCTTCTTTTTTTGCATCTAATCAAAACAAATTCGTAGTCACGCAGTCTTTTTGAGATTAGAGTCAAGGTCGAGGTCATTTTCGCCATTTTCTGGCGAAAAAGAGCTGTGTGCAGTTTTGAAAGTTTAGGTAGCACGATGTAAAAGTTTGAAGTTGGCGATAATTATGTGCAAAAGACACAAAGTGTATATAAATTAATAAACTCAGGGGTACATATGACGTTTATAATCATTACTTTCATAAATATGCTTCTTTGTATGTTATATTAAGGTTTCAAAGCCAATCCAAAATTTCCAACACAAGATCACTTCATATCAGTCACTAGTTCATTCATGCACAAAGGATAGGAAGCCAAACATGACATGGAGGACGATTTCACATAGCGATTTCTATCAATGGCAAGTTATTAACCATGCTAAAAAGAACTTAAGATAAACGGTGCAAGGTTCATATCTAAAATCAATGGATCACGAACCTGAAACATCCCAAGCTTTCTGTTGTACTCAGATTCAGGCAATGCCAATGTAACAGAGGCCTGCAATCTCTGCCGAAGACTATGAACTCCTCCACCTTTCTGAACCTCAGTGAGCTCCTTACATTTCACCCCACAACCCGCTCCAGCACAAGATGTCACCGCCACAAAAGCCTCTGGACTATTCCTAGTGTAATCGAAATTCAGCGCTTCCTTCATGTGCAATGGCTCCTCCACCAAATACCTCATCAATATCCCACTAACTAGAAACGAAGACACCAAGAAACCACACAGCAAAAACCACACATAAGCTGACCACAACAAACCCAACCCGTATCGAACCAAGAGATCCCAAATCGACTTGTGATCACCAAACCAATCCGATAGCAATGACCCAATACTCCCACAGATCAAATCCCATACTTCCGATGTTTTTTCAATCACATTGTTTCTGTAAAGCATCATTGTTCCAAAAGGGTCCACAGCAAAGGCATAAACTTTGTACAGTAATGAGAAAGGAAATGTAATGAATGTTAACATCAATGTGATTTGAAACCCAATTGCCTTAACCACAAACCCAGCTAAGAGCTCAAGCAAATTGGAAGAGGATTCACCCAATTGAGGAGATTCAGCTGAGCTCTGAATCAGCTCATCGTCCCTTACAGTGGTTATTGTGCTCTCCTCCTCCGGAGCTTCAACGGAGCTCTCATGGCCTCGAATCGAACCCAATTCCTCATTTTCCTTTTCCTTTTCCTTATCCCTCTCTTTCTCGTTCAATTGACGTTGAAGACGGTACTTTCTCGCCCTGGAGAGAGCAGATGACTCGGGATCTGAATCCTTCGGCTTCAGGCCGTGGGAGCGGCGGCGCCGGAGGGTGGTGCTCGGCGAGAGAGGGTCTGGTTCAGGTGGGTCGATGGGTTTGTCGGTGGCTGGTTCCGGGTCGGGTTGGAGGTCGCAGACGAGGCAATCGGAGGCGGGAAGCTCGTCGAATGCGTCGAGAAAGCTGTCTTCTTCTTCTTCTTCGTTGATGGTCGAATTGGGTTTCGGACTCGATAATGGGGACTCCATTTGTGAATTGGGTCTGATCAAGTTAGGGTTTTGATCAGATTTCGGAACTGCAGATCGGAGAGAGACTCAGGCTCGGCGAGCGAGACTGTGAAGCAGAAGAAAAGTATTTATTTTATTTATTTTATTTTCAGAAATTATACGCGTCAAGCAAACCGTTCAGCAGCTGTTTGGTAGATGGAGATAATTAAAATGTTTAAAAATAAGTAAACATGATATATTTATTTATTAACAAATTAATAGAAAAAATTATGAACTAAAATAATCTGTTTTTGTAGGGTTCTCTCTTTCTTAAATTCTCTCGTTTTCCCTAAACCTATTTCGGCCTCCGCCGACCCTTTCGTATCGTTTTTTCGATCAACCACCTATTATAGATATTAGAGCATCGTGATTATTGGCTTTGACCCCCACATCTCGTCTATCGGTTCGACGTCACATCGTGGCCCGATCAGCCTATTGGGCTTCTAGATCATTTCGAGGGAAGGCCCAAATTTCCTCTCCACCGATCGTCGTCTCCTACCGTATGAAATGACATACCCTCACCCTGCAAGTCATCCGGCCCAAGCGAAACCACGCCGCCACCAAATCTAGACGCCCCCAAGGAAGAATTTGGCCACCACTGGATCCCCGAACCAGCCGAGACTAATAGAGGATATGGAGGACCGATTAGGGCACACCCGATCTCTGTCCTCCCGCCCCACTCGTATCATCGCTTTCCGAGCCACAAGGGCCGATATGCATATGCCCAAAACCTAACCTACAACAAATCCTCTAATAATACTATACATCTTACCTAACCCATAAGTGTGAGGGATGGTGGCGACTTGAGATTGAGTTGTCCTTCATCCTCGGAGGAATGCTGGCCTTGTAAGGGGAGGAACCCATTAGTGGTTGTCCTGTATGCGGAAACCGTTAGGAAGATGGTATTTATAGATGAACCACTTGAAGATCAGGTGAGGACTGTCAAACATTCCCGTTAGATGCCATGATTATTGAGCAAAGATTCAGTGTCCTAGGAAGGGAGGAGCCTCTGAATCTAACAAAGATTTCCTTACCTTTTGTTGAGATTTCTGTTAGGTCGCATATGTTACGAGAAACGAGTCTTCATCATAAGATTAAGTGACGTTTAAACATCATTTTAAGTACAATTAGATATATCTTTATAGTCTTTTATCTTATTCTGTGGTTTCTTTTTAAAATCAAATTTATCTTCAACATTTGCCTAAGAGCTTATGGATGAGAGGTCGGGATTGTCTGATTTCTACATTAACTTTTTAGATATTTCTTTTAATAATATATTTCTTTCGCTTAAAAAAACGGTCAACGCACATGTTTTCCCGTTGATTACCAAATTGTATTTCAGCTGTATCTAACATCTATCCACTATCACACAGCTCAACAATTTATAATTATTAGGCTAAGTATTTTATTTATTTAACTAATACAACTATACTGTGAAAAATAAACAATAATTCGTAAGAATATCACCTAACTTAACAGATCTAATTTGTAATTTACATGCAAATAAATCATATTATATATCCTATTTATATAAAATATTTATACCATCTTACCTGGATTCCAGTTGAGTTCCATTGTCGGATACAATAATTCCAAACAAAACATGCACATCGACCAAATACTTCTATTAATAGTATTTTATTTCAACACTAACATATATATGGAGAGATATTTACCTATTTATGCTTAGATCTTTAGAAATCTAATAAATGGAGGTGCACTGACATACATAAGATGAATAGGACATATTGTTTAATATTCGGATTATTTAAATTTTAAGAACTGAAATGCTGCAGGGTAGATGTCGGGAGAGAGATACTAAGACAGTGATCGAAATCATTGGTACAACTACTCCAAACGGCGTGCTAGGATAGAACGAGTCAATTTCCGAAAAAGTGGTGCCTTGACGGACTAAGTATTCTTCCGAGGATCCAGCGTGCATCGTCCTCCCTTGACTGGTAGTATAGGGCACCAAGAACGCAAGAATTATGGCTCCGGAGATGGTAAAGGAGTATCGTGTCGGTACTTGGTGGAACCACTACCACCGTGTGTCTAGTAAGGCGGTAGTACCCGTAGACCCCTCATTGGCCCCGTTCCTCCTCATTGATCTAGACGAGGGTGCTTTCCGCCCCTTGTCGGTTGGGTTCTCACCCCTTTGTGCCCCACATGCCCCTCTAAGCCAATACCCCAACACCAGATCACAGATCGTCCGAGCACTAATGACAAATAGGTACGCCCCGCAACCGACTGAGAACCAGGTTCCTACAGTACTTGTCCGCCCTATAGCCCCCGATCGACAATTGTAGAACGTTGCACCGGGCGATTACTCCCGCCGCCTCCCTACCTTCCTGTATTTTTGCCACCGCCGCCACGTTGTCCGCCGTCCTTGGCTAAACGACCTCTCTCGCCCCGTGGTCAACATTTGTCGCCCCCCCCCCCCCCACCTCGGTCCTCCTTGCCCCGCGAGCAACATTCCCCTTTGTCCCCGCCTAATCCGTAGTCCTTGATCATGTGGTCGTTCTCGCCGCACGAGTAGCACTCCCTGCCGCCATCACCTAGGTCTCGACGTCCACCGCCACAACCTCCGCCGTATCAACCACCATCTCCGAATCTTCCATCGTGACCTCTTCCACAGCTATCGCCTCGGCTATCCCTATCGTGGTAACTTCTCTATACTATCTCACCGTTTGGACCAGTAACGGGGATGATGGATCTTAAGATACAATAGTCCTTGAGCTATTCCACCATCCTCAGAAGCTCCTCGCTTCCCATGACGACTCCAAAACTTAGCCTCTCTTTCTTTAGCAATATTCGATAACACGAATTATTTTAAAACACACTTGCACAAAATGAAACACAAAAGTGGTTCAAGACATTTATACAATTATGAAAGAAAAAGGTATCATTTGAAAATTGAACATCTCATTCTATTTATCGTATAATTATCTTTAAATGATATTCGACCTCCTCCAATAATTCAAGACTCTTTTAAGAAAAAACTTGTAACCCAAGAATTTAATTCGATGGCATTGACTATAATATGAACTAAGATATTGAGTCATGAACAAACTGTTCGAGAAGAACAAATGAAGAAAATTCTATAGGAACTCAGCCACCAAAGTTGAAGATTGTTAACATATGATCCAAAATTCAACAATATAATAATAATATAATCTAGAAAAAGGCAAACAAAAAATAACAATATAAACATATGATTTTCCTTGTCAATGTTCATCACCAAGAGGAGGAGGTGGGCCAGTGGAGAGTTGTTGATGGGTCAATTTAAATTGTTCTTATCATAATATATAAACAAAACCCAAACAGTGCACAGAGACGACCATGAGCTGCCAAGTTTCTCCACAGGTAAAAAGGAGGCTCCTTTGGCTCTGAAGATCCATTTTCAGCTCAGGTACTGTGTTTTTCTTTCTGGGTTTCTCGAGATCTTTGCTATTGATCCCTGTTCTTCTTCTACATTTCTCATTGACAAGTTATGCATACCAAGTGTTTGATGAAATGCCTCAAAGAGAGTTTTGATTTTGTTTTCTTCTGTTGGAGCCTTTGTTGCTCTGAATTTCATGGCTTTAGAAGTTTTTGTTGTTGGGGTTTTGGTTTTATTGGAAGATATGATGAGTTGGTTTTGATTGATCATATGGAAAAGATGGGTCAGCTTAAGCTTTTAGGTGTCAAAGAGCTCTCTCACCTCCTTGAGGTCAGAGGTTTGAACCAAGTGGGTACATCTGCTTGGGAGCAGGTGCGTGTGAAGGTTGGATTAGAGTGGGATTTCTCGGTTTTCTTGCTGATAAAAAAAAGGTTTTAGGTGGGGAAGAACATGAGAGGAAATTTCCTTTCCTGGTTAAGTGCTCATTACTCATTCTCATTGATTTTACTGTGTAGCTTGCAATTAGAGTAATCAATTTGATGGGTTTTGAGAGTTATTCAGTTTTTAATGCAATAAGTGAACTCAAAGACATGCCTGAACAAGTCAAAGCTCGAGGGGTAGAATTTTAACTTTGTGATTGTGAGTTGCTTGACTTGTACTATTTTGACACTCACAAAATCCCGTAGCCTGTAGCATCTGAATCATTTGACTAAATCCTCATGCAAAAGACAAAGTGAGGAATACATAATTGAAGTGTCCTGTTTTTTTTTTTTATCACATTTAAGATAAGGCAATTTGGCTGATGAAAAGGTCAACAAAGGACAGGTTGGTGATTTGTTCCTTGGGGCCTTGCATACTTCTCCGTACATCTTGTGTGTAGAAGAGACTAGAGAGATTTGACTTTTTGGATCCCGTTGAACAGAAAAGCAGCAGCAAGATAGGAACTGTGGTATGTTCGCAAGAGGAAGGAAGCTTTGCTGCTGAGGGAGTTTGTTTCGGGCCTTCAACATGCGGTTGATCGAATATGCAGTTCTTGTATCAGTATTGGCTTTGAGTTGCTTCGGGACACAGAGAGTTGCTGATGCCAGAGTGCCTCAAGATGAGGGTATGCTGATCTTATCTTTTTTTTTTTTTGGGTTCAACTTTATCGGGAAAAATATTCATTTACAAGAACTTTATGAGTTCTTGTATCGTGAAGAGTGGAGGGTTATTTTTGTTTCCTTCTTAATGTTATGATTATAGATGCCTCTTGAGCAAGATAATCGTTTCTATTAAAATCTTGGATTAATTACACCTAAACTCCAAATTCATTTTGCATCTTAAGTTTCAAAACAAATCACATAGCTCTTTTTAGTCAGAACATGACAGAAATGTGCTTGACCCAAATCTCAAAAGATGCCTTTTTTGGTATTTTTAATAGTTTTATCTTGAGTTTTTATGTAATTTAGTGGACGCTCTTGCGGAAATGGTTAAAACAATGGGAGCTACGAGCTGGACGTTTAATCCCGAAACTTGCAAAGTAGAAGGGATTGGCGGAACAGCATTTGTACCAACAAATGCCGAGAAGAACATTACATGCACACCGCCCCAAAACGGTACCTCGCATGTTGCAATCATGTAAGTGTTAACCCAACATTATACTTTGTGATAATTGTAAAAAAGTACTCTTGAGGTATTCACTTTTTACAACTTGTGGTCCTCCTCTTTGATAATTGCAAATAAGTACCCTGAACTTGTCTTTTTGTTGCAATTGGCATAAAAATAAGTATGTGATTACTTATGAATATCGACATTTATGTGATTACTAAACATCGGTGTGAATTGCGCATTCATTACAGAGTGTTGAAGCGCTTGAACCTTCCAGGAACGCTTCCACCCAAGCTGGATCGGTTTCCATATCTTTGGAAAGTGTGAGTCCTCGTTCTTTACTCCTATAAAGGATGAAATTGAAGCCATATCTTGATCGATGTTGTTATGGTTTTCAGAGATTTTGCTTACAATCGCCTAACTGGCTCAATACCACTGGGATGGTCTTCCTCGCTGAATTTGACGTCCATGTAAGCTGTTTACACCATATCTCTTTTTGTCCAGGGATAATTGCAAAAAAGAGCCCTGGGGTATTCACTTTTTGCAACTTGTAGCCCTCTTCTTTGATAATTGCAAAAAAAGTGTCGTGCACTTGTTTTTTTTGTTGCACTTGTATAAATTGTTTGAAAATGACGATTTGTTTGCAAAAAAGAAGGCTACTACTTGGAAAAAGTGAATACCTCATGGTATTTTTTTACAATGATCTCTTTTATCTATTCTAAGCGAGTTTTTTTCTTAATCGGATCATGTACTTTCTATTAAATAAGGTAATTACGGGTTTTGCAGTTCCTTACTCGTCAATCAATTATCAGGAAGCATCCCGAAAGGACTAGGGAATTTTACTAGTCTCGAATACTTGTAGGCACTTAATTTTACTTAACAGTTAGATTAATTTTCATACGATACTATATTTCTTGTTCCATCTGATTGGTTGAGTTTCACCAGGAACATTGAAGTTAACCAGTTCTCTGGAGAAGTTCCTCGAGAGCTTGGACAGATGAAAAATATAAAAACTCTGTAAGGCATTTCACGGCTTCCTCATATGTTTTGGGGTTAATTACACTTAACTACATATGATTTTCACTTAGTTACACTTAAGTTCCAAACTGGTTTTGCGGATTTCCTAGGTTTCAAAAATACTCACTGCTCTTTAGAAGACAAAGCTATTAAAAATGCGAAAAATGACATTTTAGTATTAGGCTCAAGGGCATTTTTGTTATTTCTGGCAAAATAGAGCTATATGAAATTGTTTGAAACCTAGATGTAGTTAGGTGGAAAACATGTAAACTTATCTAAGTTTAATTAACCTTATGTTCGGTTATTGATTCTTGAATATATGCCCGTAAAACGTTTTTGCTCAGTTTATAATTCGTCAATGCAGGATTTTATCGTCAAATAATTTGACCGGGAATTTGCCAGAGGAACTTGGTAATTTGCCAAACCTAACAGATTTGTAAGTTGCTTTTCCAACAAAACATGAAGACTTCAAACTATACACAAACTCGATAAAAAAAGTTATAACTTACATGTAATTCTTGCATTATGCAGTAGGATAAACGATAACAACTTCAATGGAACGGTGCCGGATTTTATTAAGAACTGGAAGCAACTCACCAGACTGTGAGTTCTCTAACTTTCAAGGTCGAAACTTGGATTACAAGTTATCTAGTTCTTTGTTTTATTTAATTTTTCTTACCTTACAATTCGATTGGTTCAGACAAATGCATGCAAGCGGGCTTGAAGGGCCCATTCCGTCGTCCATCTCGTCTCTGACAAATTTATACGATTTGTAAGTAATTACTCGAAGTTGTTTATAGGTATAGTTGCAAAAAAGTACCCTTATGTATGCACTTTTGCAACTTGCAGCCCTTTCTTTGATAATTGCAAAAATACCCAGAACTTGTCTTTTTGTTGCAATTTGTATAAAATTGACGATTTTACCCTTACAATTTATATTTTAAAAATAATAAGTAAAAAACAAAAAATCCAAATTTTCATACACCCAAATTTTCTTCTTTGCACTGTACAAAGAGTAAAAAATTTAAGAGACAAAAACAGGATTAATTTGCTCTTTAATTATTATTTTTAAAATTTAAATTTCCAAGGGTAAAAAGACAAGTTCAGGGTACTTTTTTGCAAATATCAAAGGAGACTGGCTACAAGTTGCAAAAAATGAATACCTCAGAGGTAAAAAAATTGTGCAATTATTTCTTATTTATATGTGACAATTTGAACTATTAGTTTAAGATATTGATGGTTAAAATCTTCATATAATCGAACTTTTATTATACAGGAGAATTAGTGACATGCGTGGGATAAATCAGACTTTTCCAGATCTCTCAAGCATGGCAAACATGAACATTCTGTACGTTGGCTTCTCTTTTTCTTTTTAAAATTTAATCGAGTTGAGTAATTTTTTGTTAACGACTAAATATCTTATACTGTTAACGACATTGGTTTTTTAGGGTACTAAGGAACTGTAATATTTCTGGGGTGATACCCGAGTATATCTGGATTATGAGTAATTTGGAGATTCTGTAAGTATCTTTTGTATATATGATTCGGGTTAATTACACCCTACACCTGAGTTTACACGTTTTATAACTTCAGAAAATGATGAAAATGCCCTTGACCCTACTCTCAAAAGGTTTCCGTAACTACCCAAAATAAAAGTAAATACTCATTTACATCATATTAGGGTCAAGGGCATTTTCGTCATTTTTAGAAAAAGAGCTGTGGATTTTTTTTGCTCTACATGATTTATAATTGTTGAGAACAAGTAAATAATCGTTTACATGATTCGGACAGGGATCTAAGTTTCAATAAGTTAAGTGGCGAGCTCCCGAACTCAACACTTCAACGGATGTTAAAGTTCATGTGAGTCTATACTTATCATCATCTATTATGGTAGTAAATACTTATATAGTGAACTAAACCTTTGTTGTGGTATTTTCCATCAGCTTCTTAACCGGCAATGTGCTTGTTGGAAGTATACCCGACTTGTTCTTGAAGAAAGGAGCAAATATGTACGTTCTTGTTCTCGATAAATAAATGAATATTACTACATAAATCTAGCATCGATTCTTCTATCCACTACATGATGGCTCATTTTTATGTCTGTTTGCAGTGATCTTTCCTATAATAACTTTACATTTCAAGGTCCCGAACAGCCAGCTTGTAGGCGGAACAGGTTAGCATATTATATAATACGAATATTACTTGATACATATTTGGTTTCTCCGTTTCTGGTGGAACAATGTAATATGAATTTAAGTATTTACTGTCTGTTTCACCTTTTCTTTTTCTTTTTTCCAGTGAGTTTAACGTAAACTTGTTCCGATGCTCCACAATGGAAAACAGCCTGTGAGTTACCATATCTGTCTTTCTCTCATTTCGTTATATAATTTCATTCTAAATCGTAGAATCAAATCGTGTAGATATCTTGTCGTGATTCATACATATTTCTCCTTTGAGCTTCCGGTTTCATTATTTCTTTTCGTTTCACTTAAACCAGACTCGGAGCTCTTCAATGCAAAGAAGATTTCAAATGTCCTCGATGTAAGTATTTTACGTTGCAATTTTGTTTGTCATCGACTTCTGCATTTTCTATTGTCAAATATAGGGAAGGGCATTTTAGACCTTTTTACTTTCAAGACGACACAATTATGTGATAAAGGTGTATAGTTCGGGTTAGCTCATTGCAGTCATCCCTCAAAGTTAATCGATTGGTGTAGATAACATTTTAACGTATCTCTATGTTTGTAGATTGGCATTCGTTATACATCAATTCTGGAGGCGAGGACGTGAAAAATAGCACGAGCACGGGCGAAAAGACCTTCCTAGGAGATAGCGGAGTCGAAAACGTTGCTGCAAAGTTCTTCGAAAGTACTGATAACACCAACTGGGGATTCAGTAGCACGGGTGACTTCATGGACGATTTCGATACGTTGAACACGCGCCAGACCTCTTCACTATCGTCGTCAAACTTGCCCGCATTGTACACTACGGCGCGCCTCTCGCCTCTCTCTCTCACGTATTACCGATATTGTTTACGAAACGGAAGTTACACTGTGAGTCTCCACTTTGCGGAGATACAATTCACGAACGACGATACCTTCAACAACCTCGGCAGGCGTGTATTCGATATTTATATCCAGGTAACTGATATAATTCTTATCGTAGTATTTATGAAGAGATTAGGAGAATTACTAATGTGGTGGGAATGTTACAGGATGTGAGAGTTGAGGAGAACTTTAATATCGAAGATGAGACTTCGGGCGCCCTTGTACCGCTCACGAAGCGATATAATGCAAGTGTTACGAATAATATCATAGAGATTCGATTTTATTGGAACGGCAAAGGGACGACGAGGATACCCGCGTGGGGATCGTATGGCCCACTCATTTCAGCAATCTCTGTCGATCCAAGTAAGTATTTTTTATCGACACTGAGCCGAGTAAGATCGTGTTATAAGTTGAGCACTGAAATTCACATGTTTAACAGTAAGGTTGTAAAAATGCTAGGCGCTAATCAGACGAATACAACCTAAATTAACCGGATTTGTATTTTCGCGTTCTTTAATAAAATCAAAATATCAATGATATTTAATAATACATATAAACTCTATAATATTGATTACATACTTATCCTTTAAAAATAAACATAAAAATGCCAATAATATTTAATATTGTAATAGTCTTGCTGGTATTTTACTCGGTAAGCCTAAATCCGTCACTTTCGTTCGAGTATTAGTAATTGGGGTAAAATGAGACTAAAAATATTCGAAAGGGGATGTCAAAATTTTAAAAAATATAAATTCCGGACTTGGCTGATTTTTAGAACCGTATTACTAAGTCCTGGACATAGAAGATGTGGAACGTGACTGAGCAATCGATTACTAGAAACTTATGAAATTCCATTAGAGGCTTGTTTTGAAGCACTATTTTATTTTCGATCGGATATTTAATTATTTTACTCTAATCATAGTCGTATCGGTTATTTTGAGCAGACTTTATGCCGCCTTCTGATGGAAGGAAGAGCAACATACCTGTTATAGTTGGAGCTGTGGTAGGATCAACATTCGTTATCTTAGCATTGGGAATTCTTTGGTGGAGACGGAACAAGAAGGCGAAACCCGATAGTAGCAGCAACAAAGGTTCGGCCTCTAAGATTTATCAATTAGAACTATGGATAAACCACCAACTAAATTCTTCATGGGAATACATAATTGCAAAAAAAGTATCTTGAGGTATTCACATTTTGCAACTTATAGCCCTCTTCTTCAATAATCGTAAAAAAAGTGCCATGAACTTGTCTTTTTGTTGCACATTGTATAAATTTGTTTCAAAATGATGATTTTACCCTTGAAAATTCAAATTTTAGAAAATAATAATTCAAAAACTAAAAATCCAATTTTTCTTATCTTGGAATTTCTTCCTCTTTGTATGGTACAAAAAGGAAGAAAATTAAGGATATGAAAATTTGGATTTTTGTTTTTTTTACTTGTTATATTGTAAATCTAAATTGTGAGGGTAAACTCGTCATTTTTATACATATTGCAACAAATAGACAAGTTCAAGGTACTTATTTACAATTATCAAAGAAGAGGGCTACAAGTTACCAAAAAATGAATTTCTCAAGGTATTTTTTCAATTATCCCTTACTAAAATAATCATATATGAATCTAGACCTGTTCTTCACCAAAACGTTAAATTAATCAACCTTTTTATAGGAGCCGAGGAATTTAAAAAACTCGATCTACAAACGGGATCTTTTACCCTAAAGCAAATTCATGCTGCCACGCAAAATTTCGACCCTGTGAACAAGATCGGAGAGGGTGGATTCGGACCTGTTTATAAGGTATACAATTTCTAATCTTCGATTCAACATTGTCACTTCATATATTGGAGTTTTAAGACGAATATCTTCGATGCAGGGTCTACTATCGGACGGTACTGTAATTGCAGTGAAGCAGCTCTCAGCTAAATCGAGTCAAGGAAATCGTGAGTTCTTGAATGAGATCGCTATGATTTCTTGCTTGAACCACCCGAATCTCGTGAAGCTTTATGGGTGCTGTATCGAAGGAGATCAACTATTGCTGATTTACGAGTACATGGAGAACAATAGTCTTGCTCGTGTTTTACTCGGTAAGCCTTAGTCTGTCGCTTTCATTCGAGTATTAGTGATCGGCATAATCATATTTAGCTACCCTTAAGCCCAATCAGGTACCCTTAAGTGTAGAATGTTTTTGACCACCCCTAAGTTTTTTTGAGTCTCGATTTACTCCAAACCCATCAACTTTTAGGTGTGAAATGACAAAAATACTCTCGTTGTTTTGTACTCAGGTATTTTCACAATTTCACACCCCTGAAGTTTAAATCTTTTATGACAACCCTTCCATTTTTAGTCTTGATTTACCCCAATCCCATCAACTTTTTGGTAAGAAATGAAAAAAAATACACTAATTATAATATTTTACATGAGGGTATTTTCATCATTTTGCACCCAAAAGTTGGCGGGATTGGGTAAAATGAAACTAAAAAATTTGAAGGAGGATGTCAAAAAAATTTAGACCTAGGGGTAGTTGATTGAGAAAAGTGCGTACTTAAGGGTAGTTGAGTGAGATTATCACTTAGAGTGATAAGTAACAAGTCGAGTGTGAATATTTGTATTGTTTTTCGGTTCCACAGGGCGTGAAAAAGATACAGTGAAACTCGACTGGCCAACAAGGCAAAGGATTTGCGTCGGGATAGCGAAAGGTTTAGCTTTTCTCCACGAGGAATCGAGACTCAAGATCGTTCACCGAGACATCAAAGGGACGAATATCTTGCTCGATAAAGAGTTGAATCCTAAGATATCCGATTTTGGCCTCGCTAAGCTCGATGAAGGTGGAAAAACCCATATCAGCACCCGAATTGCGGGGACAATGTAAGTCGCAGTTCCCCTCTCCCGAGTTGCATGTCATCATTTTGTTTGTGTTAAATAGTAGGGATAATTGCAAAAAAGAACCCCGAGGTATTCACTTTTCGTAAGTTGTAGCATTGTTCTTTGATGATTGCAAAAAAGTGCCATGGACTTTCCTTTTGTTGCATTTTGTGTTTAAATGATGATTCTACCCTTTAAAAAATAATAAATAAAAGAAATTCATCTCCTTAAGCTTCGTCCTCTTTGTACGCCCAAAGAGAGAGAAAATTGAAGGAGGTATAAACTGTTTTTATTTCTTTGTTATTGTCAAATTTTAAATTTCAAGGGTAAAATCTTAATTTTTGAACTAAGTTACATAAAGGGCAACAAAAAGGCAATTAGGACCTTTTTTGCAATTAGCAAAGATGAGGGCTACAGCTTGCAAAAAGTGAATACCTCGGGGCACTGTTTTTATTATCATCCCAATATAGTATTCTTGCCGGAATCTTAATGTTAAGTAATTCGATATATGTAGAGGTTATATGGCCCCCGAGTATGCGCTCTGGGGTTACTTGACTCACAAGGCAGACGTGTACAGCTTCGGGATTGTGGCGTTGGAAATTGTCAGTGGGAGGCACAATGCAAATTACGGGCCAAACAACAATTTCGCTTGTCTTCTAGATTGGGTAAGCTTCTTCTGTGACATTGTTCTGATTCAGTCTCTGCACTATCAAACACTTCAAGTTAGTCCTAAATTTCACAAAATCGTTATACTTTAGTCCTTGCATAAGAAGGTTCGTTCTAATTTAGTCTCAAACTTTCACAATATCGCTATAGTTTAGTCCTTGCATAAGAAGGTTCATTCTAATTTAGTCCTCAACTTCACAAAATTGTTACAGTTGAGTTTAGTCCTTGCATAAGAACATTTGTTCTAATTGTCCTAAACTTTCAAAAAGTCGACATATCTTACTCACTGCAAAACCAGTCTAATTTATTCCGTTCAATGCAGGCATGCCATTTGCAGCCAAGCGGGAACTATTTAGAGCTTGTGGACGATAAATTGGGATCCAAGTTTCACAAACAAGAAGCCGAAAGGATGATCAAAGTAGCACTCTTGTGCACCAACGGCTCTCCATCACTAAGACCAACCATGTCCGAAGTAGTGAGCATGCTCGAAGGAACATCGGTCATCCCCGAAATAATCCCCGAAGCAAGAACTTACAGCGATGATCTAAGGTTCAAAGCTATAAGAGATCATAACAAGGAGATGCGGAGCCAGAGTACCAAAGGAAGCCAAGTCCAGTTCTCAACCTCGATCCAGTCTTGGGAAGTTGATTCCTCTGCAACAGGAAATGATATGTATGATATCAATACTGAGTCGTATGTGAGGTTCAAGGCCATGGAAGATAGTGAAATTGAAATGGAACGACATGGTCCAGAAGCTGAGGTCTCCTTGACAACAACGACAGGTTCTTCTTCGTCACCTCCTCGGGATTTGTATCCGGTTGCGAAGAGTTCTTGAGTGTGAGTGTAGAGATTGGACAGTGTAATTTTGACAAAATGATGTATCTTGTACATTGATTCATGTATATAATTTACATGTATTGTTTCAGACCTTGTAAGAGTTTTTGGAGAGGATATAGAAGATAAGATTATAAGCCATGAAAAAATGAGAATGCTTTGAGAAAGCTCTTGATCTTGATCTCAGAAGACACCATTTTTAAGTCTCTTTAACAGTTTTATGAATTCTGTTTTGAGATCAGGACATGTAAAAGTTTGAAAATGTCCTTGACCTTAATTTCAAAATATTACATGATCTCTGACCAATTCATAAAGGTTACTAAATGATAGTTACTTAAACGGAGGAACTGTTATTGAACGATACAAAACACAGGATACAAAAAATATGTAACCAATTGAAAAATGGTACAAAAGGTAATTAACCTTATACTTGTACACCTTACAACTGTCACAGAGTTTTTTTTTTTAAGTAAATGGGCTATGTATTCAATTAGCAAGTCACATGTTACAATACAAAGGTCCAGGGATAAATCCGATACAAGCTAAGAAAACAGGTGATCCGATACACATGGTTAAAACAACAATTTCTACTGTTGAAGAGTTTCTAGTTTCTACAGATCCAATTTTTTTTGTTCCCTGGTAAAAAATATCAGTTATAACCTCTTATTAAGAACTAAAAATTCTTCATTCCGTGACACACAAGTTACTACTTCGTTTCCAGATTAATCTCACTCGCAGCAGGAACTGAAGACAGGGAGCTCGAGGTAATGGCGGTCGAGCTCATCGTCTGGCTCGCGCTGAAGCTCGGGTCTTGCATCGACCTACGAAGATCTCTCATGCCCTTGAACCTCACATCTTCTTCGTTGGATGAAACAGGGTCGGGAACTGTATCGGGCACTGAGGCCCGGCCTTCTAGCATGCTCACCACTTCGGACATTGTAGGCCTAACCGAAGGCAAGACATTCGTGCATAGTAAAGCTACCTTAACCATAACTTCAGCCTCTTCAAGGTTGATTTCGGGTTTCACCTCCTCGTCAACGATCTCCATCAACCGTCCTATCCGTTGCAA
Organism: Erodium maritimum; assembly: GCA_963921825.1. NCBI lineage: Eukaryota > Viridiplantae > Streptophyta > Magnoliopsida > Geraniales > Geraniaceae > Erodium > Erodium maritimum. Next base: position 1,498,197 of record OY997593.1, on the reverse strand, counting down.
ATTATAGGCCTACAAAAAAACCCATAAAAATCTTCAAAAACATCTCAAAATAGACTACGGAGAATAGTAAAATAAGTATCATGAGGTATTCAGTTTTTGCAAGTTGTAGCTCTTTTCTTTGATGATTGCAAAAAAGTGTCATGAACTTGTCTTCGTGTTGCACATTGTGTAAGTGAAGATTTACCCTTTAAAAACTAATATATAAATAACAAAAATCTAGATTTTTCACCTCTTAGTTTTCTTTCTTTTGGGACGTCAAAAGAAGAAAGTATTAGAGGTGAAAATTCTGGATTTTTTTTTGTTTTTACTTTTTATTTTTAAAATTTCAAGGATAAAATCATCATTTGGAAACAAATTTATAGTGCACCAAAGAGACAAGTTCAACTGTTCAAGGCACTTTTTTGTAATTGTGAAAGAAGAGTGCTACAACTTGCAAAAAATAAATACCAGAGGACGAGTACTTTCTTGCAATTATCCCAATAGACTAACCCGCTTATTTTCCTTCTTCACTATCTTGGTTTTCTATCCGCAATTCTTAATTTACACCGTAAGATTAGAATACCGGATGTAACTATACTAGTTTTCAAAGTAAAAGGTCTAAAATGTCTTTCAGTATTCATCGTATTTTCAAATAACTGTCTGCATTGTGATGGGGAAGTAAAGGAACTTTTAGACCTTTTACTTTCAAAATACATTGAAAAAAGAATGAAAGTTAGGAGAGCTGTAAGAATAATATTATAAAGTTAAGGTTAGCTATGTGCAAAAGACGCATAGTACCTTATCGAGAAGACAAACGAAGTTCTCACTCGGCATATAATCGTTGTTGTTCTTCCCGCTAACAATCTCCAACGCCAAGACCCCGAAGCTGTAAACGTCTGCTTTGTACGAAAGGTGGCCCCACAACGCATATTCAGGAGCCATGTATCCACTACACATCGAGTTTTGAACAAACATTACGTATATGCAATTCAAATGCACGTAACGAGAATGTGAATCGAGACTCACATTGTTCCCGCGATTCGCGTGCTGACGTGGGTTTTCTCGTCGCCGTCGTAAAGCTTAGCTAGACCGAAATCGGATATTTTCGGGTTCAAGTTCTTGTCGAGCAATACGTTGGTAGCTTTGATGTCCCGGTGAACAATCTTGAGCGTCGATTCTTCGTGGAGGAAGGCTAAGCCTTTCGCTACCCCGATACCGATCTTCAGCCTCGAGGGCCAATCCAGTTTGCAATCACCGTTTCGTGTACCTGAAACGAGCATATATATGATCAACTAAACGATTCGTATACACGAAGGAGAATCTCATTCAGCTACCTTTAAGTATATTACGTTCACAATAAACTACATTCAAGTTTTTTAACGGGTTGTCGACAACTTTTTAACTTAAATGTGGTTGATTGAGAACGGTCCATACTCACCGAAAAGTGCACGGGCGAGGTTGTTATTTTCCATGTACTCGTAAACTAACATTAGCTGATGCCCTTCGATGCAACATCCATGCAGCTTAACGAGATTCGGGTGTTGCACACAAGAAATCATGCCGATTTCATTCAAGAATTCTCGATTCCCTTGCCTTGATTTCTCCGAGAGCTGTTTCACTGCGATTACTTTACCGTCCGGCAATTCACCCTACACCAAATCTTAAGTAACGAGAGAATTCACAAAGTAACGGGATAAACCATACACAGGGTTTTAAAAGGAAGAAACAAGAATTGAGGCGTTTTCTTGTGCCTCACGAAGCGCAAGCCTCACTAATAAAACTGATAAATTCATAAAATTTCATACTCTGTTTAAAAAAACGCCCCAAAAGCCGAAAAAATCACCCCACAACTGAGGCACGTACGCCTCATGGATCTGAGGCATAAGTCTCAAATGTACCCTGTGAGGCGCCGTCTCGAGGCTCTAGTTACCGCTTTGCCTAGACCGTTTAACGATGATCTGATATGATGTTTAGCTAGAGTACCTTGTACACGGGACCGAATCCGCCTTCTCCTATCTTGAGAGCGTAATCAAAGTCATTCGTAGCGTCCATAATTTGTTTTAACGTGAACGTGCTCGTCATCACGTCTGGTCCATCAGGATCTGTTCAAGGACAGAGTCGTTACGGAAGTATATATATACACGGATAGTATCCACAAGAATAACAACGGGTCGGGTATGGGGCAGGATTCCCTCAGTTCGGTCTTATTGTGATTAACGAGCGGTTTTCATATGAGAAACCGGCAATCGACCAAACGACCAACGGTTCTCTACTTTTCACACTGGCTTCTCGCCTATTCTGATTTCTCCGGTGCCGATCGGTTTCGATGAATTTTGGTCACCCCCCGTATATACGGTGTATTATATGCTCACCCTATCCCACCTTGCCCCTGACCTGTTGCACTCACGTTGAGTGGAGACATTTGGTCCCCACCATGTTCATGTTATTTTACCATCTCTAAGGAAAATTGTACACCTACTAAGGAACAAAGAAATACATTTTCTCCTCCTTCCTCCGAGAAATCCTTTCCACCATAGAACACCAAGAACAAAGACGATTAGAAGAGCTACTAGAGCTGTCGCAGTTCCCGCAACGATATAAGCCGTCCAATTTTTACCATCCCGTTCTCCGCTAGAACAAACCTTACTTTCTACACAATAACAACATACAGCAATATCAGTATAATTAACGAAGAAGATAACCTCACAAAAGTACACTAAATTTGTTGCTTTCCTCACCCAACTGTATTCTAAACTTTCACACTCAACTACGCTGAGCATTCAAATTTTAATCGGTGACAGATATAAACGTAACTACCCTAATAACAAATGACAATAATACCCCGCTACAATTTTGAAAACTCAAGCAAAATTCACCATGGCGTATTTTGAAAAAATAATGACTCACCATGAACAACAGAAATAGCCGATATCATAGGCCCGTAAACTCCCGACCTAGGAATCCTCGTCGTCCCTTTCCCGGTCCAATGAAATCGAACTTCCAACACATTAGTCGTTACACTCACGTCACGTACTTCTTTTATGGCGGATTTCAGAACACCACCCGCCGCTTCTTCGATATCGAAATCCTCCAAAACGATTTTTCCCTACGACATAACGATTCGTTACAGTTACACCCTATCTCGCAACTCACACGTTCCAAGGCACATAACGAAGTACCTGAACATAAGTATCGAACAAGCGTCTCCCAAGGCTATCGTTCTTGAACATTATCTCTGCGAACTGGAGAGTCACGTTGTACTTCCCGTTCTCTAAGCAATAATAGAAATAAGTAAGCGAAAGAGGAGAGATTCGAGCTGTTGTTTCCAACTCAGTAAGGTTTGATGACGGCAGCGACGCAGTGTAACGAGTATTTTGGTAATTGTCGTCGTCCATGAAGTCCCCGGTGCTGCTAAGTCCCCAAGATCGTTTCGTACTTCGGTAATATTTTGCAGCGCCACCTTCGATTTCTCCATCCCCTTCATACAATACGTATCGATTATTTTCTTTGATGTTTGCATCGAGTCCGCCACAATTAACGTGAAAACAGTTTGAATCTGGCACAAAAAGATATGTATAAGGAAAAAAAAATCATATGATATCGAAAATTTACCCTTATGTATTGTCCATGTTTTTAAACTACTCTATCTTTTGACCACGTTCGTTTACCAACAAAGTTTGAAATATTCCGTACAAATTTGGAATATTCGGTTTAAAATTGGGAATATTCCGTTACAATTAGGGACGTGGACAATACATAGGAGTAGTAATTTCGCATATACAACCAACAGACACCGTGGTCAAAAGATAGGGTAGTTTAAAAGCATGGACAATTCATAAGGTAGTTTTTCGCATGTAGACAATACATAAGGGTAACTTTTGGCAACTAACCCTATTGAGTATTTGGGAACATTTTCTTACATTTTGAACACTGTAAGTTGTTATTCTCCGAGCACGGAAGAACTCCCTTTCTACGCCAAAAAGAATAAGAAAGCCAATTAGCGGAACATTAAACTAATTGCACGTGATTACTCTTATGAATTGCCCACAAAACCTGATCCATAGTAAATTTATACACATGACTACGTTTATGAATTCCACGTGCCACCACTGTATAAAAGAGACGGAAACAATAACAAAAATCGATTTTTTTTCGTTACTTTAAAATTTTGTAATATCCCAAATTTTCCAATTCCAAAATGATTCTATGTAGGATTTTCAAGAAAGAAATAAAATTGAAATGGTAAGAGTAAAGCTTGAAAGTGAATAAACTTGGGATAGTTCAAATTTTGCGAGACATGTGACAGGAAAAAAAAACTGATGATTTACGTATATTATACAATGGTGACAAATGAAAATTCATAAAGATAGTCATGTGTTTGTATCTCAAGGAATATAAATAAGCAAAAAGGAGAGATGAAAAAAAGGAAAGGCAACTTACAATGCATCATTTACTTTAGAGCTTCGGAACAAGTTAACATGCAAATTCCTATATAGACGAAAAATGTAATTTAAACCAATGATTCATATCGAAACATTTTGAAAATGTACACGACAAAAGTTATAATGAGAGTATTCTTACATGTTTGGTCGGCAAGCAGGATGCTTAGGGCCTTGCCACGTGAAGTTGTTGTAGGAAAGATCACTACACCCGATCATAGGAAATTACAGTCGATTAAATGAAGAAAGAAATAGCCTAAGCAAACCCGGGATATGGAACTTACATGCTACCTCCTTCTCTCAAGATTGAATCGGGTACGTCTCCACTCAACAAGTTCCCGGTCAAAAAGCTAATCACGTCAACACAAACTCGGCACGATTAAAATGCTAAAGCGTAAAAAGAAGGGATAATTGCCAAAAAAAAGTACCATGAGGTATTCACTTTTTGAAACTGTAGGCATTTTTTTTTTTTTTTTGAGAATAAGTGATACATTTTATTAATGGTCTAGTCGTAAAATACATTAGAGTGCATCAGGGAGAGTAGCTCCTGACCCTGGCAAACCAGTGAGATGCTTTATTCGCAGTTCTTTTGACAACATGAGCAGATAGTCTCTCTTGTTGAAGAAACATACAACGGATGTCCCTGATACGTGCCGTGAACTTGCATTTTATTGCACGTTGTGTAAGTTTGTTTCAAAATAACGATTTTACCTTTGAACGTTTAAAAAACAATAAGTAAAAACCAAAATATCCAGAATATTCACCTTTAGAAAGAAGGTAAGGGAGATGAAGATACATGATTTTTTTACTTATTATTTTTAAGGGGTAAAATAGTCATTTTAAAACATATCAACGCAAAATGGAACAGAAAGGCAGGTTCAGGGCATGTTTATGCAATTATCAAAGAAGAAGGCTACAATTTACAAAAGGTGAATAACTCAATTTGCAATTATCCCCTAAAACAATCATTCCAAGGCACTGTATAGTTAAGCGAAAGTACAAAATGCCCCTCACGATCCCATCACATTTTCAAATGTATGCCATCAACGTCTATCAACTTAAGGGCATTTTGGACTTTTCACTTTGAATTTCAAGTGTAATGTGCCCTTTTAAAACACCACGAGAGAAAAATGTAAGTCTTGAGGAGATGTAAGTAACATTTTAAAATTGAGAACAGTTATGTACAAAAGACGCATAGTTGGAACTTAGAGCCTTTAAGAAACAGAGTTGACTTTTCTACGACGTATAAAACATGTCATAATGAACCAAATACTTACATGATTTTTAATTTAATTCCAGTTATCGCAGGCGGGATCTCTCCAACTAACTTGTTGAAGCTTACATCCCTATACAAAAGAACACAAAAAAACATAAGCAACAACAATCCTCAAACGATATATATGTTTCGTAGTTCTTCAGGATAATTGCAAGAAAATACCTTGAGGTATTCATTTTTGTAACTTGTGGCCTTCTTCTTTGTTAATTGCTAAAAGGGCCCTAAACTGGTCTTTATGTTGTATTATGTATCAAAATAACGATTTTACCCTTCAAAATTAAATTTTAAAAAATAAGAAAAAATAATCCAAATTTTCACATCCCTGAATTTTCTTCCTCTTTGTACCGTATAAATAGTAAGAAATTGAAGGATAATAATGTTAGGATTTTTTGTTCTTTAATTAGTATTATTTCAGTTTAGTTTCCCAAGGGTAAAATCATCATTTTGAAACAAATTTATACAAAGCGCAACGGAAAAACAAGTTCAAAGCATTTTTATGTAATTATCATAAAAGAGTACTACAAGTTACAAAAAGTTGATACTTCAGGATGGTTTTTTGCAATTATCCATAGTATTTACATACACAAGTTGTGTGTATGTTATTAATATGATGGAAGTCAGCTGAATGCACAACAAAGTCAAATGCTATACTTACAACAATATCAACTCGTCCATTGACCATATATACGCTGGTATCTTCCCCGATATGCTACAAGACCTCAAAATCCTACAATATAACAGGAAACTCGATTACATATACTAAACATGCAAACATCAACACGTATCGATGGTTGCCTTGAGAAACATTTGATGACAAAATCATATAGACGTACAGCTTTTGAAGCTTTGTCATGTTTTCCAACCCGGGAAAACTTTGACTTGGCCCTTTGATGTCACTTATCCTCCTGCAAAAATGAAGTTTACCCAAAATAAATGTCCTATTTCCATTTTAGTTAGTTAATTGCACATAGCTACCCTAATGAATTGCACACAAACTCATGACCCAATAGTAAATTTCCACATGCACATTACTACCCTTATGAACCTTACAAAATAGATGGAAATTGTCATAGTCTCATATCGAATAGATGTAAATCATAACACCAGCTTAAATAACAAGTCCGGGCCTCCACCTATCAGTTTGAGCTTTTAGGTGGGTCGGGCCTTAATATTGTATCAGAGCTTGGTTCAAGCCAAAGTCTCATCTACATATATGTCATCCAAATTTGGGTCAAAGTCTCACTGTCCACGTGTCAAATCCAACACTCAATTTTGGTCTGCACGTGAGAGCAGATGTCAGAGTCTCACATCGAGTAGATGTAAATCATAACACCATCTTAAATAACGAGTCTGAGCCTCCACATATCGGTTCGAGTTTTTACGTGAGTCAGGCCTTAATAGAAAGCTTCAAAAAATAGTTTTTTTCACCACGTGAGTTTAAAGTTTGATAATATCCCAAAACTACTGGTTCCCAATCTATAATCTTTTGACTTGAATGCGATTCCGCGGAGGATTTTAAGAACATAACCAAGTAGAAATCAAAAGAGTAAAGGATGAGTAATTCTGGGATAATTTAAAATTTAGTCATGTGACGAAAAAAATGAGAACTCTGATGATCTCTGTCTATTTCGTAGGATGATGTCACGTAAAAATTCCTAAGGGTAATCACGAGTTTGTGGAAAATTCACCACGAGGCCGTGTATTTGTGGGCAATCCATAAAGGTAGTTGTGTGCAATAAAGGAATCAAATAATCATATTAACGAACATGAGGGAAAAAAGAGGCACTTTACTTACAACTGAACCAAGTTATCGAGAAGAGAAATACTAGATGGAATGGGGCCCGCCAGTCCACTTGCATGCAATTCTCTTCGTCGAGAAAAATTCATAGGAAACATACGTAAATCACAACCCTGTCTCACAAACTTGAAACATTTTGAATGATAAGAACTTACAATCTTTGTAGTTGTTTCCAATTCTGTATGAACTCAGGTACGACTCCACTGAAGTTATTATCATTTATCCTACTACAACATGCCACACGATATTATGTTAATTACATGATAATAATTATTATATAAACATTCGATAATTGTAAGAAAGTACCCCAAGGCATTCATTTGCTAGTTGTAGCCCTCTTCTTTGGTAATTGCAAAAAAATGTTATGAATTGCATGTTTGTTGCATTTTGTATAAATTTGTTTCGAACTGACAATTTTACCCTTGAAATTTTAAAAATAACAAGTAAAAGAACAAAAACCCAGAATTTTCACCTCACTTAATTTTCTTCCTCTTTGGTAATTGCAAAAAAAAATGTTATGAATTGCATGTTTGTTGCACTTTGTATAAATTTGTTTCAAAATGACAATTTTACCCTTGAAATTTTAAAAATAACAAGTAAAAGAACAAAAACCCAGAATTTTCACCTCACTTAATTTTCTTCCTCTTTGGACGTACAAAGAGGAAGAAAATTAAAGAAGATGAAAATTCAGGGTTTTTTGTTGTTTTTGCAAATTATTTTTGAAATGTAAAATCGTCATTTTGAAATAAACTAACATAGTGCAACAAAAAGGAAAGTTCAAGGTATTTTCTTGCAATTATTCCTATAAACATTTAACCTGAAGGAGAAATATAAAAATTAAAAATCGTACAAGTCTGTTAAGTTCCTTAGCCTGGCGAAAGTTAGCGGCAGATTTCCCGTCAGCCGATTGGACGACAATATTCTGCAGTTATAAACACAAGTAAACATCAAAACATCGAGATAGATAAATGGGATGATTGCAAAAAATGTACCCCGGGTTATTCATTTTTTGTAAATTGTGATCTTTTCTTTGATAATTGCATAAACGTACGCTAAACTTGCCTTTTCATTGCACAGTGTAAATTTGTTTCAAAATGATGATTTTACCGTTGATAATTTAAATTTAAAATAATAAGTAAAAGTTTGGATTTTTTTTTGTTTTTTGCTTATTACTTTTTCAAGGGTAAAATCGTCGGTTTGAAACAAATTTACACAAGGTGCAACAAGAAGGCAAGTTCAATGCACTTTTGTGCAATTAACAAAGAAAAGAGGTGCAACTTGACAAAAGTGAATACATCAAGATATTTTTTTTCTACAATTATTCCTAGATAGATCCTAAAATATCTTTATCGTTAAATAATGTCTGAACATCAATAAAGAAACATAATGTTTAATAAAAATCAAATAAAGAAATAGGTGTGCTAACAAAGTATTCAGATTGACAAGATTCCCCAACTCGGCAGGAACAGCGCCTGAAAACTGGTTTGCTTCAAGAGACCTAGTTACAGATTATTTTTCATCAAGATTAGCGAACGAAATTGATCTCAATAATAAGTAATTCAATTAATACAGGAAATAGAAATTAGGGATAATTGCAAAAACTACCCTGGGGTATTCATCTTTTACAACTTGTAGCTCTCTTCTTTGATAATAACAAAAACATACCCTGAACTAGTTTTGTTGTTGCAATTTGCATAAAAATGGCGATTATACACTTACACTTTAGATTTAAAAAATAATAGGTAAGAAAACTAAAAAGATACAAATTTACCAATCCCTTAATTTTCTTCGGCTTTGTACCGTACAAAGAATAAGAAATATAAGGAATATGAAAATTAGGATTTTTTTTTTCTCTTTAACTATCATTTTTTAAAATTTAATCGTCATTTTGAAACAAAAAGACAAGCTCAGGAAACTTTTTTACAATTATTAAAAAAAAGTGATACAAGTTGCAAAAAGTGAATACCTCAAGGTACTTTTTTGCAATTATCCCTAAAAATTAAGAGAAGATAAAGATAAAACGAATATCCAAACCTACAGGTACGTGAGAGATGTAATATTTCCAAGTTCTTTCGGGATTTGACCCCATAAGCGGTTCACAAGAACAGACCTGCATTAACATTTGCAGGTTAATTAACTTAATTTAAAAGTTCATACTTAATCCAATCCAAGTCACATATATGGAAAAGGAGCTAACACTGAAGTCAATTGCATCGACGCCCATTCAAGTGGTATCATACCCTTGAGGTAGTTGTAAGCAAAATCACTGAAAACAAAAAGGAAATTTAAGTACGAAAATCAAGAAACACGTTTAAGAATTTGCTTAATAAGTAATTGGTATAGTTCCGAAAATAAGATACCACGAGGTATTCATTTTTTTGCAATTTGTAGCCCTCTTTTTGATAATTGTAAAAAAAGTATCTTAAACTTGTCTTGTTGTTGCAATTTGTATAAAAATGACAAGCTTACCCTTACATTTTAGATTTTTAAAAATAATAATTAAAGAAAAAAAAATCCAAATATTCATATCCCTTAAATTTCTTACTCTTTGTATGATATAAAGAGGAAGAAAATTAAAGGATATGAAAATTTGGAAAAAAAATTCTTATTATTTTTTACAATTTAATTTTTTAAAGGTAAAATCGTCATTTTAAAACAAATTTATACAAAGTGCAACAAAAGGACAAGTTTATGACACTTTTTTACGCTTATCATAGAAGAGGGCTACAAGTTGCAAAAAATGAATGCCTCACAGTATATTTTTGCATTTATCCTTAAGTAATTTATGTTGACGGAGGCCTTAAGATGGCCTGGGCCTTACACTTCTTTAAGGTAAGGAAGCTTAACAAGTTCGGGTGGAAGAACACCCGGAAGATTATAACCCCTGAGTACTCTACAAGACATGGAAAAGTAAAAGTCAATATCTTGAAAGATCATGATAACTATAACAAGATCATAGGTTCACAATCCATAAACGGATAATTCATAATCGATTGGTTTGGAATAAGGGATAATTGCAAAAAGATACCATGAGGTATCATTCTTTGTAACTTGTAGTACTCTTCTTTGATAATTACAAAAAAATACCTTAAACTGATCTTCTTCTTGCAATTTGTATAAAACTGATGATTTTACCCTTACAATTTATGTTTTAAAAAAAATTCAAAATTTCATAACCCTTAGTTTTCTTCTCAAAGAGTAAGAAATTGAAGGGATATGAAAATTTGTATTTTCTATCCTATAATTATTATTTTTAAAGTTAAGTTCCCAAGGGTAAAATCGTCATTTTGAAATAACTTTATACAAAGTGCAACAAGAAGACAGGTTCATGGCACTTTTTTGCAATTACCATAATTGGGGGCTACAAGTTGCAATTAGTGAATACCTCACTGTACTATTTTGCAACTATCCCTTGAAATAAATAATGAAAATATATGATAATAAGATGAGAGAATTTTACATCCTTACGACATGACAAACAGTGTTGTTATTGAAACTGCAATCACAGCCAATGCTGTTCTTGGACATCGATGAGTACTCCAGTGCTACACCGACCTTTTGAGTTTCACATGGGTTGCCATCAAACTCCCAATACCTTGCACCGGCCGTAGTAGCAATTTCTTCGATAGCCTCAACTAAAACATTTAAGGGAAATTATTATTTATATAATACCCACTTTGACATCTCACTATCAGAAACACCTCCTAAAGACGAGGGGTTATCAGTAACACATTGTCACACTTCGTATTAATAAAAAAACGCTTAGAAATCCGGGTGTTTTTGATAATAAACGAAAGGTCACAACATGCTACTCATAACACTTCACCTTTACAATGCGTATTTGAGAAACAAAAGTCGTCAAATGTGTGCTAACAAAGTTACCCCAACATTTAAACTCACATCATCCTATATTCTTAAAATCATGAAACCGATTAGCTAATGCAATCCAAAACTTAGAGGATTAATCTAAAGGTACCTACTTTCATAATGTGCTATACAAATGAAGATCTTGTTTAATCACATTCCCTAATTTGGAAGTAATCCGAGTAAGGTTCGTTTGATCAGCAAGAAAGCACGGAAATCTTAGTCTAATTATCAATCACCAGGGTTTGTACTTCTGATCTTAAGGAATTGAGAGAGCTCTCCGGCAATCTGGCCACCTCAAGTGACAAAACCAAGTAAGGTTACTAAACAACAACCCTATCTTTGCATTTGGGGTTTCAAGAACAAGCTCAACTTAACAACCCAGATCCCCAAGATCCAAACTTTCTTCCATTTTCCCACGTTTTCTCAGCAACCAAACAGAAAGCAGAACACACCACTCTTATCAGAATCAGCCATAGCAGAGCACAACAAGCAACATTCAGACAAGTGTTCTGATACAAAAAAAAACTATCTTTGCATTTGGGGTTTTATTGTTTTAACAACAAGCTCAGCTTAACTACCCAGAACCCCAAAATCCAAAATCCCTTTCATTTTCCCACGTTTTCTCAGCAACCAAACAGAATGTACAGCTCACCAAAAACCTTAAACTTTACACCCCAAAACCCAAACTTTCACCCTTTCTCAGCAACCAAACAGAGTCTACAGCGCACCAAAAGTGAAAAGTTTTCCACCCACAAACTCAAAATCCAATTTTTCTTCCATTTTCCCACGTTTTCTCAGCAAGCAAACAGAATGCACAACACAACAAAAATGACAAATCTTTGCCCTCACTCACCTTCTTCTTGGGGCAGCTTTGGCTTGGACTCTATGAATCTGAGCATTCTGAAGCAGCTCACTACAACAATCAAGGAAACAAGCTCCTTTCTCACCAACATCATCAACGATCTAAGAAGCTGGTCAGCTACTGTGTTAGTAGCTCCTTGTTGTGAAGAAGACAACAAAAACACATGTTTTCACCGAGGATTGCAATTATTTTGTAGGTCAAGATGTGAATTTAATGTTAGAAAATGATTTGAAATTGGGGAGAAAATTTCAGTGGGCTGAGTTCTAGTGCTCTACCCCTATCACATGGTTTTCTGATTTTGTTAATGTTTTTTTTTTCTTTCATGACCAATAAAAATATCTTTTGCTCTCTCAATGTGTGGCCCACCCCTCAATGCATTTGTGATTGTGATTGAGTGAAACACTCACTTTTATTTATTCAATATGATATGATTGTTAAACATGAGTAGTTCTAATTTCAAAACATGGAATGATAAAACATGTTTTGCCAAAATGGAATCGAGGGACCATTAACTCGACTTTCTTTCGGGACCCCAAAGATTTAAGAATATAAAGAAAGGGAAAACGTTGTTTCCAAACCTTTCTAAACGTTTCGTTATCACATCCTAACCGAGGCAAACGTTTCGTTACAATTCCTAACATAATAGGTTTGGAATTTGACAATTAGTATAAACAGATGTCTAAACTAACGAAATAGTTAACGGTGCACCCAAAATGTCAAAAATACCCTCTCAAATTCGTTGACCTCAGTTCACACCTCACTCTCAACACTCAGAACCTCACTCGACAACTCCCTCCTTTCCCTCTTCTCTCTTCAACTCCGAAGCCCTAACCTGAAGCAACAGGGTGGTGAAGAAATTGATAAAGGTGAAGGGCTTGGTGAAGAACGACCAAGCTAAGGACAAAGCTGCAGCAAACAGGAAGTTGCGGCAAGGACGAAGTTGCAGAAGAAATAGAAATCGATTAAGGTAACGAATCATTTTGGGTATCGATTGATTTTGTGATAAACATGCGGTTATGATTTCTGATGACTTTGCTTCATTAATTGTTGGTTATCGATTGATTTTGTGGTGCAATTTTTGTGTGGCACAATCAAACAAGTTTTGTGCTTGTTGATGAACAGGTGCTTATTTTGCTCAATCTGCACATAGATGACTTCAATTTGTTGTTTTTTATTTTCCTTTTTCATGGCTATGTTGATTTCCTTGGTTTTTGTGGAGTTTGAGGACCGGGTTGGGAATTTGTGGGTTGGCTACGTTATGTACCACTAATTGCTTCAAGGGTTTGGTTTGTTCTGTTATTGTATACTGTGTTGATTCTATGGTATAAAATAGAAGTGGTTGCATTATTGATTTGAAGAATAGATATGAGTTTGATTTTTACAACTTGTGTCCCTAGACAAAAAGTCTTAGCAATTTGTATCTTTACATTGTTCTTAATTGACACCATTACACCCACCTGTTGGATCTGTCTGGTCAAGTATATGAGAGACATTAATTGTAAGATTAAGTAGACCATTACATTATTTTTAAAGGAGAAGGATTGTCGATTTCAGAAGGTCTATGGTTGGGAATTTATGATTAATATAGTTTCATGATGTAAGATTAAGATTAAGATTTGTGCTCCTTCTTACATTGTATTAAGTAAATAGTATATGCATGATGAGACTAAATATATGAGTATAACAACTAAGTCAATATATACTATAACTGTATAAGTCATTAATAAGCCTTAACTGTAACTTGAATTCAATTTTTTTGGGGAGTCATTTACAAGTTTATATGTACTTTATTATATCTCTTAAATGGTTTAAAGAGGAGTTGTTGATACTAGTAATTGCATGGAGTTGAGTTCACTAATGAACGGTTTGATGCAACCATGAAAACTAATTTGATTGCATAATGCAGATGGTTCGGCCTAACAAATTGAAACCAATTCGAAGATTAGTAGATGAACCTTCCGACGATGAGAACATCGGTGATGCTGAGATTTTTGAAGAAGAGATAATCGATAATGAATTGATCAACGAGGTTAATGGTGTAGGCAAAGGTGTAGCAGACGAGGATGATGAAAATGAAGACAACCGTAGTGAACATGCATAGAGCTCTAGTGAAGATGATGATGAGAATAGTAATGAAGAAGAACAGAATAGTAGTGAAGAAGAAGAGGGTAACAGTAGTGATGACGATGAAGAATATAACGAGGAAGAGAATGACACAGATGAAGAGGACTCAAGTGACGATGAATATGTTGAGGATATGGCATGTGAGGAAGAAATGGTTGAAGAGTGGACTCCACAATTCACTGAACATGATAGTCATATTGTATTTGTTGTCCTGCTATTATTTCTTTGTGTTGCTTTGTGAATACCGGTATAGACTGAATTATGCTATTGAGGTAGAAGTGATTAGCCTAGATATCCTTATCATGTGCATATTATTACTTTAAAAAACACATTTTTATGTATAGAAAAAACCGACCCAGAAAGTTTAATACAATGGATTGCTATGTACTGTATTTTTTTTGCAAATATGGTTTATGATCAATATAGGACAATTGCTATGGAACATAAATTCAACAATTGTTATGGACTGTGTTGTTTTTTTGCAAATATGATTTATGAACAACATAAATAGGATTATATAAAAAGGCTTCTACCTTGCTCATTTTATACACAACCAACATAAAAACAAAACAACTATGAGGCCATACAACACTTGCATTACCATTACGACATACTTTCAATCTTGTTACAGTAGGACACATATGAAAAATATTAACATAACCAGTTTGAACAACCATTCCACAATTCATAGAAGAATCATGTAGGCCTTCTTGCTCGGTCCATTACTACCATTAAAAATCAAAGACAAGTGCAACCCTACTATAATTACTAAAACCATAATTCTACATTTCGAACTCTTCCTCATCAATGTATTGTTGTTCTTTTCCTCAGCCCACATAGCATTTTCCAATGCCTTAATTCTGTCATTTATTTGAGCCACTTCCAAAGCAGAAACATCAGCATCATACCAGCGAACAAAATTACATTTTTTTTGCCATCCTAACACATAAAAAAATAAGAATCACAATGTCATGGATTTTATTTTGAACACCATACATTTTTTTTCTTCATATCAACGATGTTGTTAAGGCAGAAGAAGCTTATACTGAATTTACCAATCAAATGCTTAACGATTAATTATTTGTAAGTTGTAGTTCGTCAACATATACATATTTTTGGTGTTTTTATATTGGTATGCACAATTGAACAACTTATCCGATTAAGATAACAGGACAACCAACTCAAATCTACTTAAACATTATGGATGATCAATGAAGGCAAACAATGTCAAATGGAGGATCTTCTAGCTAGTCTTTGAACATAAGTTACATAATCAAATACAAGAATACCTAAATTGCATTTAATCATTTTCAGGGCAATCACATCCAAGTCGAGAAAGCTTAATTAACACCCAAGTTGGATACAAGTTTTGCAAAATAGACATTTGCAGACCTAGTCTGTAAATCCCACTCCAAGATAATCAATTAGCAAAATAGACATTTGCAAACCTACAATTTTTTAATTTCATTAACAAACCCTATAAATCGTCATAATCTGTAACTAGGTTTCACAAACCCTAGAATTTTCGGATTCAACGAAAGGAGGGATGATGAAAATACTTACTTGGGATTCTCCTTTCATCCTTCACCGGTGACCAGACACGCTGCACTCGTCTTCTTCCTATTCAATCACGTCTCCTTCAGCTCCTTCTTCCTCTTAAATCACGTCTCCTTCAGCTCCTTCTTCCCTCTTCAATCGCGATTCTGAATTCTACATGTTTTCCCCTTTTGAAGCCAAACTGGTCGGGGTAACTTCGTCATTAAAAAATTTCGTACCCATCACGTGACTCACACATGCTCCAAGATTTAACCGTCCTGTTAAGTTGGACAGAAATTGATATTATTTGTCAAATTCCAAACCTATTAGGTTAGGAATTGTAACGAAACGTTTGCCTCGGTTAGGATGTGATAATGAAACGTTTGGAAAGGTTTGGAAACAACGTTATCCCTATAAAGAAATTATTAAAGAGGAAGGTCAAGTGGTAGTACTAATGAATTGTCTAAAAAAACGGTGTTTGAATTTTTCGACGTCGATCAGGATGCAAAAGACGACTGTCACTCTTCATCTTCTTGAGTATCGATGAAGGCTACAAAGCAGACTCATCGGAAAACATGATTGGCGATTGCTTGGGACAGATTGTCTTTCTAGTCTGATTGCGGAGTCATTTGGCCAGGTCATATTCTTTGGGGGAGAGGTCACTTGTTCTAACTCAGGAGGCCAAGACAATCATCCGAAAAAGTTTTTTAAATCTTTGTTTTTATTTTATTGGTCTTATATGTTGTATGTGTTGTTGTTCTCCTAATTTTCATTGTAGACGTTTGTTATGTAACTTAAAATACTGATACGTCTATCATATGGATTGGAAATCACAGGGATGACTAGTATAGCATGCAAATGGCTTAAAAAATGTAAATGGGTATGCTATCAATAAGCACAAGGTCATTTTATTAAGTAATTATTCGATGGTTTGTTCGATCAGAAACTAGTTGTTACAACGATTAATACATGTAACGTGTTTGTTCGATTATGTCATTCGAAACGCTATCGACATCAAGATATTTTCTTGACGTTACCTCAATATTACCGTCATCTTTCTCTCCTGTTATCCCGTCGTGCCCTCATCGTCAAAGTCTTGGCCCAACAAAAAGGTCAAGGACTTTGTGTCTATATTATATATAGAAAATAAATATAAAATAAAATAAGAATCCCATGAAAGAATAAAAAAAAAGACCAGTCAACTCTGAATCGTCCTACTCTTCTTCTTCTTCTTCTTCTTCTTCCTCTTTGCATTAATAATCCAAAAAGACGCGTCTTTCGCAGCCATTATTGTTACAGTCAAAAGCTTCTCTTTCCATTAACCAACAAAGAACAAAAACACGAACCTCCCAACCCAAAAGTCCAATTTCACAGCTCTACAAAAATCAGAACAAAAATCCACAGCAAACCCACAAATTACTTCCATCGTCTATGAAAAGATCGATCTCTTGCTTCCATGGAGTACCCAGAAACTGGGTCTTCTTCTTCTTCCTCTGATGCATTGACCACCACTCTCTGCAACTCAATCCAAGCTCTGGGTCGAGGCTTCAATGTCACATCCGATATCAGGCTTCTCTACTGCAAGGGAGCTCCCGGGTCGAGGCTTGTTCATCTCGACGAGGATCAGACCAGAGATCTCTCGGTCTCTCATGGAGTTGTGGTGAAGGATGTGTCTGTGGATATTGATTGCTCCGGTGGTGAGGATGTCAATGAACAGACCCCTGTCTGTGGCTTCAGAGAGGTCACACTTGGATCCCTTTTTGTGTTTTGATTCTTCGTTTTTGTGTGATTTGTTTGTGTTCTTGTGATTCTGGTTTCTGGGTTTTGTTTAATTTTGTGCTTTGATTGATTGGATTTTGATTTTGAGGTTTGGTGATTTGGTTGAAATGGTGATGAACTTAGCATATTTGGTTCTATTGTTTGGTCAATCATTGAGCTTTGTTGTTGTTGAGATCTACTTTTGGTTAGATACATTGAATGCTGCCTGGATTTTTCAAGGTAGTTGGTGCTTCAATCAGGCTGATAGTTGAAGATCCAATTATAGTTATATTCTCACACGCGTTTCTACGGATTAACTCATTAACGTGTTTGGATGTGAATTGTTTAGAGAGAGACCCATTGTGGGAAAATTAGATAAATAAAGAAGAAATTAGAACTTTTTTAAAGAACGAGGTTTGAACTCGTCTATGAGGTATTAGTTTTGCTACCATATTAAAGAACCAATTCAACTAAAATCTTAAGCTAATAAGTTGAAGGTAATTGTTATATATTTTAACACGAACTTGCTTGCCCCATTTGGGAAAAAAGATGAACGATTGTGGGAGTTTATCGCATAGGAAAAGTTTGGTGAGGTTGAGGAAGGAGAGGGCAAATGCTATGTTGCTTGATTAAGTTTGAATGATGCCAATGTGTTAAGCTAATAGGTGTTAAACTAGATATGACAATATGTCACCAAAGCTTGCTTGTCTAATTGATCAAACACTTGAAATCCGGTATTTCAGACCGGAGATAAGTCTTAGCAACGGTATCCACTCCTACCTTAGAGCATCCACAGTGGAGGGCCTAATCTGCAAGGTCGAATCAGTTTTGATTTAGTGTCGAATCTGCAAGGTTACACAGTGGATCGTCGATTCTGGCTGGCTATTCGGAACAGAATCGCCAGGTGTTTTCTTGAGAGACACTGGCAGAGGAGAAACTGCCTCTATTAGACCCAGATTCGGCGTCCATGAAATCATTGACCCGGGAAGAGAGAATCAGCACTTCCAAGGAAAAAAAGTCACCTTTTTACCCCTCTTTTCGTTGATTCGACACTATAATAGACCCCACTGATGTTCTTATATCATATATTTCCTTGTTGGGCCATATCAGAGTTCCTTTCTAGCTTAAAGGATGTCTTGAACCTACAATACACAAATTGTAAAAGACTAACAATCAAAAAGTTTGGTGCTCATTGCTTCTGTGTAAGCACGCGAATCAAATATTTGTGCACATTGCTGATTAAAAAAATCACTCCAACCCTGGAAGACGAAGCTGATAGGTAGAGAGGACACTAGTATTTCAAGAGTCGAAAACTCACCTGACTTCCAATGAGCTATACTTCAACGCTCCTCCGTGCTTACGTATTGTGGGAAAGGAACTTATTCCAGCAGAGAGCGCTGAATCAGTGACTTGTAAAATGGCATAGTTTAAGGGTTAGGATACGTGGAAGCATCTGTACAATTTGCTCTTTCCTCTTCCATGTGCATGAACCATTGGTGTTTAATGTCTATGGAGCTCGAACTTCCTCTATGTGACACTATGGTGCTTGATGTCGATATCTTTTAGTCGACTTGCAACTTCATCGATATCTGATAAATGTCTTGTATAAATTCCAGATGGCAGAGTTTTTCAATGAGAGATCGGGTATAGGGGGGCACATTCCACTCGGTAGCTTCAATGCGATGTTCAACTTCACGGGTTCTTGGCAGGCTGATGCCGCGGCTACAAAGTCCCTAGCGATGGTAGGATATCTAATTCCTCTATATGAAGTCAAGATAGCCAAAACGAATTTAGTCTTGCGTGAGGAGATCAGGCGTGCAGTTCCTTACTCTTGGGATCCGGCGTCCTTAGCGAGGTATGCAAGTCACTGTACTATTGCCTTTGGTGCGGTTCATTCCAAATTTTCATGACATTGCATTAAAACAAGAGTTTGTGCTCTCATGCACGAACACTTTGAGTTCAGGGTCAATGGCATATATGTCATTGCCATCATCTTATCAGGAAATGATGATTATGTCCTTGGCCCTGATTTATAAACAGACTCCATAACTACTCAAAATGTTTTGATTAGATGTAAATACGGCTGAGTAGGTTAAAAAGACTCTAAAACATAAAATGGATAATTGCAAAAAAGTACCGTGAGGTATTAATTTTTTTGCAACTTGTAGCCCTATTCTTTCTTAATTATAAAAAAGTACCCTGAACTTGTTTTTTTGGTGCAATTTGTATAAAAATGACAATTTTTCCCTTACGATTTAGATTTATAAAATAACAATTGGAAAACAAAATATCTAAATGTTCATAGCCCTTAATTTTCTTCCTCTTCATTGTGAAACAAATTTAAACAAAGTGCAACAAAAAGACATTCAAGGCACTTTCCTATAACTATCAAAGAAGAGGGTTACAACTTCAAGTTGCAAAAAATGAATATCTCGGTATTTTTTTTTTTTTGCAATTATCCCAAGATAAAACTTCTAAAACGACAAAAATATTGCAGTTTCTTTGTCTAGGGTCAAGGGCATTTTTATCATTTTCTATCCATAAGAGTTTGTGCTCTCATGCCCAAATGCTTCTAGTCATCAGTGACAGTCACTATTGAACATCGAGCTTGATGTGTGCTTGAAAAGGGAGAAAGGTGTTTATATCTCAACTTACAATCATCTTTACTAAAATTCATGACTGGCATTTTCTTGAAATAGCATCATATCTCCTACGAATAATGGCAAAAAAGTACCCTTAACTTGTACTTTTATTGCAGTTTGTATAAAATGATGATTTTACTCTTACAGATTTAAGTTTGAATGACTGGACAAATGCAAAGAGCTCAGTTGTACTAGTTCATTGACACGTCTCAATATCTCATACAGAGTCCTTTTCTCCTCTTCAGCTTTATCGAAAACTTTGGCACCCATGTCATTACATCTGCAACAATAGGTGGAAGAGACGTGGTCTATATCCGGCAACACCAATCATCTCCCTTGTCAGCATTAGACATCGAGAACTACGTCAAAGACATCGAAAATCAAAGGTTCTCTGACTCTAGAGGCCAATCGAGTGCCGGCCCATTGAAATACAAAGACAAGGTTAGTGTTTCAGCACTACTTCTAAGTCCTTTGTTGAAGCGTTTGGATCAAGAGTTAAGAAAAGAACGGTAAGAACTGTGTTCCTTGTTGCAGGATGTTACTGTCATCTTTAGGAGGAGAGGAGGCGATGATCTTGAGCAGAGCCATGCCAAGTGGGATCAGAGTGTACGGTTGGCACCGGATGTGGTCAACATGACATTTACACCCATTGTTTCTCTGCTTGAAGGAGTGCCCGGTGCAAAACATTTGGCCCGTGCGATCGAGTTGTATCTTGAATGTAAGTAGATATGGCATCTTTATGTATTTGGTTGGGAATCTAATTGAGTTCAATGTACCCTGATTTGAGGTTTAATTACAAAAATTCCCCTTGTGTTCAGTTTTTGCAACTTGTAGCCTTGATGATAGCAAAAAAGTGCCCTTAACTTGTCCTTTTGTTGCACTTTGTATAAAATTGTTTCAAAATGATGATTTTACCCTTGGATTTTTTGTGTTCTATTATTTTTAAGATCTAAATTGTAAGAGTAAAAAATTGTCATTTTATACAAATTGCAACAAAAAGACCAATTCAGGGTATATTTTTGCAATTATCAAAGAAGAGGGCTACAAGTTGCAAAAAATGAATACCTCAGGGTACTTTTTTGCAGTTTTCTCTTCACCTTTTGAAACTTATTACCCTCATCTTCAATAATTGCTAAGAAGTGTCCTGAAGTTATCAACATCTATAGAGCAAACCTTCAAATGATTTTGTATTCTTTAGTGAATAATGACATGAATTGTTTTTATCAGTGGTTAAAATGCAATCTGTTATTGTGATTTTTCAGACAAGCCACCAATCGAGGATTTACAGTACTTCCTGGACTTCCAAATCGCCCAAATTTGGGCCCCGGAACACAGTAGCCTTCAACGAATAAAGGAGCCCGTTTGTCAATCCCTTCAGTTCAGCTTGATGGGCCCGAAACTCTACATCAGCCCCGATCAGGTACGAGAACTCGTTACTTCCGCCATTTGTGTAAAGATTCTGAACATTCTTGGCCATTTTAGCGAGGGATAGTTGTAAAAAAATGTATTCAGTTTTTGTAACTTGTAGCCCTCTTCCTTGAAAATGACAGAAAAGTGTCATGAACTTGTCTTTTTGTTGCTTCGTATCAGAATGCCAATTCTACCCTCGAAGTTAAAATTTAAAATTAATAAGTAAAAAGAAAATAAAAAATATTATCTCATAGTTTTCTTCATCTTTTTATAGTACAAAGAGCTAGGAATGTAAAGGATATGAAACTTTTGTTCTTTTTTGTTTTAGTATCGTCATTTTGAAACAAATTTATATAAGGGATGATTGCAAAAAAAGTACCTTGAGGTATTCTCTTTCTGCAACGTGTAACTCTCTTGTTTGATAATTGCAAAAAGTGCCCTGAACTTCTCTTTTTCTTGCATTTTGTATATTTCTGCTTCAATATGACGATTTTACCCTTGGAAATTTACAAATAATGATTAAACAAAAAAGCTAAATTTTCATATCCTTGAAATTTGTTATTCTTTGTACCGTACAAAGAGGAAGAATATTAAGGGATATGCAAATTTGGATTTTTTACTTATCATTTAGTTAAATCTAAATTGTAAGGGTAGAATCGTCATTTTAATGCAAAATTGCAACAAAATGATAACTTCAGGGCACTTCTTTGCAATTACCAAAGTAAAAGGCTACAAATAGCTAAAACTGAATACATCAGGATACTATTTTGCAACTGCATCTTTTAGCAATCTTGAACTTTTCTTGTGAATCCAAACATTATGACAATGGAAAAAGAACAAGTCTTACATAAGTTGCCATGACATTATTGCAGGTGACAGTTGGGCGCAGACCAGTCACCGGCCTGAGACTGAGTCTCGAAGGCAGCAAGCTGAATCGGCTCGCCATCCATGTACAGCACCTAGTCTCTCTCCCAAAGATCCTCCAACCCCATTGGGACACCCACATGGCCATCGGCGCCCCCAAGTGGCAAGGCCCCGAGGAGCAAGACAGTCGCTGGTTCGAGCCCATCAAGTGGAAAAACTTCTCCCACGTGAGCACGGCGCCAATAGAGCACACCGAGACCTGCATCGGCGACCTCTCGGGCGTCCACATCGTCACGGGCGCCCAGCTCTGCGTCTGGGACTTTGGTGCCAAGAACGTCCTCCACCTGAAGCTACTCTTCTCCAGAGTCCCCGACTGCACCATTAGGCGCTCCGTCTGGGATCACAACCCTACGCAGAAACCCGACCCTGCCTCAAACCACAAAGCATCGTCAGAAGAAGCCTCGGGCCAGGCTACAAAACTTGCCAAGATCGTGGACACGAGTGAAATGACCAAAGGGCCACAAGATGTCCCTGGGCACTGGCTAGTTACTGGGGCCAAGCTCGGGGTGGACAAGGGCAAGATCGTCTTGCGCGTGAAGTACTCGCTATTGAATTACTGATTGTAGGCTCATTACATATTCTTTGCACATGCGATCATAGTTTGTAATATGTACATTTCTTCGTATTTTTTTGATCTTTTTCTAGGTTTTCGTCGTTATGTTGAGGATATTGTTATATATATATGAAGTGAAGATTGTTTTTTTCTTCTGTGGAGCTATGGAGATCAACATCATCTGTATGTGTATAGTGTTTTCTTGGAGAAAGCCGGAGTTTTTATTACTTTTGTTGCTTCTCTCTGTTTTGCAGCTAAGTGATATGGGACTTTTACTTTTGTTGCCTTCCTATGTTTTTACGGCTAAGATATGGAGACTATGGAGGTTTGTGTTTGGTTCATATTATGCACTTTTGTTGCCTTCCTACTTGGTCTTTCTTTGAATACTCTTAGTAGCGTCACTCACCCAACAATGTTTGTCAAGCGAAAGATTACTTGTTTTTCTATTGACACTTAGCCCGTTAAGAATTTTCATTTATGTTCATAGTATTCCCGATTATGTTTAATCTCCAGACAACTCTATTTTTTATTACTAATACTACACTTACCTTGTTGATAAAAAAGAAGAAGAAAATACTACGCTTACCTTAAAGAAGTGATATGTTTGGTACATGCACCAACAGACAACAAGTATGAACATGAAAAATTTGGAAAATCAATCAAACAACATCGATCAGCATTGGGATCATCTCAAAAAAAGCTCTCAACCTTTGGTTCAGAAACCCTAGCGTCTTCTCATCTTCATCGGCTCCGGCCATGGATCTGGCTATAGTGATCGCCAATGGCGATCTTCTTCTCCCCCTCATTCCTCTTTCCCTTTGTCTCTCCCCTCGACTTCCTTTTCTCGTGGTCGAGGGGAGAGGCAAAGGGAGGTAGAGCTCTTCCTAGGGACCTCTCCTAGAGCCAGTCCTTCGAGCACTGAATCCCTTTCATTCCTCCATACGGGTCTGCTTCCGGTCCAATCTTGATCTTCTCGGGCTCCTCTACAGAACCCCGTTTCACTCCCCCACCTCCCACTCCACAACTAGACTCAGATCCAGCTCCAAGTCCAGTTATATCTCTGTGCACATGCAGGTGTGGGGGTCGACTCTACTGCCCCCAGAAGGTTGGTCGACCACCAAGTTCTTCCAACCCGGAGCAGCCAACCAGATTTGGAAGACGCTTTGAGGGCTGACACCCTGAGGTGCAGTAGCTGAGGATACTATTGGGCCCCTGCCTCGAGACAAGGGACCTTGAGGTGTAGAAGTCAAGGACACCGATCGGCAAGGTATCTGACCGTCCCAATTCGTCACATACGTCTTAGGTTGGCGGTTCTTTTGATACTCCAAAATAGAGGAGTCGAACTTGGTCTTACCCACTATCTCCCGATCACAGTCAGCCACCATGTGACCAACCATACCACAATTCAAACAAAACACAAGGAGTTTTTGGTAGGTAAGAGTGATACAAACCGGACCTTCACTGTACCGCCCAAACAGATGCCTCATTGGTCAGATGGGACCTCGACACACAATCCTAGTGTCGAGCCGATCGTCTCTCCCTTGGTTTTGGTGCGTACTACCGGAGGGAGACCACGGGCATGCACCCAGAGTTGCAATCGATCCAGGGTAGGAGGCTCCCTAGCCATTGGGTCAATCAGCCAGTAGTATGGGTCGTCCATCAAAGCACCACGACTCGTTTCCATGAACCCATGAGCGAGTCGTCGCTGTCTCAAAGTAAAACCCGAATACCCCAGGCCCGATGTCCTTGATGACCAAACCTTTGGCCGACTTCCCCCATGCCTTAGTGATAATGCTGAGAAGGACCTCCTTACGGGATGGCTTTGAGGTCCATGGTTTGCCCAACATGACAAACTATTGTTGTGCGAGGACTGATGGGCTCATAGGTTGGTACATGACTTCCACCACCTCATCTTCACCCTCCTCTAGTGAGCAGACCGAGAGGCCATCCTGGAGATTGAGCAGATGGGACTCCAGTGACATCGGCAGTTCTGGAGACTTCGAGGCGGTCCCGGTATCTTGGTCTTGAAGGATCTACGGCGGTGGACCATTCCCGACGATGGACCATTCCCGGCGGAGGAGCACCGGTACCCGATCAGCGTTGAGGACGAAGATCCCCTCACAGAGAGCCTCTAGCTCCTACCTCCCTGATTCCTCCCTCTCCGGGTCAATCATAGGGGCCTTACCCCGAGAGGGGTCCCTAACCAGTGGAGGCGGCAGGTCAGATACAAGAACCTCCAAAACCCCAGCGTAACTTGTGGCTGAAGCTAGGGTTTTGGTCGTGGAAGGACGACTACACATCGGTTCAGAGGAGCCTGGAGAGAAGACTACATCCCCCGTTAGTGGAGCAGAAGGGATGCACGACTCCTTCAGCCCCGATTTTTCCCTCTCCAGACCGAACATGGGAGCCTTTCCTCGAAGAGGATCTCGGACCAGAGGAGATGACGGGGAGGCGGTAGGGGCCACCGTCGATTGCAGCGTGCCAGGGAAGTTAGGTTCCGGTGGCAGTTGAGGAGATGAGACAATCGCCGAAGGCAGTGACGGAGGCGAGCCGTCAGGCTTGGACGAAGGCGATGGAGACGTCAAAACCCTAACATAGCTTGGGGTAGAAGTAAGGGTTTTAGTCTTGAGGGGACGACCCCACCTTGGTTTGACCAGCGGCTCAGAGGATCTTAGAGAGAAGGTTGTGGGCGCCACTAACGCCGGAGCCGAAGGAAGGCTCGTGAAAGGAGAAGAGAGAGGGACCAAAACCAAAGACTGCTTTGTCTTCTGGTTCCTTCTCATCTTAATATGGGGCACAACCTTCGAAGAAGAGCGCGGTGGTGTCATAGGTGGTATGTGCTACACCATGTTGAGTTGCGTTGTGACAAGACCAGCGATGGAGGCAACAGTCATGCCGACGGTAGGTGTAAAGGTCTGGGGCTAGGGTTACCTTTATAAGGAGAAAGATCTCGACTTGCGAGAGAGTTTTTTTTGCTTATTTAAGTTTGTACTTAAAGTCTTACTCGGACAATAATTGAAATCAATAATAATTTAGGCTTAGATTAACGATCAGTTTTAACACTCTTATTCTTGAGCCTGAAATATAAATATAGGATAAACTCGGTACATTAAAATAGTATGAAAATTTCAATCCTCATAAATATTTAAAATTATCAAGTGCAAGACCCCTCATTGGATTAAAAATCCAAACACCTAACTATTCAACATGGTTAATTAGACTAATATTAATTAGATTATCAAACCATCGTTATAGAGTTGCAATTTCTTAGGAAGATGTTGTTCTTCTTAGATATAGCCTGCCCTTAAATAAATGTAAGGAAGCATTTGGACTAAAGCTCTCATGTATTTTCTATTTGTTCCATTGCTTTTGTAATGTTTACTATTTAATTAAATAACAAATATTTTGGTATTTTCTCCAATTCCTCTATACTTCATGTCATTGTTTTAAATTGTCTTTTGCATTGATTGACAGCTCCATATGGAATATTTTTGCTATTCAAAACGGCAATGGTACGAAGATTCACTAAAACAATAAAACAAAAAAATGCTTTGAGCTCATTGAAATTGTCATAACA
Source organism: Erodium maritimum (assembly GCA_963921825.1). Taxonomy (NCBI): domain Eukaryota; kingdom Viridiplantae; phylum Streptophyta; class Magnoliopsida; order Geraniales; family Geraniaceae; genus Erodium; species Erodium maritimum. The sequence goes on along the minus strand of OY997593.1, from coordinate 1,471,452 downwards.
AATTAAAATACTTGCATGGGCCATGCACGTCGCATTCCTCGAACTCTTATATATGTCATGCTACGATCTTCATTATTACAACCTCAATCTCTCTCGTAGGTTGTAAGAAGAGAGACTCGAGAAAAGCTTGCTACAATGGTACGTTTAATGGTTCGATAATTCAATGTTTTTTTTTGGAGTTTTGTTCCATGATTTGTTGATTATGTGATTGTGTTGTTGTAGGAGATTGAGAAGCATGCGGTTGTTGAAGGGAAGGTGGATTGGAAAGGTCGACCGGCTTTGAAGGGAAATCATGGAGGGATGAGAGCTGCTTTTCTCGTACTTGGTATGTACTTCTCTTTTACTTGTTCTGGTCAGACGATCTAGTCGATTAAATCATTAACGAATGATGAAGTAACTTGTTTTGTTAGTATCTTATGTCAGAAGCATTTAAGATTTGTTATCACTTGACATGAATATTGCATCGAGCTCTTCACTTGTATATCTAATTTTATGAGTCAAGAGTGAATTCTAGTGTCAGGTTAGGGTTTGATCTTGATCTAAACTCTTATCCTAAGATCTTTAACCTATCCGTTTGTAGTTTTAAGTGAATAGATTTTAACATGATCATAGATGAGAGATGCTTTTCTCGTGCTCGGTATGTACTTCTTTTACTCGTGTTGGTCAGACGATCTAGTCGATTAAATCATTAACGAATGATAAAGTAACTTGTTTTGTTAGTATCTTATGTCGGAAGGATTTAAGATTTGTTATCACTTGACATGAATATTGCATCGAGCTCTTCACTTGTATATCTAATTTTATGAGTCAAGAGTGAATTCTAGTGTCAGGTTAGGGTCTGATCTTGACCTACACTCTTATCCTAAGATCTTTAACCTATCTGTTTGTAGTTTTAAGTGAATAGATTTTAGGAAAAATTTCAGGTACGAACTATTCTCGATTTCTACATCTCAAGAACTTGTTGCTGACTTATTAGTCGATCATATCAGTACCCTTGGCTTATGGTAATTACACAAACTAACATTTTTCGTTAGAAATTACATAAAACGTTAGAAAAAACTCCAAGAACTAACTGTCATATGACTATTGGACTCAAAAACTAACCGTAGACTTGTTACTTTTTGGAGTTTTCCCTAACGTTTTCTGTCATTTCTAACGGAAAATGTTAGTTTGTGGAATTACCATAAGTCAAGGGTACTGATCTGATCGACTAATAAGTCAGCGGCAAGTTCTTGAGCGGTACAACTCGACGATAGTTAGTTCCTGGATTTACCCCTAGATTTTAACATGATCATAGAATCTGATTGACGTATGTCTTCACTTACGTTAGATGAACGTACTAAAATCTCATAAGGCTAATCTTTTTCGAGTTTGCTTCGACTTGTAGCTGCGTTTGGATTCGAGAACATGGCGAATCTTGCACTGGCCGTGAATTTGGTCACATACTTCTTCGGAGTGATGCACTTTGCGTTGTCCGATGCGGCCAATAGTCTGACCAACTTCATGGGTGTTAGCTACATTCTCTCCATCCTCGCGGCTATCTTTGCCGATACTTGGCTCGGAAGATTCAAAACCGTTGTCATCTCCGGGTGCCTCGAATTCCTCGTAAGTTCGATCTATCTTGAAATTGCGTATTTAATCGTGAACACATATTTTACAAACAGATAGAAAACCGAAATTTCTATTAAGATATAAGACAATCTCCCAATCTAAGTAGGGCGGTTGATTCTTTGTTTTCTTTTTAGTCTTATAGATCTGTAGCTTTTTTTCCCGTAATTCACATCACTTTTTAATACATTATTTTTTCTCATAAAAAAGAGATTCTCACCCAACTATAATAAACTTATAAATTATCTCACTTTAATCAATTTTGATAATATTTATTAAAGTACCATTTCCTTTATTTGTTACTAGTAAAGAAAATTATTACAAGTTAATGTCTAAATGTGAACTACATAATAGAATGAAAACCTAGTCAAGATTGATTGGTGCAAGTGTATTTTTGTCATTTATTATCAAAATAGAATAAACTAATAAAAATAACGGTTTAATATGATCAGATGAGAAAATTTAACAATCAATAGAAATTTTTTTATAGATGAGGGTTTTATTGATTACTTTGAATTACAAAGAGTAATAACAAAGGCAGGTGATACAACTCAGTCTCAGAAAGTGAGGATCTACCCGAAGACTGAAAAAAAAGAAAAAACAACGAATTGCAAAACACAACAATCCTCTTGTCATGTAAACAACCCAACATCGGATCCCTCCCAAACTAGACTTCCGGTTCACTCCGAAGAAACAAAGAACTTTTGCCCTTCAAGAGCTCCCACTCCTTCTGTCTAGTTTCTTTTTCATGACTTAAAGACCTAGCCCTTGAGCATGTTTGACGAATGAGAATGGTGGGCTAATGTTTTGTTCTTTGGAGCCGTCGACCTCTTTGACCTGGGCTCGAAGAACTAATTAGTTTGTGGTGGGCAGTAAAGTAGTCCACTAAGAATTTGGGAGACCGACTCTAACGATTCGAAGCTCTAAGCGGTGATACATTAACAATAGAGTTAAATAACAAAAATGATATATTAAGCGTATTTCTATGAAATCGATCTATATATTCGATCTTCGTGTTTGTTAATGTTACAATTTGTCACAGGGACTAGCATTGCTAACCGTACAAGCTCACTACCCTAGCTTGAGGCCACCGAAATGCATCCTAGGGCTCGAGGTTTGTGAACAAGTATCCGGCGGGAACGAGGCGTTCCTCTTCATTGCGCTATACACACTAGCCATCGGTAGCGCCGGGATAAAGGCGGCGCTACCGCCTCACGGGGCCGACCAGTTCGACGAGAAAGATAAGGTGGAGACGGTGAGGATGTCGAGCTACTTCAACTACTTGCTTTTGTTCATATGCTTGGGCGGAGTGGTGAGCTTCACGCTCATTGTGTGGATTCAAGACAACAAGGGTTGGGATTGGGGTTTCTTCATCTCGACGGTCGCCATTTTCTTGGGCGTAGTCGTTTTCATCGCAGGATTGCCCATGTATCGGATCCAAGTCGTGCAGGGATCGAGTGTGATGACAGAGATTATTCAGGTTGGTGTAGCGTAAATCTTTAATCAGGTCTTCATATATCAACTTCAGTTGACTGTTCTGTTTAGTTGAGTTGATCTTCTAATACGTTGGATCATTTTGGGTTTCCCCTTATCAAATCGATCTTTAATGTCAGGTGTATGTTGCCGCTATCCGAAAGAGAAACTTAACACTTCCGGAGGATCCTTCGGAGCTCTATGAGATCAACAAAGACAAGGAAGCTAACCTTGAAATCGAATTTGTGGCTCATAGAGACACTTATAGGTTCGTGCTCCAACTTTCGTGAGGGCTTCACTTCCAAATTAAAAGATGTAAAAAAATTCACTATTTAATATGTTATCTAAAAGTTTTAACCAGTCAACTTGAGGTGGGAGATGAATGTAGGAGTGAGTAAAAAACAAGTCCAATCGAAAAACCGACAAAAATTCGGTTGGTCGTTTTTTAGACAAAAAATCGATAAAATAAATTAAAATCGAACTTATGCTAGGTTGGGCTTAAATGTGAGATTTTTTTTTATTTAAACTCATTTCTTTAATGTTAAACCTATGTTCTTATTAGACTCATATCTTTTAATTTGATCCTAATTATTTAAGTTAAATTAACTTTCTTCAATCTGACTTGCTTAATTTGTTTAGAATTCAAAATTAAGTAGTATTGTATGTGTGATCTTTCAAAGAATATTTGAAATAAGGGCACCATCTACTAGGAAGCATGTCTATTGAGCCATCTACGAATTATTGTTGAAACCTGTTATGTAAAGTGTTGGAACTTTGTAACAAAATGTTGGTACTCATAAGTCATAATGCAAACCGTTAAGACTTGAAACTTGTAAAAATAAATTGTTGGAATGTGTAACGCAAATTGTTGGACTTGAAACTTGTAACAACAAACTGGTTGGAACGTATAATTCAAACCGCCCAAACTATTGTACACTACAATCAGATCAAAACAATTTGTTGTACAATTCCAACAATTTACATGACAAGTTCTAACAATAACAAACTATAGGTTCCAATGATAACCCTGGTTTGTAATTTGCACAACAAAGCCTAATTCATATTTGATCGTGACCGATTTGAAATATGCATATATTCTTTATTCAAAAAAAAATCGGTAGCTTTCGGTAGGGTTTTGGAAGGTATTTTTGTTCGAAAACCGAACGGAAAAACATTACTCACCCTTCGATTTATGACATATGATTAAGTCACTAATAAGATTCACTTATTTTCAGCTTCTTGGACAAAGCGGCCATCATAGAGAACTCACCAACCGACGTCACAAGCCCACAAACCCTAAACCCATGGAAGCTCTGTCGAGTCACCCAAGTCGAGAATGCCAAGATCATCCTAGCCATGGTCCCGATCTTCTGTTGCACCATCATCATGACCCTATGCCTCGCTCAGGTAAAATCATACCGTAAATTTAGGGATGCTTACAAAAACTTATGGTGAATAATGTGCATTTACAAAACGTTATTGTTATTATTTTTATAACAAAAGACCTTACGGTGAACTATTTTATATCTGGAAGTTCACTAACGGAATTAATTTTTTTGCAAAAACACAAAAGTGTCCCAACAAATGTGCATACGTAAGAGCTCCAAATTACTAAGCATGTATACACGAGACTAACAATAGTTTATCGCGCGTAATTCACCGTAATTTTTTACAACTATCTCTTACATTTATCTTACCTCGATTCGGTTTTTCACTATTTGAATCTGTTTTATCGTTTACAAACTAACGGTTCCCACCCCTCAGCTCCAAACCTTCTCCGTCCAGCAAGGCACCACCATGGACACGAGCGTCACCTCCAACCTCCACATCCCGCCGGCTTCCCTCCCCATCATCCCAATCCTCTTCCTCGTCGTCCTGGTCCCCTTCTACGACAACCTAGTCGTCCCCTTCCTCCGCCGCCTCACAGGCGTCCCCACGGGCCTAACCTACCTCCAACGCATAGGCGTGGGCCTAATCCTCTCCTCCATCTCCATGGCCATAGCCGCCCTAATCGAAGTCAAACGTCGCCACGTGGCGGAAACCCACAACATGCTCGACCCGGACCCCACAAACCCTAAAAACCCTCCTCTCCCCATCACCATCTTTTGGCTCTGCTTCCAATACTTCGTCTTCGGCATCGCGGACATGTTCACCTACGTAGGGTTGCTCGAGTTCTTCTACTCCGAAGCTCCCAAGGCCATCAAGTCCATCTCCACTTGCTTTCTATGGAGCTCCATGGCTTTCGGGTACTTCTTCAGCTCGATCCTCGTGAAGATCGTTAACGGTGTCACGAAAGGCTCGACGGCGAGCGGAGGGTGGCTCGCCGGGAACAATCTTAACCGGAATCACTTGGATTTGTTTTATTGGCTACTTGCTTCGTTGAGCTTGATCAATTTCGGTGCTTATTTGTTCGTGTCCATGAGGTACAAGTATAGGTCCGTTGGGGTCACGGTCGATGAGGATGGTAAGGACAAGAGTGTTGTGTACTAGAAAGAAAAATAATATGAAGTTGGATTAACGTTGTTGTGTGATATGTATACAATTATGGTTACGAGGTTTGGGATATGTTTCATTAATTTGTTTGTGTAATTGATGTTTTAACAATTTGTTATGTGAAAGATATGTTGTGATGTTTGGGATATGAAATCATTCGTTTGGAAATGAGATAATCGCATAAAAGTAATTCTATGTATTTATTTGGGAAATTTTCAATATAATATTTTGTCAGATATTCATTTGTAAAATAATATCTTGATATAATTTTTTTAATATAATATCATACTGAACATTTATTTGCAAGATAATACCTTAGCTTAATTTTTTTTGCAATATAATACACTGCCAAACATTTAACCACAGTTTGGTACATAACCGTTAACCTTCGTCTTGATGTGTTTTTCGAGAAAAGATTGTTCACCTTCAGAAAATAAACCTTTCATTTTTCTTTTTTCTTTTTCCGATCCGTTGTGAAAAATATGGAATCGCTTCGGAAATATTTCCAATTTATTTCCTTCTTATAATTTTGAAAAAAATAAGAAATCGTTTAGGAAATATTCAAATTTATTTCCTTCTTGAATTTAAAGAAAACCGTTTAGAATTTTATTTTAAGTTCGTTTATCTCGTTTTTGAATTCCATATGAATTCAAAATTTGTTCAAAAATATATAATTTTCTTGGAAATTAATCTTGAAACAAACGTTAAATTCCTTCAAAAAGAATTTTACATTTTTTATTTATTTTTCACAATCCGTTGTGGAAAAACTTGCCTAAAAATAAAAATAACTTTACTTTTGTTAGTAAACATGGAGATGTTATTCTTGACTTTACACCACAACACCGACAATTCTCCACCTCATTTGATAGTAGCTCACAACCCTTCCGTCTTCTTTGACATTGTATTACTATCTCATATGTATAAATACCCCTCAAGTGTAAGCTCAATATCAAGGACAATAACGATCCATACAAATTCGTTTCTCATTTCCACTCCTCAAATTAACAACTTTTGTCTCTGGCCTTAGATTTTCTTTGAGATTGATTTCCAACGGGATTTCCATGAAAAGATATGGGTTGGAAGTATTTATCATAAAACAAATTTTGGCCATATAACAACTTCGTGCAAGGAGAGAATCCGTTCCACAAGTATTTCAACTGAATTCAAAGCAAAACCTCTCTGCAGAGCTCTACACTAAAAACCCTACTTGAAGCCGACGTCACCCCCCTTTTCCTTCTTCCTCGCCGATGACTGTCTTGGCCTCCCGGCCTGGGCTGTTGCCGGCGATGGATATCCTTTCCTTACCCCCTCTCTTTCCTCCCCTTTCGTTTTCCTTTTCTGTCGCGCGTAGCTTTAGCGGCCTGCTACTGTTGCTGCCTCGTCCCGTCGGCGTCCAAGCTCGCGCTTCTTCCTCGTCTCTCCACCTCGTCGAAGTGTTCTCCTCCGACGACCTTCACTCCTTGTACCACGTCGGACATCTGGAGATGGCGTTGGGATGCTCAACCGGATGAATGGTCTGCTCCGGTCGTTCTCTATGCTTCTGTGTCGGAGTTCAACGCTTTCTGCCCTCTTGCCGGAGTGGGTGCGCTCGTTCCCGGACCGGCGAAAACCATGGCGGCGCCGTCGTCTCAGATCCAGATCTTCTTCCTCGGGTAGAGTTGGACCTGGGATGTTGGGCCGAGAGCGGGTTGGGCCGAGAGTGGGTTGGGCCGAGAGCAGGTTGGGACGGACACGGGTTGGGTCGGTGCAGGTGTGGCTGGTGCTAATTTGGGTCGGTTGCGGGTCGGGCCGGGTATGGACTATTTGTGAGTTCTGACCCGGGTCCGGTTCATTGAGTGGATCGGATCCGGGTTGGGCCAACACAAACCGGTTTGACCGGATCCGGACCAGTTCTTAGGCCTGGTCTACATTTTGAGCCCGACCCATCTTTTTTGCTTGGCTGTTTTCCGGACTTGTTCGTGGTGGCTATCGGGTGTCGTTGTCCAGATTCATCGTGGGAGGCGTTTCCTAGCTCGGATTCGTTGTGCTTCTCGTATCGTCACCGGTCGTCGTCGCGGAAGGTTTGTTCTTCTCTCTTAGGCTTTATCGGTAACTAGTAGGAGTACTGCTCATCCTTCGTTTTAGGCTCCTTTCGTTTTCCTTTGTACTCCTGTCTTGTTGCGGGGCCCGTCATTCTTAGGTGTTGGTCTATGATGGGTTGTACTGGGTCTTCAGGCCTTGGAAATTGAGAAGTCCTTCTTACGAGTTTTGTGTTTCGGTGTTTTTTACACCGATTTATCTCTGCCGTTATGCGATGTTGGTCGTCGGCATGTCGGTATCTTTTAACTCGCTGAGTTTGGGTGCCGATGAGATACAGTTTTCTTCTCAAGTTAGGGTAAAGTCTTGGGTGATTACTTCGGAAGACGGCTTGCTTATCTACGCTTTATAGTTGACAATCTGGGTTTGAGACCTTCTTTTTGAGCTTCATGGTGGTTATATTCGGGTGTGAGTCTCCTTTTTTAGCTGTCTTTTTTCTTTCACGGGTATGCGTACCCCTTCTCACTTCAGGGTCTACGTATCCCTTCTCACTTCAGGGTCTGCGTACGCATTCACTTCAGGGTCTACGTACCCATTCACTTTTCTTTTGAGTCTGCGTACTCGTTCACTTCAGGGTCTGCGTACCCGCTCATCTTTATTTAGGGTTTGCGTACCCATTCATAGCTACTTGAGTTGTAGTAGTTGTTGTGGTCTTTTTTGTAGGTAAGGCTGTAGCTAGACTCCCTTCGCTGTATTCTTCTTCCTCCTTGAGAGAGGTTTACTTTTTTATAAAAAAAATATTGTTGATCAAAAAAAAAAATTAACAACTTTTGTTAACAAGATAATTTATAAGTCAACATTTTCAACTATTCATGATGTTTATCATTTTCGTTTTGCTCGTTGCGAGATTAAATTTTGGTCTCATATTGACCAAGACCAAGCTCATGAGATAGCAGAATTAAATTAGGCAAATTTGTCTAACACATGCTAAATTAAGGAACTAGTATGATTTTTCTTGTGATCACAAGGCGTGAATGTGAATGACTCCATATAATATGGAAGGTCAATTCTACAACTTTTGGTCAACTTAATCATGGTCATTTTGTATCTACAAGTTGCTAACTCTATCCATATATACAAAAGAGAAAGATATGTGAGAAAAGTCTTATCTTTGTAAACAAAAATAATAACTAAGATCTAAGTTCAACAAAATTAAGGTAAGAAATTCAATGATTTATGGATAATATGGGTAGAGGATCTCCATCGAGGGTATGCTACATACGTCTTTATATAAAGCGTCGGAAGGCTATATGTTATAGTCGATATGACACCTACTGATGAGAAAGGGGTGGTAAAAAGGTGCATCATGGGCAATAATGTTGGTGTTGAACAACATGGTGGTTAAAACTCGGTGTTTCATACTAGTTTTTTGTTTTTTTATGTGCTTCATGGTAGTAATATCTGAGTGTCTAGACCTATTTTTTAGTTGGGTGGTTGTTTTCTGTTGGTTAAGATGGTTTGTGTTGTTTCCTTCTTTGGGGTGTAATCTGTTGGAGTTTCGAGTTGGTTGGTGTTGTTCTTGGTTGTATTCGGATGGGAAGTGGTGTTTTTGGTTGGTTAGTGTTGATCCTAGTTGATTAGTGTTGTTTTAGTTTGTTTCATTCTTGGTTGATTTGGGGTGTCCCTACAATTGTCTGTGCCCAATTTTAGGCTTTTGAGGTATGTGACATACTTGTTTTTGTACTCTTCATGTTCATCGTGAGAGCTTTTAATTTAAATATACTTTACCGATAAAAAAAACAACAACCAAGCGGCCCTAGCCTCCGCCTCCCCGCCTATCTTCTTGTGACATATGTCTAGATTCTTTGGTTTATTTTTTTTTGATGTATTTCGACACCACAACACACTCAACAACTTTTTACCATGCATTGTTAAATCTAGGTTTTAGAACAGTGTTGTATTTCTTTTTTATCTTCTTGTTGGGTTCTGCTTGTTGATTACATTCGAGTTTTAGGGTTGAAAAATCAGGTTTTTAAACTGTTTTATGGAACTCTATTTAGCTCCTTATTGAGTTTGTAGTATTTGTTTGCTTTATGATTGTAAAATCTACATTATAGACCTGTTTAGATCCTCTGAATCCGATTCTGTGGTTCAAGGTGTTATTCTTGGTATACTCGAATCCTGTCTATTCCGTCCTTGTTTTTTTTTCCGACCTATTTTTGGTTGATTCGAATCTTTATTCTCTAAAACTCGTTTGGGAGAATATTAAAATTATTCAAAGCAACCCCATCTTATATCATGTCTGATTTCCTTTATTTTATAATGATAAAAAAAATGTGTTAGGAACTATGAGCTTCACAGTCTAGAGAGAGAGAGCGTTTGCCCTCTCTCTAGAAGTACGAAACCCTAGCCACTCTACGTCTGTCGCCGCTCACCTCTGGCCACCGCCGGTCTTGCTCAGGGTCTCGCGATCTTCGAGCTTGCCGGTGGTGGCCCCTCCTCGCTCCTTCAAGTCCAGATCGTTCTGCTCTTCCTCTCCCCTCCTCTCTTCATCTCGACCGCCTCAGATCTACCCTTCTCCTTCTTCCCCGGTGACTTTTTGGGGCGTCTGGGGCCAGATCCGGCCGTGGGACGACCTTCCCCACCGTCCACGGTGAGGATCGTTTCGGTTCCGGCCCCTGCTCGCCTCTTGCTCGGTGGCTCTCGCGGTGTCGTGGTGGGGGTTCCTCCCTTCAGATCCGGTCGTCTTGATCTGGCTCCGGAAGTGGGACCCGTTTTCGGCTCTTGGATCGGCGCGGTGCTAGGTCAAAATCGCTCCTGAAGAAGGTGGCTTCTGCTCGGTAACGTCGTTAACAGATCTTGGGTATGTGGCTCCTCAGTGCAGTGAAGGTTTGTATTCTCTTCTTCCCTTTCCATTTGTGGCTTTTTTCTCCCTCCCCTGTTCTTCCTCGGGTCGTTTGGTTAGTTCGATTTCCCGACCACTTTGTGGCTCGGGCTCGCCGAATGTGGTGTTGGCCACCGACGAGTTTCTGACATCTATGCCATCGAAATACCTTCGGCCTTAGTGGTTGGACTTGTGGATTCTGTCGGAATGCCTCTGCCATAGCGGTGTTGGCCACCGGTATTAACAAGATTTCGATCCCCTTAGTGGGATTTGATCTTTGAGCTGGGATTAATTTTGTCCAGATTTGGTTAGGGTTGTTGAGATAGGGTTGCTGGTGCTTTTGTATGTTGAGTTTAAGGGTTTTGTTTTCTAGGTGTTAAAGACCTGTATTGTGAGCTTAATGGTGGGCAAATTCAGATTATAGATCTTTTATTGTCCAATTCATGTACACTCCTGTTGGGTTCTTCATCTGGTATAGTAATCCCTCATCTTGTTAAGGCTGGTACATAGACATTCCTATTAGAGTGGAAGGGTCTTGTCTATTCATCTTCATCCCCTACTCTTTAATTCAAAGAGCAGGTTTTATATACTGTTTTGCTGATAAAAAAATATCTATAAAGACTAACATAAAACAATTCTTTTAAGACAACTTATTTTTTAAAATTGATTCTAAATACTAAATAATCATGTTTCGACCCCGCTACACCTACCAGTGCAAGTTAGTCAACAACTTCCTACCCTGCGCCGTATTCCCGTCCCCGCCACCACCCCCACGCGCACAAACGCGCTTCCCGCCCACTCTCCTCCTTCACCAAGTCATCGTCAATGTCATTCAAAAATTATTCAACGTTCTCACAATTTCAACTCCAACCCCATTTCTCTCTCTCTCTCTCTCTCTCTCTCTCTCTCTCTCTCTCTCTCTCTCTCTCTCTCTCTCTCTCTCTCTCTCTCTCTCTCGCTTCTGAATCTGGATTTGGGTTCGAGCCATGGAAGCACCGAAGCTGACGGTGAGGTTCACTCTGGGGAAGCAATCCTCCTTAGCGCCGGACGGGAGCTGCGACGGAGGAGAGAGTGACGCGTTCGCCGAAGCTCTGGAGGCGATCGACCCGAGGATCCGGCTCATGTACTCCGCGTGCGGAGGAGATCTGGAAGGCATTGAGGAGCTCCTCGACTCCGGCGCCGATGTCAATTTCAGAGACATTGACGACCGGACCGCCCTCCACGTCGCCGCCTGCCAGGGCCTGACCGACGTCGTTTCGCTCCTGCTCGCTCGCGGCGCCGAGGTTGACCCCAAGGATCGATGGGGCAGCACTGTAAGCTCTTCGATTCTCAACCCCTTTTTGCTTTACTGTTTGTTTTTAGCTAATCTGGAGTTGATTGGATTGTTAATTTTATTTATTTATTTTTTTGGGTGTTTTTGATTCTTAACTGGGTCTTGCTCATAGTGATAAAGCTGGTTGATTTAGTGAAGAACAAGAACTTATATATTGGTTGGTTCAGTTTTGTTTCATACTATATACATCACTGGATATGGGTTACGATTCTGGGATTTGTGTTGTGGTTCTGTGATTTTTGAATTCAGTAATCGTATTGTGAGAGGAAGAGATGGTAATTGAAGTATTCGAAAAACAACCCAACTAAAAGCTGAAGGCCTAACCATTTATCGGGTTGAATGTAGATTATTTAGAAGGAGATATGGTTGAATGTAGATTATTTAGAGGGCGAGGCGAGCTCATTGGGAACAGATGGCATTATAAGAGGCCACTAAGAGAATGTAGAATAATAGATAGAAATTAGAATTTTTGGAGATAGTGGGATTAGAACTCTTGTTTGTGAGACACTAGACTCTGATACCATATTAGAAGACCAATTCAAATTAAACTCAAGCTGATTGTTGAAGGCCCAAATACGGTTTTATATTCTAACGTAAAGAATTCTGGTTTATGATTCTCAACGGTGATCAAATTACATGTTTCTTAGTCGTAGTAGGATGTGTGTTCGTCTTGTGGTAAGACCGTGATACAAATAGGATCCCCGATTGATGAGAATGTATAGGTTCATATCAAGCCTAGAAGATTTGGAACTTGGCTTGCTCAATTACTAGTTCTATACTTTAAGATTTGGGATTGCATGTTTATATAGAACAGGGAGTACCAAACTTATGATATTTAGACATTGAAGATTGTTGTATTATGGGCTCAAGACATCCTTTAAATTAGAAAAGATCTCTATTATTGTCAGAAGACCTTGAGAAATAGGCCACCAGAAGTTGAGAGATATAAAGAGAGGCCCAACAAGAGTTGGTGGAGAGAGGCCCAACAAGAGTTGGAGAAATAGATTATAAAGATGGGAGAAGGTACTGCAGCTGTGAGTTGAACCTTGTCCCAAAGAGTCAAGTTCAAGTGCTTGACCAATTGGACAAACAAGCTTTGGTGGGCTGTCCTTGATTATTTTGATTTGTTCTTCATATGGTAATCAAATGTTTCTTTAACAGCCTCTTGCAGATGCTATACATTACCAGCACAACAATGTGATTAAAATTTTGGAGCAACATGGAGCAAAGCATTTGGTATGTATTGTATTTAGCCTGTGTATTGTTTTGAATGTTGGTAAGGCTATTGCTGCCTGACCTTGTTTTGGGGTTGATTCTAATTGACAATCTCAGTTTTGCACTCTTTTCCGAACTTACTACCTACTAGATGGCTCCGCCTCCGATGCATGTCAAGCATGCTCGTGAAGTCCCTGAATATGAGATCAATTCAGAAGAACTTGATCTTACGAACAGTGTGGACATAACTAAGGTGAAACTGTAGTCCATCTTTGCTTGGATGTTTAAAATATCGAACCTTTGTTCGCATACATAGTTTTATTGAAAATTTTGTCTTGTGAGTTAGACTGTTGCAATGAACTTTTGTTGATGGAACGTAGAATCGAAGTTCTTACACGTCTTGAATTTGAACTTATGCTTGACATATTCATGATAATCGCACTCAGTTACCCCTAAGTATGCACAATTCTCGACTACCCCTAAGCTTTAAATGTTTTTGACAACCCCCTCAAAGGTCATTTAGTTTCATTTTACCCCAATTCCGTCAAATTTTGAATGTGAGATGACAAAATACCCTTATTTTTCATGAGGGTATTTTCGTCATTTCGAAACCCAAAAATTGACGGAACTGGGGTAAAGTGAGACTAAAAAAACTTAAAGAGCATAGCCTTGGTTTTAATAATTATAATGAAGTTCGTAAATTGTAACGATCAAGTTCACATGGAAACCGATATAAACATGCTATTGCTATTTACTCTTTCTTCTTTTCTCCCGCTAGTTCTCACTCATTTATTCGTAATTACACCAACCATGTAATTATTGCAGGGAACATATCGTATAGCATCATGGCGTGGGACACAAGTTGCTGTTAAAATGCTTGGCGAAGATGTGTCCATTGACGAAGATAAAGTGTGAGTTTTTCTATTTTAAAAACTTGTTCTTTGACACACCAGTTTTTCTCTTAAATTAGGTTTCTAAAGCAGCTTGTTTATGCAGAAGAGCATTTAGAGACGAACTTGAATTGCTTCAGAAGATTCGGCATCCAAATGTGGTCCAGTTCTTAGGTGCTGTAACTCAGAGTAGTCCGATGATGATTGTGACAGAATATTTACCCAAGGTTTATCCCAACACCCATTTCACTAACTTAATAACAGGCAAACGTTATTTACACCCCTCGACGATCTTTGATTCTCAAAAACACCCCTAAAGGTGAGGGGTTATCAATAATACACTGCCACCTTTCATAATTAATCAAAAACCCGGATTCACACTGAATAGGTGATGGTTTTATCAGGAACACACTATCACCTTTCTCATTTATCAATGTTTTTTTTTGGAACAAAATGAACGGAATCCATGGTTTTTTTATGAATAACGAAAGATGACATTGTGTTACTGATGACCCCTCGCCTTTACAGTGTGTATTTGAGAATCAGAGGTCGCTGAAGGTGTGTTAATAAAGTTACCTCTAAAATATAATTATTCCGGTTAGGCAATTGCCATCTAATTGTTTTTTGCACAAGTTTGTATTTCATAAAGATGTTTAGATATTTAATTTTCACGATTTCTTGCGCAGGGAGACCTTCGTGCATTGTTAAAAAGGAAAGGAGCATTAAAACCAACAACAGCTGTAAGATTCGCACTTGATATTGCAAGGTCTGTAGCTAATACGATTTGCTTTGACCTTTCTTCTTAAGTAATAGATGAAAGTTCCTCTATAAAAGTTGAGTTTGACAATAATTTTAAAATAAAGGGAGAACAATCGTAGAACAAATCTGAACCATAGATAATGTTATATGAAGCAACGGAAAATACACTGTGAAAGTCAAAACCTGTTTGTGATTACTCGTTACTATATAAGTATATTTGTACTGTCCAATTTATGCATCGGCTATAAAGGTCTGTCAAGTATTAAATCATACTGGCTTGAGGAATTAACACACCTTCGGCAACCTTTGATTCTCAGATACACACCGTAAAGGTGAGGGGTTATCAGTAACACACTGTCACCTTTCGTTATTTATCAAAAAACCGCGGTTCCGTTCATTTTGTTCCAAAAATCTACCGATGTAGGAGAAAGGTGACAATGTGTTCCTGATAAAACTATCACATATATAGTGTGAATCCGTGGGTTTTTAATTAATAAAGAAAAGTCAGTGTGTTACTGATAACCCCTCACTTTTAAGGGGTGTTTTTGAGAATCAAAGGTTGTCGAGGGAGTGTAAATAACGTTTTCCCGAGAATATATCATGCTATCTAGGAAATAATGTAACCATTGGCCATTTTTGACATAGATTAGAAGGCCCATGATATCTTTAACGTGATTGGATTATAGATGATTGCAACAAGGTTAGTCTCTTAATTGCTTGGCTAAAAGAGAGGTAGATATACAGATCGTTTGATTGGGACTCCGGGTATGAAAAATTGGCTTATACTCATTGACTCGTGGTGTCCTCAACTTTTCTGGCCGCGATGAACCAAATTTACTTGTATACAAATAACCTATGAAGTTCGTGAATTGTTATAACTAAGTTATAGAAAGATATTCTTGTATTCATGCTTAACTAACTCACTACAATGCCCACTTGGTGGTCGAGAGAGCTTTCTCACTTCCTTGAGGCCAGAGGTTCGAACTCCAGTGGATATATCTGCTTGGGAGCAGGTGTGGGTGATAGATTAAGAACTAAACTAGGCTAGAGTAGGAATTCCCCGCTTTCTTGCTGATAAAAAAGTTAACTCACTCAAATGGAGATACTGTTCTTTAACACGTCAAAAGTTGGTGATCTTGCAGGGGCTTGAACTATTTGCACGAGAATAGACCAGAAGCAATAATTCACCGTGATCTGGAGCCCTCGTAAGTGAACTTGTTCACGTATTTTTCTGATCCACTAATTCAGGTTTATCAAACCTTTTTTGGGCTCAAGTCCCTGCTTATGTAGAAGTAAGGGAGCACCAAACAATTTTGACTCTTACAGAACTTTTTAAGATGCATGTATTAAGCAAGAAATGACCTTCCTTATTTCCTTATGTAAAAGAAAGTTCTAAATTCTTGACCCCCACCTTGAGAGAGGCCCAACAAAGGTTAAATAGATCTAGGCCCAATAAGGGCTGAATAGAGAGAGGCCCAAGATCTTAGCTGCCTGAAGTTCATGTGTGTGTGTGCATGAGCTGACTAGCATTGAATTCTCTTCAGAGTTGTGACTGCTTTCTAAGACTGAGCTCTTTTCTATGTTGCCTTTGAGTAAGATAACAGAAATATATTGCGGGACGATTCTTGGCATCTGAAAGTTGCTGACTTTGGGGTGAGCAAGTTGCTCAAAGTTGCCAACCGAGTCAAGGAAGAGAAGCCTATAAGTTGTGAATACGAGTCTTGTAAGTATCCCCTTCTTGTCATTATTGTTTATTGGGGTAACTTTATTAGCACAACTTCGGCGATCTTTGATTCTCAAATACACACTGTAAGGATGAGGGGTTATCAGTAAAATATTGCCACCTTTCGTTTTTCATCATAAAACCACAGATTCGATCCATTTTGTTCCAAAAACCCACTGATAAATGGGAAAGGTGACAGTATGTTCCTGATAGAACCATCACCTATTCAGTGTGAATCCGGATTTTTTTTGATTAATAACGAAAGGTGGTATAACACCTCACCTTTGGAGGGTGTTTTTGAGGATCAAAGGTCATCTAGGGGGTGAAAATAACGTTCTCCCTGTTTTATTTCCTTGATGTAATTGAAACTTGGATTCGTAAAATATGGGTTTCTTTAACTTTGTTTTTGTATATGAATATGCTGATTGATAAATTTGTACTTGAAACTGAAATTGCTATTGGCCATTTACAGGTCGGTATGTAGCTCCAGAGGTCTTCAAAAATGAAGAATACGATACCAAAGTAGATGTTTTTTCTTTTGCTTTGATTCTCCAAGAGGTAAAGTTCTCTTATTGTTTGTACACTGATCATTTCCGTGAAAAAAGTTGTTTTATTACATAAAACGATAAGTATACTAATTTTATCGCATTTCTCACTTAACTACACTTACTTCAAAAAAAAATTCACTCAACTATACTGAACTTCCAGATTTTCTCACTTTACTCTTTTGGTAATAATAGACAAAAAAATACCCCTACAACAATTCAGGGGACACAAGCAATATTTACGGTGGCAGTAGCATATTTTTGAAAATGAATTGAGGGTATTTTTGCCATTTATTAACAAATGTGAGAAAATGTGAGGGTTCAGTGTGGTAGAACTATAATCCAGTTATTTCTTATCATTCTTAACTAATTACTGTGGTAGCATTTCTGGAAGCTAATACTAATGCTAAGTCGGATGAGTAATTAGTTTTGAAGTTCTTTAATCGAGTAGTAGTTCCCACTTTAATCGAGTAATAAGTCATAGCTGTACGTGTCCCGCTCTTCAGATGATCGAAGGTTGTCCACCATTTTCTGCAAAACATGAGAAAGAAGTTGCCGAATCATACATTGTGGGAAAGCGCCCACCTTTCAGAGCTCCACCGAAACATTATGCACATGGACTCAGAGAGTAAGTCCATTTCAGGGTGTTCTTTTAACACTTACTAGTTCTTGTCAGAGCTCTGATTTAAACATGACCTCGATCACAAATTATGTTTCAGGCTGATTGAAGAATGCTGGAATGAGATGCCGTCCAAGAGACCTTCGTTCAAGCAAGTGATTCCGAGGCTTGAATCCATGCACAGTTCTCTCGGTCATAAACGGCGTTGGAAGGTATCTCTCTTAACTCTCTTGCTGCATTTCAACTTTGTTGTCCATAATAAGTATCCTTGCTCATTGGGGGTTGGCCTGGTGGTCAAGTGAGGAACACAAGTCCAGGTTCTTTCGCTCTACAAATCTTAGTCTTTTATTTGCGTTATTAGAGAACGAACTCAATTAAAAACAGGCCCAGTTATGATATTACTCTCACGAACGAGCATGTTTACGGGTTTGAATGTGAACTACTTAGGAGGATAGATAAGCCAATTGAGAAGAGAGATAAGGACTTTGAAGACAAGACATAAAGAAAGATTCATGAAGAGAATATAGAACAGTAGAGAATAAATTAGTATTTTTGGAGATCGCAGTTCGACTAAAAACTTAAGTTGATAATTGAAAGTCCAGTTATGATATTATATTCTAACATGCTTGAATTCATAAAAGATAGTGCTTCTTTTGAAATGGAAGTATTAGCTCCTTGACATGAAAATTGGGGTTTGATGATACTGACATTTTCTTGGCAACCAAACACAGGTCAGGCCGTTGAAATGCTTCCAAGGGAAAGATTCTACAGGTAGCAGAAGCCGTTCATCTCGATCACGTGCTTAAAGAACACACTTCATTAGCATACTAATGTCGAGAAGTTCTCAAAAGTCGGTCGTTCATTAATCGACCTAAACGATGTAAATCCATTCACTACTTGATAAACTACTTGATAAACAGATCAGAGAACTAATGTTGTAACTCTATGTTAGATAGCATGAAGTAAATTGGATCGAATTACCGGTCGGGTTTGAGAGTGAAACAAAATGTAAATATTCCTATGTATTAGTAACTTTAATTGAATGATTTTGTGAACATAATATTGCAATAATGAGAACATGAAATACTCGTTCCAGCCTCCGAATCGAGTTTATTTCAGCTGAACAAGGCTATGGATATCCATCGGATGAGAGTCAGTCGGAAGCGAAGCAATGTACGCTCTTTGTGCCGTGATTTTGTTCACGGCCTCGGTCGGATGGAACGAGTCCCAAAACAAGTACTCTGTCCTGTTCTGGCACGGAGTCCCATTAGGAACGCAAGTCCCCGTGCTCCCGACCGGGCAGCAACCCGCGTTGAAAACCGTGAAACCTATAACCAAAAAAAGACAGTTCAATGTACGAGATTCTACAGACGAGTTATTTATGTATGTATTAGGTCACGTGGACCGCACCTGTAAGCGTTACGCTTGTACCATTAATGTATGTGAACTTCGAATCGGGAAGATCATTATTGAGCTGGTCTACGAGCGACACTAGTTTCCCGTTGAAGATCGCAGCAGCGTCGTTGATTCTGTCCACGCAGATCGAACCGTTCGTCCCATAAGTAGTAATCGCGTTCGGAGTGCAGCCTAGCAAGCCAAGACCGAATAACGCGAACTTTCTCGCACCTAAATCGTGCAATTTCTACACAAACAAAACGTATACATCAGAACCCGTGACCTGATACTTGTTACGTCACTAGGTCAAATAATATATACATTAATAAAGCGAATAAACCCGAATTACGAACTTTTAATTGCTGAGAATATTGATCGACGAGAACCGACGCGTATTGCTCCGGCGTGTAGAGCCCGTTCGTCGTATAAAACTTGGGCATGAAGTAATTGTTAATGTAATCGTTGCTACCCATAGAAAACGAGTATAAACATTTTTGTAAGTGAAGTTTAGCTTCCTCTATGCCTAGGATTTTGATCAAGCTATTAATGGTAACTTGATGGTGAAGCAACTGCGAATTCAAACTGAAATGATCTCCCTGAAAAAGGAATTATGTTACTATTAATCACTTAATCATTATGTTAAAATATAATGAGATTCTAACAAAGACGAACAATTCAGATATATATCATGCTAAAACTCGACTCGTTTGAAAGTTAAATCCGATAGATATTTTAAATGTGACGCTCTTATGTAGGGTATATATGTTGAATTACCAGTTGCAAACCCGATTCGTCCCGAATTCCAGCTGATCCTGATGCATAATTTACACCTCTGAGCAAATCATTTCCTTTTGCAGTTGTAAAGGGTTGAATTGGACTGGTGAATCCCAAAAGCTCAGCTGCAACATATAGCTAAATTGAATTTAAAAAAATATAGTTCGGTCTATAATTTTGTTTTTTATATAAAAAACTGAATCATCTATTGAATTTACCTAATAGTTATTCATAATTGGCGTGGTTAATGATATGTTTTTTTTAAATCTGAATCATTCATTAAATTCAATCTAATAACTATTTAGGGTTCTGAATTTGTATTATAAGTTATGATTTTCCTTTGATTGTATTCCAAAACCAAATCTTATTTTGTAAATTGTAAGCCACTTTAAATCATTAAATAAAATATAATAGATGGTTAAGATTTAAAAAATAAATAAATCATAGGTAACATGCATATAGTAAATAGGAAAAACTTTCAATTGATTTTTTTTATCACTAACAACCTCCCTAAAAATTTAGTTGTTGGATCAATTTGATCTAATGTCTTAGATTGATTCACAGAGTGATACATTCGAGTAAAACCTTTTCTTAGAATACAAAATAAGAACTCGTCTGTACCTTTAAATACAACACGATTTTTAGTTATAAAAGTAAATTTAATTTAAGTTGTATAAATTTATCATTCATATTATTAATTAATAAATTTTTGTTTACATCTGAGCCTTCCATCTTAACAATCCAAAGGTTAGAATTGATTCTTAATTTATATTCCAAAAGTGATTTTGATCTGAAACCTATTATATATGTATATCGATCAAAACATTAGGTGCATGCAACGTAAAATATGGTGATGAGGAACAAGAGTATGATATATATAGTTGACCAAAACATTAGCTACATTGATCAGAACAAATATTATAATCAAGACACATATATACCTATTATGTCAAACGCCGTCCGGCCATTAGTAAACCTTCCGGTCGGTCCTGCCGGAAAATCGACCCCATACGGCGGGAAATTGACTTTTGCAAGCGTATTAAGCAAATTGTTATTGCCATCATCGGCCAACGAGTCCCCGAAAATGAAATAACAAGGTACTTCAGGCTGATCTCCACCGACGACAAGTTGCAATAAACTCGAAACCGTCAAGAGAATGAAGAAGAGAGTAATTTTCTTGGAAGCCATTGATGGGATGAGAAATTGAAAAGAGAGTAGGCAAGAAGGTTTTGGTGTCAAATCAGAGATTGCAAATTATATTTTTATACATGAGATTAAATATATATAATGGAGTGTCCGAAAGGAAAAAGGGAAGAAGTCGAAAGGAAAGATACATTAGGAATAAAAGATACTGACAAAAAAAAGTAATAAAAAATCTATAAGGTCTTATTCAAAATCTCACGCAAATCTTTCTCTATATGTATATTTGGAAAATATTCGTAAATGTTCATGGTTATGTTTTAGGTTTAATGTAGTCTTAATTAATTGTGAGTTAAGTAGATATTGGTCCTATTTAGTTCAAGTTTGGGTTTGTTCTTGTGACCGAAAAAATGGAACAAATCTGTCTCAAAAGCTAAAAAAAAAACTCAGTTTTGCATTGAATCTACGTTCATAAGGGAGGGGGACATTGAACCGTCAACAGATATTTCGACGATTCAATGGTAGACCTCGAGATCAACTTTGGGGACCAATTGGTCTTACCTAGAAGGATCCTCAGGACGGCCGGTCCCAAATTTGATCTTTCTCGAAACCCGTAATGGGGATCGAAAGGAGAAGGGGAATATAAGGACAGAGGACTCTCCATCTCTCGAACGAACCAATTTCTTTCCTGTCACAATTGTCAATCCGACCTAGGATTCTTGATCACATGCCAGGTTCTTTCCCGTCGAGAGGGGGTGGGGGCACCCAGGTTCTCTGGGGGAACCATCCTCACGAAGAAAGGAACCTTAGGTCTGTATGGGATGACCTCGAGTATCTTCCAACTCTTTTCCAAGGAGTCGGGTGGAGGATCAGTTGAGGGAACCCGTTGAGCGGGGAACCATCTCCCTTTCAATAGGAAAGAAGCGTCCGACAGGAGAATCTTAGGACATGAAGTCGGAAGTTTCATCACATACCACTAGGGCACATCGTACAGTGCGAGGGGCGTTAAGCACCCTCTTCTCGCTCAATGAGGAGTTCGTGGTCCACTGGGGGGTCGGCCAACAACACCGCCTCAATGGATGTAAGATGGCAGTGGTTCCACCAAGTCCTGGTATGGTACTCTCTTACCATCTCGGAGGACAGCACTCTCGCATTTTATGAAGCCATGTTCTATCATTTCAGGGAGGACGATGCACGTTGGAAACCTAGGAGATTTCTCAGTCCGCCACTCTACTACTTCGAAAATGGGTCGGCTCTGCCCTACCTCCCAGTTCAACTCTACTGTATCAATATCTTATGGCGCTACTACAACGTTAGCTTCCGAATGCCTCTATGAAGTGGGTCTGCTACATGTACATATTTATATTCAGTTTGTTCCCACGATGTTAGGATCTTTTATTTAGTATTTTCTCTTATTTTATTTGGTTGTGTCCACTTTAGATTGGTCGTTTTTTTATTTAATATATTACCTCGTAATCCACTAAAAAAAGTAGTAGTAGAGTGATATTTCGACGAAAAAAAGTATTAGTAATTAGTTTTAAACATAAAAGACAAACCATACGCTCTCTCTTCTCTACGGAAACCAGACGCAGACGAATCCAACCGCCGCCATCACCGACGACGACCATGGCTCCGGTCATGGGAGTCACCGGTGGGGCTTTCTCCCTCCTTCCTTCTCCTCTCCCCGGTCTTCGCTCTGTCTATCTCAATCCTTGTTTCGCCGGCCAGAGCTCTCGTCCCGTCAGCGTTCCTCCTGCTCCGCCAGCTCCGGACGAGCTCTCTCTACTCTGACACCAGCATCTGTTCTCGTCTGACGACCTCGAATTGTGCCATCTCCAGATCTGGCGTCCTAGAGGAGAGTGGGGGAGGGGCTGGCTTCTCCGGCCACCCAAGCCTCCTCCCTCGCCAAGTCCGCAGCCACAGTGTCGTCAGCCACGTCTCGACGGACCGAGACGTCCTTAGGAGCTTTTCTCTCGCCAGATTCGTTGCCGCTGCTCGAGTTGTGAGGTTAGTTCGTCTACTACCTCGTCGGACTCTCGTTTTCCGGACTCTAGATCAGCTCTTGTCGCGGATAACGGTGACCGAGAAATCAATTTATGGGCTTCCCGTTTGGGTGAAGTCGTGTTCTGGGCTGCCTTTATGGGTGAAGTCGTTATCTAGGCTGCCCTTAAGGGTGAAGTCGTCATCGGGTTTTGAGCTGTTGATGCTCTCCGAAAGTCAGAGCAAGTGGATTCGGCGAGCAGTATCGATGCATCCACAACTGGAGCGTGAAATACGGTTCAAGCGAAAAGGCTTTCAAATGCTCCTTTTTTCCGGTGATTATAAAGTCCGAATGATTTGGGATCCAGGGGATGAGACGATAAGACGAGACCTAGGGCGATCGGTGCTAGGGCGTCTCGGGAAAGTGATGGGAGCAACGCATAATTTTTTTTTTTTTTTTTTTTATAATTTCAGTTCTATTGTCGTTCTGCTTTTAGTTTGATGCATTTGGGTTGGACTTTTTATTTTCTGTAACGTTCTTTTGGAATGATGGTAAGAGGATCTCTTGAATTAGTATCTACGAATCAAAGTAGACTATTTCTACGGGTCCATAAGAACTGGTTGGGCTACGACCATGCTGGACAATATCATGGAACCCATAACTTTTACACCCTATATTGTATTGTTTATTTTTCACCGTAATGCAAATCCTCATTTTGCTTGTTTAAAAAAAAAGCTAAACTAACCGGGGAAAGTAAATTTGTCTTTTTAGAGTATTCAATTGGTGAGAATAAAAATGTCAATAACCGAACCACCTTGTATACGTTTGTATCTTCACCTACTCTTGTCGGTTTATGCATTCATCTATGTCATATTTATTCTTTACCATACACGAAATGGGACAAAAAATGGACAATTTATGTATACTAATGATTCTTTTATCCTATCTTGAAAAGATAACATAATTATTTTCATGTTTAGATTTTATTACTTAATCATAAAAGATGTGGAACATTCTCTCTCGCTCTGTCGAGGGTCCTCCTAAGAAAACCTAACCCTAATCCTGTAGTGGTAGTCTCCCTTGTTCTTGCCCCCGTCGCTGTCAAGCCGTCGGAGTCAGTCGGTCTCGTCTCATCATCGCCTGCAGCCATACAAGCCTTGAGACTTGTCCACTCACCACTGCCACGTCCTTCATCTGAGGTCCTCTCACCTCTGAAGGAGCGTCGTCGCAGAAACCCTAAATCCACAAAGATTTCTGCAACACTGTCCCCGGATGCTCCTATTTCTCCGGTGACTCTCTCGACCATGTCTCCCTTGCTACTACCTTCGACGCCCTTGCCTCCTAGTTTTCCGCCGAAGCCCACCCCGCCACAATCCCTGGCCATAGTGGAAGTCACAGCCGGGATCTCTTCCCCGATGCCCGAAGAAAGCTGGGGCAGCCCTGTCAAACCCCAACCTATGGTGGCCAAACCTTTGGGTGTGGGGGTCCTCCTAGCCGTCAAGACACCAGAAGCCCGACAGACTGAGCCGTCTGCGGTGGGGAATTCAATAGCACCAGGGGATGGATCTCAACCATCGGCAACCGCGACTCAGCCGTTGCCATCCAAACCCGTAGGATCTCCATTGGTGGCTGTGGTGCCGTGCGCAGCAAAAAATCCCTCTCTAGGGTTTGCTGATGTTTTGGTTGGGCCGGTCCAATCTCTCTCAATTGGTGGGCCTCCTCAAGGGCCTCCGCTCGGACCTTCTCGGCCTAGCCGCCTCCCTCTGGCCCATGTAGAGCCCGATCTCTTGTCAACATTCACCAGGGACCCCAGGCTTGGAAAGGCTCCTATGACCGACCTGTTCATCTGGCACTGGACCATACTGTATCGGATCGTCTCGCATGAGCAACCCTCGCCATCTCTGAAGTCGGCGCGTCCATGTCCGTGGCCTCCACCGACTCAACTTCCTCGACCCCTCTCTCAATTCTGGATCAAGCTAATCGAGTGGGTATTTTTTTTATTTTCATTAATTCCTTTTTTGCATGGTCACATACTAAGGCGCAGAGAATCAGGGACTGGTCTTGGGAGGGGTCCTTAGATGATGATTTTCCTCCCACCATCACCATTATTATTGAAGTCTCTGATCTTCGGTATCCCCTTTCCCCTCCCCGTCTTCTGACCTTTCCCATGAGGCATCAAAATACCGTCTGTGACGGTCTTGGTATTGCAAGGCCTATCGAGTGGGTGCCTAAAACTAATGATAGCAGGTTCGGTCGCACTTTCCAGCGTATGCAGCGTTTAGGCAATACCTTGAGCAATCATAGTAAGTTTCGTCATAGTTTAGAAGTGGATGATAGAAGGTTCGGTCATACTCTACTATGCATGCAGCGTTTAGGCAAGACCTTGAGCAACCGTAGTCCACTTCAACTAGTTTTCAATACCGTCAGTGACAGTTATAATGTGAAAAGAATTGCGACACTATTATATATTTGTCTGTTATTGGTGGTTAAGCATTTATTCCTGATACATTTAGATGTATTTGACCTTAAATCAATGAATTGTACCTTTCACTACAAAAAACTTAATCATAAAAGATGTGGTTTCTGGATGGATTGGTAGTGTGTAGGGTTTGGCCGCAATGCCTATGGTTTGGTAGCGTCTACGGTTTGGAATAGAAAGAGTCACTTGTCTATTTGGTTTAACCTGGTGGTGATTAGGTTTCTCTTAATCTCATTTTTTCTTAAGGTTATATGTTTGAATTTTAGTCGATATACTTGTTTAGGAATAAGATGGATAAATGATATATTAAGCTAGGATAAGATTTCCGACGATATACCTCTTAAATTATTTCCATCAAATTGACATCGAAGAAGCGATAATGAACAAGAGAGGCTTAGATCTCTTAATACCCTTCGATTTGACATAAAATATGTGGCAATCGGAGTTCGTATGAAATAGTTATGCTCTTCGCAGAATCAGCCAGCCTCCAAAACTCCTTAAACCGATTTTCCTTCATTTTAGCCCTTTTTTCGATAAAAGCACCTGTAAAACACAATGAGAGACAAAATACGAACAACAAGAGAAAAGTGTACCAAATTATACAATCCCGAGACTAAAAAGCTCAAGAATGTGGGCTAAAAACATCCAAAACTGATGCATTTTATGTCCACATCAAATTGCTCTCCTTCTGCTCCTTTAGCTATGTACTACTCTCTATGTATGATGATTCTATAAAATTGTTAAAGAGGCAAACAATGTTTTAGGGGCATCTGGTAAGGAGGGAGGGGCCGGTCCCGTTGTCAAGGAGAGTCCTGAGGGTTTAGTTTCGGCCAAACCTAAAGACTGATATTATGAGTCCTCTTCGGACTAACCTGATTGCCTCTTATTCTACCAATAGTACATTGATGTTCGAGGACATCTTAGAAGTAATAACATTTACTGTTAGATCTCAAATTGCTCTCTTTCTGCTCCACGGAAGTATATTATATTTTATTGATGAACATAAATAACACAATATATATAACAAATCTACATCCAAACATTGTTGTACCGGAAGATGGTATATCGGCGATAATCCGCGACTCCCTATTGTGGTGATGCTCACATTATCCGTATTATCCTCCCACGTCTCGAGCGGGAACATGACCGACGATATAGTTGGAAAAAATCAAACAAATCGGGCGAGGACTGCTATGCAGTCTCGCCAAGCCCAATGAGTAAGCAAGGATTTAAGGATTTTACCGGAAAGGATTCCTGAATCATATCTATCCTTCCTTACAGACTGTCAGGTTCAAGTTCAGTTGCTCACATGACGAAAAGAGCCCCTGAAAAGCAGTGATCAAGCAGCGTTTAGGCACTACTTTGAACGGTTCTTGACAATTTGAACCTTTTAAATTTTATTTTTGTTCTAGTTTTGATTTTAATTCCTGTTTTAATATGTTTATTGTTTATTTGTTTGCTGGTTACTTTCTAGTTCTACTTGTAGTTGTCATAACTATTTCTTATTTAATCGTCTGTATTTAAAAATTATTAAATTATTATCCTGTAAAGACTATGAACATTATAATGATCCTCTAAAAAAAGGAACATTATAATGACTATTTTTCAATTAATGAAACTACTCTCTTTCTAAAAATATATATATGCCCCGCCGACTAATTAAGCTCTTTCTATATACCCTAAAGTCCCTCACCCAAAACAGATCATTCTCTCAAAACCACACACTAATATAATTATATGCCCCACCAACTAATTATATATAGTTACATAGATATATAATTGTTCAAAAGTTTAAAGTAAAACCCAGTCACGCTTCTTATTATCACATGACATCAAATAAGTGCAGCTTCCAAGTAACCTTCTAGAAAGATATTGCATGGCTGGTTGATAAAGACCAATGATTGAAACTTCTATGTGATGTGATGTGATGTAGAGAGAAATTTGGATAGATGCAGACCTACATATGTACAGGTTATCTAAATAATTATTAAATTTGGATAGTTGCACACCTATACATGTGTAATTATTTAGATAATTGTTCATTGATGTTATGTAGTTCACGTTTTTCATGGAATTGGAAAACTGTGTAAATCAAGAGATCGTTTTTTGGATTGAGAAAGAATTGTTTGTTTAGTCGATGTATAGAAGCAGGTTGAGCCCGAACTGGTAAAACTCAAGTTGTAACTTCGTCTTATGGAACCGACGAATGGACTAAAATCCGGGAATTGATTTCCGAGAAAAAAGATGCGACGATTCGTCTCTGAATTCAAGAGACGAGGATTGACGAGGTTACCTATTCTGTTTTTTGTTCCTTGTTCTGTTTTTTTGGAAAAAACTTGATCTTTTAGCTTTCCTTGCTGGAGCTCCTTTGTAATCGTTATTTTGGTCCTTGACCTTTAGAAAATGTCTATTTCTAATAAGCTTTTCGAGCTTATCCAAAAAAAAAAATACCAACTGTGTTAGATTCACAATATGACTGAGGCATTCTGGGTCAGGGTTCGATGAGGGGAAAGCATAAACACCAAATAATCGAAGAAACCAACAATGTCAGATACACCTCTCCCTGTTCTCTTTGCTCCGCCATACTTCTTCTTGTTCCTTTTGTTTTGTCGATACCATCATCTTTCGTAAAGCCTTTGTTCGTGGTCGCATTCATCGTCATGGTGTAGCATGCATGTAACTATAGGGCATTGTTTCCAATCCAAATCTCAGTTATGTAGATGGAAATCGATAACCAACCAACGAATAATTGGAAACTTTGTACATGTTCCAGACAAAGAGGTAACCGATATCATCGGTCAGGTGTTGGAAAAAGTCTCTTAACCCGATGAACCAGTCGATAATCAACCCTACATATAAAATATTACGACTTTTCATAACAAAATGATCAAATGGATCTATCCTACAATAATTTCAAAACTAAATTGACATAACATTAATTAACGAATTGATTCAAATATTTTTTGAAAAACTAAACACGTAACATCCTAACCATCTCCCTCGAACCCCAATTTGAGCTTACACATAAATTAAAGCAATTGTGCAATGCACGGAAACTACGCAATGCATTTATTTTGATACAATGTTACTCGTATTCACAATGACATAAAGATTGTCTCGAAGTGAAAAACACATAACTTAATTATATGGTAATAAAAGTTATTACATTATAAATATATGGTTTACACACACAATGCCAGTTTGATCAACTGGCTAGGGTTCTTTGTAAAAGCGGTGCTGATTGTTAGCGTATAATATTGTCAGATAATCAACTCAACTAAAAACTTAAACTGACAGTTGAAGTTCAATTATAGTTTAAACACGCTTATATTTGCTCCTTAACTAAATGGCTGATATCGTAAGGGTATACGTAGTTTGGCTTCGTAGTATTGTATGCAGCTTTTCCAGCGATTACGTTCACAGCATCGGTTGGATGATACGAGTCCCAGTAAAAATATTTATCCCTATTTTTGCACGGCGTTGACATAGGAAGGCAAAGCCCGGATTTACCTACTTTGCAACACGGATCTTTGTCGTTTAATAATCCTAAAATATAATCAAACAATTCAACATGAGTGTTTCATCTCAACATAGATACAAATATATATGCAGTTGATGCAAGAAATGGGATCATATATGTATATGTTAGGTGTATTGGGGCTGCAGTCTTATCTTATGTATAAAACAACATTGCATGAGTGTTTCCATATACAGTTACTTGTATTTGGAACCTAAAATATAAAAAATATAAAATATAATGTATGTATAGGATCATTATCAAATACGAATAAGTTTTATTGTGCAAACTATTAATCAATAAGAGTAATTGGATTCACGGAATCTAAAGACTCAGAAATTGTTACCGTGTGGTGTCAATTATGGAAATAATGTGAATTTTCCCGCCCTTTGACTGCATTATATATATATATACATCGCGTGTTGACTACGCATGCAACACACAAAAGGAACCAACACCCGTATATATAAGATACCAGCACTTGTGTGTATAAGGTATCAACACCCGTGTGTTTAAGGTACCAACCTTTTACATGTAAAGTATCAGCACCCTTGTACATAAGGTACAAATACTTTTGTATGTAAGGTACTTGTTAGGTATGTCCACATATGAGTCAGGAGTTCCATAACGAATACTTAAAAGAATAAAAAAAAATACTTAATATACATCTTCGGACCCATGATCTGATAGCCTAGTCTTTTAGGTCAAGTAGGGTGACTAATGTGTATATCATGAGTTTTTTTTGTTGTGTATTCCTCCTTAATAAGGCCTAGTTCTCCCCACTAAGTGGTATCAGAGTCTGTTCTATGGACTCTCCCAGAAAGCGGATCGGAGTAAATCTCCTAGGGCTAGGAACACCTGAAAACCATGATTCCTGCCTCTTATGGTGGTTGGTCTAGATAAGATGAGGTGGGCCCGTGAGAGATTGAGTAGAACACGTAAAAGTTGGGCTTAAGAATACGAGCAAGACGATGGGATGAGACTCAATATGAAGGTGGAGATTATTGGGTGTCCACATATGAGTCAAGAGTCTCACATCAGATACTTAAGAAATAAATAAAGACTTAATATACACTTTTGAACCCATGACTTGATAGACTAATATTTTGGGTTAATTAGGGTGACCAATGTATATATCACGAGCTTCTTGTTGTGTGCTCTCCTTAATAAAGCCCGGTTCTCCCCAACAGATACTAGCACATTTGGAACAAGAATACACTACAGTCGTAGTTAACACGCATTACAGTTGCACGAAAAGTCAAAGTTCGCTTTTTGATCACCTCTCTTCTATTCTTTAGATCTAACTATCTACAAAGGTTTATAGTTTGCACGATAGAAAGGTTTATACCAAATACCGTATTTATATATATGTATATATGATCACTTCTCACCGTCTTGTTTAATTTCTTCAGGTGTTGACATCCCCGTAATGTTGATATAGATGAATCTTGAATCAGGTAGTTTCTGGTTGAAATAATCTACCATCTGTACGACTCTTTGGTTGAAGAGTTGGACAGCGTAGTTGATTTTCCAGTCGCATTCGCCGTTCGGCATTTTATCTCTGTACGCAGGAATGCAACCTATGTTTGCCAAACCAATTATGACAAACTTCCTAGCTCCGTAACTGTACAATCTCTGGAGTATGGTAATAAATTCGTTAAATACTCCGTACCCATATATATCAAATGAAATATATACACATGTATATACTTGGAGGGGTGTTCGTGGGCGGATATGTACTCGTGGGAAGGGAATTTTTACCTATATGTGCGGATTTGGATTTCTGTAACCGACAAACCGTTCATGACAAATGAAAATTTAACGGATTTTATCCGTAAAAATACGTGGATAGATCGGGTATGATCCACAAATTGTGTACTAAAAGTTATTTAAAAAAAACTAATATCATTCCCTTATTCAATCACAGCCATTGTCAGATGGAAATCGATGGTTGAGCGAAGACGGAAGAGAATTGTACCGGAGTCGGCTCGTGTGTATTAAATTGGGTTGAGTATCATGCGTGGACGGACGGATCATCCTACCCTAATCTATAATATGTCTACATTAGTGCGGATCAATAAAACCCGATACACCATCCATCTACTCATATGTGAATAAATAACGGACCGAGTAGACAAACAGAACAGATGATCGAATGTTTTTGAACACCCCTGCGTGGGATACATTCCCACATATACATAAGGGTTAAATATCGAAACTTACTTTTAAGTATTGGTCATGAACACTACACTACCCAACATTTCAAAATGACAAACGCACTACCTTAACTGTTGGTCCCGCGGTTTTGTTAGTAAAAATGGATGGAATATTCTATTCCGTTAGTCATATGATCTCAATTGTCATATAATGATTGGTAAAATGACGTTTTCCCTTAATCATTTGATTTCTATACATTTTATAAGGAACATTACCATTATACCCTCGTTATTTTTCCTTATAAAATGTATAGAGGTCAAATACTTAAAGGAAAAAAATGTCATTTTACCATCCATTATATGACACTTGAGGTCATATGACAAACGGAATGGAATATTCCGTCCATTTTTCCTAACAAAATCGTGTGACCAATACTTAAAATAGTGTATTTGTCGTTTTGAAACGTTGAGTAATGTAGTATCCGTGACAATACTTAAGAGTAAGTTTCGATATTTAACCCTGTATAGAATCGAAATCGTAAATTTGAACCTGCATTTGGCTGGTGTACTCGTTGGCTAGAACTTCAGCATATTGCTCCGGGTTATACATTTTGCTTGTTTTGTACAAAAGGGGTAGCAAGTAGTTGTTAAGGTAATCGTTGCTGCCGATTCCCACAGAATATATGCACTTGCTTAAGTGATCTTTTGCTGCTTCTGGACTTCCTAATATTTGCCCGACTCGCTCGACCGTGCCGTTATGAGATCCTAATTGCATATTCAAGCTAACATGATAACCCTGCAAAGAGAAACATATTGTCATAGTATAAAGAAAGAACTCCATGTCACCTCGTTGTGCTAAAGTCAAACATAAAATCATAACCCACATATATGAAACGTATCAGATAATAACGGTTTTTATCTTATTAATTCTCAAAATGTATCAAAATCTGTTAAGTGTGACTAACGCCGTGAAATACCAGTCACATGTTTGTCACATGCTCTAAAACTTTCCTAAAATGGAAACTTCAACTTTTCGATTATTCTCAAATCATAACGTAGACCTTTCGTTTATTCTTAAATCATAACGTGAACATTTTTGTTATTCTCAAATCATAACTATGAACTATGAACTTTTCCTGTTACTAACTAAACGGCCGTTAAATTTTTGGACGGAAAATACAGTCAACGTTACTACATGACATTTTACGTTTGCTTTGGTTATGATTTAGTAATAAACGAAAGGTGGGGGTTAGGGCATGGAGTAAAACGTTGTTTCTTAATCTTCTGTAACCTTTCATTAGGATTTTTTTAACCGTCAAAAAGTTTTTTTTATACAAAAAGTAACCTAAAAAGTGACATTTGTTCACAAATCCTAACCCGGTTTTTCATAATTATTTATACAAGTTTTGTAAATAAAACACTTTTTGTGTTAGGATCTAGGACAAAAGGTCGAAGACGGTTAGGATTTGTAAATGACTTTTCCGACTAGACTAGTAATCGACGTTATCCCTAATATAAAATCATAATTGAATCTTCAACATCTAAAAAACTCTCATTCAAACCCGTAAACGGGTTATATATGTGTGTGGTTATAAAAGAGATACGAAATGTAATTATAGTTACCACATTGTTCCCGGTTTCATCACGAATTCCCGATCCCCCCGATGCGTAGTTTAGGCCTAGTAGTGTCTCATTATTCACGGTCGCTAGCTTTGCCGTGAAGGTGGGAATTAAAAACTCAAAGCCCAGTTCGTCAGCTGAAACAAGAAATTGTAACTATCTTAATGAGAGGAAAATATCAAGCATATATGTGAATATATTACTAGAGATTACACAATTGTTGTGTATATACACATTGTTCGTCTAAAGGAGAAGTTTATACAAGAATATGTATTATTCTTTGACAATATAAATTGTTAATCGTGTTAACAATATATATTAGAGTCGTATTCAGAGCATGTACGAATATCGAAAAAATCTATGAAATGTATAATGAATTCGTTGGGCCTATTCACGAAATAGTTTTATTTCAAAATATAATTACACCATACTCCTTTAGATCTAATTTTGGTGAAGTTACAAATTAACCTTGAAGTGCTCCCAGGTCGGGTACATGGAATACCCAGGCCGGTAAACAAAATACTTGGTCGACAACAGATTTTACCCGGTTGGGTAAAACCTGGGTAGTCTTCATCAAGGTTAAATCCGAGTTTCTACTAAAAGTAGAGACAAGTTGCGAAGATTTAATAGCCAAACTACCCCGCTGCACCCCATATTATTTCTAAATAAGACTATTTTATAAATTTCCTTGAATTCATTGGATATGAAATAAAAGTTACATACAAATTATGTCGACTATGGTGCGACCATTTGTAAACCTTCCGGTTGGGCCTAGGGAGAGGTCACAACCGTACGGGGGATAAAGCGATTTGGCCAACGACGGGAGGAGGTTGTTCGTGCCACAATCGGATAACGAGTCTCCAAAGATGTAAATACAAGGAACTTGAGGCAATCCGGTCACACATAGATGTAAACTAGAGACGTAAACCACCAACGAGACGACAACAATCAAACTACGTATTGCCATTTCGAGTTTATTCGGGTGAAAGATAATATACAAGCAAAAGAATCAAATTTGAAATTTTTTTTTTGAAAGAACGCAAAATTGTATATGTTAGAGATGTTACATGAATTGTTCCACGCCGTGCATATAAATATATATCTCCACTTCCTCAAATAACGTTGGATCCTATTACTTAGTAGAAACTACTTATGGCATTCATTGTTTTTCGCTACACTTCTATTGTTGATTTCCATATTTAACTCACTCGGATCGTGAGTTTAAGCCTCTAATTGTTACTATAGATTGTGTGTCGACTACTTCATTATTTAAGTTATGGCTTTAAGAACCCATTGATTTATTTACAAGTGATTGATGTTTTTTGAAGGGTTGTTGTTTTAGGCTAGTTTTATGGATGAAAAAGTCATTTTTTTTATCAGCTAAGACAAATTTAAATTAAACAAGTTCTTCGAAGTGAAGAGCAAGTGATGAAAATAAACTAGGAGTATTCCGACAAGGAAACCTCAACAACTACTTCTCAACAAGCTAAGGGTTCAGCCAGCGATGTTAGATTAATTCTCAAATGATATCATAAGGTTTTGTGATCAATGTATATTGGTCCAATGGCCAAAATATGTGATATTTCAGAAATAGTTTTTTCTCTCTCACACCTATTGATGGATAGTTGTGATGGTTGAGATAATTGCTATTTAAGTCTTATGTTGGTCCCCAAGTCCACACGTAATCTGATTTACTCATACACCATCTAGAGAGACAGATAAATAGTGGGAGGACTTGGAAGATCAAGACTTTGGATCTTCAAAAGCTTCTTCCAAGGAAAACAATGGCTGGAGGTTAGTGATTATAATTTCCGCGTTTTTAATGCTTAAACATGTTTGTTTGATCACATGATTAAGTGTTTACAGTTGGTATCAGAGCATGTGTTAATCTCCGTCTTGTTTTCGTTTTTCAAGTTTATCAATTTTTTGGGTTTTGTTAATTATGCATTTTTCTTGTGTTTTGAATATGGGAATCTCATGGAAAATCGAATTCCATGAATTCTGGGCTTTAAAACGAAAATTTTGATGCCTTAATGAGGGAAAACCAGTCGGATCGGATTTGGGTCTGAAACCGGGTCGTTTTTGACCCGGCTGGAGGTTGAAGACAAAGTTGACCCGATACGGGTGTTGACCGGGTCGTGGATCCGGGTCTGGGTCAAATGCGGGTCTGGTTCTGGGTTTAAAAAAAAAAAAACCCTCTGAGATTCGAACCCAGAAGGGTTTAGACTTAAGTAACGCCTTTTCCACTGGGCTGAGTTCATTTGTTGGTCAGTATGTTAAAGAACAGTATTTAACCTCTGTTTCTGAAACGTTACTTAAAAAAAAAAAAAAATAGACTCGACTGTGGAGATTCGAACCTAAGACCTGACAAGTGCTAGTAGACGACCTCACCGCTGAGCTGGAGCTAATTTCTGTAAATTTAGCTCAGCAGAATTTATTTGTTCTAGTATCAGCTCAGTTTGACCTTTTAGTCCAAAATGATCCTCTTTTTTTTTTAGTGATAGGTTCCCGTTAATACCGATTCATGTATGCACTATTATTTATTTAAAGAGTAGCCACAGCATCTTTAAATTTATAATCCATGCATATGAATTGAATCATTAAAATTGTGGTTAATTATATCGGATTTAATAGAATCGATCCCACAGGATATTTTATTAAACTCTATATAATTAATCAGAATAAAATATCAAAATTATATTTCCTAATCTACCCACAGGAATTAGGAAAAGGAACATGATTTTGATAGTTTTATTGGTTGCTATGTATGAATGTTCTATTTGCGTATAACTTTAGCCCACAGGCAAGTTGTACGTCAATAGATTCATTGTTGTATGAATGTTCTATTTACATATGACTTTAGCCCACAGGAAAGTTGTATGTCGATAGATACATTTTGTATGCTTTTGTTTGTAAAGCATGATAGTTAGTCTCATTTATGTTATTGTTTTTTACTATGCATGTAATGTATGCAGCATCAAATTCTTTGAATATCAATGATCTCAAAGTTGAGGTTCCTATGTTGGATGGTGATAACTATTCCGTTTGGAGAGAGAGGATACTCCTTGCTATAGGGGTGGCTGACATGGACTATGCTATCCGTAAGGATGAGCCACCGGCCTTAGATGATGCCAATCAAGAAAGTGAGCTTCATGAAAAGTGGGAGAAGTCTAACCGACTCTCTGTCATGTTCATTAAGACTCACATATGTGCTGGCATAAGAGGCTCGGTGGAGAAGTATGGAAATGCTCGTTCGCTTCTGGCAGCGATTGATGAGCAATTCCAGACTTCTGATAAGTCACTTGCTAGTACCCTTATAGGAAGATTCTCGTCTCTGAAGCTTATTGGTCTTGGTGGTGTGCGTGAGCACATCATGAAAATGAGGGACATTGCGGCAAAGCTGAAAACATTGGAGGTTGAAATGTCTGACACCTTCTTAGTGCATTACATACTGAATACTCTTCCCCATCAATTCGG
The DNA here is from genome assembly GCA_963921825.1 of Erodium maritimum. Classification (NCBI taxonomy): domain Eukaryota; kingdom Viridiplantae; phylum Streptophyta; class Magnoliopsida; order Geraniales; family Geraniaceae; genus Erodium; species Erodium maritimum. The sequence continues at coordinate 1,435,355 of OY997593.1, read as the reverse complement.
GCCTTTTAAAATATCTGACAACACACATAAGGATAAATGGTCAATGAATGAACTCATGACCATGTGTGTGCAAGAGGAAAGCCGTTTGATGATGGAGCATGGAGAGACTGTTATGTTAGCAACGCACAAGAAGGGGAAATGGCATGCTAAGGACAAAGGAAAGGGGAAAATACCTATTCAAGGCGGAATTAAGAAGGAATCTAGGTGCTACTTCTGTAAAAAGAAGGGGCACATGAAGAAGGATTGTCCGAAATTCCGCATGTGGCTGAAAAACAAAGGTAACTACGTATCCCTTGTTTGTTATGAATCCAATGTGGCTGATGTTCATGTTAACGCATGGTGGATTGACTCTGGTTCTTCAATCCATGTTTCAACATCGTTGCAGGAAATGACACACCTGCGGAAACCAGCGGGAAATGAGCGATGCATTTATTCGGGAAACAAAATGCGCTCGGCTGTGAAATATGTTGGAACGTGTCGTATAACATTATCTAGTGGTTATATAGTAACTTTGCATGATACATTCTATGTACCTGGTTTTTCCAGGAATTTAATATCTATATCTAGACTATTGCCTTTTGGCTATGCTTTTGAATTCCGTGATACATCAATAAATTTATTTAATAAATTTGATGTTATTGGAAATGGAATTTTGTGCAATGGTCTATTTATGATGAATGTGCAAAGTAACACCACTAACTCAGTTATGTATATTGAAACTGGCACAAAAAGATGCGTTGAAAATGAGGAATCTTCTATGTTGTGGCATCGGAGATTGGGACATATCTCGAAGGATAGAATCAAGAAATTAGTAAAAGATGGAGTACTTGGTACTCTAGACTTTACTGATTTCGAGGTTTGTGTGGATTGCATAAAAGGTAAGCAAACCAAGATATCCAAAAAGGGTGCACACAGAAGTTCCGAGTTACTTGAAATCATCCATACAGATATTTGCTGTCCCGACATGGATATGCAAAGTGGTCTGAAATACTTTATCTCCTTTATTGATGACTTCTCACGGTATATGTATGTTTATATGCTTCACCATAAAAGTGAAGCATTAGACGTATTTAAGATTTTCAAAGCAGAAGTTGAAAATCAATGTGAGAAGAAAATCAAGATTGTCAGGAGTGACAGAGGAGGAGAATACTATGGTAGATACACCGAAGGTGGTCAAGCACCTGGTCCGTTCGCTAAGTTTATTCAGGAGCATGGAATAGTTGCTCAATACACCAATCCAGGATCCCCTAGTGAGAATGGTGTAGCTGAAAGGAGATACCAGACCTTGATGGAGATGGTGAGGAGTATGCGTAGTAATGCGAATCTCCCATTATTCTTGTGGACTGACGCACTTAAGACGGCTGTGTACATATTAAACCGTGTTCCAACAAAGTCTGTTTCAAAGACACCTTTTGAATTATTCAAAGGTTGGAAACCGAGTTTGCACCATGTACGCGTTTGGGGATGCCCGTCTGAAGTGAGGATTTACAACCCACAAGAAAAGAAGCTGGATCCTAGGACCCTTAGCGGTTATTTTGTTGGATATGCAGAACGATCCAAGGGATACAGATTTTATTGTCCATCTCATAGCACCAGGATTGTGGAATCAAGAAATGCGAAGTTTCTTGAGAATGATTTGATCAGTGGGAGGAATCGGTTGCAAAGCTCAAACTCTGAAACTATTATTGAGCAACCTCCTACATCAATCGATCAAATCGTTGTAGTTAGAAATCAACCTCAAATTGAGATTGAAGAACTTCCACATGTTGATAATGATCCAGTAGATCAAGTTGTTCAAGACGAACCTTTGGTCAATGAACAACCAGTTGGTCAACCTGATTCTCAGGAAAATGTTGATCCAATATTAAGAAGATCTACTAGAATGAGGAAATCAGCAATCCCTGGGGATTACCATGTGTATCTACAAGAATCGGACTTCAATGTCGGAGCCGAAAATGACCCTGAGACCTTCTCACAAGCTATGAGTTGTAACGAGTCAAATTTATGGTATGATGCTATGAATGATGAAATGAATTCAATGGCATCAAATAAAGTTTGGGATCTTGTTGAGTTACCTAAAGGGGCGAAAGCCATTGGGAGTAAATGGGTCTTTAAGACCAAGAGAGACTCATCAGGTAACATCGAAAGATATAAGGCCCGACTTGTTGCCAAAGGGTTCAACCAAAAGGAAGGAATCGATTACAAGGAAACTTTTTCCCCTGTATCAAAGAAAGATTCGCTTCGCGTCATCATGGCATTAGTTGCACATTTTGACTTGGAATTACAACAGATGGATGTAAAAACGGCCTTTCTAAACGGAGAACTAGAGGAGGAGGTGTTCATGAAACAACCTGAAGGATTCCCTTCTAGTAGTGGTGATCACTTGGTTTGCAAGCTTAAAAGATCAATATACGGTTTGAAACAAGCCCCACGTCAATGGTATTTGAAGTTCCATAATGTTATTTCTTCATTCGGTTTCGAAGAAAACATTATGGATAGTTGTATATACCAGAAGGTTAGTGGGAGGAAGACTTGTTTCTTGATTTTATACGTTGATGACATCTTACTTGCAAGTAACAATAGGGATATGGTCTATGAGGTGAAACAATTTCTTTCCCGAAACTTTGATATGAAAGATCTAGGCGATGCATCTATGTCATTGGGATAAAGATACATCGTGATAGATCGCTAGGCACTCTGGGTATGTCTCAAGAGACATACATTAACAAAGTCTTGGAAAGATTTCGGATGAAACATTGTACACCTAATGTAGCTCCCATTGTGAAGGGTGACAAGTTTTGCTTGGACCAATGCCCGAAAAATGACATGGAACGAGAACAAATGAGAAACATTCCCTATGCTTCAGCTGTTGGAAGCTTGATGTATGCACAGGTCTGTACCAGACCTGATATTGCATTCATTGTTGGAATGTTGGGAAGATATCAAAGTAATCCGGGCATTGAGCACTGGAAAGCTGCAAAGAAGGTATTGCGATACCTAAAGGGGACTCGAGATTACATGATGGTATACAGGCGAACGGACAATTTGGAAGTAATCGGTTATTGCGATTCAGACTTCGCTGGTTGTGTTGATTCACGGAAATCAACTTCTGGTTACATCTTTATGTTGGCCGGTGGAGCTGTGTCATGGAGAAGTGCCAAACAGTCCTTGATTGCTACTTCTACCATGGAAGCCGAGTTCGTGTCCTGCTTCGAGGCTACTTCTCATGGTGTATGGCTTAAGAGTTTCATTTCTGAGCTTAGGATCATGGATTCTATCAGCAGACCCCTGAAGCTGTATTGTGACAATTCAGCTGCTGTCTTCATGGCTAAGAACAACAAAACTGGAAGTCGAAGTAAACATATCGACATAAAGTACTTGGCCGTAAGAGAGCATGTGAAAGACAAAGTGGTTGTCATTGAGCATATCAGTACGGACTCAATGATAGCAGACCCTCTAACTAAAGGCATGCCACCAAGAAAATTTGAGGATCATGTTAAGAGTATGAGACTTGGTTTTCATATGTAAACTTTTCGTTATTAGAACGATGTTTGTCTTTTGAAACTCTTGTTACAATGATGATTTATTATTTATAAATGTGTACACATTCAGTATATGATTACATTGGTCAATCATGAAAATCATCAATTAAGTTTGGACCAAGAATAAACATCAGGTTTATTCATTAAGTTTAAGGAACGAATGTATTGTAATACATGAGAGGTACTACTTGTTTTTTAATTAAAAGGACATACCGCCATGATTCATGCATTTGGGTTTCTTAGTATGTTTGGCATTGAGACATGAACATTGATCAAGTGGGAGAATGTTAGATTAATTCTCAAATGATATCATAAGGTTTTGTGATCAATGTATATTGGTCCAATGGCCAAAATATGTGATATTTCAGAAATAGTTTTTTCTCTCTCACACCTATTAATGGATAGTTGTGATGGTTGAGATAATTGCTATTTAAGTCTTATGTTGGTCCCCAAGTCCACACGTAATCTGATTTACTCATACACCATCTAGAGAGACAGATAAATAGTGGGAGGACTTGGAAGATCAAGACTTTGGATCTTCAAAAGCTTCTTCCAAGGAAAACAATGGCTGGAGGTTAGTGATTATAATTTTCGCGTTTTTAATGCTTAAACATGTTTGTTTGATCACATGATTAAGTGTTTACAAGCGAAACAACCACAAGAACCACAACTACAGAAACCCAATCAAGGGTGAACCAGAAAAACAATCAGCACAGAAAAATAGCTAACACAAGAGAAACAACCAAAGAAATCACCAAGAAGAACAAATGAACTTAAGAACCCAAAAGACACCACCAACAAGTCAAGAGATCGAACCAGGGCTAGAAAGCAGAATGAACCCAGCCAACAACCCAAGCCTCCCCAACCAAACCCCTAACCCGAGCTGACTTGAAACCCCACCCCAAGCTCAAAAGAGGATGACAAAGTCATTAATATTTCAAATGGAAAACCTGGTCGGTGGTCGACCTAACATGGAAGGTCGGTATTTCGGATTTATCACCTTCTCATCGTAGTTCGAAGCGTCTCAGGTAGTTGTTACTTTCAATGACCGTTGCAAGCGGGGTAATGCATGAGCAGGGTAGTCCTTTGTAGGATGCCCTACTTTAACCTTCGAAACGTTAGAGTCGGCCTCTTAAGTATTTAGCGGATTTTTATACCATTACAATCAAACCAAGAGCTCGTTCGTTGGACCGCGAGAGAATTACTAATCCTGTTGACGCTTGGAAGCAGATAGCGCAAACTCGTTCTCAACTAGCCTAGCCTGCTCAAGCAAAGACATTCGATGATCCAAATTGTACTTTGGATGGTGAAGAGTGGGTCACTGATGAGGGTTTAATTCTTGTCGTTCGTATTGCTTGTTTTGGACTTAAAATCCTCTTTTTCGGGTTTCGTTCCCGCAGCTCTTTGTGACGTTCTGATGTCCCCCGTTTAATATTACACGATTGTCCTAAGTAAAGCTAGCTTCTTTAAAACAGAAACCAGGACCGGTTCCCAACCATACTTTAATAAACTACATAACATGGACAAAATACAGAAGTTGTAGTCTATGCATAGAGTTCCATCAAACATGTTCATAAGAAGCAATGCTCATAGCAAGTTAGCAACCTAACAACAAGGTGGAAGAAACCAAACGAAAAAAACAGACATTATATATGTAAATCCAAACCCTAGAGCTGAGCCAGACGGCGAATATCGACGGGATAAGCATCGGAAGGCGACTGAGCGTTGTACGATCTCTGGCCGACGATGGCATTGGCAGCTTCCGTTGGATGGAACGCATCCCAAAAGAGGTACTCGTTCCTGTTTTGACATGGAGTTTGTAGTGGCAAACATGTAATTTGGCCGTTGTTTCTTCCCACTCCACAACATCCTGAATTTGTGTTCTTGAACCCTAGTATTCACAAAAAAACATCTCTTCATATTCACCATCACCTTTTAAAATACCGACGAAAAAACTTATTTGTCCCTCGATTATTGGTTCAAGGCTATAAACTGTCAAAAAAATGAATGACCTTTTTATGTGTAAACATTCATTTAAAAAAATAAGAGATAGTTTTATTAATAGTAAAACAGAATCATTATATTGGCCATTAATTTTAAAGAAATAATAGTCCAATAATTCTTGGTAACGAACCGGTTAAAAAAAACGGTTATAGCAATCAGAACTGTAACTAAAACAGGAATTGAAGCCAAAACTAGAACAAAAATAAAATCCAAAAGGTTTAAACTGACAAAAACCGCTCAAAATAAAGCTTAAACGTTGCTTGGTCCCTACTTTTCAAGAACTCGTTCTGTCAAATGAGCTACTGAACTTAAACCTTGTATATAAATATATATAAGTGGTGTTTATAAAAAAGTTGGAGGTCACGTGCTTGACACATGATTTATTTTGGATTAAATTTGTTAGTTCTCACTAACGGGTCAAAAAAATGAATCTTCGGGATTACAAGTTGTAATATTTTTTTCTTCAAGAACGTAGGTTGTCAAAATCTCATCCCTAAGGGTTGTTTTCCACAAATTTTCTTAAAATATAGAGATCATTTCAAAAAAATCGTGGTGAACTATACATTAACGAGAGAATTTTCTTTCTTTTTGCAAAATAGTAAACGATAAAATTGTCATTTTAAGAAATAATTGAAGTCACGAGGCTTCACATGACTAGTTTCCGTTAAGGTTATCGGGAAAATAACGTTTACAAAGCACGTAGTATTTATAAAACACAGTTCACTCCAATTTTTACATTTTTCCTAAAGTATATGTGATTTCGATTAAAGGGTTACGAGTTTACCGTAAAGAGGAGCTCTGTTCATAATATCTTGGAAGATACCGTAGGCGTTGATGTAGATGAATTTCGCATTAATATTAGCGTTGAATCGATCCACAAGAGACTTGAGTTTGTTGTTGAATATTTGGCATGCTGAATTGATTCTTTGTACGCACGTCGTACCATCGTCGCTGTTTTGAGCCAGTTCACTTGGGCTGCACCCGATCTGGCCAACTCCGATCAACACAAACTTTCTTGCTCCGTATTCATACAAGACCTACGAAAAACCGAGCAGTATATTTGTCAGAAACTACGGATTAGTGTTACCATTGGAACCTGTAGTATGTTACCGTTGGGATTGTGCAACAAAGTATTGTATAACCGAGCAGTATATTTGTCAGAAACTACGTATTAGTGTTATTATTGGAACCTGTAGTATGTTACCGTTGGGATTGTGCAACAAAGCATTGTACAATCGAGTAGTATATTTGTTAGAAACTACGAATTAGTGTTACCATTGGAATATGTAATATGTTACCGTTGGAACTGTGGAACAAAGTATTGTAACCTAGTTGTAACGCATAATATGTAGTTCCAACGGTTTGTATTATAGGTTTCAATAATAGTTCTACCTTCAATTGCTTTGTATATTGTTGGATGATCTAGTTTATTTGTCAGAAGCTACGTATTAGTGTTACCATTGAAACCTGTAATATGTTACCGTTGAGATTGTGCAACAAAATATTGTAACCTGGTTGTGACGCATAATATGTAGTTCCAACGGTTTGTATTATAGGTTTCAATAATAGTTCTACCTTCAATTGCTCTGTATATTGTTGGATTATCTAGTATATTTGTCAGAAACTACGTATTAGTGTTACCATTGAAACCTGTAGTATGTTACCGTTGGGACTGTGCAACAAAATATTGTAACCTGGTTGTAACACATAATATGTAGTTCCAACGGTTTGTATTATAGGTTTCAATAATAGTTCTACCTTCAATTGCTCTGTATATTGCTCTGCATAATGTTGGATGATCTTGTATATTTGTAGAAACTACGGATTAATGTTACCATTGGAACCTGTAGTATGTTACCGTTGGGACTGTGCAACAAAATGTTGTAACCTAGTTGTAACGCATAATATGTAGTTCCAACGGTTTGTATTATAGGTTTCAATAATAGTTCTACCTTCAATTGCTCCGTATATTGTTGAATGAGGTCATCAGCGTATTGCTCGGGAGTATATTGCCGGCCGGTGGAGTAGTAGAGAGGCATGAAATAGTTGTTCAAGTAATCGTTGCTTCCCATCCCGATTGAATATATGCACTTGCTAAGGTAATTTGCAGCAGCATTTTCATTCCCCAATAACTCAACGATTTGAGAAACAGTGTTTTGGTAATTTTTCACTTGTCCACTGAAAGTGATCCTACCTCCCTACATATAGATATGACACAACATGCAACAATTAGTCAAAACAGTTAACATAACTGATAATTAGTATATTAGTCATACCAAAGAAATGTTTTGTTCTAATAAAAAAAATCAGAGAACATCATTTACATGTTTGTGTTGACTCTTCTTTACCAATAATACATTTTAATGGTCATTTGCTATCAATAACACAAAAAAATACCAAAACTATCTTGGATGACAGGGCAATGATTATGGAAGGCCGGAGTGGGATCAGATCAGGCACACCGGTACCAGACATGGCGGAGGCCACGACCATCTATCAAGCTCTCCTATGGGTACGTGATTCAAGGTGGTCGCGAATTATTATTAGAAGTGACGTCCAGGTTGTGGTGAGGATGATCCTAGGGTCTACCCCTCTTCTCTCATCGGTGGGTCGCATTATCGAAGAATGCAAGTTCATTTTTATATCGTTCGAGGATGTTAAACTCGAGTTTATTTCTAAAACTACGAACAAGATTGCTCACTAACTAGCACAAGAGTCTCGTTCTATGTATATTCTTACGTGGTCTGATTTTTAAATACCAGATGTACACTTACGTATCCTGAGACATTTTAAGTAATATTATAAGTTCCTCCTTTAAAAAAAAAAGCATACCCCATCCCAGGAAAAGGTATTTTTTCACATTTTACTAATCAAATCAAAGAAATGTTAATTTTGTTCTAATCGAGAAGAATAATTATTAATTACCAGTTGTTGTCCCGTTTCCTCTCTAATTCCAGCAGCTGCGGATGCGTAGTTTACTCCTCTGAGTATGTCTCGACCCCTTGCCGTTGAGTATGGTGGAGTGTAATCATCGAACCCCAAAAGCTCGGCTGCCATAAAAATAAAGGTTTTAGCTTGTTAAAAGTTATGTTAGGGGAGAAACGGATCTAAATAACAAGAATATTAATAGTAAATTTAACAACATATTATTTGTTATCTTCTTGACTAGGACTGATAAAAAAAAATGCACCAAACTAAAAACCGAAAGGAAGCGATCGACATCAAATATCGAGAATTCTAGGGGCAATGTTGAGTCTACGAGATGAAAACTGATTGAATTCGGTTCTGGGTCCGGTTACATATGGTGCTGGTAGCCGACAAAAATCGCACCAGCCCTCATTCGAATGTATCGTTTTTTAGCAAAAGGAATAATTTTATTGAATTTTAGTTGTAGTCTGAAGAAGATGATCCGTAGATAATACTCTAAATATAACCTAGGGATATACGGTTATTTTAAGATATCTAAAATGAAATAGAAAAATAACAAGACCAAAAAGTAGTTGAACCAACCCAACTCAACCAGAAACTAGCCATAGGTACGTAAAACCAGCTGGAACCTCTTGTGAGGCTCACTAGAAGTATGGGTAAAGAGGTTGTCTTCGACAGAGAACACAGTAACAAGTGAAGGAACCCTACCTATGGTCGGGTTTCCATCCCTCCCTAACAACCAGAGGCCAAGAATAGGCCTCATGGCCTCCGATGAAACTGTTTTTCTACCCTTGCCTGAACCTTTTTGGGTCTTTTTTGACCCCATTCCTGTAAGAAGGCCTTGTGACACCTCCTTCATTGGTGTTCTGGAGACTGGTCGCATTAGGAAAACCCCCCTGGAGAATCTATTACTCTTGTCCCAGTTTTCGAGAGGTTAGGAAGGACGTTGGTTGTCACAAACAGCCACGCATTTAGGACCATACCCTCTTTAGTCTCTCCCAATGAGCATATGAGACAAGCGGAAACAAATCTCCCCTTATATTCCGGTTTCTTAGGCAGAACGTTAGGTGTCACATTTGACCGTTGATCCCCTGAATGTAGACATCTTTTTTTTGATAAGCTCGAAAATTTATTAATAAGACCGAATTCAAAGGACCGGAATGCCCTGTTCAAGCAGAACAGGGAAAAAGACAACGATTACAAAGGATCTCCAATAAGGAGGAGCTAAAAGGTCAAGCCTTTACCAACAAGAAACAAGGAACAAAACCAAAACAGAGAACCCCTCCAACCCTCGCTTTCCGAAGTCAGAGACGAACAGTCGCATCTTTCTTCTTAACGGCCAACTCACGGACTTTAGTCCATGCGTCAGTCCCGTGAGACGAGGCTGCAAGTTTAGTGTTTCTATTTCTCCCTTGCTCAACCTGTTTCCCAAAATCGATGGGTCGTACAGCTCTTTCTCGATCCAAGGAGCGATTCCTTGACCTACACGTACCGGTATAAAATTCCGATAAATGTTTGGGAGGTCGGCTCACTCGTTTCGCAGGCTTGAGAATGGCCTCCTTCCAAGGACTACCTATATCCTCATCGGATCCCGAGTCTAACGACCCAGCACTCGACGTAGGGAATACCACTCCATCAATTTCAGGCCCAATCTTCATTAAACCCAAACCATGTGTAGCTTCAGCCTCAGTCACGTGGGCTTCGTCAATATTGGGCCGGTCCAAAACCACTTGAAGCTGGGCTTCATCTACATGCGCGTCTTCTTCGTCTTCACACGGAGACGCAGCCGAGTTCACGCCAACACGAATCTCGGCGACTTGATCACCCGATTGCACGCCAGGAACTTCGGAATTGCAATCTGAATTTTCAAAAATCAAAACTGCATGATTGACCGCCAATTGCTCCCTGAGATCTCTCCCGATCTGTCCGCCGGGTTGCATCGCTGACAATTCATCACAACTCCGACGCACTTCCGATCGGTTACACGCCTCCTTTTCTGTAGATTCACGCACACCAGCATCATCCGACGCGCTTGTGCTCTGTCTCTCCGTGTTCCCAACAAAAGGCGTAAGGCAGTGCTCCGAAACAAATTGAATGTCCTCCTTTGCTGCACCAGTATCCATTAGCAGGTGTTTTGTTCGATTGGAACCAATAGGTAGGTCACCCAATCGACCACTGTTATCTCTTGCCACTTTTCTGCTTCTAGCCATAGCAACGAACAGGATGTAACCATTCAGTTTCATCCCGTTCATACACTCTACAACCTTTAACACAAAATCTTTTTCCTTAAACCGTACAAATCCATACATCTAATAATTGTGGTTTGGGCGGCTAAGAGCTACAGATGAAACAATCTCCCCGAAAGGTGAGAAGGTGTTTCTGAGCCATTCAGCAGTAGTTCCATACGGGACATTGCAGATGAACACTTCGTCTTCAACCAAGCTTCTCTGACCAGGTTTGGACGACAGCGTTCCAGTAACAGAGTCTCCAGTCCGCAGATCCTGTTTCATGGCACGCCTCCTTCGACCATGACCGAGTTTATCCTCAGGCTTCGTGTCCTTCTTCCCACCCGACAGCACAACATCCGTCCTCTTGGAAGCTGAGACACCATTGGTATGATCTGAATCCCGAGCAGACCTTCGTTTCCGAATTCGTCGCTTCTTTCCCATCGGTTTTGTCTCCCGGACTTGATCCCCAGTCCTCATGGTCGGGCTCATGGCCGGATACTCAGCCATGAGGGAGCAATATTTTCCATACAGAGAGAGAAGCTCTGAACCGAAGGAGAAAAGGGAGAGCATGACTTTATTAAGAGCTGAATGTAGACATCTTGGGCCATCACCGCGGAATCCTGGGCATCAAAAGCTTGCCACTCCTCGGTTGAGGAGACTTCCTGCACCGTAAGTTCAAGAAGTCGCGAGATGGGTAAACGTGGCCTACCTCCCCAAGAGAGTCGACACCCTAGGTCAGATGATGGTGTACGCGAGTGCCTCCGGATGACCGGTTTCCATAGTCGCCTATACGGCCGTATGATAAATTAGAAAAGGGAAGACAGTCTTGCATGGACCCTCGGCAAGACAGCCCTGCGGATGAACAAGGTGTCCCAACAAATAGGGCGTCGTTTCCCCTAACCCCTCCGCAGAGGGTCGACGGGCATGGCCCAAATGCTATAATGTTGATGATGGTGCCATTAGATATACACAAGAGAGCTTCCACGGTTTTTCTGGTTTATGTATAATGCTCTTTTGAATGTATAATGTTAAACTATAAAATCATTGTCTTAATTGAGTTAACCAAAACACAAGCTTGAGTGCGGGTCCGAGACGCATATACAGTGAGTCAGTGATTGGGTAGATCTGACGAAATTGGGGTTATCGGAGTGAAAAAAGACACAAAAGCCATGTGCAATATTTAAAGCATTGAAGGGTTAGGCACTGGCACACAACTCAAAGACAAAGTGCATGTTGACCGTTGAGGCAGTTGAGCTGACTTATTTCCTGTCAGAAGTCAATGTTTTCAATGCCTTTTTCCACTTTTGGCCAAGTGGCAAAATTACCGTGATTTCCGCTTCCAGACCCGCATAAACTCGAGAAGTAAATACATATAAAACCTTTATATTGATGTTTCGAATTTTGAAATGTTGGTTGTAGCACATATTATTAATTAAGCAGTGATTTCAAATTAAGAGAAACAAAAAAAACTGACAGATTCTCTCGATTGAAGTTATCTCCGTCATAGTTAATGGCTGTTACTCTCTCGCCAATGGAGTTGTGGGGAGGAAAGCTGCAACATCAAATCACTCTGCGGGGTGATGATCAGGACCTAGAAGATCCGGAGACTAGAGGTGGAGTGTCTTAACAAAGACGTGGTGGTCTTTTACTTTTTCTCAAGTGCATCGATAGACTCCATCTGTCACTGGGATCCGTGGGACTTTAGTGGGTACCCGCTAGATCTTTCAGAACTCGCTCCACCTACCCATCACCTGATGGACGAAGAGGATAGTAATGATCAACATGTGAGGACTCAAAAACAGCTTTGCCAAAACAATTGAGGGGACTTAGGAAGGGGGATGACCCGGAAGTGGCCTATCCTCCGAGATCCGGGACGGACGATGTTGAAACGTCTCAGAAAAGTCCAGGAAGCAGCGCATATTTATTGCTAAATCTGTTTTGGTTTAGTTTTGAACTACCGTTTATTGCTCGTTAATTGGATTTATGATATTTGGTCTTGTTTAGTTTAGATATTGGTATGAGGATTTCTCTTATTCGTGTCCACGATTAAAAATATATTAGTTTTACGGCCTAAGAAAACTAGATTATCTACGGAGGATTCGAATAATATTATGGAACCAAGACATTTGATCCTGCCCTTGTAACTTTTGATTGACTTTAGTGCATTTTCTCGGTGTTAGTATCACAAAAAAAAACTCATACCCAGTGGTGGAGCCACATGATGTCCAGGGGGTACGTGCCCCCCTCAAAAAAAAATTTGTATGTTTTTCGATTTTTTTTCAAAAATATCCCTTAATTCTTTCTAATTTTGTAGTTGTGCCCTCTCAATTTTTTTTACAATCACGTATTGACACTGAAATTTTTTGGTGCCCCCCTCAGTAAAAAACTAGCTTCGCCACTGCTCATACCATGCATGGCTTGCTTATCCAAAAATGGGAATAGAAAAGAAAAAGGGGAAACTCCGCTACACACCGGCTTTTTGACTTTCATTATCACATCATAACTGTTAACTTCATAATTGTCACGTTGTATCCCTATAGTTGTGTTTTTTGCAGAGAATAACGGTAATTTTTTAAAAATGGGGAAAACGCCACAAAACAACTATGCCCCGACTTTATAGCTCACAAAACAACTATTGACAATTTTATCGTTCAAATCACATCGTCCCAAAAGTTAAATGTCAAAAACCATAAAAATCTGTCAAAATCGTGACGGTCCGTTAACAGCGTTAGTGTAAAGACCAAACTTCCCTCAGTTTTAGTCATAACTCTATAGTTGTATTTTGTAATATAAAGTCAAACCATAGTTGTTTCTTGGTGTTTTTCCATCACACGGTTAACGGTCCGTCTATTTTTAGACGGATTTTTATGGTTTTTGACATTTAACTTTTGGGACGATGTGATCTGAACGATAAAATTGTCAATAGTTGTTTTGTGAGCTATAAAGTCGGGGCATAGTTGTTTTGTGGCGTTTTCTCTTAAAAATGCAACGGTAAATTGACGTTTTTTTACCGTTGATGTCTACAAAATGATACACATTTACAGGTATTATGTAACAGTTTTCGTTAGTCTTTCGTTCTATTCTGAAAAAAGTTTAACTGACACGTTAGTCTGTGAAAACCATAGTCAAAGAACTACTATTTCATGGAAAAAGCCCCAAAAGAAAACGAAAGGTCCATATTGGCCGCAACATGCATGCATGCAACGCAATGATAAGTAAATCCAAAACCATATATATATACCAATAACATCGACGGTGGTCTTGCCGTTGGAGAAGCGTCCGGTGGGGCCGCCGCCGAAGTCGAGGCCATAGGGAAGGTAATCGGCTCTGGCCAAGGAAGTGAGCTCGTTGTTGTTGCCATTGTCGACCAAAGAGTCTCCGAAGATGAAGTAACAAGGCACTTGCAGTTTCTCTGCAGACTTCGCACCACTTTTACGACCGATCAACACTAGTACAACGAACACAAGCCATATTTTTTCGACTCGACCCTCCATGTGTATTGTGAGTGTGTGTGAGGGAAGAAGGTAGGGTTGAACATATATATATATATATAGAGAGGGAGAGAGAGGGGTTGGTTGTGAAGCATTTATTTCACGCGGACATACTGTGAAATTGTGTGGCAAACGGTATCGGCTCCGCTCGTATCTCTAGGTATTAAATATTTTTAAAAGATATGTATATTATATGAGTATTATGTAGGAAATAGTAACATTAAAGTATTAGGGACTGACTTTGGGAGGAGGTATTCAAACGATACTTTGTCTCTTATTATCATCACTGTTGAGTTCTTAGAGCTCTGGTATCATGTTCCCCCTCTTATTTTGTCTTTGCCTGTGGAACATCAAAATAGCGTTTGTGACGGTTCTGGAATTAAAAGACTCAGTGAACTATTGTTCATTCATACTGACCTTCCGTGGCCGAGGAGCATGTTCCTCGATGTACATCAATGTAATCGATTTTAAAAGTTATAATATTGCGCCTTTCGCTAAAAAAAATAACAAATTATATGGAGAACTTTGAAGTATTTAATTTTAGTTTTATGGGATAAATATAGTTCCTAACTATATACTTTACTTTTTTTCTATAAACTCGAAAATTTATTAGTAAGATTAATTCCAAAGAGAAATCAGAATGCTCTGCTTCAAAAAGAAATATGGTGGGGACCAACGCTACAAAGGGGCTCCATCAATGGAAGCCAAAAGGCCTAACCTTTTAAAAGAAATAAAAAACAAGGAATTGAAAAAACCAGAAAAAACCCCGCCAACCCTCGACACCCGAGGTCAACGCCGAGTCTTTGCATCCTTCTTGGCAGCCAACTAGCGAATTGAAGCCCATGCGTCAGTGTCCTGAGACGATGCTACGACATGAGTTTTTCCGGTTCGAACTTGCTCAACTTGTTTCCCAATATCGACGGGACGAATAATCCTTTCGCGATCCAAAGATACCTTTGGTTTACACTGTATGGTGTAAAAATCCGTCAAATGTTTTGGGGGACGACTAACACGCTTTGACTGTACGAGGACATCCTTCCACGGGGAGGACTGACCCACGGAAACGTCAACAACAACAGCTGAATCTAAAGTTGAGATGGACTCTGATCCAGGCCCGACAATAGGCCCAGCTGGTTCAGCTGACTCTGATCCAGAACCAGGCCCGAAATTAGGCCCAACCGGAGACTGAACAGACCCATCCACACGAGGCCCGTTCTCAAGCCCAGACAACCCACCTAACTCGCCATCGTCAACCTCGTCTTCCCCAGCTACCAAATCCCTGGAAACAAGGTGAGATACAGTCACAGCTTCCCCACGCGATACGAGGTCGAGAGAATCCCGAGTGAGATCTACTCCAACCTCATCCGTATCATAGGGTGAATTTGAAATCTTCGCAACCGCAACAGCTGGCGACTTTGAGATTTCCTCACCTTGAACGACCAACTCCGGCGAGACTCCGCCGTCTACAATCACGTACCTGACTCTAACACTCCCAGATTGGTCTTCAGAACTCCCTGGTCAGTCGCTTCCACCTGAACCGAAGGATGCAAGATGCTCTGTTTCGGTACCTCAGAAATAGAACATGGTGCCGACCGACGACGCCATGCCTTGGCAACGAATAAAGTGTATCCATTGACGGTAAATCCGTTCAAGGCCTCTATTGCCTTAACAGCCATAATTTTACGTTGTAATCGTGCTTCATCTTTCGTTTCAATTTCTAGCTATGACTTTTCAAAATTTTGTACATCTGGACGTAAAGGTGATGAGATCCGTCTGACTTTACGGATATGTTTGTTTCAGTACCACAACCTCGAAAATGCACTTGAAAATGCATAAGTTCTTGATAGTTTATGTAAATAAATGTCAACCATAGTTAGGATGTGCAAATGAGATAAATGTGAGGGCTAGGAAATGACGTTAACCCTCACATTTATGCGAAGATCTACAAATTTTTGGGTCCTGCGAGGTTTTTTCTGTTAGGGTTCCTTTCGAACCGCCTATAGTCACCGCGACTTTGACTCTCTCCCGCCAACAACGAAGCGTCTCCCGATCTTATTCGGTTCCCCCTCTGCCATTCCGATGGTTTTCGTCTAGCTCACCTCGACGTCAATGGACCTCACCGCCTTGGAGCCCTACGGTCTCGCCGGCGTCTCTAAAGCCACCGCCACCGTCTTTAAAACCACCTCTGAAGCCGCAGCCATTGTCTCTGATGCCGCAACCGGCACGTCCTCCTCCATGGCCTCCACCACCGCATCCTCCTCGACCCCTCTCTCGATTATGGATCTGGCTAATCGAGTGGTTTTTTTTTCTTTTTTCTGATTTCGTCTTCACATGGTCAATGACTAGTGAGCAGAGAATCAGAAATTTTTTCAGGGAGGGAACCTCGATACACGTATATCTTTCTTTTGAAACTGATGAAAGCAGGTTTGGTCGCACTCTACAGAGTATGCAACATTTGGACAATAGCTTTAGCAGTTATAGTCAGTTTCGTCATAGGTTAGTTTTAAGTTGCCTATACGGCTTTTCATCCAATATCGTCTATAACAGTTACATTGTTAAAGGAATAGCGAATAATTATATTCTAAATTTGTTTTTAGTGGTCAGGAGATGTCTTTTTGATGCACCCGTTTGTAATTGGAATCTATTTTAATGAGTGTAATTTTAGTAAAAAAAAACTATGGAGATTAAGAGAGTCATTTTTTAACATACTATTAAGAGAGTCATAATCACCATCTTTCTTCTCAATAATTGCTTAAGGATCTTTGCACGTACACGTCAAGATATAAGTAATTGTTAGTTAATGTGTATCATCAACGTTGATAGAGATATGTGAACTGTCATAAAATTGGCACCCTCCATTAAGCATGCTGTATAATTGTAGTATAGCTCAATAATTACACCTTTATATATTGCTTATTTAGGGTATTGATTAGTTTGGTCTTTGAAATTAGAAAAGGTAATAAGCTAGTTTAGGAAGTTAGTCTGTGAGTTTATTTTTAGAACATCTCCGATCCATTTTTAGTATTAAGATTTTTGTATTATGATAATAGTAGAAACATTATTAATGGAGATATAAAGGAGGACTAGACATCATTCTGGACACATCCAGAACATTGATTCCGTAGACTGAACATTGGATAATCTAATTAATAAAAATAGGGGCGACCCTTCTCTGTAGTACAACTCTATAGAACCATGTAGATAACATTAACTTTTTCTAACTCGACTCGAGTATAGCTGTGATGTCTCATATGTTTATCGGCCATATAAAGGAGGCCCCTAGGATGATGAACGACATATACCTAAGGAGGCATCCAGGAAAAGAAGGAGGTTCGGGACTGAGTAATCTCATGTCCTTCCAATCCAAGGTACGGTTCCTCTTTAGTACCCCAGAAATCCTGTAACTCATTTGACCTGGCGAGGCTGCATAACAAACCTCGTCTGGTTGAGATTTCCTTGTTCGCCATACATCAGGGACAACAGACAGGGCAGATACAGTGGATTTATAGATAGTAGAGCTGGCACCGGTTGGGGCGGAGCAGGTAGTAATGGTGGATACCATGGCGAAGTGTTTGACGACAACTGGTACAGAGACGGCAATAAAAGTGGTTGTCGTGGAAGAGAGCAAGATGTCGTCACGTATTGAATATCGTCTAGACGAATTTAGAATATATAATTAGGGTTAGGAGCTGGCTTAAACATTGAAAGTGTGAAAGAATAAGTTAGTTTGCATATATAGCTAGGGTTAAGGAGCTGGCTTAACAAAGCCATAACAGTGACATGCTCATGTGATGATGAGCACAAATGTCAACAGCTCCAACTACCATAAACCTATAAAAGTGTTTGTGATTTGAATTTATGCTTCTAATTCTAAGTGGCCACTCTACTTTCTGAATTCAAGACCATATAGTAGCTGTAGCTCTATATGTATGCAAAGGTGGCAAAACCTAACACAAATCTAAGTTTACTAGCTCAACCAAAACACTATCCTTTACACTAAACTTCACTTAGTTATGTAAGTATATCAACTACTTATTAGTTATATCGGTTGTGATTATTATATAGGGATGCCGTCCATGGCAAACCGTTTTTATCGTGCAAATTAAAAACTATTATAGACCATCATATCTGAACAACAGATAGAAAAGATCAAAAGTGCGAACTTTGACTCTTCTACGTTACTATAGCATGTGTTGACCGTTATTATAGTGTGTGTTGACCACGACTGTAACGCACACATGCACGAAATGTGTTGGTACTGTACATACAAAATTTAGGCACTTACATACAAATGGTTGATACCTTGCATACTAAAAAGATTCGGCCACTTACATACAAAAAAATGATGGCACCTTACATACAATGGTACTGTTACCTTACATACACAAGTGCGGGTCCTGTAATATGGTATCAGAGGTTGCTACTTCACGGACACGGGTTCAAATCCTACTCTATACACAAAATACTATTTTCTTCAAACTCTATCAAAATTTTCCCAAATTGGCGAGCCCTTATCTCTCTTTTTAATGGGCTTATTTCCTATTCTAAAAAATTCATCTGTCCGTGAAGACGCGTGTTAGAATATAACTATAATTGGGCATTCAACTATCAGCTTAAGCTTTTAGTTGAGTTGATCCTCTAATAATAGGTACAACGAGGTTTTTATGAGAAGGACTACCCTGATCCTAATCAGGCCAATCCATGGTTGTCTTTCTCCTCTACTACTTTCTGGGTTGTTCCTTAGCCAACTAGTGTGATCAACCCAGTACGTTACAGGGCTCCTATATCAGTCCAATACACATTCAAACAAGCTAGTAGAATACGAGTTGAGACATGATTTCGTCAACAGCTGACGGAGGTGCAAAACAGAGGGCTGATGGGGGAGGTAACATCGGAAGAAGTGCGGGATGCGACCTTTTCTATGGGGCCTAATAAGTCACCGGGTCCGGATGGCCTGAACCCCTTCTTTTACCAGAAGTATTGAGGAACGGTGGGAGAAGATGTGACCCGATGGGTACGCAGGATCTTTGCGAGGAGGAGATTCTGAGGGAGCTGAACAAAACGACGCTAGTGTTGATCCCGAAGGTGGAGTGTCCGATGTCGCTGAAGGATCTTCGACTAATTGCACTGTGTAATGTGGCGTTCAAGGTGGTCTCAAAGGTGGCCGCAAACAGGCTAAAAGGGTTGTTGGATGGGTGATTTCAGAGTCACAAGGGGCGTTTGTGCCTGGTAGGTCGATACAGGACAATATAATCCTGTCTCACGAAACGTTACACTACCTCAAGAATAAACGACAGGGGAAGGAGGGATAGGTGGCGTAGAAGCTGGATATGAGTAAGGCTTATGATAGGGTGGATTGGGGCTTCTTATGGGACATAATGAGGGGCTTTGACTTTGGCGAAGAGGGGATCTCTCTCGTTCGCCGGTGTACGTACTCAGTAACTTACAACATAGTTGTAGGAGGTCAGCAGGCGGGGTTTATCCAACCGGAAAGAGGCATTAGACAGGGGGATCCTTTATCTCCCTATTTGTTCCTGTTTTGTATGGAAGGCTTCTCCCGTCTTCTCCAGGGAGCTGAAAGTGTGGGGGAAATACATGGAGTAAGGGTAGCCAACGGGGCACCGACGTTAACACACCTCTTCTTTGTTGATGACTGCTATGTGTATTGTAAGGCAACACCGGATGAGATGACTCGTTTGAGAAATCTCCTTCGAATGTTTGAGGAGGCGTCAGGGCAGGTGGTGAATCAAGCCAAGTCGTCTCTGTTCTTTAGCCACAACACACCGACGCATATGAGGGTGGAAGGAGTGTAGATCCTGGGAATACCGGAGTTAGATACCCCATCCCCGTACCTGGGTGTTCCGAACATGATGGGAAGGAGTCGAAAGCAAGGGTTGCAATATGTATTGGATAGGGTCTTACGGCGAATACAGAGGTGGGATGGGAAGCTCTTGAATGGTGCGGGGAAGGAGATGTTAGTCAAGTCGGTACTACAGGAAATTCCCACCTATACGATGAGTGTGATGAGGATACCTAGGGGGATCCTAGATAAGATGAATGTGGCCCTTGCTCGGTTCTGGTGGAAATCAGCTGGCTCGGACGGGAAAAGGGTTTTATGGCAGTCCTGAAAGAATATGTCGCGGCCAAATGAGGAAGGAGGGTTGGGATTTAAGAACCTTTATGATTTTAATTCCGCTCTGCGGGGTAAACAGTTGTGGAAACTAATAACGGAGGAGGACAGCCTAGTGGCTCGGGTGTTGAAGGCAAAGTATTACCCGAAGACACCGGTGTTGGAGGCAGTTCGGAAACAGAATCAAAGCTACGTCTGGCAAAGTATCTTGTCAGCAAAATGATGGTCAAGAGCGGGGCCCGGAGGTTGATCGGACCAGGTACGGGCACGTTGATAAGCGCACACCCTTGGCTCACAGGAGTGGAGGCCAAGGTACAGTCGGCAGGCCCGGGAGTAAAGGAGAAGTTAGTGTCAGATCTGATGAGAACGGGCGAGAGAAGGTGGGACGTGGAGAAAATTGGTACACTGTTCAACCCAGAGGATCAGAGGGCTATCATGGCGGTCCCGATAAGTAGGACGGCTGCACGGGACTCCTGGTACTTGGTGGGGGACTATTTGGGCCAATACACGGTCAAATCAGCATATAGTATGGGTCAGCAAGATCAGGCAACTTTCCAGGCCCAACCGGGAATCTGGTCGGCTATTTGGAAGCTGGAGGTGATGCCGAAGGTAAAGTTCTTTTTGTGGCGCACTTGTTCATGATGTTTGCAGGTGGATGTTAATCTGAGGCGTCGACATGTGGATATGGTGGCGACATGCCCGGTCTGCGCCGGGGAGGAGGAATCGGCTTTCCATCTGTTGGTTCAATGCCCGGTGGCTGCGGAGTGCTGGACGAGATCAGGGTTGAATCTTCCCCAGGAGGCTCAAACGATAGTAGAGTGGGTGCATGACACGTTGAATATCAACCCCCCGACAAGCAGGGGATTGATAGGATGTCTCTTGTGGGAGGTGTGGAAGGCTAGGAACAAAGTGGTCTGGGAGAATGTAGCTCAACCAGCGGCCGGTATCTTTCAGACAACATTCCATCTGCAGGCAGGATGGATGGAGGCCAGGAAGCGAAAACTACAGGTATAGGCGGCTCCCCGCCATGCTGGAGTACAGGCGGCAGAAGTGTGGGAACATCCCATGCAGGGAGTATGGGCCATAAACACAGATGGAGCATTGTTTGCGGCGGCAGACAAAGTAGGAACATGATGGATATGCAGAGACGATAGGGGCCAGCTTAGGGACGCCGGTCCACGTCATTCCATGGTGCGCAGAACCCGGGGCTGGTGGAAGCCTATGCGATCCGGGATGCGCTTACGTGGCTTCAACAGTATCCTCGCCAGAGAGCTGTAGTTCGAAGCGACTACAAGGTCATAGTGGATATGATCAGACGAGGTGGGAATCTGCTCTCCCCTCTGGGAACGATCGTCACAGATTGTAATTCCCTTTTATCTACACTCGAGTGCGTGCAGCTCGAATTTGTAAAACAGACAGCGAACAAAGCAGCTCACTGGCTTGCCAGGGCGGCTTGTTCTAACCCTGTCTGAAACTGGCAAATGGATCATGTCATCGAGCCTCTTCAAAACATCATCTTTACCGATATCTAAATAAAATCTCATATTATCTCAAAAAAAAACCTTTATAAGCATGTGACATCATACTTATTTACCTACCTAATCATGTCATTTTTCTCCGCGATGATCTTTTCACCTATGGAGAAAACAATGGAAAACAAAAGAGAATCTATTCATGCAATAATTAAAAGGGTAGCAAGTAGCAACATACTTATAGAAATAACATTAAATAAAGTAATGGGTTTTGGGGTAGACAAGAGCATATGGTGTAATTAAGGAAGTGTCAAAACAAAGTAAAAATCAACTATTTTATGGGTAATTACACAATTTTCATGTCTTCATTGATTTAACACTTCATGAGGTGTGGAAAAATATATTATAGCCATGCTTGTTTGTTCATCAATAAAGTTTTCATTTACTCAATATATTAATTACCTACAAGATGCTAAAGTCAACTTGGGTGTTGAATTTAGTAACCAAGTTGACTTTGAATTTGTAATATGTTAAGTGTCCTGCCCTCTTGGAAAAGAAATACATTTTATGGTAAAAACTAGTAATTCTATATAATTCCAAGCTTTTTAATCCTATCTTTTGTGTGACAAAGACAAGATATTAATGAAAGTTGGTTCCTAGCTTCTCATATTTATCAGATGATTTTAGTGATTTTTCTAAAGTAAGGAGTTTCCTCATTTTGAAATTCTACACGATATAGCATAATTTGATGATGCATGGAAAAAAATATTTTGAATCAAACATAGGTTCTTTAAAATTATTAAGAAATTTTCCATTTTAGATCTGGGAGAGTATTAATCACTATATGGCGAGGTTTATGAAATGTTGAGGAGTCCGTTTCACCGTAGAGACGGACCTACGAAGGGTCCGGGGAGGCACGTGCCACCCCTCAGTTTTCTGTTTATTCAAAATAATTACTTAGTTTTTAAACATTTCTTCTTTAAGTTTACAAATTTCAATATTGTGCCCCCTCAATTTTATTTATATAATTATCACTTAATTTCTTTGAATTTCCATTCTTAAATTTTCATTTTTTTCAATGAAAATTATCTCCTCTACACATCTCTCCCTTACAGAGGAATTGTCATGGTTATACTTATCTTCTCTACACATCCTCCCTCTTGCACTTTTCTTAGGGATCCCGTGAAGGTTTTCTCTGTTAGGGTTTTGTTCGAACCGCCTTTAGCCACCACAGCGTTGTCATTCCTCCGCCACCAAAGCAGCGTCTCCTCGACCTGTTTCGGTCCCTCCTCTGCAACTCTGGGGTTTCCGCCTCTGAGGTCGGCGTCCCTGATGCTGTTGCCGCCATTTGAGAAACTGTCGTCGTCTCTGATGTCGTCAGCGCCTCTGATGCCCCCGTCGTCGCTGATGTCGTCTCCATTCCCAGAGATGTCCCTAAAGCCGCAGCCACAGCTAGTGCGTCCTTCTCCTTGGCCTCCACCGCCGCAACTGCCTCGACCCTTTTCACGATTATGGAGATGGCTGATCGAGAGGGTCCCATATTACTTAATTTGAGTTATTCGTTGCAGGATCAATGCCTAAGGAACAGAGAATCGGGGATTTTTTCAGGGATGGAACCCCGATTCATGTATTGCCTCCCACCATTGTTGTTGAAGTCCTTGGCCAGTTTTCGGAGCAGGAATTCCAGTACCATCTTCTGATCCCCCGTATTCTATCATTGCCTATATGACATTCAAATATCGTCTGTGACGGTTCTAGTGAAAAAAGGATCAGTGAGTTATTGCTCTTTTTGTCTGAGCTTAGTGGCCCGAAAGCAGATTCCCTGACGCACATCGATGTACTGATATAAACATTTATAAAATTGCACCTTTCGCACAAAAAAAGAGGCATTAGCCTTGACCGCTATACATTTGTATACTTCAATAATACTAATATTGGGCTTTGTACATGATGATGAAACAAACATCCAAGTTCAATCGGGCATGAGATAAAAGGTTTTGATCAACCTTCTGGACTGATATGAAGGCCCAATACTATTTCCATACACTGATACACATAGCCATAACAAGTAAGGCCACGATGGGCCTTAAAACTTTGAACCCAGAAGTGCATAAACAAAACGACCCTAAACTTATAAATATAAGCTCTCAAATGTTATATAACCTTACCAGCACCATCCAATCTCCACAATTAACCACCCAACACAATTGATTGAGCATTAATCACTTCATGAACTTTCAAATAAGGTTCATCTTCAAGGTTAAATTTCTATCAAGCCTCTTTAAATTTTCCTGGCAGTCTTTTGTGATTTCGTTTATTAGTTCAAAGTTGGGAGTTTTTTTATCGATCATTTCACCCATTTGGGTGGTACTGTTGTTTATTTATTTATTTTATGCCTGTTTTGACATGTTAAGTTGGTTTTCGTTCTATGGTCTCCTCCAGCTCTGTTTACTAGTTCTATGATTGGAATTTTGTACCTTTGAAATACGACACCATTCTAAATAAGAGAAAGACAAGCAAATCCGACCAGACACCCTACCCACCAACAAAGCGGAAACTTTGATCTTTCTTACCACAACTTCCACACATGGAACTGTATAGGAAAACACCAATCCATTCCTAAAAGGCCAGATTTCCCATAAGACATAGGTGATGATGGTCGATGTTACAAAACAGATGTGAAGCAATGTAAATTAAATCTAGTTCATTGGAAACCTCCATGGTTCTACAATCATAGATCTCTAAAACCTTCATCTTCATAGCTCGAACTAGAAGTAGAAGAGGAGGATCGAGAGGTCATGTCCTTCAATATTTGGAACAATCCACTCAAATCTTTTGTTCCAATCTCGAGGCAATCCCTTAGCAACCCACCTTCTACCACTTCCTTTCTCACCAATTTCACCATTTCTCTCAAAGGACCCTGCAAAACATGATAGATTGAGTTCAATTTGTTTTTTTATCGGGAAAACAAATATTATAAATCTTAACCATTCAGAGTTTGAATTAGACGGATCAATTACAAATTTTTAACTACAGAAATCAATGAGAACATATATTATTAAAGCTCAATCCAACCGAAAAGCTCAAACTGATGGGTGTAGACATCAAGATGTATATCAACGGGTTAATTTATCCACACACTTTCGATGTGGGACTCACACTTCAACACCCCCCTCACGTGTAGAGCTGGATATCTACACGTGGGCCATAACAGGACTGGACATCTGCATATGGATCGGAGTCCACAGGGTGAAGGTGACAAACAAGCCTTAGGCCGAACAAGCTCTGATACCATGTTAAAGCCCAATCCAACCCAAAAGCTCGAACTGATGGGTGGAGGCATCAAGATGTATATCAAGCGGTTGATTGATCCACACATTTTCGATGTGGGACTCACAGTTCAACATATATCAAATACCAGTCGAGCACTGACATACAAGCACAATGACAAGACAAAAACATAAAAATAGGTCTAATACCCTGATTTAGTTATTATGAAGCTCACGGAAGAGGCATGTAACCTTGATATAAGTCCTAGTTTTATTGAACATTTACCACATAAACAAGACAAATACATCCAAAGTTTCGGGTCAACGGTAAAATTAGAACTGAGATTTAATTGTCTCAGGTAATGTTTCTTTAGGGTTCTCTCCTAACTTCTGTCTTCTATTTATGAGCCGCCAGCAGCCTCCGACAATCTTTACCCAAGTCCGACAATCATCTCCTCTCCTTCCAGCCTCACGGATGCCCCCTACCTATCCACCATTTCAC
Source organism: Erodium maritimum (assembly GCA_963921825.1). Classification (NCBI taxonomy): domain Eukaryota; kingdom Viridiplantae; phylum Streptophyta; class Magnoliopsida; order Geraniales; family Geraniaceae; genus Erodium; species Erodium maritimum. The sequence goes on along the minus strand of OY997593.1, from coordinate 1,409,789 downwards.
GTGTTGATCTCGGCTCCCGAGAAAGCTGCCTTCACTTTGCCGATTCCCTAAGCCATTGAGGACGCTCGTCTCGAAGCTGCCCACAGTCATGTCCCATTTCCTTCAATTCCGCCCCCAGCTCCTACCTTAGACGTTATAAAGCTAGAGTGTTTCCAGAAAAAGAAACGACCGACCCCCTAACATCTCTCCTCGCCTGGCCAACCCCAGCCCATCCCAACCGAACTCTGGTCTCTATCCTGATTGCGCTTCAGTCGACGACACGGAACCCTGCTCTATCAACTGCCCTCTCCCTACCTTGACAACCATCAGGCTAGCCCACCTCGGCAAACAAAAGCGAATACGGACCACCTCGACTCTCGAGATCCAGTCCAACCCCTACCCTAAGAGGGGAACCTTACGAAAGGAGGAGGATGATACCAACCCGCTAAGCCCCAGAAGAACGTTTCAGTGGATCCATTCGGAGGGTTTTGAGCGCCGCCGCCTAGTCCCTCTCTATCCTCCGGTTCCACCACCTTGTCCGATTACGGCTCAGGATATGGAGCACTTGGGAGAGAAACTATCCCAAAAGCTACCGTCGGGATTGAAGATTGTCGCCTGGCCAACCCCACATTCGAGTTACACTCCCATATTAGGACATTTACGATGGGTTCCCCCACCTCCGTTATCGATCCAAGACCTTCTGCCTAAAGCACCATCGTCAATGGGGAGGACGGGCATTGTGTCCATTCCTTCAAACTCGTCCCCAACTGGAGGACAGATTTCAGGACTTGGAGAGACAGAGGCAATACAGGACCTTCTGCCTAATCCATAGCCTCATGTGGATGGTGAAAGGCCCTCACAAGCCTTAGAGCATGTCTATGGTATCTTGCCGACAAGCCAACCAAGGCCAAGGGGAGTGGACACAACTACTACGACTTTGATCTAGACGAGACCTGACAAACGGTCTCCAGGATCCATGTGCTCTCTCCCTGAACCAAGAGTGTCCCTCAACATATTAGAGGCCCCCTTGAAGGATCCTCAAGTTTTCAAGCTTTATAATTGAGATGAGGTTGAGCCGGATATGGTTTTAGTTCAACGTTAGCCTTTTCTTTTAATTGCATGTGTCCTATTGTTATGTTCGTACTAGTTGTTTGGTCTAATTTAATTTTATATGCCCTACTCGTTTGGTCTAATCTATTGGATATTCAAAGACTCATCTACACCTTGAGCTCTTTTAGAAGATTAGTTATAATCTAACTAAAGATACATTACTATCCTGCTATTATTCTTTAGTCATATTTTTTAGACGTATTCACTAACTTTGGAAAATTATATGGTGTACACTAACCTATGCACCAAATAACGTCCCGATGACTAAAGAAACATCAAACAGATAAAAATTAAATAACATCAAAACGACAACGTACCGATCGACGAAACACCTTGAGCAACCTCCCCAACAAGGACTTGGAGACCCTAAACACACTAGGATAGTTCCTCCCCACCCAAGCCACCCTCTCCGCATCCGACTCCGCCCGAGTCAACTCACCCAACCACCGCACCAACTCGCTCAGATCGGCGCCGGCGCCGTAAAACTCCCGGTACCCGACGTCCCTCCACGCGTAGTTCCTCACGTAGTCCCACCCCACCGACCAGGCCACCCTCCAGAACCCGAGCCCGAGCCCTTCCTCGAGCTTGGCCGCGATGAGGCGGGCTCGGGCGGCGCCGGAGTGGTCGCCGCGGGAGGCGCGTAGGTTGGCGACGCGGAGGGTGAGGGAGTGGGAGAGGGAGAGGAGGTCGCGGAGCTGGGTGTAGGAGAGGGGTTGGGAGGGTGGGACGGTGGAGAGGAGGAGGAGGAGGAGGAGGAGTGTGGTGGCTCGCGGCGGGGGTATGGTGGCCATTGGATTGGGTTTTGGGTTTTGGGTTGGTGGGGTTGATCGGACGGTTGGTGTGTGAGTTTATTTGTGGAAGTGGATTGGGTGGTCCAAGTTTGGACTTTTGAGGCTTTAACTTAACCTTGAAGAGAGTGAGTGGGGAGTGGATCGGTATATTAATGTTTTCGATGGAATTTTTTTGTTTTGACTAAAAGGTGTAAATTTTATTGATATTAGATCAGAACATAGATGGGCATCAGGAAACAGGTTTTCTAATTAATAAAAAATAATATACATCGAACATAAAGTCCATCGTTCTTTTTACCTATATAATCGTCACTAACGGATGTGAAAACATGACTGAAATTTGATGTCTGGATGCCCCGACGGCCGCCATAAAGGCATGAAGGAGAGGTGGGGGGGGGGGGGGGGGGGGGGGGGGGGGGTGAGAAGATGATACTGGAAGTTTAAACCCAATGTATAGGCCAGGACTGGATCAGTAAAGTATAAATTAAAAAAGTACTGATCCGCACTGCTCAAGGTAGGGCCTGGATACCGCTGGATCACCCAAGGGTGACGCTTTTCTTCTGTTGTAAAACCGAACTAGTGATCATCAGTAGTGAAGGAAGGTCTGGCTTGACTCAAAGATCCCTTCCAACAATCGTCCCTGAAGCCTGTGGGTAGAGGGTGCGGTGGTCGAGGCCAGGGAAGAGGGTGTGGCGGTTGCAGGGACGGCGGCGGGGTCTTCCGAGGAGGCGACTCCGGCGACTTCAGAGAGCCCGACGAATTCATAGGCGGTGGTGGAGGCCAGGAAAGAGGAGGGGTCTGTGGCGGCGACTTCCGAGGCGACGGCTGCGACGCCTTCATAGACACCGACGAAAACAGAGACGACGTTAGGGTTTGATGCCGAGGTGAGTCAGACGCCAACCACCGGAGTTGCAAAGGGGGCACCGAATCAGATCGGGAGAAATGATGGAGCGAATCAGATCAGGAGATGCTTCGTTGGTGGCAGGAGGAATCCAACGTCGTGGTGGCTAGAAGCGGTTCGAGAGGAGCCCCAACCAACAATATTTAACCCAACAATATTTTTAGAACATTTGCATGAGACCCAAAAACTGGGGTGGATCTGATGATCCTCGGATTATCCAGCCAACACCCCACACCCGTCCGCAAATTTTAGGCTTAGGTTATATGAGACCCGGAATCATATGAAATGCTACGGGTGAGTCTATAAAGATTTTCGAGTGGATCCATATCAGAAAACTCGGGTTTAAACCCAATGAACGATATGCTTTGGATTGTGTACCAAAGAACATAGATTACTTGCAACCGATTTGAGGGCCGAACATGTTTGTGATTATAATAAAAAAGTTCAAAGTTTACAGATGGGTGTGGAGATTGGGACTAAGGATAAGTCTTCCGAAAACCTACGGAATATGTGGTCGTGCGCCTAAAACGGACCCGGAAGGTGAGCAAGACTTTGCAACCAATGTCAATGATATAAGCAACCCTGTCACTTCCTTAAACTTCTACTGTCTAAATCAATCCAAGTTCATGAACGTCATTGGTCCACCACTTTTCACTAATCTTTAAGTCAACCACTCGAGTGAACACCTAAATAAACCTTTTAAGATACATGTAGTTCATCCTGACAATATTTTGATCGATATAATTAGATTAAGATTAATCCTATCGAAAATCATAAAGTCGTTGATAAACACCATCAAATAATTCTCTCTTAACTTTTGACATCCTCTCATAGTCCTAGCCGTCGAAGCTATGATGCTCTCCTCTACCCCCGCTATTGTCGTTATGCTTTCTACGGTGGCTCCCGTCGTGCCTTCTGTCGTCATTTCTACTGATGCTGCTCCCTTGGCTTCACCTTGACCTCTGCAGACCGCTCACTGAGTGGGGAAGAAGAGTTGTCGACGGGGAAAACCCAAGCCGATTAGGGCTCCCTCTGCTTCACCGTCTGTGGTGGAGATTCCAGCTCTCTCTCCTCCAGGAAAGGCCTCGGATGGGATCTCCTTCTTGATGGGGTCAGCCTCCCCGGTTCCGATTGTGAAACCAAGGCGTGGGAGGCGGGCTACCAAGCGACTCACGGTTGCTTCAGCAGCAAGTAAGGGACTTCTAGCCCTCCCTCCCCCTAACCCTTATTCACCGACACCCCATACCAGTCAAGACCTCGCTCTTACTATTCTCCAACAGGGTGGCGTAGGTGCTAGGGTTCCGCTGTCGTCGGGTCCTCCCTAAAGCGGTGTGGTGGCTAGGTTTTCCTCACCACCACGTTATGAACATGCCCTGCCTCCTCCCACTACGGGTGCTGGTGTTGCAGCGGTAAATATGCCGGTCTCTAGCCCTCCTATGGTACCGTCGCTGTAGCGAGACCCGACCAAAGTAAAGGCCCTAATGGAGGACCTTCCTAAGTCGGCAGTGGTGGCTCTAGGGTTAGGACGTTGCCTCCCCGACAATGATAAGATTCCGCTTATCCCGGCGTGCCTGGTAACAGCGAAAGAAATGACGCGGGATCGGGCGAGGCACTTGGCAATGGAGGAGTTCCCTCCACCCTCGGCTAATTTGATCTCGGAGCTTCAAGGACTATAGGATGGTCTCTCGTCCTGTTCATTGGAAGAGTAGACGGAGGTTGAGGTTTTGTCCTGTCTTCCCGGGCAACATCAACGGTTATTGCTCGCCAGCAATGGGGCTTGTTGGGAAAACTCTGGTCTTCTAAGACTCCTCAGAAGGAAACACTCATGTGTATCATTACGAATGCATGGGGGAAGGCGGTTGAGGGGCTTGTGATTAAGGACCTAGGGCCGAGACTCTTTGGCTTCTACTTCCGGACGTCTGAGGCTCAGGCGTGGGTACGAGGCAATGAGCCATGGTGCTTCGATGTACGAGCTTTGCTACTCGGGGATTTGGATCCGTGCGCTAGGGAGATGCCGGTCCTTGACCGATTGCAATTGCAGGCGCACGCTAGGGGTTTGCCTCCCCTGGTAAGGACACGAGAGATGGGTACCTCTATAGGGGACGCCCTGGGGGCATGTGTTGGAGGGCACTATAAAGATGCGCTTCTGGCACCTCATTGAGAGGCCGCTTCGGAGGGGACTAATACTGCGATACAAGGAATTATCTGAGCCAATCAACATTGAACTCACATATTCCAAGCTTCCGAGCTTCTGCTACAACTGTGGTAGACTCGGTCATGACTTGAAGGAATGCACATGGACAGTCAAAGACCCTTCGAGATTTGGCTCCTCTATACTGGAATATCAGAGGGACAAGAAGATCAAAACTTATGTTTAATCATCCATCTCTCACTGGATAACCCAACTAAGACACAAAATCATTTTCTTTTATTTCAAATATTTCTTTCCTTCATTAAAATAGTTGAAAATGTCTCCTTCAAATGACGCATATATACTCATATTGGAAGTTCATATCACATATATCCCCACTTGAATAAGGAAGCAAACGTGATGGATCGATACGGAGGATATTGAAGTATTAGGCTCCATAACTGTTGACATATGGTAATAGCTATGGCCATAGGTTTCAACAAACTCAAATCAATCCGGCAAATCCTTGAATTAGCCTCACTAGAGCACGCCTCGACTTCTAGTTGGTGGTCCATAAATTTGATATGTGTCTCATATGAAGCTAGAGATAGTTATCAACTATAAACCCCCTACTTTAATATAAACTACAAGTCCCCTTGAAGTTAGTGATTACAGAAAAAAAAAATCACCACTGACATAAACAGTAAATGTGCATATGTTTGACTTTTATTATTGCTCGTTCCCGTTGTTCTCCGTCCAAACACAATCACTGTAAATTTTCACGGAGTCTAAGAGATTATAAGGAGCTTCCAGAGCTAATCCGAAATCTATCCCCATATTTTTTGGTTTCGTTTTGGTAAAGCTTTACCAACCGAACACCCGCACAAACCGTTTGGAGAAGGTCTCGGAGCAATACAGACGGTTGGCTTGGGTTCCGAGGGCGAGGAACGATAGGAGGGGGTTTGCTTCCACGGCAACCAAGGTCGGGTTATCCCGGCTATACAAGACGGATCGATAATACAAGGACGACCCACTACAAACACTACGAGGGTCAAAAGTGGCATCATAGGAGCCCTAGTATCGGTATTCAGTTGCATTGGTTATTTTGTCATTTTGTGTTTTTTTATTTTTCTGATTTCTGTTTTTAGGTTTTGGGTCAGTTGTTGGTTTGAGTTATGTGTGTACTTAGTTGTTTGAATTTGTTTAGTTGAAATGGCGGTAAGAGTATGTCCTCAGTTTGTGTCTACGATCAAAAGTAGACTAATTCTACAGGTCTAAGAACCAGGTTAACTACTGTGAACCTGGACAATATAATTTTTGATTGACAATAATACACTTGCTCATATTTACTAGTTTCAAAAAATTTATTATTAAAACCTTCTAAAAACATGGGTCATTAGTTGAATTCATTTAATCTAAGGTGTAAAGGAAAATGAATTAAAAATCAAGAACAAGAAAGACTCCCGTGAAAGTGAAAGAGTTCCTCACCATTAGGCTAACCCGAATGGGTAAAATGTTGATTAAAATGCCCCAAACTTTCTTTGTTTGGCTTGGGGCTAGGTTTCATGTTTGTTGAACCTTGCCATTGCAGTTACTATGTTTTTCTTAAGAAGCTAAATCTATATATACCTTTCGTTCCCCTATCTAGATATAATTTTCAATTATCGTACTTCACACGAAAAAGAAACATTGCAACCTGCATTCAAAATATGTATGTAATGAAGTTAGTTAAATGATATCATAAAAATATAACAAAAATTCTATATCCAACCATTTCTATTTATAGAGAGGCTCAATTCTACCTTATTATTTTTCTTATTCTTCTGAGAAGGAGGCTTTGGTGGAGGTCAAAGAAGAGACATACTAATGGCGGTTTCAATGGCGGTTGCAGAGGAGACGAGGGCTGTTCAAAAAAGGGGATCCGAGGCGGGGATGGCATTGGTGTCGAGGAGATGCATGTGACAACTATTCAGGATTGCATAGGGGGGTCGAAAACGAGACTGGAGACACGTTGCTGGGGAACCAACGACGCGGTGGCTAGTGGCTGCACAAAGCAAACCCTAAGAAGACGACCAGACATAAGCCAAGAGATATGATGACAAGTTTGAGGAACATCATCCGCTTGTGCTAGTGACTCGGAAACCCTAACAAAGATTATTATGTAATGTAACTGTTTAAGAACATTTATTCTTCCTTACCTAATGTTTTGATAACCTAACATTTTTATAATAATTCTCCAAGATTTGTTGTTGTTGTTATCATTTTTAATAATACTCTAAGATGTTAGGTAAGGCCTCATATGTATTAAATATTCATTTGAATTTTATCCCTGAACTCTTATCTTTTTCCAAAATAGATTATTGGAAAGTCCAAAAAAATTGGGCACTTGTTGAATGAGTAATACCAACTTGGGGATTGGGATAAGGTTGTTGTTTTTGGGGCTGTGCCCTAGCAAATTAAGCAATGATAGGTCCTTAGTGGCCCATGCATGAGACTTATGGGCTTCATTATCTCATATGTCATCATGCCCCAATTCAGAATAAGGTCCTAAACTTGAAGAATAATTGAGATAAATTCAATTAAAAATCCCACCATTTATTATAATGATTTTTTCCCCTCAACCACAACAAAACAATAATGTGCACATATGATACTTACTAAATCTAGTAATTTGATAATAAGGCAACACTTTGATATGAACCTCTCCTACAAAACAAAATGGAAACTAATTTAGGATATTGAATCAATTG